>CM077217.1:4339003-5751503 GCA_039654625.1 Rhinogobio ventralis
CACACAGACAGTCTCACACACACACACACAGACAGTCTCACACACACACACACAGACAGTCTCACACACACACACACAGACAGTCTCACACACACACACACAGACAGTCTCACACACACACACACAGACAGTCTCACACACACACACACAGACAGTCTCACACACACACACACAGACAGTCTCACACACACACACACAGACAGTCTCACACACACACACAGACAGTCTCACACACACACACAGACAGTCTCACACACACACACAGACAGTCTCACACACAAGATGATACTGACCAGAAGGGGAAAATGATCAATCTTGTCACGAAGAAGATTATCCCAAACACCACAAACAAGAAGTCACACAAACGCTGGTATTTGGCGTAGTTTGCCAACTTTGCAGCCTACAGAGGAAAAAACTAAATATTAATAAAAAGGAAATAAAAACACATTGAGACCACTGTCACGCTGAATGTCGTGAAGCAGAACCGCAGGTGTCCTTACCTCCAACAGGAAGTCAGAGGTGTCGTGAACACACATGACCAGACTTCCCACACGCAACATGTTATTTACATACGAGAAACTGATCAGGCTGATCGTAGCCAGATGATGCACGAACATAATGAGGAAATCCTGCAGAAACACACAAGAAATATGTTAAACACGGCTCAACAGCAAAACACGAAAATATCATGCAAATTAAATACAAAAATATTTTTAGCACTAATATTCTTCGTTCAGCTCGACAGACTCCTTGTGTAAACAGAAGCCGAATTCTTCAGATTTGTCAAATAAAGAGGAACAATATCTCTTATAATCGCACTCTGACAACTATACAAATCCCTCGCCACATAATGGATATCACCGCAGGCTTTATTTTAAACAAATAGATGAGCCACACCCTGAAGATGCTTACTCGAGTGAAACAGAAGGATTATTTGTCTTTACGAGTGGCTGGATTGAAAAGGCCAGTGGTGAGACTGACAGATCAACAGCAGACAAACAAAAGCCATGTGCGTCTGACAGCTGTCGAGCTTTGCCTCTAATACACTGATCAGCACCATCTAAACTAGTTCAAATCCAGATCACATGACTAAACTGCTGACGTGAGGTTGTACAGCATGTAAAACAACAGTATGTTGACCTTATCAAGCCAAGATCACATTTCAGATGTGGTGGGAAGTTGAGGAGGGAGAGAAGTAAATGAAATAGGATTAAAACACAACCGTTAGCTTTTCATTGGTAAACACTGACCTTTCTTTTGATGTCTGTGAACTGTGAGAACATGAGCGACCAGTAGAAGGACAGTTCTGTTACATAATAATAATACAGGCCTGAGGTCAGCACCTGTACACACACACACACACACACACACACACGTCAGTTTTTTTGCAATGTGAAACTTCTTATGAATACGAAGTACATTTATACATTTATAAAAGTAATTCTAGGAATTTTTGTTTGTTTGTTTTTTGCAGTATGAAATTTCTCAATAAAAAGTATGAAAATCCGCAGTAAAATAATTTAAATAAAATAAAAGTCATAGGATCATTTTAGTTGCACAAACAAGGATTAATCTTAAATCTAGATTAAATCAAGGTTTATCTAATAATTATTTTGTGCCAAACTTTAAACCTTGTTTAAAAATAAGCAGGTTTACATTTAAACCATCATTTTGATCCTGGATTTAATTTATATTTAAGATTAACTTTTTTTTTTCCATGACTAAAAAAATTTATTAAATAAAAATAACTTTTTTTTTCATGACTATCAAGCACATTTACTCCATAAATCCCAAAAAAAAAAAAAAAAAAAAAAGTCATTTTAGGATTCAATGACTACATCATAACATCATGACTACCATTTCCTCATTATTATAAATAATTGTTTTTGGCCTTCTCCATTGTGATTCTCTTTAAAGTTACTATACAGCAATGCAATCATTTATATACTTATTTATGATTTAATTATGATTTAATTTTGAGATGACCATTTAATGACACCAATACTTTTAAATATATTAATATAATAAACTATTTAAATAATATATTATTACGTTGTGGTCAACATGTATGTTTTATGTAAAACAATAAGCGCGTTGCTTTTGTTGTTGATCAAGCACATTCTTCATGGGTTTCTTTTATATGCTCTAATATTGTGGACGCTTCACACAATTTAAACATTCCTTAAAATGTCAAAGTTCATTTGAACCCACATTAGAAATCTGGCATCATTTTAAGCATTACCTGATAGGGGTAGTTGTACCAGCATTGTCTCGTATCCCACATCCAGGGAGACTGGGAAACACACACACACAGTTAATAACTAAACAAAACCCATAAGCACTCAGAGAGCTGTACAGCTGTAACTCACCTGCCACAGGAAATGGATCCCGTAAGTAAATATATACAGATAGAATGTAAACCTCCACCTGCAGAGAAATCACAGCGGCCGTCAGATGTGAAACCACACATACTCAAACACATGGACGCATGTCGAAGGAAACGTTAAAAAATCCAATCAATCTGATGACGTGTGATGGAGAAACGTGCTGATTTTACTGCTGAATCACAGAGAATGTGGGCGCATCTTTTGATATTGATATTGCTAAATCTGAAAATACAACATACAACTCGGTTTACAAAATAATATGCATGTGTGCGCATGGTGACAGACGTGTAAAAAAATTCCCAACAACACGTTCCTAAAACTATGACGAGACTAGTCCAACATGTATTTTCCATTGAAACTTCAAAACATTCCTCACTAATGAACCAAACCAACCAGTCTCAAGATGAATTATCAGCTTGTGTACGAATCTAGCTTGAAATACTTGAAACATGAAGCATGGTGTGATGCAAATATTGTTGTTAAAGGATTAGTTCACTTCAAAATGACAATTTCCTGATATTTTACTCACCCCTTTCTCATCCAAGGTGTTCATGTCTTTCTTTCTTCAATCGAAAGTTGAAGTTTTTTGAAGTTCCAGGATTTTTCTCCACATAATAGACTTCAATGGCAACCAACGGTTGAAGGTCCAAATCAATGCAGTTTCAGAGGAAGGGCTTCAGAGGCTCTGCACAATCCCAGACGAGGAATAGGGTCTTATCTAGCCAAACCATTGGTCATTTTCAAGAAACTGAACCCCCTCTCCCTCCTTTTAACCTAAATTGCTCATCTTGCGCTGCTCTGCGGCCCCACGGATTACGTAATCACGTCGGAAAGGTCACGCTAGACGTAGGCGGAAGTACCGCCCCATGAGAGCGTGCAAAGACTAGTGATCAGGGGCGTAGTGCTAAAAAAAGAAGTGGTGTACCATTACCCAGAAGCACAACCCACCCACCCCTAACTTTATTTTTATTTTTTTTTATTTTTACTATAGCATTTGTTACAGTATGAAAAATAGCAACTTAGACTACACATGGAAGCTACAACATGTCAGTTGTAATACAAATCTATAGTGAAAAATATATTCTCATCCCATAATAGATTATACATTATAAATTCTACAAGTTAGACAAAATTTACCACAATAAATACAATAAGCCGTGATAAATTCTAGGGGGTCACGAATAGTTAAAAAAGCTTATAATAAATGTTGGTGCAGAATGACGTTTTCTCTTTTCATCTGCCTTTTTAGTTCATGTGGCTGTTTTAGATCATGTTTGGTTTTCTCCATAGCGTTTTAAAGTGGTAAATTCAATTCATGTGTGCAGAGTACAGTGATTCGCGCGCCACTCGTGCACTAAATAAACCTTCACTTCAGTCATGTTGCGCTGATAATCTATTCAGTTCATACAGGAACTTAGCGCTTATAAAAGCTCCGACTGCATGATGCATATAATTAATTAATAGCCTAATTCACCACCATATTTCTTACGCTGTGTGGGGCCAACAGTTAAAGGGGAAGCTAACATGACAGTAGATTGTGGACTTTCAAAGCAACAAAACAAGTGAGTATACGCAAATATTGATCCTTAAAAGTCATAATACGCAAACAGCCCTGGGCAAAAAGTAAGTATACGGCGTATGGTCCCAACTACACCACTGCTAGGCATGTGACGGTATCAAATTTTCAGGTTGCGATTAATTGCTGAAGCTTTTATCACGGTATACGGTATTATCACGGCGTTGAAATAAGTTGCAAAAAAAAGTGTTTAACTACAACAGGTTTAATAACTTTCTTATAACAAAAAGAACTGAACATTTAAATAAAGCAATACACAATGTATAAAGTAAACACATATTTCATAAACTGATGTATAAAGAACAATAGGTAACACCTTACAATAAGGTCTCATTAACAAAGAGCGAATAGCTACATTTGTTATTATTCTTTGATAACATCAGTTAAAAAAAAGCAACTGCTAGTTAGTGTTAGCTCAGGTCCATTAAATAATACAGTTACAACTTTTGATTTTAATAATGTGTTATTAAATGTTGAAATTTACATTTTACTAAGATTAATAAATGCTTTAGAAGTACTTTTCATTGTCAGTTTGTTAATGAATGAACTAATGTTAAATAATGGAGCATTATTGTAAAGTGTGTGACTGAACAATAAAGAATCCAGATTAGTCCAGATTAAAATATAATAATGTTTAAGTTTGAAAATAAATAGCCTTAAGTCTTTAAGCATTAAGTATTAGGTTATGTGATGAGCACTGTAGCGAATACAGAAAACTGAATGGCTGTTTTAAACATTTAAAAACTGTTTAGTAGTGGAGTCTGCTTTTTTTATGAGGGTTACCGGGGAAACGGCTGCATTTCTGCTGTTCCATCAGCGCCATCTGCTGTCAGAGAGTGAATGTGCGTCTCCTTTACTCGTTCATGTGCGTTGGGTTTGTTTACATCAGTGCGCGTTCCTCTTTGACGCAGCACACTGCGGTGTTGTTCATTTTAACGGTAGATGGGTAAAGTGTTCTTAAAATGCATTCTAAAAATCTGAATAATTCGTAATCAATAATTATTCACGGTATTTTGAAGTGGCCACGATAACAATATCGTGCATGTTCATTATGTGCAAGTATACCGGCACATGTCTAGGGAAGACTAATACAAACGCCCTTTACAAATAAAACTCCATCTCCAACTTCAAAATCGTCCGACATCATTGTTGTACCTTTTTTTGCTAAAGGGCGTTTGTATTAGTCTTCGCATGTGCGCTTTGTAAACACGTGGGGCAGTACTTCTGCCTACGTCTACCGTGACCTTTACAACCAGATTGCGCAATCCGTGGTGTCGCAGAGCAGCGCAAGATGAGCAATTAAGGTAAAAAAAGTATATACAAATGTTCATTTTTTAAAAGAAAATGACCGATGGCTGCGCTAGATAAGACCCTATTCCTCAGCTGGGATCGTGCAGAGCCTCTGAAGCCTTTCCTTTGAAACTGCATTGATTTGGACCTTCAACCGTTGGTTGCCATTGAAGTCTGTGATGGGAAGAAAAATCCTGGAATGTTTTCCTCAAAAAACTTAATTTCTTTTTGACTGAAGAAAGAAAGAAATGAACACCTTGTATGAGATGGAGGTGAGTAAATTATCTTTGAAGTGAACTAATCCTTTAAATTCCTCATCGCTTTCGATAAAAGCATGTAAAAAAAATTCACAATGGAGGTTCTCTTTCACTATATTTCATGTGCTAATGTACTAGCGCTAGCAGAAAATTAACCCTACATGCTCTCGCAGAACTTGGTTCTTGTGCTGGGTTTGTCCTGGTTCCGCCGGTGCCGGAACCATCGCTGGACCTTCCGCACGTCCCAGTCCAGCTGTTTAGACAGACCTTCTAAATGTCGGGAGTCCGGCGACTACAAGAAACAAAGAAAAAGAATTTTTTTTGAACAAAATGGCTGTTAAGTTTAATTCATTGCTACAATTTAATTTATTAATTCCAACTACATGCAATTTAATAATATTATTACACTTTTTGCATAAACTAACAAAATTACAACTTGACCGGAAATGATACACAGTAAAAACTTTTGTTCTCAATTGATATTTACCGTAATTTTACTTTATTATCTTTACACATTTCATGCATTATATCTAAAGAAACTTTTGTCTACTTGGTAAACAAGTATACTAACCTTTAATACAACTTTATAAAAGGTAAAAGTCTGTGTCTGAGACGCAAGTAAATAAATACATTTTATTTTTTAATTTAAAAAAAATAAATAATAAATCAACCTGTGTGACACAAATTGCCTTAAAGTCCCCCTGTAGTCAATCATTTAATCCAGGGTTTCCACTCTTTCATGAACACCAAGAGAGGGAGAGGGAGAGGGAGAGGGAGAGGGAGAGGGAGAGGGAGAGGGAGAGGGAGAGGGAGAGGGAGAGGGGGTTTGAACCAGACATGCAGTTTGTAGCTTTCTTATCCCTGCTTTTAATATTCATTTCACACTGGTGTTAGTTTTCTTTTTTTATGAACCATTACTAAATTGAAAACATTAAAATATAAATATTATAAAAAAAGAATATTATATACAACATTTTGCAATTAAATGAAATATGAATAAGGTCATTGTTAGGCATTAAAAATATTAAAAAGTATTTGTTAACCACCTGTACAGGGTATCTGAAGGGTTTTTAAAAATCCACTTGAATGCTTTACCACCTGCACAAATATTAGTGTTTATAGTAACATCCTAAACCATAAAATGATTTCAACAACAGTTCCAATAATACAAGTTAGGTTAGAAAAAAAAAAAAATATATATAAAAAATAATTTACAAAAAAAAAACAACAACAACATTTCAGCCTTTAAAAAAAATTGATTAATGGGGTGTGCATGTTTATGTGATTTATGAGGACACAAATTTGTATAATGACATGGGTATTACACTGGTATTACAACATAAACGTGGTTTATGAGGACATTTCCTGTGTCCTCATAATAAAAATAGCTTTAAAAACATACGTACAATGTTTTATTAAAATGCAGAATGTTTTCTGTGATGGGTAGGTTTAGGGGTAGGGGTAGTGTAGGGGGATAGAATGTACAGTATAAAAACCATTACTTCTATGGAATGTCCTCATAATGATAGGTGCACCAACGTGTGTGTGTGTGTGTGTGTGTGTGTAAGCTGCATGAAAATATGGATCGATCTTCGCATTGGTCTGAACAAAAATGGAAAAGGCGCTGAAAAAAAAAAAAAAAAAAAAAAGAGTAGATGGCTCTTTTGGAACAGCAGAAACATATTGGTTTCCTCTACCGGTTACCTCTGTAAACAAAGCAGCTGCGCTTACAAACACTACTTTACTAGGTATTATTCGTTGGAGGTTTCATTATCCAATTTTTATGTAGCTCAATACTGAGCCAAGCATCATTGAATTTGCACTTCCCTGGCACTAAGCTAATTAAACAGCTCTACACTTATGCATTTATCATGCGTGATCATGCGCAGGCATCCCTGATCCATCCGCTCACGCCGCTTCCCCTTTAAAGTCTAAAACGAGAATTTTTAAAGAGAAATGCCAGAGGATTTCGATATAAGAGAAGAGGGGCTTGAGTTTGTTGCCTAGCCCTATCCGCAAGAGGCGTCAAAGCTTGCGATGCTCCTGTACATCAAGGTTATTCTTTTAGTGCAAGTCGACTTGCGGATCGCTGACCGCTGGAAGCTAGTTATTTTAGTCTATAAAGTTTTAAATATGGATATTTTTCTTACACAAATGCACCACTTCGCTTCAGAAGGCCTTTATTAACCCCCCGGAGCCGTGTGGAGCAGTTATATGATGGATAGATGCACTTTTATGGACTTCAAAAATGACCCAACAATTCACTGCCACAATTCACAGTCAATAGCTACAGACCTCCAAACTTCATGTGGCCTTCAGAATAGCTCAAGAGCAGTGCGTAGAAAGCTTCATGGAATGGGTTTCCATGGCCGAGCAGCTAGGATGACTTGAGGGTGAGTAAATCATGGTCTAATTTTCATTTTATTCGTTATGCCTTAAAATAGCTTGAATGTAACTCTACACCACAGAGCCATGAATATGCAAATTAGCCCCGCCTCCACTCACTCACACCAGCTCAGAGATCCACTCGCTCAACTTTACTGTAAACGCTGCACAATGGCGAGTGGAAATACTGGTTTAATTCAGCCATATATGTTTGAAGCACAAACTGATTCAGAAGAAGTGGAAGAGTGAATTATACAGGCTCGTCTACATGTTGATGTATCAGAATGGTAATGCGTTTTATGTATCGCTCTATGCAACGTCGGACACATAACGGTAATTATAATTAGCCTTTGGCTTGACTGTTATCAAACAGCTGATAATGTGTTGCTAATGTTACACTAATGTTCCCGTTCACAATCTCAGTCTGCCTTCATTATCAGTCAATATCCTTAGAAACGCTTAAACGCTTAGAACGTCAGTGGATAAAGGCATATAGTTCATCATAACATCGTAATAGACACCATATACATAATTCACCTGCTATATTGCTAAATCTACACGGTTTTTCTTAACAGAAAATATATAGCGGGAAAACTTCTCTTGAGAATCCCCTGTTAATGATATGCCAAAGCCTGCCCCCCACGTGACGTGATTAGTTACAAGGTAGTTTGTGACGTCAGAAACACCATCCATTTTGTTTTGTTCACTGGAGTTTTAAAGAGAAAATACTCAACAATGGTGTTGACTTATAAATTTGCACATGGCTTGTCTTAAAGCATATTAAAAACACCACACAGACATATAAACAACATTAAAAACTTGGTTTTCACCACAGGGGGTCTTTAAGGTAGTACATAAATTACATAAAAATCTCCGAACTTAAAGACCTACAGAATAACCAGCAAAACGACAAAATGAGGCCACATATTGAGCTTTTTTTTCCGCTGGCCAACTAAAATGATCAGATAAGCTCTACACCCATAGCAAAACGCCTCAGCTTTGCCGCTGATAAGAAAGATTTACAGCAGTTCAACAAAACGGGTCTTTGAAGTCATTGGTTATTGTAAAGATAAATGTTACAACTTTGCGCCAAATAGAGTCTCTACTCTATTCATCTGTCGGGTAATGCTAAACCTGCTGGAGCTGTATCTATGCACGGTTTCTCGGCTAAAGTTGAAGCCCTGCATGATGACATTGCCTTGATGGTCTCATAAAACACAGGCACAGCAGAGGAGCAACAGGTTCATACAAGAGAAAAAACAGGAATGGGACACTGAATAAATGTTTATGATTAAAACACATTTTATCATATTGCTATTGTCTTATTTTATAAGTTTTAGGAGTTTGTTTCAGTTTAAACCAAAACACTTTGGTAAATCTCTGAAATGCAGTCTCTCAAGGCTTATCTCTTTTTTTACCATTACGCTAAAGCATACCTTTGTGATAGATGTAAACACTTTCTCCAGGACAGCGTTGGGCTGAGCTCTCCGACTCAACTCCGTCTGGATCCGAAGGATGGAGGCACATGGACCTGCGATACACCTGCAGGAGGAAAGAAGAGATAAATCAGGATCTTATCCATCAAATGATTTACATGCCGTTCCTACTAATCTAGACTCAACTTATGTCAAGTGTTTTACATTAAACTGATTTTATTTTGATCTACTTTCCTTCTAGTCAAAACCAAATTATAATGTTTAAACAACATTTGACCACACTGTAAACCCTAACGCTCCTAACCCAGACAAATTTAAACTAAACAAATTAAATTAAAATGTTATGAGTATTTAGAACTTTTTTTTTCTTTTGAGTTCACAGCACTGACATACACTATATTGCCAACAGTATTGGGACACCCCTCCAAATCACTGAATTCAGGTGTTCCAATCACTTCCATGGCCACAAGGTGTATAAAATCAAGCCCCTAAGCATGCAGACGCTTCTACAAACATTTGTGAAAGAATGGGTCGCTCTCAGGAGCTCAGTGAATTCCTCACTACTAAATATTCCACGCTCAACTGTTAGTGGTATTATAACAAAGTGGAAGCAATTGGGAACAACAGAAACTCAGCCACGAAGTGGTAGGCCACGTAAAATTACAGAGCGGGGTCAGCGCATGCTGAGGGGCACAGTGCGCAGAAGTCGCCAACTTTCTGCAGAGTCAATAGCTACAGACCTCCAAACTTCATGTGACCTTAATATTAGCTCAAGAACAGTGTGTAGAGAGCTTCATGAAATGGGCTTCCATGGCCGAGCAGCTCATCCAAGCCCTACATCACCAAGTGCAATGCAAAGCATGGGATGCAGTGGGGTAAAGCACGCTGCCACTGGACTCTAGAGCAGTGGAGACATGTTCTCTGAAGTGACCAATTGCGCTTCTCTGTCTGGCAATCTGATGGACGAGTCTGGGTTTGGCGGTTGCCAGGAGAACGGGACTTGCCTGACTGCATTGTGCCAAGTGTAAAGTTTGGTGGAGGGGGGATTATGGTGTGGGGTGGTTTTTCAGGGGTTGGGCTTGGCCCCTTAGTTCCAGTGAAATGAACTCTTAAAGCTTCAGCATACCAAGACATTTTGGACAATTTCATGCTCCCAACTTTGTGGGAACAGTTTGGGGATCGCCCCTTCCTGTTCCAACATGACTGCGCACCAGTGCACAAAGCGTCGGTCCACAAAGACATGGATGAGCGAGTTTGGTGTGGAGGAACTTGACTGGCCTGCACAGAGTCCTGACCTCAACCCGATTGAACACCTTTGGGATGAATTAGAGCGGAGACTGCGAGCCAGGCCTATTTGATCTAAAATATTACCTTAAAGTGATGATAGCTAAGTTGTAGTTTTCTTCCACAGGTGGTTAAGTTAGTGCCCGATTATAAAGAAAAAATATTTGTTTTGTCATTCCTGAACAACAAAAAACTGTTGCATGTGAAGTGTCTCAGCTGAATTAAATAATCATTATTTATTGTCTTTAATATATCGGCCAAATTTTCTTATTGGGAAAACGATAACATTAGAAATGAACATATCAGCAGATACCCATATTGTGGCCGATATATATCATGCATCCCTATTGTTTGTTTGTGTTACACACGAGTGATTCCTCAAACTGACAATCAAACGGTCAAGTACAGTTGCTAATAACGGACTTTTTAACTTTCGCTAGCTTGAAAAACACACAACAAAATCCTCCCAAAATTTAGTTAAAAGGGGTCAGGCTCCTCCCTGAATTCTCAGGTGAGATTTACGATCAGTTTAGTCCGTTTTGAAACACATTGTCTTTATCAGCAGCATTTCTGAGGCAGTAGAACAAGGCGTTTATTTGACTCATGCTAAATCCAGCAACATTTTTAAAGCTCCACCGAAGGCAAAACAAATCATTCTGACTCACTGAATAATGAACGCCAGCAGCTGCTGACAAAACTTAAGGACAGGAACATTAATGACTGTGGCATTTCAGATCTGTTAAGATCTATAAACAAGTAAACAAAAGAAAACTGGCAGTGGATAATGGAAACACATTTGCAAGGCCTGATCCCAAACATCTTACATTGTCAGGTGAAGTGTGTCACACTATGAGGAATCAAACATTCATGTCTGTTTAAAGAGGCTTTTCATAAAAACTCAGTAAGGACATGATTTTCTAAGAAATCTGGCTAAATAAAAAGACGTTTTGTGTCTGTGATGCAACTAAGATCATGTGTGTTCTAGCCATTTATAGTTTGATTTCTTAAAAAACTATAAACACTGATTTTGTGGCATGTTCAAAAACTAGCATCCCAAACTGCCCGACATAACATCATCGATTAAACCAATGATATGCGTTTTGGGCGGAAGATCTGTTTGGGAAACCGGTTCGAAAACAATACATTTCGGCAAAACAAGTGGCACAGAAATTACACACTTTAACAGCAAAAAAAGTTTGTACAATTCAGTTCTTTTAATCGGTTTTATACTGAATTAAACATTTAATTGACTGATTTTCTACACACGCAGACAAAAATGTTCACTGAACTGTAAGTTTTAATAAAACTGTATGTAGGCAAATATTGTTGTTTACTAATTTGGTGAAATTAACAATAAATAACGTGAAATGTTGCAGTTTTTACAATGTAGCATTGTACAATAATTTAAATATATATATATATATATATATATATATATATATATATATATATATATATATATATATATATATATATATATATATATATATATATATATATATATATATATATATATATATATACACACACACACTCACCTAAAGGATTATTAGGAACACCATACTAATACTGTGTTTGACCCCCTTTCACCTTCAGAACTGCCTTAATTCTACGTGGCATTGATTCAACAAGGTGCTGAAAGCATTCTTTAGAAATGTTGGCCCATATTGATAGGATAGCATCTTGCAGTTGATGGAGATTTGTGGGATGCACATCCAGGCCACGAAGCTCCCGTTCCACCACATCCCAAAGATGCTCTATTGGGTTGAGATCTGGTGACTGTGGGGGCCATTTTAGTACAGTGAAGTCATTGTCATGTTCAAGAAACCAATTTGAAATGATTGGAGCTTTGTGACATGGTGCATTATCCTGCTGGAAGTAGCCATCAGAGGATGGGTACATGGTGGTCATAAAGGGATGGACATGGTCAGAAACAATGCTCAGGTAGGCCGTGGCATTTAAACGATGCCCAATTGGCACTAAGGGGCCTAAAGTGTGCCAAGAAAATATCCCCCACACCATTACACCACCACCAGCAGCCTGCACAGTGGTAACAAGGCATGATGGATCCATGTTCTCATTCTGTTTACGCCAAATTCTGACTCTACCATCTGAATGTCTCAACAGAAATCGAGACTCATCAGACCAGGCAACATTTTTCCAGTCTTCAGCTGTCCAATTTTGGTGAGCTCGTGCAAATTGTAGCCTCTTTTTCCTATTTGTAGTGGAGATGAGTGGTACCCGGTGGGGTCTTCTGCTGTTGTAGCCCATCCGCCTCAAGGTTGTGCGTGTTGTGGTTTCACAAATGCTTTGCTGCATACCTCGGTTGTAACGAGTGGTTATTTCAGTCAAAGTTGCTCTTCTATCAGCTTGAATCAGTCGGCCCATTCTCCTCTGACCTCTAGCATCAACAAGGCATTTTCGCCCACAGGACTGCCGCATACTGGATGTTTTTCCCTTTTTACACCATTCTTTGTAAACTCTAGAAATGGTTGTGCGTGAAAATCCCAGTAACTGAGCAGATTGTGAAATACTCAGACCGGCCCGTCTGGCACCAACAACCATGCCACGCTCAAAATTGCTTAAATCACCTTCCTTCCCATTCTGACATTCAGTTTGGAGTTCAGGAGATTGTCTTGACCAGGACCACACCCCTAAATGCATTGAAGCAACTGCCATGTGATTGGTTGATTAGATAATTGCATTAATGAGAAATTGAACAGGTGTTCCTAGTAATCCTTTAGGTGAGTGTATATATATATATATATATAGATAATTTTTATATACATATTTACTGTATTTCACTTTTTACATTGAACATTTTGAATCTACTTTGCAATAATGGCTATTCGGTAAAATATTGTTTCTAAAAATACATACTGGCTGGCAAATTTATTTATGATTTAACGCCATATCAGCAGCAATGGCTATATTCATAGCAATCAACAGTATTTCAATATTGAAAAAAAAGAAAGAAATTATGATTACAGTATCACTTCAAAAAATTGTTTACAATAATTTAACAATTTTGTCTTGAAAAACAAAAAAATAACAATCTTTCAATTTAATATATGATAGAAATTCTAAAATTATTCTAGGAGAAACCTTTTTAAAAATGTCCATTCATATTTAAAAATGGACATTCAATTAAAATATGATTTACACAAAATCATAAACCGGTTTCTCTTCCCCTTTCAATAAATATGAAGTCTTGAGTGACCAATTCGTCATATACAACCTGGTCATACCTATTTTCAAAATAATAACAGTAATTAATTCCTTGATTTAGTACTGGATTCACCTCCATTTGCCATTTTTTGTAAATGTACAGATTCAAAATGGGTTTGAAACACTGGCAAAAGACTTGCCGAAAACAGATGCTAAATATTTAAAAACGAAACGAAAGAGTTAATTGCACTCAAAGTCCTTAATATAAAACATCTCTCAAACAATAAAATCAGACCAGTGAGCAGCTTTATAAATACGCGTGTTGACAATGGTTGTTTTGAGCAGTTTATTAACCCAGAATTGGCGCACACTGGTGAACTATGTCTCCAGGCCAGTTAAACTGTGCCACCGGCCCACAAACTACATACTAAACTGTGGAATCTGACACTTGCCATAAAAAGCAAACTTTACCAATGGGTTTTAATTAAAACAGGGAAGAAAGACATTTTGAGTGTCTCAGCAGTGCACCAGAATTACCACTGCTGGTTTGCACAAGTCTAAGAAGCAAACCATGTTGCGTAAACAGTGACATTCCCTATCTGACACATTCGCAATACTCCCTTTATGACGACAGGGTCAAAGTGACAGTTGGGTCTGAACTAAATATTAGCCTGCTGACTGGAGCTTGGCTTTGGACAACGCTAAAATCTCAGCTAGTTCAACAGCCAAGCACAAAAGATTTGAACAATACAATCTCAGACATCGGTGCTGCCAGTCTCAGGGAAAATCTCATTCATTAAAGTTAGTAGCCGGACTTGACCTGACGAGTCACATGTCCGTCTGTGTTTTGTTTCAGGACAGTGGGCTGCATTGGTGGGACGTCTGAAGATACAAACTGTCGGCTCCAAGTGGACAGACTCCATGTGGGCAGAGGGTTTTTCCTACTTTGAGACAATAGAAAGCCTTGTCACCGCACACGTGATCTTTTGTTGGGTATATAAAGCCGGATATTTGCACACAACTATCATTTTAAACTAGGGTTGAAAAGGGGCTGAACATTTCCAGAAAACTCCTGGAAAGTTCCAAAAAATTGTTTTTCCTCAGTATTTGTCCAAGATGGAAAATTTCTGTGAAATTCATCAATGTTGATGAATCATCAATTCATCATATCAATTCATCAAATGATTATACTTAAACCAAGAAAAAATATCTGTCTGTAGAGTAAGATAATCTTGTTTTCCCTTTGAATGAAGTATATTTAAATTTTGTTTTAACAATTAAGCTCTGGGACAATTTTGGGGGATTTCCGCCTGGATTTGGCCTACCCAAATTGAAAAGCTTCCCATACCCACATACAGTGGTCATTTCAGTGTCATTTTACAGGAAACCATTTGAAGTTATATAAAACACTGCTAAAAGTAATAAACATTTAAGTATATGTTGTCTGAGCTGCAATAAACCCCCCAAAAAAGAGGCACTCTTTGATTTTTTGGTTATAAAATTCATTTTTGAAAGTAACTCAGACCCTGTGGGCTCTAGCATCCTGCAGACAATTCTGGCTGTTTCCACTAGATGGCAACTATTACGAGGAAAAATAATTTTGTCTGTATCATGTTGTATGCAAGATTAAGATTAATTATTAAATCTAAAGTCTGCCCATGCCCATATACAGTGGTATAAATGCAATATCCCAGTGTAATTTAGTGTAAATAAGTTACTTTGTGTAAAACAAATCCCCAAGTGATGCATATCTCCAGAAAGTAGACATTCAAAGCTTTCAAATGGTACCACATATGTGAGGTCCTCCACAGACATTTCAAATTTAAAGTACATACTTGAGGATGTCATTCCGGATCAGGGTCCTTGTAGTTTAAGAGAGATACATTTTTTTACATTATACAAATGAGAAGTCATTTTACTACATTTTACATTTAAATACATCTTAACTTAAGAATGTTTAGAGAACATCACTTTTTAGAAGCGATAGACTATATATAGACCATGAAAGGGATGTAGAGTATTTGCGTTCTGGTTAAGGATTATGCTTATTGGATAAGGGATGAAGACTTTCTGCAACAAACACTGAACAGCATTCAAATTTGGATTCGATGTAAAACAGGATAAAGTGTGGCATCCGTAACAGCTCAGGGTCAAAAGCTCAACGGTTAATTCATGCAGATTACATCACCGCCGTCACACATCATTTCTGGCACAGATTTTGCTGATGTTGTCATAGTAGGGATTCTGAATTGTTCAAGTTTTGGCTGTTGTGTTTGCAACATTGCCATGCCAGGACAGGCGGGCTAACAACATTTGGCATTTTCTCACTAACTCGATTTGCGTTTCTGATAAGTGAAACATGACCTGATTATGTCCTGAGTGGGCAGAGACTCATTCTGTGTTTCAGGCCAACATGACACTAAAAGAGGGACTATGGATAACTCAATGGCCAAAAAACTATTTGATAGCTCAAGGTTAACTTACATAAAACAATTAACAAAACCCTGATAATCAAATCCACAAGCATTGGCTATTAAATTCTTAATAAGCTAAAGCTATGGGTGTAAATATTCACTGACTACAATTAGATTTATTTACAATTCTTTACTACATGTAATGCAGAAAACACAAAATTTGGGTACTAATACTATTTTGAATCTTTACCAAATGTGTGAATGCACTGTTTAAGTTAACAGTTTAAGTACAGTTTAAGTAAATAATGTGATGCATCATGGAGTCAGACATTTGATTACGATTCAGTTCAAGAATCGTGAGGTATTCACATGCAATTCATTTACAGTTCATTTCTAAATAATGTGATGTATCAGTAAATAAGAAATTTGGTCACAACTGGATTCAATTACAATTTACATTAAATTAAATTTTGGAACACCCTAAAAAAAGCATCACTTAAGTGGCTGTCAAGAAAAAAATGTTCCAAAAAAATAACTCGTATATCCCATGTTAACATATAATTCAATTAAATATATTAATTGTTAATTAGATGCAATGATGTAATCAACTTGACACATATGGCCCCGGTTTCACAGACAGGGCTTAGATTGAGTCAGGATTAGGCCTTAGTTCAGTTAGGGCATTTAAGTAGCTTTTCCTAGAAAAAAAAAAAAAAACATTAATGGTGTGCATCTTGAGACAAAGTCTTAAAGTGGAAATGAAGCAGTCAGTCAAGTTTACATTATTTAGTAAACTGATTTCCACTTTAATAAAAAAATATATAACAAACACGATTAATGTAACCATTCTAAAGAAAAAAAAGATGATGGTTTGTTAAAGCTTTTGGAGCAAGGGCGCCGCAATCTTGCAATACCACAGCGCGTGACGTCACGGAGGTGGTTTGCTCCGTTGGCCAGTGAAGTGATATAAGCATTTCTTTACTTTTCTAAAGGTGCTGTATGCAAGAATGGAAGCTAGTGGTCAAAATAGGTACTGCAGTCCAAATTCAAAATCTTGTTTGCCCCGCCCCCTCCTCAAGACTCCCCCCTCCCTTTAAGAAGACTCCCCCCTCCCTTTAACAAGACTCCCCCCTCCCTTTAACAAGACTCCCCCCTCCCTTTAACAAGACTCCCCCCTCCCTTTAACAAGACTCCCCCCTCCCTTTAACAAGACTCCCCCCTCCCTTTAACAAGACTCCCCCCTCCCTTTAACAAGACTCCCCCCTCCCTTTAACAAGACTCCCCCCTCCCTTTAACAAGACTCCCCCCTCCCTTTAACAAGACTCCCCCCTCCCTTTAACAAGACTCCCCCCTCCTCAAGACTCCCCCCTCCTCAAGACTCCCCCCTCCTCAAGACTCGACGCACACGCGGATTGCCAGTTTGAGGACACGTAACAGGAACGAGCGCAATTGACAATGGAAGACGAGGAGACTTCACCGTAAGTTGTGTTGATTTATTCACATTTGAATGTGCTTCCGTTTATAGAGATTTTTAGATGGATGCTGAGGATTTCTAGGTCAGGTAGAATCTGCGATCTCTGACCCAGTTTGTTTGCTGGCTTCAGGGCTCCAGACTGCGACTAAAACAGTTGAAAAAAATATTAATATTATTGACATTTTTGCTGAGATCGCCACTGGCGACCATATAAATTTACATGCCACTGGCGAGTCGACCATATAAATTTACATGCCACGATTAAAAAAAAATGAGTGCAGATTGTTAAATCAGCATTTCGACCTTGGAAAGAGCTTGTGTAAAACAGCTTAAGAAAAATCATGTCAAATCTACCTCAGAAAAGACATTCAATGCTCATAAACTCGTTAGTCATCTAGAAAAATAGCTATAGAAAGGGGCACCTTGCTAAATATATGCGCTCAGATAATCCTTATACTTTTACTTAACCTGTTGTCTACACAGAATGGAAGGAGCTAAAAACACTGCCTATAGAATTGCATGTGAAAAGCTGCATTTCACCAAATTTATCCTCTCAGATATTACTAATGAATAAAAAATGAATAGGTGTGTGTGCAAGACAAACGGTTTATAGGATGCATTAGGAGGAGGCCAAACTATACTCAGTGGCCAAGAGATGGATGAAAACGCAATAAAATGAAAATGAAAAGGAGGGCAGATGTGACAACACATGACAAAATGAAAACACGTTTATTATTTTGTGGCACTTAAATTTTATGGCTCCTTAATAAAAAATTGTCATTTGCCGCCAACTGGCAACCCGGGGTGTCGAAATACTATTGGGTAAACTGGCAACGTGCGAGACCAAAACAAAAACAATCATTCTGACACTGAACGCACATTTCAAAGTAGAATAACTGGCTGTAGCATTGTTTTTCAGAGAAACAAGTATGTGAACGTAGCACGTTTCCTAAATATCTGCAAACATACTATAGTATTTTTATGCTTTAGTACAGTCAAAAAATTACATACAGCACCTTTAACACACTTGTTTTGAAATGGAGGAAGACGAATTTGAAAGGACTGTTGAGCCCATAATAAATTCAAATTGCTTATGCATTTGAGCTGATACGGCGAGAGGACCGAGCAGTACTACCGTTATGGGTGGAAGAAGTCGTGAACCCGCTGGTTTGGGGTGAAGAGCAGATCGGAAACACTACCTAGTGTAAGTGTGGATGGTGTACGCCGATGCCCACCGTGTCAGAGTCCATCTGCTGTCAGGAGGCTGATCTGGACCATGGACCGGCATCTCCATGGTGTGTACATTAAGCACACTATGCCGGGAGGTGGATGTGTTGGAGGTGGGAATGCTTTCTCTATATGTCCGAGCATAAACATTGGAGCATCCAGTGTTATCCAACATCAACCTGTCTACAATGCGAAGTTTTGATCGTGGAATCCCAAACATTGTTTTCATAACGCAAGGCACAACGTGATGTAAACAAGCAACGCTTCATACAATGACATTCATGTGGCATCTTATTGTTATATCAGACCTTTCAGACATATTTGCAATTGCTTTACACCGGCTCGTTCACCAATAGTGCTATGTAACATATTTTATGTTCACCTGCGAATACTATTAGCTTACCTGCTGTTAACAGGACACTCCAGTGTTTCCGCTCGGACATCTTTAAAAGATATGCATTAGCAATTTGACTTATTATGGGCTCAACAGTCCTTTCAAGTTCATCTTCCGCCATTTCAAAACAAGCGTGTTTAAAAAGTAAAGAAATGCTTATATCACTTCACTGGCCAGGGGAGCAAACCACCTCCGTGACGTCACGTGCTGTGGTATTGCAAGATGGCGGCGCCCTTGCTCCAAAAGCTTTAACAAAACATCCTTTTTTCTTTAAAATGGTTACATTAATCGTGTTTGTTATATAATCAGTTGACTAAATAATGCAAACTTGACTGACTGCTTCATTTCCACTTTAAGCCTTGTCTGGGGAACTGGGGGATGAAGACAATATTTAACTCAAACCTAGTTGACCCACAGTACAACAGCTGTCTAAAGGAGAACTACCGCATTAACTATTCAGTGACAGACTGAACTCTAGAGGAAAGGATCCTGGAAACGGGTGATGACACATTTCCAGAACCTAAACCTCTTGAGCAACCGTCTCTGAATACCAAAGTCACTCCTGAGTCATTATGATCTGATGTTAACGGCACGACAGTTGAACGCATTCCTTTGAGAGAGTGAGCCCAAACAAGTGCTGCGTGAATAAGACCTTGTGCAAGTAAGTGTGTGTGTGTGTGTGTGTGAGAGAGAGAGTAATCGTTCTGGAGCGAATGAAGGTTGAGTGAATGTTCTGAGTCCTCCGGGAATAAAGAAATGCAAAAAGCATGTGAAATTGAGCCAATAGCACAGTTCAATTGAATATTTTTTCTGCCTGAATAAAAAGAGTTAGGGGACAAGGACAGAATTATAAAATAAAATAATATATTTTACACAACCTGTGTAGTAAAAATCAACCACTAGGACATAAATTCTCATAGCTGAAAAAACAATCATAAAGGTTTAGATGTTAGATGCACCCTCTAAGTGTGCAACACCTCATTGTTAAAGCACATCAACACTATCTGTAGTCTGCAGTCACCACTGATGAATAAATGAAGAGAGAGAGAGACTGCTGATGTCATCCTGACCGACTGCATGCAGACGTCCTGCTGGAACCAGACCAACCCCCTCTGGACCAACTATGCTAATTGGCCTCCTTAGGGGCTCGGTCGGACCCGAGACATGAGGACATAGTGAAACATGACAGGGGTGTGTGCCTGACAACGCTCAAGTTGGCTTGCACAACAAAAGAGGTCCAATTCACTGAGAGTCAATGTCGTATGTTCATGCATGACACTGAAAGACTGCTATCTGCTTCAGAAACCATGAAGGGGCACATCAACACAATGTTCCTCAAGAGACACACTGAATATTCACAAGTTCTTCTATAAGAATGAGGTCTGTCCGGATTCTTAAAGCTTGCTGATCCACAAAACGAAGCTTTAGGTTTCCCCGAAGGTAAATCTAATTAGTAAACAGTGATGCCTACGGAGCCCCTAAAGGGACATGGTGGTGGGGGGAAAAAAATAGATGGGAGGATTTTTCAATGCATTTGCTCGCAAAACCTTAGCGTTCCCCCGAGAAACTTTACGTTCGCTCGCAAAACCTTTACGTTCCCCTGAGAAACTTTGTTTACGCTCTCAAAACCTTTACGTTCCCCCGAAAAAACTTTACGTTTGCTCGCAAAACCTTTGCTTACCCCCAAGAACCGTTGCGTTCGCTCTCAAAACCTTTACGTTCCCCCGAGAAACTTTACGTTCACTTGCAAAACCTTTACGTTCTCCCAAGAAACTTTACGTTCACCGAGAAACTTTGTTTACACTCTCAAAACCTTTACGTTCCCCCAAAAAAACTTTACGTTTGCTCGCAAAACCTTTGCTTACCCCCAAGAACCGTTGCGTTTGCTCTCAAAACCTTTACGTTCACCGAGAAACTTTGTTTACACTCTCAAAACCTTCACGTTCCCCCAAGAAATGTTGTTTACACTCTCAAAACCTTCACGTTCCCCCAAGAAATGTTGTTTACACTCTCAAAACCTTTACGTTCCCCCGAGAAGCTTTACATTCACTTGCACAACCTTTACGTTTCCCTGAGGAACTTTACGTTCGCTCGCAAAACCTTTACGTTCCTCAGAGAAATTTTCAAAACTTTTGCAAAGTATCTCGGAGGAACGCAAACATTTTGCGAATGTACTCAAAAGCATTAATATACAATCTCATATTCAATTAAACAAACCCATAATTTTTTCCATTACTTGAAGTTAAATAAATGCTAAAAAAAGAAACCTCTTTTCTCATCTAAATGCCAAAGCAACATCTCATTTTCATTTAGTTTAACTTGATGTACTAAAATAACTAAATTAAAACGTAATTATTCATTCATTGAAATAAAACGAATAAACTGTATTAAATAATAATAAATGACAAAAACACAAATTAAAACGTTAAAATTCAAATGAAATCAGAAAAAAAAAAAAAAACGAATACAAAATAGTAATAAAAACAATAATAGCATCTCAATGATACTTTAAAAAAAAACACTGTCTACCTTACAACCATAAAGACAGAGACAAAACAGAGCAAAACTGGACCCAAAACAAATGTGTCATAGAAATAATTCACTTCAATCAGAGATATTTCAAAGCATCAGTTATAAGAAGAAACCAACCACATTTGGGACGATACCTTGCATCTGAGCTAGTTCTGAGGACTAGTTTCAATTGCAATTTTTAGTGATTGCCACAAACCATGAGCGAAACTAGTCAAAAGTACATTTTCAACCGTTTACACAGAACCGGTGTGACCAGACTTCAAAGCCACCAAATACTTTCACCTCAACCTGATCGTTAAGAAAGAAAGCTTGCAAAGAAGTTTCTCCTAACAGGTTCCTCAAGATCTTCATACTTCTCATACTCCACATCAACAAACCCTAAAGAAGCCAAACCAAACTACCTGGATGTCCCATTCAAATACCATGAAACATGAATATATATTGAGTAATATACTAAACAGTACCATCTCACAGCACAGTACTTCTTGTAAGCCTATCAAACTCACTTTTTCTCACGCAGACTGGGTTTTAGACGTCAAACGAGATCCCGCCCAACGAACGTTCAGCTTTGGAATGTTTCTGCAGCCTATTCTTAGTCCTTAATCTAAAATATTAGTTCAAGACGCTCAATGCGCTTCCTGCAGAAAAAAACCCAACAGCAGATAGAGCGACGGTGGCTCTTACATAACAGAATCACGTTATGACACCTGGGGTTTGGTGCAACTTGCATAAAATTAGAAGTGTGTCTAATTAAAGGGTTAAAAATTAGGATTTTGTCTTCATTTACTCACATTCAAACTCATAAAGTAGTCCATATGAGTAGTGCACTCTCTTCTACAACCATATGTGACCCTGGAGCACAAATCCAGTCATAAGTCACACGGGTATATGTGTGGCAATAGCCAGCAATACATTGTATGGGTCAAAATTATTGTTTTTTCTTTTATGGCAAAAATCATTAGGATGTAAAGATCATGTTCCATTTTGTAAATTTCCTATATATCAATATATCAAAAATGTATTAGTAGTAGTAATATGTGTTGCTAAGGACTTCATTTGGACAACTTTAAAGAAGATTTTCTCAATATTTAGATTTTTTTTGAACCCACAGATTCCAGATTTTCAAATAGTTGCATCTCGGCCGAATATTGTCCTATCATAACAAACCATAGACAACTTATTTCGGATGATGTATAAGTCTCAATTTAAAAAAAAAATTACCCTTATGACTGGTTTTGTGGTCCAGGGTCTCATATGATAATATAGTTTAACGAACACACAGAAATACAAGTCATTTTTCGCATAGCACGTTTACGCATTTCTCATTTTCAGAGCTTGCCAGTGCGAGTCCCCATTCACTTCCATTGTATGGAAAAGAGCAGCGTGAACATTGCACCAAGGCTCTCCTGTCATGTTTCACATAAGAATGAGCATCAAACGGTTTGCAAGAAACATGTGGGCGAGTAAATGATGACATTGTTCATTTTTGAGTGCGCTATCCCTTTAAGCTTTCCCACAGTCAGACACAAACAAATGTCACTACCATTCAAGCTCTCTTGAATTCAAAGCCCACTTTAGACTTTTTCATACAGTACACACAACACAGGCTCTTCTAAATGTGTGGTGTTCATTTATCACTCATTTCTGATATTATAGTCATTCCAGCACTTCTGCTCAACAAGGAAGTTTGAAGGAGAGTGGGTTTTTAAAGGTAGGGGTTGAAAAATGACCAGTAAATGCAATCCTCTTTTCTGAGTCTAGGCCTTAAGCTGGTCAGCTGACAGATGCATCTGGCTGGGAGTTCATGACCAGGAGGCTTGAAATTTTAAAAGACACGTGCTAAGCGTTTAACATTACGAGCATGTGATGCGAGTTTAAAATATTGATAAATCAGTTGAGTTTATGTTTTTCCTGATGATCAAATCAATGCCAAACACGTTAAAAGCTTGCCATCACACCTAAATCATACCTCTCGAAAATGATCCGCACTGCGAAGATCCCCAAGGCCAGCGGCAGCGCGGAGAGCAAGTGGCCGGCTTTCGGGTACTCCACCCCGGGCGCGGGGTCGGCCAGATCCGCCCAGGTGACATTGTGCGGAAGCCAGAAGCGCTCGTTCCAGAACCAGGCTGAGAGCGCAGCCATGTTAGAGGAAAACACTAGAGATTCAGGGAGAGAAGAGCACGTATAGAAAGAAAGTATGCGGGTGGTAAACGATTCACCGCCCCCTTTCTCCCTCGCTCTCTCTCTCTCTTCCTCTACTGTGTGTAGTTGCGTGTGGACGTGTTGAAGGTGTTTCCACTCGCGTGATGCGGCTCCATGAGGAAGTGCGCGCGAGGACAGATCTCGCGCGCGATGCGCTCTACGTAACGACATTACGAGATTAAATGCTCTTTTCAATATAGTAAACATATTTTTTTTTTGTTCTAGTTTTAAGTGGCTGTCGTATTTTGGTTGAAGCTTAAGAACGCGCTAATTAGTCAGTGTTGTTGTCCGCAATCTCTTCAAGATGTTGTCAAATGTATTTTATTTTGACAAATTTAGTTATGTATTTTATCACTGGGCAGTAGAAAACGTAGTGATAAACAAAATAATTCATTAAAATTATTTTTTAACCGTTTATTTGGGCGAACAAATCGCTAAAATGAATCATATGGAGCGGTAGTCATGACAACTTCACCGCTTGTTATATGGCGTCTCACTGTGGACAAACTACGAACAGCAAAAGTAACAATATACATTTATTGTTTTTGATATAGTTTTAATCCATACTTTGAATATGTTGAAAATTTTCAGTAATTTTGTTGTGCGTTTTTGTCTTTTTCAAATCATTTTTTAATATATCAAAATCAATTTTTATTTCAGTTTTAGTTATTTTAGTACATCAAGTTAAAGTAAATTCTTTTTTGCCTTGGCAACTAGCTAAAATAAAATAATTATATATTTTTTAATTAAATAAATAAAGTAAAAAAAAACGTTTATGGTTAGCTATGATAGCCATGGATAATCATAGATTTATGATGGATTTAAAATACAGATCCAGTACATAAAATATAATTTTAATGTCTACAGTGGATCTTCATTGACTTAATTTATGAATTTAATTTTCTTGTGGTTAATACAAAAATAATAAATCACGGACTCAGTGGCGTCACGTGACCAGTGAGTTCCCTGCCTTGGACTAGAGCGCCAACTAGTGTTCAAAACAGAAAATCACCACAGGAAGTAATCATTCAACAGGTGTTGTTCTCACAGGACAGACAGGGAATACGATGCATTGCTTTTAAAAAGTAGGAAAAACCTTTTTTTACAGGGTTATTATTGCTAACTAGAACACTGCAGTTATTTGAAATAAAATAAACGTTTACTGAAAATAATAATAGGCTAATAGTTTTATTTAGTTTTCATTTAAGTACTAAAATTACTGTAATGTAAAATGTACACTCACCTAAAGGATTATTAGGAACACCTGTTCAATTTCTCATTAATGCAATTATCTAATCAACCAATCACATGGCAGTTGCTTCAATGCATTTAGGGGTGTGGTCCTGGTCAAGACAATCTCCTGAACTCCAAACTGAATGTCAGAATGGGAAAGAAAGGTGATTTAAGCAATTTTGAGCGTGGCATGGTTGTTGGTGCCAGACGGGCCGGTCTGAGTATTTCACAATCTGCTCAGTTACTGGGATTTTCACACACAACCATTTCTAGAGTTTACAAAGAATGGTGTGAAAAGGGAAAAACATCCAGTATGCGGCAGTCCTGTGGGCGAAAATGCCTTGTTGATGCTAGAGGTCAGAGGAGAATGGGCCGACTGATTCAAGCTGATAGAAGAGCAACTTTGACTGAAATAACCACTCGTTACAACCGAGGTATGCAGCAAAGCATTTGTGAACCTTGAGGCGGATGGGCTACAACAGCAGAAGACCCCACCGGGTACCACTCATCTCCACTACAAATATGAAAAAGAAGCTACAATTTGCCCGAGCTCACCAAAATTGGACAGTTGAAGACTGGAAAAATGTTGCCTGGTCTGATGAGTCTCGATTTCTGTTGAGACATTCAGATGGTAGAGTCAGAATTTGGCGTAAACAGAATGAGAACATGGATCCATCATGCCTTGTTACCACTGTGCAGGCTGGTGGTGGTGGTGTAATGGTGTGGGGGATGTTTTCTTGGCACACTTTAGGCCCCTTAGTGCCAATTGGGCATCGTTTAAATGCCATGGCCTACCCGAGCATTGTTTCTGACCATGTCCATCCCTTTATGACCACCATGTACCCATCCTCTGATGGCTACTTCCAGCAGGATAATGCACCATGTCACAAAGCTCCAATCATTTCAAATTGGTTTCTTGAACATGACAATGAGTTCACTGTACTAAAATGGCCCCCACAGTCACCAGATCTCAACCCAATAGAGCATCTTTGGGATGTGGTGGAACGGGAGCTTCGTGCCCTGGATGTGCATCCCACAAATCTCCATCAACTGCAAGATGCTATCCTATCAATATGGGCCAACATTTCTAAAGAATGCTTTCAGCACCTTGTTGAATCAATGCCACGTAGAATTAAGGCAGTTCTGAAGGCGAAAGGGGGTCAAACACAGTATTAGTATGGTGTTCCTAATAATCCTTTAGGTGAGTGTATAAAACATATATAAACAGATAAAAAAATGCATAAAAATGACAAACACACAACACAGAAAATATAAAAATAATTCAAAACTAACTCAAAATATTAATGACAATGTACTATAATGATAATTATATAATAATACTAAATACTATTATACTAAAATAACACTGGCACATGCTTAACAAACAATACTTTTACTGAAAATATAATTTGCTTAAATTATGATCATTTATAGTACTGAAACAGTTAAAAGTGTTGCATTTGTTTATTGTGCGCTAAATCACAATAAAACAATGATTGATTGTTTTGATAATACAGTCTTTGTTTTGTTTTGAAGAAAAATGCACATGAACATAAGGAACAAGACAAAGAAAATTGACTTTCTTTATTTAAGGGAATGAAGCTCATTATGTAAATTAAATACATTTTGTTACTGATTTTAACCGAATTGAACACCATCAACTAATAACCAGAGAGCTCAGGTTTGTCTTGTGAATCGAGTGTTTCCTTCTTTAATTATCACAAAGCTTTTGTCACATAATTTATATAAATGTATACGATTAAACAGTCAAATCACATAGTTTAGGACATTTAGATGATTTTTTTAGTTCTTATTTTCAACAACAGCCTGGCAGGAGAATTAGATCTCCTGAAAAACATACACATCACATTACATTGTCTATGCTTTCAGCAACAGATGATTTAATACTCCATATTAACATTACGTAAAAAGGTAAGTGCTTTATCATTAATCATTGAGACATGCAAAGCACTATATTGTACCCATAAAGAAAGACCGACCCGTTCAATGAAGACCAGAGTCAAATCTGAAGTTCATTTAGTTAACAGAGTTTATTGAGGACAGTTCTCCACACTCCCAAAGACACACAATAGTCAAAAAGTAAGAAATATCCATCCTCAAAATAACTTAAAATGAATAAAAACAGTACAGTCATATGGACGATCAGCTGACCATTTCAACAGGTTCTGATAGGTCAGCATCTGAACACAGTGATCTTTGACACATTTGTAAGTATCTAAGAGAAATAGTCACTTCTCATCTGGATGGCTGTTGATTCTTCATTTGGCATTGTCACATGACTCACCTAAACAACACTTGTAAATACAGCATTAAATAAAAAATAGGCAATATCACAAAAAATCTGAACAATACATCCCTGATGTAAAAACTTAGTCACATTTTAACATATAGTGACCAGCGCTGTAAACCCTCAAGAGACACATATGGCAATTATAAATGTAGTGCGTTATTAACCTTCACAGCGTCTCATACAGCTAACATGAGAACAGCTAAATAAAAATAAATACAAACATCAAACTCTAGTCTAGGAGCTCGTACCTCCAAAAAAACCAAGAGATTCAGCGATTCACTTCTCTCTTCTGCCCAAGATTAAGAGATTGAAGAATATAAAGTATGTAAGTGCATTTAGCAATAAGAAAATATCTTGCGATATTAGTGCAAATGAAAGTTAATACAAGTTTCAATAGTTGATAATATAGGTATACAAAGCGATTTGAACATGTAAACTCACATATAGTTATTTTTAAATGGTCATGAAACCCCAAAATAATTTTTTGAGATGTGAATGGATATGTACAGTGATGTGCACTGAAAACACTAAAAGCAAACATGAATTTTACCAAGTGGAAACTGGTTGTTTTTGTGTTGTTCTGAGAAATATTGTTCTTCCGGGGTGAAAAGCAAAGTCGAAGCAATGTGAGGTAGAAGCGTGCCTTCGGAGTATGTGATTGGCTGCGGTTCTACGTCAGCCGGATCTCTGCATTTATTCATGAGAATGAGCTCTTTTAACCCAATCACTGCTGTATTACATTTTTATGGACATATTTCATATACTCTAGTGCTCTAAACATGAACCAGCAGTGTGTATGCACACATATTTAATCGTGTCTTCTTCAAATGAAATATATGTGCAAATATACAGCCTTACATCTGAGCGTGATGACACAAAGACAATAATGCAGACCGACTATTCAAAGAAGAACGGACAAAAAAAGTAGCCGTTATTATTTCTGTTAAACTGACGCGTGCCGTTTGTTCAGAGACTGTAGTGCTCTTAAATGTATTGGAAATATTATTAGACATTTTAAAAAGTTCTTCTGCATTTCTCCCTCGTTTTAGCAGTTTGTTGTTATATAGGGTTAGATTATTAAAATGCATCAAGGTGCCCTCAACTCTGTTTTTCTCTCCGTGGTCATATTTTAATATTCATGTGTCTGTGTAATGAGTGTGTTGCAGGTCTGTGTTTTATTGGTTGGTTCGACCAGGCTAAAACAGGGGGGTTTCATGACACTTTACATTTATGCATTTTGTAGACGCTTTTATCCAAAGCGACTTACATTGCATTCAAGTACACATTTTACATTGTCAATTTTTGCTTTCCCTGGGAATCGAACCCATGACCTTGGCGTTGCTAGCGCCACGCTCTTATTGCTTGAGCTACAGGAACCTGTAAAGCTACCAATCTACCAATTCCAAATCTTATTTATATTACACATTATCTGTATGTATTTATATTTAAGCATTTAAAGGAACACGTTGACTTTTTGGGACTTTAGCTTATTTACTGTATCCCCCAGAGTTAGATACCCACCGCTAGCCTAGCTTAGCACAAAGACTGGAGGTAAACGGCTCCAGCTAGCCTACTGCTCAGTAAGTGACAAAATATATATACATTTAATATGTTGGCGTCAAGCGGCAACCTCCCCCAGTTTCTCTTGAAGCCAATACGGAAGTGACTTAAACTGCAATTCATCGAATGGCCACTAGAGACAGGCTCCAGAAGAGAGCAGAATCTCATTGAGCTCATGTTAAAAAAACTTTACAGCAGAAAAAAACATGTTTACAGCCTGATAAATTGTGGTTTGGTCTATACGGCTAATTTTGCCCTTCATGACAACTGTGAGGGGGTGAATTTTTTTATAACTCATCCGTTTACATTATATAAAGCCTTAAGGTTCAGCATAATTAAGGGCGTGGCCACTCGAGTGACAGGTGGATTGCCACTATGGTCAAGCTAGGCGGGCTTGGGTTCAGCAACCAGGCACCTCAGCTCCACCCACGTCCCGCCGCTTTGCCCATTTTCTGTTATCCGGGAGTGACGCGCTGCCAAGACGGCAACGGCTGACTTTGAGGCTTCAAATATGCTCTTCAGAAACCTATGTGTAACCTCACAGACACTATGAACATCCATATTTTTTTACAGTCTATGGTTGCCGTTCATCACTATTTGTGTTTGCTGTTCTTCAGGAAAAAAATATGAACAAAATAAAAAAAAAGCCAGGGTGGGAAGTTTCTGGAAATAACGCCAACATTTTCCTATATATATATATATATGTTGTGATGTGTATAGATACATTGTGTACTAAGACCAACGGAAAATGAAAAGTTGCAATTTTCTAGACCGATATGACTAGGGAGCCGTTTACCTCCAGTCTTTGTGCTAAGCTAGGCTAGCGGTGGGTGCGTCAGACAGAGTTATGGCACACACAGCGATAAAAATGGTATGTATGGACTTATCTAACTCTGGGGGATACAGTGAATAAGCTAAAGTCCCAAAAAGTCGGCGTGTTCCTTTAAACTAAATGCATAATAATAATAATTGTTTAACTAAAATTGCTCATGTGCAATTGATTAGCAGTTAATATAAATCATATAAAATAATTAGAATAAATATTCACGGCTAAAAACTATACGATATTGTCATCTTTTACCATTTAGTGAGCTTTAATTTGGAGCAAGAGAAACTGAGGGAGTGACTTTATTGTGTCACTTTGCTCACAGCTGATTGGTCCAGATTCAGTTTGAGAATAAACAGGCTTCATACAGGCCCGTGATCTCTTGATTCGTTGGATTGCATGATGATCAAATTAATTCATGGTGGAGGCCGGGCTAAATGAGTAAACGCTGCTACTGCATTCCTGACACGGGTCAGGCACCAAACACAGACACATAAATGCCAGGATAGATGTGATAGATTTAAGAAAACCACAATTCCATATTTGTTATATATAAAAGAGGAGGGGATTGTAAATCTGCACCATAATTGTTTTACAGCTCAAAAACACAAGCTCATTTTCTCATTAAGGTCTTTTAGGGATTTGCCAATGGAAAAATTGAGGTTGATAAACCCTGATGTTGCTGGGATCCTCCCAGATCACATGACCTCCGTCTTTCTTCTTCTGTAAGAAAACAAATCACAGAAAATACAGAGAAATAAATGAACAGTGCCATGCGAAAGTTACAGAAACTGATGAAATCTGCACACAGAGTCTGAAATTCTCATCTGAAATTTCCGCACGTTGTGTCAATCACGTTTACACACTGCCTCCGAAAACTTTGTCTGTCATAAAAAAATTCAGATCAGGTAAAATTTCAGCGTTTTTCGCATCCGTAGCAAGCATTTTGAGAGGTGTTCTGACCACCGTACAAGCGAACGGCAAAATCCAGAATGGATATTGTATGCTGGATTCAATGCCTGGCGTGCACCTTTCCGATGACACAGTTTGGTGTGTGTGTGTCCATACCTTAGACCTAGGCTACTGCCAGTCTCTGATCAATTGGTTCACGGAAATTGGTGGTCTTCTTTTTAATATGTGGCTCCAGTATTGCTAGCAAAGCATCAAACTGAGCCACTGACTTCCCGAGGTAAACTGAATCGCTCGGGATAATCCCGATAAGGAGGTGGAACTCTCTTTCCTCTCTACACAATCTCCGGATTGGACGGACCCACTATTTTTAATTTCTCTTTCTCTTTTTAAGAAGAGGGAGGACAACAACATTTTCCTCACTGCTTGAAGACTTTGCGATTTTTTTCTGCAACGGATTAACGCATCTGACTTTTTCTGTGCATGACGAATACGAAAAAACTTCGGACTCGTGTGCAAGGGCCTTTAGTGAACAATATTCTGTCTGGATGCTCATTGAGAAAGAGTTTTCTACAAAGACATACTTGGTACATTATCTCAGATCATCCCTGGACTTTCAATAGTATTCAGTGGCTCCATGTCTGCTTTGAAAAATAATCATAAACACAAAAAACATCATTTTTGCACAATACAGACAGTATTTCAGGTCACTACACTATCTGTAGGTGATACTTGCCATTTGTGGATTTAGATCTCCTGTGGCGATAGTAAATCACACCAGCAGCTGCAAACACCAGCAGCAGCACAACAGTAACATAAATTCCTGCTACAACACCTGCAGACAGACCTGAACCTGGAACAGATGAAGACAGACCATCATTAGTGTCAGACTGATCTAGAACAACACTGAGACAGTCTGAGAAGCTACAGTAGCCTACATATGAATCTGATTCAGGTTGAAGTAGAACCGTTTTACGCAGTGATAAGACAAGTACCAATACTTCAGTACCAAGTCAACAAGATACTAAAACAAATGTAATTCGATTCAAGTGCCCAAATTACTCACCAATAACAGCAACACGGAAGCTCTCTACACTGGTGATGCTGTGGCGACGATGGATGCGGACGATGATCTCTAGTATATAATCTCCAGAGTCTGTGGTTCTGATGTCTGTGATGGTCAGAGATCCAGTCTGATGATCCAGCTTCATTCGGTCTCTGAATCTCTCTTCATCATCTCTACAAATCTGACTCTGATCTCCAATGATTTCAGCGATGCGAGTGTCATTGAAGTGCCACGTCAATGAATCATTTGGGTTTTTAAATACACCAGGATCTAAAGTGACAGATTCTCCCTCCTTCACACATATTTTCGTCACTGCATCTCGTTCAGCAGTAGGAACGCCTGAAACACAAACCAACGGATGATTGAAGGTACTTATTGGGGAAAAACCACAAATTATCTGTGAAAGAGATTGTTCATGTTAATGGATCTTGAGAAAATCAGTAGAAACAACACAAAACAGTAACATATAAAGAGAATTGTCCTTAAAGAAATGTCTTGAAACCAAATGATGAAACCAAACACTTGATTTTTTTTTCTGATGAAAGCCATTCATAAATGAATAAGAAAGCCAAAATATGAACTCTTTCCCCGCCATTGACAGAATTTTCCAGGTTTCTGTGTTTTCACTGTTATATGGTAGGGGGCGCTACTACGCAGTCCTGATCAAAATGTTGACCCAGGACGAGCTACAGGACTGTGAAGCTTTGATGGACTCAATCTACTCCATCTGTGTTTTGATCATCGTTCTGAATCCGATCCAGATGTAGTAGTCTTTGACAAAAACATGATCTTAGCTTTTTGCTCAAAATGTTGCTTTTTTAACCTCTTAACTGTCACAGAATCAGAATCAATCCTGCTGTAACGAGCTCAAGCGGCAGACAAGTGTGTGTTTAGAATAAACAGAACAATATTATCCACTGGTGTGAACAGGCCTTTAGTCAGTAAATACACATCCATGACATTTAATATGTTGGCGTCAAGCGGCAACCTCCCGCAGTTTCTCTTGAAGCCAATACGGAAGTGACTTAAACTGCAATTCATCGACTGGCCACTAGAGACAGGCTCCAGAAGAGAGCAGAATCTCATTGAGCTCATGTTAAAAAAACTTTACAGCAGAAAAAAACATGTTTACAGCCTGATAAATTGTGGTTTGGTCTATACGGCTAATTTTGCCCTTCATCACAACTGTGAGGGGGTGAATTTTTTTATAACTCATCCGTTTACATTATATAAAAGCTTAAAGTTCTGCATAATTAAGGGCGTGGCCACTTGAGTGACAGGTGGATTGCCACTATGGTCAAGCTAGGCGGGCGTGGTTTCAGCAACCAGGCACCTCAGCTCCACCCACGTCCCGCCGCTTTGCCCATTTTCTGTTATCCGGGAGTGACGCGCTGCCAAGACGGCAACAGCCGACTTTGAGGCTTCAAAACTGCTCTTCAGAAACCTACGTGTAACCTCACGGACACTACGAACATCCATATTTTTTTTACAGTCTATGGTTGCCATTCATCACTATTTGTGTTTGCTGTTCTTCAGGAAAAAAATATGAACAAAATAAAAAAAAAGCCAGGGTGGGAAGTTTCTGGAATTTTGTTGATTTGACTCGGAATAGACTTTGCTGGATTAAAAATGTATTATTGACCCACACATGCATGTATGATATACACATTTGAATGCATTACTACACGAGAATATGAATTACCGCATTCTAATTTCACTAAGCACTTTTTTAATAAATCCAAAATATTTTATAGCGATCATATGACACAAAATGGGCAAATTAAACATTTTCTTTACTGTCAGTCTGTAAAGCAACGTGTCCACATTTTGTGGTACTTTTAACATCAAACATAAGAAAATAAGAATACAGTGATAAGAAAAGGTGGTCCAAAGGTGGAAATGCTGTGAGAAACTGAAAACTAAATCTAAAACTAATGGTGCACCAACGCAGAGAAAAAAATCTGTTTAAAATCATTCTGTTGCGTTTAATGATGCAGGTACTGTTCTTGTAAAAGGCAAGCTTTGAATGTCACTGTTATAATAAACGCATATAAACTGCTTTTAAACAATCATTTATGACTCACCTTGGACAGAGACATTGAAAGATTTGTAGTTTCTACCTCTGATCTGTAGTAGATAAACTCCAGCATGTTCAGTTCTGACATCTGTGATGGTGAGATCGCCTGCGTGACTGTCCACCGTCAGTCTGTCCCTGAATCTCTCAGGACACTCTTCATCTGTACAGATCTTACTGAGATGTCCACTGATGTGAGATGCGATGCGAGAGTCATCAAAATACCATTTAATTGGGTTGTGTTTGTTTGCTTTAACATCAGTGTACAGAGTGACAGAATCTCCCTCCTTCACAGACACCGGCTCTTCATTTGCATCACCAAACACACCTGAAGAAATAAATATATCATTATAAATCATTTCCTGGAGAGTATGACAAAATACATCAGGAATGTGCGTGGAAAATACATTTCTGCAAATGAGTAATATGTCTGGAATCATGATGCAACATGCAAACAAGGAGAACATCATTCACACAAAATGACAAGGAGAGTAGGGGAGAGTGGAGCTAAAAATAACACTCAGTTTGTAAAAGAGTGTGTAAATCCACTTGTGGTTCAGATATTTTTTCCCCACATTAATTTCACACATGTCTAGTATAATTACATGGTTTTGTTTCATTAATACAGTGTATACTTTATTCTTGATTTACCCTGAAAGAATGGAAGTGAAATGTGACAACATGCCCCATAGGTGGGGAACATTAACATGAGCAAATGACAGCTTTTGATCTGATCTAATAAAAAAAAATACAAGACAAACTAAAATAAGTTGTCAATAAAAAAAATAAGCGTGAACTTTTTTCATATAAAAAAATAGTATTTTTAAATAATTAAAAATATACTAATGTTTGAGTTTGACAATAAACACACCACAAAACACAGCATAATTCAAAACATAATATTAACGAATAATTTCTGAACATTGACTCTCAGTCATTATTCACCCTTTCCTCATGGTTTCTCAATAGAATTCATAAAAGTATAGAATATAATAGCATAGTTAGGGCCCGAGCACCGATGGTGTGAGGACCCTATTGGAATTGCTCAGCCTATTATTCTTCTTCTCCCAAATGAATTGCATTTTTGATGGCTTAAACATGCTCGAAAACTCATGAAACTTTGCACATGTGTCAAAAGTGGTGAAAATTTACGTCTGATATGGGTTTTAGAATTAGCCATGGCAAAATGGCTCGATAGCGCCACCTACAACATTTCAACTAAGTGCCCCTCCCGCTACATTTCACGTACAGGTTTGAAATTCGGAACACGCATGTAAGAGCCCAGTACCTACAAAAAAGTCTCTTGGTACGAAATCTGAAAGCCAACAGGAAGTGAGATATTTTGAATTTTCTTTGCAAAATTGTTGCAAATTTTGCCATTTCCAGACATTGTACTTTAACAAACTCCTCTTAGAGATTGTATCAGATCAACATCATATTTGCACAGTCTAATCTAAAGGCCTTTGCGACATTAAATTGCGAAGATCTTGAGTTTTCGCAGGAGGGCGTGTCCGTGGCAGACTCACAAAGTTCGATGTTTCGCCATAAAACAGGAAGTTGTTATAACTCGGGCATACAATGTCCGATCTGCCCCAAACTTCACATGTATTATTAGAGTCCTGGCCTGAAGACATCTACACGCCAATATTCAGTGACAGTCATAGCGCCACCTGTGGGCAACAGGAAATGCCATGTTTTACACTGTGATGAGTATCCTCATTGAGATTTAACCAGAACAACATCATGTTTGGTCAGTCTAATCTAAAGGCCTTGGTGACGTTAAATTGTGAAGATCTTGAGATTTCGCTAAAGGCCGTGTCCGTGGCGGCCTGTCAAAGTCTGATGTTTCGCCATGACACAGGAATCTGTTGTAAGTCAGGCATACAATGTCCGATGCGTCCCAAACTTCACTTGTTTGATAAGAGTCCTGTCCTGAAGACATCTACATGGGTCCCGGGTGCGAGGGCCCTTTCATCGCTGCTTGCAGCTTTAATTCTCATTGTAACGCAGTGTGACAACATGCCCCACCTGCACAACTGGGATTAACCCCGGCTCGTGTCTTCTGCTGTTAGATATAAGATATGTCTAATTTTAAATAAACACATAAAACAGAAATGAAAAATTAACTTAGGCTGAATAAGAAATTTACTTTTGCTATGGTTAAATAAGTGTTCAGTGATATGTTCCAAGTTGCAACTATTTTTTAATTTTGGTGCATTTTTTTCTCTGCTCATTGCGACATTAGAAATATAGGAAATATATTTAAACTTGCTCTGCCCTTACGTCCATGTTTCGGCTGCCTTTCCAGCTCTTAACGCCGAATGTGCTCTTATAGATCAACACGTTCTCATGAAATGCGTATCTATAACACGAATTTTATACGACAAAATGACTTATTACGTGCATGATACGCATCAACCCATTGGGTAGGATTAGCCGTGTGGGTTACGTGCACGCCATAAAGTGCGTATCATATGCACGTAAAATCTAGAAAAAATAACTTAGGGTTAAAAAGAAAGTTTACGTTTAGTTTAAAATAGTCTATATTATGCATAGGCCTACTTTATCTATCTACCTTTGTATTTATGCATTGCACTGTATATTCAGGGATGACAGATTGATATAGCAGACATGCTATTTATGACTGGATGTAACTTTTGATACTAAAAGTGACTCTCCTTATTGATTGTGTCCTTTCAGTGTGGCTCAGGCCACTGCTCTATTGATATGGCAACTAGTAAATTAGTTTCGTCATGGACGAAAAGTTTTAAACCATGTGTGTTACAATTAACCCCGCGTACATCCTGTTCGTTGACAGGAAAATTAACTAAAAAATAAATTAATAAATAGAAATAGCAAGCGTCTTACCGTGCAACAACGAAAACACAAGCAGGGTTCGAAGAACGAACTGATGTGATGTCATTTCGAACTAAATCATTCCAAAACTAACTTCATTTTGTGTTCGTTTCGGGAGTTCTAAACAACTGACAAAAATACTTCTTTTCCGGAAAAGTTTTGCTCTGGCTAGTGAACAACTTCAAACTACCATTGGTCCGTGGCGATGGCGTAGCTACTATGTAGGTGTGTGCTAAGAATATGGCAAGCCCTTTAATCATTTAAAGAGTTAGTTCACCCAAAAATGAAAATTAGCCCATGATTTACTCACCCCCAAGTCATCCTAGGTGACTTTCTTCTTTCAAACGAACACAATCAGAGTTATATTAAAAAGTCCTAGCTAATCCAAGCTTTATAATGGCAGTGACTTCTTGGTTAGTTTTTGAAGTCTATAAAAGTGCATCTATCCATCATAAAAGTACTCCACACGGCTCCAGGGGGGTTAATAAAGGCCTTCTGAAGCGAAGCGATGTGTTTGTGTAAGAAACATATCCATATTTAAAACTTTATAGACTAAAATATTTTTTTCCGGCAGATTGCTGTACGCATCTATTTATGGTGAAAGAGTAACCCTTGACCCCTTGACGCATGCGTATTGATGAACGCAGAAGCGCAGAGGATAGAGCAAAACAAAACACCGGTCATGAATTAGAGTGTAAAGCGAGAATTGAGAATTTAGTCTATAAAGTTATAAATATGGATATTTTTCTCACACAAACGCATGGGCCTTTATTAACCCCCCGGAGCCGTGTGGAGCAGTTATATGATGGATAGATGCACTTTTATGGACTTCAAAAACTGCCATTATAAAGCTTGGAGGAGCCAGGACTTTTTTAATATAACTCAGATTTTATTCGTCTGAAAGAAGAATGTCATATACACCTAGGATGACTTGAGGGTGAGTAAATCATGGGCTAATTTTCATTTTTGGGTGAAATTACCCTTTAATGCCCTTGTCTGTACTAGTCGTAATATATAGTTTTGACTACCCACGTGAAAAAAATACTATTCTAATTAGACATATCTCAAATAACAATTTTACTAGTGATGATTAGTATTTAAAGAATTCATCATCTTTAAAGATATCCAAAATACATAGGTAGATATCTGAAAATAATTTATTACCAGTCAAGTTAAAATCGAATGTATCTTGAATTGGAGTTTTGACTAAGAGAAAACTCTTTCGATATATCTACATTTAGCTTTGTGACTAGGAATAACTTCAATGTAGATATCTGGAATTTACATTCTTACTAGTCAAAGTTACTTTATAGATATCTTAAACATGCATGCAAACACATTTGCTAAGCCGCACCTTGAACATTTTTATTAACCAATGCTACCTTGGAAACTGTTGTCATCCGCCATTTTGTCTAATAATTGTATAATAAAGGTCCTGTATGTTTGGGTTATTTTAAACTGCTTTATACAGAAGTTACAATTACATGTAACATGTAAAAGTGATATAAGGTATGTAGAGAAGACTCAAGAAGGTTTAGATATTCTATATCATTAAGTAGGATAATGTTGAGATGTGCATGCTGTGGATTAAAGTGTGTTGGCCTTCATTCCCCAGCGAACAACAATAAAATCAGTAAGGACTTGTACACCTCTTGTCTGTTGCAACATTTTCTATAATTTTAAAAGAACTATTGACTGGCGCTCATCACTGAAAACATACACAACACAACACAATATCACTATCACAGATCTCTTGCTAAAATGCAACAACACTCCCACCTTGTGACACAAGTAAACCTGCATCGACACAAAGCACAATCCATATACAACGTAATGTAATAATGTAATAATCAAAAACTTGTAATGGTTTTAAAATCAGCCTTCGTCAGATTTTTTTTTTTTTTTTTTACTGGGTCTGCCACAATTCTGTTGCTGTCTCTGATTGTCCTCATAGTAACATCATAAACACAAAACAATAGACCTTCCAATCAATGGCATGACAGGTATGAACTCGAGGCTGTGAGTGATAGACACCTGTGTCCCAGATTGCATATAATTTTCCACAGCTCATGCTGTCTGTTGTTATTCCACCCTTCACATGAACATAAACAACTAATGTGTTTTTCCATAATATTAACGTGATTAACCGTTTCTAAGTTCTGTCTGTCTGTCTGTCTGTCTGTTCGTCCGTCCGTCCGTCCGTCCGTCCGTCCGTCTTTCTGTCTGTCTGTCTGTCTGTCTGCCTGTCTGTCTGTCTGTCTGCCTGTCCGTCCGTCCGTCCGTCCGTCCGTCCATCCGTCAGTCCGTCTGTCTGTCTGTCTGTCTGTCTGTCTGTCTGTCTGTCCGTCTGTCCGTCTGTCCGTCTGTCCGTCTGTCTGTCCGTCAGTCTGTCTGTCTGTCTGTCAGTCTGTCTGTCTTTCTGTCTGTCAGTCTGTCTGTCCGTCTGTCTGTCTGTCTGTCTTTCTGTCTGTCAGTTTGTCTGTCAGTCTGTCTGTCTGTCTTTCTGTCTGTCAGTCTGTCTGTCCGTCTGTCTGTCTGTCCGTCTGTCTGTCTGTCCATCTGTCTGTCTGTCCGTCTGTCAGTCTGTCTGTCTGTCTGTCCATCTGTCTGTCTGTCTGTCTGTCAGTCTGTCTGTCTGTCTGTCTGTCTGTCTGTCAGTCTGTCTGTCTGTCTGTCAGTCTGTCTGTCTGTCTGTCTGTCAGTCTGTCTGTCTGTCTGTCTTTCTGTCAGTCTGTCTGTCTGTCTGTCAGTCTGTCTGTCTGTCTGTCTGTCTGTCTGTCTGTCTGTCTGTCCGTCCGTCCGTCTGTCTGTCTGTCTGTCCATCTGTCTGTCTGTCTGTCTGTCTGTCAGTCTGTCTGTCTGTCTGTCCATCTGTCTGTCTGTCTGTCTGTCAGTCTGTCTGTCTGTCTGTCCATCTGTCTGTCTGTCTGTCTGTCAGTCTGTCTGTCTGTCTGTCTTTCTGTCCGTCTGTCTGTCAGTCTGTCTGTCTGTCAGTCTGTCTGTCTGTCAGTCTGTCTGTCTTTCTGTCAGTCTGTCTGTCAGTCTGTCTGTCTGTCTGTCTGTCCGTCCGTCTGTCTGTCTGTCTGTCTGTCCATCTGTCTGTCTGTCTTTCTGTCAGTCTGTCTGTCAGTCTGTCTGTCTGTTTGTCAGTCTGTCTGTCTGTCTGTCTGTCAGTCTGTCTGTCTGTCTGTCTTTCTGTCAGTCTGTCTGTCTGTCTGTCAGTCTGTCTGTCTGTCTGTCTGTCTGTCTGTCCGTCCGTCTGGCTCATCTTAAAGCAGGGGCTCTGATGTTAATGATGTTATGTTTCTCTCCCTCTGTGTCAAACAGTTTCTCATCATGCTTTAATGTCTTCAGATTAAACTGTAAATGGTCAGTTTTCTGTTCAGAGTGTTGTAGGTTCAGGGAAATGGTTGACAGATGATCAGCTGTCAGCACATTACTTCACGATAAACCAATTCTGTTGAAGGAGGACGTCAGACTATGTGGTTCGTAAAAACAGGACAGGAAAAGCCCTTCATTCTCATTCTGTACACATCAAACCAATAGCCACATACAAGATGTTCATCCATCCAGCAGATCAGACCACATTTCTGAAGAAAACCAACCACAGCAGGTTTCACATGCTTCTTTTGTTCTGTTTGTGCTGGTGCTGTCTGATTGGTAAGTTATAAATGCATTTCTTTTGTGGCCTAATGTCATGAATCTGTTTGTGATCCCTGTTTAGGTGCACAGGTCTCCACAGTTGTGAATATAATGGAAATTATTATAATGAATCATCTTAATTTTTAAGATAAAAATGTTATTAAGATAATTAATGTTAAAAATTGTATGACATACAAGTGGAAATTTACAGAAAATTGCAGTAATGATTAATAACTACAAAAGTCATGGAAATCTTCTGGAACTCTGGATGTTCTTTGGTTCACATTTATGTCACATGACAAATTACAACTGATTTTAGGCTTTGTAAACCAACAAGAGCATAAAAGTGACAAATCATGTTCATCAGGTGTGTTTGGTGAGTCGGTGTCAGTGCTGGAGGGAGATTCTGTCACTCTAAACACTGATGTTACTGAAGTACAGGAAGACGACGATATAGTGTGGAAATTTGGAGCTGAAAAGTGTATTCTAGCTGAAATCGTCAGAGCTGCTGGAATCTTCTCCACATATGATGATGTTCCAGATGGGAGATTCAGAGACAGACTGAAGCTGGACAATCAAACTGGATCTCTGACCATCACAAACATCACAACTGAACATACTGGAGATTATTCACTAGCGATAAGTGCAGCGAAACTGACATCAAAATCATTCAGTGTTTCTGTCTATGGTGAGTAGAGGGTATTTGTAACTAACTTACAATATAAAATGATTTAACAGATGACAGGCTGTTGTTAGTAATTGTTATTATCCATATTTGTTTATTCTCTCATGTTTCCCAGCTCATCTGCCTGTTCCTGTCATCAGCAGAGACTGTTCATCATCTTCATCATCATCATCATGTTCACTGGTGTGTTCAGCGGTGAATGTGGGTCATGTGACTCTCTCCTGGTACAAAGGAAACAGTTTATTGTCCAGCATCAGTGTGTCTGATCTCAGCATCAGTCTCTCTCTACCTCTGGAGGTGGAATATCAGGATAAAAACACCTACAGCTGTGTGCTGAACAATCCCATCAGCCACCAGACCAGACATCCCAACATCACTCAACTCTGTCACACATGTGCAGGTACGGCAGCACGGCTGATATTAGTTGATGTCAGCGCTGATATTAGCGTTTATTGACTGAGCTGATCTCAGTTTAATGTTTTTATTCCTCAGACTCTGTCCACTGTTGTGGTCCCACTGAAGCTGTGATCCGACTGGTCCTCTCTGCTCTGGTGGGCGTGGCTACTGTCATTCTTCTGGTTTATGACATAAGATCCAGAAGAGCTGAACAAGATCAAGCTCAGGTGCTTAATTGATGATGTCATTGCTCACAAACTGATTTTGCATATTGTCACGGTTACCAATCCTGAAAATTCCTCCGTTCACCACCGAATCCTCTTTCCCCTGAATACTGATCTGGACTTCATTTCCCAGCAAACCACATACCTGGACTGATTACACTCACACCTGAACTCCCTTTTCACAGACTATTTCAGCGCTGAGCGAAGTCTTGTTCTGCCCCGGCTACAATTCTGAGCGTTTCTTCCCTGTGTTGTGTCTTGCCTGGTTTTGAATCTTGAAATTCTGGTTTATTTTGATTCCTGCTGCCTGCCTCTGTATTTGATTGCTACCTGCCCTGACTACTGTCTGTATGACTACCTGTCAACACTCGTACCCCTCCCGTTTTCTTATTTCTCCTGGGAAACTCCAATAATTTTTATGGCCCAAACCTCGTTATATGAGTAATCACTAGGGCTGGTACGAATACCATTTTTTGAGCTTCGAAGCTTTGGTAGTAATCAACACTGAATATTCAAAGCTTCAGAGGGAGGGGGCTGAACATATTCTTCTCTCTAATAAAGACAGGAAGCTCGAGATTCCTTCCAGAGCTAGAAGCGGCGCACCTTATATGCTCCAAAAATGGACACTGCATTAGTGATACAAAACACACAGATCTGTTACTTCCCAGTAAAATCTCACGTCTGAGTTAACAAGCTTGTATATTTCGCAGTAGATTAATTTAGATTGATAATAACGGGTAATAGGCTTACTACGATAGTCGTGATTTTTTTTATAGTAATAAAATAATTTTGTTCAGTTAGAGAACAAACACTACAAATAAAAACTGAACATGTCTGCTTAATGCAGCGCGAGCCGAACGAGAGTCGCAGCACAAACGCAGCAGGAGTCAGATTTCATTCATCAGAGAGTGAGGAGCTGAATGACAAGATGATCGCGGTTTGATTTCAAAGTGAAATGTAAAAGCACCTATTTAAGTGAGTTTGTCATTGTGCCATTTTGTTGTGTTTTTCATTAAGAATAATAGGCTAATTAACTCACCATTCAAGCCACCCGCTACTTGCTCTGCTCAATTATAAATGCACGAGCGGTCATGCGCATTTTACTTTCCGTTTAGAATTAGCGATTTAAAAGCCCCCGTCTGTGATACCGGTATTACCGGTGTTGTCACACGTCGATTAACCGGTGGGAAAATATCCTCTCCGTCACATCCCTAATTGGTAAAAGGCTAGTACATTTTGTTTCTATTATTCTATTTTCCACAATGTCAAACCAACACAGCTTAACTCAAAATACAAGCTCAGGCAAGCACTTCTGTCCATACAAGCCATAGACTGTAAAAAAAAAATATGGATGTAGTGTCCGTGACGTCATCCGTAGGTTTCTGAAGAGCAGTTTTGAAGCATAAAGTCGGTCGTTGCCATCTTGGCAGCCCATCACTCCCGGATAACCGAAAATGGGCAAAGAGGCGGAACGTGGGTGGAGCTGAGGTGACGTGATGACTAACAGACAGCAGACAAACGGCAATCCACCTGTCACTCAAAGTGGCCACGCCCTTAATTATGCAGAAGCTTTATATAATGGAAACAGATGAGTTATAAAAAAATTCACCCCCCTCACAGTTGTCAGGGAGGGCAAAATTAACTATATAGACCAAAACCACAATTTGTACCAGGCTGGAAATATTTTTTTTCTGTTGTAAAGTTGGGCATTTTAACATGGGGCTCAATGAGATTCTGCTCCCTTCTGGAGCCTGTCTCTCTTCAAGAGAGACCGCGGCAAGTTGCCACTTAATACAAGCTCATGCAGTTGTGAAGACTCCAGTTGTGACAAGACAAAGAGAACACACTGTCTGTGACACACACAACTCACATAAAGACGTGCCAGAATTGAGTTCTCTTTTGTGCTTGAATGAACAATAACACATGCATTTATGCCAAAATGTCTGTTTTGTCGAGTATCCTCACAAAAGTAGTCTTAAATGAGTTAATGTCTTAAATGAACGTAAAAAGTTGTGAGGAAACTAGACGTGAGATCCGCATCATGTGCAGCAGTGACAGTTCTTAAAGTGACAGTAACCACTTATGATGTCATTAATGTAAAGTTCTTAAAGTGACAGTAACCACTTATGATGTTATTAATGTAAAGGACAAAAGTGATTACTCCCTAAATGACTCACTACTCTTAACTAAAAAACTTTTGTAGATTTAATAAGGATTAATTTATTTATGCAGTGCAAACTGTTTGATAACTATTACATTTCTGTATATTTCCTACTCGTTATACAGGTAGGAAGGGCACAGATAAATATCAAATTTATTTTGATAAATTTGTTTTGAAGGATCGTTTTTAACTTCACTTAAATTAAAAGTTGTTATATTTTTGACAACTAATAAATGTTATCTGTTATTTCACTGAAGTGTCAGTGTAATGTTATTTCACAGAGACATCAGTAGCTGTATTACTATCAGTGATACTGGCCAAAAAATTTGATTAATCTAGTTAATTTTTAATCGATTGACAGCACTAATAAAAAAAACGACTGTCTTAACATATTCTTTTTTTTAATCTTTTTATTTTAATTAAAAATTATGCATTTATTTATGTTGATATCTGCACAGTTTAGCCTGCCTCTGCCATCCAGCACCCCCAAGCCACGCCACCTAGAGGAAGAAATGTTCCCCTGTCTGAAGCAGAAGCCAAAGCCATGAAGGAATACATTGATGAGGAACTGGCTAAGGGTTTTATTTGACCGTCCACAGCACCAGCCTCGGCTGGGTTTTTCTTTGTGAAGAAGAATGGTGGTCTCTGCCCTTGTATTGATTAGCGTGGTCTTAATGGTCTACCACTAGTCCCAGCAGCAGTAGAACAACTCAGAACGGCCAAGTACTTCACAAAACTTGAGCTTCGAAGAGCCTTTAATCTGATCCGCATCTGTGAGGGCGACAAATGGAAGGCCGCCTTTTCAACCAGTAGTGGGTTATGCCGTTCGGGTTGTCCAACAGTCCAGTAGTATTCCAGTCTATCAATGATGTATTCAGGGACATGTTAACTCAATGGCTAATGACCATATGCACAGAACGAACTTCTGCAATAATGCAAGCCAGCGGGAACACTTCCGGTGAAATGTCACTTGTTGGTGTATGGGTATCTTCAATGTCCCGAGGTAGCTTTAACAGCATCAATAGTGTAATACTTAGTTTATAATCAGAATACAGTCACTTAAATAGTCAATAGCATTAATTTAGTTATTCAAACGTAAGACGGCATAAAAAGATGCATCCCTCAGTGTTCCTCCTCAGCAAAATTCACTTTTGTATGAAAACAGAGCTTCAACACACTGTAGATCAAAGATTTAGTGTGCACTTTAGTTAGATTCATTGAACAAAACGGGAGTTTTCACAAGTGTGCCGAAATCAGAGAGCTTGTGCTGCACTGACTGACAGCTTCAGTGATTTATTAAGGGAGAGCAAAACATTTAAAAGAAAAGTTGAGACTTTTTTGAGTACTTGACTTTACTTTGACAAAATTTATTTTTAAATATAGTGATTTTATAATGTTTAATATATATTTATTCAAAAGCAAAAATGAGTGATAAAATATTACAGGAAATGGCTAGTATGAGCCAATAAATGCTCATCTGCCGCCATCTACAGGATATAGTGGTCATTATAAATTCATAAAATTCATATGGACACTTTGATCTGCATTTTATGACCCTATCTGTGGTGTGTTATTATATCACATTATCACAAACGACACACAGACGGGAATGTTGTTCTTTGTGTTGTTTACTGTACTGTAAGACTACATTACCCATCACTGCCTGAGATCTACAGCAAACTACGGCAACTCAAATAGCTCAAAATAAACGTGTTTCCTCGTGGTGACATCTGTGCATTCCAAATGGTGTATAATATTATATAGTTTGAAAGTAATAGTTTTTTTTTTATTGTGAATAAAAAAGTAAATACTTTGTGAGCTTTATTAGACATTTTTGAAGTAGAATAATTTTGATATTTCAAAACACCGTTAATTACAATAACTAGCTGAAAGAATTATTGCAAAAAATGGAAAGACTTAAGACTTGACTTAGACTGGTACCTCAAAGACTTGAGACTTGGACTAAAGTCCGGGATACACTGCACGATTTTTGGCTGCCGTGAAAAAAATCGTGGCGATTTCTGTGATCGTGGCTCCTAATCGTTGGTCCTATGTCGTACAGTGAGAGGTTCAAAGACGGCCGTTGTCACGGTCTTGAGACCAAAAATAGCCTACGATCATTTTCTGACTGTCTGAAATTCAGCATGATCACAGCACAGTGTGTTTGCTACTACGGCCTACGTCTACTGACCAGCCAATAAAAATGTAACATGAAACCAACGCGACATGGCGCTAAAAATTTAAATGCTTATCTCAAGCTCTTTAACAATCACAGTCAAACAGGCAGAGGACAATCTCCAGCAATAACAATATCCAAGACAGAGCAGAATCGTAAACAGGGACAGGTAAAGGTCAGGGAAGGCAGCAGACAAGGCAGGGCAAATCCAGATGTCCAGGCAGAAACTCAACAGGGCAGGGAGCAAACAATCAAGATAGGAAAAACCAGTCCAAGGTCAAACACAAGAATACAGATCACAAAGAAAACAACTTAGAAGTGTGAGCAAGGGCAAAACAAGACTTCACAATGGGTGAGCGTGTGGTTTATAGTCCAGGAGATGGGAATCAGGTGTGAGGGTAATCAGGACCAGCTACAGGGTTTATGGGAAATGTAGTCCGTGATAGAGTTAGTACTCAGGTGAGGGAGCCCTCTGGTGGTGATCGGAGGCCAAATTCGTGACAAGATGCATGTCCTACCCAAGTTTAATAGATCCATGTCACACAGTGTGATTTGTAATGAACTTATAGGATTGCTAAAATCGTGCAGTGTATCCCAGGCTTAAGACCGAAAGACTTGAGACTTGACTTGTACTTGGCCTTTAGGGACTTGTGAACATGTCTGGCATCCTATAGCCCCAACTATATTCCGGGACAATGGGTGTGGCTGTCAACACGGGACCTTTGCCTCCGTCTGCCACGTAAGAATATCAGTCCCAGGTATGTGGGTCTATTCAAAATTTTGAGACAAATATCCTCTGTATCGTACCGTCTCCAAATGCCCTGTAATTATCATATATCTCCCACTTTTCATGTATCCCTGCTGAAACCTGCCGGTGGTCCAAGGGGGAGGAGGAAGAAGGTGGTTTCCGGAGCCACCCAGTCATAATCATGGATGGCAAGGAGACATTTCAAGTGCGAGTGCTTCTGGATTCCAGACACTGGGGCCGCGTGCACCAATACCCGGTTGACTGGGAGGGGTATGGTCCGGAGGAGCAGTCGTGGGTCAACGCAGAGGATATCCTCGACCCTTCACTCATCACAGTGCCATAGGACTCCATAGGACTCACCCGGAGAAGCCTGCACCTTGACCCCTGAATACTGTTTCGACCATTTCCCAGCAAACCACATACCTGGACTGATTACACTCACACCTGAACTCCCTTTTCACAGACTATTTCAGCACTGAGCGAACCAGTGCAAAATCTTGTTCTGCTCTGGCTACAATTCTGAGTGTTTCTTCCCTGTGTTGTGTCTTGCCTGGTTTTGAATCTTGCTATTCTGGTTTATTTTGATTCCTGCTGCCTGCCTTTTGACCCTGCCTGTCTCTGTATTTGATTGCTGCCTGCCCTGACTACTGCCTGAATGACTCCGTTAACTGCTCTGCCTGTTCTGATGCTATTGCTGGTGATTCGACCCATGCCTGTTTGTTTTTTGCTAATTATTTAAGCTTCTGCTCTCTCTTTCAGTGTCAGATTTTTTAAATCTTATTTGTAAGGCTTTATTGTTTATGTTTCTCCCTGATAAAAAAAATTATATAGAGACAATGTTCAGCAGTGCGCCACATATAATTTAAATTATTTGTAAATGTTTACATTATTATTATATAGAATTTTGTTGTAACAACAACACAGGCAAACATTATACATGTGATTTACTGTTTTTCCTTTTGTTTTATCAGTACATTGTGGAATACACCTGTTGGGTGCTTTCTTTGGTTACCCCTTTAGGTAACCGTAGCTTTCAGCCAGCAGCAGATGTCATCAGGTGGTACCCAACCTTCCTTGAGTGTTTCGACCCTTAACCACAACACTCTCCAGTTGGTGGGTCGGCAGTGGTGGCCAAATCACTGCCCATCTGCTCCTGGCTTCCAGCTTTCTTCCTCTCTCTTACTCCATATCCAGCATGAAGCTCATTCAGCCTCCTGTCCCGTCCTATGAGCAGCATGCTTCTTACTCTTCTCATCCATGCCTAAAGCTGACAGCAGCTGCCATGCTGATTTGGCAGGAAAGCCTCTGCAACCTATTTCCACAGGGAACAGCCATGCCTGCCATCCCTTATCTTTGCACTCCTGGATTAAATGCTGATATTTCAAGGCCTTCCTCTCATGTGCCTCCTCGCAGCCCTTCTCCCATGGCACGGTCAGCTCAATTAGGACGATTTTACAGTCTTTGGCCGACCACAAAACGATGTCTGGGCGCAGAGCTGTGTGGACCACTTCTGGGAACTGCAACCTCCTTCCGACATCGACTCTCATTTCCCAAGAGCTTGTTGTTTGCAGCAGGTTGGACTTTGCTGACACCCTGTTTGCAAAGAGCCTGGCACCTTCCTTGATGAAGGTGATAGTTGTCCTCTCATCTGGGCCACTTCTTGCACCATCTCAATTATGAGATTATATAAAAAATATCTATATGGCAGTTTTTCCCCATGGTATGGATGTCAAAATTTTGGCCAGTGAAAAGCCCTATATAATACCTTTGTCTTTGATGAGAAAAAATATAAAAGCTTGATGTGCTCACTGTTCACCTAAAAAGAACAAAACTTATGAAAGATATGCGTTCCGACATGTAGTTGCAACACTACTTATAGCAGAGCTGCCAACTCTCACGCATTGGCCGTGAGACACACACAGCTCAATAATCCACTCTATGGGTGCTTCTCAATATCCCTCCTCGTTTCCTCACTCCTCCGTTCTCCATCCAGCTTTCCATGTGACCCGGAAACCGATGGAGCTCAGCCATCTTGTAGGACATCTCAATTCTCTAATTGCACCACAAGGAGGCGAGGATCGAGGAGTGAGGAGGCTTCCTGAGGAGTCATGAGCGAGGATACACAGGTGACACACGTATAAATTCTCCTCCCCCTTCATATCCTGCCACAGTTTATGAATTATTATTATTATAATTATTATTGTTTACATGTACAAGATGCAAATGTATGTCAAATTACAACAACTGTAGTAGGACAGTTGCAGAATTACACTCACCTAAAGGATTATTAGGAACACCTGTTCAATTTCTCATTAATGCAATTATCTAATCAACCAATCACATGGCAGTTGCTTCAATGCATTTAGGGGTGTGGTCCTGGTCAAGACAATCTCCTGAACTCCAAACTGAATGTCAGAATGGGAAAGAAAGGTGATTTAAGCAATTTTGAGCGTGGCATGGTTGTTGGTGCCAGACGGGCCGGTCTGAGTATTTCACAATCTGCTCAGTTACTGGGATTTTCACGCACAACCATTTCTAGAGTTTACAAAGAATGGTGTGAAAAGGGAAAAACATCCAGTATGCGGCAGTCCTGTGGGCAAAAATGCCTTGTTGATGCTAGAGGTCAGAGGAGAATGGGCCGACTGATTCAAGCTGATAGAAGAGCAACTTTGACTGAAATAACCACTCGTTACAACCGAGGTATGCAGCAAAGCATTTGTGAAGCCACAACACAACACACAACAGCAGAAGACCCCACCGGGTACCACTCATCTCCACTACAAATAGGAAAAAGAGGCTACAATTTGCACGAGCTCACCAAAATTGGACAGTTGAAGACTCCAAAAATGTTGCCTGGTCTGATTTCTGTTGAGACATTCAGATGGTAGAGTCAGAATTTGGCGTAAACAGAATGAGAACATGGATCCATCATGCCTTGTTACCACTGTGCAGGCTGCTGGTGGTGGTGTAATGGTGTGGGGGATGTTTTCTTGGCACACTTTAGGCCCCTTAGTGCCAATTGGGCATCGTTTAAATGCCACGGCCTACCTGAGCATTGTTTCTGACCATGTCCATCCCTTTATGACCACCATGTACCCATCCTCTGATGGCTACTTCCAGCAGGATAATGCACCATGTGACAAAGCTCGATTAATTTCAAATTGGTTTCTTGAACATGACAATGAGTTCACTGTACTAAAATGGCCCCCACAGTCACCAGATCTCAACCCAGTAGAGCATCTTTGGGATGTGGTGGAACGGGAGCTTCGTGCCCTGGATGTGCATCCCACAAATCTCCATCAACTGCAAGATGCTATCCAATCAATATGGGCCAACATTTCTAAAGAATACTTTCAGCACCTTGTTGTATCAATGCCACGTAGAAGGCGAAGGCGAAGGCGAAAGGGGGTCAAACACAGTATTAGTATGGTGTTCCTAATAATCCAACTCTCATTAGAGTATTAATAGAGTGACAGTGCCACATAGGCATTTCTTTGTATTTTTATATTTGAAATTGTGTTAAACATATTGTGCTCATAGAAAACACATTATAGTTGTTTGTGCTACTACATGTACACATAAGGGGCTTTCGCACTGGGTAGTTCTAGGAACTTGGTTCTAGGAACTAGCCACCAGGGTGATTCCCCGAGAACCAAAAGTTCCCCTAGGGCCAATTTCCTGGTTGCATTCACACCATCAGTAGGAACTCTGAAGTGACATAAGTCACTTTTGTCGTTGTGACCTTTATTTTGACGGTGCTGAGAACGCCAGAGCCTGAACACACATCGCTCGCACTTCATTAGTTCACAATGTGTTTAACAGTCCTGTCTAATACGTTATTAGATAGAACTGTTATACAAAGAAATTAGACAGTATATGAAAAATTATTAGCATTTGCTGTGTGGTTGATGTGTAATGTCGCTGGCTGGCTGGATTTTCTCTTTAGTGTAAAGGTTGAGACGTCCATCTATCACTGTTTTCCATGTTCGTTGAGTTAGTTTCTGGAGTAAATATATTGATTGTGTGTGTACGTAGCTTATTTAAAAATGGCGGGTCTAAATGGGGTCAATCAGCGTACACCTACGTAGTTCCTATTGTGAGGGGTTAGACCCTAATTTGAAGTAGGAGCTAATTAATTCCCCCAAAAGGAGTTCCTAGAACTAAACTAAACTCGTTCCCAGTTCCTGCCTTGCGAACATGCCAAAAAGCGGATACTTCCACCATTAGTTATTGGAACTATGAAAAGGTTCCTCCGGCTAGTTGAGTTTATTCTTTAAAACACATGATTGGACGAATAGTTAAAAAAAAAAGTGTTAAAAATTTATTCTGAATCATTTATATGTAATTCGGTTCTCATTCACTGTAATTCAATCGCCGTTGAGTTATATTGATTCGAAATTCCCTTACACTAGTTAGAGTTTGCTGATTTTAAGTTTTTAATTTTATTGTGCATTTGTATTGTAACCAATAAAATAAGTGTTTTATTGTTACTATTGCCTTCCATGAGACTTTACTTAAAACTACAAACTAAAACTACAAACCTGCGGGCGGGTGAGTACTTTATGGTTTAGACTAGATTTGACTATCCTTACCCTACCTAAATAATCATAGGGTTAAAGGTGTAAGATAAAAACACACTAACAGGAGGGAAACAGAAATTCATTAAAAATATCTTCATTTGTGTTCAGAAGATGAACGAAAGTCTTTACAGGTTTCACGACATGAGGGTGAGTAATTAATGACAGAATTTTCCTTTTTTGACTGTGAACTGTCCCTTTAAGAGCCCTCTAGTTTTGTTGTCTGTCGCTTTAAATGCTCATACTCTTTAAAGCAGATGGATTCTGATTGGCTGTTCTACTCTATGTGGCAGTCATGTTTCATTTGCATCCACAACAACCGGAAAGTACCACAAAAATATTACTTAAGTGGTTATATCGATAAGATATAGAACACCCATGTAACTGCATAGCAACCACCCAGAACACAATGGCAACTGCCTAGCAACCAGACAGAACACCCTAGCAACCAGCCAGAGCATCCAAGCAACTGCATAATAACCACCCAGAATACCCTAGCAACCACACCGAGTACCCTAGCAACCGAATAGCAACACCCTAGCAACCAGCCTGAGTACCCAAGCAACCACACTGAGTACCTAAGCAACTGCATAGCAACACCCTAGCAACCACTCTGATTACCTTAGCAACCACATAGCAACGACCCTTTCAAAGACAGCTCGGTCTTGCATGTTTGCCCTGCACAACATCAGAAAGATCAGACCGTTCCTTACAGAGCATGCAACACAGCTTCTTGTCCAAGCCCTGGTCATTTCTAGGCTTGACTACTGCAATGCGCTTCTGGCTGGACTTCCATCGTGTGCAATCAAAACACTTCAGTTGATTCAGAACGCAGCGGCACATCTTGTCTTCAACGAGCCCAAAAGGGCCCATGTCACACCTCTCTTCATCTCTCTGCACTGGCTACCACTCGCTGCCCACATTAAGTTCAAGGCTTTGACGCTTGCTTATGGATCCACCACAAGCTCAGCACCTGCATACTTCGACTCGATCCTAAGAGTCTACACCCCTACCAGAAGCCTCCGCTCAGCTAAAGAGCGGCGGCTGGTGTTACCATCCCAGAGAGGCATGAAATCCCTCTCCAGAACTTTTTCATTCACTGTTCCCAGCTGGTGGAACGATCTTCCCACCTCCATCTGGATGGCAGAATCACTAACATCATTCAACAAACAGCTAAAAACCCATCTCTTCCGCGAGCACTTAATCTCATCATTAAAAAAAAAAAAAAAAAATTTCTTCTATCTTTCTCTACACCCTCCATATTCTAGCTCATGCTACTCTGAGCAATACCCGAAATGTAGTATTTAAGGCACTTCTTGCATTTCTACGCCTCTTCATAACGGATCCCTTCCTATACTCCTCAGTTGTAAGTCACTTTGGATAAAAGCGTCTGCTAAATGCATAAATGTAAATGTAAATGTAGCAACCTCTCAGATTACCCTTGCAACCACCTAGCAACACCCTAGTAACCACCCTGAGTACCCTAGCAACCACATAGGAACACCCTAGCAACCAGCCAGGATACCCTAGAAACCACATAGCAACACCTTAGCAACCACTCATAGTACCCTACTAACCACCCTGAGTACCTTATCAACCATGTAGCAACACCTTAGCAACTACCTTGAGTACCCTAGAAACCGCATAGCAACACTCTAGCAACCATCCAGAATACCTTAGCAACCACATAGCAATGTCCTAGCAACCACCCTGAGTACCATAGCAACCACATAGCAACATCCTAGCAACTACCCTGAGTACCTTAGCAACAATCTAATATTTATATCTATCTATCTATCTATCTATCTATCTATCTATCTATCTGTCTGTCTGTCTTGTCAATTTTTTTCTTTTATGGATTCAGCAGTTTATTTCACTGTTAGGAGAAGTCAGACTGTGAAGTTCATAAATAGAAGGACAGGAAGAAGCGCTTCACCTACAAGCTACATACATAAATGGTCACTCTCAAGATGTTTGTCCACCCAACAGATCAAACAACTTTTCTAAGGAAATCTAAACACAGCAGTTTCAGTTTCACTCAGAAGCTGAATTCCATATAATAAGTATAACATTTACAGTTCAGTGTGTGTGTGTGTGTGTGTGTGTGTGTGTGTGTGTGAACTAGGAGGGTCTAACTCTGTTTTGGGAGGATTGACACATCAGATGTTATCAGCCAATGATCTTGTTTGATCAGACTTTTCACTGAACAACTGAAGAAAATGCTTCAAATGTTAATTTTGTTCTTTTTGTGTTGGCGGCATCTGATCTGTAAGTTGTGAAACATTATTTTATGGCTTAATATCAGTAACAAGCTAAGATGATTTTCATCTTCACAGCTGAATCAAATTAAACTTATTGTGAGATCTGAATAATGGAAATTACTATGAGTTTGCAATTCTCTTTACTTTTTGTATCAGTTCACATTTAAACATTACAAAACTAATGTCAGGATTTGTAAACTGAAAGAAGCGCCTTAATCTCTCCCTGTTCGTGTTCTTCAGGTGTGTTTGGTTCTGAAACGACTGAAATACAGTCAGTGTCAGTGATGGAGGGAGATTTTGTGCTTCTACGCACTGATCTTATTGAAATACACAAACATGATGACATACTGTGGAAATTTGGAGCTGAAAAGTCTCTCATAGCTAAAATAAATAGAGAGGCTGGAATCTTCTCCACATTTGATGATGTTCCTGATGGGAGATTCAGAGACAGACTGAAGCTGGACGATCAAACTGGATCTCTGACCATCACAAACACCACAACTGAACATGCTGGACTCTGTGAAGTAAAGATAATTGCATCTCAACTGTCTTCAAAAACATTCAATGTTTCTGTCTATGGTGAGAGATCATTTTTATGTTCTTCATATTTATTAACAGTAGCGCAGATTCTGGGTTGTAGCGCTATATTATGATTGGCTAGTTTTACATAATCCCTGAACATGCAGACACACTTTGGTAAATAGTGTATTTGCGTAATTTAGCCTGTGTCCTAACTACACGCAACGGCGCAACGCCATAAAAAGCATCTTTTCCATCTTGATGAGAGTTTTTGTCCTAACCAGCCACGATGGCGACAACATAAAACATGGCAATGATAATCTCAGGTAATGTTTATGTGCTTTATTTAATGTTAAAAGCGTGTAATGTGACTTTGAATACAGCTTTGTAACGTAGTCATACTAAAAGCAACAATGGATAATTCACCTCACATCTTGAAATTAAATAAATGGAAACAAGAACGTTCACAAACAAGTGTATTCTATGACAAAGATTGTTTTAGTAACTCAGTAGGCTATGTATTTTTAGTAATGCTTAAATGGTGTAATATTTGTGAATTTGATTATGTAGGGCCTACTTATCCATTTCCTTGCGAGTGCCGTCAAGTTAGGCCCTGTCCCAAATGGCACACTTCATGTGCACTTTCGGTCTTGTGGACTTACAATGGCCGCTGCGTGCGCGTGTCCGTTAAGTCCACGAGACCGTAGGGTGTCCCATTTGTCATTTTAGGTCTCAGAAGGGTCCTCGCGAGCGCCCCCTTTGCGGTCGATATGCGCCCTCGATGCGCACTTCTTCCAAGCCCGCACTGGAGCGGGTTCCGCAGCGGACTTCTTCCCGACAGTCAAAGTGCCGTTACGCCATGAAAGTGTGGACTCGGAAGACCGCGAGGGTTTAGGGTGCCATTTGGGACAGGGCCTTAATCTCTGGTGCCATAGCCTACACTTGCCGCAAGACACGCTGTTCTGATTGGCTGTGGTTTTTGGTTGATTTTGTCGCATCTCGTAGGAGTATGGGGTCTCTACGGAATAAAAGTGGGGGTTTCTAAATTTGTAAGTGTTGTCAAACTGATGGGTGTTTATAAATCATGCACAAACACTCACAAAGGCTATAGAGAGGAAGTGCATTTTTAAACGACTTTTAAAAAAGCCAAATGTAGGAGCAAATTTGATATGAAGTGGTAGTTTGTTCCATAACTTAGGGGCAGCTACAGCAAAGGCCCTTTCACCCTTTCTCTTAAATTTCGTCCTCGGAACAAGCAGAGCCCCTTTATCTGCAGACCTCAAAGACCTAAGGGGCTTATAGACCTGAAGAGCTCAGATAAATATGACGGAGCTAATCCATTTAATTTCTGCTTATATGAGCCTAAACGTTTAAAATCAACTCTGGCTTTAATGAGTAACCAACCCAAAGAGGCCAAGACGGGAGAGATGTGATCATATTTGCGGATCCCAGATAAAAGTCTGGCTGCAGCATTTTGTACTACTTGCAGCCGACTCAAAGATGTTTGGGAGACGCCAACATAGAGTGAGTTACAGTAGTCAAGTCTTGAGAACACAAAAGCTTGGATTAACATCTCCAGATCTTTACAAGTGGTTTCACCTTAGCCAGAAGTCTTAAATGAAAAAATGCACCACAGAGTTTATCTGTTTATCAAACTTTAAGGAGGAATCCAACATTACCCCAAGATCTCTAACCACTGGTTTACAGTAGGAGGACAACTCTCCTAAACTAGAGAGATCACTTGTAGCAGGTCCTCCAAACCACACATGTTCGGTTTTGCTTTCATTTAAATTAAAAATGTTTTTTGATAACCAGGCTTTAACCTCCCATAAGCAGACTCTAAGGGAATTGTGTCAGTATATTTTACACAGGCAAATAAATTTGCGTGTCATCTGCAAAGAAATCCCATACTTGCGAAAGATAGACCCTAATGGTAGTATATATATAGGGCAAATAACATTGGAGCAAGTATAGATCCCTGTGGAACTCCACAGGTCAATGGAACAGATGAAGAAAAGGTCTGGCCTAGGTTAACAGAAAAACTTGAAAAGAATGATCTAAACCAGTTTAGAGCAGTGCCATGGATGCCTACCACATTCTCAAGACGTGAAATTAAAACCTCATGATCTATAGTGTCAAAGGCTGCAGTGAGATCTAATAACAAAAGGACAACATAGTGGCCAGAATCACTAAATAAAAAAATATAAATTTAAAACTCTTAAAAGTGCAGATTCTGTACTATGATTAGCTTTAAAGCTTGACTGAAACACTTCAGGAGGTACATTTTGGTCCAAAAAACTGGAATTTGGTTAAAAACAGACTTTTCAAGAACCTTGGCTGAGAATGGCAACTTAGAAACTGGACGGAAATTAGACAAAACCTCATGATCTAAAATTGGCGTTTTAAGAAGAGGCTGAACTACAGCCTGTTTCAGAGAAAGGGGCACCATGCCAGTGACCAGACCAATAGATAGAACACTAGGCCCAATGATGTCAAAGGCTTACCGGTGGCGTTAAAAAGCAATGAAGGAATCCTATCGCCAGGACAGTTTGAGGGTTTCAACCGACCCACAATATCTGTCAATAGCAAGTGATAATGGTTCAAAATGAGTGAACGTGGCAGAACACAGAGGAGAAACCAACAGAGCTAAGTTGCCTCGCCCACTGATCTAGTAACTCCTATTACTATCCTGCAGAGACCTATACTTGTAGTTGCGTCGCGTCTGGTGTGGACAGACGTTGGCTGTGTCCGAAAACCTAGACAGAGCTTGTTGCCTCGCTGCCTTATAAAAAATTGGCTGCGTCCAAAACTTGGAAAATGCTGCCTTCGGAGGACACATTTCAAGGTCGGAAGGCATCAAGGCAGCTTCACTTCCTGTTTCCTGAGATACCTTCATCTGATCGAGTTTTGAAGGCAGCGTATATGTATCCTTCGCTGCCTTTGATATCCCACAATCCTGTGCGTTCCATTCTGTGACAGTTGAGCTGGGGGGAAAAAGATGGCGTCCGAAATTTGCGTTTGCTGGTCAGTTTGTGTGTAAATGTAAGTTTTTTTTTTTACCAACATTTTCCATTTCTGATGTCATTTCTAGCGAGAAATTACTAATGTTTCGTGAGGTGCCTTCATGCACAAACGCTGTCTTACAAGTCATTTCCTGATAAGGCAGCGAGGCAACAAGTCAGCTGCCTAGGTTTTCAGACGCAGCCAATGACTTGTAAGGCAGCATTCGTGCAATGAAGGCACCTCACGAAACTGATTTCAGACAGAGTTTCAAGGCAGTGTAGCAGTTTAATGATCTACAGCAAAATAGAGAGAGCTTTGGTGAAGACTAAACAAACATTTAATTACTAATAAGTTCTCGCTAGAAATGACATCAGAAGTGAAAAATATTGGTTAAAAATGTACATTTACACACAAACTGACCAGCAAACGCAACTTTCGGACGGCATCTTTTTTTTCTGGCTCAACTGTCACAGAATGGAACGCACAGGATTGTGGGATATCAAAGGCAGCGAAAGGATACATATATGCTGCCTTCAAAACTCGATCAGATGTGAATCAGAAGTGAAGCTAACATTGGATTGGGACATACCTTGATGCCTTCCTACCCTAAAATGTGTCCTCAGATTCAGAAGGCAGCATTTTCCAGGTTAAAACCCAGGTTTCCACCCTAAACCCTCATGGTCTTCCTCTGAGTCCGCACTTTCGTGACGTAATGCCGCTTTGACTGCCGGGTAAAGTCCTCTGCGAAGCGAGCACCCTTCTGAAACCTAAAATGATGAATGGGACACCCTACGGCAGGGGTCTACAAACTCGGTCCTGGAGGGCCGCTGTCCTGCAGAGTTAAGCTCCAACCCCAAATAAACACACCTGAACCAGCTAATCAGTATCTTACAAGGCCCTAGTTAGACACTGATTAGCTGGTTCAGGTGTGTTTAATTGGGGTTGGAGCTAAACTCTGCAGGACAGCGGCCCTCCAGGACCGAGTTTGGAGACCCCTGTCCTACGGTCTCGTGGACTTTACTGACACACGCACGTGGCAGCCATTGTAAGTCCACAAGAACGAAAGTGCAGAGAAGTGTGCCATTTGGGATTCAGACAAATTGCTTGACGCCTATCACGTCTAGTTAGGGCACGGTGTGAGGGTGGCGCTCTAATATTGATTGACAGGCTCTAAATACGAACACGCATAGAATGTTCCGAATTACCTTGATGTAGCATTTACTACATTTGAATGGTAATTTAGAATGACGTGAGTTATAGAGGAAAAAGCTATGTTGATTCTCAGAACCATAGACTGTAAAAAAGATGGATGATGCCCCTTCACAATCTTCCATTGGAGAAAAGTGAATATTGCAATGTCCGAATATGGCCCTTTAACTGTCTTTATGAGTGAGCAATTGAACTATTAATTGAACTGATTAGTGCAAAAGATTGATAAATTAATGAAAAAAGCATTTCATATAATTGCTCATATCAAATGCATTGACATTTCATTGAAATGTAACATCTATGATGTAAAATAATCCTTGAAGCATGTCTTATTTAAGGCCATTCATGTTTGGAATATGTGTTTATTGTCAACAATAAGCATACATTTTCAGCATTTCCATTTTGTAGTGTGGATCATTCATTGCAACATTTAAACTGATTATCATGTTTAAGAATCTGTTATCTGCTTGACAAATAATATATGCTACTGCCCACTGACATACTTTTAAAGCTCTGTTATCCATTTTTTGGCCTTCAAACACCTTAAAATGCACATGAGTAGATGAGTAGGGGGGCAAGGATACTGTTTTTCGCCTAATAATTATAGAAGGGAAGTATGTGATCTCGGGTGTAGCCATGGGCTTAAGCATATCCGGTCATTTTCAGGAACTTATGTGCCCCGATTACTTTTTTAAAGTTTTAAAGTAGTTCAAAAAGTATGTACTTATACATGATAATATTTGAAGTGATGTATCTGTACTTTTACTCCACTGTTTTCCATTGGTTTGTGGTCGTTACATGCTTGTTTTATTTTTAATTTTATCCATCAACGTGATGGGTTTCATTTTCGGCACATTCACAGAATCGTTTTTTTGTTTTGTTCTTTTAAAACAAAGTCAGCTTGTTGAAAATCACAATACTGTTTAATCATTACTTTTTTTTCTCAGAAGCCAACGTCCATTGTTGTGGTTCTACTGAAGCTGTGATCCGATTGGTCCTCTCTGCTCTACTGGGCGTGGCTACTGTCACTCTTCTGATTTATGACATCAGATCCACAAGAAGAGGAGAAGAGACACAGATATCATAAATATTGTGACATATCTCGGAGTTTTAATCTGTAAAGATGCAAATGGAATGATCAAGTTTATAAAAATATATATTTTTGTGATTTTATATGGAGAAATAAATCACTGTTTGAGCAGAGAAATATACACATTTTATGTGTTATTCCATTCCACAGTATGTTTTAGAAGAGTTCGTAAAATTTAATTTAGAATAAATATTTGAAAACTAAATGATCAGATATTATTGTATTATTGTCAATATAAATAAACAGAAATCAAAACTGATACCTGAAACTTGCAGATAAATTCAGCAATAAAAGTTTTACAAGTTCTCAGATGGTCCAGAAAAGGAAAAATGAATATGTTTTTAATGTGTGACTGTTAAAGTCTCTCTCATATTCACAGTCTTAAATCACACACACTGTCAAATATGAGTGTGAAACCGTAAACATAATGTGAATAAAAGCTTTGAAATGTTAAAAGCTTGAGGGTTTGAATGTTTCAAATAATTTAAGACATTAATATTAGTATTGTAACTATAGTAACTATACTAGTGTTGTAATAAAATAAAATTATTATTACAATAATCAAATCATTTGTTTTACGGTACAATTGTCCTTCACAACGTTTTACATTATATTCACAGGAAATCAATATTAAGCTCTATACAAAAAACGATTTAAAAATAAAATATTTCATGTTTTGCAAGTCATGTGACCATTAACCGACATCATGTAATCGTGCCGTTTAATTATTAAAATGATATTAAAATCTCAGAGGAACTTCAAGTAAATGCTTTATGTCTGTGTGTAGTTCAGTGTGGACGTGTTGAAGGTGTTTATTGAAATAGAATAATAAACTTATTTTTTATCAGTTAGTTGCCAAGGCAACATTTAGTTTAGTTTATGTTGAAGTACTATAACTATAAATAATAAAACTATTGACACACTGACACAATCTTTTTATTCATAACAGTGAAACAGTTTTTTTTTAAACAGCACGCATTAATTTGTTTCACATTCTTTTATTTAATAAATGAATATTACAAAACAATCATGCAAATAAAGTGAAAATTTCAGATTCTAATGAGTTTTAATGAACGAAACAAACCAGCTCTGCTGAATCACAATAATACAATCTTTGTTTTGAAGCAAAATATGCACATTGTAGTATGCAAATACAGTACATTGATAACAGGTAGGTTATTTTTCCATAACATGTAAAAAGTGCTTTATGAGTAATAAGTATTTCATGTTACAGCTCAACAGATGAAGTGTGTTTTTGCTGATTCACGTCAATGGGAATAGTGTTGCAGACACACAATCATATAGAGTAGTGCAGGTCTGACGTCACTTTGTAGGCTAAATGGCAGTTTGCATCACACTGGTTCTCTCTCCATAGGGATTCCAATAGGATTTTCCCATAGGCTTTTGGATTATCGCAAAAAAAAAAAAAACTGAACTACACCATGGTCGCTCGACTTCAACGTCACCATCACTAAGCTTTAGACAACTTTTTCAGTTTTTATCTCAAAACATTTTCCCAGAACATTTGAGTTAGAATAGTTTACAAGAGCACAATTATGAGCATAATGAAGCTGTAAAAGTTTACCTGCTCGGCGTGATAACATTAACGGCCCTATTTTAACGATCTAAGTGCATGGCGCAGGTGCACTTAGGGTGTGTCCGAATCCACTTTTAGTTTAACGACGGAAAAATGGTCTGCGTGTCCGGCACATGGTTTAAAAGGGTTGTCCCTAGTCTCTTAATGAGTCATGGGTGTGTTTTGGGCCTAACGTGCAATAAACCAATCAGAGTCTCATCTCCCATTCCCTTTAAAAGCCAGTTGCGCTCGCACCATGGCGGATTCGCTATTTACATGGAGGAATTTGCGAGCGGAAAGACTGAACGCTTCTCCAGAGAGTAATCCTTTTAATTTTAATATTTATAATTGTGTGTGTACTGCTGCGCGTAATAAGCAGAGTGTGTGTAATAAGCAGTGTACGCACGTTGTGCACCGCCTATAGCCGCACATTACTAACGTGCCCTTTAAATAACACAAAAAATACTGCGCCATTGTCTTTAGAGCAGGTTTTTGTTGGTCAATGGCGCAGTCGTTTTCAGTTCCTCAAAATAGCAACATGCCAACAATGCTCCTGAACACACCTCGTTTTCAGACCAGCACACCCATGGGAATGATAACTGCGTTGGGCTGAAAATAGCAAAAAACACTTGCGTCGCACCTGCCGTCGCATTGCGCTGGGTGTATGATAGAGCCCTAATGTATCCCATTTAGCCACTTGTTAGCAACCGCTATTTTCAAGACACATAACAGCTTAAAAAAGATCACGAGTGGGGTAATACTGATGTATTTTATGTCGTAGAATAAAATGTGAAAGTGTCTTGAGCTTGTGGACAGGACAATGGAACCAGAAGTGCTAAAATGCTAATTCGCTTTCACATACTTGCACCACTCTATTGTTGGGATCCTCTCGGATCACGTGACCTTTCTCCATCCGTAAGGAAACAATAAATGACAGAATGTTAAAGAGAGAGAAATGAACAGCAATTACAGAAACTGAAATCAGCACATCAGCTATCAATCAGTGAATATGATTCAGTCTGAAATGTTTACTTCCCTTACTACTTTGGATGGAAACTCTGTTCATTCACTGGAAAGTTTACAGCAGAAGAGAAATGCTATTATACAGTATATTCAAATATTTAGGTATTTTAAGAGTGTATGGGGATCGACTCGATTACGGCAATTGCTTCATGCAAGTGGAGCTAAAGAGCTCTTTGAGGTATCTGTATGTAATACTTGCCCTTTCTAAAGCTCGCCACGTTTTCCGGCAGGATCTGGATCAAGAGTCTTTGTTCACACCAAGGACAATAACTATAATGACAACAATAAAAATATAGGCTAGTTCTAATCGTTAAACATAAAAGAATAGCAGAGTCCACAGCACAAAGGAACTATATCGTTTCACTTCCAGAACGATTTCCCAGCTGGTGAACAATAAAAAACATTGACAACCAATCAGAATCCATCCTGACATTAAATAGCGGGAACACTTAAAGCGGCAGATGGCATGACTGGAGCGTGCGCTTAGAATAAACAAAACGATATCGCCCGCTAGCATGGACGCTAATATATCGCTATATGCGAACGGGCCTTTAGCAGGGGTTGGGGGGGACAATAAACATAAAATTTCTCAAGAGCAATTTTTGAAGGGGACACAAATAATACAGCCAAAATCATACTTGTAAGGATATGTGTGCCACAAAGAACATTTTGTACTTACTTGGCGTTTTGGTGCACTGAAAAATGATCTAATGTCCATTTTTCTTTTCTCTGTTATTTTATCTGACCAACAACACAAAGCGATAGTTGTTTAATATGAGTAAAGTTCACCACGCAGTTATATTATAATTATTGACCCCGCATAGTATTTTATACTATGACATTCAGATATTTAGATAATCAACTGCATCAAGCCCTCTGATCTGCCACTTATTATATACTTTCGGTTTAGAATTAGCGCCAATTCGGGGGTGGCAGTTGCTTGAATTGTGGGTTCATTAGCCTATATTCTTAATGAAAAACGTAACAACAAAACAGTACAATGACAAACTCCCTTAAATAGGCGCTTTTACATTTCGCTTTGAAACCAATCATCTGGTCTGTCAGCTCTTCGCTCTCGTGATGAATGAGATCTGACTCCTGCTGCGTTTGTGCTGTGACTCTCGTTCGGCTCACACTGTATTGAGCAGACACGTTCAGTTTTTAATTGTTGTGTCTGTGTCAGTTCTCTAACTGAACTAAAGGGGAACTGGGGGCGGTGCCACAGTGGGCAAGTGATGTTACCAGTGTTTTGCCTGAACACCGGTAAAACAAAGCCTAATCAGTATTAAGGAGAAAAGAATCACATCATCTGATGTTTAAAGTGAATAAAATAGCCTTGACAGCTACTTACTGGTGTTTCACAACTGCTGTCTGAAGAGCTTTGTTCTCTCCACAAACTTGTGTGGTAGTTGCTATTTTTTTTTTTACGGTCTACGGGTAGTTGAGGTGCGCGGTGGATCAAACCACTGTGAGGCAATGGAGGAGGGGACTCAAAATGTTTCTAAACTTAAAACACATTTTTTTGCCCCGTTTGCGTTTGTATTGTATTGTTGAACTCAAAAACTGCTCGAAAATCATGAATCTAAACAAATTGTGTTCTAAATTTGAGGTAGATATGAGCTTTCAGTAAGGTTTCATTTGGGCACAGCACCAAACTTTTTCCATTAGATGCCAGCAAATCTCCACTGGTACACAGCCAGTGTTGGGTAAGTTACTCTAAAAAGGTAATGAATTACTAGTTACTAATTACATCTTCAGTAGTGTAGTTAGATTACTGTACATGTTACTCTCTCCAAAAAGTATTTAATTACTAATTACTTTCTAAATCTTAACCTCAACAAGTAATTGAAGGATAGACATAAAACAACTCTTTTAATTCAAATTATTCCTATTAACTGACCAAAGTATTACAAATGTGAGAGGGATACATAAAAATTAGACTTTAAATGTTAATTCCCCTATTGTATAATATATAGGCCGAAATGTTCTACAGTCTATACAGTATTTAGTTCAATTACATCAGAAGTAACTAATTATACAGAAAAATAAGAGTAATCCCTTACTTTACTTTTTCAAGGGAAAAGTAATTAAATTACAGTAACTATAAGTTCCTTAGTAACTAGTTACACCCAACACTGTACAGTGGGATTAGTTATTTGCAGTACAGTATAATTTCTCACTCTCAAATATTACATGCACACAATTTGTAGTACACACACACAAACCACGCTCTGACATCCATACCAACACATCCACACAGTTATAGCTGCATAATTTATCCAGTTGGCTCTATAATATGAAGAAGCAGAAAACATAAAAAAGCAAGCATTTACTTTATAGGCCAAACCTGAGAAAATTACGCCATCTGGTAAAAAAATAGTTTAAAAAAAGTATCATTTTGAAGCCGAAAGCCTATTAAACAAAGACTTCATGGTTAAATGGCCCTTGCTTAAAAATGGCAGTTTTATGGGTTTCAATGGGGGACATTTTGTACAAGTGTAACTATTTTGTGTACCTATAGTGTCAAATGAGGGTGAAATATTAAAATTCCAATAAAAATAGGCACTAACACAGGCAAAATTAAAACAAAAAAATATATGTCCTTAAAAAATGTCCTTAAGGACGCACAAGGGCTAGACACCAGCTTTCTATTTTAGATAAATACTGTTCTTTTGGACTTTCTATTCATCAAAGAATCCTAAAAAAATGTTTTACACAACTGTTTTTAACATTGATAATAATCATAAATGTTTCTTGAGCATCAAATCCTCATATTGAATGATTTCTGAAGGGTCATGTGACACTGAAGACTGGAGTAATGATGATAAATTCAGATTTGATCACAGGAATAAATTACACTTTACTATATATTCAAATAGAAAACAGTTATTTTACATTTTAATAATATTTCACAATATAATTTTTATTTTTATTTTTAATAAAATAAATGCAGCCTTGGTGAGCAGAAGAGACTTTTTTAAATTTTTTAAAAAATCTTACAGTCCAAAAACTTTTGACCAGTAGTGTACTTGTTTAATTAGTGACACTTGACTTACATTTTAAAACCTTTATTTGAATATGGCAACGTGAAACCTACAATATTTCTATGATTAAATCACTGACTGAGACCCCTCACTCTCATCATCCAATCACTGTGAGCACAGATAATAAGCGTGTTGACATCATCCATAGCAATGAGGTCAACCCCACCCTTTCTCTTAGCTTAAGACTTCTCTCTATCCCTTAGTGAAAGTTGGTCTCAGCAGCTTTGTGACTAGGTTTAGAGGAAACTCTTTCACTGCTATTTAGGAGAACTCTTAGTGGTAAGATAAAATGTTTTGTGAATACAGCCCCTGGTTTATAAGTTGCAACTACCATAATGTAAGTAATGTTAATCTAAATGTTGGTTATTATTTCCATAACAAGTATTTCAGGTTGCAGCTCAAAAGCACAAGTGTGTTTTTGCTGATTCACATCAATGGGAATAATGTTGACACTCAAGATCCTGTTAAGATCCTCTCAGATCTTTCTCCATCTATAAGGAAACAAATGATGATAAAGAGAGAGAAATAAACAGTAACAGTCACAGAAACTCAGGAAATAAGCACATCTGCCAGCAATCAGTGAATATGATTAACCCTGAAATGTTTAATGGAAACTCTTTTCAGTCACTGGAAAGCAGGGCTGGACTGGAGATAAAATCCAGGCCTGGAAAAATCCAGCCCATCCAGTCAACGAGTTCACCTGTGAATGTTTTGCTGGAGTTAGGGCCTTAAATTGGAGCAAATGAATGAATAAATAAGATAGGACAGAAACAAATACTGACTGCAAATACAGTAATATTTACATTTTGTCACAAAGAAATGCACTTGACAGTAAAAGCACTGATTTTGAGTTTGTATATGTTAAGTAAATGTACTGCTCACCCTAATGACTTTCTTTCTGTAGAACATATAAGATAATTTGAGAAATGTCTGTTTTTTTATTTTTTATTTATAGAAGTCAAGGGTAATCAAAACAGCAATATCTTCTTTTGTGTTTCACAGAAGAGAGAAAGACTACAGGTTTATGACATGATGACATTTTTGGGTGATCTATCCCTTTAACAACAGTAACACTGAAGAGTTAACACCTAATTTATATGCAAGACACTGATATTTATATTTAATCAATCTCTAATTGAATTAACATTTACTTCAATAAAATTCACGACAGTCACAGAAACTAAACGTTTTCAACTATTAGTAAGATCATGGTAATCACAAGTAAAACCATGCTCGTTACCATGGATGGTTTCTCCTTGCCTTGTCTTAGCCTACATTTCTGCCAAAATACCATATTTCTACAGTGTTCGTAGCTGTGCTGGATTGACAATTTACCTCGTCATGCAGTTTACATGGTCGTGACTGTTTTCAGCTAGATTTACTACACGACTGTATAAGATTCTGAGTAAAATCTGAATGGATCATCATTATCACTTGATAGAGCAGAAGCGAAACACGATTTAAGAAGATTAGAAGATTTAATTGGGTAGAGCCATTTTGTCACACATTTGGAGCAGGCTATTTGTCTTTTGCAGTTGCCACACGCTCTGCATTTTAACAACAGCACCTACTATAGTGGAGGGGGAGATCTCCCTCTCAATCGGTATTCGGCCCACTACTTGACAGGTTGTACAGAAATCTGACTCCCGGACAAATCGAACTCCCCTTCGCATGCACACGCCCAGTAGTGTGTTTACCCACCACGCAAAACACGCAATTGCATGGGGCCCTGCGGGCTTGGGGGCCCCCTATTGGCCACAAGCGGTTAACTCATTTAATGATTGCTTTTGACATCATTTATTAACGTGCAGCCCAGATATATAGAAACGAGCGCACATATTTAAATATTGATCAAAGACTTTGCTGCAAAGAAATCCACACCACTTCTAACTATTAGTAAGCATCAATGTCATTGATCAGCCTCTGGATTCTGCTGTTGTATGATGTCATGCTTGTTTAAGCTGTGATAGTGTACTATTTTATTTACTGTAAATTTTTAATTTGTGTGCAAAGTTTTGATGTTTTTCAAAGGTCACTAAAACTCACCCACCTACTCACTTACGTACCACACACACACACACACAAACAGACACACACACACTCTCACTCACTCACTATTTATCTTGCACTGTTCAATGTGTTGTTTTGATGTCTTTATGCAACTGAGAGCACTTCTTGTATTCTATTGTATCATAATTGCTAATATTACATCTAGTGTTACATATGAATTTCTTTTTAAATTGCTAGAGTACTAAATTACACCTAATGATCTTTAAAATGCTGTGATAATGAGAGAGGTGTCACAGACACGCCAGGCTCCCACGTCACACAATCACAGCACACGCCTTCCCCTGAGTACTCCAAGTCTCCATCGTGTTCCAGTGTTGTTCAATAAACTTCACTAACCTGTACTTCTTGTCTACGACCCTTCTGTACTGTAACAGAAGACTGGACCACAACAGATGAGCACCAGTATGAGCACTCCGGATCCCTTCCAAGAGCTCGTGGACACAGTCCGTTGAGCACTTCCATCCAACTCACCAGTGAACACTTCCGCCAACAACACTGACTGAATCTCCCTCCATCACAGACACTGAGACTTCAACTGTATCAACACCAAACACACCTGGAGAAGAAATGAACTGATAATTATGTCATGTAACAGGAAAGTTCTGTGGAAATGTTTCTCAGATCAAACGTTAGCATAGAAACACATTCACTCATCAGAAAAACGTACATATTTTAGGTTATCAGGTGTTTATTGTACATGAATGAGGCATTTTATATAGCGCTTTCATATGTACTACTGTACACCCAAAGCGCTTTACACTCATGTCAGGGGTCTCTCCTCAACCACCACCAGTGTGCAGCATCCACAGGCGCCAGTGCGCTCACCACACACCAGCGATAGGTGGAGATGAGGGAGGGTCATGATGTGTCATAATACATCATAATATACACCATACAACACACATCTTGATTCATATCTTGCATATTAATATTGCATATTTGAATTCACACAACCAAGAAGTGATCATTGCATCCTTTCATGCAAGATGATGGGAGTGGAAAATAAATGTATTGCTATTTTTCTTGGTTTATTTTTTTAACAACTTAGATAATTACAACAAAATTAGGTAATTAATAAAGTGTATTTACTTTTTTTTTTTTAAACTTGAAACAAATAAAATGTTTGTTAGCTGTCTTTGATATTTGTTCAGTAAAGAAAAAAGTTATTGAATATTATTTTGGTTCATTCATATTTTGGCTGGTTCTTGGACTGACAGGTCTGTCTGGATCTGGTTTGAGCAGGGAATTCAATAAACTACTCATTGTTTTTATCGTTGACCTGAAGAGAAATAAATAAATAAATGTCTTACCGTGCAAGAGGAATGCAGAAACCGCGAACAAACCAACGAAAAACTTCTTTGTCTCCATGTTTCTTCTCACACGTGCTTTGGTAGTTGAACTGAACAGCATTGCTGAACTACAGCGCTCTTTGTGTATCTGGAGGTGTGTTGTTGATCACCACGTGATCCTTTGCGATGCCAAACGCCATCGCCTTTAAATTACATGTGAGTTGGGGGAAGTTGCAGTGAGGAGAGTGAAAAGGCGCAGTCAAGGCGGACAGTTCTCTCTTCAGAGCTGCGTTTAACTCCAAACTGATTGGAGTACTCTACTCTACTCACTACTCAAGCGCTGGAATGTCTGAGAAAGCACATGTTACATGGCTGTACATAGTTTAAGAAAGTCTAATCAAATTGTTCAGGTTTAAATTCTAATACAAACTTTCAATCTAAAATATAAATTTGTATTGTCATGTGATAATTCAGTTTTATGCAATGATGTGCAAGTTTCTTCTTTTGATTTAAAAAAAAAAAGTATAGGCTAAAGTTTCGTTACTGTCCTAATTTACCTTAACATGTTAGATAAAATACTACAGTAGCATTCAGCTAAAGTGGGACATCATATTAAGTAAAAGATAATACTTTAAATATATTTAAAAAGGAACAGAGCTGGGCATGAAACATCATCATCATCATCATCATCATCAGTCCACGTGTGGCTGTTTAATAAAGTTATTCTCTTATATTAAAAAAAAAAAAAGATTGTAAAAAAAGATTTGTACAATATCCTGTTGCAAGCAATAGTATCTCTCTCTCTCTCTCTGTCTGTCTGTCTCTCTCTCTCTCTCTCTCTCTGTCTGTCTGTCTGTCTCTCTCTCTCTCTCTCTCTCTCTCTCTCTCTCTCTCTGTCTGTCTGTCTCTCTCTCTCTCTCTCTCTCTCTCTCTGTCTGTCTGTGCTGTCAAGCGGTAAAGTGCACATTTTTTCTGTAATTAATCGTGATTAAAAACTGTTTTAATGTTTAATAATTTCACAGTTCCTCTCCAAATTAACGTAAAAACAACTTAAATACAGTATATTTAAAATATTTGTTGTAATGGCATCTTTTTATGAATAAAGGCCAGTATCACTGATGTATCTTTGTTGGAGATACAAGAGATCTTGAACATTTGATATTAAAACATTTATAGCTGCCGGTCACAGTGTTTGCAGCTCTATACAGCTTTGCTTTTGAATCTCTATTTGATATCTTTTCTTGTTGTTTATACTGCTAAATATAACTTACTCATCACCATATATTGTTTAATATTGCCTATCACGTTAAAATTGACATTGTTAGCTTTTAATTTAAATCACTATCACAACGTGTTAGCATTTCACAATGCGTTAGCATTTCACTAGCCTGTTAGCCTGCCATTTGTGCATCCGGGTTTCCTATTTTTGTCTCTCGTGCCTTTACTAGTCCATCAAACAACTGTGGTAAGTTGGATTAATCAACAAATACGGTAAGCCATGTCGTCTCCTTTTATTGTTACCTGCACTACATGTTTCATGTTTAGTATATCTGTCTCCGTTGGTGAACAGGGCTTCACATGTGATAAATGTAAGGAGATAGTCAGACTGACGGAGAAGATTTCAGAATTAGAGACACGCATCCAGACTTTATTTGAGAGTAGTGAGAACGAAACAGCTTTAGACACTGCTTTGGATGCGACTAGCTTAGTGAACTCTGTACATTGTTTGGTTCCAGCTGTAGAGCCCGTGCAGCAGGGCAACTGGGTGACGGTGAGACGGCATAGTCGCGGATCAAAAAACTCACTCTTCCGTTCCGATTAGAACATCAAACAGGTTCTCCCCACTCAGTGATGCACCCACTGAGAATCCTGTGGAAAGTGCCCTAGTTATTGGTGATTCTATTACACGAAACGTGAAAATAGAGACACCAGCCACCATAGTCACATGTTTACCGGGAGCCAGAGCGCCTGACATCAAAGCAAATTTAAAAGTGCTGGCTAATGCTAATCGTAAATTCTCTAAGATTATTATTCACGTCGGCACAAATGATGTTCGACTTCGCCAGTCGGAGATCACCAAAATTAACATTAAAGAGGTGTGTAAACTCGCAAGTACGATGGCAAATCGGATTTTTTGCTCTGGTCCCCTCCCCATTAAAAGGAGTGATGAGATACTTAGCAGACTATCATCACTCAATGGCTGGTTGTCTAAGTGGTGTCCGCAAAATAACATAGGGTTCATAGACAATTGGAAAAGCTTTTGGGGCAGACCTGACCTGTTGAAAAGAGATGGTATCCATCCCTCCTGGGGTGGTGCCGCTCTTCTCTCTAGTAATTTGGCACATAGTCTTAAAGCTAAACCTTGACTAACTAGGGCCCAGGTCAGGAAGCAGACGGACTGGCTTACCCGACCATCTGCTAGCTGTCTCGCGTCACAGAAGTCAGATAAATCCCAGCACATAGAGACTGTTTCACCTAGCTATTATCACATAGAGACTGTTCCACGAATTAGTAAATACAAAAAAACACCAAAACTATTCAATGGTAAAAATTTAATTGATGTCCAACAAATAAACAACAGATATAATACAGATGAACAAATGATAAAGCTCGGGCTGCTGAATATTCAATCCCTTTCCTCTAAAACGCTTATTGTTAATGATATGATTACAGATAATAATCTAGATGTGCTGTGTTTGACAGAAACCTGGCTAAAACCTGACGACTACATTACTTTAAATGAGTCCACCCCACAAGATTATTGTTATAAACACGAGCCACATCTGAAAGGTAAACGGGGAGGTGTTGCTGTAATTTATAATAATATCTTCAGTATTACTCAGAAGTCTAGCTTCAAATATAATTATTTTGAAGTTTTGGTGCTTTACGTAACGTTATGTAGTGGAATTGATAAATCCTGTTTAACATTTGTGTTGGCTACTGTATATAGGCCACCAGGGCACAATACACACTTTATCAGAGAATTTGCTGATTTTTTATCAGAGTTAGTACTGCCTACAGATAAAGTCCTAATTGTTGGTGATTTTAATATCCATGTAGACAATGAAAAAGACGCATTGGGATTGGCATTTAGAGACATTCTAAACTCTATTGGAGTTAGGCAACACGTATCAGGACCCACTCATCGCCGTAATCATACTCTAGACCTAATATTGTCACATGGAATAAATGTTGATACCGTTGAAATTCTGCAGCAGAGTGATGACATCTCAGATCATTACCTAGTATCATGTATACTTAATTTAGCAAAGGCTGTTGCTAAACTATTGACTCTCTCTTTTCCTGCACTTTAGACACAGTTGCTCCTCTGCGCTTAAAGAAGATTAAAGAGAATAGGCCAACGGCGTGGTACAACGAGCACATCCGGGCCCTTAAAACAGCAGCCAGAAAAATGGAGCGCAGCTGGAAGAAAACAAAACTGGACGTTTTTCGCATTTCATGGAAAGAGAGCATGATTTCATACAGAAAGGCCGTAAAAACTAAGATTGATAATATTAAGAAAAAAATTATAACCATGCAGCCGTCTACTACTGTATCACATCAGACAGAGCATTGTAGTGTCACTGAGGAAAAATTACATTCATTCACTGCTATAGGAGAAGAAGAATTGGCTAAACTCGTTAAATCATCTAAATCAACAACATGTATGCTCGACCCTATACCGACTAAACTACTAAAAGAGATGCTTCCAGAGGTCATAGATCCTCTTCTTAATATCATTAATTCATCCTTGACTTTAGGATATGTACCGAAAACTTTTAAGTTGGCTATTATTAAACCACTTATTAAAAAACCGCAACTTGACCCTACAGAATTAGTCAATTACAGGCCAATCTCAAATCTACCCTTTCTGTCAAAAATACTAGAAAAGGCAGTGTCCTCACAATTATGCTCCTTTTTTAGAAAAAAATGGTATCTGTGAGGCATTCCAGTCAGGATTTAGACCGCATCATAGTACTGAGACTGCTCTCATTAGAGTTACAAATGATTTACTCTTATCATCCGATCGTGGTTGTATCTCTCTGTTAGTGTTACTCGATCTTAGCGCTGCATTCGATACTATCGACCATAAAAAATTCTTTTGAATAGACTCGAAAATTATGTTGGCATTAGTGGAATTGCATTGGCATGGTTTAAATCGTACTTATCTGACCGTTATCAGTTTGTAGCAGTAAATGAAGAGATGTCACACCGATCACAAGTTCAGTATGGAGTACCACAGGGCTCAGTGCTAGGACCGTTGCTCTTCACCCTGTACATGCTACCACTGGGAGATATCATTAGGAAGCATGGCGTTAGTTTTCATTGTTATGCTGACGATACTCAGCTCTATATTTCTTCACGCCCTGATGAAACTTACCAATTCACAAGATTAACGGAATGCATAGCTGATATAAAAAAATTGGATGACTAGTAATTTCCTGCAACTTAATTCAGAAAAAACTGAATTTTTAATTATTGGACAAAAAAACTCCATATGTAGTAACCTAGAATACTGTCTAACACTTGATGGCTGCTCTGTCAAGTCCTCGTTGTCAGTTAGGAACCTGGGTGTGCTCTTTGATACCAATCTCTCATTTGAAAGCCACGTTTCTAGCATCTGTAAAACTGCATTCTACCATCTTAAAAATATATCTAAATTACGGCATATGTTTTCAATGCAAAATGCTGAACAGTTAGTTCATGCGTTCATGACCTCAAGGCTAGATTATTGTAATGCTCTACTGGGTGGTTGCCCCGCTCGCTTAATAAATAAACTGCACCTGGTCCAAAACGCAGCAGCTCGAGTTCTTACTAGAACCAGGAAGTATGACCATATTAGCCCGGTTCTGTCAACACTGCACTGGCTCCCTATTAAACATCGCATACATTTTAAAATCTTGCTAATTACTTACAAAGCACTAAATGGTTTAGCTCCCCAGTACTTGAGCGAGCTCTTAACGCATTATACTCCATCACGTCTATTGCGGTCTCAAAACTCTGGCCAGTTGATAATACCTAGAATATCAAAATCAACTGCAAGTGGTCGATCCTTTTCCTATTTAGCACCCAAACTCTGGAACAGCCTTCCTAGCATTGTTTGGGAAGCAGACACACTCTGTCAGTTTAAATCTAGACTAAAAACGCATCTCTTTACTATGGCATACACATAAAACATTTTTAATTTATATTTTATTCAAATTGTTAGGCTGCATTAACTAGGTCAGCCGGAACCGGGAACACTTCCCATAACACCTGATGTACTCGTTACATCATAAGAGGAATGGCATCTACGCTAATGTTAGTCTCTCTGTTTATCCCAAGGTTTACTGCAGTCAGCCGGATCCGGGCCGTATCCAGATCAGATGGTGGACCAGCGCCCAGACATGACCAACGCATCCCTGAAGTGTCTGCAGAGACCGTGTCAATTAGTCTACCCTCTGAAATTGCTCATCGACATGGCATGGCAGATATTTCGAATATTCCTATTTAATAATTGTTTAATCGACACGCCATCCTCAATAAACCCGTCTCCGGCATGATGCCTCCGATCTTTCGAATAATCCGATCTAATATTACTTCTGACCTATAAGGCTGCCAAAATAATAATCATACATTGTTTGTTAATTGGCCAGAGGAGAACTGGCACCCCGACTGAGCCTGGTTTCTCCCAAGGTTTATTTTTCTCCATTAGGACACCTGATGGAGTTTTAGTTCCTTGCCACTGTCGCCTCTGGCTTGGCTTGCTCAGTTGGGGACACAAAAGTTTCAAATAAATATCCAAATAAATTGAATTACTAAACTAAATTAACTATATCAACTACATTACTTGAATATATATGACAACTGAAATGAGCTGATGACATCACCGTTTTCTCCAGAGCGGCTGTACAGCCGAATCAAATTCTGTTCATTATTTTCCTGTTTAACACTGTGAAGCTGCTTTGAAACAATCTGCATTGTAAAAAGCGCTATATAAATAAAGTTGACTTGACTATAGTGTAGGTAGACTAGATTTCCAAGAAAGTGTCCCATTTTGCTGACTTCAGCAGAGCTTCAGACTGACAGCAGAAGAGCTGGACTAGTAGCTTTCATTGGCCAAGTACCACCCAAGAGGCCCTGAAACTTTTTTTCCAAGATGACCGTTAAAGAACACAACACACACACACACACACACGTCTCCTTGACATCCTGTAGAAGTCTCAAAGTCTTTCCAAATTTTGTGTGCCATATGCATCTCAGCCAACTGTCCGTGGATGTTATTTCTGAGGCTGAGAAAAGTTCCTATCATCTTATTGCTAGCAGTCATGGGAAAGTCTAACAGATCCACTAAAGGAGAGTTGCAGAATACAAGTGCAGTTTAGTTAAATTCCCATCGTGCAAAGATACACGATACGAACTAAACTAGAACAGACACAAACTCACCAACCAACGGGTTACAACATTCAATACTAGACCAGGACACATGGGCTTAAATACACCGTCTAATGACTAAAGACACACCTGTGAACAATCAAGGCAATGAACCAATGACAACATGACACAAAAGACTAGGGAATAATGTGACAGAGGGCACAATGAAATCACATGACAAACCAGGAAACAAGACAGTGAACATGACAAACTAAGAACATGAAACATGAACAAGAAACAAACCATGACACACTGACAATAAGGGTTAATTTTTTGAAATTGAGATTTATACATGTCAAGACAAGCCAAATTTATTTATATAGCTCTCTTTACAATGCAGATTGTTTCAAAGCAGCTTCACAGTGTTAAACAGGAAAATAATGAACAAAATCTGATTCGGCTGTACAGCCGCTCTGGAGAAAACTGGTCAGTCATCTAGCTCATTTCAATTATCATATAGAGACACTATGGGCAGATCAGTAATTTAGTTGATATAGTTAATTTAGTTTAGTAATGAAATTTATTTGGATATTTAGTTGAAAATGTATTGTCCCCAACTGAGCAAGCCAGAGGCGACAGTGGCAAGGAACCAAAACTCCATCAGGTGTCCTAATGGAGAAAAATAAACCTTGGGAGAAACCAGGCTCAGTCGGGGTGCCAGTTCTCCTCTGGCCAATTAACAAACAGTGTATGATTATTATTTTGGCAGCCTTATAGGTCAGAAGTAATATTAGATCAGAATAATCGAAATATCGGAGTCATCACGCCGGAGATGGATCCATTGAGGATGCCATGTCGATGAGCAATTTCAGAGGGTAGACTAATTGACACGGTCTCTGCAGACACTTTAGGGATGCGTTGGTAATGTCTGGGTGCTGGTCCACCATCTGATCTGGATACGGCCCGGATCCGGCAGACTGCAGTAAACCTCGGGATAAACAGAGAGAATAACATTGAGATAGTTTATTGCAAAGCTGAATAAATAAGCTTTCCATTGATTAATGGTTTGTTAGGATAGGACAATATTTGGCAGAGATACAACTATTTGAAAATCTGGAATCTGAGGGTGCAAAAAAAATCTAAATATTGAGAAAATCACCTTTAAAGCTGTCTAAATGAAATCCTTATCAATGCATAATACTAATAATAATACATTTGTAGGACATTTACAAAATATCTTCATGGAACATGATCTTTACTTGATATCCTAATGATTTTTGGCATAAAAGAAAAATGGTAACATTTTACAATAAGGTTCATTAGTTAACATCAGTTAACATACACATGAACTGCACTTATAAAGCATTTATTTATCTTTGTTAATGTTAATTTCAACATTTACTAATACTTTATTAAAATATTGTTAACATTAGCTAATGCACTGTGAACTAACATGAACAAATAATGTACAACTACGTTAATGAACATTAGATACAGTAACAAAGGTTAGTTCATGTTTGTTAATACCTTAACTAATGTTAACCAATGAAACCTTATTGTAAAGTGTTACCAGAACATTGATCATTTTGACCCATACAATATATTGTTGTCTATTGACAGAAATATACCCGTGAGACTTACGACTGGTTTTGTGGTCCAGGGTCACATATTTCACTGTTCAAAATCCAAGGCCAAAACGTTCTCATTGGTTAACCGTTCCATTCCACGCTGATCCGGCAAAGCCAACACACGGATCTACTATTGAAGGTGCCGTTTACAAGTGGATAAAGTACCTGAAAGCCACACTTGAGTAAAAGTACGATACGAGATTAAACGTAGGCTACTTAAGTATAGAAAGGAAAAAATATTTAAAAATTGTTCTATACACAGTTTGAGCAGCAAGACTGTGTTCAGTTTTAACTGTATCTTCCATTTTGTTTTCCTTGAATTAAAACAAAATGCCTAAATGTTTATTGCAAGTTTTAAATATATATATTTTTAATACCTAATTTGGATATTAATGTGTTCTTGGAGCAACATGTAATGAAAAAAGAAGTGTAATAATGGGAGTAATAATAATAATAATATGTAATATTATCAAAGGAATATTGATATATCATTTCTTTCCCTATTCGTTTGTTGTGTCTCCCAAAATAACTGAAGTCCTGGTGTCTCTACAGTGGACGAATCAATGCCCTGTTTAGTAACAGAAACCCCATTTTCCTGAGATGTTGATTTATGACAAACAATTACAATATATTTCCATAAGAGTGCTAAATGTGATCACTAAATGAATGTCAGTCATTTTTAAACACCAAGGAGAAGTTGCTGTCATGTTGAAACCTCTAACCATGATCTCTGAAAAGCCCTGAATGTGTTCTTGACAGGATCTCCAAACTTAAAACTGTGACCGTATGATGTCAGAGAAATTTACTAGAATATAATGCACACTACAGTGGACAAAAGTCTATTCCTGGGTCCCAGGAGGATATTTTGGGAAGCACAGGCCGATTTCATACCAGTATTAGCGGCGCCTCACTGTTGCCGAACTACAAACAACAACAGTAACTGTAACCGACTATTAATGTGTGTTTAGTGTTCAATTAACATGTTGTAAAGCTACAATATGAAGAAGAAAAATACCTGAAAGAAGCAAAGACTGTTGAATTAAACAGACACGATGACACTGCAGGAGCGCCAACTAGTGGATGGGCATCGAAACAGCTCATTCATTGCAGTTTCTTTATAAACTGATGTTTAAAATGTTTATAACTCACATTAACACTCAATTCACAAGCAGATAATGAAATATCACAGTATTAATATTTCCCCAAACAACAGAATGGGCTTTGTGTAAATCTAATACAAATGATTTAAAAAAGTTTTCTGAATGTTGTGATCCTCTCCTTTTGCAATCTGGGAGGATAAGGATGAGCATAAACCAGACAAAAGGCCTCAATTCTTTTTCTGTGGGTCATTTTTATTGTTTTATTCAGTAACAGCATGAAGTGAACGCTGTGCGTCCGCCTCAAGCTTCTCTAATAAAATGAAATAAAGAACGGTTAAAATCTTCAGAGTATACAATTTCACATTCACATCTGATCAGAGAGACAGATGGGCAGATGCACTTCAGATATATGTACAAAATATAGATGACACAATATAAGTGCAATTATGTGTCATAAAAAACAAGGCACAGATTATAACATAAGCAAATCAATACTGAAGTAATATAAATGTGCAGATAATTTCTGCACTAAAAGCGTCACACAGAGTTTTCACACAGAGATGAACAGTCAAAGTGACACTGAAGCGTCTTCAATTAAACACAAACTCACATGTGTTTAGAAACGTCTAGAAGTAATGAGACTGTCACTGATCTGATTAGGATTAAACAGTCCACACTTTCTGGTGTAATATATAAACATGAATAATTGCATAAACAATAAGTGGTTAGTCCAGTATGCATTATATAATGAGTAACAGGTGTGAGATGTGAGATTTTGATTAGATATACATTAGAGGATCAAATAAAGATGAGAGTTAGTCTACAGATCAGTGTGCAGAACATCGTAATTGAAATGTTTCTGTATTTTATAGTTGTTTAACTGCACAGCTCAACAGCACAAACACAGCGGGGGCTCGTTCATACGGGGATTTAGATGCTCACATGAGGAGAAATCTGATTTGGATTGATTCTGAATGTTGATAATGTCACAGTTAGGAGTCAGGAAGCGCCTTCACCAAAGGCACCCCCTCCTCTGGCTTATTTCCTTTATCTTGGGGATCTGAAAGAAAACACACGAGACAGATCATATTAAAGAAAAGCTTTTCTTCTGAATATATAGTAAGGAGGAGATGATTTTGAATGTTTCGATTTTTTATATTAACACAATCATTTACAATTATACACACACAGTGACAGAGTCCGCTCTAACAGACATCAGGAAGTGACATCTGCTCGTCATACAAACTCAGTCTTTAATCTAAATGTCTGACAGGCAGTGTTAATCTAAAATAAGATCATTATTATACTGAAATATTTGATTTACTCACTATGGTCACTATTGATTTTGACCCTGAATAATTTCATTGAGGTTTTTCCACTTTTGGTGATGTATAGTACATAAAATCCAGTGTCTAGGGGTCTGATCTTTTTGATGGTCAGTGATCCGATCTGATCCGGTCTGATCCAGTCTGCATATGAATCTCCAACCAGCAGCAAACACAGCAAAATAAAGTGTTGATATAAATCTATTATTCAGGTCAAATGGCCTCAGTTCCCATGTATGCTGTGATCCGTGTGCTGGATTATTATTAGGGGTTCAAGCACGAAGTGCTGAAACCCTATTGTTATTATTCATTTTCCCATGATGCATCATTTTCCATCTAAAACTGATCGGGCAGACCGTAAGTCGTAGAGACCTTTTCAGGGCTGGTAGTACTCACACTGACTACAAACGTCACTGAGGCGCGCCCCAATCAGCCTGATGGGGGCGCTACAGCGGTCAAAGATATGAAATGGCTCATAACTCCAAAATGCATGCCTCGGATTGGCTTGTCACCTGGGGAAAATTTTCGGCTATTTTGGCTTTTTCCAAAAACCTACTTTTGCGAACTAGTCCTAGGTTTTTGGCCGACCGGAACTAAACCAGTGCAGCAAGATTCTCTGCAGTCTGAATGTCAATAATTTAAAAAGAGTTGAAATTTTGATTCACGGTTGCTAAGGGGTGCCAAAAACTTTAGAAGGAGCGGAGCCAATTTTACTAAAATGGCTATAACTTAAGAACGAAATGAGATATTTTCACCAAACTCTGTACACCCGTGTATGGGCTCAGTATTTGGTCACAATAAAAAAAATGATTGATTGAACGATTGACTGAAACGATTGAACACTTGTTGGCGCTATAACATAAAAAAACATGAAAAGGGCTAGGTTTGTTGCCCGATTGGAACCAAACCACTGCAGTATGATTCTCTGAACTCTCCTGATCAATAGTTATCAACATTTTTTTGAACTTTTCCCTTTGAGTAGCTATAACAGGGTCATTTAGAGAATGGATCTGGCAAAACATGCTCAACAGCTTATTAATCCTGAAGGAAAACTCAAAAGTTCACAAAAATAGGTGGCCAGGTGCAGCATGTGACTCTAAAGAAGCATGCAAACTTTTATGGAGATCGGACTATAGGAGTTGCTATAACTGTTAAAAAGCTTTAAAACCATTGGCAATTGTAAATGGTAAATGGTCATTTCCATCTATGATCATATAATGTTCATATAATTTGTTACATCTGCTCATTCTGACTCTCAAGGTCAATAATTATAAAAAAAAAAAAAAACTTTTGCATTTGGATGGCTATAATAAGGTAATTTCAATATGTGGCCTTGACCAAGTGTCCCCGAAAGCCTTTAACTCCTCAACGAATGCTCAGATCTTCTCAAAAAGAGGTAAGTACATGTGACATATGACTTTAACAAGCATGCACAATTTCAAAGAGATTGAGCAACAGGTGCCTCTATAACATTTAAAAAATAACTTTCCTATTATTTTAATAGCGTATTCCCTGAAATTCCCCATTAAAACCACCAGACGGCACCAAAAGACCACTCATTGGCTCATTCATTCATATGGTTCTTTTCAAGGTTTTATTTAATATAAAATCACATTTAAACTTTTCAATATCATTATAGTAACATTACAAATCACATTTTTCTCAAGGTTTACTACTTTGTTTTATTTGAGGTATGTTTGAGACCTGAACATGGTGTTTTAAAGGGGAAACCTGAAGTAAGTATTTTCTCATTTATTTTTAAATATCTATATCTACAAAAAAAAAAATGTGTGTGTGTGTAAGCACATTTAATAGACTTAACATGGAAAATGTACTTTGAAACCAAAAACAGACACTTTAAAAATGAAAGTGAGTCAATGACTTCTCTACTGCCATCTGCTGGTTAAAATAGGCATTTTGTCATACTACTCACTACTACATATTTAGACATTATAAAAACTCTATTATAACATTTACAATCACATTTTGTCAAAATTCATCACTTTCTATTTCTATTTCTATTGAAGCATTGGTATTGACAATTGTGCCACATTATAATGTGAAACCTGAAGGAGACTTGCATATTCTATTGAATGTATGTCAGCAATACATTTCAGGTTGACATAAACCCTAACAGCATAAAGACCATAAATGCTTGAACCCCGATAAATGCTGCTTGCAGCTTTAATTCTGATTAAATCTACACTTTATATATTTAAAGGGGTGAGCTTAAGAAATTGCTGACAAATTGTACTTTCTATCAAAATACTGATGCAATTTAATCCAATGATTTTCTTGTGCTAATGTAACCGGTTCTGCTCACCCCGCTCCGAGCGGGATTCGGACCGTGGTCACCGGTGTGGGAGTCGGGTGCGCTAACAAGGACGCAGCCGCTAGTGTCAGTCTCTTAAGATCAGGGGAGTGAGGTTTACACACACAGCTCTTACTGGCCTACGTCCATTACACTAATGTGTTTATCATTAATAAGATGCCAATCACTAGCCGTGTTCCCATTACAGATTTGTGCATGTCGATAAAAAACTATTGCGAAATGACAGCATTTCCATTAACCCATCAAACTGATTTTTTTCCTCTCACGATAAGTCATTCCAAAAATTATGCCATGGATGTTGGGTTTATGTATATCCCAGCCACTGCACTGGCCATTATTTTTAATCGGCGACGTAGGCGCGTTATCCAAGCATTAATGGCAAGGAAAGCACCTTCCACTTGTGAGTGTCACGTATGAGTTCTGTGTGCTTCTCCCTCATATCTGCTTCAAGGTCTTCATGATAATGTGGCATTTCTTTGTTTAGAATCCAGTATTCCTGTAATTCTATTGTCTATTATGAGTTTAATAAAGAACTCTGTCTCGTCTTCTGTCCTTCTGTCCGCGTCATCTGTAAAGAATGATCCACTTTTACGTACGACAGGTTTCCATTGCAGTTTTGCGAAAATTTCCTTTTTCGAATTGCCTGAAAAACCACCTCATGCGAACGTAAAAACGTTTTTGCGATACATGGAAGATTTTGCAAAATTGATGCGTTTCCATTGGGCATATTTTCTATTCGCAATTTCAATTTGCGCAATTGGCAGGGTAATGGAAACGCGGCTACTGAATGTTTAGCTGTCAAATAGTTGTTGAAATCTTCATTGGCTCACAAACACACAACGCATGGATCTGGTTTAGTGCAAACCTGTACTGAAATGAATTAACTCCTTTCCCACCCTTGTCAGAATTTTCCGGCTCTCTGTGATAGGGAGTATACAGGGAATAGGGAGCACTATTACACATCTTCTGAAAGAGTACAGAAACTCCAGATTTTTTGTTTAAAAGCAGAGGCTTGATTCTTTCTTTTGATAAATTGCATGTTCAGATATTTATACAACAAAATATTCTGGGGTCCATGAAACTTTTGTGAGAATTATCAAAACAAATGCTGGCGGGGAAAGAGTTAATCAATACTCTGTTGGTTTTAAAGTGAATTGAGATGAAACTGCGCCTTTATATACAGCATAATATCTTGCATTATTTTTCAATATTTGTGCTGAGGACTGCACATATAAGGTATAACTGAATCAAGTACAGAGCGAAACTGAAAATAAATGAACAAAAACAAGTCGTTACTAAGATAACTGTATGATCACGTTTCATCTGCTTGTCATACAAACTCATAGTCCTTCATTTAAATGAATCTGTTGATCTAACATAAAATCATTATTACACAAAGATTTGAGTTACTCACCAAAAACATAAACAGAGAATGTCTCAGATGATTCATGTTCCGATCTGGTGATCTGTAGTTCATAAAATCCAGACATGTCTAATCTGTTGTCTGTAATGATCAGAGATCCAGAAACTTTGTCCAGCTGCAATTGGCCTTTGAATCTCTCATCATGTACAGTGATCTCTCCATTCGCTCCTTTCCTTTCAGCCATAACAGAGCCTCCAAACTTCCACTGCATGTCATCGTCTTCACGTATTTCAGTATCTTTAGGGTTTAGAGTGACAGATTTTCCCACAGGCACTCTTATTATCCCCTCTTCATGTCACAGCAGCAAACAGAAACACAGAACAGACATTAGCTGGAGAAGAAAACCAATAAAAGCAAAAGGGAACAAAAACACATTGTCTGATATACACTCACCTAAAGGATTATTAGGAACACCATACTAATACTGTGTTTGACCCCCTTTCGCCTTCAGAACTGCCTTAATTCTACGTGGCATTGATTCAATGGTGGTCATAAAGGGATGGACATGGTCAGAAACGATGCTCAGGTAGGCCGTGGCATTTAAACGATGCCCAATTGGCACTAAGGGGCCTAAAGTGTGCCAAGAAAACATCCCCCACACCATTACACCACCACCACCAGCCTGCACAGTGGTAACAAGGCATGATGGATCCATGTTCTCATTCTGTTTACGCCAAATTCTGACTCTACCATCTGAATGTCTCAACAGAAATCGAGACCAGGCAACATTTTTCTGTCAAACTGTCCAATTTTGGTGAGCTCGTGCAAATTGTAGCCTCTTTTTCCTATTTGTAGTGGAGATGAGTGGTACCCGGTGGGGTCTTCTGCTGTTGTAGCCCATCCGCCTCAAGGTTGTGCGTTTGTGTGGCTTCACAAATGCTTTGCTGCATACCTCGGTTGTAACGAGTGGTTATTTCAGTCAAAGTTGCTCTTCTATCAGCTTGAATCAGTCGGCTCATTCTCCTCTGACCTCTAGCATCAACAAGGCATTTTCGCCCACAGGACTGCCGCATACTGGATGTTTTTCCTTTTTCACACCATTCTTTGTAAACTCTAGAAATGGTTGTGCGTGAAAATCCCAGTAACTCAGCAGATTGTGAAATACTCAGACCGGCCCGTCTGGCACCAACAACCATGCCACGCTCAAAATTGCTTAAATCACCTTTCTTTCCCATTCTGACATTCAGTTTGGAGTTCAGGAGATTGTCTTGACCAGGACCACACCCCTAAATGCATTGAAGCAACTGCCATGTGATTGGTTGATTAAATAATTGCATTAATGAGAAATTGAACAGGTGTTCCTAATAATCCTTTAGGTGAGTGTACTTCTTCAATATTCACGTTTTGTGTTGTACTCATCATTGGATGCTTCTTTTTAAATAAAAGTATCTGCTGAATGTGTTTCATGTTGGGTAGTCAGAGAAGGATTTTGTATTTTTATTTTCATTTCAGTTTTTCATTTCTGTTTTGTGTGATATGGTTCTGTTTTGTTATTTTGACATTTGGGACACCCTGAAGCTACTGCTCTGCATTTCTTATCAGTTAAATAAATCTATAACTTTTCTATTAAGAAATGTTCAATTAAAATAGATTACATTTTAAATATGTTTCCATTCCTTTAATATGAAAAGCATCATAAAGCAGCCTGAGCTGAACCTGACCGGATGAAAAGTGAAATCAGTTTGAAATCTAAATCGAGGTATTGCACAGGCTTCTATTGTTAAAGCTAGTTATAAATACTGTGGCCTAACCCAAACCTGTGCATTTCATTGCTACACAAACAATAAAATAAGTGCTTAATGTTATAAAAATGTATTTAAAGTCCTTCATTATAAAACAAAAACATCTCCTTTTTTATACTTTTAATCTTTACTGAAGCATACTAATGCTCAGGATCTTTCTCTTGCTTTATCTGCTGTAATACTTACTCCATTGTCTATTTAGTTTAGAGATCTTGTGGCGAAAGTAAATCACAGCAGCTGCAGCAGCTACAAGCGGCACAATAACAGCAAAACATATCCCTGTTACAGCTCCTGCAGACAGACCTGAACCTGGAACAGATACAGACAGACAGTCATTAGTGTGAGTGAATCTGATCTATATCAATATGATTCTGTTTAGGGTGAATCATAAATGATCTTCTAATGTAATTTCCGATATGAAGATCATGATTCTCTTATTCACTGTGTTCATCTCCTGTGTTACTGTGTGTTACAGCAGGTGTTTGATTAACCCCAATTAAAACATGAACAGCAGTAAATGCAGATTAAACAGTTTAAAAACCTTCAGAAATGTGCCAACAGTCTTAAAGCAATTACTAAGGATGTCATGGACTCTTACATGTTCATAGATAACTAACACAAATGATCAGTGCATTAGTGTCTTCTGTGTTACTTCCAATTTAATTTTCTTAGTAAGGACTCTGTGAAAATTCTGAATACTAATATTAAAACTAAGAGAAATACATACATAAACATGTAATTTTTGGTGTGATCATTAGTGTAATGATAACAATGTTATCAATAATTTAAATATGACTAAAACATTAATTTAAAGAGTGCTTGTCTCAAGAATCAAACATTGAGACACCTTGTTAGTTACTGTAATAATAACAACAGTACAGTCAAGGAATTATTGCCCCCTTGGTAAATATGAGCAAAGGCGGCTGTGAGAATAAATCTGCATTGTTTATCCTTTTGATCTTTTATTAAAAATATCATTCAAAAAATTCACTGAACTAAAAGAATTGAAAGTGGGGGGTGGGGAATCTCATTATGAAATAAATGTTTTCCTCCTATGATGTTGGCCACAATTATTGGCACCCCTAGAAATTCTTATGAGTAAAATATCTCTGAAGTATATTCACATTCAGCACACCAGGGTGACTATGAGCATGAAATTGTCCAGTGACAATGGAAGGGGAGGAGACTTAAGTTGATGAGTTGATTTATCCGCGTTTTAATGTGCTTCCGTTCATAGAGATTTTTGGATGGCTTTTTAGGTCGGGTAGAATCTGCGATCCCTGATCTCTGTTCGTTTGCTGGCTTCCATGGCTGCAATACGCGGTGTTTTCCGCCAACTGGCAACCTGTGGTGTCGAAATACTATTGGGTAAACTGGCGGCGTGCGGTATCACACAGACCAAAACAAAAACAGACATTCCGACACGCACATTTCAAAGTACAATAGCTGGCTGTAGCATTGTTTTTCTGAGAAACAAGTATGTGAACTTAGCATGTGTCCTACATATCTGCAAGCATATTATGGTATTTTTATGCTTTAGAAGAGTCAAAAACGTACATACAGCACCTTTAAGAAGTTTCAATCAAGTAAAGATGTGACGAATCTGCCTGGAAGAGGACGTGTGTCTATTTTGTCCTAATGCACAGTCAGGAGGAAAGTTTGAGTGGACAAAGACTGTCTAAGATCACAGCTGGAGAATTGCAGAAATTAGTTGAGTCTTGGGATCAGAAAGACTAAAAAAAATGCATCAAACAGCACCTACAAACAACATCCAGCATATTCAGTTGTCAGACATGACTGGAACTTCAAACAGGACCGGCTTTTGTGGTCAGATGAAACGGAAAAAAAAAGCTTTTTGCCAGCAAAAACACCAGATGGTGCTAACACGGATAAAAAGTACCCCATGCCCACGGTTAAATATATACAGCTTATTTTTCTGCATCTCTATTTTCATAATGGATTCTATCAAATAAAAAAAAAAAGCATCGTGACGGCCTCTGCTAGACATTCTATAATGGGTTGTGGTTGGATCTTCCATCAGGACAACAATCCAAAACAAACACGAAAATCAACACAAAAATGTGTCATGGAGCACAAATGAAGCTTCTCCCTTATGAAAAATAATTCTATTAATATACTTCTCTTAAACTAAAAATAAGAACGTATACTTTAGTCTACTTTTTATATACTTCCCATAAACATACTTACAATTGCATTTAAGTATACTTGACTCATACTGACAGTCTAAGTTCTAAAAAGGTCTAAGTTGGGGAGCGCGGGGCACAACCTAACGCGGGGGTAGTTGTAACACACATGGTTTAAAACTTTCCACACATGCCAGGATGACGAAACTTAGTGTATTTTCATCTCTGTTTTTTTGTTTATATAAAATAAGACAAATCTGATATTATTCTAATCTGTTATTTAACAGTTGAGAGAGTTCTTTAATGCTGATCTAACAGCAGAAGACACGAGCCGGGGTTAATCCCAGTTGTGCAGGTGGGGCATGTTGTCACACTGTGTCACAATGAGCCCCTATTAGAACTATGATATTATATTCTATGCTTTTATGAATTCTATTCAGAAACCATGAGACAAGGGTGAATAATGACTGAGAGTCAATGTTTAGAAATGATTAATTATTATGATGTTTTGAACTATGATGTATAGCTGTGTTTTGCAGTGTGTTTGTCGTCAAACTCAAAAATGTACATTATTTTATTTGAAAAAGTTAATAATTGTATTTTATTGACAAAATATTTTAGTTTGTCTTGTATATTTTTTTGATGATATCAGGTAACCTTTTAAGTTGTCATATGGTCATGTTAATGTACCCCACCTATGGGGCATGTTGTCACATTTCACTTCCATTTTTTCGGGGTAAATCAAGAATAAAGTATACACTGTATTAATGAAACAAAACCACATCATTGTACTAGACATGTGAAATTAATGTGGGAAAAAATAAATACTCTGAACCAGAAGTGGATTTACACAAACTGAGAAAGTCAAAAAGCGTTCTTTTGTGCCCCGCTCTTCCCTGTATTTGGCCTATACATGTACTCAATCTTTTGATCGAGATATACTTAAAAGTATAATTAAGTATTCAAAGTATACTTGGCTTGTAATTGTGTTTATTCTTTTGATTGAGTAGCCTATTAAATATACTTTTTGTTCTACATAGTTTTACATAGTCTTATGAAACTTGCATTGTTTGAAAATATTGATTAGAATATTGATAGAAAACAGATATGATCCTAATTCTGCGTATCTGAATATTTGTGTAGGCTTGTCCACTGGTAGTGTACATAGGAATTTACTTCAAATCTACTTCACTCTGCAGTGAGTACCACTTGCACCATTGACTGACTTTTCCAGCTATCCGTGTTTCCACTGTTATACAGTAGGGGGCGCTATGACACATCTTCCAGAATCTTCGGATCAAAATACAGGTGAAGAAGTTGAAACAAGTGATAGAAGATTGCTCATGCAAATGTAAAATAACGCAATCATCAAACATTAAACTGCCTAATGTTACCGAATGAAATGTTGAACCCATGAAGAGGAAACGACTGTGAAGTTTTGTTGGTGTTGATGGACTCGATCTACTCCATCTGATCAAGGCGTAGTCTTTGACAAAAATGCGATTTTCTCAACTTTTTGTTTAAATGTTGCCTTTCTTTATGAAACTTTTCCACATTCAAGTTGATAAAAAAGGATGAAACTAGAATAAAATGTTTTTAAAAGTAGTTAAAGGTATATTTCAAGTATAAAAAATGTATATCTACATTTAAACAGTAGTATACTGAAAGTGCAAAAATAATATATAAATAGTAAACTATAAGTATAATGTTATGTTCACTTAAAGAAAACATACAAGTATACTTGCAGTATAAACTAAACTAGTAGTTTACTGAGAGTACACTTCAAAGTGTACTTTCATAAACTAAAAAAATACTACTTGTATTAAAATGGTAAACTACTAGTATACTTATAAGTTCACTTGAAGTACAGATGCAGTACAAATGAGAAACCTAGTTGTGCACTTAAAGTTTACTACTGTTACACTTACAGTACACTTAAACGTATACTCTTATATACTAAAGTGAGCCAATTTAGTCCCAAGCAGTATTGAAATAGTACACTACTAGTTTACTACTAGTACACATTGATATTAGTATACTTACTACATAAAGTATACTTAAAAATATATTTGAACATTACTTAAGTATACTTCATAAAATGAACTTGAAGCATACTTCTTTTTCATAAGGGCTTGCGGAACTTTCTCCCCTTTCCCTCTTCCACTTCGCTTCCTGTCTACTCACTGTCCTACCATAATAAAAAGGCAAAAAGGCTAAAAATAAATCTTTAATAAATAAATAAAAAAGAAAATAATGTCTGATTACCTGCGACAGTTTCACAAGTTCACACTTAAAATTATTGGATAGAGTAAAAGACAGGGTTTCTGCAGGTTTCACCAAGTCAAATTTAAAACTTTAAAAATACATTTTTAAGACCATTATGAATAAAATGTAAGACCTATATCACGCAATAAAAACATTTTATTGTTATTTTATTGTAACATTTATAATTTATAAATTTTTTTTTTAGATCAAAATGACTGATTTTGTGGTGGTCATTTCCAGAAATTTGCAAAAAATGTGCATGTTTTTTTTTCATAATTAGGATGCCACATTTACCATATTATTATGTTAGATGCACAATAGTCACACGTGACAATAAAACAAACAAAATGCATGAATCTTGCTTGGTATTACAAAAAAAGGCTGATCCAGTGGTGTGCTATCTAGCTTTAATAACATGATTGCTTAGAATCTTACATGTAAACCACAGCAATAAGCAATTGCTTAATATAGGCTAAGTAAAAAGTTCTCAAGTAATTAAGTAATCAAGTAAATGGTCAGTAATAAAATAAGAACTTATAAATAAATGACAATAGGACAAATAAATACAACATAAAGATACAGATACAAACAGTGATTTAAATGATTAGTTCACTTCAAAATGAAAATTTCCTGATAATTTACTCACCCCTTTCTCATCCAAGATGTTCATGTCTTTTCTTCTTCAGTCGAAAAGAAATTACGTTTTCTGATGAAAACATTCCAGGATTTTTCTTCCCATCACAGACTTCAATGACAACCAACGGTTGAAGGTCCAAATCAATGCAGTTTCAGAGGAAGGGCTTCAGAGGCTCTACACGATCCCAGACGAGGAATAGGATTTTATCTAGCCAAACATCCAAACATTTATATATTTTTTAACCTCAAATGCGCAACTTCTGTGTTGTTGTTCTTCATGGCGTATGACGTCATCACGTCGGAAAGGTCACGTCCGTGGCGTAGTTGGAAGTACCGACCCAGTGCCGAAAAACTCCATCTCATGTTCTCCTCTAACTTTAAAATTGTCCGACGTTGTTTTACCTTTATTTTTGTAAAGGGTGTTTGATTTAGTCTTTGCATGTTCGTTTTAACACTGGGACTTCCACCTACATCACGCGCTTGACTGTTCCAACGTGATGGCGTCATACGCAGTGAAGAATAACAACATCGAAGTCGCGCATTTGAAGTTAAAAAAGATATAAATGTTTATTTTTTGGCTAGATAAGACCCTATTCCTCAGCTGGGATCGTGCAGAGCCTCTGAAGCCTTTCCTTTGAAACTGCATTGATTTGGACCTTCAACCGTTGGTTGTCATTGAAGTCTGTGATGGGAAGAAAAATCCTGGAATGTTTTCATCAAAAAACTTAATTTCTTTTCGACTAAAGAAAGAATGACATTAACATCTTGGATGAGATGGGGGTGAGTAAATTATCATGAAATTTTCATTTTGAAGTGAACTAATCCTTTAAGTTTAAGTACTTTTGTTTTTCCCCTGTTGTTGTTGTTTGTTTAACATTAATGACACAGACAGGAGCGGGTATGGGCTATATTAGGTTGCTTTCACTTTAAGACCTACAGTAATGCGCAGATCCAACACTGACACACGTCCCAAACTTTTTTACTCAAGACATAACCGCCAATATGGACATAGTCATAGGCATTATAATGTGTGTATTTGATCGTTCATGTGCAATAAGCCTAGAAATAAAACACATATGTATACTCGTGCCGTCAGGCAGCAAACGCATGCACAGAATCGCAGCCAGTCTGACATCAGTCCGTGTGTCAGTACTGAATTGAGTTTGTGGTTTACATGGCTTTTATTAACTCTTTTTTAGTGCTCTTTTATTTGGTCAGATCACTGACATCAGCCAATCACTGTGGTCATAGTTGGTAAGCGTGAGTGTCCGCGTGACATAAAAATCGTCATCAGAGGGTGTGTGTGGAGGCTCTTTGCGGACATCCGCATACCTAACATTTTTTGTGACCGTGCGTAGGCTACAAAAGCACAAACTGCGCATGTGCTGGAAAAACAACATGAACTTTGAATTTGAAAAGAGGCTGCGAAGATGTCCGTTGCTACCCTCACCTCTACAATCCATCGTTAAAACAATATAAAGACACCCAGATGTGCAATAATTTGTGGAGGGAAATGAGAAGTGTGGAAGTGTACACGCCGATCTATTGCGCATGTGTGGAACACGTCGTACACCAAGCGGACCCCCAGCATACACTTTCAGTAGCTAGTATAAATACAAGTAGTCCACGTCCGTGCTGTCCGCAGCGGTCCGTGTACATGTCCAAACTGGAGTATAACTGAGCATCTAGCTTAAGACTTCTCTCTATTCCTTAGTAAAAGTTGGTCTCGGCAGCTTTGTGGATAGGTTTTTAAGAGAAAAAAAAAAGAACTTTTACTGCCATTTAGGAGAACTCTTAGTGGTGAGATAAAATGTTTGTGATGGTCAGAGATCCAGTCCAATAGTCCATCTGTAGTCTGCCTCTGAATCTCTCACCAGCACCATCATATGAGACGTTTCCAGTCAGTCTATTGACTTCAGCTATAGGAGATTTTTGATCACCAAACTTATTTAGGAGAACTCTAAGTGGTAAGATGAAATGTTTTGTGAATATGGCCCCTGATCTATAATAAACACTATGAAGCATCAGCTATGATTGAAACATAGTAAATTTGAATCTAATTCTGTTTAAAGTGAATCATAAATAAGAAGCATCTCACACCTAAGGTAACATCTGATATAATGATTTTCTCACTCACTTGATGCTGTTTTACTGTTACAGCAGCTGATTGATTGATTTCAATTACAACATTATAAGTAGTAATGCAGGTTAAATAGTTGAAGTTACTTTGGAAACATGCTAACAGTCTTAAAAGTATTTACTACAGATGTCATGGTCCCTGCTTGACATGTTCACAGATATAAAACATTATTAATGCGTTAGTGTCTTGCAACACAGAAGAAGAACTTCACTTCAAAATTATAAATACAAGCATTCAAAATACAAATATATATATATATATTTTTTTTTTTTTTAACTGTCTCTGACCAACAGTCAGTATTATTGTGATCATTAGTGAAATTATCAATAAACATTTGTTTAAATTAAACTTAAATAAAACATTTTAATAAAAAAGACTGCTTCTCAAGTCAGATAACTGTTTTAGGTAACCCTAAACTAGTACTTCCTTTACAAATATATTTTAGTATTTTGGCCCAAATCTCTTTGAGAGACTGACAAACTAAAACAGTTTAATATACATTTTATGTTTAACTCTTCAAATGCAGTTTAAATTAGTGCAAATGTATCTTCATTTACCTTAGGATTATTCATAGAGCTCTAACCTCTTAAACTCTTAGGGTTATTTTGTATTTCTGTCTGAAACTGACACCCAAATCTGATGGCTCCCCCTTTTAACCAAATACAGTGACGTAAATGCAAAGTATTGGTCAACCCCTTAAAATAACAACATTAAATTTAATAAACACTGTATGTGTTAAAAATATTAAATATGAGTATTATTATATTGACAGATTTGATCTACTCACCATTGACCGTAACATTGAATTTATTGTGTATGATGTGTTTGCCGCTGCTGATCTTCAGTTTATAAACTCCAGAGTCTGTGGTTCTGGAGTTTGTGATGTTGAGATCTCCAGTCTGATGATCCAGCTTCAGTCTGTCTCTGAATCTCTCATCAGGATTAACTATTTTAATATTATTTTGGATTGACACAATGAAAGTATCTCCAAACATCCACTTTATGATATCATGGCTCTCTATTACAGAACCAGTGTTTAGATTTATAGACTCGCCCTCAGTCACTGACACTGGCTGTATTTCACCTGTAACAACAAACACACAAAGAACATTGATGAACAGCTACTCATTAGAGATTCATTACATATATACAGAAAAATTTCTATTGCACTGACAATAATTTTAGTTAACAACTCTCAAGTCTTAACAAGTCTTGTCTAAGATTAAATTCAATAGCAACTTTTACTTGTGAGGAAACAAATTTTTAGGTCTAACATTTCCCAGAGAGAATATCATCATATGATGCAGGTGATCATGTGACCGCTAAATACAGAACATAACAGGCATTAAAGAAATACATAGGTTTTGGATGATTGTTATCATGACAATTTTCATTATCAATTTCATTTCAAGATATAATAATTTTCATTAATATTCTTAGTCAGAAGAAACAGTAGGATACTATTATTAACTTAATTCAGCACAAACATGTGCTGATTTTAATCTAAATTGTTTACACAATGCTAATCTGAATAAATGCATTATTGCACTGAAAGAAAAGATGGACTCACCGCTGACAGTCACACTGAATGACTTGTGTATGGTGTATTTGCTGCTTCTGATTAAGTCAACTTTATATTCTCCTTTGTCTGTGGTTTTGGTGTTTGTGATGGTCAGAGATCCAGTCCAATAGTCCATCTGTAGTCTGCCTCTGAATCTCTCACCAGCACCATCATATGAGACGTTTCCAGTCGTTCTATTGACTTCAGCTATAGGAGATTTTTGATTTCCAAACCTCCAGCGTATCACATCATATATCTCTGTATCACTAACAACAGTGGGTAGAGTGACTGAATCTCCCAGGTGCACTGACGGCATTTTATCATCAGACACAACTGGAGAAGAAACAGGAATAGTTACTAAGACTTATACTGCAGCTATTCAGATCTTCATTAGACCAAAATCACATTTTGAGTCTGGAAGGAGATTTGATAAAATGACAATACACAACATTTAGAAGAGAATGTATTCATAGTGATCGAGTTACATTCATGTTAAGGAGGCAATAACATGAGAAGTGCTACAAACAATATTAGCTTGGCAATTTGCACTCCAATCTGGTTGAATCAAACAAACGCATCAAAAATACAATCAGTTAGTCAGAAGAGTGGTGTATAAAGCATCTTTACGTATACTTTGTGTAAAAGCCTGTACCTACTTTATTATTTGATTTATTTAAATATTTTAAAGGGTTTACGAATGGAGAAATCATATTTTCCTTGATCTTTTGACATATAAAAGGTCATTGTACTATAAAAAGTTTTATTTTGTAATAAATATTTATCTTTATTAAAACAAAGCTTCCAAAATGACAAATTTTGTACTTCCTCATATAGCTCTGTGCTAGTGTTGGGCGATATGCTCCATAGTCATATTGTCCTATCGTCAGCATGTCAAATCAGCGATAAGTGATATTATCCCAAGGGCGGGGCTTACTTATTTGATCGTAACTTGCTTATTTATTTGCTTATTCCTTTCTTCGTTAATTTGCTTAATTAATTACTTTGTTTTATATATGAGAATCTTTTTCTATTTTGCGAGCAAAGGTGGAGTGTTTATTAATTAATCAGGTTATCTCCAGAACTGAGGTAAAAACATAGTCCAATCATTAGTCAAGTTAACTTTATTTATATAGCGCTTTTTACAATGCAGATTGTTTCAAAGCAGCTTCACAGTGTTAAACAGGAAAATAATGAACAGAATTTGATTCGGCTGTACAGCCGCTCTGGAGAAAACGGTGATGTCATCAGCTCATTTCAATTATCATATATATTCAAGTAATGTAGTTGACATCACGCCGGAGACGGGTTTATTGAGGATGACATGTCGATTAAACAATTATTAAATAGGAATATTCGAAATATCGGAGTCATCACGCCAGGGACGGGTTTATGAGGATGCCGTGTCGGTGAGGCAATTTCAGAGGGTAGACTAATTGACACGGTCTCTGCAGACACTTTAGGGATGCGTTGGTAATGTCTGGGCGCTGGTCCACCATCTGATCTGGATACGGCCCGGATCCGGCTGACTGCTGACTCGGGATAAACAGAGAGACTAACATTAGCGTAGATGCCATTCTTCTTATGATGTAACGAGTACATTAGGTGTTATGGGAAGTGTTCCCGGTTCCGGCTGACCTAGTTAATGCAGCCTAACAATCATTTAACTGATTTGAATAAAATATAAATTAAAAATATTTTATGTGTATGCCATAGTAAAGAGATGTGTTTTTAGTCTAGATTTAAACTGACAGAGTGTGTCTGCTTCCCGAACAATGCTAGGAAGGCTGTTCCAGAGTTTAGGTGCTAAATAGGAAAAGGATCGACCGCCAGCAGTTGATTTTGATATTCTAGGTATTATCAACTGGCCAGAGTTTTGAGACCGCAATAGACGTGATGGAGTATAATGCGTTAAGAGCTCGCTCAAGTACTGGGGAGCTAAACCATTTAGTGATTTGTAAGTAATTAGCAAGATTTTAAAATGTATGCGATGTTTAATAGGGAGCCAGTGCAGTGTTGACAGAACCGGGCTAATATGGTCATACTTCCTGGTTCTAGTAAGAACCCGAGCTGCTGCGTTTTGGACCAGCTGCAGTTTATTTATTAAGCGAGCAGGGCAACCACCCAGTAGAGCATTACAATAATCTAGCCTTGAGGTCATGAACGCATGAACTAAATGTTCAGCATTTTGCATTGAAAGCATATGCTGTAATTTAGATATATTTTTAAGATGGTAGAATGCAGTTTTACAGATGCTAGAAACATGGCTTTCAAATGAAAGATTGGTATCAAAGAGCACACCCAGGTTCCTAACTGACAACGAGGACTTGACAGAGCAGCCATCAAGTGTTAGACAGTATTCTAGGTTATTACTTGTGGAGTTTTTTTGTCCAATAATTAAAAATTCTGTTTTTTCTGAATTAAGTTGCAGGAAATTACTAGTCATCCAATTTTTTATATCAGTTATGCATTCCGAGTATTCCATTTGTGTCTGTTGTCATGTTAAAAAAAACATTAAACTTAAGAGTATTTCAACATGTCAGCGGGAAATTTACGGACATATAGGGTACAACGGGGCTAAAGGCTCACTTTTCTCATTTTTTCACCATATAGACCACAAGAGAAATATTAAGAAAATAAATTAAGACTTAAGTTATATACCGTTATCAGCATATGTTGAGGTAGTTTATCTCTCATTGTCTCTGTGAGAATATGCGGCGAAAGGTCATCAGATTTTACTTTCACTTTCTGTAGTGAATAATTGACTGGGGTTTGAGCACACTGCATGATATCAACTCGCCCTTCACGATTTAAAACGAAAAAAAAAATTCCAATAATGCGATATGACATTTTTCTTTATCACCAATTGTCAAATGATGGACAACAGTGATAATAAAATTAAGTAAATATTAAATAAATGAGTACATGAAGTGTGAAAGTGAAAAGTGAAACAAGTAAATTAATGATCAAACTGATCAAAGAGGCTCTGGATAGGCTACACGCAGGTGGTTTGGAAGACGTGGATTATCCATTTTACAACACGAACTGGAGGTAAGCAACAGTTTGCTAAATTGCAGCTAGTTTGATATATTCCTACAGAACTTAAAGATCTTCCTCTTTTCATTTTCTTTCTTGCTGCATTAAAGATGAAATGGTTCAACTTCTGCTGTCGCGCAGGCGCAGTGAGGGGAAAATAGGGCAATCAGTTTGTAGCTCTGCTTCAGCGGTGCAATATCCTTACGAGGGGCCACCAGAATTTCTGACATGCCAGAAATTAATCCGACCATCCGACTGCCAATCAGGAGAGGTTTCTCGCCTCTCGTTTCCCTCTGTACACTGCACGAACACGTCACGACAAAAAACGCACGACATAGCTGAAAATCGGCCCGACTCAAATATGTTTGAGTCGAGTCGCACAAGTCAGAATTCGGCTCAAAATCTGATGAAAATCGCACAGTGTATGTCCAGCCTTACAGGACTTAGAGAATGTTTTTTTTTTAAGTGTTTGTCATGTTCTAACAATAAATATATAGTATAGTTTAAATCCACATTTAACTGTCTGGTTTCTACAACTTTCACTCAGGAGCAAAAGTCCACCTTTAAATTTGAAAAAAAAAAAAATCAACATTTGACATTTATTGTGATAATTATCGATATCAACTGATGTGAAAATTTTTTGACCATATCGCCCAGCCCTACTTTGTTGCATTATTGTCCTGTTATCACTGTAAAGCTGCTTTGAAACAATCTGTATTGTAAAAAACTGTATAAATAAAGGTGACATGGTGACTATAATACTCATTTCAGTCGCATTTCTTACAGTGACATTGTTTGTTTTTATCCAATGCCATTCACGACAGTAGCATAGTTTAGCACATTCTTGTGCCATTAGCTTGAGGAAATACATCTAGTGAAATGGAATCCAAGTCCATGTCTAGCGCTCTAAATTTTAAGGAATTTATATCTTTGATTTCTTGGAAGCTAGCACTTTCATCCTTATAATACAAACAAAGCTTACAACATCAGCAAAACATGAACATGAATTTAACATAATTTCCTTCTTGATTCTCACTGTTTTGTTTGGTAAAGTAAATGATATTTAGTAATTGAGGATTGAGGAAGAAAAGATCATCACAGAACTTAAAGTGTTTCATGCATTCTACTCCTTCCCTAAAAGCAATGTGCATCGTTTTCCCCTTTCTTTCTCAACTCCTTAAAATATATGCATCATTGCCTGTCTCCAGATCTACAGTTGAATGGTCATTTTCAAAGTTAAAGCTTGTGAAATCCAGTCTTCGAAGTCTAACGAAGAGAGGCTCTATGACCTACTGCTGCTCTCCATCAAGCAAGATATTTCATAAATAAATACATTTAAATTAAATTACATTTAAATTCTGTAAAAATACATTTGGTTATGTTAATTGAAGTAGCGCTGACCGACAGATCCGAAGCGTGCAGTACTTCACAATATCTGTCTTGGCGAGTATTTACGCAAACATTATTTGTTATGTCTTAAGTGAACGTTTGGTTTACTGTTGGGGAAAAACATCTGATGTGTGACATTATTTTAGATGTGTGCGGTACAGTAGGTCTTAATATATGGCTGTCTGTCTCAATGTTAATCAAACAATTGTGCTATATCATGGAAAAAAGGTTATATATATATTTTTCCAATAGATATATTTGATGTGTCAGATTTGGTGTTATTATCAGGTATTTTAAGGTATGATTTCTAAGTGATTTTGTTTTAGAACCTTCAGAAAACTTTAACTCTATTTTTCTCAAAATGGACCTTGCTGACCGTACTGATTTTAAACGTGTAGATCAGTCATTTTTTGTTAGATTCCAACAAATAATAGATCATATAGAAGTTTTTTTTTTATAGTGTTTAATAATGTGTTTTAATAGTGTTTAAAAATGTGAAAATAACAATAACTAATCTTGAAAAATGTGCTCATTGTGACTCATTTTGCCAGCACGGGTCACAAAAATATGCTGATGGCCAATAGCAAAACATAACCTCCAAATACATTTTGGGAACTTCCCTGCATTATCCCGCACTCGCTCTGTCACTCACACGAATGCACTGTCACCATGTAAAGCACTTGTTTATGCCGGATCATTTAAAAACAAATGCTGGAACAAAAAAATCCAAAATTTGAGTTTTTAAAATGTTTTTAAAGAAGTCTCTTCTGCTCACCAAGGCTGCATTTATTTTATTAAAACTACAAAAAAAGCAGTAATATTGTGAAATATTATTAAAATGTAAAATAACTGGTTTTAATATATTTAATATATACTCTATTTGAATATATATTAACGTGTAATTTATTCCTGTGATCAAAGCTGAATTTATCATCATTACTCCAGTCTTCAGTGTCACATGATCCTTCAGAAATCATTCTGATATGAGGATTTGCTGCTCAAGAAACATTTATGATTATTATCAATGTTGAAAACAGTGTAAAACATTTTTTTTAGGATTCTTTGATGAATAGAAAGTTAAAAAGAACCGCATTTATCTGAAATAGAAAGGTCTGGGTCGATTATACAATAAGATTTTTTTTGTTTTGGGAAAGAACTTAAAGAAATTAATACATTTATTCAGCAAGGATGCATTAAATTGTAGTATTAAATCAAGTGACAGTATAGACATTTATATTTCAGATAAATGCTGTTTTTTTTTTTAAACTTTCTATTCATTAAATAATCCTGAAAAAAAAAAAAGTACACAACTGTTTTCATCATTGATAATAATCATAAATGTTTCTTGATCATAAATCCTCACATCAGAATGATTTCTGAAGGATCATGTGACACTGAAGACTGGAGTAATGATGATAAATTCAGCTTTGAGCACAGGAATAAATTACACGTTACTATATATTCACATAGAAAACAGTTATTTTAAATTGTAAAAATATTTCACAATATTACTGTATTTCTGATCAAATAAATGCAGCTTTGGTGAGCAGAAGAGACTTCTTTCAAAACCATTAAAACATCTTAATGATTCCAAATTTTTGACTGGTAGTGTACATTGCATATCCCCATATTTTTCAATGAGTCTCTCTAAAGACTGGCTCTGCTCTGATTGGCCAGACGGCCCAATCAACACTTCAGTTCTGGAGGCTTTCTAAAGCTCAGCGATTGTACACACTGTAAAGACAATAACGATGACGTCAATTTTACCATATCAATCCGAGCACGAGTCTGATGATGAAAAGTTAGAAGAACTAGTTATTTAAACTGAACCTCCATCGTAAGGACGTATTGAGCAGGATGTTTTTTTCAGTGATGCTACATTATGAGATGTTTCAACTGTAATTCCTGTTACTCTTATACAATAAGAATATATTTATTTATTTATTTACTAGATAGCGTAATATACATTTTTGTTAATGTTTTGTTTGAATATCAGATGTGTAATATCAAGATTGGTTAAATACAGGAGTTTGTCTAATAAAAACACGCAACACACGTCGTCCTTGTCATCACAGCATCTGACCAATGAGAATAAAGTGTCATCAAGGCTTTGCAGCCAATTCTGAGCAACTGCAGTGCCTGAGCTAGGCAGCTGGTCTCGCGGTACTTTGAGGGAACATGTGATTGTAAGGCGGCTGCAGCACCGATCAAAGTAGGACACATTTTCTAACCAGAATGCATTGCTTTTGTCAGGCGGCAGGCAATCTTTGCGGCTCCGCATGAAGTCGTACAAGATTAAGTTGTTCGCGGGTGGATAACATAGGCGGACATTATGCAAATGTCTTTTCTAGTGATGTAGAACCATCACATTAGGATTCAAAACAAAAATGACTTGTTGAGGTGGTTCAGAGTCCATTCTTTCTTTTGGGAGACAATAACTATTTATCGTGCACTTTCGACTTTACAACTTTGCAGAACGTTTACATTCACAAACAGCATATTACACACGGCATGAAAGGGAATATTTGAAAAACCTTAATAGGGGCACTTTAATGTCAACCTGCATTCCTCTCACCTTGAGTCTGATTGTTGACTAAACTGATTAAAATCACCTTACAATAGAATCGATAAATCTGAAATCCAATCTTTTTTTCCTAATAACAAAGGAAAGCTTGTATGAAATATGAAATGGTCTGTTTGTCAATTTTCTTGTCAGATAATCATTATCTCATTCTAAAATGAAATAGGGTAGAGTGGGGTAAAACACCATCTTTTAATGTTAAAATTTTAGTGTTTTTTTAAATAAAAAAATCTTTAGAAGTTATCACTGAACATTTATTTAACCATAGCAAAAGTACATTTCTTACTTAAGTTTATTGTTCATCTATATTTTCTTGTGTTTATATAAAATAAGACAAATCTGATATTATTCTAATCTGTTATTTAACAGTTGAGAGAGTTCTTTAATGCTGATCTAACAGCAGAAGACACGAGCCGGGGTTAATCCCAGTTGTGCAGGTGGGGCATGTTGTCACACTGTGTCACAATGAGCCCCTATTAGAACTATGATATTATATTCTATGCTTTCATGAATTCTATTCAGAAACCATGAGAAAAGGGTGAATAATCAATGTTTAGAAATGTTTTATATATATTTAGCGATGCGTTTTTTAATGATTATTTTATTTGAAAAAGTTAATAATTGTATTTTATTGACAAAATATTTTAGTTTGTCTTGTATATTTTTTTGATGATATCAGGTAACCTTTTAAGTTGTCATATGGTCATGTTAATGTACCCCACCTATGGGGCATGTTGTCACATTTCACTTCCATTCTTTCAGGGTAAATCAAGAATAAAGTATACACTGTATTAATGAAACAAAACCACATCATTGTTCTAGACATGTGAAATTAATGTGGGAAAAAATAAATACTCTGAACCAGAAGTGGATTTACACAAACTGAGAAAGTCAAAAAGCGTTAGGTTGTGCCCCGCTCTTCCCTATAATCTTTAACAGTAGGAAAAAAAAGTGTTTTAAAGCTTGTTGTTTTGCAGAAGATCACAGTTTTATATGATATGAGAAGAGCAAGGCCTGTAGTTAAGGAGTACTTGTTATTTAAGGAAAATATAATTATAACACCCACAGTTTGCCACTATTTCCACTATCATAATCACTAGTTACCATGTTCTGAACATCACATTCTTTGTTTTTCCATCAAATGTGATCTAACTAGGTGGTTGAATAAAACATTTGGACTCACATTACCTCACATTAGCATCAGCTAGCTAGTTAGCCAGCCAGTTAGCAGCAGCTAACAATATTTTTCAAAAAGGTTGATTTTCAAAATGGTTCATTAATAAATATTCATATTGTTTTGGCTTGTCTTTTTAATTTTAAGCTAAATGCTTGTACTCTGATTTTTCTGTAAACGTATAAAGCAAATTGCTTTGTCAGAGTAGTTAATCAGAGAAGGATAATAGATATATTAATTGTGGAATAAATGTGGAATAAATAATTATATAAATAACATAATTATTAAATAAAACATACTCACCACTGACAGTGAATGTTTTTGAACGTTCTTTTCTGTTGATCTGTACTTTATAGAGTCCAGAGTCTGAGATTACGATGTTTGTAATTTTAAGATCTCCAGTCTGATTGTCCAGCTGCAGTCTGCCCCCGAAAGCTCCTTCAATATCAACCGATGTTTCATTGGTCTGAGCATCAAATGAAGCAATTAAACCTTCTTTAAACCTCCATTCAATCTCACGTATCTCTATATTTGCAGCAGCATGTAGCATGACAGAATCTCCCTTCAACACTGACACTGTCCCCACATCATCACCAAACACACCTGAAGAGCAAACAGAAACAGTCAGAGATGAACCTTCGAGGGCAGCCTGAGCTCATTCAGTCTTGCCTAAGAAATCTTATGTGACTTGATGCAGTTTGCATTAGATCTGATTCTACGTAATGAAGGCATGGAAAAAGGTCTACTGATTTGTCCATCATGTTTTTTTGTTTGTTTTTAAACAACAACAACAACAACAACAACCTGGAACAATTATAGGATTCAAAAACAAAATAACATAAGAACAATATACATATAAAACAGTACCGGTACTTGATTATTGCAAAGCAAACGCAAACACTTCAAAAATTGTGTTTTTGCAACATAACTGGCAACATACAAACCATCAAATGATTAGCTCTTATACACAACCAACTACACAAGGATATGACAAATGCACTGCTATATTGTATTCTGTATGTTCAGAGTCCAGTGATGTGAACAAGTTTGAGATGGCACTCACGCAGATATGTGCACAAATACTGTGTATACAGTAAGTTTGAATATTCACGATATATAAACAGAAATAAAACATATTTCTTTTTCACAACATAGAGGTTTGATTTCCAAGTGAACAAAGGAGCTATAGCGGTGTTATGGATCGTGTTAACTGGGGACATGCGCGTACATGCAAATAATTCTACCTGCTTTCCAGCAGATGTGGCGATAGATTCATCAAATGCTATTTTCCAAGGGAAAACAAATAAACTAAAATGTTTTCCACATTATTTATTAATGTTAGTGTCATTATTTGGACTATGTTGTTTCCTCTTTCTTTGTTTTCATGTATTTCACGCAGTTTAAGGAAGTTTTAACATGTTTTCTTGCCGCACCTCGCAAGCCACACCCACGTTATTTTGAGATGTTTGTTTCAATGGAATTGAATTAAATAAAGTTGATTTATTTTATTTCTTTGTAGCGCTAGTGTATAGGCATTTTTATGGCTATATTTAAATATATAATATATAAAGCTTTATTTATGTTTTGAGGTTATAAACTCATTAAGTGACATGTATGTTTTATTATTCTGCTTATCTTTTACAGTTATGAAAACTTTTTTCTTGAAATCCTTTTCATCACCAATGTTATTATTTCTACAGCCTGTTTCATCATTCATATTGAATGTAGGGCACTAGCGTAGCCAGAAAAGAGACTCTGGGTGTGCATCAGAAAAACTGGGTGTGCAACATTTATTGTCAGATTAATGTGAATAAACCCTGACTCTGCGTATCACAATGCATGGCAAAATAAATCGGAATGCACAATCGGAACAACTGAAAAATTTAAATTTTGGTCAAATTTCATGTTTTTTACAAAAATTTGTTCATTAAGCCCTCATCTAGTGATCCCAATGCTCCAAATAGCAATTAAACATCTAAAAGTATCTTTATTTGTATGTTTTCTAAGAGAAGTACCTTTTTCCATGGAAAATGCATTCAAACTCATGCTGTTGTAAACAAAATGATCTTACTCGCGCTGATGGACAGATCCGGCGTTAGAATGCGTGGCAAATGTCTCTCAAGACGCTGGAGTCACAGTCAGCGGCTGTTTGCGGATTGGTTGGCAGTCCGAATGTCGGCAGATATTTTTTTCATGAAAAATAATTCTGCATCTATTTTTACTCCCTGGCACACCCGTGGCTACGCCATTGATGTAGGGCAGGGGGTGGGCAATTCCAGTCCTGGAGGGCCACTGCCCTGCAGAGTTTAGCTCCAACCCTAATCAAGCACACCTGAACCTGCTAATTAATGTCTTCAGGATTACTAGAAGGCTACAGGCAGGTGAGTTTGATCAGGGTTGGAGCTAATCTCTGCAGGACAGTGGCCCTCCAGAACTGGAATTGCCCACCCCTGATGTAGGGTCATTACACTCTTTAGGAGTATATGGAGAAAACTACAAGTGATTCACATCCCAGATAGCACGTACATCTCCAAGATATCTTTGAGAGCTCTTCATCTGGAAAGCATCTGTGTACAAAGATCTGATAAACAAGTTTTACATACATTCTAAATCATAAACATCTTAAAGTCATTTTCTAAATGTCTATTTAACGTCTGTCAGGAAATGTTTAACAGATGCACTGCAGATGAGCAAACACATTCCAAAAAAAAATACATATTCCAGTTGAAAAGATGCACATCAAAATAGACGTCTCAGAGATGCTATCTGGGATAGCATTTACGCTATAGCATAAATGTTATCAGGTCATGCCTTCCCTGGGAATCAAACTCATGACCTTCACTTGCTAGTATCATCCTTTTTGAGCTACAGGAACTCAATATCAAATAAAGTATAGCATTTACTATATCGTATGCATTGTAGGAATTGAGTGCGCACCAGACACAAATGAATCTTCCAGATGATTCGTTCAAACATAATTCTACACAAAACTCAATTCAACAAATCAGCAATTTATGGCCTTAAGAAGAAATGGGCACCATTCTGTCTGCCCCAAGCTGACTTTCTGGCCTGACAAATTTTAGATAACGGCAGAGGTTGCGGATCTCCAAGACAAAGAGCCAAAACAGATCCCCTTTTTTCTCAATGACCTTTAAATGAACTCTGAGTGACACGGTTAAAATCCACAGGAAAATCTACAGAGACTCATACTCAATGATACTCAGTCAGAATATGAGTCTGATACTGCTCCACTGGGCTGTGATTATGGGGCGTGTTTCAACCGAACCAGGAAAGAAAATGCCTCTGCACTCAATTGGATAGACTTACAGCCAATCAGAGCAACGGAGTAAGTGACGTATGTTGAGCGACGCATAGTAGTAGTTTGGATCATTTTACGGACTCGGATCTTTGAATCTCGTTCATCAAAATGAACAAAACTTTTTTCCAAGACATTTCATTAATTTCAGCAGAATATAATTAAAATGTCACAAGTTTAATTCCCCAACACATCTAGTACTTATGCAAACGTTGATCACATTTGGAATAAAAAAATAATTATAAGCTAATGCAGCCAAGGCCAAACTTTAAGAAAGAAATGATTCATTAATTGCTTAGCTGGGTCTTCAGGCTATGCAGTCTGTTAGTTTGTAATTTCTATGCAGTCTGTTAGTTAACCTCACCTCCGAATCCGAGTCGTTCTTTCTTTTGTCACTTCACATTTAATCACGTCTGTGAAAGTTTAGTACACCTCTCCTGTCTTTGGGTTCGAGTCGTTAGTTCTGTCATCAGTGTCTGATCTGGGCCGTGACAGCCCCATATGCAATGCATGCAGTCCCAAAAACAGAATTGATTAGTTCCCCTCTCGAGTCTTCATGTTCGAGTCATTCGTTCACCAACTCACAGCCCCATAGGCCGAAGATCCTGTACAGAACCGATAGCATGTAGCACATGCGGGGTCAACACAAAATGAACGAATCGCTCTCTGAGACAACTCGTTGTTCCCGAGTCATATTTAAGATTAGTTCAAAAAGAAAGAATCGTTCATCAACAGAGCTCAACTGCACACGCACTGGAATAATTAGAAGAAGATGAGTGTAAACGATCTTTGCCGGTATTGTAAAAATAATTTAAGGATACACAGGGTACTTACCAACACGATCATCATTTTTGAGAGAAATGGTAAAGGTGTGGGCGGGGCTAAGTTCAGCTGACATCCAGGCAACACAGAGACTGTTGTCGGACTTGCATTCAAATAGTCTTCTACTGTATAATTCTATATCATGTCTATAACCAATACACGTGACCATTATGCATATATATCACTCACAATTCATGTAATTGTATAACTATTGAATGATTGTATGCTTATAATTCAGAAGATGGCTTGATTGAAATCTGTGTAGAATGTATCGTGTTCTTATAATAAGAAACCATGTCTAAATTTACTCTCAGCTTAGAGCAGGAAATTAAGAGACCACAGATAACGGGTAATTTACAGGAGGGGTGGGGACGCAGTCACCTCTGAACTAAGATGATACCTAATTGGTCAGAACCCATCCAGGACGATGGGCAGACATTTGAGTTTAAAATCTCAGAACACGAACAAAGAACTAGTTCAAGACGAGACAAAAGAAAAAAACAGAGACAACATGACGGATGATCGGACGAAGACAATCAAGATCAGAGAAAACCAAGATAACCGACCTTCTCATCTGAGCTGTCAGCGATCTATCACCGGCCACTCATTAATATCAAAATGTTTGAGATGGTAGGTGGGCTTTATGTTCACAGAAGCTACTGAATGCTGATGAAGTGTGCGATAAACTTTCAACATTTAATATTTGTCAGCTGTTTTACAATAGAAACTTTAAAGGACCAACAGAAATATTTAGGGATGCAAACTAATAGGCCGCATGTCCACCAAAGCGATTTTAGCCAGCTAACTTGATACAGAATATCTGCAGAAGAGTTACTAGTATCTCATGTCACAGGTAGTTGGTTTCTGTATTGATTCTATGTAAAATGGCAACGGAACAAGTGAAGGAGATGCGCTGAATAAAAATGCACATAATATTCACTCTCTGACAGTAGATGGCGCTGATGGAACAACTGAAATTTGTTTTCGCTTTGGTGTTCATCACAGCACCAAATACTTAAAAGGCTACTTAAAGACTTAAAAGGCTATTTATTTTTAAACATTTGTTTACAACTTTTTTTTTTACAACAATACTTCTACAGTATTTGTTCATCTTAGTTGCTGTTAATTTCAACATTTACTAATGCATTATTTAAAGTTGTATCTGTTAATATTATTTAATGGACATGAGCTGACATGAAATAACAATGAACTGTTGCATTTTTATTAACTAATATTAACAACAAAAAAAAAACTACTGTAAAAATTTATTGTTCATTGTTAATGTTAGTTAATACATTATACATGCAGAATTCATGCTCAGCTGCAAAAACATGTTCTGAAAAAATAAAGTAAATAAAAATTATATTATTAAATTATATTAATTATATTTAACTGATAACTGATATAACTGATTGTGTTCGTCTGAAAGAAGAATGTCATTTACACCTAGGATGACTTGAGGGTGAGTAGCCTAAATCATGGGCTAATTAAAATTTTTGGGTGAACTAACCCTTTAAATGTGCGGGCCAGTTTAATAATCCATTGAAACGAATGACACGTTAACGTGAGTGTGGTTTGTGAGCGAGACTGGAGAGCATAGGGTGCGTCTCAGTCAGCTCCCTAGTTCAGTAGTCAGGGCACTGATCAGGAAGTCGGCCATTTTAAGGGCTGTCTCAATCACAGAATCCTTCCAGTAAACTGAAACGTTCACTTCCTAAAAAGTCCCACAATACTGAATTACTGAAGCTCGAAACTCAAATCATGTGAGCCAACTCACTACACATAATGACCGATAACGACACGCGATATGTGTTTTTAAAAACACAAACCATTATTTTATTACAGCATTAGCATACATCGTTAGACAGGTAATGAACACAATATAGCTAACATTTATAATTTATTTTCGGCTGAAATGTTGCACGTATATGTAACATTGTAACAAGTATTTATCATAATGTACTTTAAATAACATTACAAGTAATGTCAGAAAGATATCAGCTCTGCTGTTGTTCATAAACAGTCATTAGTGTCCCAGTGCACAGTGAACTTGTGTACACGATATACTGATTCACGAGCTCGGGAGCTAGGGAACTGAATGAGACACACCCATAGACTTGGTCGGCATTACTAGGAACGCCCACAAAAACGTCATATCCGTTTATGCCGTGGGGGAAAACAACCCATTCAAATTAATGCGTGTAGACCTTGTTAGACGCTTTATCTTTACTCTTTGTAATGATTATGATTGATTTTCGCTTGGTGCAATGCCAAGAAGTTGCCATGTGGCGTTCTGCACCTCTAGTAAGTTAAAAACCCTGATCTGAAGTTGTATAGTGCCAAATAACAGACGGATCCATTCGTCAATTCCGAAAGCCTGTGCAACATGTCCATTACAATTAAACATTTGCACTACATGTATTATTGTAAAGATTAAAAAAAGAGCTTTAATTAATTGCAATGGCAAAAGTTTGTTGAACAAACCTCCAATAAAGTCATACTTGTCACGGGACTCAAACTACATCAGAAATGCAGTCAATTTATCGTTAAAGCAGTTCCCTTTCGAACGGTCAGTCGTACTGCGTCTTAAGACGCAATGGGAAATAATCTATTTCTCGAATTACGAAGTCTAAACTGCGAGCCCGCTCTGATGTGCGCTCCCTTGCATTCTGCCGCTATAATAGCGAGTTCAATAAAAGAACATGTTTAAGAAATTAGTTTTCTGTCTCTTCCACACCACACGGAAGTCGGCGCCCTGCACAGCGCACCGCCTTCCAACACTATAAAACCCCTGTACAACCAGGCAGAGGCTTGGAAAGCCATCCCCAGTGTGTCACAGCGGGTTATAAAAACAATTCAATGAGGTTACTCGCTCCAATTCGCTCGGAAACCACCCCGTTCACGGGCATAACACACACTTCGGTGGAGAGCAACGTGACTCACGTCCTCAAAACTGAAGTGGAGAGCCTATTGATGAAAAAAGCTATAGAGGCGGTGCCTCTAGCACAGCGCGAGTCAGGGTTTTACAGCCGCTATTTCCTCATCCCCAAGAAAGAGGGCAGTCTCAGACCCATCTTAGACCTCAGACATCTGAACAAGGCTCTTATCAAATGGCCTTTCAGAATGCTGACATTAAAACAGATCATCGCGCAAATCCGCCCGATGGACTGGTTTTTCTCAGTGGATCTGAAAGATGCTTACTTTCATATCCAAATTATCCCCCCTTTCATGAAGTGCATGGATGCAGCTCTCTCCCCCTTAAGACAAGCGGGAATGCGCATTCTGAATTACCTCGACAACTGGCTCATACTGGCCCAGTCAGAGGAAGAGATAAAAACTCACAAATCTGTGCTACTCAGCCATCTAGAATGCCTGGGTCTCAGAATAAATACAGCCAAGAGCTCATTGTTTCCCAGGCAGAGAATCTCCTTCCTGGGAACAATTTTAGACTCAGCCCAAATGAGGGCGTGGCTGTCAAACGAGCACGCTCTGACTACACAGCAGCTTGCACGCTCGTTCAAAATGTGAACTAACAGACCCCTGAAAACTTTTCAGAGAATGCTAGGCCTAATGGCATCAGCTTCTCCAGTACTTCCACTGGGCATGATGCGCATGCGCCCCCTGCAGTCCTGGCTGAAATCACGGGTTCCTCCCCAAGTATGGCATTCTGGCCAGCTTTGGATCAAAGTGGGCCGCGGCTGTGTCAAAGCCCTGGCCCCATGGTCGAATGAGCTTGGGGACAGTTTCCAGACGGATGGTGGTCACCACGGATGCTCTGTGCGAGGGAGAACCGGCCTTCGGCTCCTGGTCGAGCACGGAGTCACGGTTGCACATAAACTGCCTAGAAATGCTAGCAGTAGTGCTGGCCCTCGAGACTTTTTTTTTTACCATGTCTCTCAGATCACCATGTTCTAGACCGCATGGAATGGCCCAGCAGTCTACTTTATGCTTTTCTTCCAGTCCCGCATCTCCCTCATGTCTTAAAAAGAATCAGGGAATGCGGGCATACAGTCCAGCTAGGACTGTAGCTTTCTCAGGCGAACGGGACAGTCTGGCACCCCCATCCCAAACTGTGGGCACTACATGTCTGGCCACTCAAAGGGAGCTCGAGTACCTCCCAGTGAGTGTTCTTAGCACTATCAGTGAAGCTAGAGCTCCGTCCACTAGACGTCTCTATGCTCTTAAATGGTCAGTGTTCTCTGACTGGTGCTCAGCCAGAAACCATAGCCCAGTGTTATGCGAGATATCACAGATACTCATTTTTCTACAAGAGATGTTGGATGTAGGACGAACTCCATCCACACTCAAAGTCTATCCGATAGCTGGCCAATCAGTAGGCAGACATGACATGGTTGTGAAGTTCTTAAAAGGAGCCAGGAGGCTTAACCCTCCTCGCCCTCCTACAGTGCCAGCTTGGGACCTTTCACTGGTCCTGCGTGCACTAAAAGAACCTCCCTTCGAACTGTTGCAGATGGCCGAATTAGACGGCCGCTTTCGCTGAAAACTGCCCTGCTATTAGCACTGGCATCAGTTAAGCGTGTTGGTGACATTCAAGCGCTCTCTGTGAATGTCTAGAATTTGGCCCAGGTGATTCTAAAGTCATCCTCAATCCGAGACATGGCTATGTACCCAAAGTGCTTTCAACACCATTCAAAGCACAGGTAATCACTCTCTCTGCTCTCCCTCTCTGAGGATGAGAGACAGTTACACCTGCTCTGCCTAGTTAGGGCTCTTAGAGCATATATTGAGTGGTCCTCCCACTTTAGACAGTCGGAGCAGCTCTTTGTAAGTTTTGGTGGCTGCACTAAAGGACTTCCGGTCACCAAACAAAGCCTGGCCAGATGGCTAGTGGACGCAATAGCGTTAGCTTAGGACACTATGGGCCTCCAATGCCCCATAGGTGTCAAAGCTCACTCCACTCACTCTATTGGTGACATCTGTAGATCGGCAGGCTGGTCCTCACCGTCTACTTTTACCAGATTCTACAGCTTGGAGGTCCCTGCACTGCAGGTGCAAGTCCTCGCTGTATAAGTATACTGAGACGGCCTCTGTAAGACCGTCCTATTAATAAGTTGGCATCTGGGGCCTTCATATGCTTCAATGCTTACAAAAGTTTTTCCTTGTAGTTACTGGCCTTTCTACAGCCCAGTACGCATAGAAATACATATATTAGTGTATATATATATATATATACATGTTATGATGCGTCAATAACTCTAGTCTTGGACCCTTTATTAAGTGTTCAGCTTGAGAGAGTACATGTCATTGCGCCTATATAGCACGGCGGGATTGAACAGGTTCCCATTGTGTCTTAAGACGCAGTACGACTGACCGTTCGAAAGGGAACGTACTCGGTTACTTGCGTAACCTCGGTTCCCTGAGATAAGGGAACGAGTACTGCGTAGACGGCCGTGCTATGGCGCTATGGCCCATTTTGGTGGGCTTTGTGCCCTGCTTCGCGGGCATCGTGCCCATTGGTTCGCTCAGTTATGCTGTTCTGCCATTGGTTCATGCAGTTCCCACTGGCCAGCCAATAGCGTGCGAGATGTCTCTACACTGTTTTATCTGGGCAGTAGTACTGCGTGATTTTACAAAAAATGCTTCAGTAATTCGAGAAATAGATTGTTTCCCATTGCGTCTTAAGACGCAGTACTCGTTCCCTTATCTCAGGGAACCGAGGTTACGTTTTTCACTATCAGCAATCACATAGCCACATAATGCGTGAGGTTATTAATATACAAAACATTCAAAAGTCTTCTTTATTTCATGATGGGAAGGGCCGGGCTCATGTTTGTGCTTCAAGCTTACAATTATGTACGACACTTGTATATTTATTTATGCATTTTCAGTGATAGAGAACGCGTTATACTCGCAGCTCAACGGCGGTTGACTGACTGACAGGTCACGTGATCTGTCCTTCCGGCCAGTTGAAGATTGAACCCCTACTCACTATTTGCGTGCATGCCCCCAGTTAACACATAACGACTGTTTCCTTGGGCGCTGTCTACAATAAATATTACAGTCATTGTTATACAGTTTACAAAAACGTTACCCACACCTTGATAAAAAATGGTACTAAGTAGTATAAAGAAAATGCGCTGTTCCTGTTTGCGAAAAGCGAAACCGAAAGTGCCGCAGCTAGGCATATGTGAAAAAACACTTACCGGTCGACAGTAATGTGCAAAGAAAGAGTATAATTCCACTCATCATAGTGATGTAGAGTTGAGTGATTGCAGATGAGCTATAGAGTTATTAAAGTCCTCCGTTCTCCGAGTGTTCGTCAGCGCTTCTGAGCCGCACCCTCGACCAGAGATCGTATTATATTATGTTTCTGTTAGTCGTCTCTAACAGAGACAAAAACCGACCCGAAAATCGCTGAATGAGAAAGACCAGCCTTTATTGGGTTTTGTTTTCAATAGAAGAGCCCAGTCCTGCATCTAAAATGGCTGAATCTTCCGTTGTTCAGACTACACGTGCATACACAGCGCCACCTATCAACGAACGCCACATGCTTACAGTTCTTTTGCTAACAAGCATAAAGCCACATTTTCAAAACTCTTCACACACATTTAGCGAAACGCATGCAAATCAAAATCCATGAACACTAATAGACTAATTATTCCAAACACAACTAATTGCAATTACAACTGAAAGCCGACCCAGGTATTTTTTTTTTTATCATCATTTTGATAAATCGGGATAATTTCAGAAAGATTTTGTTTGGAAACATGGATCAAGGAAGGCACATGTGGAAAGAAGAGTGGTAGGAGGACTAGAACCCTCACAGTAATGTTTGTGTGTGTGTGTGTGGATATACTGTACATCCATCTATCCATTCCATATACCATACATTTTCCAAAGCGCTTGTCCTATGTAAGGTCGTGGCAAGGCTGGAGCCTTTCCCAGTATATCGGGTCACAGGCAGGAAAACACCCTGGACAGATGGACAGTCCATCACAGATGATTTGTAGGCTAATTATTGCTTCAAGTAAATTACTGTATCTAAAGATGTTGGACTGCATTTCTCATTTAGTAATATATTAGGCTACTGTATACAGTTTTTCTTGATTGCTAACACACTATAACTGATTTATCAAACTGTTTTAACATGTTCCAATTTTCTCAATGTTTTCTGCAAAACTCTACACTACATCATAAAAATGTTCAGAGACAGGAGAAAAAATATTCTGATGATTAGCCTACTGTGTAAAGAATTTTCCAAACTCAACGGAACATTAAGTTTTAATCCAAGCCAAGCCGATCTGAGCAAGCAGTGGCTGTTAAACATTATTTCACCATAGGGTGTCAGTGCTTGTCTAGTAGCCTAATAGCGATGCTGAGACCTGATGAATAACATCAGTAGCCTACGAACATTTATTTATTTGTATTAAATATTTTATATATAGAAATATATTTATTTATTAGTCAGAAGAAAATATATTTATAGGAACATTTCAGCAGGCTCAAGATAATTCATGATAACGCAGAGAACATGATTCATTGTTTTAATCAATTGGCAGCCTTAAAATGTAGGATAGTGATAATCTGCGTTCTCATGCTTGCAGCAGGTTGGATTTTGCTGCCGCCCTGGTTGCGAAGGGCCTGGCTCCCTCTTTGATGAAGGTTTCCTCTCATCTGTGCCACCTGACCTCTTCTTGCACCTCTCTTGCTCTATTGTGTCAGCGAGGGACAGGAGCACCTTGTCGTGGCACCACCTATAGCGACCTTGGGTTAAAGATGTTCTGCACCCTGACAATATGTGTTCCAGTGTCCCTGTTTGACCACAGAGCTTACAGTATGGGTTGTCCCTTAAAACCCCATGTGTGCAGATGAGACGGTGAAGGAAGGGTGTCATACATGGAGCACAGCAGGAAGGAGACTGCAGTAGGGCTCCAGTCTCCACAGCTCTGCCCATGTGATCTTACGCTTGGGCAGATCCCATTTTGTCCATGCTCCCTGGGATACTTGCTCTGGACAATTGCCTGTTCTTATTGAGCTCGGATTTCTGACTGGACCATGCCTCGCTTGACCATTGAACTTGCGTTCCCAAACTGTTGGAAATGCATTGACCCCAGGCCTTGAAGTCCTATGCAGGGGTTGCCAATGATGTTGCAACTTCAACAAGCTTTCTGCCTGTTGGATGGCTGTGTTGACTGCCCATTTACGGCCTGAACTTGTGGTGATGCCTGTTTGCTTTTAAAGGGGTCATATAATGCCATTTCTTGTTTTCCTCTCTCTTTAGTGTGTTATGTATCTGTTGTATGTATATGTTGCATGTATAAGATCTGCAGAGTTACAAAGCTCAACTTCTCAAACCCAAAGAGATATTCTTTGTAAAAGTTAAGGCTCAGTAACGCCTTCCTAAAATGCTTCCTTCAAACACACCCCCACATCTCTACGTCAGTATGTGGGGGCAGAGTTCCATAACACTGTTAACATGTGACTATTCATAATGTGACTATTCAAACGCGAGTTATAAGCAGTATAGAGTAGCGATTGTTAGTCGTTTCTACGATCACAAATGCAAATCTGATACTTTCTGGGCCAGTCGCGCTGGCAACGTTGATCGATCAGCTTGGTCATCTGCATCATCCGGATCAGATCCGTCATATGCTTAAGGTATTCGGGCCAATCACAATGCACTGGATCGCTGGCCAATCAGAGCACACCACGCTTTTCAGAACGATGACTTTGTAAAAATCGACTCGTTTCAGAAAGGAGGGGCATAGAGGGGCAACAATAATGTATATATAATGAGTTTTTTTTTTTTTTAACCTAAAACCACGTAAACACATTGCATTAAACCAAATACACAAAATAATGCTATTTTTAGAACCATCATATAACCCCTTTAAAATCATATAAATAAGCTACAGACGTTTTGGGATTCTGTTCTGTGGAGTGATGAAACAAAACTGAAACCTATGGATCAGCGGTAGCCTATGTCTGGATGAAGAACTATAAAGCATACGCTGAAAAGAACGCCCTGTCTACAGTTAAGCATTGTGGTGCCTCAGTGATGGTCTGGGGCTGTTTTGCATCCTTTGGCACTGCAAACCTGCAGTGTGTGGAAAGCAAGATGGATTCATTGAAGTATCAGGAAATCCTAGAGGAAAACATCATGCTGTCAGTGAGGAAGCGGAAGCTTGGGCATCATTGGACCTTCCAACAGGACAATGATCCCAAATTCCACCAAGGCTTGTTTGCAGAAGTAGTCCTAAAAGATTCTATGGTGGGCACTACAGTCACCTGACTTGAACCCCATAGAAAATCTCTGGTGGGATTTGAAGACGACGGTTACAGCACACAAACCTAATATTATTATGGAACTGGAACGCTGCCAGAAGCTGCTGTCTGGTTATACATCTCATGAAGGGGCTGAATCATTTTGAGACTGTATAAGTCATTAAAAGGTGAATTTTCAATTGAATTTGGGGAAACTACTTGAAACATTTGTTGTGTTGAGCTATTTCAATAAATTTTGTTTGATTTGTTCATTTCAAACAGCTGAAAGGCTGTACATTTTGCCAATAAACCTAATTTGGGGGTTGAATAATTTCATATACAACTGTAGATGCAAAGCAGTTTGGTGGGTAATATTCTGTTTTCAGTTTAATTCTACAGTGATTTATTGGTAAACAAATATTTTATATTTGTATTTGTGGGGTTGCCGTTGCTGCATATGAAACAAACTGAAAAAAACATAACATACAGGTATATTAAGAAAAAATGAAAACTGTGATTAACAGGAAAGTAAAATGGAAGGCATTAAAGAATAAAAAGAATGTTCATCGTTTTGAATACACCAATACACCAGATTCAGGTAATGAACCTTTTACAATCTAATTCAGAGAGCATTGGTAAGCAAAGCATTCACATCACTAAGCAATTAAACCACACATTTTTTCATCTTTACTGATTAAAACTCTAATATATGCCACAATATTTATGACACCTGTTCTGTTTTCTCCATTTTAACTCTTGTAGTTCTGATGTCATTGAGCAGAAGAACAGCAGCAGCCGCAGCAGCCACACCCATCAGCGCAGTGACGACCAATCGGATCACAGCTTCAGCAGAACCACAACAGTGGGCGTGGACTTCTGAAGAAACAAATGAAACGAATGATAAATAGAATTGAGATTTTCAAGAAGCTGACTTTAGCTGTCACAAACTCTAAATTATAATAAAAAAGCAAAAAAGATATCTGCAAAATCTCATTTTGTGCGCCACAAAAGAAAACAAAAACAAATCAGACCCAAATGAGTAAATGATGACAGAAGCTCTTTAATAATTTCTGGCATCAAGTTATCAGTCTCGATAAAATACCCGCACATGTGTGGCAGAGTTGAGTGATGTTGTGATGTCTGGTCTGGTTGCCGATGGGATTGTTCAGCACACAGCTGTAGGTGTTCTTATCCTGATATTCCACCTCCAGAGGTAGAGAGAGACTGATGCTGAGATCAGACGCACTGATGCTGGACAATAAACTGTTTCCTTTGTACCAGGAGAGAGTCACATGACTCACATTCACCACTGAACACACCAGTGAACAATCTCTGGTAATGTTAGGAATGGACAGACGAGCTGGAAAACATGACAATAATGAATTAATGGCTTTAACCTGCAGTTATCAGGCCACGCATGAGGTCAGTTACAGAATGCAAAGAATCAAATTATTGTAGCCCAGGTCAAGGCCGGATTAAGAATTCAGAGGCCCCTGGGCACAATGTTCTTCCACTCGCCTGGGCCCCTGGGCCCGTGGCCATAATGCCCATTGGATAATCCGACCCTGGCCCAGGTCCATCCACTGAGCCACACATTCAACAATTTTACATTGTCAAACTGGCATACGATGTTAAACGAATGTATGGGTTATATACTGCTGTTGCTTTTTGAAAAAATGTAATTGGCTAATATATTACAGGGATGCAGTCCTGCTTCCAATATACAGTCATGAACACAATATAGCCTATACAAGTTTTGTTTTAGTACACCAAAGCATTGCCAAGTAAGCAGTAAGTCTGTACTCACCATAGACAGTAACAGTGAATCTGTGTGCGGTCGGGCTGCTGCTTATTCTGCTGAGGTCGACTTCATAAACTCCAGAGTCTGTGGTTCTGGTGTTTGTGATGGTCAGAGATCCAGTTTGATTGTCCACCTTCATTCTGCCTCGGAATCTCCCATCAGGAACATCATCAAATATAAAGATCTTACTGAATCCTCTACTGATTTTAGCTATGGATGACCCATCAGTTCCAAACGTCCACGTTATCTTATTTATGTCCTGTATTTCAGTAACATGAATGTCTAGAGTGACTGAATCTCCCTCCATCACTGACACTGACTTTACTGCATCTGTATCACCAAACACACATAGAAAACACATAGAAAAAAAAGTGAGTAAAATGAATGGCATGAAGTAAAACAGTTATCTGAATTCACATATCTTCATACTATATTGTACATTTCAAGTTTTGGTTTAGTGTTGAGAGTTACATAAGTACACTGAACAGTGAAATCTACATTTTGCTATTTATTGATGGTGGAACTGAAGTTCATTGCAGCTCCACACTAAAAAACATGATACAACTATAAATCGCAAAATTCTGTCACTTACCAACCAGATGGAAACAGCAGAAACAGCAAAAAGCAAATGTGTGCAACATATTCTTCAACAGTTCAGTGGTCTGAAATAGTTTAACTCAAGTTTGAAAACCTGCGAGAGCTTGCAGTAAATGTGTGCAGACTAAATTAGACCACACCCCATGTCTTGTACTTTCTCTCTTCAAATCCCCGCCCTCAAGGCCTGTGAATCCAAAAATAATAAAAGATGTTTAAAAACACCAACAGTTCTTTATTGATTTTTACAAGTTGTCAGAATCAGCAGTTGGGACATAATTTACATCTGGTTAATGTGTGTTATTCCAAAGAAAATAATGAAATCTCTTACAGCGCAAGAGTTAATGAGCATTTGCAGTGGTATAGGTTTGTGTAGCTCTTGTGTTAACATATATACATTTTGTATATTATTTTTGTGATTTATTACGTTCCTATCCAGTAGATAATTTAAGGAAATGGACACATTATATAGACCTGCGAATACTCAAGTGTGACAGTATGTGTGACAGGCGATTTTGAGGCTATAAGGACTGTTCTTGCACATGCATAGTAGTGTAACAGTCGGTTCTGTGTGTGTAACATGAAGGTATAGGATGCATAGGATCATAAAATGACAAATGAAACTAAAGTCATGTGGACATACGTGACTGAAGGATAAGAGATCACAAGTCCACATCCACTGTGCCATTTGAGACAATGCATGTCTAATTTTGTACCATTTTGAAATAAAACAAATCATTAGCGTCAGTCCGCCCACTCATTTAGAAGGTGTGGCGAGGGGGGCGTGGTTTAGCGAGGTCTGTGACCGGAGAGAGAGTCAGAGGACGAGCGGCACGTAAGTGAATCAAGGCCAGATGAGAAACACCTGTCTCTTGTTTTAGTAATTGGCGTGGAGAGACAGGATAAAAGCTAACCAGGAAATGAGGACTGGAGAGAGAGGAGCAGAGCACAGCCAGAGACTCGGACCAGGGGAGGAGAAGTAGGCATAGAGGAACTGCGAGGAGAAACCGACGAGTATTGAGAAACCATTAATTTATGTTGTGCCTTGAGCACGTTAAGACCACTGAGAACCGCCAAATAAAAACCCTGTTCGAGTCTCTAACCAGCCGACCCCCTTGTCTTCTTCCTTATCCATACGAACTTTGTTACATTGGTGCCGAAAACCCGGGAGGAAGAAGACAGAGCCGCCGCCATGCAAACACCACCAGGTACCCCATTTGCGGACGTCATCCAGGTGCTCGTGGGCCTAAATCGGGAGCAACATCAGTCGATGCTGGAGATCCGGGAAGAGCAGGAGCGGCATTTCCAGGTGCTCTTCCTGGCACAGCAACAGGACCGCGAGCTGTTCCGGAGCTGCATCGATCGGGAGGTTCCAGCCGGGGGAACAACATCCACCCCGGCCAAATCCATCCATCCATCCGGGATGTCTGCCGCAGATGGCTGATGGCTGACCAGCCGACCGCCGACCAGATCATCGATCGGGTGGTACTGGAGCAGTTTATTGCGTGGTTGCCCAGGAAGACCGCGCAATGGGTCCAGTGCCACAAGCCGGCGTCACTGGACAAAGCCATCGAACTGGCGGAGGACCAAATGGTGGTGTGCCCCGGGGTCGGCGAACCCCTGCCGGCAGCTTCTCTCTCTCTCCCTCCCCCTTCTCATGTCTCTTTGTCTCCCCGTAGGCCCATTCCAGCTCCCCAGACGAGGGGAGGGTTCCAGTCCCGAGGTCCGCCCAGAGGACGGTTCGAGGAAATCCAGGGCGGAGCCTCGGGCTCACGGGCGGGCCTTAGAGCCTCCGGTCCCATTTCCCCTTTCTCTTCACGCCAATCCCTTGATTCACTTCCTGCCACTGGGGCGGCCTGTTGCCGGTGTGGGGACCTGGGTCACTTTATAGATCATTGTCCAGTGATGGAGGTGGGAATGCTGATCCGCGTCCCGACGCGCCACAGGCTGCCCCTGACCGAGCCGGACTGTACCAAATTCAGGGTGGTACCTTTCTGGCTTTGGTGGATTCAGGGTGTAACCAGACCTCTATCCATCAAAGCCTGATACAGTCGTTGGCATTGGATAATAGCCGAATGGTTAAGGTACGGTGTGTGCACGGGGATGTGGTGAGTTATCCGCTGGTGACACCTCCGACATCCGCTTTTTTGGGGACAAATTGGCCAGCATTTGGTAGTTTATTGGAGTATCTATGTGCGGATGTCTCTTGGGGGAAAAGGGGGCGGGGAGAGAGAGCGGATGTGCAGGTTGGGGAGACTGAGCCGGGACCATCGGGGATTGCTGCAGAGGAATCAAGTGGGGTAGAGAGGCTGATCCTCACTGACCGCAATGATTTTCCTCTGGAACAATCCCAGGATGAGTCGCTTAAAAATGCGTTTGCACAGGTCCGATCGATCGACGGACAGGCTCTCCATCCTGAGCAACCGCTATCATATCCTTATTTCGCCATATTAAAAGACAGGTTGTATCGAGTGACCCAGGACACTCAGTCAAAGCAAGATACAACCCAATTGTTAGTACCAAAAAGCCGTCGGGAAATGCTTTTCCAGGCGGCTCATGCGAATCCTATGGCCGGTCATTTGGGTCAGGTGGCCACACTGAATCGTTTAATGGTCCGTTTTTTTGGCCGGGCATTCACGAGAACGTGCGCAGATGGTGCACGTCTTGTCGTGAATGTCAGCTGGTAAATCCACCGGCCTTTTCCAAAGCGCCATTGCGCCCTCTTCCACTTATGCAGGTCCCCTTTGAGAGAATTGGTATGGACCTCATCGGACCATTGGAGCGATCCGCACGGGGGCACCGCTTTGCATTGGTCCTGGTGGACTATGCAACACAATACCCTGAAGCAATTGCCCTCCGTACCATTTCCGCAAAGAGTGTTGCGGAGGCATTGTTTAGTTTAATCTCCCGGGTGGGGATCCCGAAGGAGATCCTCACTGATCAAGGCACAGCGTTTATGTCACGTACATTACGGATTATTGGGCATTAAATCGATCCGCACCAGCGTCTATCACCCACAGACGGATGGGTTGGTGGAACGATTTAATCGCACTTTAAAGACAATGATTTGAAAGTTTGTACAAGAAGACGGCAAAAATTGGGATAAATGGTTGGAACCCCTGTTGTTCGACGTACGTGAGGTCCCGCAAGCCTCCACCGGGTTTTCCCCGTTCGAGCTTCTCTATGGACGTCAGCCCCGTGGGGTGTTGGACGTTCTTAGAGAGGTTTGGGAGGACGGACCATCGCAAGGAAAAAACGAAATTCAGTATGTCATGGACCTGAGAACAAAACTCCACACATTAGGGCGGCTATCCATGGAGAATTTGTTACAGGCTCAAGACAAACAAAGCCGGCTATACAATAGGGGAACGAAACTGCGTGAATTTTCACAGGGAGATAAAGTGCTTGTATTACTCCCCACGTCTACCTCTAAATTACTCGCCAAGTGGCAAGGAACTTTTGTGGTCACACGGCGAATAGGGGATCTCGATTATGAGGTGATTCGATCTGATAGGAGCGGGGCACATCAAATATACCACCTTAACCTCCTTAAAAAATGGAGTGAGGCGGAGTCAGTGATGTTGGCCACGACCATGAATGGGGAGGAGGATCTCGGGCCAGAGGTGAACACAAAAGGTACATCCCTCGCTCTGGCCCCAGGAGGAGATCATCTCTCGCCGTTGCAACTCACTGACATAGCCCAGTTGCAGGAAGTTTTTTCAGATGTGTTCTCGCCCCTACCAGGTCGGACCAACCTCATTCAGCACAATATTGAGACAGAGCCGGGTCTGGTGGTTCGCAGTCGGCCATATAGGTTACCCGAACACAAAAAAAAAGTGGTTCAGGAAGAATTAGAGGCGATGCTGGACATGGGGGTAATAGAAGAATCCTACAGTGATTGGGCCAGCCCGATAGTTTTAGTTCCTAAAACGGACGGCTCAGTCCGATTCTGTGTGGATTATCGCAAGGTGAACGCTGTGTCGAAATTCGACGCATATCCAATGCCAAGGGTTGATGAGTTGCTCGATTGGCTGGGCACAGCTCATTTTTATTCGACAATGGATTTAACAAAGGGATATTGGCAGATCCCCTTAACGCCATTATCCAAAGAAAAAATAGCCTTTACGACGCCATTTGGATTGCACCAATTTGTTACTCTTCCGTTCGGGTTGTTTGGGGCACCGGCCACTTTTCAGCGTCTCATGGATAAAATTCTTAGGCCGCATGCGGCATATGCCGCTACCTACCTGGATGATATCATTATCTATAGTAATGATTGGCAGCGGCATATGGAGCATGTGCGGGCCGTCTTGAGGTCGCTGAGATTGGCCGGGCTGACGTGTAGGTTAGGTATCTGGGTTTCCACTTGGGTCATGGACAGGTGCGTCCTCAAATTGACAAAACAGCAGCAGTTGCGACCTGCCCTAGACCCAAGACCAAAAAGGAGGTGAGACAGTTCCTGGGGCTAGTGGGATATTATAGGAGGTTTGTTCCTAATTATTCGGACCTCACTAGCCCTCTGACAGATCTCACTAAAAAGGAAGCACCAGACCCAGTCCAGTGGTCAGAGATGTGCCAGCAGGCTTTTACCCAGGTGAAGGCTGCTCTGTGTGGCGGACCGCTCTTACAATCGCCTGATTTTTCTCTCCCTTTTATGTTACAGACTGACACGTCGGACAGGGGGCTGGGCGCGGTCCTGACCCAGGAGAGGGAGGGGGAGGAGCGGCCGGTGCTGTACATCAGTCGTAAGCTCTCAAAGAGGGAGACGATGTACAGCACCATTGAAAAGGAGTGTTTGGCTATCCGGTGGGCCGTTCTTACCCTCCGTTACTATCTCCTGGGGAGGGAGTTCACTCTCTGTTCGGACCACGCCCCTCTCCAGTGGCTCCACCGCATGAAGGATACCAACGTGCGGATCACCCATTGGTATTTGGCGTTACAGCCATTTAAGTTCAAGGTGGTTCACAGGCCGGGGGTGCAGATGGTTGTGGCTGACTTCCTTTCCAGAAATTGGTGGGGGGGGATGAGGCTGCAGGCCAGATGGCTCCCCAGCCTGAGTCGGGCGGTGGGGGTATGTGGCGAGGGGGGCGTGGTTTAGCGAGGTCTGTGACCAGAGAGAGAGAGTCAGAGGACGAGCGGCACGCAAGTAAATCAAGGCCAGATGAGAAACACCTGTCTCTTGTTTCAGTGATTGGCGTGGAGAGACAGGATAAAAGCTAACCAGGAAATGAGGACTGGAGAGAGAGGAGCAGAGCACAGCCAGAGACTCGGACCAGGGGAGGAGAAGTAGGCAGAGAGGAACTGCGAGGAGAAACCCACGAGCATTGAGAAACCATTAGTTTATGTTGTGCCTTGAGCACGTTAAGACCACTGAGAACCTCCAAATAAAAACCCTGTTCGAGTCTCTAACCAGCCGACCCCCTTGTCTTCTTTCTTATCCATACGAACTTTGTTACAGAAGGGTAACAGAGTTATTTTTTATTTGGCCCACCCAAATTGGCAGCTTGCCCATTCTGTCAGATCCAGGGAAATACATTATTTTTTTTAATAATACTATTTTCTAACGTTTAACAATTCTTCAATAAATATTTTAAATGTGATTTATTTTGTCATGCATTAGCACTCTATTCTAATATTAATAAAAATATGCTAATTCGTCTCTTCATTTACGCCAGTAGTAATGTTATGTTATGTGCCAATAGAGGGTATGCATGTGACGTCACCGTCAGCTGGAGTGACTGCGGTTACACCCCACTGAGTGGCAAATGACTGAGAGGCAGCATTGGTTTACAGCATGAATGCAGTGGAAAACACACAAAACCAGGCCCGGCACCATAGGGGGGGTCGGGGGGATGCTTGGCCACGGACCCCATGGACACCTCTGTGCCCCCCTCCGGACCGAGGGAGACGGACTTGATAATAGTGTGTAATTTTTTCACTCAAACCACTGCTGTCTGCTTCTTCTGCTACTGATTGCTTTTAGAAGGAAAAGCTGCCCATGACTGCTGGTCTAGGATCCGTTTTCTTCGTAATAATAGCATATTATTAGTGAAAAAGAGTTGGCAAGGGATCCAGTGCGTATCTGTCTTTGCGCTCATCAAATGATTCAATTTCCAGCGTGTTTTCCCTTCGATGAGTAATGTAGCCAATCACAGAAATGTTAGTTGATTTCTTAAACGCAATGGCTTAGAATTCACTCACCGCTTGAGTGTTTGTCCAGTGCAGAGTTCTGCATGTGCGCTTATGTAAATAAGAGATTCATTGTGTCGTCAGCTTCAATGATTAATATAACTGAACTTTATGAGATCGCGTTCATTGAATGAGTGACAGCTTTCAGTGATTATAAAGGGAGCGTTCTTTGTACGCTGTCTAGGCGATATAAAAAATAAATAATAGGCCCATAATATATTCAGAATTTGATTTAAAAAAATTTTCCATTCTTGACAAGCGACTACATACACGCTTCAAAACATAGACCGATCCACACATACATGCAGGATTCACTCTCGAAACTGATGACTGACGGTGATAAATATTTATGTATCGAAATCAGGCTCATATAAATGTCCTGAATAATAAATGTTCCTGGCTGCATGTCAATATCCATGGATCACTGGATCTTTGGTAAGTTGTAAAGAACACTATATCGAACCCAACCTTTAGTTTAAACTGATAATCGTTTGTTTTACTCACGTTTTTTCCTATTAACTCCAGTCACACACACCAGCTCTTCTGCCACTCAGTCCTGGCTGAGGGGGTGTGTTCCAGCGGGAAAATGGCGTTGATGCATACCCTCTAGGGTAGATTGGGGGGAAACGCCCCCCTAAAGGACTGTGTAACTTTTTCTGTGAAACAAAAGTTAATTGTGTCTAGAATAATTATCCAAGTTCTCAGTGACAATGACATCAATTATAAACCAAGTATGAAAAATGTCCAGAGTTTTCATTGTAACAAAGGTTCTTAGAATAAGGAGGAAGAAGACAGGGTCGGCGTGACTGGGACCAGTGTTTTTTATTCACGGTACTCTGGTACATACAAAAATAAAGTGGCGCTCACAGCGCTCCCAATAAACTCGTTCACTCTTCATAATACGTTCACTGCTCCCCAGAGTCCTTAGTCCACCACGTAAGCCACCAGTCTCCAGTCTGTCTCTCTCCTCGCTGCTTGTCTTCCTTTGGCTTTAATGCCGTTTCCCCGCGCCAATCACTGCAATCAGACACAGGTGTTTATCATCATGCACTTGACCTACTTACTCACCGCCACTCTCCTGACTCTCTCTCTTCGTGCAGACCTCGCTAAACCATGCCCCCCCTGCCACATTCATGTTATTAGATTTTTAACAAACAATTTATGCTTTTATTCACACAACAAAATTAATCTGCAAACATAAAAAGCTCAACCAAACCTGCTTGACACGCAAGAATGAACCTCATGCTGAAGCTCAAACGTGCTGCGTAACATGAGAATGAACCTCATTGGTTCTTGCGGAAGCTCAAACGTGCTGCGTAACACGAGAATGAACCTCATTGGTTCTCGCTGAAGCTCAGACGTGCTGCGTAACACGAGAATGAACCTCATTGGTTCTCGTGGAAGCTCAAACGTGCTGCGTAACACAAGAATGAACCTCATTGGTTCTCGCTGAAGCTCAAACGTGCTGCGTAACACGAGAATGAACCTCATTGGTTCTCGCGGAAGCTCAAACGTGCTGCGTAACACAAGAATGAACCTCACTGGTTCTCGCTGAAGCTCAAATGTGCTGCGTAACACGAGAATGAACCTCATTGGTTCTCGTGGAAGCTCAAATGTGCTGCGTAACACGAGAATGAACCTCATTGGTTCTCGCGGAAGCTCAAACGTGCTGCGTAACACGAGAATGAACCTCATTGGTTCTCGCGGAAGCTCAAACGTGCTGCGTAACACAAGAATGAACCTAACTGGTTCTCGCTGAAGCTCAAACATGCTGCGTAACACGAGAATGAACCTCACTGGTTCTCGCGGAAGCTCAAACGTGCTGCGTAACACGAGAATGAACCTCATTGGTTCTCGCGGAAGCTCAAACGTGCTGCGTAACACAAGAATGAACCTAACTGGTTCTCGCTGAAGCTCAAACGTGCTGCGTAACACAAGAATGAACCTAACTGGTTCTCGCTGAAGCTCAAACATGCTGCGTTACACAAGAATGAACCTCATTGGTTCTCGCTGAAGCTCAAATGTGCTGCGTAACACAAGAATGAACCTCATTGGTTCTCGCGGAAGCTCAAATGTGCTGCGTAACACAAGAATGAACCTCATTGCTTCTCGCTGAAGCTCAAATGTGCTGCGTAACATGAGAATGAACCTCATTGGTTCTCGCTGAAGCTCAAATGTGCTGCGTAACACGAGAATGAACCTCATTGGTTCTCGCTGAAGCTCAAATGTGCTGCGTAACACAAGAATGAACCTCATTGGTTCTCGCTGAAGCTCAAATGTGCTGCGTAACACAAGAATGAACCTCATTGGTTCTCGCTGAAGCTCAAATGTGCTGCGTAACAAGAATGAACCTCATTGGTTCTCGCTGAAGCTCAAATGTGCTGCGTAACATGAGAATGAACCTCATTGGTTCTCGCTGAAGCTCAAATGTGCTGCGTAACACGAGAATGAACCTCATTGGTTCTCGCGGAAGCTCAAACGTGGGTGACCCGCTAATATTTGATGTAACGGGTGGAATAATATTTACGTGACGGGTGCGGTGCGGGTCAGACGTGCAGTAGGCACAGGTGGGCTGCGGGTCCAATAGCCAAGATTATTTTGACTCAATTCAGTACTGGGTGATCTGTTTTAGTCTCATCCTTGCATGACAGACTCAGAACCTGGTTGCTCTGTCACAGTCTCATCCTCGCAGGACAGACTCAGAACATGGTGAACTGTTTGTCTCTCCCTAGGGGAGACTCAGAACTTGGTGAACTGTTTGTCTCTCCCTAGGGGAGACTCAGAACTTGGTGAAATGTTTGTCTCTCTCAAGGAGAGGCCCAGAACAAGGAGTGTCTATTGAAAGGGTACCTTTATCCTTTTCCAAATAGAAGGAGATTGCAGTTTGGAAGGCTCAGTGCTAGGGCCGTTGCTTTTCACCCTGTACATGCTACCCTTGGGAGTTATCATTAGGAAGCATAGCGTTAGTTTTCATTGTTATGCTGACGATACTCAGCTCTATATTTCTTCACACCCTGACGAAACTGACCAATTCACAAGATTGACGGAATGCATAGTTGATACAAATAATTGGATGAAAAGTCATTTCCTACAACTTAAGTCTGAAAAAAATAATTTCGAATTATTGGACAAAAACCTTCCGCACATAGTAACCTAGAATACCATCTAACACTTGATGGCTGCTCTGTCAAGTCCTCGTCATCAGTTAGGTCAGTGTGCTCTTTGATACTGTAACGCTGTTCGTATCTTCCAGGAAGAAGGAGGCGGGAAACCGGCGAACTTTTAAAACTTTAATCAAATAAATAAACAAAATGAAGTCCCCGCGGCAGCCCCTCACGGACGACTGCCGCGCTCACACACAAAATAAAACGTAAACAAAAACACAACATAAATCCAGGCCTGGTCCTCTCTCGTCTTGCACTGTCGTCGATCCTCCTTTTATGCTCCCGTCACTCCTCCGTGAGACTAGACTGGTGTGGCGCGCAGCTGGAGCTCATTATCGCTCGTCACCGGCCCACCTCCACGGTCCCTCGCCTCACTGCTCACCACAGATACCAATCTTTCATTTGAAAGCCACGTTTCTAGCATCTGTAAAACTGCATTTTTCCATCTTAAAAATATATGTAAATTACGGCACATGCTATCAATGCAAAATGCAGAACAGTTAGTTCATGCGTTCATGACTTCAAGGCTAGATTATTGTAATGCTCTACTGGGTGGTTGCCCTGCTCGCATAATAAACAAACTGCAGCTGGTCCAAAACGCAGCAGCTCGAGTTCTTACTAGAACCAGGAAGTATGACCATATTAGCCCGGTTCTGTCAACACTACACTGGCTCCCTATTAAACATTGTATACATTTTAAAATCTTGCTTATTACTTACAAAGCACTAAATGGCTTAGCTCGTACTTGAACAAGCTCTTAATGCATTATACTCCATCACGTTTATTGCGATCTCAAAACTCTGGCCAGTTGAAAATACCTAGAATATCAAAATCAACTGCTGGCGGTCGATCCTTTTACTATTTAGCACCTAAACTTTGGAACAGTCTTCCTAGCATTGTTCGGGAAGCAGACACACTGTCAGTTTAAATCTAGACTAAAAACACACCGCTTTACTATGGCATACACATAGAATATTATACATTTCTATTATTTAAATCAGTTAAATGATTGTTAGGCTGCATTAAATAGGTCTGCCGGAACCGGGAACACTCCAGATCAGATGTTGGACCTGCGCCTAGACGCGACCACAACGTAGCCCTGAAGTGTCGGCAGAGACCGTGTCAGCTAGACTCTCCCCTGTAAAGGCCTCCTTCCCTTCCCTATACAGATAAAAACACACATGCACACATACGTATTCAAATGCGCTTGCCTATAGGTTGAATACGTAATGCTTGCATACATGCCATCGCCGTTTTCACGGATTCGCCTTTTTTGGGGTTTGCGCGGGGATGATGATGGTATAGTTTCAAAACTATTTCAAGAATCCTGTCACAGGTCTACATCTGCCATGTCTTGACATCATACCACTGGTTCCAAGTTCAAGTCTGACGGGCCACATATTATTTATATATGACATCACCAATGCAAACCAACCAGATTTAATGTTATGGTATGTATTATTATTATTAGAGAGTATACAGTACTTTTACTCGCCATTAATGGGACACCTGATGTTGTCTGGAGCTGACCAACTTGGTGGTAACAGCACAATGAAGTTGTGACTGTAAGTTGCAGTCTGTAAGACGTGTACAGAAGCGTGACTTGATACGCCACATTGCAGAAAAAAAAAAAGCACTTTTGAACTTAATAATCGAAGGTTCTGTCAAGGGATGTTTCGCCACATTTCTGTAACTGAGGATGATTGCTGCACAGTATGGGTGTTTCCTCTTGCCTGAACATCCATCAATTCATCTTCAAGTGAGTGGCGGGGGAAACCGAAAGTTGCAGCCAAGTCCTTGATTTTCCACAAGGGGAAAGTGAATGCTCTCTGATGAAATGTCCCGCAAATTTTTGTTTCTCAAAATCTGAAAACTGAGAGATGAATTTGATTGACAGTTGTAACCAGTGTTGGGAGTAACGGCATTTAAGTACAACGGCGTTACTAACAGCGTTATTTTTTCAGTAACAGAGTAATCAAATGAATTACTTTTACCATCGTTGCAACGCCATTATCGTTACTGAGAATGTAAAGTGCCACGTTACTACAATTTGGTTGAATGAAGCGCGAGGTGTCAGGCTTTGGCTAGTATGGCTACACACCAGCTGCCTGGAGAGAGCAACGCTTGATTTTTCGGGTCAGCAACAGGTGACCAAGGCTAAACTGAACACATTGATTGCAAGGTACGTTGTTGAAAACATGCTACCCCTGTCCACTGTGGAGTCTGAGTCATTCAGAGCTATCCTTGCTAAAATACCAATATTGAGTTCAAATAAATACCATATGTTCTAAAATACTGTATATAGTGTTTTTATTCTTCAATCAGTTAATATAAACCTCTTTGACGTTAAATATGTTATAGAACGTAATAGCGTTATAGAACATAAAATATAACGTCACAGTTACTTTGCTGAGTAACTAATTACTTTTACAATGTGGTAACTGAGTTACTAACTCAGTTACTTCTTGGGAGAAGTAATTTGTAACTGTAACTAATTACTTTTTTAAAGTAAGATGACCAACACTGGTTGTAACAAATCTTTCTCACTGTTGTATGTCCAATACACCCTCACACGCGTCATTCAGTTGTGGGAAATGAGTTAAATCACCATCTTTGAATTGTGCAGTGTACAGTCCTAGCTTCATTTTAAATCTCTCTCCTTCACCAATGTCATCAAGAAAGTGAATCTTGGGGGAGCACAGCCAGAAAGCGATGCAAGAATTTCACTGTGCAGAATGAGATCTCCGTAGGCATCATCCAATTCATCCAACAATGCAATAAATCGGCGATGCATTAGGGGGCGTGCTCAAATTAAGTTGACCACCTTGACCACAGTGTCCATAACCTTCGTGAGTTATCAATCATCTAACTTACTGCATATTGCCTGCTGGTACACAATACAGTGAAATGCCAATAAGTCAGGAGAGCTTTTTCGCATTTCAGCAACAAGACCCCTGTGTTTTTTTTCCCTCATTGAGGGTGCACCATCAGTAGTGATGGAGACAACTGAGGATGCTGGTATGTTCATGTCTTTGCATGCTTCACTTGTTCGTTCCTTGTTCGCTCATGTAGCGATTTCAATGCCAATAAGTCTTAATCTCAAAAGTCGTAATCTCAAAAGTTCCTGAATTCACACATCTCACCCAAATGCAAAGCTGAGCAATGTCTCCGATGTCTGTCGATTCATCTAAAGCCAAACTGAGTGCTGAAGCAGTGGCTAGCTTAGTTTTTAGTTGTTCTGTCAAGTTCTCAGACATTTCTGAAATTCAAGCATAACTGTGTCATTACTGAGCTGTAAACTTTTTATCCTGCGGATTATCTCGTTCTTGTTGCTCAGATCATCAAAAAGACATTGTGATTCCAGGAAACAGTTTTTAACTAGTTCCCCATCACTGATTGGTTTGCTGTGTTTGGCAAGGTGCCACGAAATTTTGAACATTGCTAATGTCACGGCCTGGGACACTTTTAAGCTAGCTCGCTTTTTTTCGAGAATAGTTATCTTAAGAGCTCTGTCTTAAGATCCAGGTGGATATTTCTTGTCAAATGTTGCATGGGTGGCATCGAAATGTCTTTTAACGTTGTAGGTTTTGCATATGCCCAGTACTTTACTACAGAGCAAATAGAAAGGCTGCCCATCTCGTTCACTGAACGCAAACTGATTCCACCAGTCTTCCAGCACTCCCCTACCTTCGCTGCTGATGCTACGACTCTTCTTGTTTGCATGCGTTCCTTCATTGGTATGTTCCTCATTTAGTTTTTCTCCTCTTATAACAAATGTCTATTTTGATCCCTAAATTTACAAAAAATAATGTCTACTACTACTGATACTGTTGGAGTTCTGCCAAAGCGCGCACATGTAAGTGTTTGTTAACGGTGTAAATGTGTCAGTACTGCGCATGTCTGCAAATCAACAAAATTATTTTATATGACAAAAAAACAAACATCAAACTTATATTTGTTTCATGCATTTTCATTTAAAAAAATAAAAAAAATAAATTGTAAAACTGGAATTTATTTTCTCAATGTGATTGGCATAACATGGGCCGCATTTACATTCGTGACGGGCCGGTGGGCCGCAGGTTGAGAACCACCACTGCATTATACTGATGAAGTTTGAAGTAAATTGGGTAAAAATAAGAGGGTGATATCAAAGCATTTTATAATTCACACTTCCTGCTGCCAGTTGGTGGCGCTATGGCTTTGACTCACAATAATCACATCCATGTGATCGGCCTTCTTCAATGAATATACAGCTGAAGTTTCATCAATATCAGGTAATGTATGCAGAAGTTATAACACACTTCCTGTTTCCCTTTTTTTCGCCATTAATTCGTTGCTTCGCCACAGCCAAACTGTTCAAGATATAAAAAAGCCACTCTCAATTTAGAATCCTCAATGTCATAGCTTCTGGTTGAGTTTAGTGGCGATCGGAAGAATCCCCTAAGAGGAGTATATACAATTCCAGATCATGTGTTTTTCAAACAACCCTGAATAGCCAACTTTCTGTTGGGTGGGGCTTATGACTATGAGTGCGGAAGTTGTTCGGCTTGATGAGGTCTCATCTAATGTACTTTTTATGAAAAGCTGATGTGGCGAGGGGGGCGTGGTTTCACGAGGTCTGCACAGGTGGAGAGAGTGAGGAGACGAGCGGTAAGAAAGTAGGTCAAGTGCATGATGATAAACACCTGTGTCTAATTGCAGTGATTGGCGCGGAGAGACCTGATAAAGCCGCTCCCCAAACAGTGCTAGAGAGAGAGACGGACTGAGGACTCGTGGGAAGAGTGGGAGAGTGTTCCAGGAGGAGATACGATTAAGAGAAACTGAGTTGAGAGATACAGAGTGTGTCTATGTGAAAGAGAGAGCGTGTGGCGCCAGTTGATATTATTTGAGTTTGTCAATAAAGTACCCACGAGTCCCAGTTCACAGCCGACCCTGCCTTCTTCCTTTCCTCCACAATCGAACTTTGTTACACTGGTGCCGAAACCCGGGAAAGGAAGAAAGGAGCCGCTACCATCATGCAAAGCCCGCCAGGCACGCCGTTTGCGGACATTATTCAGTCGCTCGCGGGCCTTCATCAGGAACATCACCAGGCCCTGATGGACATGAGGGACGACCAGGAATGGCGTTTCCAGGAGGACCGCGAGCTGTTCCGGAGCTGGATGGGCCGGGAGGTTCGATCCGGAGAACCAGCCGCCGCTTTAACGCCGCCAGCACATGTGCCTCTCATGAAGATGGGAGCCCGCATTTAAGGTTTTATTGGGGTATATATGTGCGGATGTTTCTTGGGAGAAAAGAGGGTGGGGAAAGACAGCGGTCGTGCAGCTAGGGGAAGCTGAGCCGGGACCATCTGGGGCTGGATCAGAGGAACAGAGCACTGTGGATAGGCTAAACCTTTCTGAGCGTGATGATTTTCCTATGGAATAGTCCCGGGATGCCTTTAAAAATGCCTTTAAGCAGGTCCGTTCGATCGACGGGCAGCTTCTCCAACCGGCGCGGCCGCTCTCTTATCCTTATTTTGCCGTGTTAAAGGATAGGTTGTATCGGGTAACCCAAGATACTCAAACAAAACAGGATACAACCCAGTTATTAGTACCAAAGAGCCATCGGGAAATGCTTTTCCAGACGGCTCATTGTAATCCCATGGCTGGGCATTTGGGTCAAACAAGCACATTGAATAGTTTATTGGCCCGATTTTTTTGGCCGGGCATACACGAGAATGTGCGCAGGTGGTGTGCCGCTTGTCGTGAATGTCAGTTGGTGAACCCACCGGCCGCTCCAAAAGCACCATTGCGCCCTCTACCTCTCGTGCAGGTCCGAGGGGTGCTTGATGTCATGCGGGAAACTTGGGAGGAGGGACCGTCTAAAAGCAAAAACGAAATTCAGTATGTCCTGGATCTGAGAGCAAAACTCCACACTCTGGGGCGGCTATCCATGGAGAATTTGCTACAGGCCCAGGACACACAAAGCCGGTTGTACAACAGGGGAACCAGATTACGAGAGTTTACACCGGGAGAGAAGGTACTTGTATTATTACCAACGTCTAGCTCAAAATTGCTCGCCAAGTGGCAAGGACCGTTTGAGGTCACACGACGAGTAGGAGATCTCAATTAGAAGAAATGTGCGGTTGGGCGTGTGGAGGTCAGGTATCTGGGTTTCCACTTAGGTCACGGACAGGTGCGTCCCCAAATTAGTAAGACAGCAGCCATTGCAACCTGTCCGCATCCAAAGACCAAAAAGGAGGTGAGGCAGTTCCTGGGGCTGGCGGGATATTATAGAAGGTTTGTACCTAAATATTCGGACCTCACCAGCCCTCTGACTGACCTCACTAAAAAGGAGGCAACAGATACGGTCCAGTGGACGGAGCCGTGCCAGCAGGCTTTTACCCAAGTAAAGGCTGCTCTGTGTGGCGGGCCGCTCTTACACTCTCCTGATTTCTCTCGGACAGGGGGTTGGGTGCAGTCCTGTCCCAGGAGATAGAGGGTGAGGAGTGGCCGGTGCTGTACGTGAGTCGAAAGCTCTCGAAGAGAGAGACCAAGTACAGCACCATCGAGAAGGAGTGTTTGGCAATCCGGTGGGCCGTCCTCACTCTCTGCTATTATCTCCTGGGAAGGGAATTCACCCTCTGTTCGGACCACGCCCCCTTGCAGTGGCTCCACCGCATGAAGGATACCAACGCGCGGATCACCCATTGGTATCTCGCTTTACAGCCCTTTAAGTTCAAGGTGGTCCACAGGCCAAGGGCGCAAATGGCTGTGGCGGACTTCCTCTCCAGAAATGGGGGGGGAGGGGCTGCAGGCTGGATGGCTCCCCGGCCTGAGTCGGGCGGTGGGGGTATGTGGCGAGGGGGGCGTGGTTTCGCGAGGTCTGCACAGGTGGAGAGAGTGAGGAGACGAGCGGTAAGAAAGTAGGTCAAGTGCATGATGATAAACACCTGTGTCTAATTGCAGTGATTGGCACGGAGAGACCGGATAAAGCCGCTCCCTAAACAGTGCTAGAGAGAGAGACGGACTGAGGACTCGTGGGAGAGTGTTCCAGGAGGAGATACGGTTAAGAGAAACTGAGTTGAGAGATACAGAGTGTGTCTATGTGAAAGAGAGAGCGCGTGGCGCCAGTTGATATTATTGAGTTTGTCAATAAAGTACCCACAAGTCCCAGTTCACAGCCGACCCTGCCTTCTTCCTTTCCTCCACAATCGAACTTTGTTACAGCTGACATTTTAGACATCATGGATATTACATATTGGTTCAAAAATATGAACATTATATAATAGAAAAAAATAAAAATGTGGTGTTATGATGTACTATTATATTTTATGGTTTCCTTTGAGGATGTGAGTTTCTTTCATTCTTCCCTCTTTCTGAAAACATCTTAGCGACGTCGACTGAGTCAGCCCTGCAAACCTGTTGGTAAACAGTGGAAATATACACTCATCCCAGATGAAGTCCTGCTGGCAGAGGCCTTACCAGGGTCTCTATTGTGGAGCCCATCCCAGTCCAGCAGCATCTGTCCGTGGCGGTTGAGAGTATGCTGTGCACGAAATGGCTGCCACTTCTCACTGCTATTTGCTGTTCGTTGTTTTGTTCTGTTTTGTTTTGTTTCTTGTTTTGTTAATCATCTGTTAAACACCGATAAACGTCTGTAAATCGTTTATCATCAACGGGACTACTACACGTGGATGTGGTCTTTTGGGGACTTAAGGTTGGATATACTTGCTTGGGACTTCAAGTCTGGATCTGGTGGAACAGCGTAAGATGCTTTGAGTGAAGCGTCTTGAGCTGCTGTGTGATTTTGTCAGTTCTGGGACATAAATAACTCAACTTTGAAAGCAAGTTTCCACTTGTTTGGCGAGTTGCTCTGTTTGGTTGTGGATCACATCTAGCATCAGCTGGGTTTGGCTAACGTGTTGTTGTTTAGGGTGGTCATATTGCTTTCTGTGAGTGCGGTCTTAAACTCTGCGAGGAGATGTATTTTGCTTTTTATAACTTGCTGGCACTGAGATTGCTGGCCCTAGTTGTTTTTGGACTTGTTTTGGTTCTCAATGACAGTATGGATTTTCATTATACCTCACTGCAGCTGCATAACCTAAATAAACACTCTCGCCTGGAAACCTCTACATTCGATTGGTGCACTACCCTCGGTATTGCTCGTCGTGCTCTCTATATCCACCGGTCTGCAAAACATCAATGGTTCTATGATTGCAAGTCCTCTTTGTCAATTCCTGTGATCTGGTCACAGAGATCGAAGCGTTAACATAGCAACATGACTCCTCATCTTCGTCGGGACTCTCAAACCCTTAAACAGAGACGCTACCTACTCATCAACGCTTGCTCCCCATCGACACAACTGCGCTTTTCTGAACACTCGTTCCCTGTCTGGCAAAGGTGCACTGCTGAACGACATTACAACTGAGAGAAACCTGGACTTACTATTCTTGACTGAAACCTGGCAAACACCTAATGATTTCATTGAACTGAACCTTTTAACCCCTCCTGTAATATAGCTACCTGACAAAACCTAGACTTAGTGGCAGAGGTGGTGGTCTGGCTGTGATCTTTAAAAACAATTACAAAGTGACTAAAATTGATGTTCTTGATGTTTCCAGTTTTTGAATGTCTATCACTTAAACTCGCTGGTCCTGCTCCACTTCTGATTATGTTGATTTATAGACCCCCTAGATATAACACAAACTTTCTCTCTGAATTGACTCAACTTCTCACTCTTGCCTGTGCCCAGCATGATAGAATCATGATGTTAGGTGACTTTAACATACATGTTGATTCTGATTGTACTTCTGCAAAAGACTTTATGTCTGTTTTGGATTACTTTGAAGTATCTCAGCATATTGATTTTCCCACACATTCCCACTCTCATACTCTCGATTTGCTTTGTACTGTTGGTATTGATAAAGTGCATGTGCAGGATCATGATTTGGACATCTCTGATCATAAACTAATTGTCTTCGACTTCTCACTCCCTTTAGTAAAACTAAACACCAAAACTACGATATCTTACCGTAACCTGAGATCTATAACTGTTGACAATTTCTCTGCTACTATTGCTGTCTCTGTTCTTCCTTCTTCACTCAACCTCCTGAATCCTGATGAGATAGTTTCAACCTATAATGAATCTATTTGTAATGTTTTGGATCTCCCATCTCTTGTTCCGAATGATCTAAAAGTAGCAGCTGTCACTCCAATACTAAAGAAGTCCGACCTTGATAACACCATTCAGAACAATTACAGACCAATATCAAACCTCCCATTCATTGCCAAATTGCTTGAGAAGGTAGTCGTAGTAAAACTGCAGTCACATCTAGAGAAAAATAATCTTTTTGAACCACTTCAATCAGGTTTTCGTCCCAATCACAGCACAGAAACAGCACTTTTAAAAGTGCTAAACGATCTCCTTCTGGTTTCTGATTCTGGTGCACACAGTATCCTAGTTCTGCTCGATCTCAGTGCCGCCTTTGACACTGTGTGTCACTTCACGCTCCTTTCACGACTATCTGCGATAGGCATCACTGGTGCTACTCTTCAGTGGTTGAGCTCGTATCTATCAGATAGACAGCAGTTTGTTAGGATAGGTAAGGATTGATCCGGTACTGTTACTATCACTCATGGTGTACCTCAAGGTTCTGTACTTGGTCCTCTCTTATTTCTCATTTATGTGTTGCCATTAGGTCAGATAATCAGACGACATGGTCTTAACTTTCATAGTTAAGCTGATGATACTCAAATTTATTTCATGGTTAAACCCAACTCAGCTTGTCTACCCGCTTCTGTTAACTCCTGCCTTCAGGAACTTAAAACCTGGATGACTGATAACTTCTTACAAAATGAATACTGATAAAACTGAAATCCTGTTGATTGGCCCTAAATCACAGAATTTGCCACGAGATGACATTTTCATTGATAATGATGGTGTTCAGATTAGACCTTCAAAAACTGCGAAATCTGGGAGTATTGATCGACTCCACGTTATCTTTCATGCTTTTTCCATTTGCGAAATATTGTTCATATCCGCCGCTCCCTTAACTTTAGCGATGCTGAAACTGTTATTCACGCTTTTATAACCTCCAGATTGGACTACTGTAATGCCTTATACAGCGGCTTACCTATTAAAGATATACATCGCCTCCAAATGGTGTAAAACTCTGCTGCTCGAGCCCTAACATTTAACAAAAAATCTTTACACATCACTCCCATCCTCAACCAACTTCACTGGCTTCCTGTGGCCAGTCATATCCAGTTAACTAACCAACTGTTAGTTTTAGTCTATAAAGCCAGTCATGGCCATGCACCACAATACCTTGCTGAGTTAATGCAACCATATGTTCCTGCCCGGACCCTCAGATCCAGCAATGAAAACCTGCTTGTCGTACCTAAGTTTAAACGCTCTACTGTGGGAGGATGGGTTTTTAGTGTTACAAAAAATAAAAAATACATGTATAGAAGTATTTGTTCCATGTACAAATTGTAACTTGCATTACAAAAATAATGTACAGATCAATTACTTCTCTTTTACTGACACATTTGCAGTTACATAAAAATAAACAGTGTACATAAATTATTTTGGTTCATTTACAAAGAATTGTACAAGAGAAAAAGGAAATGCATGAAAAATATGAAGACAGGTAGCAATCTTAACATTAGGAAATATGACACAGCAGGACATGCATGCAAAAATAGTCCAGAAATCATAATTATGGATCCTCAGGTTTGGTTAAAACATTTCTATATAAATATATTGCATGACAGCACTACAAAAAACAACAAAAGTGAAAGACTATTGCCTTATCAATATTGTTGTCTTATGTTGTGGGCTTTGTACAGGGTGAGGACTATTTTTATAATAATAACAAGAGAGCCTAGTGGACATATTACAAATGGGCCGTTGCCTTACCTAAATATGGTAAATATATTATAATTTTCTGCCCTTATATTAATAAATGGAGTGGTCTGCTCCTTGCTCCCTAAAACAAAACAAAATAGTACAAGAAGTTTTGCCTCAGACCACCTAACAAATGAAGCTGCGCCGTGGTAACATTTTTAGTTTGTTCATGTTCTTTTAGAAAGACCCCTGGCTATTAACACTTTCTTCGCTAGCTATTTGAGTAGATTAAAACACAATACTTACATTTATATGTGAAGTCCTTGGCAGCCACAGAATCACCCGCCATTTTCTAATCCTTTTGTCACCAGCACGCAATGAATCCTATGGTAGGGTAGGCTGTGAAGTGTCCATCTGTTGTATCCTTCCTTTGCCCGAGAAACAAAGGGCACATTTGAAATAATTTTTTATTTGAGGCAGCCTTCGTCGCGCAGCAGTGACGTAATCGCACTTCAAATGTGCCCTTTGGAGGGTGCAGCCTTCAGTTTGGGACGCACCTTATATGTGCACTGAGTTTCATACATGTATGTGCAAGTGTGTATGATATGTGGACTCAGATTTCGGACCGCATTCAAGGGGGTGCTGTGGAGACCCCCCCGCCACGCCCAAGTACTAGCTTCTGTTCAGCCCTAATGGCAGACAATTCTAATAATCCTTAGAAAAACAATAAGGCCATCGCCCTTTCAGGGCTTGGGCCCTAATTAGCACCAATTTGGGGGCGGGTTGCTTGAATGGTGGGTTCATTAGCCATAACAAAACAGTACAATGACAAACTCACTTAAATAGGCGCTTTTACATTTTGCTTTAAAAAACCAAATCTTCCGCGATCATCTTGTCTGTCAGCTCTTCACTCTCGTGATGAATGAAATCTGACTCCTGCTGCTGGTCTGTGCTGCGACTTTCGTTTGGCTCACGCTTTATTAAGCAGACACATTCAGTTTTTAATTGTAGTGTCTGTTCTCTAACTGAACTTAATTGATTTTATCATCAATTATGATTGAGTTTTAAATCAATGGTGGGGGCGTTGCTGCGGTGCACAAGTGATGTAACCAGTGTTGTGGCTGAACACCGGTAGTGCCCTCAACACCGACTATCGTAGTAAGCCAAATATATATAAATTTGGTCTTAAAAATTACAGTGTGAAGTTTTACTTATTATTTCCTTTTTTTGGTCAGGATCAAAAGAACCAGGAGAACCAAACATCTCGGTTACGTATGTAACCCTCGTTCCCTGAAGGAGGGAACGGAGACGTACGTTGGAACTGACCGACGAATTGGGATCTATTTTCAGAGACCAATCTACTTCGAGTGTTATAAACGAGCCAATGAAGATTTGCATGCGGTTGACGCATTCCATGATCTGCCCCGCATCGCGGGTATAAATACAGAAGTGGAAGTACCGCATATCGCTTTACAACTGAGGAGCCGAGATAAGTGACTCGGCCTTCAGCTGAAGCACAGCACCTGGCGACGGGACGTACGTCTCCGTTCCCGCTTTCAGGGAACGAGGGTTAGATACGTAACCGAGACGTTCCCTTTCAGTCGGTCACGTTCGACGTACGTCGGAACTGACCGATGAATTGGGATCCCTAGTAACATGCCAGAGATGCTGGCCCTTCCAGCGCCCTGCCTGGATAATGGATAACTATTGGATAATGCTGGGAAAGCGTGCCCATCTCGGGGAGATGGTACGCTGCGGAGCCACGTCCTTCAGTGGAAGGAGAGGTGGAAATACTCATAAGGACTAACCTAGCAGGGTAGTGTTACCTATGGCAGTCTCTGGGGTGGACCCAACCTGGTCCCAGGGGGGGGAAGAACACCGCCAGAGACGACAGAGCGAGCTCTGTCAAGGGAAAGTGACGGGGCTAGCCAAATAGGGTAGCTGGTACCGTGGAGAATACACATATGCGGTTGCCGTTAGGGAACCGCTGCATATGGAACCCAGCTTACACACGTTCCACAAGCATACGGGTGGAGGCCTAGTGTCAAAGGGCCGCAACGTCTGACACCGAAGGGGTAGCGGAGAGAAAAAGACGCACGTATCCGGCCCAGAGGCGGGAGTGGCATATGCAAGCCGACACTAGAACGGGCATTTAGCGCTACTGGCCACTGGGGGCGAGGATGCGGGAAGATACCGGCTCTACACGGAGGCTATAAAATCTAGCGAACGTGTTAGGTGTCGCCCAGCCCGCAGCTCTACATATATCTGTCAGCGAGGCGCCTTGAGCCAGCGCCCAGGAGGAGGCTACACTCCTAGTGGAGTGAGCTCGCACCCGAATGGGCAAGGCACGTCTTGGGACTGGTAAGCCAAGACGATAGTATCCACTAACCAGTGGGCTAACCTCTGCTTGGAGACAGCCTTTCCCTTCTGCTGGCTTCCGTAACAGACGAAGAGCTGCTCTGAGGTTCTAAAGCTTTGAGTTCGGTCCACGTAGGCGCGGAGAGCGCAGACGGGACAGAGCAAAACTAGGGCTGGGTCTGCCTCCTCCGAAGGCAGCGCTTGCAGGTTCACCACCTGGTCCCGGAAAGGAGTGGTGGGAACCTTGGGCATGTATCCAGGCCGGGGTCTCAGGACAACGTGAGAGTTGGCTGGCCCGAATTCTAGGCACGATTCGTTGACCAAAAGTGCATGCAGGTCCCCTACCCTCTTGATTGAGGCCAGTGCAATCAGGAGCACTGACTTCATGGACAGGATGTTTAGCTCTACAGACTGCAAAGGCTCAAAGGGAGGACCCTGGAGTGCTCTGAGCACCAGGGCTAAGTCCCAAGAGGGTACCGAGGTTGAACGAGGAGGATTCAGTCTCCTCGCACCTCTGAGGAACCTGACGATTAAGTCGTGCTTACCCAAGGACTTAACTTCTACTGCATCGTGATACGCCGCTATTGCGGCGACGTACACTTTGAGGGTGAAGGGAGACAGCCTTCGCTCCAGCCCATCTTGCAGAAAAGAAAGCACGACATTAATCAAACTCCTTCGGGGGTCTTCCCGGCGGGAAGAACACCACTCAACGAACAGGTTCCACTTCAGTGCGTAGAGGCGCCTCGTAGAGTGAAGTGATGGTGTCTACCACTGCTTGCGGCAGGCCACCTAGAACCTCCGCGTCCCGTCCAGGGACCAGACATGGAGTTTCCAGAGGTCTGGACGCGGGTGCCATAGCGTGTACGTGGCCCCCCAGCCCGTGGAAGAGGCATCCGTGAAGACCACAGCATGCCTGGACACCTGTTCTAGGGACACTCCGGCCCGTAGAAAGGCAGGGTCCGCCCACGGGTTGAAGGTTTGGCGACAGTAATGAGTAACTGAGACCCGGTACTTAACTGAATCGCATAGCCAAGTCTGATGGTACGGATGAGCCAGCGAGACGGCCTAGGGAGACCTAGCCAGGCCCCCAGAGACCGAACAAGCGGGACCAACAGCATCACAGACGTGCCCGGGGTGAGGCAGCGAGGTGGAGTACGCAGACCCGACTCGGGAGGCCCGGAGGCGGCCCGGAGTGTTGCCTGAGAACTCCAAGGTGGGGCAGAGTGTGGGTGAGAAGGCCCGGGGGTGTCCTCGGTGACGGGTTGGGCGGCACCCCTGCGCCCAGCGCCCTGCTTCGCTGGTGGAGGCTGCTGCTTGGGCTTAGCAGGGGCGGAGGCAGACGCTGGGGGACGCCCTCGGCGACGAGCAGGCGGGGGGCGCTGCGGCCGACAACTGGGTGGAGGCAGAAGCGGGTCGCCGGGGCAGGATATTCTTAAATCGAATATGCCATGGCATGCAGAGATGACGCGGCTTCTCCACAGGCTGTGTAGGCCTTGCCGGTTAGCCCGGACAAGAACTTACACGCCTTGGTCTCTGAAAATAGATCCCAATTCGTCGGTCAGTTCCGACATACGTCGAACGTGACCGACTGAAAGGGAACTACAAGTGTGAACACAGTCGTGTCTGAAAGCTGCATGCATGGGCAGTGCCCCATGCTGCCCTAGGTGGCTGCCTATATTGCCTATGCCAGGATCCGACACTGGTTATTTTCCACGTGTTGGTAGTCAAAACTCCAGCTCTTTCCGCATCATGGCAAAAATGCATACAACAGTTTTGTGCTACTGTACTGATACACTTATAACTTATGTGTTTGAAGGCAATGCTCAAAAGGCAGAGGTGAATGAACAGTGTTGAAACGGTCTTGTGTGACGATTGAATTCTCTGCTGTAATGTGCTGACATGCACAATACATTGCAGTAATTTGGATTAAACAAGTTCATTCCATGAATAATGTGAATAAAAGCTCAAAAACTGATGATGTACTCTCCAGCCATGTCAGCCAATCACCGCATATATCTCACTTTTTGTGACGTTGGTTCAACTTTGCTTTTTAAACGGAAAAACAAAATAACTCAGAAAAACAAAAATAACCACAATTGGGTGTTATTGTGGTTTTCACTGATGTGCAACATTTAGGGTTTCATTTAGGGTAATGCAATGGCACAGCCCAATGGAAACTGGACTACAGCGTCAACACGCTACACACATGCTCACTCAGCCGAGACACAAAGACTGAAAAGTAGATCTAGAGTTTTCCTACATGACTTTACTACAGTCCACATTGTCCTCAGATAATCTTTTTTAAACACCTATTTTAAGTTGTTGGAAGAAAATGTTTAAAGAAAAAACATGCGTTTTGTTCTGGCTGTGCTTTTGCCGTCTGGTTGGTAAGTTACAAACTTTTTTTTGTCATAATAGTGGTTTGTACATCACTATAACACTACTTAAATCAGTTAGAAGATTTGCTTGTGCTTTTATTCCTAAATATTACTTTGAGATGTAGTCTGGAAGTTTGTGATTTCACATTACATACAGATTTAGAACATTTGTTTAAATGAACAAATCATTTGCTGCTTTGAAACAATCTGTATTGTATAAAGTGCTATGTAAAAGGTGACATAATTTATATTTATCTCAATGTCCTGTTAAATCAGGAATGTGAGGCTATATTATACTAAACAGGACATACTTTCAGTCAGCTATTCTAATTTGAAGGTATTTTTCCAGAAGATACTTTTCCAGTACGATGTTATAAGTGTGGATTTTGTCACTGTTCAGTGTACTTATGTAACTCTCAACACTAAACCAAAACTTAAACAATATATGAAGATATGTGAATTCAGATAACTGTTTTACTTCATGCCATTTATTTTACTCACTTCTGTTTCTATCTTTTGCCATTGCAAACTTTAAGTTCGTAATAATTTCGAAACTACTTAAAACTTCATTAAACCAACGTAAATGTTATCTTTACGATGCGTGACTTAGAAACTGTTTCTATGTTTGTTCTTCAGGTGTGTTTGGTGATACAGATGCAGTGAAGTCAGTGTCAGTGATGAAGGGAGATTCAGTCACTCTAGACATTCATGTTACTGAAATACAGGACATTAATAAGATAACGTGGACGTTTGGAACTGATGGGTCATCCATAGCTAAAATCAGTAGAGGATTCAGTAAGATCTTTATATTTGATGATGTTCCTGATGGGAGATTCAGAGACAGACTGAAGGTGGACAATCAAACTGGATCTCTGACCATCACAAACACCAGAACCACAGACTCTGGAGTTTATAAAGTCGACATCAGCAGAATAAGCAGCAGCCTGACCGCACACAGATTCACTGTTACTGTCTATGGTGAGTACAGACTTACTGCTCACTCTATTATATATTAGACCTACTGCAGAATCTTTATTGTTAAAACTATTCTTAATACTGCAAAATAAAAAAGGATAGATTTTTTTCAAAACATTTTTAATATTCATCTATGACACTAATTAATTTATCTATAACACTGTATTCAAATATTAATTTAATTAAGACTAAAACTGACCAGGAGACAGGCCTCTTGCATCTGACCATATGTAGTGTAAATAATTCCTCCCTGTCACAAAATATTTTTTCACTTTTTCATGTCAAACCAATAGAGCTCATTTCAAATAAATATGCTATGCAAACATGAACAGGCACATAGACAAACATGACCCTTCCTCAGACACCCAGTAGATGAAGCAATAAGAACAGGACAGCTATTATTCCTACACAGTACACACCAAATTATATTATTAGGAGTTGTTCAAACAAGACACATTCTTGCTCCATTTTCTATTAATATAATTGTTAGTCACATGTTAACACACATTAGATGGCAGTCTTTACATATGGGGACAAGTCTCACTGTTTTATTTATCATGCTGTGCCATATATATGGCTGTATTTGTCAGGATGCTGTTGTTCATGTTTACTTTGAAGACTGAAGTGAGAACTAATGCCAAAACCAAGCATTTCATTAAGATTATCAAAAGAGACAGGGAGGAAAATTAATTATCAAATTATTACTGAAAATAAATAAAATCATGAGTTTATCATAAACGATATAGTTAATCAATAAACTCTGACTGACTGACTGATATAGCAATATTCTTTTATAGTACAGATGTTTCATAGTAACAGTTTGTTACAGATTAACTACTTTCTACTACTCATTCACTCACACTAATACCTGTCCCTCTTTAGCCGCTACAACACCAGACCCGCACTCTACACCACATCCTACTTCACATCCTACTTCACATCCTACTTCACATCCTACTTCACATCCTACTTCACATCCTACTTCACATCCTACTTCACATCCTCCAGGTTCTTCTTCAGATTCTTCAGGCTTACACTCTCTGATAGTGCTGATCTCTGCTGCTACTGTTGGATCTCTGTTGCTTTTGGCTTCAATCGGGATCTTCTGCATCTGCAGGAAACAAAGAAAAACAAGCCAACAGGGCAAGTATTACCTACTGCTGAAATATATAATATATAAAAATATATAGTCAATAGCTACAGACCTCCAAACTTTGAAGTGACAACATGTAGAATGCAACAGGACATTTCTGAATGGTTAGTTGAATTTATGTAGCTGATGTGGAGTCAACTATCTTCAAGTCATTGTTTAGCATATTCTGTCATGATAATCTCACCCCCTTTGTTGTGTTCCCAGGGGAAGGGTTTTTGTAAATTTTAGGGTTAGTGATGTCACTAACCCAGGAGGAAGCTTGTGTAGTCCCTACCAGCCGTTTGTTGTCCTTAAAAAACAATTTCTTTAAAAGAAAATATCTCCCTTTGAGCAACGTAACTTTGCAGATATTGTTTATGCTCAAACATCAACATTACACACTATCTGAAATCATAAAAGTTAAATTATAATCAACCACCCCTTTAATGCTTCAGCATACCAAGACATTTTGGACCATTTCATGCTCCCAACTTTGTGGGAACAGTTTGGGGATGGCCCCTTCCTGTTCCAACATGACTGCGCACCAGTGCACAAAGCAAGGTCCAAAGCAAAGTCCTGACCTCAACCCGATAGAACACCTTTGGGATGAATTAGAGCAGAGACTGTGAGCCAGGCCTTCTCGTCCAACATCAGTGCCTGACCTCACAAATGCGCTTCTAGAAGAATGGTCAAAAATTCCCATAAACACACTCCTAAACCTTGTGGAAAGTCTTCCTAGAAGATTTGAAGCTGTTATAACTGCAAAGGGTGGGCCAACTCCATATTAAACCCTATGGATTAAGAATGGGATGTCATTAAAGTTCATGTGCATGTAAAGGCAGGCATCCCAAAACATTTGGCAATATAGTGCACATTAATTATTGTAATAAATAATAATGTAGTTGACTTATTGCATATAATATTAATATTGTTATTAATATTATTGTGGCAGTTGAGACCCGTGAAGAAGAGATCACTTACGCTGATCCAACATTCTACAAAAGAAATGCACAGAAATCGGTAAGATTGTGTCATCTGTGTCAGTTTCAGCAGTCACATTTAGATATGCTTAGTGTATCCCTGTATAAGTGCGAATGGGTATGCTTCCCAAATGTTTTTTAAATTAAATTTAAAGAATTAAAACTAATTTGACTAATTTAGATTTTTTGGATTTACTTAAAAAAAAAACAAGCAAAAAAACGTTGCTTGTAATGTTTTTTTTGGACTCCATTTTAATGGTTGAATTCAATTTTTGTAATAAAAAAGCATGTCTAATTAATTGAAACCATGAAACATACAATTTATCAACAATTAATAAAAAGTTTAACAAAAATGACATATTTAGGGCCAAATTCTGTTTTCTGGATTCTATTTTAATATTTTGATTACATTTTAATAATACAAAATCACATCTAATTATTTGAATTCTTAAAAAATGAATAAATAAAAAAATTCCAAGAAAAGTTTTTTATATTTTAGAAATTCTGTTCTGTGTATTTACATTTTTCTGGCAATCAAATGAAGGCATAAAACAATAATTTAATTCATCTTTTAATAGTATGGAATTAAACTTAAAAAAAAAAAAAATTAAAACAGTAATATATTTCTGTCACAATTTCAAGTTAAACTTTTATTTTGATGGGTTGCAGTGAAGACCTTTGAATTTCTGTGCGTTTATGATATGACGGTAGTTTTTCTCAAATGAAAGGGAAAAATGCTGATGAAGTGACTCTCAGAGCGGCTCTGGAGGTGAAGTTCATGCATTTATGTTCTCATATAGTGAGACGGCACAGAGACAGAACATGCAGGATTCATATTTAAATAGTCTTTTACGGTTTAATATTCACAGACACTAGTCTACATCGCAATTTATTTAATTGTACTGACCTGCTTTTTATTTATTCATCAAAAATGTGAAAAATTATGTGAAATAAAGCGTTTAACAGTAAATTCAGTTTTTATGACTGGATTCCGCGATTCCATCCTAATTTTCTGCATTGCGGAAAGTTACATTAAGAGTCAGCTTATGCAAGCTTGACAGACATCACGTAACCTGCAAGAATGTTTTTTTTATTTTTATTAAAGCTTTATTTTTGACGATATTTGCTTTTATTGTGATAGGATAGTGTAGAATGGACAGGCAGCGAGTTGGGAGAGAGGGATCGGAATCGGCCGATATTTCGCATGATCAACCCAGACCTGTGACCGGCTAATCAGTCAGGTTTTGACAGTACCGTCAGCTGTGCATTCTCGGCAAAGTGACACACTCATCTCATTCACTCCGGTTAAATAGAGCTTGTATTGCGCATAACTCAAGATCTTCACGGCAACCCGTCAAAATAAAACTTTGGTTTAACTTGTGACAGAAATATATTGTATAGTACTATGTACTATTGTATTACTATTATACAGTATACAGGGTGTTCAGTATAATGTACTACTACTACTACTAATACTAATAATAATAATAATAAAAATAACTTTAAAAACTTTTAAAGGAATAATCACACTATTTTTAATTCATTTTGATAGTAAACCTCTGTTGGGCACCACTTTGTTTGCCAAAAAAAAAAAAAAATAGAAGGGTTTGTTTAAATTTAATTTGACTAAAAATTAATTGTTTTATGCCTTCATTTGATTACCAGAAAAACTAAAATACACAACACAGAATTTCTGTACAAAAAAAAATAAAAATTCATAGGGCCATATTATAGTAAACAAGTTAATAATTTGTGTTTATTTCATATCTCTCTTTATTCTATTGCATTTATTTGTGCTGTTTGAAATTTGTTTATTTGTTCTTTTTTTATTACTGTATTTTGAATTTTGCATTGCAGAAATGTAGATTTTAGTTTGTATATGGTGTAAATTATAGTTCTTTGAAAGAAAATCGGAAAAAATCACTATCGGCAGATCACATAAAAAAAAAATTGGAAAGCGGAAACGGCCAAGAAAAAAAGCAATCTCTCTATTGTTTACTCTTGTGGGGAAAAATGTCTTGCAAAAAGGGCATTCTAGTCAATCTAGTCAAGAGGCCAAAAGGGCACGTGCTTGAGCACCACTTGGGGTACATGTGGCTTCCCCTAACACTGTCAACCGTAAGCCAAGACTAAACCAGTTCACCATGGTGGTGTGCAGACTGATTTGATATTATTCTTCACAATTTCACACAAACTAGAAAAAATGCATGTGGAACTACATATTCACAGTGTTATGAATAAATGTACTTGGTAGAATTTCGTAGTATGACTGATTTTACTAATTGCATTAATAGTACTCAGCAATGTTGCCTATAAGCAGATGAAGCACAATCTCCACCTCCTATAGTAGCCCGTCTAGCTCACTAGAATCAAGGCATCCACCCCGACAAGATTACCTGACCCACACTCTGACATGACATCAACATGATGTGCAAATGAGTGATAGAAAACTATGCCATTTACAAAGGCACTTACTATTAAAACCCCTCTCTTTCTCTTCTGCATTTCTGCACTCTTTTATTAACCTTTTTACTATGAATATTGACAATTTGTCTCTCTGTATGTTCTGTGTTTGTGTTTTCTTTCTTTTAAACAGGAGGATGAGGTGATATACGCAGGTATTGTCACCAGACGTTAATGAAATGATCTTTGATGCCTTTTCCTCATTAATGATGTTCTCATCAATAGGGTTTACATGCACACTAGAAAGCTGGTATTGTAACAAAGGTGTTTAAGATTTGTCGTTCCAACCCCGTAAGACCTTCGTTCATCTTCAGAACACAAATGAAGATATTTGTGATGAAATCTGAGAGCTCTCTGACCCCTCCATAGACAGCAATTTAATCAACACTTTCAAGGCCCAGAAAGGCAGTAAAGACATCGTTAAAATAGTCCATGCGACTCCAGTGGTTCAACCTTAATGTTATGAAGCGACGAGAATACTTTTTGTGCGCAAAAAAACATAAAAATAGCAACTTTATTCAGCAATTTCTTCTAGTCTCTCGGATTTCATCAAAAATATCTTCATTTGTGTTCTGAAGATGAACGAAGGTCTTACGGGGTTGGGGTTAAAGCTGATTACTGATATCGGCTATTGTGCATGCAGGTTAAGAGCATGTAATCTCTGCACATTAATGTTCATTCTTCTCAAATATGTTTTTAGTTGTGTTGTGTGCAATGCAGATCTTTTTTATTACTTTTGCTGATTATTGTGATCCTGCATGTTAATGTGTATTTCAGTTATAGTAAAGGTTAAAAGTTCAGTCAATCACAGAGATAGTTATGGGATTATGGGAGATGAACTTATTCATTCAAGAGTTTCTCATTTTTAACACAACTTTTGATTTGTGAGTCTATAATTTTCTCTGAGCTCTTAAAACCCTCATGTGGATTCTCAACAAGCCCAAAACTCATCCACATTTACCAGACATTTATTATACATGAACTGAATTCAACACAAAATCTGGGGGAGAGTGCAAAGTTATAGATGACATGATATAAAAGCTAAACTGCATAACTGGGACTGATGTGAGAGCTCACAGCTGAACGGCTCAGATATTTGTTCACAAGTATTTATTTTGAGCAGGGTATTTTTCAGTTTTACACTTTGTATGTTCAGGAAATCCCAGCAGACTTTAAACAGCCATTTTATGTTTTAGCAGCTCATTCTCAATGCATTCAGATCAAAATTCACTGATTGATATACATAAAACTGCAGAATAACAGCACACGTTTAATTTCGTGATAAATATTAGCAGCAAACGGATGTTTTTGGTGTATTTGTACAGTATTGCATTCAACAGACTCAAACCACAGAAGGCCTCATTTTTAGATCTGGATGCAGTTTCATCTGTTGGGTGGAGAGCATGTGCATGAGAATGTGGTTTATCACTGGACGCTTGTGGCTCATGTGCATCAGCGTTCGCATGTCTTGAGGCGTGAATAGTGTGAGTGTGTGTTCTTGTGAATCTTGTGGGGTTGAAGAACTTCCACAATTTAACTTCCTCTTTATGCAAAACGGAATTTTATAGAATGGAAAATGTTTGACAAAAATAAACTCTGTGAGATCTTACTGTGTAAATGTGAAATAATAAAATGTATCATATACGACTGTGTATGTGAAATATAAGAATAATATTCAGCGGCATGTGCATCTCTCTGTATATCCACGACCACATACTCATATACTCTCATGCTGTGACCCTGCAGATAAGAAGTGTTAGTTTCAGCTGCAGCTCCAGCAACACTTAGTTATTTCTGAGAAGTTTCCACTCTTCTTATCATCACGCCTAATCCGTCTATCTTTTTTGCTAAGAACATATGTTAGCACTCATAAAAAAATAATAATAATGCTATGCCTTATTTACTGCCAGTTGCAATATTTTGTGTGCATCATGCATGAGGTGATTATTTATTGTTTTCATCCATTTTGGGGAGTGTCTTACTGAAAGTGATACATTTTTCATTAGCATAATTGTTGTTTTAAACAGTAACAAACTTTTTTCAACCACTAGCAGTGCAGCATGACAGAGGTCAACCACTTGAGTGCTAGTCATGTGACTGATCACGCTAGAGTAAAACTTCCTTCAGCAGACAATGAAAAACACGTCTATTTTACACTGTTAAGAGCCTCCAAAAAAACTTTGAAATAGCTATCAATGGAAACATACGATTTTTGCCTGAAAAGGGTGTATTTACAGTATCTGTAGGGGCTAACAAGGCTATGCTAACCTGCTAAACTCTGACCCCATTATAAGAGTCATGACACCCTGCTCTTACACTGATACACTGCGCCCTCTAGTGTTCAAAACAAGAATTTACCTCTAAAAGAATAGCGTTACTGTTAACCCTCTGGAGGCACACCAGCAGTGCACATTTTGGATGTCTCCCTCATCTAACCCCTTTATCTCCCCGTCTTGAAGTGTACTAACGAGCTGATGAGTCAATTCAGGTGTGTTTGTTCAGGAAGAGATGGAAAATGTGTAATGTTGGTGTGCCTCCAGGAACAGGGTTGGGAAACACTGCTCTATGGTACGGTGTTGCGTCCAGGCAACATAGTCTATTTTAGTTTATTTTTGATCAAACTAAACACCAATTTATTGGTCAAACCTATCTCAGGGAAGAACAACTCAAATACTAATCAATGAAAATTGGTCACATGACCCACAGGGGTCCATTTTGTGTCCTGTTTCAGTACACGTGCACAGGTCACATGGTTCCATATTTCCTCCAATGAAAAGTGCATTTTTCACTAATTTCCATCCAGTTAATCACCCACAAAACATGAGTCACTGGTAAGTAAAGAAGTATTTTCAAGAACTTTATATTATATATCATCAAATGTTTTAGAGTAAATAATAAAAAACACATAAGGCCATACCAGACACACTAGGTTGGATACAAATGTAGTATACTTGTAAGGAAAAGAGTCCGAATTCTCTAAATATATTTGCATTTTTGCATGATTTTGTAATGCACTTATAAGAATAGTAATTCACATACTTTAACTGCGCATATTATGATCTGCACATTTTCTATCGCACTTAAAAAAGGTATAAAACACAACTGCCAGTTGATGAGGGTGAGGATGAGGATGAGATGTCATACTGTGATGAGGAAGATGAGGTCATAGTGACAATCTGGCAGGGAGAGAGTGTGGGTGAGGGCAAAGATGGAGATGAGGATGAAGATGGATATGATAACTTGATATGATGGTTTGGTAATACTTGTGTTCCATAATGGTACAATGTTGCCCGAGAGCAACCGCTGAATTTGAAATGTTACTTTTTATTAAATATGAAATTTCTAATATATTAAAAACTGGATACATGTGTTTGTTCAGGTGTCTGGTTAAATACATTGATGTTTTCAATAAATATATTTCTTTTTTATACATGAAAATGTCAAATGTTTCAATTTGTCCGTTGTGGTACAACTTGAAAAATTATGAAAATGTGTATTGCTATTGTTATAGTGTACAATTTTAAGCAGGAAAAACACCACAAATATTTTTTTCCTCAATTAAATCATATTGCGTACCAGACAGGAAGCTGCACTATAAATACATCTCACAGTGGAGCAGCACATTTTGAATAACTTTAGGAAAATGTATATAAATTAATTTGTGTGTATTAATGTTTTTGCTTTTTACATATTAAGTTGATGGGCCACATTGACTTCCATAGTATTTTTTCCCCCCATACATTCTTCAAAATATCTTCTTTTGTGTTCAGCAGAAGTTTAAATAAATTCATACAGGTTTGGAACAACTTGAGGGTGAGTAATAATGACATAATTTTCATTTTTGGGTGAACTATCCCTTTAATGAATCATTCAGACTGAATCGCGAATCGATTCAAACCATTATGCTAACCCGTTTGGCCAATTCGTTGAGAAGAACCGACTCAAGAGTGATTCATTCACGAATCCGATTCGTTTTAATTCTAAACAGCCGACAAAAAATACATTATAACATGACTGCCGAAATAGCCCATTAAATGTATAGGGCTAAATATTTAAAAACAAAATGGTGACAGAGAATATGAATGTGATTTGCGGTATAGTTTAAAGCAGACAGAGCCGGTTAATAAAACAAGAATACAACTAATGAATTGCTATCTACGGTCCAACTATAGGATTTACGTAAGAACAGTTACAAATGATTTATGCATATTCGGCACTTCACAACGCCGAAGGATACAAGAAAATGCACAATTAAAAGAAAATGTAATTCAATCAGCAATTTAAAACAACATTTTCAAGCAGTAGAACAGTCGCGGGAAATGAATATAAACCCAAAATGTGTCAGAAAAAGGCGTATATCAAAGACATCTCACCTTGAGAAATCCTGATGGCACCAGACAGACTTGAGGGACTGATGAAGATCTTTTTACTAGTCTAAAGAGCCACGTGTCACCTCATTCCGTCAAATTTTTCATCTGTTTATCGTCCAACAGGTGAAAATCGTAAATGTGATCACGTACTTGCAAATTATAACGGTGCAATATTATTTTTTCTAGGTTTAATGTTAATTCGCCCAGCTCACAAAGTGATAATTTCCCACTTCTTGCCAAGAAAGGTGCAATATAACTCCACTTAAATTGGATTTACACTTTTGCGGAAGTCATTTTGTTGCAGATGCGGGTAAATGTGACGTCACTCGAACATGGCGGCACGCAGTCAGATGTAAACACGGTAAACATTCGCTTTTAAACACATACATGTGGTCAAATATGACACTGCAATATATTACAACCTCCCAGTAAACGTTTTCGGAATCGAGTGTGTGAAACACGCTAAATGATCCTCTCTGTCGATAACGAGACACAAGAAACACAAGTGCTAGCACTTTAGCGGTTTATCCGCTAGAATCCGGTTGCTAGGAGACCTTTGTGTTTGACAACGACCAACTGCAAAGCTGCCATGTTTTTTCTTTACGTCATCGAGAATAGAATGCTATTCCGTCATAAGGATATTACACCACTTTTTAAATTAGCATTAAAAAGCATAAAAAAATGTACCATGGTATTAATATTTTGACCTCTTCTATGTAGGCCGGTTCAGAATCTTTCTGTCTGATTCCACATTACCATACTTTTACAGTCGTAAAAAAAACACTATAATGTTTGCATTTCCCGTTGTAAATTGGGAAATGCCCTTGTTTGAAATGGCCTGACATTAATCTTGAGTAGCAAAAGCTCATGATTAAATGTACAAATAAAGTATTGGGGGAAAATAACAAGGGGACAGATTAACAATTCACCTTTCCAAGATTACTCCAACAGTTTTTTAAAATTACAGTTGATTGGACACCATGTTCAGGATTGAGTTGAATAAGGTCAAATGATGAATCCTAAAATCTTAAGGTTAAAGTTTAGTGCATCAGTGTTGAATGTACAGAGACACTGTACAGGTTTTACGGTAAAAGAAATGAGCAGGATTGATGATTCAGTCACATAAAATACTATAAACATGGAGTTATTACTAGAGACAAACTGACAAATGATTTTACTGATATATTGATAGTTACATCTTTCTACCCTTACGGAAATGAACCATGGTTTTATTATAGTAAAAGTGTAGTAACCATGTTTTTTTGGCTAATTGATTACCATTTATATAACCACAGTTTTACCACAAATACCATGGTTAAACTATGGTTAGAGCAGCAAAGCCATGGTTAATTTGTGGTTACCATGGTTTAACTACAATAACCATTTTTCGTAAGGGTACTTGGATCATCAGGTGTAACATCTGGTGTTTTCTTTTTGAGGAACAGTAGCTAAAAAAAAACATTATAGCCCTGTGGCCTCAAACTTTACTAACATGTTTTCTGCATTGGTTATGTAAACTAGCCGTGTTTTTTTTTATTTGCACATTAGTAGAAGTTTCCACTAGTGATGAGCTCTTCAAACACTGCTTCATGAAGCTTCGAAACCCTTTACAAACCTTTTGTTTCGAATAGTGGTTCAGAGCGTGTTTCTATGGAGCCCCTAAAGGGACATGGTGGTGGAACAAATTAAGGATGGGAGGATTTTTTTTTTTTTTTTTTTTACTTTTGCATTCCCCAGAGAAACTTTGCGTTCCCTTGCAACAGTCAGTGCTTGCTTCGGCTGTGTTCCACTCCACTTTTAGACACGCACTTGCGAACTTCCCTAAGCACTTCCCCTCGGGGGAATCCCTGCCGCCATTTTGAAGTGCGTTCCACTTCGTAAAGTGGACAAGGGAAGTTTATATGGACAGACCCTTGCTCTCTCAATTTTGACAGAATTCATCCAGTTAGTTTTTATTATGCCCTTCACTCGCTAACTTCCCCATCTCGTTCACTCGGATGTACGTCATTGCTTACATTGCGTGAGGAAACTTTGCTTGACTGAACTGGAACGTCCAAGCCCTTGATCACTTGGAATCCACTATGGAGTTGATTTATTATTATTTTTTTTCCTTTGCAAAAATGTTTAATGCAGCATTCTACATGTATATAGCTGTGTTTGGATTTTAAATGTTTAAAAAAAATAATTAAAATATCAGAGTTGTTTGTGGGGTGAATTAAACGCAATATGCACTGACATCACAATCGTGTTGCATTGTGGTATATGAAGCTGCCTGAAGTGTACATATGAAGTAGACTCGCTCCCTCTGTCAGAATTGAGAGAGCGAGGGTCTGTCCATATAAACTTCCCTCGTCCACTTCACGAAGTGGAACGCACTTCAAAATGGCAGCAGGGATTCCCCCGAGGGGAAGTGCTTAGGGAAGTTTGCAAGTGCGTGTCTAAAAGTGGAGTGGAACACAGCATTCATGTCACGTCAGGCAGCTTCATATACCACAATGCAACACGATTGTGACATCACCACATATCACGTTTAAATTTACCCCACCACAAACAACTCTATGAGATATATATATATATATATATATATAATTTTTTTTAATATTTAAAAAACAACCTATATAGCACCTATGTAGAATGCTGCATTAAACAATTTAAAAATAAATAAATAAATCAACTCCATAGTGGACTAGTGATCAAGGGACGTTCCAGTTCAGTCCATTGCAAAGGTTCCACCAATAGTGGGCACTCATGCAAGGTAAGCAATGACGCACATCCGCGTAAACGAAACTGAGGGAAGTTAGTGAGGGTATGATACAAACGTTCAGTACAGTACAGTTGGCAAATTCACACATTCAAACTTCCCGGATCAATAACTCGTGAGCTAAACGTTGTTAAAACACAAATGGTACCGCTTTTAACGTAGACAACGAGCTACCTAATTTACCTCAAAACGAGCCTTGAATAGATCATGAGCAGGCGCTGAGAGACAAGTCCGAAGGGACCGTCTGCAAAGTGCAAAACCCGAAAGCGTTACTACAAAAATAGTAATTAACTTCAATGTTACACACAGTGTCTCCAAATTCAGTTTACACATCAGTAGTCTCCTACTACTCATACAACAACACACAGTTTGAATTATTTTTAGCATCATTTTTATGATTTTTTATTATGAAATATATTCAGCTAACCTCACTGAAATGTCACCAAATTCAGTTCACATCACTGCTCTCCTGCTGGTTATACTAAGTGTTGTAGTATGTCAAGTAATAGCAAATGAAAATATTAAAAGTATAAAAAAATAAATGGCACATAATATAGGCCTATTCTTTACACAGATGACCCAGCTAACATACTACAGTAGTTGGAACCATAGCTTTTACATTATAATTGCTTACTGATTTTGATGGCATTACACTGTATAACAGTGAAGTTATTGAATATTTTTTCTAATAACAGTGAATTATGGTATTGATCTTATTTCATAATAAATCATCACAAAAATTACGCAAAAAGACATTTGATCAAACGAAGTGTTGTAGTATGACCAGCAGGAGAGCAGTGATGTGTGAAACTGAATTTGGAGACACTACAGTCAGTACGGTGTATAACGTTGAAGTTATTGCCTATTTTTGTAGTATCGCCTTTTCAGGTTTTGCACTTTGCAGACAGCCCTTCAGATTTGTCTCTCATATTATAAGGCTTGTTTTCGTAAAAAGGAAAATTAGTTTGTAGCTCATAGCGGTCTACGTTAAAGAGGTGTCATTTGTGTTTTAACAACGTTTAGCTGACACGAGTTATTGATCCGGGAAGTTTAAATCTGCGAATATGCCAACTTTACTGAACTCATTGAGCACTGACTGCATTTCTTTATACTTAAGTCCAAGTTTAAAATAAAACTCTATGAACAGCTCCATTGTTAACTTACTGAGCCGAAACACTGTCAGCGGGACAGCGAGGGAACGCAAACGATTTGAAAAAATAAAAAATAAATAAATAAAATCCTCCCGTCCTAATTTTTTATTTTTTTATTTCAATGGTTCACCGCTGGGGGCGATCTTTTTATTTTATTTTTTTATACAGTATATGGGATTCAATGAGAAAAGTGTCTATTTCCTGATCTCTCACAAGCACTGAAAATTGATAAAAGGACACATATTATACAGACACTTAATATTTAAATGGTATTAGATGATTAATTAGTTGCATCTGAATTATATTTAAATAACTTATACTAAATTATACTTCTAAAACATTTGCAATGTGTTTGTAAAAGCTGTTAGCCGTCTCTGCTCTGGTCGTCTTTTTACAGACTGAACAAACCAAACAATAGCAGCCAGAATATATTTTTGGTTTATTTTGTATTATTTTATTCAGTGAAGTTAAGCAAATGTTTTGCATTAGGCTTAAAACAGCAAATATAAAAATCTGAACCTTTTCTAATAAAAAAATAACAATCAGAAATTACATTAAATTAAGAGCAATTATGTTGGATAGCTTACACATAAGGTGCAGTTTATATTTTGATGCGTCATACAGAGCAAAACTGTCAGTGTGGCACAAACACGTTACTAGAAACTTGTAGAAAGTGTAAAGTGTCACATTATTATTCTCTATACATGACATTTCTCATCAGATGTTTTGGCCAATAATGGAAGAAACAGTAAGTGGTTTATCCAGTATGCATTATATGCTATGAGTGACAGGTATGGAATGTGAGATTTAGATTAGATTTAGCTGCACAGAGAGGATTTTAGAGGCACACATAAGGAGAAATCTGATTATTTTGGAATACGATCACATTGCATTGGTTTCATACTGAAGCTGTTGGAAAGGTTTTCTTTCACCAAAGGCAGGTCTGTGTCCTCTGGCTCATTTCTTCTGTATGTAGTGGAATCTGACAAAAACAAGATATAAAAAGAGAAACACATTTAAAAATAAAAGACAGATGACACAAAAGACGGGTTTTTGGATGTACAGTAGGGACTAAAGAGCTTTGACCAATGAAAGATCACTGGATATAACAGACATAAATACAATAGTACACTTTTTTCTAAATATCCCAAGTTAGTGTCTTTTTAGTTAAAATATCTTGATCTTCATTATCAGACAATTTCATTTAGAGATTATTTGAAAAACTATTTAAAATGATGTTACATCTTGTGTCTTTTTAGAAATACGTGTTTGTTTCTGAGTGTGTCTGTTGCAGGAAAAGGTGTGGCCAGCAGAGATCCTGATTGGTCTATTCCTGGATCTGGTGAAAAGGACCACCCCAAACGCTCGATGGAGGCCGAATGCGTGCCATTTGTTTTGCTCTGTCTGGGTTTCCGCTTTGATTTTGTATTCTGTGTAAAACTTGCTTTTGTTTAATTTGATTTTCAATTCTGAGCATTACTTTTGTTTTCAGTGAGCAATGAGCAGATGATTTAAAATAGATAAAATCTCTTCGAAAAAAGGCTTTAAAGGGATAGTTCACCAAAAAATGAAAATTAGCCCATGATTTACTCACCCTCAAGTCATCCTAGGTGTATATGAAATTTTTTTTTAGACGAACACAAACAGAGTTATATTAAAAATGTCCTGGCTCTTCCAAGCTTTATAATGGCAGTGAATGGCTGTTTCTGTTTTGAAGTCAATAAAAGTGCATCCATCCATTATAAAAGTGCTCCACACGGCTCCGGGGGGAGATGCACCGATGCATCAGCCGATTTTTTTTTAATCAATTTACAACCATCAGCATATCGGCTATAGCATGAAAATGGCCAATATAACATGGTTTATATTGATGTTTTATTAATGAACTGCATGAAGGCACTGAGCTGTATAATGTCTGCTGCATAATCCAAGATTATATTGTAATATTCCAGCTGCACAGCTGACTGTGTTTTAATGTTAATCAAACAACAAAAGACCAAAAAAATAAATTGCTCACTGCTCTTGACTAAATAACTTAATAACATAAGGATTAGTTTCCGCGATGCGGAAAACGCAGACGGAATCCAGTCATAAAAACGGAATTTACTGCATAACACAGAATGTCACGGAATTTGTCAAAGTTTTGATGAATAAAAGAAATGTAGGTCAGTTAAACTTGGATCAAATCGAATCACGATATATACTAGGGTCTGTGAATATTAAGCCGCAAAAAGACATTAAATATGAACCCTGCCTGTTTCTGTCTCTGTGTGAATGAATGTTTCATTTACCTCACACACACTGAAACTCTGTGTTTTTCAGCCTCTACCGCCTCAATACACTCACCTAAAGGATTATTAGGAACACCTGTTCAATTTCTCATTAATGCAATTATCTAATCAACCAATCAAATGGCAGTTGCTTCAATGCATTTAGGGGTGTGGTCCTGGTCAAGACAATCTCCTGAACTCCAAACTGAATGTCAGAATGGGAAAGAAAGGTGATTTAAGCAATTTTGAGCGTGGCATGGTTGTTGGTGCCAGACGGGCCGGTCTGAGTATTTCACAATCTGCTCAGTTACTGGGATTTTCACGCACAACCATTTCTAGAGTTTACAAAGAATGGTGTGAAAAGGGAAAAACATCCAGTATGCGGCAGTCCTGTGGGCGAAAATGCCTTGTTGATGCTAGAGGTCAGAGGAGAATGGGCCGACTGATTCAAGCTGATAGAAGAGCAACTTTGACTGAAATAACCACTCGTTACAACCGAGGTATGCAGCAAAGCATTTGTGAAGCCACAACACGCACAACCTTGAGGCGGATGGGCTACAACAGCAGAAGACCCCACCGGGTACCACTCATCTCCACTACAAATAGGAAAAAGAGGCTACAATTTGCACGAGCTCACCAAAATTGGACAGTTGAAGACTGGAAAAATGTTGCCTGGTCTGATGAGTCTCGATTTCTGTTGAGACATTCAGATGGTAGAGTCAGAATTTGGCGTAAACAGAATGAGAACATGGATCCATCATGCCTTGTTACCACTGTGCAGGCTGGTGGTGGTGGTGTAATGGTGTGGGGGATGTTTTTTTTTTGGCACACTTTAGGCCCCTTAGTGCCAATTGGGCATCGTTTAAATGCCACGGCCTACCTGAGCATTGTTTCTGACCATGTCCATCCCTTTATGACCACCATGTACCCATCCTCTGATGGCTACTTCCAGCAGGATAATGCACCATGTCACAAAGCTCCAATCATTTCAAATTGGTTTCTTGAACATGACAATGAGTTCACTGTACTAAAATGGCCCCCACAGTCACCAGATCTCAACCCAATAGAGCATCTTTGGGATGTGGTGGAACGGGAGCTTCGTGCCCTGGATGTGCATCCCACAAATCTCCATCAACTGCAAGATGCTATCCTATCAATATGGGCCAACATTTCTAAAGAATGCTTTCAGCACCTTGTTGAATCAATGCCACGTAGAATTAAGGCAGTTCTGAAGGCGAAAGGGGGTCAAACACAGTATTAGTATGGTGTTCCTAATAATCCTTTAGGTGAGTGTATATGAGGACATGAACGCATCTCCAGTCACTTCATGAGCATTTTACCGTTTCATTCGACAAAATCTATTGTCATATCATAAACACACACACACAGGAACTCGAAGGTCTTCACGGCAACCCGTCAAAATAAAAGTTCAGTTTATTCATTTGTGTTAGAAAAATATCCATATAAAGTAAAGTATAAATCTAGCTTCCAGCAGAACGGCTTCTGTATTCAACTTACGTAAAAAAAAAATTTTTAAAAGTGTAACTGGCGCAACAATGACATCAGACGTAGTGTAAGCGTAAGAGTTTTGAACTGCGAGAGGCGCTACACTTTTTTCGTAAAATTGAATACGGAAGGTGGTCCGCCGGAAGCTAGATATTTGACTTTATAACGTGTTAAATATGGATAACATGAATGAATCGCTTCGCTTCAGAAGGCCTTTATGTGTTTCAATATTATAATGTTCAATATTCATGTTTAAATATTATGTTTATTTTATTTAATCTACGTTGATTATGAAAAGTGAACTGGACACATCATAAGATGCGAACAGGGGGGAACAGAAATGATTTTGGCCACTTAAGTTTTGTGAATTTCGTTTTGTATAAATTGTATTTTAATTTTAATTAATGTTTTATCAACCAATTACCTGGATTTAATAAATAATAAACTAATATAGCAGACAATGACATGGAGGCGCCGGCGCCGCGTGAACAACGGCTAACGAACTACTAGAAAAAAAGCTTTATTCGGGGGCAGCCCTAGCTACTTATTTCAGTTAGGCCTATATTTGAACCAACATGTTCAAAGGGCATTCTGGGTTGAGCGCGCGGCACTGAGCGGAATGAGCTTCAGAAATTAACGAAATCTTCAGAAAGGCTTTTTCTGGAGGAAATATTACCGCTCTATCTATGCAACCTGGGCCACAGATGGTAAGCACAATTACATTAACCCAAAACCTTAAAGTAGGCTACATTTAAAATCAGGTACTTTTTTACTTAAGGGTTGTTATTGTGGTACTTCTACTTTTACTAAAGTAAATATGTCTCTGGTTATTTGTAACCTACTTTTACTTAAGTACTGAGATTCAGTTCTTCCTCCACCACAGGTGACAGAGAACACGTTATACTCGCAGCTCAACAGCGGCTGGCTGAACTGAGCGGCCAGCGTCAGTCTTGATCACGTTCATTTGACTTCTTTAATTGTGAGAAACCCCCCTATAACGTCTATCATACAAAAGAATAGGTTCCTAAGATTATATTCATAATAATAAAATAATGTATTTCCTTGCAGATACAGTGATATATTTGTGATATACGCGTTATACTCGTAGCTCAGCTGCTGGCTGAACTGAGAGGCATGAGTCGCATTGGATTTTTTTTTTTTTTTAAATAACTGTTCGTCTGAAAGAAGAATGTCATATACACCTAGAATGACTTGAGGGTGAGTAAATCATGGGCTAATTTTTATTTTTGGGTGAACTAACCCTTTAAATAAAAGATTCATAATATCTCATTGCAGTGATTTTTTTTTTAATAGTTTGTGATGAACATTTAAAACACTGCGGATGGACAGAACATGATAATAATGACATGATCGATCTGTCTGGTCATACAAACTCACAATCCTTAATCAAAACAATTCACACATTGCTACAATAAGAATAAATATTAATAATGATAAGTGAATGTATTACACTGAAAGAGTTACTTACCAGAGACAGTCAATATCTGTCACAGAAGCTCATACTGTAGAAACAGAGAAATATGGAACATACATTATAACAAGAACAATTAAAAAACAACAGAAATAAACAAAACAACACAAAATGTTTGCTCCACATTTGCCTCCTGCTTATTAAATCTTCTGTCATTTCACTGCCATCTTTAATATTTGAGTATTAATGATAGTTCTTTCTAATGCTGCTGGAAGGAAACCACATACAATAACAAACACAAAGAAAGGTTTAAACCTGACTAAACGTCACCAGTTACATCTTTACGATCTACAGCACAGTATTTTTCTCACACTGTATCAGCTGTGATACTTACACATTTGTTTATTTTTCCAGTAGCCATAGTAAATGCCAACAACAGCTGCAGCCAGCACCGCAACAACAGCAATGACTATCCCTGCTATAGCACCTGGAGACAGACCTGAATCACCTGGAGACGGAACCACTGAAGAGAGACAGTCATTAATAACACTGACAGTGAAGCAGATCACAGAGCTGTTGGCTTCTAGCTGACGATTTTCAAAGAGTTTGTTTAACAAGAAAATACATTTCAGGTACTTCAAACTTTCACACTTAATTCAATGTGTAAAGCTACAATATGTAATTGTTCGCCGCTAGAAGTCGCTTGTTCAAAACAAAGGCGTAGCTTGATGATGCCTTGATTTCGCAGAGCAAGAACAAGCGCTCAGACAAGCGCTTCCGCTTCTTCCGGTCATGCGTATGTGGGGTAAACACAGCACCGTTTTATCATATTAGATACTAGGGGTGTGACGAGATCTCGTGAGGTTAAAATGTGACAAGATTTCTCGTCGAGTGAAAAGCTGTCTCGCGATCTCACCATGATGGAGAGTGAGGGTGAAATAAGCATCGAATATGCCACCGCTATATTTACATTACATCCTTCACTGTCGTTTCGCTTTTTTATAGAAATAAAAAATTTAATTCAGTTGGATAATGGACGCTTCAATTGTAAACTATTGTAAACGTCTGCTCTGCTTAGCCAGCACGAGCTGCAATCGCACGCACACAGTGCAGCAGGAATCACAATTCACTGATCATGTGACGAGAGAAAGGTGAGATGATCGACAGGACTATGGCGGAGGATTCATGCGCAACAGAGCCTGATAGTGTGTCTGATAAATGTCTAACACCGCTCCTACACCGGACACAAGCAGCGCGATGCGACAAAAGACAATATAACCCATTATAGTCATACACTGGATGCGGTGCGCTGCAACAGCTAGAAGCGGTCTACACTGGACACGACAAAGCGACCATTGCAAAGCATTTGTCCTTCAAGTCAGTACGTCATAAATAAAACGAGGTATCAGTGTATTGTCAGGGATCTGTTGCGTCGCGCCGCGCCGCATCCAGTGTACACAACATCACTGATTATAATGGGTTCTATTGTCTTTTGCTGCGTCACATTGCGCCGCTCGCATCCTGTGTAGATACAGTGTTATCTTGTAGAATGTGCACTCAGCACCGCCGCTCCCTATACACAGAGTATGTTCGCTAGGGATGAAACGGTATGAAAATTTCATATCCCGATTATAGTGACCCAAAATATCACGATTGTCAATATTATCACGGTTATTCAGAAAACAGCGTTGCGCGCTTGACTGGCTAGGATTTAGCGCAAGTTTTCAAATTCGTGATAATCAAACGCGGTTTTAATGATAATAAAATTTTAAACGATACTACTAACCGTCAGTACATTTTACCGTGGTTTATCGTGAAAACGGTAATCGTTCCATCCCTAATGTTCGCAAATCGAAAGCGAAAGTAAACGTGTAGTTGTAACCACCTCTTATCTCTGTTTTGGTATCTGTTTGCACTTTCAATATTGAGAAAGTACTTTGATTAAAACGTGTTTTTATTTCTATGTTCAATTTGTGAACAGGAGTTAAATTAGGAGGTCACAGACAGCCTCAGTCAGAAGTTCTGGAAGCTCATAATTCATGTACAGTAAAGGTCTGAGAGACTCATGTGAAAGGAGAGAAGCCAGTCAGTTGAGTTTGTGGCAAAACCTTTTACATCGCTTGAGTTCCGTTGTCTTTCAATGCATATGATAATTCATACTCAGAAAGTAGAGATGAAATGACATTCATTACAAGATGATTAGTTAAAACATTTCAAAATGCACCTGCAGACTATTTTATAAAGTCATGAATTTTGCCATTGAGGATTTCTTAAAAATACTGTGCAAAAATCTTGTCTCGTTCTCGTGAACCCAATCTCGTGTCTCGTCTTGTGGGCTAAGTGTCTCGTCACACCCCTATTAGATACATTTGAGTGTGTTGAAAGTTATGTTATAATGCTACTCTGTGCGTTCGCTCGGTGGCTACTATGAGAAACTTGTTGCACACTGCAGTGAGCTAGATCGATATTAGGCATGGTAAAACATGGTACTTGCAGTAAATCAAGAAAACGATTTAAACAATAAGACTAACTGTGTGGAGCTGTATAACAATGATCCCTTTTTTTGTTGATGAATGATCCAAACAGTTGCTCACCTGTCTAATAAAACACATCAGATATTAAAGCGTCTTTGGCGTTTCCACGGAAATCGAGGGTAACGCGGGTATGATGTCATTGATAGGCGACGCATGGACACGGTCCGTGTCATGGTTAAAATTGCTTATTTCTCTGGATTTAAACATTCTTGGAAACATTTTGGATCATGCAAGTACACTAGTCAACAAAATACACTCACCTAAAGGATTATTAGGAACACCATACTAATTCTGTGTTTGACCCCCTTTCGCCTTCAGAACTGCCTTAATTCTACGTGGCATTGATTCAACAAGGTGCTGAAAGCATTCTTTAGAAATGTTGGCCCATATTGATAGGATAGCATCTTGCAGTTGATGGAGATTTGTGGGATGCACATCCAGGGCACGAAGCTCCCGTTCCAGCACATCCCAAAGATGCTCTATTGGGTTGAGATCTGGTGACTGTGGGGGCCATTTTAGTACAGTGAACTCATTGTCATGTTCAAGAAACCAATTTGAAATGATTCGAGCTTTGTGACATGGTGCATTATCCTGCTGGAAGTAGCCATCAGAGGATAGGTACATGGTGGTCATAAAGGGATGGACATGGTCAGAAACAATGCTCAGGTAGGCCGTGGCATTTAAACGATGCCCAATTGGCACTAAGGGGCCTAAAGTGTGCCAAGAAAACATCCCCCACACCATTACACCACCACCACCAGCCTGCACAGTGGTATAAAGGCATGATGGATCCATGTTCTCATTCTGTTTACGCCAAATTCTGACTCTACCATCTGAATGTCTCAACAGAAATCGAGACTCATCAGACCAGGCAACATTTTTCCAGTCTTCAACTGTCCAATTTTGGTGAGCTCGTGCAAATTGTAGCCTCTTTTTCCTATTTGTAGTGGAGATGAGTGGTACCCGGTGGGGTCTGCTGCTGTTGTAGCCTATCCGCCTCAAGGTTGTGCGAGTTGTGGCTTCACAAATGCTTTGCTGCATACCTCGGTTGTAACGAGTGGTTATTTCAGTCAAAGTTGCTCTTCTATCAGCTTGAATCAGTCGGCCCATTGTCCTCTGACCTCTAGCATCAACAAGGCATTTTCGCCCACAGGACTGCCGCATACTGGATGTTTTTCCCTTTTCACACCATTCTTTGTAAACTCTAGAAATGGTTGTGCGTGAAAATCCCAGTAACTGAGCAGATTGTGAAATACTCAGACCGGCCCGTCTGGCACCAACAACCATGCCACGCTCAAAATTGCTTAAATCACCTTTCTTTCCCATTCTGACATTCAGTTTGGAGTTCAGGAGATTGTCTTGACCAGGACCACACCCCTAAATGCATTGAAGCAACTGCCATGTGATTGGTTGATTAGATAATTGCATTAATGAGAAATTGAACAGGTGTTCCTAATAATCCTTTAGGTGAGTGTATATCACTGTACTAGTGATTTTTGGATATTTTACTCAAAAAAATCTTACATATTGTGCCTTTAAGTTCAACTCTAAACTGCTGCTGGAAATCACCAGCTTTCATTTGCTCAATGTGAACCCTTAAAATGAATGAATATGATCTATAAAAAAAAAAAAACACTTTGGATTGTCAGAAAAGACAAAAACTGATTTCGATCTTGATAAGTATACTGTTGACTTGTCAGTGATCACATTACTTTTGTTTTGTGAGGTCTTGCAGACTACATTTTTGTGGAAACCAGCCACCCATCTACATACAGTTTAACATTACATAAAATCAACAAAACAACATACAGGTAATTTACACATTTCTAGATTCTTTACATCTTGGAATTAAGTTGATAGAAACAATGTAAATAATCTAATAAGAACACTGAAACGAATTAGACACTCACCATTGAGAGTGACACGGTTCCTAAAGGTGTTGATGCTGTTGGATACTTCATAAATTCCAACGTCTGTGGTTTTGGTGTTTCTGATGGTGAGATCTCCAGTCTTACCATCCAGCGTCAGTCTGCCTTTGAAAACCCCATCAAGAGCGTCTTCATATGTTGTGGGATTATTTGGTTTTCTTACTCTAGCGATGAGAATTTTCTCATCTCCAAACCTCCAGTCTATCACATCATCTGTCTTTATTTCTTTGGGACCCGGTAGCGTAGCAGACTCTCCCACTTTCACTGACACGGTTTCACCAAACACACCTGGAAAAAAAAAAGAGGAAGAGTTGATTAAAATCTAATTGGCCTTGCTGTCATCACATTTTGAAGACTGCACATTATCTAATGACATTTCACAACCCTGTGACTGCAATTGCTGCTGTAAGATACTCTTGTGTTCATGAATTGTATAAATAAATGAATGGACAAAGCTGAACTAAGTAACGTAAATAATATTATGAAGAAACCACATAAAACACACAACATCATATTGGACTGTAACAATATAACATGTTGACAAAAACACTTGGATAATCATCTGTTAGGAAATGTATATTAGTAGTATTGCCTCAAAAAACACGGACCGATTTCAACTAACTTCAAGGACATATTTTTAAATAAAGGCTGTGTATCACACTTGAATTATTACACAATATAGCAACAACTGTACACAATTCTCCGTCATATATATTGTGATGATAATGATTAACTAAATTTAATATATTTAAAAAATAGCGGGAATAAGAAGACGAATGAGCAATTCCGTATTTTACAAAAGTGAAACCAAAAAAGTTTAAAAACGAAACATAAACCTTACCTTCCAAAAACAATAAAAACACAAAGAACAATAAAACGTTTTCCATATTGCTGGAAAATTAGGGGTTTCCAAAGACGATCGGTTGATGTTATTTGTGCCGTTTCTAGGCGTATTAAAGTCGCACACGGTCGACAGAGAGAATCACTGACTGAATATAAAGGGACTTTATATCGACTAATGTACTTTTCTTGAGTATATCTACACCGCTAAAAGAGTCTTTATCTTCTATTATTGTGAAAGTAAAAAGCGCAGATAACGCCTGACACGGCCGCTTCTTCTTCCTCTTTTGATATTATTGGCAGTTGGAAGCCCGCAAATACGTGCCATATTACCGCCACCTACCGGACTGGAGCGTGGCAGGGCACAGTACATTGTGTGAAGTAAACAGGAAAGAAATGAGGGGAAAATTCTCCCTATTATCCCTGATTCTTCATATATTTAGTTAAAAGTTGTAAATTCTTTATGAATTACCTTCTAAGAGGCGTTCTCTCTCTTCCTGCCCAGCCATTTTAGATGCGCTTAAATAATAATCGACGCACGCGCCTACTAAACCAACAGAAAGTAGCGTAGAAGAAGAAGTAGTAGTTTTTCCGGAACAACGTCAGATCATAGCGTCAAACTTCAGGCTAGTTTTAGTTTTTGTCAAACATTTTTTGGAAAGAGGTAGATGTTTTTTTTTTAAGGTTGTTAATGTGACTATAGGCTACCCGTTTTTATGTTTGGACTTAATTTAAAAACAAAAAATTAAAAAGATTTTGTTTTATTCAGCATTCAAAGTATTCGTTAAAGCAAAGTCATGAACCAAGCCAACCAGCCGCGAGGTGAATCACAACATAAAAAAAAAAAAGAAAATCAGACAAAAGGAAAAATGTAGACTGCGCGAGCGAGAGAATCCCTAATACATTTGAGAAATATAAAACTATTCATTTGAAGTTGTTTATTGTAGAAACATTTGAATTCTAGCAAAATATGAATATATACACAAATACTATTTTGTGAGCCTATAGAGAGACTCGATTATGTAATTTCCAGTGCTTTATGGAAGTAGGCGGCGCTCTTTGGTGGAATTTTCTGAGCAGCATCATGGGTAATGTAGTTTTTCACCAAGAATTCCACTAATGAATACGATTATTTAAAAAATAAGTTCAATTAACGCAAACAGATGGCTTTAAAAAGCATATACAATCGAATAACAACCTCAAGCTCACCACAGCTCTATCTATAAAGGTTTATCAATTATTGTTAAAAGTCAATTTTACTGAAAATAAATGTTTTTCTTCCGGAGCCTGACTGCTGCACTCTATATTCTAAATATTTTCTTAAATTTATACTTCTTTAGGAATGTATTAATATATATATACGTCATAAGTTCTTTCCGCATTTTTACAGAATATGTTGCCTTGAATTCGTTCGTTGTTGAATGCGGCACATCACACTGTTGATACAACTGTAAAAAACTAAATAAATAAATAAATATATATATATATATAAAGCAGTTGAAATGTTATCTTACCAAGATGGAATTTTATATAGTTTATACTCTTTATTATGTACATAAATGGACCAAAGTGAACATATTTAGACAATTTGTGAAACCTGTTTTGGTTTTCAGACAGTTGAATATAACTTAAAAAGTCCAGTACAAACGTTACTGCCACTCTTTAACAGTAGCTGTCACAGTTGCTAGGCGACAAGAACAGTCTTCTGTAGGCTAGACCATCCCATTTAATAACTCATTCTGACCTTCGTGGAATTCGAAGGCGTGGCCTTTTTTAGTCTGCATCCCTCTTTGGGACACAGCTAATGTACGCATCAGTCCCGTTCACACTGCCAGCAACACAAAGCAACACGATCTCATTAATTTCAGTGGAGAGCTGGCAATTTCTGGCTACACGAGCAACAGGATGTAGGCGTGTCCAGCGATGTGATAAAGTTGAGATATGCTTAACTTTATGCAAATTATACAAACAGCTTTTAGTAAAAACAAGGAAACAAAAAATATACGTCTTTAAAGGGTTAGTTCACCCAAAAGTGACAGAAATGTCCCTTTTGGGTGAACTAACCCTTTAAAGACATATATTTTTTGTTTCCTTGTTTTGGGGGCCCTTTAGAAGTTTTGACATGCTCTGACATTTGTGCTTTTTTCAGTTGCTTATAAACAGTAATGGCACAGTGTAATTCCACTGTGTTCAGCACAAACTGGGCTACTATAATATGTGAGCAACATGTATGTACATGCTTGTATTTTTGAGAGAATAATGTTTATGCGTGGTTTTTGAAAAAGCTAAAAATGTAAGTTAAAAAAACACCTCAAAACACACAATAGATAAGTGTCCACAAGACTTTTGACTAATGGGTGTTGTTGCCTAGAGTTTTTGCTTCAAACTGATGTGAGAATCATTGTGCTTAATTATTCACATAAAGCAATATATTGATTTACATTTTGTAAGACACTTTTTCTTTACAAAGGCCGTATGCGAAGAGGCGTGAACGATCATGAATAATGCTGGGAATCACACCTGAGAGAACAAAAGACCCGCATAATGAGCTGCATAATGAATGAGCCTCAGGTATGTGACTGAGAGCTAAGCAACAGGACAAAAGAAATATATTTTGTTGTAGTTTATTATGAAGTGAGTTTTTGCTTAAAACAAGCAAAATGATCTGCCAATGGGGTAAGAAAAATAATCTGGGACTGAAACAAGAAACAAGATTTCAATCAGAAACAAGATTATTTTTCTTACCTCATTGGCAGATCATTTTGCTTGTTTTAAACTTATTTTTATTACTTAATTTTATTTTCAACAAAACAAGAAACAATATCTTATGTCATTCTACTTATCTAGTAAATGCATCTTGATTTAAGAATTTTTAGATATTTAGACTAGAAACAAGACAAAAATACTAAATGCTAAAAAAAACAGTAATATTGTGACACTGAACACAATTCAGTATTCAGTAAATACAAATAACTGAATAATTGGTAATGATGAATGTTATAAGTAAAAGATTTGGGATTTAAAACAACATAATGCAATGCAATTATGATTTCAAAGAGTATAGGGTGAATTCAGGTTGATTGGGACACTTTTTTCCCAGTCATTTCAATGGCAAACATTTTCTGAATCATTTGATTTTGTAAACTATCCGATACACACAATACTCAAATATCATTTCGAGTTTCGGTTAATTTATGAGACGTCCGTGCAATGCATGATCACGCCATTTTTTAAGGCTATTGTCTGCTATATTTGCTTATTATTAAATAAGAAGCAAATATATTAAAAACATTGATTAAAATTAAGATACAATTTATACAAAACGGAATTCACAAATTCACATCAGTATGAAACAAAATACGTTTTACTGTTACTACCCAGCCAACATTTCTATGTGGGGCCCATATGGGTATGAAAAATGGGCTGAAAAATGGGCCCCACATAGGATTGTCCGCAGGTTCCATAATGGCCCCATGTTAATTGCCCACATGGATTTCATATAGGATGGCACTTGCCACTCGGTGGGACCCAAGTGGGCAACATGCACAAGAAAGCTCTTAGAAATAAACAGCGTTTCATGAGGTAAATTATTCCAGGATTATTCCTCACTGCGTCTCAAAACGATGTAAAGTGTTTGTGTTTATTTGAGTTGATGTTGAGCTGAGTGGATGTGGGCGTCGAATCTGCTCTCATGGATCGGTCAGATTTGAATCTCAAAAGAACGCGCGCTCCGTAGGCGTGGCACATTAGCGGATAATGAGACACTCATGAACGACTGACATATCTCTCTTTTCAAACAGATTACATAAACACAGAATATTTGTTTTCGATTTGATTTACATTATTTAAAACCTGACATTTCAACGTTTCTTTAGACATATGTCTCGTGTTTGTGTGATAAGTTTTCACTAAGTTAGAGATCATTTTCTGAAGAGAGTCAGATTAGACGTCTTTGACAGAGAGGCTGCAGATCGCGCATCATGTTTGTTTTCTTTATTTTTCAAAAAACACAACAATTTGTTTTTATTGTGACTGTACACAAAAAAAATAAAAACTTAACAGATTATAATGACCTATAACACTTGCCTGAATGATAAAAATCGACAGTTATTTGAGTCTCTGGCACTGATAAGAAAAAACGCGAGTTGATTGCGCCGGCGCGACGGCCGACTCCCCCAGGATTAAGGTTGAACCACTGAAGTCACTAACGATGTCTTTACTTTACTTTACTTTCTGAGTCTTGAAAGTGTTGATTAAATTTCTGTCTATGGAGGGGTCAGAGAGCTCTCGGATTTCATCAAAAATATCTTCATTTGTGTTCTGAAGATGAACGAAGGTCTTACGGGGTTGGAACGACATGAGGGTGGGAAATTAATGACAGAATTTACATTTTTGGGTGAACTAACCCTTTAAAATGCTAAAGAGCTATTAGACTGATCTAAGAAATAACAGTCAACGATCAAGCACACAATAGACAAACACATACAAAAAGATGCATTTTCAGAGCATGATTTTGTAAATGGTTGTTCCTGCTCTGGCTGCAGTAACTTCCACCAAATGTTTCCTGTATTTGCAACACTGGTCTGGGGGAATGTTGCACCATTTTCTTTCAGAGATTAAGTCTTTCAGTGACACTTTATCTGAAGATTCTTATTAACATTGAGCATTCGCTGCTATTTCATCATAAGAGCAGCAGCATTGAACTTTCTCAATAGACACAGCATATTACAGTGGACTGATCAACATCAAGGCTTAGAGCAACTTCTAGAGAACTTTTTAAATACAATTATGCAGCTTTATTCAAATCAACAAACCTGTTGTGGTGGGAAACTGAACTCAGCTACTTCTCGAGTCTTGTAACATTGTTTGTGTAACATAGGCCAGTAAGACGTGTGTGTAAACCTCACTCGCCTGATCTCAAGAGGCGTTCTAGTGACTTACACTAGCGACTGCAGTTAGAGCACCGCCTGCCATGCTGGTTCGTATCCCGCTTGGAGCGGGTCGAGTAGGACCAGTTACATTTGGATTAATAGTTAGCGGATTTCTGATCCAATTAGCTTTTAAAGGGTTAGTTCACCCAGAAATTAAAATTAGCCCATGATTTACTCACCCTCAAGTCATCCTAGGTGTGTATGACATTCTTCTTTCAGACGAATACAATCAGAGTTATATTATAAATGTCCTGGCTCTTCCCAGCTTTAATAGCAGTGACTTGTTGGTTTGTTTTTGAAGTCGTAAAAAGTGCATCTATCCATCATATAACTGCTCCACACGGCTCTGGGGGGTTATAAAGGTCTTCTGAAGTGAAGTGGCGCGTTTGTGTAAGAAAAATATCCATATTTAAAACTTTATAGAATAAAATAACTAGCTTCCAGTGGTCAGCGGTACACAAGAGTAACGCCTGGCGCGATGTAATGGGAGCATCGCAAGCTTTGACGCCTCTCGTGGATAGGGCTGGGCAACAAACTCAAGCCCCTCTTCTCTTATATCGAAATCCTCCGGCATTTCTCTTAAATTTCTCTAAAAATTCTCGTTTTAGACTCATGACCGGTGTTTTGTTTTGCTCTATCCTCTGCGCTTCTGTGTTCGTCAATACACATGCGTCAAAGGTCAGGGGTTACTCTTTCACCATAACTTTTTACTCCTTCACTTGCGTCTAGTCTATAAAGTTTTAAATATGGATATTTTTCTTACACAAACGCATCACTTCCAGTCAGAAGGCCTTTATTAACCCCCCGGAGCCGTGTGGAGCAGTTATATGATGGATAGATGCACTTTTATGGACTTCAAAAATTACCCAACAAGTCACTGCCATTATAAAGCTTGGAAGAGCCAGGACATTTTTAATATAACTCAGATTTTTTTTTTCATACACACCTAGGATGACTTGAGGGTGAGTAATGGGGTCATTTTCATTTTTGGGTGAACTAAAGCCCAATTTATACTTCTGCGTCGAGTGTACGCTGTAGCTACATCATAGGCTGTGTGTTGCACGCGTAGCCTACGACGTACCCTGACGTGCACCTCTCCAAAAATGTAACAACGCATCAATTCGCGCTGTGATTGGTCTGCCGAACCCCTCCCTCAGGGGTTCACATGCTCCCTCTGCATGTGTAACTGCACATCAACGCTGACAAGGACGCAGAAGTATAAATGAAAATCGACACGTAGCCCACGGTGTAGAGGCTACGGCGCAGGTCCAACACAGAAGTATAAATCAGCCTTAACCCTTTAAGTCATTCTACTTTTTCCACCACTGTAAACATTTATGTGTTCAATGAACTCATGAAAACATATACATTGCTTGTGTTTAATTTGTGACTGTTCATATGTAAAATTTTACCAGTTTATGCTGAAATTTAGAAGTAAATGAGGTTCCCATTCAAAGTTCCCTTTCTTTGGCTGGAAACTGCCTTGCAATATGTTTTGTTTGGCAACTGACATATAAGCTGCAGTATTTGTTTTTGAACTATAGATATAGTACAAACAATAGTGTGAGAGATCATTAGTCAATGCAGTATCATTAATGCGATGACACAGCTCTACGAAAGAGAGACTGTGGTTTAGAAAAAAAAAAAACACTCCGCAGAACTGAAGTACAACCCCCAACAGACACATACCGACTCAGTCTGGAGCCGTTTTCATCTCGGTAGACTCACAACAGGATTTCTCCTTTTCTAAACTGCTGAAGAAAATGTTTTGCTTCTTTGTTTTTTGCTGTTTGTGCTTTTGCCGTCTGGTTGGTAAGTTTGAAAATTTTTTATAGTTTCAGTTGTACCAGAATCATGAATCAAAGATATCACTGTGTCTGATCTCAGTGCTTTAGTTTTCTTTTGGCATCTTAAATTATGAAATCTGAAGTTTTACTGTACTAAATGTCCTTCGGCTGTTTCCATCTCAAGGTATAAATAAAGCTTATGTCCCATCAGAATTTCAAACTTGAAAGGGCATAAATTTGTACTTTTCTACTTTCCAAAAGCTGAATGTACATATGCAGATAAAGCAGAATAACTGGCTTTATTAATTTTTATTTCCGATTAGTCAGGTAATATACAGTATACTGTTCATTCAGCTCCTCTGAGATGCTTTAAAACAAGTGTCTTTCTTTGTTTGCTATTGAAATAAGTGATCATTATAAATGCCTATATAATAGATAATTCTGTTGAAGAAGTAGTTTGTTGTCATTTGAGAGTTGCGAAATGTTGCCCCTTGTGAAAATAAGGTAAAATTGAGTTTTGGTTCAGTTAATTTATTTTTTTGGGTACCAAACAAACGGTGTTCACACAAACTATGAGATCATGACGGATGATGAGGATATATTTTTGCAATGCCTCACAAAGCTTTATATATATGTCGTTGTCATGATGCCCTGGCGTAATGGTCAAAAGTTTTATTGTCAGTAATTCTACTCGCAGTCTAAAATTATCACCAGAGATGCTGATGTTGAGTTAAATGTACTCAAAACAGATCTGCCGTCGCGTTTTGCTTTGTAACGGCTTCCTGCAGCTTAAATTAGTTTCTGATATTTAATTTCAACAAAAGTCGGTGCTAAAGGTCCTTCACACACAGTCTGGCCTGAGCTGAACTAAACTAAAATCAGCTCAAATACTCAATTAAAAAAAAAAAGGATCTCACTTCACCAAGTCTCACTTTAATGTCAAAGCCTAAAAGAAAATCTGTGATCATTTCAAAACTACAAGCTTAAAATTTAAGATTGATTAAACTAATGTTAAGATACATTTATTTTACTTCAATAAGAACCTCAATGTGTGACTGAGAAACCATCTGTGTTCTCCTGTGTTTGCTGATACAGGTGCAGTGAAGTACGTGTCAGTGACGGAGAGAGATTCAGTTACTCTAGAATTTGGTGTTACTGAACTACAGACACATGATGTGATAACATGGACGTTTGGATCGCAAAAGACTAAAATAGCTGAGATAGATAAAGATTCTGGAAACGTCTCCACATATGATGGTCCTGATGGGAGATTCAGAAACAGACTGAAGCTGGACAATAAGAACGGATCTCTGACAATCACAGACACCAGAACTGCAGACTCTGGAGATTATACAGTAAACATCAATGGCAAAACACCAGCCACATACAGATTCAATCTTACTGTCTATGGTGAGTCACAATTACAGGTGTGCTTATTCTGTCTACTATTTATTAGTAAAACTAACTTTAAGTTTCACTCTTACCAGTGGTGTAACTATGATGATTTGGCCTTTAGTTTAAAATCACTTGATGGGTCTCCATCACTCCCACATCTTACAAGAACAAATGCAAATTCAAGAAAATAATATAACACTGTAATTCTGGGTTTGCAATCCCAAGCAGGTGGCCTCAAGGCATCTTTTCACAAAATAAAAGTTCAGTGTGTTTAATAAAGCTAAAATTTAAATTAATTCATTACACCATTTCATATTTCTAACTGATTTGCATAGCGCTTGTCACGTGACAAGCTCGTTTCAAAGTAGCTTTACAGAAAGTCAAATGAGTGTGATGTGATGAATGTCTTGAGCAGTTGGATGTACTTAAAAGACAGTATTAATCAGATTAATACTTTTTTAAAATATTTAAATTCATTTACTTGCAACCACGTCATAGCACTGTTACAGTTTTTCTTCCTTTTTTTTGCACAGACACTCACATTTCCTTTAGGAAATGCAAATATCTAGTTTATTATGGTTTAAAATTAGTCACTTTCACATTTCATTAAGATTTAGAGAACAGAGTTAGGCTTAATAAATTAAACAATGCACTGTATAATTCAGAAGCTTTTAGGATTTAAAGAAGTTTCACACTTATACAAATAATACATGCAATACAAAGCAGCTGATGAGATGAGAGTGAATAACAGTAAATCAGGCCATTTATTTTAATCATTTAACAGGATTAATTAATGGTTCAGGGCTCTATAGTACACCCGGCTCAATGCGGCACCAGGCGCAAAGTGTTTTTTGCCAGTTTCAGCCCGACGCAGTTATCAGCAACAATTAAAATGCAAATATGGCATTTTAAACGTAATAATTTTCACGTCCAGCACCACAATGTTTAAATAGCAAATGCACTCACGCTGTTCGCCCATGGGTGTTCAGGAGCATTGTTGGCGTGTTGCTATTTTGAGGAACTGAAAACGACTGCGCAGTATTTTTTGTTTTATTTAAAGGGCGCGTTAGTAATGTGTGCTTATAGACGGGTGCACAACGCTCTTACACTCTGCTTATTACACACACAGGGACGTGCAACAGCACACAAACATTTTTAAATATTAAAAATAAAATGATTCCTCTCTGGAGAAGCGTTCAGTCTTTCCACTCACATGTAAATAGCGAATCCGCCATGGTGCAAACGCAACTGGCTTTTAAAGGGAATGGGAGATGAGACTCTGATTGGTTTATTGCATGTTACGGCCAAAGCACACCCATGACTCATTAAGAGACTAGGGACAACCCTTTTGGACCATGCGTCTGGCACACTGACCATTTTTCCTGTCGTTAAACTAGCAAAAGTGGATTTGCCCTAAGTGCACCTGCGCCATGCGCTTCAGACCATGTGCTCAGATTGTTAAAATTTGGCCCATATGCATTGACGTCACTTTCCCGCCGGAACACGCCCCCTCAGCCGGAACTGAGTGGCAGAAGAGCAGCTGCATGACTGGAGTTAATAGGGGAAAACACAAGTAAAACAAACAAATATCAGTTTAAATGAAAGGTTGGGCTCGATTGTCATGATCCCAGTTCCCAGATCCCTGTGTCTTTTGTTTTGTATGGACTTTTATGTTGAAGTGGCTTCTCTGTTTTCACTGTTTCCATGTTCTCTTCCTGTTTGGTTTCTGTCTCTCTTCGTTGTCATATCAGTTGTTATAGTTACCATCATTGAACACACCTGCAGCTTATTATCTACTCCTGTGTACATGCCAGCCAACATGAGAACAGTGGTTTTAAAACTTCCTTTTAAACTAAGGGAAAAGTGGAGAACTGCGGCATGTGAGCTTATGGTGGCATAATCAGAGAGATAATTTTAATAATGTTATCTCCAGTCTTTGGGTACATTCAGGGAATAATCAGTAACCAAAGAGACGTGAACAAATGGAAACCACAATCTCTATCAAAGCCCAAACTTAAAGGAAACAGCTTTGCCACTAGCATTAGTGATGTTGACAGACCCCCAGTTGAGGAAATTAAGGCAAATATTGAACATCCAACTCGTCAGTTTAAGAGTAATCCAAGTAACCCCATCACTTGTCTGTTTTGTTCTCAAAATCACGCTCTAGAACAATGTAAACAGTTTGAGAAGACAAAGCACAGGGAAAAGGTTAACTTTCTGATGGAGAAAGCTATTTGCTTTGGTTGCCTACGCATTGGGCATCGAAGCCAGGAGTGTGCAAGGCAATTAACTTGCAAAACCTTCTACCAAAAGCACCCCAGTGTTATGCACATACACTTCAAAGAGAAAGTTGATAAAGTTGTTAATATGAACAGTGATCACCAGGTTGTACCAACTGTACCAACAGTAAACACACTGTCAGCTCAGGCATGTAATCATACAGGGACCGGGAATAACAGTGGCATTCTTCCTATTCTTCCAGTACGAGTTAAGTCGGCAATGGGCAACAAAGTCATTCAGACTTATGCTTTTTGGGATACTGGTAGTACTTCTACATTTTACATTTGCTACTTCAGAGAGTTTGATGAGAAGGTTGAATCTAAATAGACGAAAAACAAAAATCTCATTACTCACAATGAGTCCCAAATCAACGGTGATGAGCTATGTTGTAAATAATCTGGAGATTTCAGGCCTTACCGGCAAAGACTTTTATAGGCTTCAAGAAGTCTACACACAAAACAAGATGCCTGTAAGCCCAGCTAACGTTAATCAAAAAGGATGACTTGGCTGATTGACCATATCTTGATGGCGTTCACATTCACACACATTCAAGTGGATGTAGAGTTATTGATTGGTACCAATGCCTCCAAGTTACTTGAGCCCTGGGAAGTTGTAAATAGCCATGGAGACGGACCTTATGCCATTCGAACCCTATTGGGATGGGTTATAAATGGTTCCATTGGCAGTTTTCAAAGTAAATACCATACTGCTACAGTGAACAGGATTGATGTTGTGGTGGAAAAATTTAATCATAGAAGAAGATTAATTAAGACATATATTTGATATTATACAGGAGCTAACATGTGTTTCTGCCATGCGGGACACCTTATTTGAGGGCTGTCCTCTACCAAAGGTGTCGGGCAGAACTAATTCTAATTCTGCTGTGTTTCTTACTTTTACCATGTGTGGAAAACTACTGAGAAGGATTGTTTACACTTTGGGGGTATAAGAGATTGTGGCTTCTGTTATGTCTTCAGTTAGCACTCTGCAGACATTCAGGATGGCTGTATGACTGTGACTCTTGCAAGAAAATAAATCTTTATAAAGACAATTGGCTAAGGTTTGTCAACTGAGAGTTATTTTTTGCCCCGACAATGTAAAAAGATTGGAATTGCTATTGGAGAAGCAATATCAGCGTGATTTCAATGAAAACACGTCTGAAGACAAGGAATAAATGTCTAGAGAAGATACTAAGTTCATGGAAATTATGGAAGAGTCTGTGAACTTCAGTGAGGGACATTACCATTTGAAACTGCCTTTCAAGAGCAAGGATGTTACTATGCCTAACAATCTCTGCATTGCCAAACAGCGCCTCCTTGGAATAAGGAATACTTTCGGAAAGAATAAGAAGTTCCAGCAAGAATACACTGATTTCATCAATAATATGACTGAGTAGGGCTATGCTGAAAAGGAGCAACTTGACCTGTATGATGGTAAGGTTTGGTACATTCCCCACCATGGAGTGTACCACCCCTGTAAAGGCAAGCTGCGTGTTGTATTTGCCTGTGGAGCAGAATTCAAGGGAACTTCTTTGAATAGTCAGTTACTACAAGGCCCTAACCTCACTAGCTCACTGATTGGAGTTCTTCTTAGGCTTAGACAGGAACCAGCTACCTTCATGACTGATGTTCAGGCAATGCTTTATCAGGTAAGGGTAACCGATGAGGATAAAGACTTCCTACGTTTCCTAATTTCTATATACATGATTGTCTAAAGAGCCTACCATGAGATGAGGAAGCAATCCAGATGGCCGGAGATTTGGCTGCTCTTTGTCACAAAGGTGGTTTCCATCTGACACAGTGGATCAGCAACAGCCGTGAAGTTTTGCAATCCATTCCAGAGCGAGACAGATCCAAAAATATAATTGAGCTTAACTTGGACCGGGATCAACTGCCGGTAGAAAGGGCTCTAGGGCTCCAATGGTGTGTGCAGACAGACACATTCAATTTCAAAACCGTCTGTAAAGTTTTTGTCAGTGATCAGCTCAGTCTATGATCCTTTAGGATACCACTGATACCACTGTCAAGCTCATTCTACAGGAATTATGCAGGACAAGTTATAGCTGGGAGGATGAGATTCCATTAATTCTTGACCAACAGTGTATCAAATGGATTGCTGATCTGGAAGACCTGAGTGCTTTTTCAGTTGACCAATGTTTGAAGCCACGTGGGTTTGGACAACCTGTTCAAGCTTAATTACACCACTTTTCAGATGCTAGTGAAAAGGGATATGGCTCTGTAACATACCTTAGATTACAGAATAGTCAAAACACGGTTCATGTCTCCTTTCTTCTTGGCAAATCCAGAGTGACACCCCTTAAACCAGTCACCATTCCTTGTCTAGAGCTAACTGCTGCTGCTTTAACAGAACTACAGCTAGATTTGAATGAATCATGTTTTTGGACTGATAGCACATCTGTCCTGAAATACATAAAGAACGAGAACAAATGGTTTCGTAGCTTTGTTGCAAATAGGGTATCTGTTATTAGAGAGGCTTCAGATGTGACACAGTGAAAGTACATCCATACTTGTCAAAATCCAGCAGATGAAGTGTCTAGAGGAATGGAGGTGGTTACATGGTCCAGAGTTTCTGTGGAAACCAGAAGAGGAGTGGTTGAACCACAGCACTGAGACAAGTATTTCGGATGATGATCCAGAAATTAAAAGGGAGCTCACGACAAATGTTGTGGATGTAGTGGATGCCAATAATGCTAACCATAGACTAATCACATACTTTTCTGATTGGAAACGACTCAGTAGCAGTAGCATGGTTACTGAAATTAGAGAGCGTTTTATTGGAACGGAGCCGCCATGGAAAGCAGTATATTGCTGCATCAAATGACCCTAACAAAGTGGAACAAAAATGCAGGAAGTTAAAGCTTCCTCAGGAGGATAATTCTTGTCTATGGATGACCTCTTTGAAGCAAAAAAAAAATTCTGTCAGCGAGAAAGGTTCAGCATGGAAATTGCTTAATTAGAATCTGAGAAATCTAAAATAAGAAGGGATAATGCTATTTATAAGTTAAACCCCATTCTTGAAGATGGACTGTTGGTGGTCAGCTATGCAAGATCGCAATGCCGGAAGTAGAAAAGCATCCTGTAATTCTCTCCAAAGATCAATATATTTCCAAGCTTATCCTTAAGTACATCCATGAATAGACTGGCCATGGTGGAAGAAACCGTATTCTTTCCACATTAAGAAGAAAGTACTGGATCACCCACGCCAATGCAGCTGCCAGGAAAATCATTGCAAGTTGTGGCTTTTGCAGAAGACAGAAAGGGAAATTGGGTGAGCAAATGATGGCTGACTTACCTTTAGAAACGTTTAACGGTAGATTTGCCTCCATTTACCAACATAGGAGTGGATTAATTCGGTCCTATTGAAGTAAAAAGAGGCCGCTCTCTTGTGAAACACTATGGTGTAATATTTACATGCATGGCCAGTAGAGCAGTCCATTTGGAGATTGCTTATTCTTTGGACACTGACTATTGCATCAATGTATTGCACAGGTTCATATGCAGAAGAGGACAAGTGTGTCATTTAAGGTCTGACAATGGAACCAATTTTATTAGAGCAGAAAAGCAATTGAGGAAAGATTTGTAGATTTGAACCAAAGCAAGAACCAGAAGGCCTTGGCACACAAAGGCATCAAGTGGAGTTTTAACACGCCTGTGGCTTCACATTATGGTGGTGTGTGGGAACGCATAAGAAAAGTATTGTCTACAGTCCTATATCAACAAAGAAAAAACGAAAAATGAAGAAAAAAACCAATCCTGCCTCCTGGGCTGTTTGATGAAAAAGACCAAGATAAAGATAAATTGTTTATACATTTATGAGTGTGACTCATGGCTCATGTAAAAATGTTAATTGAATTGTTTATTGCCTCCAGTCATAAACAATTACGGGCCAGTGTGTAGGAGCCATTGATGGGTTTATGTAATAAATGCATTTATGTTGTCAAGTCGACAGAAGTGTGCGCGTATGTGATGAACTTGAATTGATGGTTAAGATGAAATGCAATGAAATGTTTTTTTGTTTAATCTTTAAAGAAACAGACAATAAATGGACTGGAATATCCAACTTTATTTTCAAAGTTATGTACATTGCATTTTATTTTAAATCTCTTCAAGAAACATCCACATCAAGACCAATGATCCAAAAATAGAAAAAACGCATGCCTACACTACACAATGAATCTCTTATTTACATAATGTCTACACTTTGTTAGAGAGGATTTGCGTGCCTGCAGAACTCAGCACTGGACAAAAACTCAAGCGGTGAGTGGATTCTAACTGTGATTGGCCGTTGCTTTCAAGAAATCAACAAACATGTCTGTGATTGGCTACATTACTCACCGAAGCGAAGCACGTTGGAAATGGAATCATTTGACGAGCGCAAATACTCTTTTTTTGCTGATAATATGCTATTATTTTTTTTGCAAAGAAAACAGATCCTAGACCAGCAGTTACCAGCAGTTATCCCAGTTACCAGCAGACCAGAACTGATCGCAGGGACTCAAATTACTGAACAAAATCAATTATTTGTTGCCAAATATTCACTACATAGTCTTTATTATCTTTATTCCAGCCTGTCTGCCTGTTCCTGTCATCAGCAGTAACTCTTCAAACTGTTCTTCATCATCATCATCATCATCATCAAATTGTTCATTGGTGTGTTCAGTGTTGAATGTGAGTCATGTGACTCTCTCCTGGTACAAAGGAAACAGTTTATTGTCCAGCATCAGTGCGTCTGATCTCAGCATCAGTCTCTCTCTACCTCTGGAGGTGGAATATCAGGATAAAAACACCTACAGCTGTGTGCTGAACAATCCCATCAGCAACCAGACTCAACATCTGGACATCACTCAACACTGTCACACATGTGCAGGTACATGAAAGGTTAAATGTGCCATATTTTAACTGCGACAAATACAATATACAATTATTAATTGTGAGATTTATGTACTACAATCACAGCAACAACATTTAAGCTCTGGTGCTGCATTTCATTCGCAAAAACAATCAGCAAAGCAAAAAAAAATAAAGCAGCGTCAATACAACCTGGCCCAAAAAAATACTCACAGCAAACTACTTTTTTGTTCTTCGCATAGGGGTAAAAAGAGGTTCGCGAGCAGTGGTGTACTGTTCTATAGTCTACACTCATAATTTTAAAGCAGGTGCAAGGCTGTTTAGTGTTAACTCAGTTGTGCTGCTGTTTAACATTGTTTGTTATGGTAAGACACATTCACTCACACTGATAACTGTTACAGCACCAGTCACACATCCTACTTCAAACTCTTCAGATTCTTCTCAAGGCCATCGGAGAGCACTGATTTCTGCTGCTGCTGTTGCTGCTGCTGCTGGATTTCTGTTGCTTGTTGCACTCGGGATCTTCTGCATCTACAGGAAACACAGAAAAACAGACCAAGATGGCAAGTGTTACCTACTGCTGATAAAAACTAATATGTATACAGGGTTGCCAACTTTTAAGTTCAGGTTGGAGTGAGATTTTATTTGGGGGGTGGAGGGGGGGTGATTGGCACAAATATTGATTTCGATCTTGATTCAGTATCAATTCATATGTATAGCCTACTGTACATATAAGGAAAAATAAGTTTGCCTTGTTCTTGGGTTAAATTATATTTGCTCGCATTCATTAATATTCACTTGTGTGTGCTTCTATAAGCATCATAAGTTAAAGATAAACGATAAAGAACGTTTTAAAATTTCACATTTAAAGAAATCTAGTGTTTGATCATGTCTAAATATTTTTTCAAATGCAAAACCTAAAAATAAGTAAGCAGTTATGATCTGCAATACTTTTTTGAGCAACTAGACTAGATGCATGTATATTTATTAAAGACCGTGGTGGGTAATGGCATTACAAATGAAAATTATTATTATAATAATTTATTTTAAAATTTTAAAAATGTAAAATTTTTTTTTTTTCCAGCCACAAAATGACTCTAATTTCCTCTGGAATTCTCTATTTTAACCTTTAAATTACTACACTAATTGTAATATAAATATTACAAATATTAGAAAAAAGTGTCAACCATATGGACCATAATTATTGCCCAAATAGTATTAAGATCTCCTTAAAATATTCAATAAGTATTATTGATCTAAAATATAGAACATTTATTTAATTGAAACATAGTTAAGGTGTATGGTCACATTTGACCACCAATGAGTATGAGTGTGACCAATTAGTAAGGAATACCTGAGGGCTAAATACAAGAAAAACATTAATATTAACAATGTTGCATCTCCATCACTCTCCATAATAAAATTATACTGTAAATGTGGTTGACGTAATAATCAATGCACACTGCTGTACTGTTCGATGCAAATACCTGTATAGTGAAGCTGTTGTCTATTCTAATGTATAGGCAGCGCTGGTTTGTTTAGAACTATTGAGCGCTCCATGGATCACGTGACTTGCTTTAATTATATACCTGAAATAATAAAGTTTTGTTGTTTTAATGCATCTATTATTATTTTTGTTGAAACAGATCAGGCTCGTAATGAAGAGATCACGTACGCTGATCCCACATTCTACAAAAGTAAAGCACAAAAATCGGTAAGATTATATATATTATTGCATATTTAATATATTAGAATAATGTTTTTGTTCCATAACCATTCACCCTTTATTTTTCTTCTCTAATAATGATCAAAATAATAATAATAAATAAATATTATTAAAAATAATGTATAGAAATATTAAATAATATTACAATGTTACATACATACTTCTACAAATAAATGTGTGATTCTGAGGAACTTCAGGGAAACCAAACCCAAAAAAAAAAAAATTGCCTAACCAGTATTAACGTCAACTAGCAAAAAGATGAAGTTAGTTATGAGAAAATATCATGCAGCACAGATGGATAACATAAAAACAGGAAGTCCACTGGACCTCAGAGTGATAAAAAAAATTCTGTGCAAAACAGAAACGCCAGTGTTGATGCATCAATGGTAATTACATTGAATTAAACAAAAATTAGACCAACCCAGGCTCCGGGGGGTTAATAAAGGCCTTCTGAAGCGAAGCGATGCATTCGTGTAAGAAAAATATCTATATTTAACACGTTATAAAGTAAAATATTCAAACTATGATTCTAGTATCGTTAAATTCTGCATTCTGTATCTATTAATGCTTCAATATCAAAAGAAAGAATGTCTGATTTTTCCCACAAGTTTATCTCCAGCTTAATGAAACACACCTGAAGCCGCTAATCAAGGTCATCAGATCAATGAAATCTTCCAGGCAGGTGTGTTGAGCTAAACATGTAGAGCAGGGGCTCTCAACCCCGGTCCCCGTGGGCCACTGTCCTGCAGAGTTTGGCTCCAACCTTGATCAAACTCACCTGCCTGTAATCCTGAAGAGCTTAATTATCTGGTTCAGGTGTGTTTGATTAGGGTTGGAGTTAAACTCTGCAGGACAGTGGCCCTCGAGGACCGGGGTTGAGAGTGCCTGATGTAGAGGAATAAACACCTCTGAGCTATGGCCATTACATAAATCCCAGTTCATTTCCTGTGAAACTACATAGCATTCAAGTAACAATTTTATCTTGAAGAATAAGGCATAGTCCACACGAGTTTTTCCCTCCTTGGTTTAAAAAAACCCAAATTGTGTCCACATGAAAACACAAAACACGCTATGAAGCACTGTCAAGAGCATGCTAAACCAACAGGTGGCGATATAACCCTAACCGTAAAGCCATGTTGGCCAATCAGAAGCTTGGAAAAAAGGTTATATCAGCGCTTGGATCCTGTGTTTGCATGTGGACAAACGGCCAAACCACATAGAAAAGGCTGCGATTTTGTGTTCGTGTGGACAGGGCCTAAAAGTAGGGATGCGCCATATTGCAAATGCGCCATATTGTTTCGAAGCTTCGAATGAATCCGACACCCGTCTCTACGGCGACACCTATTGGTCACTTGCACGTGTTGATCTGAAATAACCTTGACAATGATCCATGTAAAAAAAATAGTTTTTAACATCTGTCCGACAGCTATGTGATCTTGGTTTTGTAACCTGTAGCCTCCTCATTGTGAATAACTATGTTTTTTTTGGTCATGAAAAATGAAGATTAATAAAATAAATAAAGCCACAATGTGTCACATTTGTTACATAACATTTTTATTCAAAAATACCAATTGCTCTGTTGTTGAAGGACTTAGCCGACTTCTTTTTTTACATATAATTTCTCCAGCCTTTGAAAAAATCCTCTCACAAGGGACACTTGTTGTTGGCATGCACACATATTTTTTAGCAAGTGCATACAAATGAGCAGTGTCGGGAGCAGGCCTAGGTACATGTTACCATCCTCTGCACCCTCCAAAATGGCAGGATGAGTGCTCCTCAAATGACGCATCATGGATGATGTATTGTTGCAGAAGGCTAGCTAAGCGCTTCTGCTACATCTCACTTTATTTGGTGTTTCCAAATGGAAATGCTCCCACACCACAGATGTACGGCATCTCTTACGTGGAGCCTCCATTTGTATCTATTCTATATATCACCTGTGAATCTATATCGATATAATTCCATATCTCTAATTTATGTCACTATCTAACTTGGCCTATATGAATGTGTCACTATATCTATCTGTCATTGTCTATACCTATCAGTCAATATATCTAATTTAAATCTAGCCTAAATATATCTAACCAAAGTGCACTATAAATCTCACTTATATCACAAATCCTCTCAAAATCCCACGATGTGAAGATGCATTAACTTCACTTTTAAACTGTGGGGAATTAGGTTCATACAGATGAGTGACTGTGTGGTTTGTTCCCGCCCCTTTCAGTCAAACGCAGTTTCGACAGGCGCCACCTGATGAAACACTTCGAAGCTTCATTTAGCCGTAGTCACGTGACATGGGTGTTTTGAATCACAGTTCGGAGCAGTGTTTCGAACACATCAGCCATCCCTACCTAAAAGAGCTTAGGTTTTTTTCAATGAAAATTTCTTTAGAGGGATATTTCACCCCGAAATGAAAATCCTCAAGTTGTTCCAAACCTGTATGAGTGTCTTTCTTCTGTTGAAGATATTTTAAAGAATGTTGGTAACCAGACAGTAGCCATTGACTTCCATAGTAGGAAAAAAAGCACACTATGGAAGTCAATTAGCGCTTTTCCACTGCATGGTACGGCTCGGTTCGGCATGGACCGGCTCGGCTCGGTTTGGTTCTCCACTGCAGTTAGCACCGCTTTAAAGAGGGTGTGATTATAGAATGATCATTGTAATTGTGCCGCCTCTACTTCTCGGCATGTGGATGTTTTTAACTACAAGACGAAGAAGATTGTTTCAAAGGAGGCTAATAGCAGCAAAACAAAATACTGCTAAAAACAAGAGAGTAGGCCTCGTACAACAGTCACGGACGGAATATACTTTGGACTTAAGGAATCCTCCGGGGGTGATACTCGCCAGTTGGGATACAGCGTGTTACATTTCAGACACACTGTATCACAACAGATTGGGGCCAGCTGACCAATCAGAGCAGACTGCGCTTTTCGGAAGGCAGGTTTAAAAGAAACCGAAAGTAAAGCAGAGCGTTCAGACAGAGGGTGAAAACAGGTGCTGTAAATTGAAAATTAAATGATCAAAACATATTCTACTAAAGCCCAAAAAATAAAATCATGTAAATGCATAATAGGGGCCCTATATACACTGATCAGGCATAACATTATGACCGCCCTCCTAATATTGTGTTGGTCCCCCTTTTGCTGCCAAAACAGCCTTGACCCGTCAACTCCACTAGACACACACGCTCAAATCTTGCCCATTTTTCCTGCTTCTAACACATCAACTTTGAGGACAAAATGTTCACTTGCTGCCTAATATATCCCACCCACTAACAGGTGCCGTGATGAAGAGATAATCAGTGTTATTCACTTCACCGGTCATAATGTTATGCCTGATCGGTGTAGAAGCCCATTTCTGCCACATAAGAAAAAAGAAATCATGTTTTGGTTAAAAATTATTATGACATAAAAAGAGGAAATGATGGCATACTGACATATGTCAAAATTATGACTTAAATTTAAAATCAAAGTAAAAATTATGATATCATTTAAAATTTTCTCAGCAAATCTCAATTGATTTATGTCAAAATGTAGTATGTCATCATTTTGACTTTTCATAATTCATAATTGTTACAATTATGATTTACCAAAGCAAGTTTTTTTTCTTCTGTGGCAGAGATTTTATTGCTTTAATTAGAATCGTTATCTATTTAATTATTTTTTTCAACTGCATGTCAACTTACTAACTCTAACCCCTTATTCTACTAACCCTAACTCCATCCCTAACAGTCTCTGAGAGTTAGTTGACATGTAGATGCAACGTTACTTATAGTCTACAGAATGTGTTAAAGGGACCATCAAAATAACGTGCAACAGACCTAAGGATCTATAAACATCACTGTCAGACAAGTGTAAAAAACACTTTTAACTGTTAACTAAACAGGCACTCTTAAACTGGAAACTGAGGTCTTCAGAAAACCACTGTGCAAAACATTTGCTAATATTTCTGCTGATATATGCATGAATGTGTGTAAGAAAGAAAATGTGACAGATTATTACTGCTGTTTTAAGGAGACAGGTTACATGTTTCCTGGATAGAACTTATGAAAAACTAAACAGAATAATCTGAATTAAACACCCCATGTAAAGCACCAACGTGAAGGAACCCTGAAATATATATGCAATCATAGTTTGTTTCTTGAAACAAGATTAAAGATACTAAAATCAGCATCTCTTTAATGCAGTGTATAATGTATTCAACTTTTAACGACACTCAATCAGTGTTTAGTGCATGACTGCTTCTCCAGTACTGCTACTCACTCATAAAAGATTAATGGAGCAAACAATTCTCACTGCTTCCTTAAAGTGATAAGGCTGATGGGATTTGTAGTGCCCCAAACACTTCTTAGAGCATACTCTTCTGACTAATGGTTATAAATGTATAAGACAACAAATAATAACCCACAAAACTAACTCTCTTTAACAGGGCAAGTGTGTAATGTAAGATATGTTTTCCAGAACAGAATTCAGTTAAAAATGGAATTTATTGTTTTAGGCGGAATGTCACAGAATTTGGCACATTCTGGATGAATAAATCAAAGTAGTTCTGTACAAGGAATCAAATAGCGACATGGACTAGTGTCTGTGAATATTAAAGTGCAAAAGACTGCTATTGAAATATGAAGTCTATCCCCTGGTTTCACAGACAAGGCTTAAGCTTGTCCCAGACTAAAATGCATGTTTGAGCTGTTTTAACTGAAAGCAACTTGCACAGATATATTTTACAATATGTCAGTGCCATTGTTTTGTCTCAAGATGCACGTAATGTTTTTTTCTAAGGCACGTTTATAAAAGACACTTAAATTACCTAATTACTACCTTTATGGGGCAATGGAGGGTCAGAAACCTCTCAGATTTCATTAAAAATATCTTCATTTGTGTTCTGAATATGAATGAAAGTCTTACGTTTTTGGAGACTTTTACACCATGATATGTTAGCAAACAATACTTTTTTGCAACCCTGATTTCTGACAAACTTTTTTGTCCTGTCTCTTAGTATCTCCTGTGTTTGTGTTTTCTTTCAGGGAGTCAAAGAGGAGGAAGAGGTGGTGTACGCAGGTGTCGTCACCAGAAAATGATCAAAATCCTCATTAATGTCAGTACGGGTTACATGCATGCTAGAAAGATAAATAGCAACAGCTATAGCAACAAAGAAGCGCTCTGCACAAAAAAAGCTGTTATATACAACAGCTATTATACACTATATTGCCAAAAGTTTTGGGACACCTGCCTTTACATGCACATGACCTTTAATGACATCCCATTCCTAATCCGTAGGGTTTAATATGGAGTTGGCCCACCCTTTGCAGCTATAACTGCTTCAACTCTTCTGGGAAGGCTTTCCACAAGGTTTAGGAGTGTGTTTATGGGAATTTTTGACCATTCTTCTAGAAGTGCATTTGTGAGGTCAGGCACTGATGTTGGACGAGAAGGCCTGGCTCACAGTCTCTGCTCTAATTCATCCCAAAGGTGTTCAATCGGGATGAGGTCAGGACTCTGTGCAGGCCAGTCAAGTTCCTCCACACCAAACTCGCTCATCCATGTCTTTATGGACCGACACTTTGTGCACTGTTGCGCAGTCATGTTGGAACAGGAAGGGGCCATCCCCAAACTGTTCCCACAAAGTTAGGAGCATGAAATTGTCCAAAATGTCTTGGTATGCTGAAGCTTTAAGAGTTCCCAGACTCAAACCCAGACTCGTCCATGGGATTGCCAGACAGAGAAGTGTGATTGGTCACTCCAGAGAACACGTCTCCACTGCTCTAGAGTCCAGTGGCGGCGTGCTTTACCCCACTGCATCCCACGCTTTGCATTGCACTTGGTGATGTAAGGCTTGGATGAGCTGCTCGGCTATGGAAATCCATTCCATGAAGCTCTCTACACACTGTTCTTGAGCTAATCTGAAGGCCACATGAAGTTTGGAGGTCTGTAGCTATTGACTCTGCAGAAAGTTGGCGACTTCTGCGCACTGTGCGCCTCAGCATGCGCTGACCCCGCTCTGTGATTTTACGTGGCCTACCACTTCATAGCTGAGTTGCTGTTGTTCCCAATGGCTTCCACTTTGTTACAATACCACTAACAGTTGACCGTGGAATATTTAGTAGTGAGGAAATTTCACAAATGGACTTACTGCACAGGTGGCAACCTATCACTGTACCACGCTTCATTGGTACCGTACACGATTCACTGAGCTCCTGAGAGCGACCCGTTCTTTCACAAATGTTTGTAGAAGCGTCTGCATGCCTAGTGCTTGATTTATACACCTGTGGACATGGACGTGATTGAAACACCTGAATTCAATGATTTGGAGGGGTGTCCCAATACTTTTGGCAATATAGTGCATGTACAGACTTTAAACAGCCCTGGTGTTATATGTCCTAGAAACATATTCTCTTCACTGCATTCAGATAAAACATCATTATTTAACAAGATGATGGCTATTATTCTGTAGGTGCAAATTCAGATTAAAACATAAAACTTTAGAGCAGACCTTTAATCTGGTATGTAATACAAATATTAGCAAATTTTGGTGTCTTTTGACAGTATTGAATTCTATAGAATTAGTGTCATGAATGTGTGCAAGCAACACTTTGTGAGTCAAACTGAAACTGGCTGTGGTCTGCTTTCTTTAGATCTGGAAAAGAAATGTGGTTTCATGTGTTGGATGGACAAATGTTAATGTGCATTAGTGTGTGCATGTCTTGAGGTGTGTGTGTGTGTGTGTGTGTGTGTGAATAGCATATGGTTGAAAACACTTCCACAACTGACTTTCTTCTTTTTTTTGTAAAATATAATGCCTAATCCATGAATGCGGATGCTAGACCAAAAAAAAATCTCTCAAATAAAAAAGCTCTATTACTGTAAAATATAAAATGTACATATACTGTGTACTTGTATATTTATATACATAGGCTACTCATGCAGTGATCCTGTAGATAAACTGTTAGTTTTAATAGTTATTTTCAACACTATCAAGAGTTTAGAAGTTCATTCTAAGGAGTTTCAACTATTCTTGATATCATTGCAACACTTTGTGAGTCAAACTGAAACTGGCTATGGTATTTGGGCTTTCTTTAGATCTGGAAAAGAAATGTGGTTTCATCTGTTGGATGGACAAACAGCTTCTGCATGAGAATGTGTTTGTTTCTGGACGTTTTTGGTTTATGGTTTATGGTTAGAATGCAATACTGTCAAAAGTAAAAAAAATCACTGTAATAATTAAGTCTGCAGAAAAGTGCATTTTCCCACAGTAAATTGTACTAGGCACAAAAAACACTGCCTGATTTATTCATAAAGTGAGTTACAAACAGCATATAGTGCATTAGAGCGCCATCTAGTGTTCTTAACCAGGAATTCACCTTCCCAAGATTGACTTCACCCTCCAATATACAGGGAGTGCAGAATTATTAGGCAAGTTGTATTTTTGAGGATTAATTTTATTATTGAACAACAACCATGTTCTCAATGAACACAAAAAACTCATTAATATCAAAGCTGAATATTTTTGTATCAATATTTTAAGTAGTTTTTAGTTTTAGCTATTTTAGGGGGATATCTGTGTGTGCAGGTGACTATTACTGTGCATAATTATTAGGCAACTTAACAAAAAACTAATTTATACCCATTTCAATTATTTATTTTTACCAGTGAAACCAATATAACATCTCAACATTCACAAATATACATTTCTGACATTCAAAAACCAAACAAAAACAAATCAGTGACCAATATAGCCACCTTTCTTTGCAAGGACCCTCAAAAGCCTGCCATCCATGGATTCTGTCAGTGTTTTGATCTGTTCACCATCAACATTGCGTGCAGCAGCAACCACAGCCTCCCAGACACTGTTCAGAGAGGTGTACTGTTTTCCCTCCTTGTAAATCGCACATTTGATGATGGACCACAGGTTCTCAATGGGGTTCAGATCAGGTGAACAAGGAGGCCATATCATTAGATTTTCTTCTTTTATACCTTTTCTTGCCAGCCACGCTGTGGAGTACTTGGACGCGTGTGATGGAGCATTGTCCTGCATGAAAATCATGTTTTTCTTGAAGGATGCAGACTTCTTCCTGTACCACTGCCTGAAGAAGGTGTCTTCCAGAAACTGGCAGTAGGACTGGGAGTTGAGCTTGACTCCATCCTCAACCTGAAAAGGCCCCACAAGCTCATCTTTGATGATACCAGCCCAAACCAGTACTCCACCTCCACCTTGCTGGCGTCTGAGTCGGACTGGAGCTCTCTGCCCTTTACCAATCCAGCCACGGGCCCATCCATCTGGCCCATCAAGACTCACTCTCATTTCATCAGTCCATAAAACCTTAGAAAAATCAGTCTTGAGATATTTCTTGGCCCAGTCTTGACGTTTCAGCTTGTGTGTCTTGTTCAGTGGTGGTCGACTTTCTGCCTTTCTTACCTTGGCCATGTCTCTGAGTATTGCACACCTTGTGCTTTTGGGCACTCCAGTGATGTTGCAGCTCTGAAATATGGCCAAACTGGTGGCAAGTGGCATCTTGGCAGCTGCACGCTTGACTTTTCTCAGTTCACGGGCAGTTATTTTGCGCCTTGGTTTTTCCACACGCTTCTTGCGACCCTGTTGACTATTTTGAATGAAACGCTTGATTGTTCGATGATCACGCTTCAGAAGCTTGGCTATTTTAAGACTGCTGCATCCCTCTGCAATATATCTCACTATTTTTGACTTTTCTGAGCCTGTCAAGTCCTTCTTTTGACCCATTTTGCCAAAGGAAAGGAAGTTGCCTAATAATTATGCACACCTGATATAGGGTGTTGATGTCATTAGACCACACCCCTTCTCATTACAGAGATGCACATCACCTAATATGCTTAATTGGTAGTAGGCTTTCCAGCCTATACAGCTTGGAGTAAGACAACATGCATAACGAGGATGATGTGGTCAAAATACTCATTTGCCTAATAATTCTGCACTCCCTGTATATATACACTCACCTAAAGGATTATTAGGAACACCATACTAATACTGTGTTTGACCCCCTTTCGCCTTCAGAACTGCCTTAATTCTACGTGGCATTGATTCAACAAGGTGCTGAAAGCATTCTTTAGAAATGTTGGCCCATATTGATAGGATAGCATCTTGCAGTTGATGGAGATTTGTGGGATGCACATCCAGGGCACGAAGCTCCCGTTCCACCACATACCAAAGATGCTCTATTGGGTTGAGATCTGGTGACTGTGGGGGCCATTTTAGTACAGTGAACTCATTGTCATGTTCAAGAAACCAATTTGAAATGATTCGAACTTTGTGACATGGTGCATTATCCTGCTGGAAGTAGCCATCAGAGGATGGGTACATGGTGGTCATAAAGGGATGGACATGGTCAGAAACAATGCTCAGGTAGGCCGTGGCATTTAAACGATGCCCAATTGGCACTAAGGGGCCTAAAGTGTGCCAAGAAAACATCCCCCACACCATTACACCACCACCACCAGCCTGCACAGTGGTAACAAGGCATGATGGATCCATGTTCTCATTCTGTTTACGCCAAATTCTGACACTACCATCTGAATGTCTCAACAGAAATCGAGACTCATCAGACCAGGCAACATTTTTCCAGTCTTCAACTGTCCAATTTTGGTGAGCTCGTGCAAATTGTAGCCTCTTTTTCCTATTTGTAGTGGAGATGAGTGGTACCCGGTGGGGTCTTCTGCTGTTGTAGCCCATCCGCCTCAAGGTTGTGCGTGTTGTGGCTTCACAAATGCTTTGCTGCATACCTCGGTTGTAACGAGTGGTTATTTCAGTCAAAGTTGCTCTTCTATCAGCTTGAATCAGTCGGCCCATTCTCCTCTGACCTCTAGCATCAACAAGGCATTTTCGCCCACAGGACTGCCGCATACTGGATGTTTTTCCCTTTTCACACCATTCTTTGTAAACTCTAGAAATGGTTGTGCGTGAAAATCCCAGTAACTGAGCAGATTGTGAAATACTCAGACCGGCCCGTCTGGCACCAACAACCATGCCATGCTCAAAATTGCTTAAATCACCTTTCTTTCCCATTCTGACATTCAGTTTGGAGTTCAGGAGATTGTCTTGACCAGGACCACACCCATAAATGCATTGAAGCAACTGCCATGTGATTGGTTGATTAGATAATTGCATTAATGAGAAATTGAACAGGTGTTCCTAATAATCCTTTAGGTGAGTGTATATATATACAGTACTGTGCAAAAGTCTTAGGCACGTTGGTATTTTCACACGAAAAATGTTTTTAAGACAGTTATTTATATCTTTTACCGTAGTGTGTCAGTAGGAAATATCAGTTTACATTTACAAACATTCATTTTGCAATTAATTGTAATAATCCAGTGAGATTTAAAAAAAAAAAAATGTTATGCACAAGAAGTCTGACAGCAGCCGGTCTGATCTGATCTCACCATCATCGAGTCTGTCTGTGATTACATGAAGAAACAGAAAAAACTGAGACAGACTAAATCCAGAAAAACTAAGGCAACGTCTCCCAGACACTTGAGGAAACCTTCCTGCAAAACTACAGTACTGGGAAAAGTGTAGGCACTTGTCAGAATGCTTTAAAGTGAGAATGCTGTCAAAAATAATAACATAAATAGCTTTTATTTATGAATTAACTTCTATTAACTAAATCAAATGGATATTTGGGGTGACCACACTTTGCGTTTAAAACGGCTTTTGTCGCCTGCATCTGTTCCTACACCTATTCATGTAGTTTTGCAGGAAGGTTTCCTCAAGTGTCTGGGAGACGTTGCCTCAGTTCTTCTGGATTTAGTCCATCTCAGTTTTTTCTGTTTCTTCATGTAATCACAGACAGACTTGATGATGGTGAGATCAGATCAGACCGGCTGCTGTCAGACTTCTTGTGCATAAAAAAATTAAATAAATAAATCTCACTGGATTATTATTCTGGACAGTACTAAATAAAAAATAATGCGTTTTGTATGATTTCTCTTATTTAGTTAAAATTATTCACATTTTCACAGACGCAAGCGGTTCACATTCTTTTTCTTGCAACTGTATATAAATATAAACTACCGGACAAAAGTTTGCAATGTTTTTAAAAGTTCTGCTTTTATGCTATTATAAATACAAAAAACTGTAATATTGTGAAATATTATTAAAATGTAAAATAACTTTTCAATTTGAATATATTTTAACGTGTAATTTATTCCTGTGATCAAAGCTGAATTTATCATCATTACTCCAGTCTTCAGTGTCACATGATCCTTCAGAAATCATTCTGATATGAGGATTTGCTGCTCAAGAAACATTTATGATTATTATCAATGTTGAAAGCAGTTGTGTAAAAAATTTTTTTTAGGATTCTTTGATGAATAGAAAGTCCAAAACAACAGCATATTATCTGAAATAGAATCTTTTGCAACATTGAACTACCATTCAAACGTTTTGGGTCGGTAAGAATTACATTTTTTTGCAGAAATCCTCCACCTTCCCCAGCTCCACCTGTATAGATCTGGACCATGACCCCTGCAGTTTTGATAAGGGAAAATAGCCTGCGTGATCCGCTAACTAAAACTTCCAACAACGAACATCAAATTGTAATTCAAGCCATACACTAGGGGTGTGTGATATATATATATCGTCTGCGCTAATCTTTCGCCAGGCATCAGCATAACAAATGTGATATTGATTTTATATACAAGTACTAATATATAAGTGTACTAAACAAGAAGCTAATAAGTGACTTACATTTTAGACACCATATTGCCTGTTTTTGCTCTATTTCGCCAATGAAAATAGTTCAAAATAAAACCACAGCAATGTTGCGTCTGTGAGCAACACCTGAAGGTGTTTCCTTACTGAATGAATCAGCTTTTTGAACAAATCAATTGAATCAATGATTCAATGATTAAGGCTGAATCTGAAATCGCCCTCCATACTCTTAAATAGGGCATTGTTTGAGGGGACAGCCATTTGTAGTGGTGTCCGAAACCATAGCGGACATTTTTGAGTGCACTCATTCAATCCCACAATGCACCGCAATAACAAGTGTACAGCCGATGTACACACAACGGCTGTCCGAATTCACTCACTCGTTTTCATTCACTCCTTCAAGTGAATTATATTAGTGGACTAACGTAGTGAATAAGGTTCGGATTCAGCCTAAAATAGATTAAGATAGTCAAACGCTTCGTTCCTGAATGAATCAGCCGTTTGAATGAATCGGTTGAGTCTCAGTGACTTGCTGCCACCTACTGGCGGTTTTAATTTCATATATAAAGTATCTTTTCATGTTTTAAATCATTTCAAATATCAATATTCAACGTTTTAAAACATCAAAACATTATTGATGCATTTGTAACTGCAGGTTATTAATTTGTCACCTCTGAGCTGCATTACACTTTAGATGGTGTTTCCTCTCCATTGCAAAGATGAATTTTCTTATTTAATTTGATTGGTAACATCCCTATTGTGTATAATTATTATAATTTTGATTAAATTATGAAATTGACACAAAAGATGATGCATGCAAACAATTAGTGTAAAAAAAAAAAAAAGGTATATAACGGTAAAAATGCCCATAAAAAGGTAAAAAATCAATTGAAACGTATTGGAAAGAATGATTTCTGTGACTGCTGTGAACTGACCACCACACAGAATATGAAGAATATCAAAAACTTTAGGAGTCAGCCGTCCACAGCAGTCCTAAACCTGCCAAGGTACCAGCACAATAACACACTCAGCAAAATATCTTTTAATTATCGTTACTGAGAAAATTTTTTGTCAATATATCGCACATCCCTAATCAAAATGTATCAAAGTTGAATTGTGCAGGGTTTAAAGTTGAGACATCCCACATAAAAGACTGGTCTACAGGGGACAGATTTGGCATTTTGCTCATTCATACTTCTTATTTCACTTAGTTCATATTGTAATAATAATCAATATTATTCTATTAATGATCAGGCAAGTGTAATATATAATGGTGGTCCGATATCTGGAAATCTGATCTTTTTCTCCTGCACCCGTCTCCTACAGATGTTTAACAATAATTCCCAATATTACGTTACTCAAACATTTTCAATAGGGTGTATGGTGTTGCCATCTGGTAGGCGAAAAGATTAATTCTGTACTGGTATCTATTTTTATTTTTTGGTCAGTTGCGCTTTTTTCCTTTATGTCTTTATGGTTCTTAGTGCACGGTTTTAATTGTACGCAGCAATGCTGCAAATGCTTTGGTAATATAAATCTAAAAATAACTGAATAGCATCTACGAATCTATGAATCATATGTAGGCATCGCTGCTTTATGTCCAGGATATACAAGAGGCATACACTCAGACAGGTCTCAGATGGGTGTACAAGCAAGAAATCTCAAATCAAAATGAATTCAATTACATAAAAACTCATTTAAAAAACTTATGAACAGACACAAAACAACATACTCCGGTTTTCTTTTTATTTTAAATTAGCCAAAACAAAAGTCAAATGTAAAACAAATGACAGTGAAAAAAAATCCCCTGAATCCTAACAAATATCCAATGTTAATGTGAGTGTGACAGGAGAGCTCTCTTTAAACGGCATCAAATACACAGGAATAGAAACCGGCATGTCAGAGCAGTCTAATATTCATACAAACATAATGAGATTAGTGTTTAAATTCATGCTCAGTAGAATATTGCATGCTCAGAATATGTCCCCGCCTAACATCTGAAAGTCGGGTGAAGTTATCCACACATTCACATGTCCTCAGTTAACACCATCCTCAGGTTGATCCATTACACTGGAACGGATGACAGTATTACACTAAAGGCCGGTGTTGTGCCTAATTTTGACTAGCTTTCATTGCTGATAGATCTTTGCCGTGGGAAATGCAACGGCTGCAATAAATGCATTCCCTCTACTGTACTTCCGAGTGGAGTGGGATCTGAAAGAAAACACATGAGACCGATGACATTAATGAAAATCTTTGCTTTTGTTTGGAGGATGACCAATGAAATGTGTAGCACAAATATAAAATCTAAACCATCTGAAGTCAATGTGTTTAAAGAGGACATATTCTGCTTTTTTACATCTACATCTTTCTTTAGTGTGTAATGTTGCTGTTTGAGCATGAAAAAGCACTTGGTCGCTCCAGCGGGAGTTCTTCTCTATATCAGTGTCACGGTTTCTGAACTCCTGAAACTCCTAACTCCATTGTAGTCTTGAGTTTTCTTCCGGGAACAAACACGTCACAATATTCCTCATTTGGATAATTCATATGCAGAATAAAGGGACAGGCCTGTTTGAGTTAGTTAGCAGTGTGTTAAAACTTGTGGTTAAGGTAAGGGGTGGGACATCGAAGCGCTTGACCAATCACAACACACTGCTTCAGCCAACCAATCAGAACACATTGCGCTTTTCAGAAGGCGGGGCTTCATAGAGACAGGAACTAAACAAAGCATTACTGACAGACTGAGAAGAGAGGAGCTGCAACAATGGAGAATATGTTAGGAATAATTGATTGGCCATTGACTTATTAGCAAAATAATGCACACCCGAGGTGGTAATGCGGCCACAACACATGTCGGGTGCTGCATTATTTTTCTAATAATTAATTAGAGTCAATTATTCAGCTTGTACTACAGTTGCCACACCTCAAAAGATTGTTTAGATTATGTATTTCAAGACATTTGTCAGGTCTTAAAATTTTGAAATTTTTGGTGCGGGACTAATTTCTTACGCATCTAAACCCAAGCCTCCGTTGCTAATTCCAAAACGTAATTTTAGAGATAGTATATGAATTACCCGAGTCTGTGCATCTCAGTGTTCGGCAGCAGCGTCTAATAGCGAAACTGTAAGTTTACCTGCTTCAGGATCAGCACTGTTATTACCTCGCTAGTGAGAAATGTCTTGAATGTTTTAAGTTGTTTTACCATGACTGATACAATCGTCAGAGCAGCACTGGGAACATGTTTTTGTGCGAGTGTGTGTCTGTACTGTATGTGTGTGTGTGCGTCTGAGTGGGATATACACTCACCTAAAGGATTATTAGGAACACCTGTTCAATTTCTCATTAATGCAATTATCTAATCAACCAATCACATGGCAGGTGCTTCAATGCATTTAGGGGTGTGGTCCTGGTCAAGACAATCTCCTGAACTCCAAACTGAATGTCAGAATGGGAAAGAAAGGTGATTTAAGCAATTTTGAGCGTGGCATGGTTGTTGGTGCCAGACGGGCCAGTCTGAGTATTTCACAATCTGCTCAGTTACTGGGATTTTCACGCACAACCATTTCTAGAGTTTACAAAGAATGGTGTGAAAAGGGAAAAACATCCAGTATGCGGCAGTCCTGCGGGCAAAAATGCCTTGTTGATGCTAGAGGTCAGAGGAGAATGGGCCGACTGATTCAAGCTGATAGAAGAGCAACTTTGACTGAAATAACCACTCGTTACAACCGAGGTATGCAGCAAAGCATTTGTGAAGCCACAACACGCACAACCTTGAGGCGGATGGGCTACAACAGCAGAAGACCCCACCGGGTACCACTCATCTCCACTACAAATAGGAAAAAGAGGCTACAATTTGCACTGGCTCACCAAAATTGGACAGTTGAAGACTGGAAAAATGTTGCCTGGTCTGATGAGTCTCGATTTCTGTTGAGACATTCAGATGGTAGAGTCAGAATTTGGCGTAAACAGAATGAGAACATGGATCCATCATGCCTTGTTACCACTGTGCAGGCTGCTGGTGGTGGTGTAATGGTGTGGGGGATGTTCTTGGCACACTTTAGGCCCCTTAGTGCCAATTGGTCATCGTTTAAATGCCACGGTCTACCTGAGCATTGTTTCTGACCATGTCCATCCCTTTATGACCACCATGTACCCATCCTCTGATGGCTACTTCCAGCAGGATAATGCACCATGTCACAAAGCTCGAATCATTTCAAATTGGTTTCTTGAACATGACAATGAGTTCACTGTACTAAAATGGAACGGGAGCTTCGTGCCCTGGATGTGCATCCCACAAATCTCCATCAACTGCAAGATGCTATCCTATCAATATGGGCCAACATTTCTAAAGAATGCTTTCAGCACCTTGTTGAATCAATGCCACGTAGAATGAAGGCAGTTCTGAAGGCGAAAGGGGGTCAAACACAGTATTAGTATGGTGCTCCTAATAATCCTTTAGGTGAGTGTAGAGCGGGAGAAAGAGAGTATGTGCTGCCCCTACATAATAAAACGTAATTTTGTGGCAAAAAATATGGAATTATTCTTGTCGCTTCATTAAGGTTGAACCACTGGAGTCACATGGACTATTTTAACGATGTCTTTACTGCCTTTCTGTGCCTTGAAAGTGTTAATTAAATTGCTGTCTATGGACGGGTCAGAGAGCTCTTGGATTTCATCAAAAATATCTTCATTTGTGTTCTGAAGATGAACGAAGGAAGGTCTTACGGGTTTGGAATTACATGAGGGCAAGGAATTGATGACAATTTACATTTTTGGGTGAACTAACCCTTTAAGTTGTGTTTGATGTTTGCTATATTCAGTAAGTGTACTTTCTTGGAGCAGATAAAATAAAAGGGAGTTCATATATCTGACTGCTTGTATTCAATGACGAAAATGTAGCCATGTGCAGTAATAGTGAAAATTGAGGACGCAACGAATCGTGATGCATCGTGTCGAATCATTGACATGATAATCGTAATCGAATTGAATCGTGAACGAGTGACGATTCACAGCCCTATCGGCGAGGCATCAGCATCTCTCTCAGGTTGCAAATTTGATAGTTCACACTACGCAATTGTCACTCATGTGAACAAGCTACGATTTGACTACGATTTCGGCCATTTGTTGTCAGCAACTTTCACAAAACTGTCGGTGAGTAAAAATCTGGGCTAAAATCATGATTACATTTCTTTTGAACAACTGGGCCCTAGAGATCAATGTTCCCACAATATTCATCTTCAACCTCATTCAAACAGACCTGAAGCAGCTCATGAAGATCTTCGGGAACACTTGATAATTATAAACAGGAGTGTATTTGATTTGGGTTGGAACTGAACTACACAGAAAGCTAGATTTTCAGGAACAGGACTGTGTAACCGTGATCTAAATGACTGACACAGTTTTGATCTAAAATAAGGTCATTATTACACTGGAATATTTGAGTTACTCACCAGAGAGAGAAACATTGAAAAACTTGACTGATGTTTTTCCACTTCTGATGATCTGTAGTTTATACGGTCCAGTCTGTTTCATTGTGATGTTTGTGATGGTCAGAGATCCAGTCTGATGATCCAGCTTCAGTCTGTCTCTGAATTGCTCATCAGGACCATGATCTGTAGTGGTCTTTCTGGTCCCTCCTTTGGTTTCAGCTATGACGGTTTCTTTGTCTCCAAACAGCCACAGGATCACTTCATCTGTCTGTAGTTTAGCATCAGTGTTGAGTGTGACGGATTCTCCCTCCATCACTGGCATTGACTCTGTCACAGAAACAGAAAATACAGAGGGGAATTTAGAACGAGAAAACAAACCATAGTAATAAGCAGTAAAAGCAATGCTCAGTACCCCAAATGAACTCAGTCGCTCATTACTTGAATGTAATGTAGTCAAATGGCTCAATTCCCATGTATGTTGTGATCCATGTTTTGGACCATCATCATCTCTGATACATGTATGATCAGTTACTGTAATATGTGGCATTAATTCACTAATTGGGATTGTGTCAGGAAACAGGTTGTAAATACACGATCAGGCTTAACATTATGACCACCTTCCTAATATTGTGTTGGTCCCCCTTTTCCTGCCAAAACAGCCCTGACCCATCAAGGCATGGACTCCACTAGACCCCTGAAGATGTGCTGTGGTTTCTGGCACCAAGATGTTAGCAGAAGATCCATACGCAACAAACTGCGATGCACTGTGTATTCTGACACCTTTCTTTCAGAACCAGCATTAACCTCTTGAGCAGTTTGAGCTCCAGTAGCTCGTCTGTTTGATCGGACCACGCGGGCCAGCCTTCGCTGCCCACGTGCATCAATGAGCCTTGGCCGCCCATGACCCTGTCTCCGGTTCTCCACTGTTCCTTCCTTGGAGCACTTTTGATAGATACTGACCACTGCAGACCGGGAACACCCCACAAGAGCTGCAGTTTTGGAGATGCTCTGACCCAGTCGTCTAGCCATTACAATTTGGCCCTTGTCAAACTCGCTCAAATCCTTACACTTGCCCATTTTTCCTGCTTCTAACACATCAACTTCGAGGACAAAATGTTCACTTCCTGCCTAATATTTCCCACCCACTAACAGGTGCCGTGATGAAGAGATAAACAGTGTTATTCACCTGTCAGTGGTCATAATGTTATGCCTGATCGGTGTATCTAACTTAAGGCGCTTTTCCACTGCGTGGTACGACTCGGCTCGCTTGGAATCTCAATGGGGGTGTTAAAGGTCACATATTGTACACAGAGTTTTATTTTAAGTTTTGATGTCCTTAAGAATATATATTTGGGGTATAAGTACCAAAATCCATCTCAATATATTTTTACAGCTCCTCTCTCAGGAGCTCTGCTAAGAACAGGTCGATTTTGGCATGTCTAATTAATATTCATGAGCCTCTCTTCTGATTAGTCTGTTGTCTGTACATGTTGATACTCACATGTAAGGTAAATAGAAACACCAGTTATGATGGTCACTACTGAGGGAAATGTCCGACCTTACATGTTTGAGCCGAACTCAGACCCTTAAATCGCAGACGACAGGAGACAACCAACCACCTCCTCAAACGCGCTTACAACAGGATGTTTCAGAATGGTAATTAATAAAATTTTTTTTTTTTTTTACTTTCGGCATTAGGGTTAGCATCACGTTAGCATCACGTTAGCGTTGCATAACCATTTAAAAACTATAATTTCAGATTATGCTGGCTCCATAATGTAAAATAATAAATGTGTGGAAAGTTTACTTAAGGGTTGCGGATTTGAGGTCAGGCCTCAAATCCGCTAAAGTGCTGTGGTATTTCTGTATAAACAAACATTAGCCACTGGTCTCTTATATTAATGTTGTTCAGAAGCCTGTGCAATGATGTAGTTTCCTGACATCCATCGACTGAACAGCGTTTTCTCGACATGTTTCCATGTTGTTGCTCAGCAATGGCATGGACGCAATGTTGCCTGGGGGTTTTGCAAAAGGAGGGTGGGGCGGTGGGCAGTTCTGACGGCACATTTTTATGGAAGCCACAACGGCTCGTGAAAAGGCACAGATACTTTATGCAGGCTGTATGCATTTGACTGTGGATTGACTGTTTTGAAACTTATATGGTAGTTACATAGCCCCTAGACCGGAGTTATCAAAAAAGCCAGGAAATTTCAGTTGACAATATGGGACCTTTAAATATGACCGCAAACTGATGAGCAGATGTCAATAAAACAGCACTGTGTTTCAAAACTTCACTGAATGAACAAAAAACAGTTACTGTCAAGGATAACTATTTGAATTCACATGATTATTCTGCTAGTCATTTCATTTAAAAGATGATTCACTATAAAATTATTACTACATTGAAAGATTTGAGTCACTCACCAAAGACAGAAACACTAAATCTCTTGAATGAGCTTTTTCCACTTCCACTGATCTTCAGTTCATAAAGTCCAGAGTCTGTGGTTCTGGTGTTTGTGATGATCAGAGATCCAGTCCGATGATCCAGCTTCAGTCTGTCTCTGAATCTCCAATCAAGACCATCAGATGTGGAGTTTTCTGTGGTCCCTCCATTGATTTCAGCTATAGGAGTGTTTTCATCTCCAAATGTCCACAGGATCTGATCGTCTTTCTGTAGTTCAGCATCAAGTGTTAGAGTGATATCATGTCCTTCCACCAATGATAGTGGCGTCACAGCATCTGAATCGGCAGCACACAGAAACAGAGAAAAGCAGACATTAGAACAAAAATGAGCAAAATCAGCACTGGTCATTCGCTCCAAATTTCCCACCTACACTGTGATTGATCATTAAAACCCATTCATACTCACGAGATGGCCTAAGCTTGTTAAAACTTGTCTTCCAGTCTGACCAGCCCAAAAGTGGCCAAACTGACTAAAACCATCCCACAGACCAGCTGGGAGACCAGCTAAGACCATGTTACCAGCTACGACAGAACGGGAAAACTTTTGTGCCCCAGAAGACATAATAGTCATAAAGTATACACACACACAAACACATATACAGTATCTCACAAAATTGAGTACACCCCTCACATTTTTGTAAATATTTTATTATCTCTTTTCATGGGACAACACTGAAGAAATGACACTTTGCTACAAGTAGTGACTGAGTGTACAGCTTGTATAACAGTGTAAATTTGCTGTCCCCTCAAAATAACTCAACACACAGCCATTAATGTCTAAACCGCTGGCAACAAAAGTGAGTACACCCTAAGTGAAAATGTCCAAATTGGCCCAAAGTGTCAATATTTTGTGTGGCCACCATTATTTTCCAGCACTGCCTTAACCCTCTTTGGCATGGAGTTCACCAGAGCTTCACAGGTTGCCACTGGAGTCCTCTTCAACTCTGGTGGATGTTAGAGACCTTGCGCTCCTCCACTTTCTGTTTGAGGATGCCACACAGATGCTCAGTAAGGTTTAGGTCTGGAGACATGCTTGGCCAGTCCATCACCTTTACCCTCAGCTTCTTTAGCAAGGCAGTGGTCATCTTGGAGGTGTGTTTAGCATTGTTATTAGGGCTGGTCCGAATACCATTTTTTGCGCTTCGAAGCTTTGGTAGTAATCAACACTGAATATTCAAAGCTTCGGAGGGAGGGGCTGAACATATTCTTCTGTCTAATAAAGGCAGGAATCTCGAAAAGTTGGCTAGGCTATAAGATAATAAAAATAGTTTTTTTAAAAAGTATTGTATTTCGCCAGATTTACGGAAGGGAGAAAAAAAAAAAAAAGAATATTCAAATCCCACATTTGAAAATCGAATACCAACCCACCGAACGAATATTTGAATATTCTGGTACAGCCCTAGTCGTCATCATGTTGGAATACTGCCCTGCGGCCCAGTTTCCGAAGGGAGGGGATCATGCTCTGCTTCAGTATGTCACAGTACATGTTGGCATTCATGGTTCCCTCAATGAACTGTAGCTCCCCAGTGCTGGCAGCACTCATGCAGCCCCAGACCATGAAACTCCCACCACCATGCTTGACTGTAGGCAAGACACACTTGTCTTTGTACTCCTCACCTGGTTGTCGCCACACACGCTTGACACCATCTGAACCAAATAAGTTTATCTTGGTCTCATTAGACCACAAGACATGGTTCCAGTGTCCTTAGTCTGCTTGTCTTCAGCAAACTGTTTGCGGGTTTTCTTGTGCATCATCTTTAGAAGAGGCTTCCTTCTGGGACCAATTTGATGCAGTGTGTGGCATATGGTCTGAGCACTGACAGGCTGACCCCCACCTCTTCAACCTCTGCAGCAATGCTGGCAGCACTCATATGTCTATTTTGCAAATCCAACCTCTGGATATGATGCTGAGCATGCGCACTCAACTTAGTGGAACCTGTCCTGTTAAACCGCTGTATGGTCTTGGCCACCGTGCAGCTCAGTTTTAGGGTGTTGACAATCTTCTCAAAGCCTAGGCCATCTTTATGTAGAGCAACAATTCTTTTTTTCAGATCCTCAGAGAGTGATGCCATGTTGAACTTCCAGTGACCAGTATGAGAGACTGTGAGAGCGACAACACCAAACTTCACACACCTGTAAGACCATGCAACACTAACGAGTCACATGACACTGGGGTGGGAAATGGCTAATTGGGCCCAATTTGGACATTTTCACTTAGGGGTGTACTCACATTTGTTGCCAGCGTTTTAGACATTAATGGCTGTGTGTTGAATTATTTTGAGGGGACAGCAAATGTACACTATTATACAAGCTGTACACTCACTACTTTACATTGTAGCAAAGTGTCATTTCTTCAGTGTTGTCCCATGATATAACAAAATATTTACAAAAATGTGAGGGGTGTACTCACTTTTGTGATACATACTGTATATACACAGTTTGATAAAACAATTTGAAACCTGGGGTCAGGACCGGTTGCACCAGCTGTGTGCAAGTTACAACTAATTATGAAGTAAAGAGGCACCAAGTTACAACTTGCCCACTACTAAATATTTTTGCACCATTAAACTTAGTTAAAACATAGCTCTATGATCAGATATTTAAACTAAATAAAAACAGAAGGCTCTGATCAAGAGTAATGGTTGGAATAAAATGGCAGGCTGACTTCAGACTGCCTCAATAAGCTCTTGTTTTACCCGACAGGCTTTAATCCTCATATACAATAATGCTGACATTTACACTCACTTACATTTTAAGAGAGAAAACATTATCCCCCGGTTTCACAGACAAGGCTTAAACTCATGTGCATGTGCATAAAATGCATGTTTGAGCTGTTTTAACTGAAAGCAACTTGCACTGAGATACCTTAAAATATGTCAGTGCCATTGTTTTGTCTCAAGATGCACACCAGTAATGTTTTAAGGCAAATTTATAAAAGCTATTTAAATGCGCTAATTGAACAAAGGCCTAATCCTGGCTTAATCTAAACCATGTCTGTGAAACCAGGCCTATGTGAATGGATTACTTTAACACGAACCTGTCCTAAACAGCCTCTGTGTGCTTTGATAGCATTAGCATATGCCAATGCTGTTATTCTTTCGCAAAACATTAAACACTACTAAATCTGATATGACTACTAAATCCCACTTAAAGGGATAGTTCACCCAAAAATGAAAATTAGCCAATGATTTACTCACCCTCAAGTCATCCTAGGTGTATATGACATAAAAAAGTATATATGCAAAATTACCAAAATTAGACCAATCAGCCTTTTTATGTAACTGACCTGTCTTGAAGAAAATATAGATGACTAACTTGTAAGACTAATTTAATCAGTTTATGCAACCGGCCACCTGAATTTAAACACATTTACACCTTTAAACTCTAATAAAGTCTAGAAAAGCTTGTTGTTTTTCCCTTGCTATTGTATTAGCCATAATATGATGTACTTTACGTTTCAGTTTAGAGATCTTGTGGCGTTGGTTAATCACAGCAACTACAGCTGCTAACACCAGCAGGACAACAGCAACACTGATCCCTGCTATTTTATCTGAAGACAGACCTGATACTGCAATGACAAAGAGAGACAGTCATTAGTGTGAGTGAAAGAGTCTGACTATAACACTAAGAAATTGCATTTGGCTAAAACATAGTAAATAGGAATCTGATTAAGGTGAATCCCCCCAAAAATCCGAAAATTATAAATACTAGTATTAAAAAAATGCATACTACACACTACATTAGTGAAATCAACTGTCAATTTTTAAATAAAACTAAAATATTAATTTTTGTAAAAAGCGATTGTATTAGAAAGTATTTGAATTACCATAGTGTATGAGATGTGCTATATAAATAAACTTGCCTTGCCTTAAGTATCAAATGATTTTTTATGTGACAATGTTAATGATAATAATAGTATTTTCTTTACAAAATGTTCAATAAATTGCACCAGAAACAAACAGTTAAAGACAAAAATTATGTTTAACAGTTCCAAAGAATTTTAAATTGTTAATTTAACTTTAGGATCATTTATAGAGCTCTTGATCGACTCACCACTGACAGTAACAGTCAATCTCAAGTGTACGGCATGTCTGTTGATCTTCAGTTCATAGAGTCCAGCGTTTGAGGTTTTGCATTGTGTTATAGTGAGAGATCCAGTCTGGTTATTAAGCTGCAGTCTGTCTCTAAATCTCTCATCAGCACCATCATATTTATAGAACTGCTGGACCAGCGAGGACTGGTTTTTATAGATTTCAGCTATGACAGTGTCTCCAAACATCCACAGTATGAAATCATCTCTCTGTATTTCAGTCAGATCAGTGTCTAGAGTGACAGATTCTCCCTCAGTCACTGACACTGTCCTCTTTTCACCTGTAACAAACACATGAAGAACAGAGAATGAAATGCATACAGGAAGATTAAACAAATATTGTAGTCTGTGAAACCAGGCCTGAAAGACGTGAGCTACTCACCGCTGACAGTCACATTGAATGACTTGTGTATGGTGTGATTGCTGCTGCTGGTACTGATGTCAACTCTATAAAGTCCAGAGTGATTCATTCCGATGTTCCTGATGGTTAGAGATCCAGTCCAATAGTCCAGCTTCAGTCTGTCTCTGAATCTCCCATCACCATCGTGTTTAGAGACTTTTCTAGCCTTTCTATTGATTTCAGCTATAGGAGCGTTTTGATGTTCAAACCTCCACCTTATCACATCATCTCTCTGTATTTCGGTAAGATCAGTGTTTAAAGTGACAGGATCTCCCTCCAGCACTGACACTGACTTCACCTCATCTACAGGTACTGATACACCTGAAGAAGAAACAGGAATAGTTACTGCAACTGTTCAGTGCATCACTGGTCCAAATCCACATTTCAACTCTAGGGCCCTGTTTACACCTGGGGCCAGATTTACTAAACAGGGCAAATTAGCACAAGAGCGCAATTCCAAAAAAAGCGCTGATGGGAGTGGAAAGTTCAGCACATGATCTACTGACAACACGCAGCCGGATCATTTCGATAATGACCAACACAATCTATTAGCGTCTGGTTTAAGACATGCTTTTATTTGGGCGGTAAATAACGGCGCAAACACCAGTAAATTGACGAGCACAAACCTTAGTAAATCACCTTGCGTGATTCATTTAAATACTCTTCTCCCATAAATACTGCGTCTGAAAGGGAAACTCCTACATATGCATAAGCAATAAGGTCAGCCGCAAAAATAACCCCGTCCACACCTTTTCAGCGCTACATTATCACTGCGTGTCTTCGGTAAATCCTGACGCCAAAAGAGGGTTTGTGCTGCCGTAGGCTGTTAGTAAATCTGGCCCCTGGTATTAAGTTGTGTTTTGGTTGATCGGATCACAAGTAGACGGGGGAGACCCATTCCCGGTTACAACTGGTGTTTTAATCCGTCTCTTTTGACCACTTTCAAACACTTCTGTCCTGCTTTCTACGAGGGGAGGGTCTATGGGACCAGGCTATAATAAGCTTAATATGCTTGCGCAAATTGGACACAACGGACACAACGGAAAAACACACAGAGAGCCTCAACTTTAGCTTCTGCTCTGACAGCCGCAAGACCAGCCGAACACTGTGAGTGTGTGTTAAGCCCAAAGTATACTTTGGATGTCCGTGTCCATAAAACAGGAATGCAGAAATGGCAAATTCAGAGTAAACACAGAATTCAATGAAAAACATGCCTCAATCCCCAGCAGAATTAAAAGCCAGTTAGTTAACCTAGTTTTAAAATTAGATAGTTGGAGCCACTCTGTGCCAATCCTACACTTCTGGGGGCCCTAAGCAAAACTTTGTGAAGGGGCCTGTCACTGCATTCTTAAAAAACCCAAAATTTCCATAAACTTAAGTAATAATTACAATGGTTTCCAGTATGCAAGGTACACTGCCAGTTTTCTATATAATGGAATTAAAACATCAAAGAAAAAAACATCAAGGGCCCTACGCAACTTGCGTAGTTTGCGTATAGGGAGGAGCGGCTCTGGGGCCACTCTAACGTGCAGGGGTAAAAGATTACACAGTCTAGGTACAGCAACCGAAAATGCCTGGTCTCACCTAAGTCTTAATCTAGATCTAGGAACATTTAAAAGCAGCTGATTCATATTTGACTTGTCTGTCACTGAGATGAAGTTGGTTAGTGCACATGCGTGTGTTGTGATCATAAAGAAACAGTTCTACGATTAAATAATCACAACTGTTATGCTGCATTTCATGGGCATTTCTAGGCATAGAAGAACTAGAGTGGAATCTAATTACAACATTTAAAAACTTTATCCTCACCACTGACATTGAATATCTTGTTTAAAGTATGTTTGTTGCTGGTCACTTCATAAAGCCCAGAGTGTTCAGTTGTGATGTTTCTGATGGTGAGATCTCCAGTTTGATTGTCCAGTTTCAGCCTGCCTCTGAATCTCCCATCAAGAGCTTCATCATATGTAAAGCTCTTATTGGCTCCTCTGTTGATTTGAGCTATGCGGGCGCCTTCAGCTCCAAACCTCCACTCTAACACGTCATCTCTCTGTATTTCAGGAAGACCGGTGTGTAAAGTGACCGCATCGCCCTCCGTCACTGACACTGCCTCACCAGACACACCTGCAGATAAAAAAGGAACAGTTAGACAAAAAATGTAATAAATATATTCATTTATAAACAGACTTATGCACCCTCCAGAAGCTTGTGTTCTGTTCCAGCAACAATCGACCCATTAATACTCACACTTACTATTCTATTTCTATTCGAATAGTTTTTCAATTGTAATAGAATTTTTTTAATAAAAAAAAAAAAATATGCAAAAAAACTACACATTTTATGTTGGATATATTATCAGGTACCCCCCAAGCTCCCAAAACAATTTCATTCATGCCATAGAGGGCTAAATGATTAAATGTAAACAGTCGGCATATAGATTTAATGTCATTTAGTCTTGCTTAAAATTTCATAGTTTACATTAAATTTGAATATAAATTATAGATTTAATTCAATAATAGGCTAACAAAACAGGTTAGGTGAACAATAATCTAATTTTGTAATTCTCATGAATTTGATAACATTCATAAATAACATGACTGTCAGCAGGACAAAGTAATGTGTACTTGTGATAAATGCTTATCAATCTGCACATGGTGCAGGATCTTTCAAAAATAACAGGAAACAATAAATGTTAGCAGACGACAAGGTTGTTGCATTACTTTCCCCATTTACATTTACTCTTTGTTTGTGGCATTAATTTTTTGATAGTTTGTGATGTGTAGTTCAATGAGCAGATCAATCAAATTTTGTCAGACATATATGGAAACAATTATTTCATTATATTGGTAACGCTTTACAATAAGGTTTCATTTGTAAACATTAGTTAATGTATTAGCTAACATGAACTAACAATGAGCAATACATTTATTACTGTAGGCCTATTTATTAATCTTCGTTAATGTTAATGAATAAAAATACAGTCGTTCATTGTTTGTTCATGTATTTTATGTTGAAATTAACATTAAGATTAATAAATGCTGTAAAAGTATTGCTCATTAATTAGCGCATGTTAACTAATGAAACCTTTTTGTAAAGTTTTAACATTATTTTTTTAAAAACACAGGCGTTACAGCAAAGATCTCCCCTGCTAAAACACTCAATTAACAAATAAACCAGCCTATCTCAACAAAGATTTCCCCCCCCCCACATATAATTCTTTGAAAACATCATGAAGCAACAAAAAATATAAAAAAAAACAATAATAACATAACAAAAAAGGTATACATGTGTACTCAAATTAAAGAAGACGAATGTAATTCTTTGTAAATGTCCATAGTTCTTATTGCTTTGCGGTTTGAAAGTCCTTGTAAGGTTTCGAAATAAATCTTCATGTCAGCCTTGAAATGGGTAATATTGGGATATTATTCAGAATGTTTACATTTATATATATAATATAAAAACAGGACTCTTTTCTACACTCACCTAAAGGATTATTAGGAACACCATACTAATACTGTGTTTGACCCCCTTTCGCCTTCAGAACTGCCTTAATTCTACGTGGCATTGATTCAACAAGGTGCTGAAAGCATTCTTTAGAAATGTTGGCCCATATTGATAGGATAGCATCTTGCAGTTGATGGAGATTTGTGGGATGCACATCCAGGGCACGAAGCTCCCGTTCCACCACATCCCAAAGATGCTCTATTGGGTTGAGATCTGGTGACTGTGGGGGCCATTTTAGTACAGTGAACTCATTGTCATGTTCAAGAAACCAATTTGAAATGATTCGAGCTTTGTGACATGGTGCATTATCCTGCTGGACGTAGCCATCAGAGGATGGGGGTACATGGTGGTCATAAAGGGATGGACATGGTCAGAAACAATGCTCAGGTAGGCCGTGGCATTTAAACAATGCCCAATTGGCACTAAGGGGCCTAAAGTGTGCCAAGAAAACATCCCCCACACCATTACACCACCACCACCAGCCTGCACAGTGGTAACAAGGCATGATGGATCCATGTTCTCATTCTGTTTACACCAAATTCTGACTCTACCATCTGAATGTCTCAACAGAAATCGAGACTCATCAGACCAGGCAACATTTTTCCAGTCTTCAACTGTCCAATTTTGGTGAGCTCGTGCAAATTGTAGCCTCTTTTTCCTATTTGTAGTGGAGATGAGTGGTACCCGGTGGGGTCTTCTGCTGTTGTAGCCCATCCGCCTCAAGGTTGTGCGTGTTGTGGCTTCACAAATGCTTTGCTGCATACCTCGGTTGTAACGAGTGGTTATTTCAGTCAAAGTTGCTCTTCTATCAGCTTGAATCAGTCGGCCCATTCTCCTCTGACCTCTAGCATCAACAAGGCATTTTCGCCCACAGGACTGCCGCATACTGGATGTTTTTCCCTTTTCACACCATTCTTTGTAAACTCTAGAAATGGTTGTGCGTGAAAATCCCAGTAACTGAGCAGATTGTGAAATACTCAGACCGGCCCGTCTGGCACCAACAACCATGCCACGCTCAAAATTGCTTAAATCACCTTTCTTTCCCATTCTGACATTCAGTTTGGAGTTCAGGAGATTGTCTTGACCAGGACCACACCCCTAAATGCATTGAAGCAACTGCCATGTGATTGGTTGATTAGATAATTGCATTAATGAGAAATTGAACAGGTGTTCCTAATAATCCTTTAGGTGAGTGTATATCCTTTTTGTCAGAATAAAAAATAGCATCTCTTTTCTCTATATTAATGTTGGTTCCACTTAACATATTAAATAAATATTCTACATCAACCCAAAAGAATTTAACATACATACATTAAAAAAAAAAGATCCATTTTACAAAATACACAACATCCGTTTTTATATCTTTTTAAAAGGTCAGAAATCGTTCGGGAAAAACGGAAAAGGTATTCCATATGTGGCGAATGGAATACTGACCGCTGATTGGACGAGACGTCTGTCAATCAAGATGAAGTCAGCTAAAACGTTTTGGTAAATGACTTATAATACCATCAAATAAGCTATGCTGTTTTATTTTATTTGTATATAAATTAGCATGGGTCTCTTAAATATTGATATACATTTTAAATGTAAAAAAGTATAATTGTTTTAAAATTATGAGAGTTAAGAGTATTAGCACAGTGTAAATTCCATTTCCTTGTCAATGGAAACTAGTCTTGATTTAAAGTTGGCAGAGGCCATGCAAATAGATTATCATATTGTAGGTATATTAAATAGGCTACACTTTATTTTTATTTAAAATTAAATGCCTCTTCAATCTGATAAGCGATGGGTATATCAGATCGGGTTTTGTAATTTTGTCTGACTCAACCACACAGTGGTAGGCATATTTAATATGAAACGTTTTTCTTTCTCTATAATTAATCGCACTAAAGTAGCCTGTAAAAAAGAGACTGCTCTAATATTTACACATGCACGCGCGAATCAACTTTCTCCTGCTGTACGGGCTGCATGTCTTGATTGACAGACGTCTCGTCCAATCAGCGGTCAGTATTCCATTCGCCACATATACCTACCTTTTCCGTTTTGTCCGATTTGTCGTTGTGTTTTCTCACTTGCTATTTTGTTTTCAGATTTGTCATTGTTTTCTGATTTGATATTTTGTTTCCGTAATTGTTATTGTGTTTCCTAACTTTTGGACTTGCCATTGCGTTTATAATGTTATTTTGTTTTCGGAATTGTGATTTGTTTTGCACTTCTCGGCCACCGTACTTCGCATTAACATAGTTTTTTTTTTTTTAAAGAAACTGCGTGAATAAGAAATATAAAATCAATAAAAATAAATTTGGGATTAGGATTTTACAAAGTGAAACTAAAGTGTTTAAGAAATAAACAAACCTTACCGTCCACGACAACACTGAATACAATGAACAATAACATGTTCTTCATGTTGGTCTGGATGTCAGTAAAATCCGAGTTTACTTAGATGATCAGAGGATAGGCTATTATGTGTAATAATCTGCTCCGCTGTGTCCTCGTCAGTCGTTCCCGAAATTCACTGAAAACTCGACTGAGGATCGGCAGGAAAAGCTCCAGGCCGACTGCTGATTGATTTATCTGATTAGCCACTATCTGTTACTGAAAACGTGAGACTTTAAAGCAAATAGTAAAAGCAAAAAAATGGCTGAATCTTCTCTGTGCCTTTCGATTTATAGGTACAGGGGTGGTTCTAGGATCAGTGGATATTCCCAACTTGTATTGACACTATCATAAAACAACACGTGACGTTATATTCGGAGCTGTTCACGGTTATAGACTACACGGCTACTGCGGGGGTAAGTCAGGCCAAGTACACCTGGCTGCAGCCTGCATAACTACTCTGATTGGCTGATCGTCTTTCATAGGCAGGATTGAAAATCGTAGTCGGTGTAGGGCGCAGGGCACACCCAATATATTCTAAAACATACTGCTATTCTAAATTTGAGTACATTAACTGGAAATATGCATTGCTCCCTACAAGATATTGCATAACATAAGGTGAGAGAAGTACATTTGAAAATACTTCATCTTGTACCCTGTTGAAATGTTAAATATGAAACTGAGAAAGAAAATGTTGTCCACTTATTTTAATCTCTCTTATTTTAATTGCATTTATAGCTGAATGTTTTGGATGCTATGTTGTAAATGCTTAGGTATGAAAGTTTACTTTTCTGAAAAATATTTATTTTTTTATTTTAATACACAAAGTTTACCACTACATATGGCCTTTATTATTAATCTTTGTTTGATTATGGGGAAATACCATATACATAAACAGAAATGGGCTAAGGGAAAACCCAACTATTGTTAATATTTACAATATGAAAAAATATATTGAGTCACTATATATACTTGGGTTGAAAAATAGTAAAGCAAAACACACTATGTCTCTATGTGAAGCTTTTACGCTATTTGTATGATGATCTCTTTCTTTCTTTTACTTGTATTATTATTTTATACACCGATCAGGCATGAACATTATGACCGGTGAAGTGAATAACACTGATTATCTCTTCATCACGGCACCTGTTAGTAGGTGGGATATGTTAGGCAGCAAGTGGGTAGACGACTGGGTCAGAGCATCTCCAAAACTGCAGCTCTTGTGGGGTTTTCCCGGTCTGCAGTGGTCAGGATCTATCAAAAGTGCTCCAGGGAAGGAACAGTGGAGAACCGGTGACAGGGTCATGGGCGGCCAAGGCTCATTGATGAATGTGGCGAGCGAAGGCTGGCCCGTGTGGTCCGATCAAACAGACGAGCTACTGGAGCTCAAACTGCTCAAGAAGTTAATGCTGGTTCTGATAGAAAGGTGTCAGAATACAGAGTGCATCGCAGTTTGTTGCATAGCCGCAGACCAGTTGAATCACGTTTTCTTTTACATCACGTGGGTTGCCAGGTGCGTGTGCGTCACTTACCTGGGGAACACATGGCACCAGGATGCACTATGGGAAGAAGGCAAGCCGGCAGAGGCAGTGTGATGCTTTGGGCAATGTTCTGCTGGGAAACCTTGGGTCCTGCCATCCATGTGGATGTTACTTTGACACGTACCACCTACCTAAGCATTGTTGCAGACCATGTACACCCTTTCATGGAAACGGTATTCCCTGGTGGCTGTGGCCTCTTCCAGCAGGATAATGCTCCTGCCACAAAGCAAAAATGGTTCAGGAATGGTTTAAGGAGCACAACAACGAGTTTGAGGTGTTGACTTGACCTCCAAATTCCCCAGATCTCAATCCAATCGAGCATCTGTGGGATGTGCTGAACAAACAAGTCCGATCCATGGAGGCCCCACCTCACAACTTACAGGACTTAAAGGATCTGCTGCTACCATCTTGGTGCCAGATACCACAGCACACCTTCAGGGGTCTAGTGGAGTCCATGTCTCGACGGGTCAGGGCTGTTTTGGCAGCAAAAGACGGACCAACACAATATTAGGTCATAATGTTATGCCTGATCGGTATATACTATTTTTTCTTTCTATTCATTGTAGTCTATATTTGTAATATATTTTATATGATATGTTGGAAATGATTATTGTCATGTTCATTGTGTGTGACTGGCATTTACATTTTTTTTTTTTTTATTTAAGAAAAAAAAGGGCACACTTTAAAATGTATTTTAATGGCATAGTAGTTGACCTAAAAATGAAAAAAATGGAAGTCCAGTCCAGAAAATTCCCTGTCCCTACGTTGTTTTTTTATCTTGGTTTAATGAAGGAATGGAGACATAAACATCAGTATCGTAATTTTACAGTTGTACTGTAAAAGAAAAATTATTATTATTATAAGTAGGCCTAGTGGTAGTATTATGCCTTAAAACTGATCATGCAGGCCAAACCCTAAAGCTAGACGGTCTCAATGGAATCATTGGCTCAAGATGAACAAACCTACTTTTAACTTTTGATCTTTATTGAAATCTCCTTGAGGGCAATTTGGTTGCAGCATAATAGACTGACAAATAGACAACAACGCATAGCACATAACAAAAACAGCCAATAAAAAGAAAATTAACTCATAAAAGGTCCTAGGTTTCACTCACTCTAAACCAAACCAGGGCAGCCAGATTTTCTGAAGACTGAATGTCAATAATGATCATAAATAATGAAATATTAAACAATAAATCCGCTCCATAGCAGATTCCAGTTGATCAAGGTAGATTCTGTCAGTAGTAGGCGCTCATGCAACGTAAAAAACCATGTGACGGAGGGATTTGACGTCACACGAATCCCCCTTGGGTCATAGCTGCAATGGACGGAAACAAAGCGTTCAACTTTCTAACTTCCTGTCTGGTGTCTGTGCATAATTGCCTCCTCCTCGCGTCCCTGGCAACAGCAAATTAAATAAAAATAATATATTATTACCATTCTTATTCTGCATGACTATTTCTACATCCCTTAATCCTACCCAATACCTAAACTTAACAAGTACCTTACTAACAAGCAGTAAATTAGGAGTTTAGTGAATGTGTTCCCCATACTAAAGTGCTAGCTTTACAATGATATTTGTTTCAGAAAAGCGTCATTACAGTCTTTTGAAAGGATCCATGTTTGCCAATCCTGAACAGCCTGTGTTTTCTCCTGCAGAGAGTAGAATGACTGTTGTGCTCTATCTGTGACCAGCTCAGTTTGTGAAACCTGCTGTGGTTTTAGTCATTGACATCTGTGCAGAGATGAGGTTTGACCTATTATTTGATGGATGTGGCATGCATGCGCATGTAGACTTACTAAACCATGATATGAAACTATTAAAAACACAATGATAAGAGACTATCCAGAGTAGGAATTTACTAAAACTATAGTAGGCCTATATTTGTGTGTTTTCTTTTAGTAACCAGCTTTCACAGTGTCTTGTATAACAGCTGTAAATGAGATCATTTCAATAGTGTGTTTGGTTTAGGGTGGTCAGTGGTTGATGCAGATTAGATGGTGAAAATAAGTGTATTAAATGAAAAAGGTAGAGAGATGGCTAGAAGTCACATGACTGAAATGTGGTAATAAATGCACTCATCAGATACTCAATATTATGCAATCCAGTCCAAAATGTTATGTCTACAACATCATTACTCACACACACACTCTGTGAGAAACCCAACCCCTCCCCTTCTCTCTCTTGTTCTTTCACACACACGCAAACACACACACTCTTTTAGAGTCGCACTCGGTCGAGTCTAAAATAGTATTACTCCTGTGTGTGTGTGTGTCTACCAGATTTTCCTTCAAACCACAACATTTCGGATAATCTTTGCACACATCTCAAGTGAGGCTATTTCAGGAAATGCTTCACTCATTTGTTTTTTGCTGTTTTTGCTTTTGGTGTTTGGCTGGTAAGTTATAAACATGTTTTATGCTTTTAATTCTGGCGTAGTTTTTTATCACCGTAAGATCTAGTGATTCAGGTTTGTGATCTCACATTAAACACTGTTGTATGAATATGATGTTCTACTTACTGAATATAAACTGTTGCAATTGTTACAAGTTCTAAAATTGATGTTACTGAAAGCTCAAAATCATGCAGGTTTAATCAAGTGTGATCAGGTTTGAATCTTACATTCCATATTAAAGGATCAGCAGATAAAGGCCCTGTTTACACCTGGTATTAAGATGCGTTTTGGTTGATTGGATCAAGTAGATGAGGGAGTTTTAATCCATATCTTTTGTCCACTTTCAACCACTTTTGACCTGTTTTCTTCGAGGAGATGCGCTATGGGCAGGTTAATGTATATTTTTTTCTGATTTTTCAATCTAATGGACAAAATAAGCTCACGCAAATTACATTTGAACACAACAGCAAAACATATAGAGAGCATAAGCTTTCATTTCTGCTCTGACAGCCGCAAGACCAGCCGACCGCTGTGAGTGTGTGTTAGAAATCAGGAATGGTGAGAGAACATTGTGCTTGGTACGTTTTTCATCTTCAAACCAAACTTGGGTCTCCAGCTGACAGAGTTTAAATCCCGTCTGGCTAGCGTGCTTCCCATAATGTGTTATGTCAGTAGGTGCAGTGTAGAGGGTCTTTTAGTGGCAGTTTGAACACATTCGATCACATGAGTGGTACCTTACGAAATCATTGGTATCATCGGTTCTCATTGACTTTGAATGGGTGACGTCATGCGTTGCCGAACTGAATTGTGGGTTCAGCTGCGTTGCGTCACTGGCATTGCTCGCGGCAGAAGTTGAAAAGTTTTCAACTTTTCAAGTGTCAATGCAGGCATCAGCCAATCAGATCGTCTATGCAATTAGCGCAGACGCTAGCCAATTGCATACATGCAACACCAGAGAAGTAATATGATTGGCTGTTGTCACTATGATGGTTGCGTCAGCACCAAGCTTCAGACGCCCATGTCAAGCGTTGACGCCCATGTGAATGCAGCGTAAGCCCCAAGAATTCCTCCGCTCTGCGTCGTGCCTGACAACGCCCCTTAGCTGTTAAAAATTCACAGCTTTACGGGGCTTATTGCTTTTATAAAACGGTTACCCAACAATACAAATATTAAAGCCAAAATATATGTATCAATGCAATTTTCATGAAGTAAAATCACTAAAAGCCTTCCTTCTGCCGGAAAAAAATAGTCCCTGACCGTTAACAGCAACCACTGATCTACACTTACCTAAAGGATTATTAGGAACACCATACTAATATTGTGTTTGACCCCCTTTCGCCTTCAGAACTGCCTTAATTCTACGTGGCATTGATTCAACAAGGTGCTGAAAGCATTCTTTAGAAATGTTGGCCCATATTGATAGGATAGCATCTTGCAGTTGATGGAGATTTGTGGGATGCACATCCAGGGCACGAAGCTCCCGTTCCACCACATTCCAATCCCTCTATTGGGTTGAGATCTAGTAACTGTGGGGGCCATTTTAGTACAGTGAACTCATTGTCATGTTCAAGAAACCAATTTGAAATGATTCGAGCTTTGTGACATGGTGCATTATCCTGCTGGAAGTAGCCATCAGAGGATGGGTACATGGTGGTCATAAAGGGATGGACATGGTCAGAAACAATGCTCAGGTAGGCCGTGGCATTTACACGATGCCCAATTGGCACTAAGGGGCCTAAAGTGTGCCAAGAAAACATCCCCCACACCATTACACCACCACCACCACCAGCCTGCACAGTGGTAACAAGGCATGATGGATCCATGTTCTCATTCTGTTTACGCCAAATTCTGACTCTACCATCTGAATGTCTCAACAGAAATCGAGACTCATCAGACCAGGCAACATTTTCGTCCAATTTTGGTGAGCTTGTGCAAATTGTAGCCTCTTTTTCCTATTTGTAGTGGAGATGAGTGGTACCCGGTGGGGTCTTCTGCTGTTGTAGCCCATCCGCCTCAAGGTTGTGCGTGTTGTGGCTTCACAAATGCTTTGCTGCATACCTCGGTTGTAACGAGTGGTTATTTCAGTCAAAGTTGCTCTTCTATCAGCTTGAATCAGTCGGCCCATTCTCCTCTGACCTCTAGCATCAACAAGGCATTTTCGCCCACAGGACTGCCGCATACTGGATGTTTTTCCCTTTTCACACCATTCTTTGTAAACTCTAGAAATGGTTGTGCGTGAAAATCCCAGTAACTGAGCAGATTGTGAAATATTCAGACCGGCCCGTCTGGCACCAACAACCATGCCACGCTCAAAATTGCTTAAATCACCTTTATTTCCCATTCTGACATTCAGTTTGGAGTTCAGGAGATTGTCTTGACCAGGACCACACCCCTAAATGCATTGAAGCAACTGCCATGTGATTGGTTGATTAGATAATTGCATTAATGAGAAATTGAACAGGTGTTCCTAATAATCCTTTAGGTGAGTGTATATGTTCTCTATAGATCAGTGACAGCAACAGAAGTTACATTATTACGCCGTCAGATGGCAGCAAAGACTGTCTTAATGAGTGAGTCACTCCATAGAGTGGTGTAGGTAGGGCGTCACTTTGTAGGCCTACCGGATCGCACTGGTTCCCGCAAGAAAAACCCAATAGGATTTTCCAGGCTTTTGGATTATCGCTAAAAAATCTTTGAGCAACAAAAGTTTATAATACTTGCAAGATAATTATTACAGATTAACACAATTTTTATTGATTTTGAAACCTAAATGCAGTCGCCAGAAGTAAAAAGCTAAAGGCAAGCTCTAAACGAACTACACCACGGTCGCTCGACTTCAACGTTACCATCAGTAAGCTTCCAAAAACTCTTTTCAGAATTTTATCTCAAAACATTTTCCCAGAACGTCTAAATTAGGCTAGTTTTTAAGAGCACAATTATGAGCATAATGAGACTGTAAAAACGGACTGAGTTTACCTGTTCGGTGTGATGACATTTAATCTCCTCGACCGCCTCTGCAGTCTCATTTAGCCACTTGTTAGCAACCACCTTTTTCAAGGCATGTAACAGCTGAAAAAAATCAGTGGGATAATACTGATGTATTTTATGTTGTAGAATAAAATGTGAAAGTGTCTTGAGCTTGTGTTCACCACCATTTTAACAAAACCCCATTCAAAAAACAAAATGGCCTACAAAATGATGTCATACCTGCACCACTCTATAGTGAAGACTTTTATGTTGAAAGGACTAAAACACGGGAACAAGGCACATCTGATAAATGAGCGCTGTCACTGTCAGGACACGGAAAAACCCCTTTACTGTTAAAAGGAGATATCGCAACTGATTTTTATTATGAATATGAACATAGGACCGACCTTAAGAAATATGCTAAATCTGAATGCAGGTAATACACTTGGTCACTCACACATTTCAAGGTAGGAAGGCATATTGGCACGTCCGAATCTAATGTTAGCTTCACTTCCTGTCTCCTAAAATACCTTCATCTGATTGAGTTTTGAAGGCAGCATACATGTATCCTTCGCTGCCTTTGATATCCCACAATCCTGTGCGTTCCATTCTGTGACAGTTGAGCTGGGAAAAAAAGATGGCGTCTGAAAGTTGTTTGCTGGTCAGTTTGTGTGTAAATGTAAGTTTATGACCAACCTTTTTCACTTCTGATGTCATTTCTAGCAAGAAATGACTAATGTAGTAATTAAATATTTGTTTAGTTCTCACCAAAGCTCTCTCTATTTTCCTGTAGATCATTAAACTGCTACACTGCCTCAGAAGTCCGAAATCAGTTTTGTGAAGTGCCTTCATGCACAAACGCTGCCTTACAAGTCATTGTCTGATAAGGCAGCGAGGAAACAAGTCAGGGTTTTCGGACGCAGCCAACCTCTATCTCACAATAATGCAAGCTTCAATGAAGAAAATCAATGAGAACAAATTATGTTTATGTTGCTAAGTGTGGTTGCTAAGGGTGTTGTGCAGTGATACACAGAACCGTTGGGTGAAGTGGTCATACCCTGTTCACACTTGTATTAAGCGTCATCCACTTGTGATCCGATCGACCAAATAATTATTACCAGGTGTAAACAGGGCCTCAGTGTTCAAATGTTCAAAATGGGTGTAAAGCCAAACGCGTATTTCTGAAGTTTCAGTTAAAGCTTTATTAAACCAACATTACGAATAATTTTTACTTCAATAAGAACAGTGTGTGACCGAGAGACTGTCTCTGTTCTTCAGGTGTGTTTGGAGATGCAGTGAAGTCAGTGTTAGTGATGGAGGGAGATTCAGTCACTCTAAACACTGATACTGAACTACAGGCAGATGATGTGATACAATGGCGGTTTGGATCCGAAAACTCTCCTATAGCTACAATCAACAGAGGGACTGGAATCGTCTCCACACATGATGGTCCTGATGAGAGATTCAGAGACAGACTGAAGCTGGATCATCAGACTGGATCTCTGACCATCACAAACACCACAAACACAGACTCTGGAATTTATCAAATCAGGGCAAAGATCATATACAGATTCAGTGTTGCCGTCTATGGTGAGTATACACTATATTAGTGTTTTCGGCCTATTATTTGTCATAATTGTCTTACAATAGTAAGGTTGGTGGGTTGTTGAACTCAGCCTTTAAGTTTAGGTCTTATGTCTGTTTTGTGCATAAGGGTCAGATTTATTTTGGCACTCATATAAGTAAGAAGGAAAACAGGGTTGACATCAGCTTTGATGTTTTCAGTTTGGTAATGACAAGCTACATGAAGCACCTTGAATGTAGTGGATTTAGGTTTGGCATTTAAAGAAAAAAATAATAAACATTTCAGAGACACAAATAAATACAAGAATAGTTCAACCAAAAAAAGAGATGTTTTGTGCAATGTTCATACTGCTCTTTTCCATATCAAAAGCATACAGTGACCAGGGGCCAAAACTAGAATGCTATAAAACTAGTCCAAAAAGTCTTGTGAACTTTATTCAAAGGTAATATAGTGTGAGGCATAAAATGAGTGGGCATCACTGAGTTTTTACAGCTACAGATTTACACTGAATTTTTTTAAATTAAAATCTAAAACTATTTAACATCACTGATTCTACCTGAATATATTAATTTATACCAACTTTAAACTGGACAGCCACTAGTCACTGTGTTTTCATTGTTTTTTGTTTTTTATTATTATTCTCTCATCTTTTTCAGCTCGTCTGCCTTTTCCTGTCATCAGCAATAACTCATCTTCATCATCATCATCATGTTCACTGGTGTGTTCAGTGGTGAATGTGAGTCATGTGACTCTCTCCTGGTACAAAGGAAACAGTTTATTGTCCAGCATCAGTGCGTCTGATCTCAGCATCAGTCTCTCTCTACCTCTGGAGATCGAGTGTCTGGATGGTTCCTACAGCTGTGTGGTGGCTTATTCATTCAGCAACTTGACTACACATCTCAACAACACTGAACTCTGTCAGCCATGCTCAGGTAGGCTATCAGAAGTGATATTAATGATTGACCGAGCTGAGCTTTTGTTGATCGTCCTCAGACTATTGTTTTCCTTGTTTGTTGTTTATTCTTTAAATACATTTCGTTTGTGTTGTTTTTACCTTCCTTCAGAATGTATCCATTGTTGTGGTTCTACTGAAGCTGTGATCCGATTGGCTCTCTCTGCTCTGGTGGGCGTGGCTACGGTCGCTGTTCTGGTTTATGACATCAGACCCAGAAAAGAAGAACAGCAGAGATCAAACTCTCACGCTGATTAATATTATATATTGTATATTAACTAAATTAATGTGAAACGTAATCAATGCAATAAATAAACGTAGAGTCAGCCAGTCATAAACCTAGACAGACTGACACTTATTATGACCAAGTTAATAGATACACATGAAATATTGGTCTGGAGTTTAAATGACTTTGTTAGCTACAATGTAGAGATTATGGAGAGACAGAACACAAATATGTCTTTCAATTGAGCAGACAGCTTCTTTTGAGCCTGTTTTGTTTAATTTACTACTGACTGATTGTCCATAAAATACACAGAAATCTGTAGGAAGCACTGGGAAATATAGTTCTCCTGATAAGAGGTCAGTAATACAGCAATGCCCTGGAAAACTGTCATGAAATGTAGGCATATGCTATATTTAAAAAACCATGCTTGAGATTGCTATAGGTTCATAGAGCACTGTATTGATGAAGCAGTGCGCTTACTGTGCTAGTTGTAAGTATTGAATACTGGAGTACAGGTTCTTTTTTACCGTCACTAGCTGAACTGGAGACACTGGATGCAGCCTCCATGCCAATTTTAGCGTCCTCCTCCTGCTGTTTCTGTGTCGTTCTAGAAATCGCTATATTATAAAAATCAGCTATAACTAGCAGATCTTTTTTTCTACAACGATTAAACTCATCCAATGTAGGAGATAATGTGAACTTCACCAAATCAAATTCCATTCGTTTTTTTTTAAAAAACAATATGGAATTTCTCACTTACCAAGGTTCAAAGCAGCCAAACAAAACTTACCTATACGACAAAAGGATCAATTATCCCGGACCAGCCCCCAATTGTTACGCTCCCCGTTTCAAAATTAGGCTAGGGGATCGAGGGAAAACGTAACAAGATGAAAGGAGAGACAACATGGAGCTTCTCATTCCCAGTCCCAGCACTAAAGAACACCAACAACCACTGAAAACTACTGTAAGGAATAATAGACGAAAGGCTGTTGAATTATTGAAGAATAATGCACACCCAAGGTGGCCATGATGGGAAGCTCTAATTTTCATCATCTCAATGAACTGGAGTCAATTATTCTGCTTGACACCTTAAGATATTGTTCAGATATTTAATGTCAAGACATTTGTCGTGTGCAAGAGTGATTCCTGCATTCTGCAAACACACATTCTCAAAAGCAACAGAATACGGATGTCAGTCCTGTTTTGAGTCATTACTTGTGTTCACACACACATGGGTGTGAGTTCAGTTTTTACTTCCGTAAAACAACCAAACATAACCATATTAAAGATGTAAAGCGTTTTCTGCTGCTGTGTGAACGTGGCCTAAGGGATTTCGGTCCGTTCAATAGGTTGTAAGCTTTGCTATTGATTGTTGTGCTGTGACAACATCTTTCCATAAATGAACAATTTTTTATTTTTATAATGTTTTCAATAAAATTGCAGATTTGTATATTGTGTGATGTGCTTTCTCTTTCATAAAGGTAAAGAGGAGGATGAGATGAAGCATGAAGGGACATTAATCTGTGCATAATTCACAACTAGTTCCTTGGTCTTGGGCTTATATAATATGAACAGTGGCAAGGAAATGTATGTGAACCCCTTTCATCTGTGAAAATGTGAATAATTTTAATAAAATAAGAGATCTTTTTTTATTTAGTGCTGTCCTGAATAAGATATTTGAGATATAAGATGTTTACATATAGTCCACAAAACAAAAAAATAGCTGAATTTATAAAAATGACCCGTTCAAAAGTTTACTCACCCTTGATTCTCAATACGGTGTGTCGTTCCCTGGATGATCCACGGCTGTGTGTGTGTTTTGTGATGGTTGTTCTTGAGTCTCTTGTTTGTCCTGAGCAGTTAAACTGCCCAACGTCTCCATGTCCTGCAAATTCTTCAGTTTTCCAACATCTTTTGCATATTTGAACCCTTTCCAGCAGTGACTATGATTTTGAGATCCATCTTTTCACACGGAGGACGATTGAACTATTCATACACAACTATTAGAAAAGGTTCAAACATTCACTGATGCTCCAGAAGGAAACGCAACGCATTAAGAGACGGGGGTGAAAACTTTTGAATTTGAGGTAAGTTCAAGGTAAATAGTACTTAATGTAATCTTCTGCTGCTTCCGAAGGGCAGTACTAAATGAAAATAATAATAATATTTAAATGAAGTAAGAAAGATTTTATCTTCATGTGCGTCAGGTCAGAGGTCACTCTTCCGCCGAAATTAGACTTGCGTACAGCCATTACTGGAAGCCAGTGATTATAGTTTATAAAGTTATAAATATGGATATTTTTCTTACACAAGTGCATGGCTTCACTTCAGAAGGCCTTTATTAACCCCCTGGAGCCGTGTGGAGCAGTTATATGATGGATGGATGCACTTTCCCATTATAAAGCTTGAAAGAGCCATGATATATATATATATATTTTATATATATAACTATATATATTAACTCTAATTGTGTTTTATATTCGGAAGTCATATACACCTAGGATGGCTTGAGGGTGAGTAAATCATTTTTGGATGAACTATCCCTTTAAGTCCACTTACATTGTGAGCACCAAAAGTACTGAGAGCACTTGCAGTGAAATTACTATAATTCACTGGTGCATATTCACTGCTTGTGATACTCGAGCAGCTCTGTTTGTGAGTCAAACCGAAACCTGCTGCGGTCTAATGTCTTTAGTTTTGGAAAGAAATGTGGTTTGATCTGTTGGTGGACAGCTTGAAAGTGTGTCTGGACGTTGTTGTTCACGTACGTCAGTGAGTGCATCTCTTGATGTGTATAATAGTGTGTTTGTCTTTTTATGCTCTGCTAATATTAATCTCAAAGTTTGAATTTTTTTTTTTATCTCAAATCAAAGATTTTACCGGGTTAAGGAGAAATATTCTTGTCTTGTGTCTGTGAAATATGAATTGATTAACAGGTATATGTATATGACCTGATATAATCGTGCTGTGAGACAGTGCTAGTGTCTATTTTCTTGATTTTAACACCTAGGCCTCACATCCTGTAGCCTATTGTCTTGTGGCGAAGCACGTCCTGTTTTAGTCAGTCAACATCTGGGAGTAGTTTTACGATTAATTGCTGTGTGTCATTTACTGTTGCAACATTCATGGTACCATGCAGGTACCTGATGTTTGTAAATGTATTTATTTATAAGTTTTGGGGAGTTACAGAGAGTAGCAAAGCTATTAAACAGGTTTTAGCGTAGCAGTACTGCCATCCAAATGCAGGTACTTCACATTTAATTCAAAATGTAAAGACTGATCTGTTTTGATATTAATGAGTTTTGCTGTGGGTGTGTAGTGTGATAATGGAGGAGATATAATGTCATGTGACTGATCACTCTATATTGAAACGACTACAAGCAGACAAGATAAAACTTTTTAAGAGCCTCCAAAAGAAAATCTGTTACTGGGTAAATCTACAACAGTAGTATAAATGAATGATTGTCATTAGTGATGTGACATTTGAACCGAGGCGTCGGAGCTTGTGTTGAGAATAAATGGCCGTGCCAGATCAAGCCCCGATTCGAGGCTTGTGTTGTTAACGGAGAAATCACGCGACCGATGACCAACGAGGCCTCGAGCTGGCCGTTGCCATCTTGGCAGAGCATCACCGCGCGTCACTCCCGGAAAACAGAAAATGGGCAAAGAGGCGGCACGTGGGCGGAGCTGAGGTGACGCAATGACTAACAGACAGCAGATAAATGGCTATCCACCTGTCACTCAAAGTGGCCACGCCCTTAACTATGCAGAACTTTAAGGCTTGATGAGTTCACTTACCAGAAGAGATCGCGCGCTGAAGGCTGTTGGACATAGTGGTGTATTAGAGGTACAAAATTATATAAATACTGTTCGGTTTCTCACACAAACCGATCGTTTCGTGTCTTTCTGCCCCAATTCTGACCCCAACAGACTAACTTTACTTTTTCATTTTGAACATAACGTGGTTGCAAAATCTGTCATGATTCTCTGACTGGTTTTCCTTCGGAATGTTAGCTCGTGTCTCAACATCAGAAATATTGGACCAACCACAGATGCCAGAACCCATCAAAAAATATTTGTTTTGTCTGATACCCAAAACCTGTACCACATCATGTCGGTGCCCAAAAACAATGTTGATATGCCTATTATCAGATATCAAATATAATCTTTTATCTATTATTGTCTTCTATCAGCCCAAGATATAGCCAAGGAAGAACAGAAAGCAGGAGACGAAGTGATGGTAAAATTAGTTTATTGAATAGTCTTAGTTGTGTTCATTTCAATGCACAGTCAAACCAGTACAAATTCAACTTATGTTACTATACCAAAGCAAAAACAATGGAAAAGAACTGCTTCACAACATCATCCTGAGATGTTAAAAACTGTAACAGTAGAGGTATATCCAGCAAGAAGTTATCTAGCAAGCACACACTCGTACAGAGATGTAGAGAAACATTACAGACAACGTTTGGAAGGTTATTTCTTGTTTTCAATAAAACAACAGAATCCATTTTTGCACTTCAAAAGTCACTATGGTAAATGAGCAACACCTAGTGGTTTCCATCCTTTACAAAGAGGCACTAAGTCTCTTTCCTGAAGCTTCACTACAGAAACTTTTGATGTAATTCACAACCATGACTATCAACCTAACTGACCACCATAAATGATAAATGTAACCCACAACCATAAACAATAAATCTAACCCACAACCATAAACGATAAATCTAACCCACAACCATAAACGATAAATATAACCCACAACCATAAACGATAAATGTAACCCACAACCATAAACGATAAATCTAACCCACAACCATAAACGATAAATCTAACCCACAACCATAAACGATAAATCTAACCCACAACCATAAACGATAAATCTAACCCACAACCATAAACGATAAATATAACCCACAACCATAAACAATAAATCTAACCCACCACTATAGGGCAGCATTTCTATTTTTTGAGTTTCTGTAACTCCAAGCAACGCTATTCATTTTTCATAATCATATTCTATGATTAATTGTTTTATTACAGCTAGAGAAAGATGGAGATCATGTAACTTGTGAGTTATACTTGCCACAAGTAAATAATTAAGACACAAAATATTGATTTGAATTGATCCCATGTCACTATTCAATTCCAAGAGGTCCGGTCTCTATATTTTCTTCCCAGCGGAGGTCCGGACAATAATAAATTGTTTTTGGGAGGGAAAAGTGATCAATTCCCACCTAGGCAGCACTACTTTGTAAAAGAAAAAAAATCCAAAATAGTCATCAAAGATGAGGTTATTAGGCACAGAGACACAAAGTAGTGTCTGAAAAAAAAAAAAGTAAAATAATCACAAGAGTGACCTAAAAAAACAACAACTCAACCCACGACAACGGTTTAAAAGTAGCCCAATTACAGGGGAAAACCACATACTTCCAACTATTTTACCATTAGTTATGCGAGGTAAAACTCAGAATCAGGGATGTATTTAAAGGCTGCTATTGGATCATTGAGAGTAAACGTCATATTATGCGACTACGCATTGCTTTATGGGGAGCTTAAGACCTACTAGCTATGTTCTGTCTTAAGGACAGAGTTAGTCATATTCGTTTCTCTGAAAAACAAAGCTACAGCAGTTATTCTACTTTGAAATGTGTGTTCCACATCAGTGATCCCCGCTGCCAATTTACCCAATAGTATTTAGACACCCTGGGTTGCCATTTGGCGGGAAAACAGTGTACTGAGCTATGGAAGCCAGCAAACAAACTGAGTCAGAGACAATACCTGACCTAAAAAGCCTTGGCATCCATATAAAAAGCTCTATGTCCAGAGACATATTAAAATCTGCTCATAAACTTACAATGTAAGGCTCACCGCCTTTCATTGTCAATTGCGCTCGTTCCTGTTGCGTGTGGCAACCAGTGCGAGCGTTGAGTCTGAGGAGGAAGGGGCGGGAGAAACAACCTCCAATATTTTGAATTTGGACTGCAGTATCCATTTCAACCACTAGCGGTCAATATTACACACTGCATCCAATATTACATACGTCACCCTGTGCAACCCTACCCAGTTACACTATTGACCCCTACCCTAGACGAACAAACAAGTTCAAACAAGACCGTCATTTAAGGTATAATGTACAGTCTTATCACTTATTACAGCTCTGCAGTATAACCTTCCTCAGTATTCAGTATAACCTTGACTCATTTCATCAAGTTAAACAGCTCAACATCCTTTTGTGATCCCCTTATCGCACATGGCCTCCATCTTTTCTCTTCAATGAATCAGCGTCTTGGAGATATGGATTCAGTCCATCTCTCTCTTGTATTCCCAGACAGGCTTGATCATGGTGAGATCTCATTCCTTGTGCATACAAAAATGAATTGGATTATTAAATGGCAAAATTAACGTTTGTAAAATGTAAACTGATATATCTTAATGGCACACTAAAGCGAAATATATAAATAACTATTTTAAAACATGTTTTGGTGAAGAATCTAAAGTGCCATTTGCACAGTACTGTATATTTATCCGATGTAAGGTCATCAAAAAAGTTTTTACTACAAAGTCTTACTACATTAGCACAGTATCTTACCTTTCTTGCACTTTTATACAGAACATCTTGGTTCTTCATGTCTGCTTTAAAAAATCATCACACAATTAAATACTAATTTGGCACAACACAGATGTTATTTTTCACCTCACTATAATCTCTGTAGGTGATACCTGCCATTTTTAGATCTCCAGTGGCGATAGTAAATCACAGCAGCTGCAACTCCAAACACCAGCAGAACAACAACAACTATTCCTGCTATAGCACCTGCAGACAGACCTGAACCTGGAACACCTGCAGACAGACCTGAACCTGGAACAGATAAAGAGAACAGGCATTAGTGTGAGTGAATCTGACAGTGGGTTTGTGCCATTTTCATTGTTTATATTTTGCATTGTTTATCTCTAACACATTGACACCATTAAAGGTCCAAAGTGGAGATGCAAAACAAACATTCCTGTACCAAATCATATTTCGGCATGTTTCCACATTAGAAAATAATTAGAGTTTACCTTCCCCATTTAGATAAACTGTCTGTGCTTCAAACTGATGTTTGGAAGATCACGAGGATGAGGCTTCCAGAAGTATCTAAAGTGCTGTTTTCAACTGATGTTAAGATGCATTTTTTGGTGACAAAATCCAGTCAGAAAAGCCCACATGAGCAGCATTCGAGTTAAAGCAATGCATCTCAGGGGACCATGTGTGATCAGATCAGTAAAGATGTATATTAATACCAGGGGAAACATCCAAACACACAAGGTTCTGCTTTGTCAAGTGCTAAAATTTGGGGCCAGCTGCTTTTTTGTCATTTTATCTGTCAGCACTCATTGCATGTAAAAGAGTGATCAAGATGATTAAAAGATTTCCTCACATGTTTGTAATGACATAAGGGTAAGAAAATTATGACAATTATATTTTGTGTGAACTACTTCTTTAAACTCATTTTAATGCTGCTGTGACTGAAGAGGTGTTAACAACATATTTTTGACACAGAAGTATTAATTAGCCTTTAAAGGGTAAATCTGTCAATCACTTTCAGCTCAGCCTATAGCGTGAGTTTGGGGCGTGGCTACTGTAGCAGACGCTGCCTAAAGGTGTTTAGATGGTGTGGGACCATGACTGCGTCAGAAATCACATACTCTTGAGCAGGTATTTATTTTTCCTCAAAAGGAAATTTGTTTCCACTGTAAGTGCATACATGCCATAACACAACATATAACTTATAATACAATCAACACACACATACAAAAAAAACAAAAAAACAAGTGAAGGTTAATTTGGTTTTATACATGATTGTTGTGAACTGTGACAGAAATCCGTTTGTGCAGTAAAAGTGTTCTGACACATCATGTAGATATAAACATTAATGTTCAAATGGTGCACTGAGGAAAAAAAAAAAAAAGTGTTGAAGGTTAAATAACATTGAGTGACTCACCGCTGACGGTCACACTGAATATTTTTATGGTGTCATCATGAATACTGCTGTTTTTTCTGGAGATTTTTGTGCTATCACACTTGCGGTTTCTGTTCAAGCTTTGCGTCTTGCCTGAACTCTCACTTCTGATGAGCTCTGCTTCATAACGTCCAGCGTGTTCCGGTCTGGTGTTTGTGATGGTCAGAGATCCGCTCTCATAGTCCACCTCCAGTCTGTCTCTGAATCTCCCGCCTTCTCCATCATATAAACAGCTCGTATTGGGATCTCCATTGATCAGAGCTATTCGAGTGTTGTTAAAATACCACAGCATCGTATCATGATTTTGTTTGGTAACACCAGTGTTTAGAGTGACAGACTCTCCCTCCTTCACTGACACTGTCACCACATCATCACCAAACACACCTGAAGACACAAATAAACAGTTACTTTATTTTTGTAAGGACATGAAATCAAGTGATTCAGAAATGCTGGACACAAAAACTGGTAGACACAAACAACAGAACAGAATTCAAGAGCTCTGCACTGTAATACGACACGTTTATAAAATACATTCAAGGTGTAGGGGCAGTGACCCTGTTAAGACCCTGTAAGTCACACATACAGTATGTTTTATATATGAACAGCCTTCCAGTAGTATTCAACTGAAGATTAATCTCACATCTAAACACTTTTTTTAATTGCAAACATTTAATGTCAATGCTGTTAAAAAAGCTCTTTATGTGTGATTAGATTAATTTTTAAATCGTCAGCTCAATTAATTACAGAACTGCTGATCAAACTGGATCATCATCTACTCAACAATAACCAAATACACCTAAACCTTTTATTTGGCACTTAGATAATGAAACCGTTACGCTGCCTCAGAAGTCTTTCCGAAATCTCTTTGGGAGGTGCCTTCCTGCACAACTGCCTCTAAAGTCATTGCCTGTCATCTGTTCGCTCATGGGCGTGCTGGTCTTAAAAAAACAAGGTGTGGTCAGGCACATTGTTGGCGCGTTGCTATTTTGAGGAACTGAAAACACAGTATTTTTTGTGTTATTTAAAGAGCGTATTAGTAATATGCACCTTTAGGCAGGTGCAGCTTAAATGAATGTGCCGCAGCACACAAACATTTTTAAATATTAAAAATAAAAGGATTTCTCACTGGAGATTCTCGCAAATTCCTCCATGTAAATATCAATCCGTCATGGTGCAAGTGCAACTGGCTTTTTAAGGGTATGGGAGATGAGACTCTGCCTAAAACACACCCATTACCCATTAAGAGAATAGGGACTACCCAAGTGTTCCACGTTATGAAAAGTGAAGCCAAAGCGTCTAGATCGCCCCCAGGTGGCTGGATGCAGTATAGGTCATAAACCCCACCCTCTCTATGTAATCCTCATGAAAGTTGACGTGATGCGAACTGAACAATCAAATTACACTTCAAATAATTTTTTTCCCAAAGATGGTTTCTGTCATTTTAGGCAGTTTTTATCACAATGATGTTAGTTCAAGTGTTCATTCTTTAAATAAGTTTGGTTTTAGTTAGTTATTTGATGCTATAAAAACAGGGGTGTGACCAACATGGCAAGCTTACGTTACTTACGTCAACGGTAGAGAGTGAAGGCGCGTCGTCCATCTCTCTTTACAGTCTATAGTACAACCCTTCTGGACCATGCACCGGGCGCGCTGACCATCGTTAAACTAGCAAAAGTGGATTCGGACACGCCCTAAGTGCACCTGCGCCATGCGCTTCAGTGGGCAACATGCAAGAAGTACAGGTGTTCAGACCCCTGCCAAATTATTACCTCCTAGTATTGTTAGGTTTAGGATTAGTTGTGGGGTTAGAATTAGGCAAAATTTTGCACAACACAGGTACGCAAAAAAATGTGAGGGTACGCTACAGCTTAAAATATAGAAGTACCGAAAATCAACTCTGCCAGAATCTGACTCCCCCTCGCGTACACGTGCATGACATCATTTGTCAACATCGGTGTGGCCAATGAATTTAGTATTTTGTGTTGCCCTTTAATTTTCATTTCATTTTTTTTATTGTATGTGGTTATTGCGTCCTCATGTGGATAAGCATTGTTTGTTAAATGTCTTGAGAACATATTGAATTGTTTTGTATTTTTTATATATTTTTTTAAAATTACGAATAAAAGCAATGTTCTGCAATGTTTGCTCTTCAAAGCTTTTTGTAAACAAATCTTTTCCACTCAAGTTACACCACGACAACATCGAACGTTCAAGTCTTCTCATTTTTTGAGAAGCCAACAGGGTATGAGCCTTATGGGTTTATTTGTCTGTAAATAACAGGATCCATATAGGCATATATGCAATATGAGTAAAATCACAGTGAAGAAACATTCAGTAATGGGTCTTTGATAATTGTCCGTGAATAATTCAATAATTAACTTTAATTAAAGGTGCACTATGTAACTTTTCAGTCCGCTAGAGGTCGCCTGTTCAAAATAAAGGCGTAGTTTGATGACGCCAAGTTTGAGTGCAGAATCTTGGGACACATGGTCTTCACCTCACAGCCGGTGGAAAAGAATCGGGCAGAAATCATGTTCATGGATGCGATTATTAACGTTACTGTAGTATGAAGCAGAGCAGGAGTGGTGTGGGAGCTGAGCAAGGCTGCTGGAGCAATTGCGCAACACACGCCTCGCGAGCAGCGGGACTTTTATTATGCCACAGTCGCCGGCACCATTTCCGTTTTTCCGGTCATGAGTATGAGGTAACGCAGCTGTTTATCATATTAGATACATTTGAGTGTGTTGAAAATGATGTTATGACGTTACTCTGTGCGTTCACTCGGCGGCTGCTATGACACTTGTTGCACACTGCAGTGAGAGTGAAGTGTTTTTGCTAAATAAAACCAGAAACCGAGGGCAATTGACAGGCGACTCCCTCACACGTCCCGGTTCCTTGGTTAAAATAGCAATTTTCTCACGATTTACAAATAGTTGGAAACATTTGAGATATTTTAAGTACTCAACTGAACAAAATATATAACACTGGCCTAGTGGTTTTTGGATATTTTACTGCAAAAATGTTACATAGTGCACCCTTAACATTTTATTGCTGACAATAGATATAGTATTTCTATTTCTTGTGAAATGTTTGTTATATACATTAAAATATATTTGATCCATTAAATTGATCATAAGTGACAGTTGTTATTAACATTCTTTAAAAAAAAAAAATTACATTTCTACAGGGAGTGCAGAATTATTAGGCAAGTTGTATTTGAGGATTAATTTTATTATTGAACAACAACCATGTTCTCAATGAACACAAAAAACTCATTAATATCAAAGCTGAATATTTTTGTATCAATATTTTAAGTAGTTTTTAGTTTTAGCTATTTTAGGGGGATATCTGTGTGTGCAGGTGACTATTACTGTGCATAATTATTAGGCAACTTAACAAAAAACAAATTTATACCCATTTCAATTATTTATTTTTACCAGTGAAACCAATATAACATCTCAACATTCACAAATATACATTTCTGACATTCAAAAACCAAACAAAAACAAATCAGTGACCAATATAGCCACCTTTCTTTGCAAGGACACTCAAAAGCCTGCCATCCATGGATTCTGTCAGTGTTTTGATCTGTTCACCATCAACATTGCGTGCAGCAGCAACCACAGCCTCCCAGACACTGTTCAGAGAGGTGTACTGTTTTCCCTCCTTGTAAATCGCACATTTGATGATGGACCACAGGTTCTCAATGGGGTTCAGATCAGGTGAACAAGGAGGCCATATCATTAGATTTTCTTCTTTTATACCCTTTCTTGCCAGCCACGCTGTGGAGTACTTGTACGCGTGTGATGGAGCATTGTCCTGCATGAAAATCATGTTTTTCTTGAAGGATGCAGACTTCTTCCTGTACCACTGCCTGAAGAAGGTGTCTTCCAGAAACTGGCAGTAGGACTGGGAGTTGAGCTTGACTCCATCCTCAACCCGAAAAGGCCCCACAAGCTCATCTTTGATGATACCAGCCCAAACCAGTACTCCACCTCCACCTTGCTGGCGTCTGAGTCGGACTGGAGCTCTCTGCCCTTTACCAATCCAGCCACGGGCCCATCCATCTGGCCCATCAAGACTCACTCTCATTTCATCAGTCCATAAAACCTTAGAAAAATCAGTCTTGAGATATTTCTTGGCCCAGTCTTGACGTTTCAGCTTGTGTGTCTTGTTCAGTGGTGGTCGACTTTCTGCCTTTCTTACCTTGGCCATGTCTCTGAGTATTGCACACCTTGTGCTTTTGGGCACTCCAGTGATGTTGCAGCTCTGAAATATGGCCAAACTGGTGGCAAGTGGCATCTTGGCAGCTGCACGCTTGACTTTTCTCAGTTCACGGGCAGTTATTTTGCGCCTTGGTTTTTCCACACGCTTCTTGCGACCCTGTTGACTATTTTGAATGAAACGCTTGATTGTTCGATGATCACGCTTCAGAAGCTTGGCTATTTTAAGACTGCTGCATCCCTCTGCAATATATCTCACTATTTTTGACTTTTCTGAGCCGGGTCAAGTCCTTCTTTTGACCCATTTTGCCAAAGGAAAGGAAGTTGCCTAATAATTATGCACACCTGATATAGGGTGTTGATGTCATTAGACCACACCCCTTCTCATTACAGAGATGCACATCACCTAATATGCTTAATTGGTAGTAGGCTTTCCAGCCTATACAGCTTGGAGTAAGACAACATGCATAACGAGGATGATGTGGTCAAAATACTCATTTGCCTAATAATTCTGCACTCCCTGTATTTCTATTCAAAGAAGCATGAAAGACAAATGCATTACGGTTTCCACAAAAATATGAAGCAGCACAACTGTTTTCAACATTGATAATAATCATAAATGTTTCTTAAGCATCAAATCTTCTCATCAAACACACTTCACAGCCAGAAATGTCTCCTATATAGTGGTGGTGGGCAGCATAATTTCGGCAGGTGTACTGTTGTAAAATTGATATTACATTTGATATGCTATGGCAGGGGGTAATAGGCAGCAGAAATGAGAATAATTTATGTACAGAAATAAGCAGAATTGATTGCACATGGGATTATATTGCACTAATAGAAATTGAAAAGTTTATTTAAAATTATTGATGAACCGTTCTTTATATAAAATATGCATTTTATAAAACATCAAATCAAAAGCCATGAATCTAAACAAACTGTGTTCTAAATTTGAGGTTGATAATATCTCAAAAAGATGCACATGTGGGATTATCTTTGCAGTACAGTATAATTTCTCCCAAAAAAATAAATAAATAAATAAAAATACACACATACAAACCACACTCTGACATCCATACCAACACATCCACACAGTTATAGCTGTAGTTCACAGCAGAAGCAGAAAACAGGAATAAGCAAGTATTTGTTTTATAGGCCAAACCTGAGAAAATGATGCCATCTGGTAAAAAGAAAAAAATTGTAAAACACATACACACACACACACACACACATACATATATATATACACTCACCTAAAGGATTATTAGGAACACCATACTAATACTATGTTTGACCCCCTTTCGCCTTCAGAACTGCCTTAATTCTACGTGGTATTGATTCAACAAGGTGCTGAAAGCATTCTTTAGAAATGTTGGCCCATATTGATAGGATAGCATCTTGCAGTTGATGGAGATTTGTGGGATGCACATCCAGGGCACGAAGCTCCCGTTCCACCACATCCCAAAGATGCTCTATTGGGTTGAGATCTGGTGACTGTGGGGGCCATTTTAGTACAGTGAACTCATTGTCATGTTCAAGAAACCAATCTGAAATGATTCAAGCTTTGTGACATGGTGCATTATCCTGCTGGAAGTAGCCATCAGAGGATGGGTACATGGTGGTCATAAAGGGATGGACATGGTCAGAAACAATGCTCAGGTAGGCCGTGGCATTTAAACGATGCCCAATTGGCACTAAGGGGCCTAAAGTGTGCCAAGAAAACATCCCCCACACCATTACACCACCACCACCAGCCTGCACAGTGGTAACAAGGCATGATGGATCCATGTTCTCATTCTGTTTACGCCAAATTCTGACTCTACCATCTGAATGTCTCAACAGAAATCGAGACTCATCAGACCAGGCAACATTTTTCCAGTCTTCAACTGTCCAATTTTGGTGAGCTCGTGCAAATTGTAGCCTCTTTTTCCTATTTGTAGTGGAGATGAGTGGTACCCGGTGGGGTCTTCTGCTGTTGTAGCCCATCCGCCTCAAGGTTGTGCGTGTTGTGGCTTCACAAATGCTTTGCTGTATACCTCGGTTGTAACGAGTGGTTATTTCAGTCAAAGTTGCTCTTCTATCAGCTTGAATCAGTCGGCCCATTCTCCTCTGACCTCTAGCATCAACAAGGCATTTTCGCCCACAGGACTGCCGCATACTGGATGTTTTTCCCTTTTCACACCATTCTTTGTAAACTCTAGAAATGGTTGTGCGTGAAAATCCCAGTAACTGAGCAGATTGTGAAATACTCAGACCGGCCCGTCTGGCACCAACAACCATGCCACGCTCAAAATTGCTTAAATCACCTTTCTTTCCCATTCTGACATTCAGTTTGGAGTTCAGGAGATTGTCTTGACCAGGACCACACCCCTAAATGCATTGAAGCAACTGCCATGTGATTGGTTGATTAGATAATTGCATTAATGAGAAATTGAACAGGTGTTCCTAATAATCCTTTAGGTGAGTGTATATATATATATATATATATATATATATATATATATATATATATATATATATATATTTATTAGGGATGTCAATTTACATAAATTCCCATGATCGATCGTTGTTTAAATTAATGATCAATTAATCGTTAGCCTCAATACTGCAATATGCGTCTACATCAGTGGTTTATAGCGACAGCATGACAGGGGGAAGTGCTGGGAGAAGAAGAAGAAAGGAAGGTGTTCGACCATAGAGTCTGAACAAACGTGTTGACTGGAGTGGAAAGTTCGACGGTGGACGTTTGGTTTATGAATCGGACATCGGGGCGAGGATCCGGTGGTGGGGCATAAACTGATCTGTGACTGGACTAAGGATGGCAGGTAGTAGTGATGGTGAGGGTGGGCTTGAGGATATGGATTTAAATGAATGGACGGAAGTACGGAGAAATAAACGAGTTAGGAATAATAGTATAGGAGGTAGTAGTTCAGATGGGAGAGAGGAAGGTAGGGTGGTACGGAGAAGGGAAGCTGAAGAGGAGGGGTTTAAAATAATTTTGAAGTTCAAATGATATATGGAAATGATATAAGGAAAGTTAGTCCGGTGGCATTGACACGTGGTTTAAAGGAGAAAATTGGCAACATTTTAATGGCGAAAGTGTTGGGAGATGGTGGGCTGTTAATCAAATGTAAAGATGAGAAGCAGAGAGAAAAGGCGACGAAGATGGTTAAAGTGTGCGGTAAGGCTGTGGAGAAAGCTAAGAAGACAGGTGATGGACCCTTTATGAAAGGTGTTATATATGGTATCCCAGTTGAGGAAAAGTTGGAGGATTTGAAGTCAAACATAAGAGATGGGAAAGTTATTAACATTAAATGTCTACAAGCAAGAAAGGGAGGGTTGATAGCCTGTCAGTGTTGCTGGTTTTCCAAGAAAGGGCGTTGCCAGAAAAAGTGAGAGTGGGATACATAAGTTACAATGTAAGAGCATATGTTCCTCCTCCTTTGAGATGTTTCAAATGCCAAAAATATGGACATATTGCAGCTGGTTGAAAAGGAAAACAAAAGTGTGGAAGGTGTGGAGGGGAGCATGAGTATGGGAAATGTGAGGATGGGGCAGAGATTAAATGTGCTAATTGTGGAGGTGCACATAGTGTGGCCTATGGTGGGTGTGAAGTGAGGAAGAAGGCAGTAGAAGTACAACAGATAAGAGCTAACAAGGACATATCCTATGCAGAAGCAGTAAAGTTGGTTCAGAGGGAGAGTAGAGTGGAGAAGAAAGTAAAAGAAATAGGAAAGGAACATTCAACTGAACAGCTTGTAACAAAAAGTCAGATGGAAGATGGAGATATGTTACTAGTAAAAAAGGAGGATTTTGTGTATTTCATGGCTGAAGTAATTAACTGTACGTTCCAAGCAAAAGGGAGATCTGAGAAGATTGAAATAATTGTAAAAAGTGCAGCAAGATATTTAAATATTCAAGGAATGACTGGGAGAGGGGTTCAAGAAGAGCTTAAAAAACAGGAACAGTTAAGCAAGGAAGCATGGTCACAAGATTAATTTTATTCATGTTAGTTCTTCAGTGGAATGCAAGGAGTCTACTGTCGAATGGTCAAGAATTTAAAGGATTTCTTGAGGGTTTAGAATGTAAACCTGATATAATATGTGTTGAAGAGACATGGCTTAAACCTAATTTACATTTTGTGATACAGGGATATGCGTCTATAAGAAGGGATAGAGAAGGGGGTAATGGGGGAGGATGTGCTACTTTTGTTAGGCAAGGTGTTTCATATAGAGAAATAGAAAAAGGGAAAGAGTTGGAATATGTAGTTGTTGAAGTGTGGTTAGGGGATGGTAGGTTGGTTATTGTGAATTTCTATAATCCATGTCAGAGGTTGGAATTGGAAAAATTGGAGGCAATAAAGGGATTGGATAATAGAAGAATCATTTGGTGTGGGGATTTTAATGCTCATAGTACTCTTTGGGGAGGGGAAAGGACGGATAGGAATGGTTTGATAGTGGAGGATTTGATGGATGGCTTGGGACTTGTGTGTTTAAATGATGGGAAGTTTACAAGGGTTAACTGTAGTACAGGTAATGAGTCATGTTTAGACTTGACATTAGTGTCACAGTCCTTGGCAGGTATTTGTGCGTGGGAGGTTATGAATCAATCAACTGTTGGAAGTGATCATTACCCCATTTTATGTAAAGTAGGTAATGAAAGCAGGGTGGTATTAGAAGATATATCAGAAAGGTGGGTATTTGGAAAAGCAGAGTGGGATACATTTAGAGAGATAAGTGAAACAAGGTTTTAAAAAAGAGCAGGATATAGAAATATTTAATGAAAATGTGAGAGAGGAGGTCATTGGAGCTGCTAATCAGACAATTTTAAGAAAAGAAGCTATGAAAAGGAGGAAGGTGGAACGATGAGTGTAGTGAAGTAATAAGGAAACGCAATAAGGCTTTTAAGGTATTAAAAAAAACTCATAATTTCCCAAATTTTATAGAATATAAAAGAATGCAAGCAGAGGTTAGAAAGACAATTCAAGAAAACAAAAGGAAGTATTGGAGAACATTTTGTGACTCAATAGGGAGAAGCACACCAATTGAGAAAGAAAATGAGTGGAATAAGACGGGAATGGGGGTACCCAGTATTGGAAAATGCGGGGGTGGTGGCTAGTAAAGATATAGAGAAAGCAGATATGTTAGCTAAAGCACTGGTAGAGGTTCACAGTTCTAGAAATATGTCAGAAGAGGGGAAAAGGGGAAGACAAAAAACAAGAAGAAAATAAAGAATTGCTGGAAAGAGAAGAAGAGAGGGATGATGCTATTAATTCTCCTTTCACATTAGAGGAATTGAAACTGTCCATCTTTAAATCAGGATTAACTGCTCCGGGAAAAGATCAAATCTGCTATACCATGTTGGAACATATGTCAGATGTAGTGTTAGAGGTAATTTTACATTTATATAACAAGGTTTGGCAGGAAGGGAGATTACCAGGATGTTGGAAACAAGCAGTTATAGTACCCATTAGAAAACCAGGGAAAGATCCCACCAATCCATCTAACTATAGACCAATAGCATTGATCATTGATCACTCTCACGCTCAATAGAGGTGAGAGTGGGAAAAACCTTGTCAGCAAGCTCTTCGGTGGATAACGGAACGCCACAAGGAAGTGTTATAAGTCCTGTTATAAGTTATAAGATTGATGATGTGTATAATAATATTGGGCAAAGTATAGGGAGATATCTGTTTGCAGATGATGGGGCATTGTGGAAAAGGTAGAAATGGTAGAAATGTAGAAATGTTGAATATGTTGTGAAACAGATGCAGGAAACAATTAAAAGAGTGGAGCAATGGTCCTGGGAATGGGGATTTAAATTTTCTGTGGAAAAAACTAAAACACTTTTCTTTACAAAGAAGAAAATTGGAGCAGAGGTTCAACTGTATTTATATGGCAAGAAGCTGGAAAGGATAGACTCATTCAAATTTTTAGGTGTGTGGTTTGATGCTAGGCTCACATGGAATATACATATTGATAGCATTGTAAATAAGTGTAAAAAGGTCTTGAATGTGATGAGATGTTTAGTGGGAACAGAGTGGGGAGCCGATAGGTCTGCTTTGAAAACTATATATATATAGGTTTAATAAGATCTGTTCTGGATTATGGGTGTGTGGTGTATGGGTCAGCATCTAAAACCTTGTTGAAAAAATTGGATGTAATTCAAGCACAAGCATTAAGGATATGTAGTGGGGCTTTTAAAACAACATCGGTGGCAGCATTACAGGTAGAAATGGGGGAAATGCCATTGGAGTTAAGGAGACAGCAAATTATGACGACATATTGGGTTAATTTACAAGGGCATAATAACCATCCTGCAATAAGTGCTATTGAGCCATGCTGGCAACATGAAAAAAGGCAAACAAAGAGTTTTGGTTGGGTAGTTAGAAAGAAGGCAAGTGAAATGGGTATACTGGATAGGAAGTACTCTCCAACTGTAGTTCTGCCAGCCATACCACCTTGGCTATTGCCAAAGCCAGAGATCGATCTAAGCCTCCTTGAATTGATGAGAGATGTAAATGAGGGAAACTGTAAGATCTTTAATTCATACATCAGTAGAAATTACTATGGGTATTTACAAATGTATACAGATGGTTCTAAAGGTCCTACGACAGGTAGAACAGCAGCAGCAGTAGTAATCCCTGATTTTAATGTTGAATGTGGAAAGAGACTTACTGATGATATATCGGTCTTTGCATGTGAAATGATGGCCATTGTTATTGCCTTGCAATGGGTAGAGGAGGTCAGGCCAGAGAGAGTGGTAATTGCATCAGATTCATGTGCAGTATTAATGAGTTAGGAGTAGAGAGGATTTATTGTATGAAATAATACAATCATTATTCAGAATTCAACAAATGCACTTGTCTGTTAGTTCTGTGTGGGTCCCTGCACATGTTGGAGTTGATGGGAATGAAAAGGCAGATAAAGCAGCAAAATGGGCTTTGAAGAGTGGGAATAAGAACAGAAATGTAAATCTTAGTAAATCAGAAGCTAAAGTGGTGATTAAAGGACAAATAAAAAAGATGTGGCAGAATCAATAGAACAAAGAAAGTAAAGGAAGATATCTGTACAAAAATAATCCATTAGTTGGGAGTACAGGGTCTGGAGGACGAAATAGGAAAGAGGAGAAGGTTATTACAAGAATAAGGAATGGACATACTGGGTTAAACAGTTCTCTCGTGATTGGAAAACATAATGATGGCAAGTGTGAATATTGTGGAGAGCAAGAAACAGTGGATCATGTTTTATTACATTGCCAGAAATATGATTCAGAGAGAGAAGTTTTAGAGAAAATGGAGAAGAAAATATCAGTAATATTCTTAAAACATCTGCAGGTGACAAGGGTTGGAAAATACTTATAGAGTATTTGGGATCAACAAGATTAATGAATAGAATTTGAGAATTATAATTTATTTATTTAATTTTTATTTATTTAGGTTTGTTTGTGTATGTATGTATATACACTCACCTAAAGGATTATTAGGAACACCATACTAATACTGTGTTTGACCCCCTTTCGCCTTCAGAACTGCCTTAATTCTACGTGGCATTGATTCAACAAGGTGCTGAAAGCATTCTTTAGAAATGTTGGCCCATATTGATAGGATAGCATCTTGCAGTTGATGGAGATTTGTGGGATGCACATCCAGGGCACGAAGCTCCCGTTCCACCACATCCCAAAGATGCTCTATGGGGTTGAGATCTGGTGACTGTGGGGGCCATTTTAGTACAGTGAACTCATTGTCATGTTCAAGAAACCGATTTGAAATGATTCGAGCTTTGTGACATGGTGCATTATCCTGCTGGAAGTAGCCATCAGAGGATGGGTACATGGTGGTCATAAAGGGATGGACATGGTCAGAAACAATGCTCAGGTAGGCCGTGGCATTTAAACGATGCCCAATTGGCACTAAGGGGCCTAAAGTGTGCCAAGAAAACATCCCCCACACCATTACACCACCACCACCAGCCTGCACGGTGGTAACAAGGCATGATGGATCCATGTTCTCATTCTGTTTACGCCAAATTCTGACTCTACCATCTGAATGTCTCAACAGAAATCGAGACTCATCAGACCAGGCAACATTTTTCCAGTCTTCAACTGTCCAATTTTGGTGAGCTCGTGCAAATTGTAGCCTCTTTTTCCTATTTGTAGTGGAGATGAGTGGTACCCGGTGGGGTCTTCTGCTGTTGTAGCCCATCCGCCTCAAGGTTGTGCGTGTTGTGGCTTCACAAATGCTTTGCTGCATACCTCGGTTGTAACGAGTGGTTATTTCAGTCAAAGTTGCTCTTCTATCAGCTTGAATCAGTCGGCCCATTCTCCTCTGACCTCTAGCATCAACAAGGCATTTTCGCCCACAGGACTGCCGCATACTGGATGTTTTTCACTTTTCACACCATTCTTTGTAAACTCTAGAAATGGTTGTGCGTGAAAATCCCAGTAACTCAGCAGATTGTGAAATACTCAGACCGGCCCGTCTGGCACCAACAACCATGCCATGCTCAAAATTGCTTAAATCACCTTTCTTTCCCATTCTGACATTCAGTTTGGAGTTCAGGAGATTGTCTTGACCAGGACCACACCCCTAAATGCATTGAAGCAACTGCCATGTGATTGGTTGATTAGATAATTGCATTAATGAGAAATTGAACAGGTGTTCCTAATAATCCTTTAGGTGAGTGTATATATATATATATATATATATATATATATATATATATATATATATATATAGAGAGAGAGAGAGATTTTTATTTATTTTATTTTTTTTACATCTCATTGAAAATGTTGTTCTCTTTGTCCTTATAGTTTGGGCGGTAATGCACCTGAAAGTTGTTTGCCAACCGCCAATAAAAACAAAAGAAGAAGAAGAAGCATGACAGGGTGTGCAAATGCTGCTCAAAACACCATGTTCCTCACCAAATGAATGAGAAGGGTTTTTAGTCTACATACAGGGCTAGTATGACTGTAAAATGAGTCAATGCGATTGATCATTTAATTAAATTACTTATTTAATAATCAAATATAACCTCTAATACAACGCATCACCAACGCCACCTCATATCTGTTATTCAGAATGAACACGCTCTTCCTGAAACCAAACACGCTGAACATGGCAACTAAACCCGACGAATTCACAACGATTTATTAAAATAGTGTTCTCATTAATGTTATGTAATATGACAGTCCCAATCACAGTCATTATTAGTCGTGCGTTGCTGTGCGCGCTGAATGAACACTGGTACACTTAAGTTCTTTGCTAGCACGATATTTAGCTCAAAGAAATGCATCCTATATGAGATTAATCAGATATATAGAAAATAAACATAATATTACAAATTATAATATTACAAATTATATCTGCACAAAATGATGCAAATGCACAAGTGAACTTGAATTAAGCTATTCAGAATGCATGACTCATGTTGTGCACGCGCTCTTCCTGGAGCGACGCGATGAAACGGCAAACTAAACCCAAATAATTCACAATGTGTTATTACAATAGTGTTCTCATTATAATGTTATGTAATATGACAGTCCCAATCACAGTCATTATTAGTTGTGCAGTGCTGTTTGAGTTGAGCTGATCACCGGCATGCTTTACTACCACGTTAATTCTTAACCAAATGCATCCTATGAGATAAATCAGATATAGACAGGCCCACACAAAATAACACAACATTACAACTTACATTTGCACAAAACAAAAGGCTGCAAATGCACACGCACACTTATAGTCATGATGAAGGTGTAACTCCAGCTGTAAAATGGTCCCAAACATAACTCTGGTGTGCTCGCTTAATTTTTCCTTGTGTCTGCTTACGTTTCGCCGTTGAGCAGCACGCGCACGTGCATGATCCTGCTTAATCGATGATCGATAAGTTTTATCGATTAAATGTATTATCGACAAATAATCGATCGTCGATTAATCGTCAACATCCCATATAACATTTTGAAGCCTTGCCAACAGAATTAAAGCCTATTAACAAAGACTGCATCCTGTTATAGTTAAATGGCCCTTGCTTAATTTTTATGGGTTTCAATGGGGACATTATGTCCTTAAGGCCCCAAGTGTAAGTATTTTGAGTACATTGTGTCAAATAGATTTAGGAAAGGAAATGAGGGTGAAATATTAAAATTACACACTTCTGCCTAAATGTATGCAGTTAGCACTAACACAGGCCAAATGAAAAAGACAAAAATGTCCTTAAGGACGCACAACGGTTAACTCACACATTCCCTTACATTTTCAGATTTGTCTGCATATAGTGTCTATATACACCAATATGTTACTTTGTGTTGATAAACTCAAAAAAACAAAAGAAGACATCATACCCCGTTTAGTAGACTAATTCATTTAAGTTAAACTTTACTTTTCACTATTTCTTGTTGCAGAGTGAAATTCGTTTAAGGCTTGTTCTACATGAGGTGCACTTATATAACAGCCTTTTACACTATATGCTATATGGGGGAAAATGCAGACACGTCATATGAACTGCTACTAAACACTGAGTGTCACAATTAACACGTTTGATGTTGTCGTGGTGAAACTTATTTAAGGAAATTATTTGGTTACAAAAAGCTTTAAAGAACAAACAGTGCGGAATTTTACTTAAAATTAAAGGGCAACAAAAATTCAATACATTAAATTCATTTGGCCGTGCCGATGTCATCAAAGTAGTCTACGTCATGTGCGTTTTTCGGCACAGCACCGGTTCTGCGTACCGGTCCGAACCGGCACACTTCGAGCACAGCTACACCTGCCCCGAGAGATGAGCCGCGGTCGGTTAAAATGTGTCGTAATCACTAGTTTGACCACCTCTTTTCATGTAACTAACTGTTAATATTTTTAAATAACGTTAGTCTCTATGAAAATTTTTATGACAAACTTTAAAGACTAGTCTAAACGGTTTATGCACCCTGCCACATTAGTAAAGAATCTTAAATGGTTTACTTACAACACAATAGGGAAAGGAGCACAAAATAGTTAGGCATTTTTTTCCGTCTGAAGTTATTTTCCAAAGTCAGCCGACAAATATACACTCACCTAAAGGATTATTAGGAACACCTGTTCAATTTCTCATTAATGCAATTATCTAATCAACCAATCACATGGCAGTTGCTTCAATGCATTTAGGGGTGTGGTCCTGGTCAAGACAATCTCCTGAACTCCAAACTGAATGTCAGAATGGGAAGGAAGGTGATTTAAGGAATTTTGAGCGTGGCATGGTTGTTGGTGCCAGACGGGCCGGTCTGAGTATTTCACAATCTGCTGAGTTACTGGGATTTTCACGCACAACCATTTCTAGAGTTTACAAAGAATGGTGTGAAAAGGGAAAAACATCCAGTATGCGGCAGTCCTGTGGGCGAAAATGCCTTGTTGATGCTAGAGGTCAGAGGAGAATGGGCCGACTGATTCAAGCTGATAGAAGAGCAACTTTGACTGAAATAACCACTCGTTACAACCGAGGTATGCAGCAAAGCATTTGTGAAGCCACAACACGCACAACCTTGAGGCGGATGGGCTACAACAGCAGAAGACCCCACCGGGTACCACTCATCTCCACTACAAATAGGAAAAAGAGGCTACAATTTGCACGAGCTCACCAAAATTGGACAGTTGAAGACTGGAAAAATGTTGCCTGGTCTGATGAGTCTCGATTTCTGTTGAGACATTCAGATGGTAGAGTCAGAATTTGGCGTAAACAGAATGAGAACATGGATCCATCATGCCTTGTTACCACTGTGCTGGCTGCTGGTGGTGGTGTAATGTTTTCTTGGCACACTTTAGGCCCCTTAGTGCCAATTGGGCATCGTTTAAATGCCACGGCCTACCTGAGCATTGTTTCTGACCATGTCCATCCCTTTATGACCACCATGTACCCATCCTCTGATGGCTACTTCCAGCAGGATAATGCACCATGTCACAAAGCTCAAATCATTTCAAATTGGTTTCTTGAACATGACAATGAGTTCACTGTACTAAAATGGCCCCCACAGTCACCAGATCTCAACCCAATAGAGCATCTTTGGGATGTGCTGGAACGGGAGCTTCGTGCCCTGGATGTGCATCCCACAAATCTCCATCAACTGCAAGATGCTATCCTATCAATATGGGCCAACATTTCTAAAGAATGCTTTCAGCACCTTGTTGAATCAATGCCACGTAGAATTAAGGCAGTTCTGAAGGCGAAAGGGGGTCAAACACAGTATTAGTATGGTGTTCCTAATAATCCTTTAGGTGAATGTATATATATATATATATATATATATCTTTTTTTTTTTTTCATTCAACTTGATCGCACAATTGTTTTGATTAACATTAATGAAACAGTCAGTCTATATTAAGACCTGTACCGCACGGATGTTTTATAAATGTTACACATCAGATGATTTTCCACAACAGTAAACCAAACGTTCACTTTAGACATCGCAGATAATGTTTGTGTGAATACTGGCCAGAACAGATATTTTGAAATATTGTAATTCTGTGAATGTATGATGTGTGTGTATCGGGATTGTGCTCCGTGAGAGGCGTCTTTGTGCGCAGGCACCGGATCTGTCAGTCAGCGTGAGTGAGATCCTTTTCATGGACGAGGGAAAGGTACTTCTCCCAGAAAACATACAAATAAAGATACTTTTAGATGTTTATTTGATATTTTGAGCATTGGGATTGTTAGACGGTGACTTAATGAACAAATTTTTGTGAAAACCTCAAAAATCGACCAAAAATTTTTCACTTGTTTTTCCTGTAGCTCGAAATGATCCCGTGCACATTCCCACTAATTTTGTCAGCACGGGTCACATATAATTACGGTGTTAAAATAATTAATATATACTTAACATTAAAAAGTATACAAGTATATAAAATTTCAAAATAAACATAGTCTAGACTAAAATCAGCTTTTTGAAAACCTCAATCCTGTTTTATCATTGCTCATGTTGTTTTTTCAGAAGTCCACGCCCACTGTTGTGATTCCGCTGAAGCTGTGCTCCGATTGGTCGTAACTGCGCTGATGGGCGTGGCTGCTGCTGTTCTGCTCAATGACATCAGAGCTACAAGAACTTAAACGGAGAAAATGGTTCGGGTTACTTGACTGTAACCCTGTTCCCTGATAAAGCTTCATTCAATGCTGCACTAGCTTTTATCGCTTTTGCAAGTGTCTTTAGCATGACCAGCTGTGAAATAGTGTGTATAACACGTCAATGAAATTGACCCGGGGGTATTATAGCCTCGGTCGGTGACGTCACCCGTGCACCCGAGACAGAAGGTCCTTCCTCGTCGGAATCGCCCACGGCAAGCTGTCGAGGAGACACCATCACCAATACTCTGTTCGGCCAACGCAGCGCTATCAATAAGAGGCAAGACCCTTGTTGGCGAACCCTGGCTAGAACTCCTGGGAGCAACTGGAGGGAAGGCATACAGACACATCTTGGGCCATGTATGAGCCATCGCATCCAGACCCAGCAGGGCTGGGTGACAGAAGTAGAGGGAACATTACGCTTTCTGATAAGAGGCGAAGAGGTCCACTTCCGCTCTGTAAACTCTGGTCCAGATCTGATCGACTACTTCTGGGTGGAGTTTCCATTCCCCCATCTGTAATTTCTGTCTGGACAGTAAATCTGCTCCCACATTTAACTGCTCCAGAAATGTACACTGCTTTGAGTGACAGGAGCTTGTCCTGGGCCAGAGAAAAATCTGTCTCGCTATCCTGTTTAGATTGCGTGAGCGCAGACCTCCCTGGTGATTTATATATGAGACTGTCGCTGTACTGTCCACCCGCACTAGGACATTACAGCCCCTCAACTGGGGGAGAAAGTATTTCAGGGCCAGAAATACAGCCATCAACTCGAGGCAGTTGATGTGCCAATCAAGCTGATGACCCTCCCATTCCCCTTGGGCTGGACGACCACTTAAGGCCGCACCCCAGCCCATATGGGAAGCATCCGTCGTTAGCAGTTTGCGATGACAAGGTACACCTAGAGTGGGACCCAAGGCAAGGAACCGGGGTCTGAACCACAGTGTACGAAGCCACACGGCACGCCACTTTCATTTGCCTTGAGGATTGGCCCTAAAATCCTCTGGCTTTGAGCCACAACTAAAACGGTCTTATGTGCAACAACCCCAAAGGGAAACCCGTGGATGCTGATGCCATGAGACCTAACACTCTTTGGTGCTGGACAGTGAGATCTTGGCTTAGCCTGACTTTGCTCAAGGTATGCTGAATGGTCTTGGTTCGAGCGGGAAACAATTGTGCCCACCTCGTGACCGAAAACCAAACAAACCCCAGATAAGTCGGCAGAAGAAAGAACACTTTTCTTGGTGTTTAGTCTCAACCCTAGAGAAACTAGATGAGCTAACTCACTGTCTCTGTGTTAAAGCGCCATCTCTCGCAATTGTGCTAATATTAGCAATCATCTATGTAATTCAATTTGTGAATTATATAATAATAATTGTGTAATTTTATATATGTGCGGTTACAAGGCTAGCTGAATGAAAGAACACGAAATTGGTAAGCTTTTGCCCCAGGAGCGAACCTCAGGAACTTCCTGTGTTGTGGCAATTTATATGTGAACACATACATCCTTCAGATCGATCGTGCCGAATCAAACAATGTTGAATTTGTAACACAATCGTCTCTACAGTTAACATCTTGAACTTGAGTGCTTTAACTGTACGTTTTAAGCCTCAAAGATCTAAGATTGGACACACCCCCCCACCCTTCTTGGGAACCAGGAAGTAACTGCTGTAATAGCCCGACTCTCTCTCCAGAAGAGGAACATGTTCTATGGCCTCTTTGTTGAGTAAAGTTTGTAGCTCTTGTGACAGTACGAGCACCAACTCCGGCTTCACAGAAGTGGAGACCACACCATTAAAACACGGAGGATGACAAATAAATTAGTTTACAAATTTTACTGTGCTTAACACCCATGCAGAAACGCCTGGTAGAAGTTTCCACGCTACCAGACTCTCTGAGTGACACTTCCTGTTGAGGGGATGTTAGATGTTCTATGTCCTGGATGATAGCAGGATTTATAACAGAACATCTAACATTTCACTGGAAACCGCTGCCCCCCCAATTCACAAGAGGCAGCGGGGATGGTGTGGTTTTGAGAGAGTAATGGGGCGGGGGCAAGCAAATGTTTGACGCGCCCCGTCCCGTGGGGGCGCCAGACCATCAGGACTTTTTTATTGATGATAGTCCTGAGGTCTGCCCTGGGAGGTTGCTGAGGGCGACGAGCCAGCCCCCAGCCTTCATGAGGGGGTGTGCGACTCGCCACACTCTGCTTTTCCACCTCCCTAACTCTTGAAGGACCGGGGAGAGGTTGGGAGCCTGACCTTTTTCTCTTTTTAAATAACAATATATATAATTTATATGTATATATATTTATATAAGCTTTACCCACGAGAGCGAAGTTGTTCTACACGGCTTCGTGTAGAGGTATATCTCTTTAATGCAGGATTCGACATTAACACTTGTGCGGGACAATATTGACTGTTTGTTAGATTTCAGCAGCAAAAATAGCTCCAAACAAAGATCACAGCAGAAACAGCACATCTCACAGCAACAGCGTTACTGAATGATTCAGTGTTTTGAATGAATCGGTTGAATCAAAGAATTAATGACCTGTTCATAAACGACTGCCTCATTCTTGAATGAATCATCCGTTTGAATGAATCGTTTAAATGACTCACTCATTAAGACGGTCACCTGCTACCACCTACTGGTGGTTTAGTTTCATCTTTCCAACATTTCTTATTTGTATATTCAAACATATTTAAAACAATCTCATAACGTTATTTAATGTATTTGTGTGTGTGTGTAAATTATTTTATTTGATTAGAATAAGGCACTATAGGGCTGTTACCAATTTAATTTCTAGATCAAATAAAAATAAAATAAAATGAAAGCTGAAGCATAGCCTATATTTAATACGATTATGGAAAAAATGCCCTTTATAAAAGGTAAATAAATCATAAATATGCAGATTTAAATATGTCAAAGCTGATTGAACACTGGTGAGAATATTGCTTCAGAATAAATTATATTTACTACAACAACAAAAAATCCGGACAAGCAAATTTTTTACTCGGACAAGTGAGTGACAGATTAATGAATATGCAGACCCAGGAGAGAGATAGCTCGCGAGAGTCTCTTCCACATGGCGTCTCCTCATACCCACGTGATCTCGCACCCACGATAGTCAAAATGTCGACGTCGAGGGCACAAAAACACGTTAGGTATATGGTTTTCTCCATGACTTTGATAGTTAGTCATGGAAGTCCTCAAAGAAAGGGAGAGACTGATGTTGTGGCCCCTGAAACATCCTCAAGCTTACTGCATTGGGGATCTCTCATTCGCGGAGCCAGTCAAACTGTAACCTGGCAACCGCGCGAGCAACCACCTCGACGGATTTACTATCATGCGAGGACCCTGCTGACTCACTTTCAACTTGAACTCTTTTCACTGATGTTTGTAACAGAGATGAGATAGAGAGAAATCTGCACACTGCCAGTTGAAAACTAACTCCTAACAAAGATCTCAAGTCGAGTTTTGAAAGGTAGAGATAGGTTTTCAGAGAGATTGTTTGCACACCAACACAGTTTCGGTCTGAAAACAAAAGAGACCTGAGGGCTTGCAGCTGGGGCTCATCTATTTATAGCCTCGTGCAGCAGGTGCACGGGTGACGTCACCGACCGAGGCTATACTACCGTCGAGTCCATTTCGTTGACGTGTTAAACACACTATTCACAGCCGGTCGTGATAAAGACACTTACAAAAGCGCTAAAAGCTAGCGCAGCATTGAGTGAAGCTTTATCAGGGAACAGAACAGATGTCATAAATATTGTGAGATATATTGCAGTTTTAAAATATGTGTGGTATAATTCTTTAGTGATGGCAAAACGAAGCTGTGCTTAACAATGATCTCCATCTGGTGGCCAAAACTATGAATATTCTTTAATATTTCATTAATTGCAATACATTTTACAGTTCTTTGTTTATTACATGGTTTTATTTTTTTCTTAATTATATGCAGCATCCCCACAGATATAAATGTAAAAATATTTGTCACACCAATAAATCACTGTAATTAAACTGAATATTAGGCTACCCACCGAACTGATATACATTTATGAATCATATGCCTATATTTTAATTGAATGTAGAACTTCCCGACCTCAAATTTTGTGGGCGGGGCTAAATTCGGCTGGCATCCAGGCTAATCTCAAATATGAATCACACAGCAGTACAAAGTTTGATCTAAAGAAAAAAAAGTTTATGAAAATAAGGGAAAATACCGGTTTAAGACAGCTTGATGTTTATTTATGATGAATTACATAGTATAATAGTAGTACATGTATCTCTCACACACGTGTCCCACATTATCCTGCAAAATCACATGTACATCTACTATAAGACTATTCTGGATATTAATAGAAAACTGGGGTGTGTGATAGAAATGTGTGTGTTTGATGTGCTTTATGTATTTCTCTCTTTCTGGCAGCTAATGTAAATAATGTGATTTATGTTATCTTGTGGCATTGAATAAAAAAACATTCATCAGATATCATAAATATTGTGAGTTTTAATCTATAATAATGATTTATGCATTTTCAGACACTTTTCTCTAAAGTGACTATATGGTGTAGGTTGGGTCCACCTGGTGGCCAAAACCTAGAACAATCATCAATATTGAATTTAACTGGCCTCCATTTTAAATTTCTTTGTCAATTACTTAATTTATGTTTCGCTGCTTTGCACATTTTCACTCTGCTTTGTTTAATTGTACACTGTAAAAAACAACATATGACAATATGACAACATATGTTTTTACATTGCTTTAACTCATCAAAATAAATTAAGCAATTTTCAACTTTGTTATACAAGATTCAACTCATTTTAAGTTTGTTGTAATTTAAGTTGAAATGACTTAAACATCCAAATTGACTGTACTTAATTTAAGGCACCAACTTTTTTGCAGCGTACAGAACAGCGCTGCAAATGCTTTAGAAACACAAATGTAAAAAAAATATTTGTCATGCCAATAAAACACCATAAAATTTAAAATGAGAAATGAGTAGCACCAACCCAACTGATACACATCTATAAATCATATAAGCCTATATTTTTAATTGAAGGGTTGATAATCCAATATAAATTCAGATGGAATGATTCTATTAAGTTTGTCTGTATCGACTGATGGTTATTATGATGAATGGAGATTTTTAAAATATACAATTATTCTTACATAATAGCTAATTAAATTGAAATACACCAAACACAATTCAATAATAAAAACACCAGCAACGACATGCCACAGCAAATCTGAAGAGTCTTTTTATTATAAGCATAACATAGATTTTATCATGCAGATGAATAAATATGATAATATAGTGTAAACAGTGACTATGTGACAGGAAATATGTGTTCATTTTCTCCATATTTCATTATCTCTAGCAGCACATGCCTCCATAATTCACATTACAAACTTTCAATTTCATTTCATACATTCAAACATGGGAGTGTGTGTGCCAAACAAGGAGTGAAAACAAAAGCAGAGAATAAATGTGAACAAAGCCCAAAGGTCATATGAGCTATAACTGTAGATACGCTATTTGATCATCGTTTTCTGGGGACATTTTCATATACAGCCTCCATCTTTGATTTCTGCAAGAAAACACAAACTCAATCAGGAATCTGCTGATGCTACAGAAAATCAACAGCAGTTTCTCTAATAAACTCTTTCCAAAAGTGTTCCAAGCGCTCTAACAGATTCCAAAACCAAACAACACAGTGTATATTGCTAATATACACTGATAGTCTGCTATAATAACCTTTATAAACAAGACCTTATTCATGTTTATATAAAATAGTTGTAATTTCATTAATCCCAGTTTTAAATTCCCAGATACATCACTGAACATACACCTGCCTTTACATGCACATGAACTTTAATGACATTCAGCTTCAACTCTTTTGGGAAGGCTTTCCACAAGGTTTAGGAGTGTGTTTATGGGAATTTTTGACCATTGTTCTAAAAGCCCGTTTGTGAGGTCAGGCACTGATGTTGGACGAGAAGGCCTGGCTCGCAGTCTCCGGTCTAATTCATCCCAAAGGTGTTCTATCGGACTCTGTCAGGACTCTGTGCAGGCCAGTCAAGTTCAAGTTCAAACTCGCTCATCCATGTCTTTATGGGCCAATGCTTTGCACTGGTGTCATGGTGGAACAGGAAGGGGCAAAACTGATCCCACAAAGTTGGGAGCATGAAATTGTCCAAAATGTCTTGGTATGCTGTAGCATTAAGAGTTTATTTCACTGGAACTAAGGGCCCAAGCCCAACCCCTGAAAAACAACCCCACCCCATGAAAAACAACCCCACCCCATAATCCCCCCTCCACCAAACTTTACACTTGGCACAATGCAGTCAGGCAAGTACCGTTCTCCTGGCAACCGCCAAACCCAGACTCGTCCAAAGGATTGCCAGACAGAGAAGTGTGATTGGTCACTCCAGAGAACACGTCTCCACTGCTCTAGAGTCCAGTGGCGGCGTGCTTTACCCCACTGCATCCCACGCTTTGCATTGCACTTGGTGATGTAAGGCTTGGATGAGCTGCTCGGCCATGGAAACCCATTCCATGAAGCTCTCTACACACTGTTCTTGAGCTAATCTGAAGGCCACATGAAGTTTGGAGGTCTGTAGCTATTGACTCGCAGAAAGTTGGCGACTTCTGCACACTGTGCACCTCAGCATGCGCTGACCCCGCTCTGTGATTTTACGTTGCCTACCACTTCGTGGCTGAGTTGCTGTTGTTTCCAATTGCTTCCACTTTGTTATAATCCCACTAACAGTTGACTGTGGAATATTTAGTAGTGAGGAAATTTCAGGAATGGACTTATTGCACAGGTGGCAACCTATCACTGTACCACGCTTGAATTCACTGAGCTCCTGAGAGCGACCCATTCTTTCACAAATGTTTGTAGAAGCGTCTGCATGCCTAGTGCTTGATTTATACACCTGTGGCCATGGAAGTGATTGGAACACCTGAATTCAATGATTTGGAGGGGTGTCCCAATACTTTTGGCAATATAGTGTAATTTGGAAGTGTTGTTCTCCATAATTTTTACTCCAAGTCAAGTCAAGTCAACTTTATTTATATAGCGCTTTTTACAATGCAGATTGTTTCAAAGCAGCTTCACAGTGTTAAACAGGAAAATAATGCAACCGAATTTGATTCGGCTGTACAGCCGCTCTGGAGAAAACGGGGATGTCATCTAGCTCATTTCAATTATCATATATATATTTAAGTAATGTAGTTGATATAGTTAATTTAGTTTAGTAATTAAATTTATTTGGATATTTATTTGAAAATTTAGTGTCCCCAACTGAGCAAGCCAGAGGCGACTCCAAAGGTTGATCTTGTAGACAATTTCTTATTTTTATTCACAAAGCTGAGTATAAAAGTTCTGAGACTTTTGTTTGTTGAAGAACTACTACTACAGAAAGATGCTAACATGGAGCAGCAACAGAAAATTACATCAGTCATCACGTTCATTACATGACTTTTAAGGCGGTTAAATCAAACAGATTAATTTCTGAAGGTTTTATGTGATGGAAGACTTCATTATTCGTGGAAATGCGGAGAATTCACCTTTCTACAATGGAAGAGAGTGAATGTGCGTCGTCCATCTTTTTTTACACTCCATGGTAATAACAACAGACACTGGTAATAACATTTTAAAAGAGTTGTGACGTAACGAAGCTTTGTTTACTGAAATCACGTGACTTTAGCAGTTTGATGCACGCTCTGAACTACTGAGTCGAAGCTTCAGAAAGCTGCTTCCAATGAGCCTAAATGTTAAAACAAACTTTTTTTATTTTTTTCATAATTGACACAAAAACACGTTATGCTCTGGTTGTGTGGTGGCGACATCATGTGGTCAATGTGACGTCAGATTACCTGAGGTCTGAAGTGGGACATTTAATTTGGGATAAGAGCGCAAGTAAAACGACTTCAATTTGTAATGACTTTAATCTGTATACCCTAATTGATGTATAAATATCTTACCCTCATGTTCTTATGTTTTTTTTTCTCTATCTTCACCTTTTTTTTTCTTTTTTTTACCTTAATCTTTAACCATGTATTGGTAATTCTTTTCTCGCCTTTATATTCTGATGACATTGAACATATTATTAATACATTTTGTGTACTGCATTACATTTCTGTATCTTTTGCATTAATAAAAAAAAAAAGACATTTAATTTGGGATATTCACACTTCCAATCTTGCCTGGAATGCAGCAATGATATTAAAAAAAACACGGAAGAGGATTTGTGAATGGAAGACACTGGTTCCCAACAGCGAACCATTGAAATAACATTTTAAAAGAGTTGTGACATAACAAAGCTTTGTTTACTGAAATCACGTGACTTTGGCAGTTTGACACGCGCTCCGAACCACTGATTCAAAACAAAGGGTTGGCTTCACAAAGCAGTGTTTCGAAAAGTGCCCATCACTACTTGCAGCACGTCTACAAAGTAGCCGATTGTAGATTGAAGTTGCATTTCAGCTCAGAATAATCCTGAACCGTAGAGCAGCTGCAGCTCGAGGATAGATTTCAGCACAGGTCACATGACAACAACTGTGTCCTAATGAAAATATAATGGTATGGTTATTTTAGAATAACAAAAAATAATAGTTTTAATGTATTGTTTAATGATTGCTGCCGTCTGTTGTAATATTGGTATTTCATAGCCGTTCTTTGTTTCCAACTACATCTGGCGACATTCATCTATATGAACTGAGCTCTTGCTGCATTGACGGTCACAGTACCTTATATCAATAACGAATAGCTCCTTATGTCCGATTGTCGCTGATGATGACTGTCACTGCGTGACTTCTTAACGCATAACAAAACCTTTTGTATAAACAGTATAAAAAGCATAAAAAACTATCCTTTTGAGCCACCACTGAATGTATCTGATCAATTTAAATTCCTGACCTGTTTTTCTACATTTCCTGCAGATGCAGCACATCACGACTACAGCAACAATCAGCAGAGATCCAGCAGCGGAGATCAACACTATGTACAATAAAAGTAGACCTTGATCTGTAATGGACAAAATAAGCGGAGAGTGTGTAAGGATGGAGAAGGCTAAGCCTACACCTGGCACACTTGAGAATAGCGTGACATTTTCTTACTCAAACCACTGCTTCTGACTGTTACTATTACTCAGGATTTTTTGTGAGCCTACGCTCATTTTCAGTCAAAAGATTCTGGTGCAATGTCGCTCAGCGCCGCTTTATATAGGGAGCGTTTATGCTAGGACATGTAGGCTGTTGGTAGACGACACGTAACTTGAAACTATTTTATCACATTCTATTTAAAGGTCTTTTTAAGAAGGAAGTGAATCTAGCCTTACTCTGGAGTTGGTTCATGCTTTGCCTATTCTGGCAGAGTTAAGTGAGGTTGGGATGTTGAGTCTGGTGGCTGATGGGATTGTTCAGCACACAGCTGTAGGTGTTTTTATCCTGATATTCCACCTCCAGAGGTAGAGAGAGACTGATGCTGAGATCAGACGCACTGATGCTGGACAATAAACTGTTTCCTTTGTACCAGGAGAGAGAGTCACATGACCCACATTCACCACTGAACACACCAGTGAACAATTCTGACTTGATGGCGATGAAAGATTGTGTGGGTAATCTCTGATAATGACAGGAACTGGCAGACGAGCTAAAAAATATGATAAAAAGACAGAAATATGGGTAAATCTACAGCAATATTATTTTTAGTGTAGCATGTTCTAGTGAATCATTGTAGTAAATGTTGTGCTGCGTTAGTGTTTTGATGGTCACTAAGTGTTTCTGTCATCTCAAACTATAATGACAGTATGTAAAATTAAAGAAATATTTCAGTACAGTTCAGTACAGCTTAATCTAAAGCATTTGAGGCATAATGTTGTTTACCGCAAATTGATTTCCTGCAGAAAAGCAAAACGCAATGGCAGTGAAAGGGGCTGATCTGTAAACATTACATTAATTTTTACTGTTTCAATAGTACAGCCACAAGATGTGGACAATATGCATGTTAACATTATTTTAGTGTAAGAAAATCACTAACATTTTCTGTGTAAAGTTATATTTATGTATGTTTAAGTTTTATTTAGGAATACGTCACTATTTCTATGGAAGCTTGCGAGCCGCAATTGCGTGATATAAAGTCAGAATTGTGAGGTAAAAAGTCGCAATTATTTTTTAAATTGTTTTATTATGCGGCGAAATGCTTTTAAACCTTCCAAAAGAAAATTAGGGAAAATAATTTTTGTAATAATCGGCATTATGCCACAAATGCTGTGGATTAATGACCACATAGCTCCAGTTATCTCTAGTTCATAATGTCCCTCATGTTCAGTTGTGATGTTTGTGATGGTCAGAGATCCAGTTTGATCGTCCAGCTTCAGTCTGTCTCTGAATCTCCCATCAGGAACATCATCATATGTGGAGAAGATTCCAGCAGCTCTACTGATTTGAGCTATGAGAGAGTTTTCAGCTCCAGATTTCCACAGTATCTCGTCATCTTTATGTATTTCAGTAACATCAGTGTTTAGAGTGAGAGATTCTCCCTCCAGCACTGACACAGACTCACCAAACACACCTGATGAACAAACAGATTTTACATATTTTAAAGACTTTTGTTCTGTTTTTTTCTGCCTGTAACTTCACATTCATTTTGTCTCACAATAATATAAGTTTTATTTGATCTGGGAAGAACATTAAATACAAGTCCTCTAACTAATCTGAACAAAAGCAAAAGCTTTGTTACAGTGAAATGGAAAGAAATTAATTTGCTTTTAAAACTTACCAGTCAGACGCCACCAGCACAAACAGAACAGAACAAACATGTAAAACGTTTTCTTCAGTAGTTCACTGAACAAAACTATCTGCTGAAAACACTCTGGTGTGTCATTCTTACTGATGTGAAACACTAGCAGCTCATCCGAGTCAAACTGAAACCTGCTGTGGTTGGTTTTCTTCAGAAACATGATTGATCTGTTGGTGGGACAGACATCTTTTGCATGCCGTTTTATCTTTTATCTACATTTGATCTGTGTTTAGTTTGTAGGTGAAGGGCATCTTCCTGTCCTGCTTTTATGAACCTCATAGTCTGACTTCCCTTACGAAAAAGTTTATTCAAGTGTTCTATTAGTATACTTTTTTTAAACTAAATATAAGAAAGTATACTTTCTGTCTACTTTTTATATACTCCTCATAAATATATTTTAAGTAATTTCAACTTAAATTACGTTAAACTGACTTTAAAAATGAGTTGTATATTGTATAACTTGTAAAAAAAAAAAGTAAAATATTGCTTAACTTATTTTGATGAGTTAACACAATGTAAAAACATATGTTGTGATAACTTATTGATCATATCATTTTGTACAGTGTACTCTGAACCATAAGTACATTAGGTTGTGCCCCGGGGCCTGTACCATGATGGTAGCTGAACAATCTCAGGGTTACAGGATTAGTTTCAAGTTGACAAAACCAAACCAATCCAATCCGGCTTTGTTGGTACCATGATGCTGATCATCAGCTTTCTCTGTCAACTCAGGCTTTGATCCTAAGTTTGTGGAGCGCGTGCACATGAAAGTGTGACATCAGCAGTGAACAGCCAATCACATGCCTTTCAACACAGTGTGACTCATTTCTCGCGAGAGAGCCAACGTGATTCAAAACTCTTTTGCTGAAGATTAAGAGATTGAAGTATATAAAGAATTTACATTCTTTTAGACAGAAGAAAATGCGTTTCCATCAAAGAGGATAAATAAAGAAAACATCTTGCTATTAGTGCAAGTCAAAGTTGTGAAATCAGTTTATATAGTGGATTTTTTATATACACTCACCTAAAGGATTATTAGGAACACCATACTAATACTGTTTTTGACCCCCTTTCGCCTTCAGAACTGTCTTAATTCTACGTGGCATTGATTCAACAAGGTGCTGAAAGCATTCTTTAGAAATGTTGGCCCATATTGATAGGATAGCATCTTGCAGTTGATGGAGGTTTGTGCTGGAAGTAGCCATCAGAGGATGGGTACATGGTGGTCAGAAACAATGCTCAGGTAGGCCGTGGCATTTAAACGATGCCCAATTGGCACTAAGGGGCCTAAAGTGTGCCAAGAAAACATCCCCCACACCATTACACCACCACCAGCCTGCACAGTGGTAACAAGGCATGATGGATCCATGTTCTCATTCTGTTTACGCCAAATTCTGACTCTACCATCTGAATGTCTCAACAGAAATCGAGACTCATCAGACCAGGCAACATTTTTCCAGTCTTCAACTGTCCAATTTTGGTGAGCTTGTGCAAATTGTAGCCTCTTTTTCCTATTTGTAGTGGAGATGAGTGGTACCCGGTGGGGTCTTCTGCTGTTGTAGCCCATCCGCCTCAAGGTTGTGCGTGTTGTGGCTTCACAAATGCTTTACTGCATACCTCGGTTGTAACGAGTGGTTATTTCAGTCAAAGTTGCTCTTCTATCCATTCTGACATTCAGTTTGGAGTTCAGGAGATTGTCTTGACCAGGACCACACCCCTAAATGCATTGAAGCAACTGCCATGTGATTGGTTGATTAGATAATTGCATTAATGAGAAATTGAACAGGTGTTCCTAATAATCCTTTAGGTGAGTGTATATATATACATCAGCATGGATGCATTAAATTGATCAAGTGACAGTATAGACGCATCAGACATGTCACTTTGCTCACGCTGATTCAGTTTGAGATCTCTTATCCCGAACATAACCTGCTCCAGAGCAGGATAGCTGTGGAGCTTAAGTTATTACGACGATGAACACTGCTAAAAGCCAAGCCACTTGCATGGTACCTAAAACCCAGAATTGGCGCAATCTAAACTAAAACTTACCTGGCTAGTTACTTGCATTATGTCACCGTTTGAACTGCCCTGTCAATCATTTTCGTTTCATTTAATACCCAACCATATTGGAGAGAAATGAAGAGACACGTTGATCTACAGCTCGTGCAGATCCTACTTATAGGATACTCGTTTCAACATATAGTAGTGACTATAGTAGTACGAGACACACTAATTCAGCATCACTTGGAGTTCTGCCAAATCTCTCTGCAATGGGTGTTTTTTTCAAAATGCCATAAAAATGTAAAAAAATTAATTATAATTTTTTTAAGTGTTTGTAAATATTTCCTGTGTCTCTGTGTTTGTCCTGTAAAGAATGTTACAGTAAATATTCTGTAATGTGACTCCCGCATAAATACAATGAATTTTGTTTCTTTTTACCACGCAAAATGACAGGACGTGGATTTAAATTGTTAATCAATGAATGTAATCATAATAGCTGCGTGTTTTAAAACGTTCTTTAAATATAATGCAAAAATGTAGCCTACACAAAAATGCTGGGTTTAAAAAATAAAAACATTTCTGGGTTATTTGGCAACCCAGCGCTGGGTAAATATTGGACAGAACACGTGCTGGGTTATTTTTACCCAGCTTGTTGGGTTTTATACATTAACCCATTTGCTAGGTTGTTTTTTGACAGTGCTGGGACAGTCAATTTGATATTGAAGGTTTTTCATTTTAAATAATAAAAATGCATGACAGGAACAGTTCATATACAATATTTTTTATTCAGTACAATGTAATACAAATATTAATTTCATTCAGAAATTTCCCCCCAGCAAGTTTTTTCTCACACTCTAAAAAAAAATGCTGGGTTAAAAACAACCCAAGTTGGATTGAAAATGGACAAACACAGGAATTGGGCTGTTTTACCCAGCCAATTGGGTTGTTTTAACCAAACATTTAACCCAACCGGTGCAGAACCCAAAATGACTGTTGAAAAATGTAGTTTTATGCAGTTTGGCACAGACTACCCAACATTGGGTTACATTGACCCAGCACTGGGTAGGTATGTGATACAAATATAAAAAATAACCCAATAAAATGACCCAGCAGGCTGAACCCAGCATTTGTGTAAAAAAAAAACAACCCAGAATTTTTTAGAGTGTAGGTTATATTATAATAGCAAACTACACAAAGTATGTATTTGAATGGTTCACTGAATGCATGTGACACTCGAGCAGGTCAGTGTGTGAGTCAATGTGAAACCTCTAGTGACTTCTGTACAGAGTTGTGGTTTGATCTGCTCAGCTTCTGCATTAGTGTGTCTTTATTTAAACATGTGGTTTGTGTGAGTGTGAAAGGCTGATGGCAACACAAGGAGAAACACTAAACAAGAGCCACAGAGGTCAGGTTTATAACTGTTAACATGTTAAGAGAGGAAAGAAGAACATTTACAGCAACACCAGCGTGTACACGTTAAATGAGTGGGTGGTGGTCAAATCCAGTGGGGGAGGATTCACTCTCAACACTAGATTAATATCAGTTTAACACTGCCCTGCACAAGTACACAGTTCACAATCTACCCGTCACAGAAATGTTCACTTTAAGTGCTATTAGGCCCTGTTTGAAAATGGTTCATGTGCTTGCTTTGTTCTGCTTTTGCCATCTGGTTGGTAAGTTACATTCATTTAAAGACGTCACTTGTTGCTTTAGCTTTAATTTAATGCATTGCATTTACAGATATTTAATACAGAGGCATAACTATGAGTTACATTCTGTTATACCTAGAAAAAAGCTGCTCAAACTGAAATATTATTGTGAGATCTAGAGTGTCGCTGATCTGAAACGCAGGAGAAAATTAGGGTTTATTTTTTATGTAAAATCTGTTCTGATGACTTGCTTACAGAAGAATGTGATAAAAGGAGTCAAAGATCGCGCCGCATCTGTTTCTGTGTCTAACCAGGATTTGTGTCCGATGCGCATGAAAGCTGAAAGAATCATCTTTGGTCCAATTAATTAATAATAATAATAAAAAAAGATAAAGTTATGTAGCATCATTAAGAACTAACACAATCTAACAATAGACAAGAGTAGCCTATATTCATGTTGAATGTAGAAATGGTAGCCTGTAATTGTTTTAAATCCCTATACCCAAAAGGTTTAACTTTCAAGATACTGTGCTGCTGTCAGTTTGTTCTTAATTTCAGTTACAAAAATGAGTTTAAGTAAACCAACAAAGTTACTCTGTGTTCTTCAGGTGTGTTTGCTGATACAGACGGACTGAAGTCAGTGTCAGTGATGGAGGGAGATTCAGTCACTCTAAACTCTGATCTCACTGATATAGATGATGATCTGATTCTGTGGAGGTTTGGAACTAAAAACACTTTAATAGCTCAAATCAGTGTAATGGACAACAGCATGACTGTATATGATGGTCCTGATGGGAGATTCAGAGACAGACTGAAGCTGGACGATCAAACTGGATCTCTGACCATCACAAACATCACAACTGAACATGCTGGAGATTATCAACTACAGATCATCAGTGTGAGAAAGAGTTTCAGTCTCACTGTCTATGGTGAGTTTAATATCAGTTTCTTTTTCTTCTATTATTGCTATAGTTTTAAAGTAGATGCATCATAAATATTAGATTTTTCAATCTTGAAATTGTAAAATCTGATATTAACATTAATTTCGGACTTTATTGAATGCTCGTGATTAATTATGATGTCTGCATCTTAAACAGCATCATTTTTACAATTCTAAAATCACTGAATGACATCACAAACTCTCACGCAAAAGGTAGCATGACTTACTCTAATCTTTCTCAGCTCGTCTGCCTGTTCCTGTCATCAGCAGTAACTCTTCACAATGTTCTTCATCATCATCATCATCATGTTCACTGGTGTGTTCAGCGGTGAATGTGGGTCATGTGACTCTCTCCTGGTACAAAGGAAACAGTTTATTGTCCAGCATCAGTGTGTCTGATCTAAGCATCAGTCTCTCTCTACCTCTGGGGGTGGAATATCAGGATAAAAACACCTACAGCTGTGTGCTGAACAATCCCATCAGCCACCAGACCAGACATCCCAACATCACTCAACTCTGTCACACATTTGCAGGTATGGCAGCGATGATATTATTCACATTCATTCACTGAATTAATTTTACAGAGACTATAAGATGCCAGAAGTGATGAATGAGCTTCTGTCATCATTTACTTAATTCTTTCTAAAAATGTTTCTGTGGGTCTCCGTTTTCTGGGGACAATCCCGTTTTTTGGTGCCTATGGCTGAAAGCAAAACAAAAAAGTTGTAATTATTATAGTAGCCTATATTCACAGAAAAAAAAAAATAACTACAATTAGTCCAGTTTAATTTATCGTGTTCTCAAATCTATTTTGTTTTATTTTTTTAGTTTTTGTAAACTCATAATTTTGTCATAATATAATACTGTTTTGATATGTCTGCTATTTGCTGTGGTTATTTAGCCCTACTATTTTTTTCATATTGTGATTTTTGCTGAATTTTTAAAACAGTTATTGTGTTTGACTTGCAAACATCCTTATAATTATTAATTGTAGTATTCGTATATGGAACAAAAACTAAAAAATAAATTGTCCCTGTTTTTTTTTGTGAGATTTCAATGATATTTTTACCACTGAACAAGAAACGGTTTCTAAATCTGGTCACTTTATGGCAAGCCCAAAGTCAGCTTGTTGAAAACCACACATTATGTTTTATCATTGCTCATGTTTTTTTCAGAAGTTCACACCCACTGTTGTGATTCCGCTGAAGCTGTGCTCCGATTGGTCGTCACTGCGCTGATGGGCGTGGCTGCTGCGGCTGCTGCTGTTCTTCTGCTCAATGACGTCAGAGCTACAAGAGCTTAAACGGAGAAAACAGAACAGATGTCATAAATATTGTGAGATATATTGGAGTTTAAATCAGTAAAATGAAAATATATGAGATCTTATTATTTAGTGATGTTGAAATGAAACTTTGCTTACAATGCTCCTCTGAACTGGATCGTAATGTAGTGGGGTCATCTGGTGGCCATGATGATAAAACATGTTAGTAACATGCTAATTTGTGCTAACAACATGCTAATTTGTGTTAGCAACATGCTAAAAACATGTCAAATCATGCCAGCAACATGCTAATTTGTGATAACAACATGCTAAAACATGCTAGTGACATATAAAGTCATGCTAGCAACATGTTCATTAATGCTAAAACATGTTAGCTAGCTACTCAGCTGGCTGGCTTTTAAATAAACTACTAAAACTTAATCCATTTCAAACTGAAACTTAGAGTGTTAACTAATACAACCTTATTGTAACATTAGTTAAATGCATTAGTTAACATGAACTAACCATGAACAGACACCTCTGTTTAGCATCAGTTAATCTTTGTTAACGTTAGTTAATAAAAATACAGCTGTTCGTGGTTTGTTCATGTTAGTTCACAGTGCATTAACTAATGTTAACAAGATTTTAATAATGCATTAGTAAATGTTGAAATTAACAAAGATAAATACATACTTTAAAAGTGCAGTTCATTATTAGTTCATGTTAACCAATGTAGTTACCTTATTGTAAAGTGTTACCAAACCTTCAAACTTCAAGCTTTCTGGCTATTTTTCAAGCCAACTTAAAGTTTGTTTATGAACTTTACTCATCTAGTTTCATTTCGCAGTTGTATGCAGCAACAGTGTAAATTGGTAATATGAATGTCAAAATATTTGTCATGCCAATAAAGCAACTTAAACATCTTAGTCTAAGTATAACTTTTCATTATGGACATAAAAACACAGTTTCAGATCACTTACCTCCCATATGAATTACAACATTACAAACTTGGGTCTGCAGCAAAAAAAGAAAGTGCATGAACTTCCTGTTTCACAGGACTATTAATATGAGGGAACAAAAACTCCCTTAATCATCCACCACAATGAGTAAAACCAAACAATATAAGTGCAGCGAAAGATTGTCGAGCTTTGTCAGTAATTCATTAAGAAAAGAAACTACCGTTTGATAGTTGAACAGGCTTGATGTTAAAATGCCAAATGAAACCTGCAGCCTATTTATTTTACACATTAGCTCGGCTTTTCGACACTCGTCTGAGAGTGACATCATTTAACCATGGCAACCTTTATCTTTTTACGCTTAAGCGGAAACATCAGCGTCCAGAGATATAGAGGATGCTTAGTAAAATTCTTTAACCAAGCATTCAGTATCTGCTAGGTTAATATAGTGTGAAGAATAATATTCAGAAAACAAATTTGCAGTGTTATAGTGAAAAGCTCGAGGGACACATGAAGGCTGAGAGCAAATAGGTAATGGGAAAAAGCACTCAGATTCAAACAAAACTGGATGATGGTCAGACACACATGCATCAAAAACCTCCAGATTTGAGATCGAAAAACCACGAGACAACACAAGATCGTGTGTGTGTGACCCAGATTGGGAGTTCAAAGATTGTAAAAGAGTTACCAGTTCTTTGATCAACGGTTTTGAATGTTAAAGTCCCCAAGAATCAACAGTTTATCAGCCCGAGTCACCAGATCAGAGAGAAAACCAGAGAACTGATGAATAAAATCCTTATTGCATTTAGAGGGGTCTGTAAATCAGAGCACATAGCACAGGACCCTTTAAATCAACTGGACTTCAAAACTGGAAAAGGTGTCCGTAGGCACAGTCTTGCATTTACATTTTTTTTTTTTATCGTTAACTCCACCGTCATGTCCAGCGACCCTTGGAGAACTGAAAAAAGCACAGTCAGGGGGAGCAATCTCTTTTAACCAGATCTCAGTCTAAGTCTAGGAGTGAGATGCAAACAAGTCATTTAAAATAAATGATATATTGACCTTGCATTCATTAATGGCCATCTTAACTGTAGTAGGGCAGGCGGACTGCAGAGAGCTGAGAGGTGCTAATGTTTCCCCGATTGACACTCCGACTCTTTCCGACTCAAAGACTCTAATCTCTCCACGTGTCGCTACAAATCAGAGGGTGATCGGGCCTTTTCTGTGGCTGGGCCTAAGCTTTGAAATAGTCTCCTGTATCATGTGAGGTCTGCTCCTTCATTGGACATTTTTAAATTATATTTTTTATTCTTTAACTTTTGGAAACCTGCAATTGTTGTTTTTTACTGTGTAGACCTGGGGTCCGCACTTCATACGTCGCTAACTCAGTTAGCTGGATTTGATTGTTGACGATTTGGCATGATCTTGGATTGTTTGGTTCTTCGAAGCTCATCGTGGACTTGCCGTCATAGCAACAGGTCCGGAAGCTTAAACCTGCTCGGGAGCAGTTTATTTAATGTAAACAGGATTATATTGCATCTTTTTAAGTGGTGTTAATACTTGTTAATATGTCCCAACCACTGCTACTTTATTACAAGAGTTCATTACTGAACCAAGGGCAATAATAATTTGAAATAATAATGTATTTGAAAATAATATTATAATGTTGTGTATTATAATTTAAATTTGCTTCAACTGTTTCAGTGCGTCACGAAGCCTCGGTCTGCCCATCCCTACCAATCAGCGTGAATCAAGCTGATGACGCGCGTCATTGTGTCTTCGACAACGCTCCATTAGCTCCTCACTGCAGAACACGAGATCCAGGGGGCGGAGTTGGATCCAGATCCACTGCATTTTAATTGGTCGACAGATTCCTGTGGTGGTTCTGCCACAAGGCACGTCATACTCGTGTGGTTGCTCTACGTTTTCCGTATTCAGTCGTAACAAGTTATTCTTTTGTCGGAAAAACAAACTGGCTGAAAACAAACTATTTAATAACGTTTTAAATGGTTAGTTACAAACACTGTAGTGTGTACATTGTGTGAATGTGCACCTATGTGGGCAATAACTAAGTATTTTATTAGAATATTTTAAATTGGAGAAATGTTTGCTTTTACTCCAAAAAAAAATCTTACATTTCACCTTCCCTGATAAGCCCGTAGTTCCATGTATTACTTTGATTGGCTGGTCCTTTACCCCTCTCAGTCCACATGCACTTTGACTTCAAATACTTAAGTAGATTAATTAGTAGGCACTTCTGCTTTTATTGGAGTAATATTAAATCAAGTTGAAATAGAAAATGTGTGTGCTTTTTCAACCACTGATTATGCATAGGCCTATTATTATAAAACTGGCTGCAACTTCACAAATATGCTGGTTTAGCTGGTGGAGCGAAGTATATACAGTGGGAGGAGTTGGATCTGGATCCAACCCCGCCCCCTGGATCTCGTGTTCTGCAGTGAGGACCATCTCAACAAATGGCACTGCAGTTCGCAGACACTAGAGAGGAACAAAGCTTGTAATGCCTCGTTTTGAGTAGTAAGCATCTACAATGTAATTTCCACCAGTCATAATTCTAGGGATTTTTTTTTGTTGACTTGTTAGCACCGGTTTGGCCGGATCTTTGGGCACATATTAGCTGACTGGTCTGAGAGACCAGTTAAGAAAATCAGAAAAGATATCGTTTCACTTCATAATAGACAAATTTTACTTGTTAATGTGTAGGGGAGCACTGATGACCCGTCTCTATGTTTTTAATAGGCTATTTGTTGCATAAAAATTTTTTTATTTACTATTTGATACATCATTAAAGTCTTGAGATTAAATTTTTGACGTGTTCTATTAAAAAAAAATTTTTTCTTAATTTCTTAAATTTTGTTAGGAGGTGTGCAAAATCATAAATGGAGTCAACAATTTCTATCTGTTGACCATTTTCTGTTATCAGCACTCTGAAATCTTGCTACACTCACATACACGTATCAGTTCCCCTTGTTCTTGAACAAGAAACAGCATAAAATCTGAAACGTATTATACATTCTTATGTATAAGCACTCTTTTAAAATAACATTAATTATGTGATACATGATACAAAAATGTGATACATAAGTAATAAAAAAAGTTCTTTAGAAGGACTAAACACTGATGAATGTACAATGCATGGAAACAAACCTGAAATAATAATTAAAGACACAGCAGACTACATGTTTTCAGCATCAAGAACAGGGAGTCTTAAAAACTAGAGAATATATTGTGACACTAGTAATGTGGTCACAGCTAGTGTGCCTCGACTGAAGGGTGGTTGGGTCCTGTTGGGGGAGGATCCACGCACACGCTAGATTCATCTCACAGTCAAAGCCTTGTTATAATCTTAGAGCAGCTATTAAAATGTCAAAGGAAATGGTTGACGCTGTCATTTTGTTCTGCTTGTGTTTGTGGCGACATGTTGGTAAGTTTTATTTTATTTAAAATTGTAGATGGATTTGCATTTGCTAGAGAAAAGATATTCTTAAATTGGCATATTGCTGATTCGTGCATATATTGTTCAAAACCCCACTTTATAGTTTTTCTTTCTCTAGCGCTCATTTCCCCATTTACTTGTCATGCAACTTTATTAATCATTTAATTTCATTAATCACAAAGATCCAATTATTGGCTTTTAAATGGTTACAAACCAGTGATCTTAAGCAATTAATGTATTTAGCCTTAATATGTGACCAGCTCTGTGTTCTTCAGGTGTGTTTGCTGATACAGACGGACTGAAGTCAGTGTCAGTGATGGAGGGAGATTCAGTCACTCTAAACACTGATCTCACTGATATAGATGATGATCTGATTCTGTGGAGATTTGGAACTAAAAACACTTTAATAGCTCAAATCAGTGTAATGGCCGACAGCATGACTGTATATGATGATGTTCCTGATGGGAGATTCAGAGACAGACTGAAGCTGGACGATCAAACTGGATCTCTGACCATCACAAACATCACAACTGAACATGCTGGAGTTTATAAACTACAGATCATCAGTGTGAGAAAGAGTTTCAGTCTCACTGTCTATGGTGAGTTTAATATCAGTTCCCTTTCAGTCAGTACACTACGAGTTACGTCAGTTACTGACGGAATGGGGGTTTCGCTTAGAAGCCAATCGCAACCCCCATTCCGTCAGTAACTGACGTAACGTCTCCGTTCCCTTCCTTCAGGGAACGAGGGTTACATACGTAACCGAGACGTTTCTTTTTCTTCTATTATTGCTATAGTTTTAAAGTAGATGCATCATAAATATTTGATTTTTCAATCTTGAAATTGTAAAATCTGATATTAACATTAATTTCGGACTTTATTGAATGCTCGTGATTAATTATGATGTCAGCATCTTAAACAGCATCATTTTTACAATTCTAAAATCACTGAATGACATCACAAACTCTCATGCAAAAGGTAGCATGACTTACTCTAATCTTTCTCAGCTCGTCTGCCTGTTCCTGTCATCAGCAGTAACTCTTCACAATGTTCTTCATCATCATCATCATCATGTTCACTGGTGTGTTCAGCGGTGAATGTGGGTCATGTGACTCTCTCCTGGTACAAAGGAAACAGTTTATTGTCCAGCATCAGTGTGTCTGATCTCAGCATCAGTCTCTCTCTACCTCTGGAGGTGGAATATCAGGATAAAAACACCTACAGCTGTGTGCTGAACAATCCCATCAGCCACCAGACCAGACATCCCAACATCACTCAACTCTGTCACACATGTGCAGGTACGGCAGTGATTATTGACTGACCTGATCTCTGATTTTCATTGTAGATCAGACTGATGCAGTCACTTCTTTCTTTATTATTACAGAGCTGTCTTCTCATCCTCCAGTCTCTCTGATAGTGCTGATCTCTGCTGGTGTTGGATCTCTGCTGATTGTTGCTTCAGTCGTTGGGATCTTCTGCATCTGCAAGAAACACAGAAAAACTGATCAAGAAGGCAAGAGTTACCTACTGCTTTTACTTTTATCATTATTACCAGTAATAGTTTATAAATATACTTCCCCATTTAGATATTGATAGTCCTAATTATAATCACAATTATTCTCACAATTTTAGTTCCTTTTTATGAAAAGAAAATAATGTGTATGTATTGTGAGCAATTTCTGTAGATTGCATTCATCATTATAGATTACAGATGTCCATATCTATAGGACACTGGACAGAGCTCTTTACTCAAGGTCATACAAAAAAATAAAAAACAGATTCTTCATTTCTCAATTAATTTAAAACACACTGGAAACACAGAAAGCAAATCTGCATCAACTCAACGATAAAACAACACTTTATGAACCTGTGTAAAAGTGCAGTCCTCAGCATATTTCAATTCTTGAGCTTTAATGAAATTTTACACCATACAAAAAAAGCAGATAGTCACTTTTGTTAAAAATTTCTCTTGATTTATAAATGATCTGCAAATTTTATTACAACATACTCTGTTAGAGACTTGTGGGAGAGGGAGTGTGAGAGAGAGAGAATCTCATGAAGTGAAACTGAATTAATTTGTTAATGCCATTAAAAGCATGTAATGCACTATTTAAATGATTTAATTATTTTAAACATTAATGCAACCCTAACAGCACAAGATTTAGTCAAGATTGTGTTGTTGTTGTTGTAATGCATATATTGTTGTTGAAACAGATCAGGCTCGTAATGAAGAGATCACTTACGCTGATCCGACATTCTACAAACGAAATGCACAGAAATCGGTAAGATCATTTATTTGTCTCTGTATCATTTGAGCTGTGAGGCAGATTTATGTGTGTGCTTTTATGTGACATTTATGAGATCATTTAAAAAAAAAAAAAAAAAGTACATTTGTACTGGAGTACATTTTCAAAGCAACTGAAAAAATATTGAAAGAATGCAGGCCCACAGACTTTAAAATTACTAAAACTCTTCCGTGAGTGAACACTTTATAGTTCAATGGGTTTCTGCCAAAAATAAACACAAAGTCTTTAGGAAATGAAAGCGACAAAAATTAAACTATTTCTGCTGATTTGGCATCTACAGTGGGGCAAAAAAGTATTTAGTCAGCCACCAATTGTGCAAGTTCTCCCACTTAAAAAGATGAGAGAGGCCTGTAATTTTCATCATAGGTACACTTCAACTATGAGAAAAATCCAGAAAATCACATTGTCTGATTTTTAAAGAATTTATTTGCAAATTATGGTGGAAAATAAGTATTTGGTCACCTACAAAAAAGCAAGATTTCTGGCTCTCACAGACCTGTAACTTCTTCTTTAAGAGGCTCCTCTGTCCTCTACTCGTTACCTGTATTAATGGCACCTGTTTGAACTCGATATCAGTATAAAAGGCGCCTGTCCACAACCTCAAACAGTCAGAGTCCAAACTCCACTATGGCCAAGACCAAAGAGCTGTCAAAGGACACCAGAAACAAAATTGTAGACCTGCACCAGGCTGGGAAGACTGAATCTGCAATAGGTTAGCAGCTTGGTGTGAAGAAATCAACTGTGGGAGCAATTATTAGAAAATGGAAGACATACAAGACCACTGATAATCTCCCTCGATCTGGGGCTCCACGTGGGGTCAAAATGATCACAAGAACAGTGAGCAAAAATCCCTAGTGAACCTTCACCTAGTGAATGACCTGCAGAGAGCTGGGACCAAAGTAACAAAGGCTACCATCAGTAACACACTACGCCGCCAGGGACTCAAATCCTGCAGTGCCAGACGTGTCCCCCTGCTTAAGCCAGTACATGTCCGGGCCTGTCTGAAGTTTGCTAGAAAGCATTTGGATGATCCTGAAGAGGATTGAGAGAATGTCATATGGTCAGATGAAACCAAAATAGAACTTTTTGGTAAAAACTCAACTTGTCGTGTTTGGAGGAAAAAGAATGCTTCCAAAGAACACCATACCTACTGTGAAGCATGGGGGTGGAAACATCATGCTTTGGGGCTGTTTTTCTGCAAAGGGACCAGGGCGACTGATCCGTGTAAAGGAAAGAATAAATGGGGCCATGCATCGTGAGATTTTGAGTAAAAACCTCCTTCCATCAGCAAGGGCATTGAAGATGAAACGTGGCTGGGTCTTTCAGCATGACAATGATCCCAAACACACCGCCCGGGCAACGAAGGAGTGGCTTCGTAAGAAGCATTTCAAGGTCTTGGAGTGGCCTAGCCAGTCTCCAGATCTCAACCCCATAGAAAATCTTTGGAGGGAGTTGAAAATCCATGTTGCCCAGCGACAGCCCCAAAACATCACTGCTCTAGAGGAGATCTGCATGGAGGAATGGGCCAAACTACCAGCAACAGTGTGTAAAAACCTTGTGGAGACTTACAGAAATGTTTGACCTCCGTCATTGCCAACAAAGGGTATATAACAAAGTATTGAGATGAACTTTTGTTATTGACCAAATACTTATTTTCCACCCTAATTTGCAAATAAATTCTTTAAAAATTAGACAGTGATTTTCTGGATTTTTTTTTTTCTCATTCTGTCTCTCATAGTTGAAGTGTACCTATGATGAAAATTACAGGCCTCTCTCATCTTTTTAAGTGGGAGAACTTGCACAATTGGTGGCTGACTAAATACTTTTTTGCCCCACTGTACATGTGTTGAAGTGTGAGAAAGCAGAAACAGAACCATTCATTAGAAAAAGTGCTTTTTAAATTAATGTTAAACCAGCTTTATAAGTCTGCATTTACACTGTCCATCATGTCCACTATGGTATTACATATGATATTATAATAAGTATTTTTTATCTGGCCATGTATTCAATTCATTCAATTTTTTAGCATTAATATGCACTGTAATATAATTTGTTTATCTATTTGCATGTCTAAAAGTAATTCTGAAGCTATGAGATATCAAGGACACATTCCAGCAAGAACTCTTAACTTTCAAGAAGTTTTATTTTGGCAGAAAACCTTTAAGTTTCTATGACAACAGGTATACAAATGCTAATGATCGGTGCACAAAATTGTTGGAAATTATCTGAAAATGAAAATAAAGAGTAACCGGTGCACGTTGCGTTCCCAAATGCACGTTCACTCACACCACATGTAGTGAAGCCGCTCCTGGATGCTGTAAACTCTGGCGGATAATGATGGGAAGTCCCATCTGATTATCGTTTGTATCTGTAATATCTGATTCACACTTCTTTACGCAATCATGCAATAATGTAACATATGCAATTATATTACTAAAGCACCCAATAATGATGTGAAACAATGCTTTACATGTCTGAAGCATATAAAGTGAATAAACTAGTCTTGGTCAACTTTTTACATTAACATTGTAAAAAACATTTCCATTCACCTCTCATTCAAGTCAACCGCTTGGCTCACACATGCTCAGATCAGCAGCTCATCGCCCTGTCCTAAATGACACACTTTATGTGCACTTGTAGTCTTACAATAGATCAGATCAATCAATCTTCAAGATAAAGTTTAATTAAATTTGTGTGATGTTTTTTACAGAACGTTAAAGAGGAAGATGACGTGGTGTATGCTGATGTCGCCATTAGAAGATGATCAAACTTCAGTCTATTGTACCAGATCCAGCTGTGTGATCGTCTTCAATAGAAACCTCTTATAACACCCTGCAGTTCCTGGTTGAGTTTTGTAAAACCGTAAGGTGTTTATTTTATTGTATGTGCCGAGGGCAACTCTGGCCCCACTGGCAGCTCAGTTTGTAAACCAAAATAAAACCTGCTGTGGTCTGAATAATTTGCTTCTGCACAGAGATGTGGTTTGGTCTGTTGGGTGGACATGCAGCTTCTGCATGAGCATGAGTCTATAACTGGACATCTGTGGTTAATTTGAACATGTTTGTCTTGATGTGCCATTAGCTTGTGGTTTAAGGGTGTTTTTTCCATCCTTGCACATACAATGTTCACAGTTTGACTTCTGCTTTGCACAGAACAGCTGTACCACAAAATACTGAGCCAGTAAATGCTGATGTTTGACTAAAAAGATCCCAAACAGTGATATTACGTTGAAATATGAAAAGATCACATACTTTGGGTGAATATGCATTATGATCTTGACTAATAAATACTTTGACCCTGTAGCTACAGCAGTGCCTGTTTCATTGGTTTTCAGCTTAGCATTAGCATAAGTTATTCATAAGATATCACACCCTGTCAATTTTGGAGAGTCACTGAAGTGGCATAACATTTGAACTATAATGCAAAGTATATTTTTCAGGAGCATAACAGTGCTGCCGTCTAAAGGCACGTCACAATAACCGTTTTCCTAAAGTGATAGTTTTAAGACTGTGACTGTTCTGAGAAAGATGAGTTTGGCTCAAATATGCTCATATTTAAAGAAAATCGAATCAAGCAAAATTCAATTAAAAAGTGCAATTTTCAACAACCTGTATTACTGTTACTGCATTTTGTCTCTGTGTGCGCGTGTAGCGTGACAGCTTACTCTTTCAGATCTAAGTCGAACAGAAAAACAAGTTTATTTTAAGTTTAAACTTTAATAATAGGGTCCAACAGGGCTAAAGTTACACCTTAAGAAAAATTTGCTTTTTACTACTCCCATAGTGTATGATTGCAGAAAAAATATATAGCCTATATGTTTTTATTGAACACTGATGGAGCAACAGATTTTTTTGTGGAAAAAAAATTAAGTGGTTTGTTTGTTTAAAAATCGTATAAATGTATGGGGTGGCGAGGGAGGGCTTTTACCCCAGACACACGGGGCAAATGTTTTTTTGTTTTTTTTATAATGTCTAGGCTAAAACCTGTTCAAAACAATCACTTTAGCCAAGTTTGTACTAGTTTCGGTTTATTTTGATAAAATAATTTTTTTAAATTAAAGATTCTGAAAGCATTGAATGAGATTCCATAATTTAATAAAGTGTTACAGTAGTAACAATGAATGATATTTTATTATATGATTAATATCTTTTTAAACATTACGAATGGTTCTACTCTCATTACCCACAACTTGGGTAGCACCTAACCCCTAATCTCTCCCTGGATGCCACAGCAATGGCTGCCCACTGCTCCGGGTGTGTGTTCATGATTTGTGTGTGTTCACTACTGACTGCTGTATGTGTGCACTTGGATGGGTGAAATGCAGAGCACAAATTCCAAGTATGGGACACTATACTTGGCTACATGTCACTTAATTTCACTTTCACCTTTTTTAATGGATCAGCCAAATTTCCATGTTGCTAGTTCACCCCAAAAAAATGAAAAATCAATCATCAATTATTCCCCCTCATGTCGTTCCAAACCTTCTTCAATTGAAGATCTTTTTAATGAAATCTGAAAGCTTTCTGTACCTCCATTGACAGCTACGCAACTACCACTTTCAAGCCCCAGAACGGTAGTAAAGACATCATGAAAGTAATTCCTGTGACTGACTGACTTTAACCTCTATTATATGAACCGACACGAGCGCTTTGTTTGCACAAAAAAAACAAACAAACATCTTGTCAACACTCATGCATCCTGATGCTCTCATGAATGTACGTTGGAGATTAATATTTTGTAACTAAAGTGGTAAAAAAAAATTTGCCGCAAACAAAGCACCCGCGCCGCTTCATAAAATTAAGGCTGAACCACTGGAGTCACATGGATCACATTAACGATGTCTTTATCATTTAGTCACCCTCAAGTTTTTCCAAACCTGTATGAATTTCTTTGTTCTGCTAGACACAAAGGCAGATATTTGGAAACCCAGCAGATCTCGGCAGCTATTGACTACCATAGTATTTTTTTTTCCTCACTATGGTATTCAATGGCTGCCGAGATCTGCTTGGTTACAAACATTCTTTCAAATATCTTCCTTTGTGTTCAGCATAACAAAGAAATGTATACAGGAACTTGAGCATGAGTAAATGATGACAGAATTTTCATTTCTGGGTGAACTATTTCTTTTATTTCCTGTAGAGTAAAGTGTGCTGCATAGAGCACCATCTATTGTTCAAAATAAACTTCACCTCTGGAACAGTATCAGCTCCACATTGGACTAATCTCACAGAAGAGCAGCCAAAGGCCTAATAACAAACATTTGTAGAACTAGAGACCGTTCAAGTAACGCTGTAAACTAGGGGTGCTCAATCCTGTTCCTGGAGATCCACCTGTTTGTAACGGTTGACGCTGCTTCTGAAACTGCATACTGTCTGAGTAGGCACTACATTTAAATTTTAACTACTTTGCGACCATTAAAAAAGTATGTTCTACAGTAAATGGTATGGATAGGGGTAGTATGAATTCAGTTCGGACATCCGCCATGTTATTGTGGCCTACTCAAATGAGTGATTCATTCACTGGTTCTGATTTTAAACTGCCAAAAGCAAATACTGAAACGGTCAAGAAATCACACATTTACACACACACGCTCATCCACGTGGGTCATAATGCTGTGAAAGGCCATTAGAGTTATAAAGCAACTTAAAGGGTTAGTTCACCCCAAAATGAAAATTCTGTCATCATTTACTTGCCCTCAAACCTGTATGAATTTCTTTCTTCACAAAAGAAGATATTTTAAAGAATATGGGTAACCAAACAGTTAATGGGGCCCCATTGACTACTGTAGTTTGGAGAGAAAAAAATACTATGAAAGTCAATGGGATCAACTGTTAGAGGAGTCAGAGAAAGAAGCTGACAGAAAAACTTACCTTAAGGGAACTTCATGGGGTCAAAGTCCAGAAACAAACTTGTTGAGAGATGAAGAAGATCTGCACCTGCTCTTCAGGAACAGCCACCAGAGGAAAACGAACCATTATCAGGGAACAAAACACTGCTGATGGAGTCTATTATTAATCCTAAAAATAATTTGAGAAGTTAATATGTGCAAATGTTTGTTTGCTAAGGTGCTCTGGTGGGTTTTAGTACCTATAGTGTGCTCTGTGTGGTTGTTAAGTGCTTGTTTACCAGTCAGAATAGCTCACCCTCAAGTCTGTGATAGTGTGTGGTCTCGGGCGCGCGTCACAGATTTACAACGCGGAAGCCCATCACGTCATTGTTGTCATATGACGTCACGCGAACATGGCGGAGATGTTATAAAAACATTCCCTTTAAATTGCATCAAAACAGTCGCAGTTCTTACACTACAAAAACAAACACGAACGTGGTGGCGGCACCAAGAGAACATGATAAACTTTAACTTAAGCATATAATATCAAACGACACTACAGAACATTTTAGTAAAGATTTGCGCAATCCACTCTAAATGAGCCTCTTTGTTTATAACTGTGCACCCGCAACATTGGCTATTTTAGTGTAGAGGTTATGCTTAATGGTTATGATTCGGTTACTATGTAAGAAGTGATGTATTTTCTATCTACCTCATTGTTTTCCCCAGCGTGAGGCTAGAATGTAGCCTAAACTAATGGGCGCTTTCAAATTGCTTCGTGAAGCTTCATGAATCTTTTGTTTCGAAACGTCAATGAAGTGTCACAAGGTTTTACATGATCTCAGATCAATTGTGTACATTAGTATAATTAAAAGGAATGGTAGTCTCTCACTGGCATGTTTAACGGAGTCATCCATAGACCAAACAAAACAAGCCCTGAAAATGTATAAAATAACACACATAGTAGCCTAATAAAGACACTTGCTATTTAATTTTGATGATTCGTTAATGATGATTAGCCACCAGGCGTTTCGAACACTTCGGAATCATTTTGTGAAGCAATTGATTCAATTGATTCGAAGCTTTGAAAAGCTTCGTTTCTCCCATTCATCACAAGTCTAAACAACTTCAGAAATGAAACTATATAGCAGTATTTGACCACTAGAGGGATATGTATAGCCTATACAAGAGCCCCATCTAGCAAAGAGCTCCACCTTTATCGAAAGTAAATACATGGAAATAAATGAAATAGAAAGCTTTTAGAATTACAGTTGACAAACAAACTCTGAAATTCCAGCTGTTGTGAGTGAAACTGAACAGTTTTTAATATCATATGAACATACAAAGATCTGTGGTACAGCCAACAGTTTTATTTATTTATGATTATTTTAGCTCTAACATAACCTTTCTGAAAATATTTACAATGATTCCCAGTGACTGGGAACTATTACTGGATATCGACTGACAATTGATTTAATAATTTTGACTGATTACACCATTCTGCTTTGTTCAACAGCTGCCATTAAAATTGCTATGATTACATCAACACGGTATACGAGTCACAGATATTCACAGAGATTCAAGGCAGAGATTCAAATACAGAAAATTAGAAAAAAAAAAAAAACTATAATACTGCAAAAAAAGATTCACATCAAAGCTCTCACGCAGGCCAGAAGTGTTGAATTGGACATTGGATGGCCAAATGTGTGTTTAAATCATGTGTCTAATAACACACACTCATGTTTCTAGAAGTGAGTGTTTAAGTGTCTATCCGGCAAGTTAAGCTTAGTACATACTCCGCAAGAACAAGAACAAAGAACAAGAACAAAGTTCGTTCTGGCCAGGACATTCCATACTTCACGACCTTCAAAAGCAGGTGTTGTGAGCATTTGTGCATGTAAAACACCATGGCATTAGCCATGCATTAGGTCCAACAAAAGGTCTGACCTTGGCACACAATTCTTCCAACATAGACCTTGACATTCAACTTCTACGCAGCGACATGATATTGACAACCAACAATTGTCAACCTACTACATTTTTCACAATCAATTAAAATGGCCATGTATTGTTTTAATGGCATACTTACTTGCGAACGTCCACTGCATGTCCAATGTAGTGTGGTAAGGACTGTCTAAAACGTTCTGTTCCCTTTCAGTCGGTCACGTTCGACGTACGTCGGACGTCACCGACGAATTGGGATCACTTCTGGGAGCCCCTATCAGCTTCGAGATATAGAGAGCGGGCCAATGGCCATTGGCGTGCAAGATTTGCATCTCGCGCTCCGCCCCGCGCTGCGGGTATAAACAGGAGGCGAATGCAGCGCACTATTGTCATTCACTTCGGAGCCGAACACGGTGTTGATGAAGGAGACTGTTCCTGCTTCAGCAGAAAGAGAGAGAACGAGAGAAGACGCTTCTTTGAGTGCTGGGAGAGAAGGCACGATCAGCGGCGGCCGCGAGCTCACTGATACAGTGATAAACTGCTGTTTTTACAGCACTGTTGGTTTGGTGAGGGCGTTCCCAATGGTGAGTGCATACACAGGCTGCACTACTCTCCTGTGTTTTGCCGTTCCTGGGTGCTTCAGCACATTTAAAAGAGCTTTCTTCTAAAAGAGCAGCGCGGGTGTGACTGCGTCTTTTTCAAGACGTCATTCCACCCGTGCGTTTCTGGATGCGGTTGTTTCCTGTCCTTTGACGGCCACGATCCCTCTCGCATAAGCATGTTGAGATTGCGTTCGTGGGTGATCCATGTTCTCTCAGGAGAACGGGATCACGTCGGCGCGTTGTTCGTCTCGCCTTCCTCGTGAGGGTTTGAGTGTTCAGCGCGCCGTGTGCCGTCTAGCTGCCGGCTGACAGCGCGGGTTGTCACGGCAACCCAGCGCGTCACTCGGCGCTTTAGATGCGCGGTCGAGACTTAACCTCAAACGGGGTTGAGTCCCTTCGCCTATTCCCCGATCTAGTTTCTTTTCTGGTGCACCAGAAAGGGGCTACTTCGGCTAATAAGCCTTGGTGACCTGAGGATTACAGTGGGGCTTCCCTGCCGAGTACATCTCCGTGGGCCCTCACTCCTCTATCGCATCGCAAGCATGCTGAGACTGTGTTCGTGGGTGGTTCATGTTCTCTCATGAGAGCATGACCACGTCGGCACGTTGTTCGTCTTGCCTTCTTCATAGGGGCTTGAGTGTTCAGCGCGCCGTGTGCCGCCTCGACGGCCACGCTCACAGTCTTGCATGCCTGCTGGTAGCTTACAGGTGGGATTGCTGGTTCCAAAAAAATAAATAAATAAATAAATAAAAATAAAGGGGACCTAGCGTTTCATCTGGGGCTCTAGCAGAGGACAGATGTCAATCGCTGCATCGGAGAGAGGGCTGTTATAAGCTGGAAATGAAGATGATGCTGAGTTTCCCACTATAATGGTGTGTGCTCATGCTGAATCAGATTCAGACTTGACAGCCATGCTTTCCTGGGTGGCTGAGGCGTAGTGCAACGCGTAAATCGCCTTGCCCGCCCCCTTGCCTTTTTCCCGGATGTGCATTGGAAAGCTTTGGCAGTGTGGAACTATTTGGTGCCAAAATCTGGATAAAGTTTTCCTCTCTCTCACTACCCTCATCGGTGAGGTGGCAGTGCCACTGGCAGGCCACCTCCGCCCTGCGCTCTTAGTGCACGAGGGTAGTTCTGAGCTGAGGTTGAGCTGCGCACAGTGACTGATTTACATTTAAAGTCACAGCGCTGGCCCTTGGCCAGACGATGTCCACCCTGGTCCAGAAACACCCTTGGGCTACCTTGCAGGGGTGTGAGACGTCGCCAGAGTACGCTCTCTCGATGCTCACATCTCACAAGGTGACCCTTTTCTGCAACACTGTCGGTGACTGTGCAGCAGTCCTCCACAGTGCAAAGCAGATGGAACCCCTCAGTCTGCTCGCCATGGGCATCCCACGATGCCACCCGTCTTGGCTGCCAGTCAGCTGAGACGGGTGACCTGGACTTGGTTGAAGCTGCTCTTCCCCGGAGGAGGGCCGGGTGGAGAATCATTGCTAAATTTTGTTCCGCCACCGGTGTTACAGCCAGTGGTACCCAAATTCTTAAGAGCAGTTCCAATACCTCTGGGTCTCGGGAGTTCAGGAATGGCAGCGTGTGACGCTATGAAGCCGCGCCGCTCTCATTCCCCTCCCCACAAGAGGGCGAGAATGGCAGTGTGCGACGCCGGGGAGCCTCGCCACTCTCATTCCCCTCTTCTCAGCGGTGTGAGGACGGCAGTGCGCGACGCTATGCCTCGCCACTCTTGTTCCCCGCTGAGGAAGGAGGTGAGGTAGGCAGTGTGTGATGCCACAAAGCCTTGCCACTCTCTGCCCCTCCTTCAGTCGCCAGCGGACCGCAGCGTATGGCTTGAGAACGCTACCATGCCTTCTCTCATACCCTCCGTCCAACCGTGGGGGCAGGTAGGTGCTGCGTGCGCACTCAGACCCCACTTCAGGACGCTGTGCCTCTTGGGTCGGGTCCCTGCCCTCCACTTCGCTGCCCTACTGCGGGTACGTCTGTGGGGCGGGTGTGTTCATGGTACGGTTTCCGGAAGCCTAGCTAGCACTTCCGGGACGGTCCCGCTGACTCACCTGCACCACCAGGCTCGGCTACGCGATTCAGTTCGCACGGCATCCTCCCAAGTTCTGGGCATCCACTTCACTGTTGTGTGGAGCTGCGACACCTATCTTGTGGAACGAGATCGAAGTCCTACTGGCGAAGGACGCGATTGGAGCCGGTCCCTCCAGCCGACATGAAGTTGGGGTTCTATAACTCCTACTTCATTGTGCCCAAGAAAAGCAGTGGGTTATGACCAATCTTGGACCTGTGAGTCCTGAACCGGGCCCTTCTCAAACCGCCCGTTCAGATGTTGACGCAGAAGTGCACTTTCGAGTACATCCGTCCCCAAGATTGGTTTGCAGCGATCGACCTGAAGGTCGTTCCCTTCAGGACTGTCCCTGTTGTGTGAATACAGAGACACGGTGATCAGTCACCTCAGCCTGTTGGGACTTCGGGTCAACTGGGGAAAGAGCAAACTCTGCCCCGTGCAGAGGATCTCTTTTCTCGGTATGGAGCTGGACTTGGTCAATCTGACAGCGCGTCTCACAGAGGAGCGTGTCCAGTCGGTGTTGAACTGCTTGAATTCGTTCAAATGCAGGACAGCGGTACCACTGAAACATTTTCAGAGGCTCCTGGGGCATATGGCATCCGCAGCCGCTGTAACGCCGCTCGGATTGCTTCATATGAGACCGCTTCAACGCTGGCTACACGACCGAGTCCTGAGATGGGCGTGGCACAGCGGATCCCTCCGTGTCCCCGTGACTCCGAGGTGCCGCCAAACCTTCAGCATGTGGTCGGACCCTTCGTTTCTACGGGCAGGAGTTTCCCTAGAACAAGTGTCCAGGCATGCTGTTGTCTCCACGGATGCCTCATCCACCGGCTGGGGTGCCACGTACAACGGGCTTGCAGTTTCGGGTCTGTGGACGGGGCCTCAACTGCAATGGCATATCAATTGCCTCGAGTTGTTAGCAGTTCGTCTTGCGCTGGGCCGCTTCAAAACGCCGCTACTAGGCAAGCACGTTCTGGTCCGTACGGACAACACTGCGGCCGTTGCGTACATCAACAAACAGGGTGGTCTACGCTCCCGTCGCATGTCACAACTCGCCCGCCATCTCCTCCTATGGAGTCAGAAGCATCTGAGGTCGCTTCGTGCCATTCACATTCCGGGCCTGCTCAATCGTGCGGCCGACGAGCTCTCACAACAGTCAGTGCTCCCCGGAGAGTGGAGACTCCATCCCCAGGTGGTCCAGCTGATCTGGAGTCGCTTCGGGACCGCACAGGTAGACCTGTTTGCCGCCCCAGACACGACCCACTGCCAGTTGTTTTATTCCCTGACCGAGGGGACCCTCGGCTCGGATGCGCTGGCACACAGCTGGCCCCGGGGCCTACGCAAGTATGCGTTTCCCCCAGTGAGCCTTCTTGCACAGACTCTGTGCAAGGTCAGGGAGGACGAGGAGCAAGTCCTGTTGGTCGCTCCGTATTGGCCCAACCGGACTTGGTTCCCAGAACTAGTGCTTCTCGCGACAGCACCTCCCTCTGCCCATTCCTCTGAGGAAGGACCTCCTGACTCAGAGACGGGGCACCCTATGGCACCCGCGTCCGGACCTCTGGAAACTCCATGTCTGGTCCCTGGACGGGACGCGGAGGTTCTAGGTGGCCTACCACAGGCTGTGGTAGACACCATCACTTCCGCTAGAGCTCCCTCTACGAGGCGCCTCTATGCGTTGAAGTGGAACCTGTTCGTCGACTGGTGTTCTTCTCGCTGAGAAGACCCCCGGAGATGTTCGGTCGGTTCTGTGCTTTCCTTCCTACAGGACGGGTTGAAGCGAAGGCTGTCTCCCTCTACCCTCAAAGTCTATGTTGCCGCTATTGCCGCTAATCATGACATGGTAGGTGGTAAGTCTCTAGGGAAGCACGATCTGATCGTCAGGTTCCTGAGGGGGGCGAGGAGACTAAAACCACCTCGCTCTCCCTCTATACCCTCTTGGGACTTAACTCTGGTGCTAACCGCACTGCAGAGGGCGCCCTTTGAGCCTTTGCAGTCAGTTGAGTTAAAAATCCTGTCTCTGAAGACAGTACTCCTGACTGCATTGGCCTCTATCAAGAGGGTAGGGGACCTGCAGGCATTTTCGGTCGACGAATCGTGCCTGGAATTCGGGCCCGGTAACTCTCATGTAATCCTGAGACCCCGGCCCGGATTTATGCCCAAGGTTCCCACCTCTCCCTTCCGGGACCAGGTGGTGAGCCTGCAAGCGCTGCCTTCGGAGGAGGCAGACCCAGCCCTAGCTTTTCTCTGTCTAGTCCACGCTCTGCGGACTTACGTGGACAGAACGCAAAGCTTCAGGACCTCAGAACAGCTCTTTGTCTGTTATGGAGGCCAGCAGAAGGGAAAGGCTGTCTCCAAGCAGAGGATGGCCCACTGGATAGTGGATGCCATCGTCTTGGCGTACCAAACCCAAGACGTGCCCTGCCCGCTCGGGTTAAGAGCCCACTCCACTAGGGGTGTAGCTTCTTCCTGGGCGTTGGCTCGTGGCGCCTCGCTGACAGATATTGTAGAGCTGCGGGCTGGGCGACACCTAACACGTTTGCTAGATTTTATAGCCTCCGTGTAGAGCCGGTATCTTCCTGTGTGCTCGCTTCCCATAGTCAGTAACACCGAAGTGCCCGTTCTAAGTGTCGGCTTGCTGCGCCACTCCCTTCCCTTTGGAACGGATACATGCGCTTATATGCTCCAGTCGAGTTCCCCAGAACGGCGAACCCTGTTGAGTCCTCTGCAACCCGCGGCAGTCGGATGTGGCGGAGCGTCCGACGCCAGTTCTAACACTCGTATGCATTGGTGGAACTTGTGTTAGGCTGGGTTTCATATGTTGTGACCCCCACGGCGGTCCCATATGTGTATTCTTCCACGGTACGGCTCCCTACGGCGAGCCCGTGTCTTTCCCTCGGCAGAGCTCTCTGCCGTCTCAGTTAGGTGTTGTTCCCCCGCCTGTTTGGCCGGGGCCACCCCTGGGACTTCCGTATGTTGCACTGCCCACGGCCAGTCCATACGTGTATTTTCCACATGGTAACTCCCTTCGGGCATGATGTGGCTTCCGCAGCGTCCCTCTGGGCACGCTTCCCAGCGTTATCCAATAGTCTGCTGAAGTGGGTCTTGCGGAACAGCAGTGTGACTTCCCTGCGTGAATTCCCCGCCCGGAACAGACGGGGTCTGAGGGGCTCTCGCTGGGCGCTGGAAGTGGTAGTAACTGTGGCGTTTTCCAAAGGGATCCCAATTCGTCGGTGACGTCCGACGTATGTCGAACGTGACCGACTGAAAGGGAACGTCTCGGTTACGTATGGTAACCCTCGTTCCCTGAAGGAGGGAACGGAGACGTACGTCCCGTCGCCACATTTGCTGTACCATCACTGCATGGCCGAGTCACTAGTTCGGCTCCTCAGTGAAAAACAATAGTGCGCTGCATTCGCCTCCTGTTTATACCCGCAGCGCGGGGCGGAGCGCGAGATGCAAATCTCGCACGCCAATGGCCATTGGCCCGTTCTCTATATCTCGAAGCTGATAGGGGCTCCCAGAAGTGATCCCAATTCGTCGGTGACGTCTGACGTACGTCTCCGTTCCCTCCTTCAGGGAACGAGGGTTACCATACGTAACCGAGACGTTTTTCATTGTGTGCAAACAGACAATTACATTTTAGCCAACTACAGATGTAGCTACCAGCAAATAGCACTCACATTGTCTTCCAATACTATATATTTTGCTTTAGCAACAATACAAAAATTGCATTATAATGATGGTGTTTGGAAAGAATGAACATGAACTGTAATTTGGTAACAATCCAGACAAGTGGAAAATCACATGTAATCTCCTGAACATAGTTAATCGCTTCATTTTACAAATGTTTTTATTTATTTTATTTAGAACTGTGTTGGTGTGTTGGTTTTAACAATGACATATTATTTATTTCAATAGGTTTTGAAAGCAGGGGCCGTCTGGACCCTAACATAGCCCATGTCTTGCTGTCTTACTACAGCCTCTGATTTTCTGGTTTTAAGTGTGATATACTTAACAGTGTTCTCCAGGTGTTGAATGAAAAGAATGGCTAAACTGTCTTTTATGTTTTCCTGTTGTATGACATCTTCGTTTAACATAAAATTTATGCAAATGAGTAACCTCGTGCACGCGGCTGCTCATTTAGAATCCAAATTCACTAACATCCGAAGAGGTTAAGAACAAATTCATGTGCGTACGAGCATTTTGTGAATCAGGCGGAGATTTTTTTGTGAGAAATTCTCCTCTGCGTACAAATACGAAAGAATCCACGCAATTATTAGTGAACGAGACCCACTGTGTTTTATGGGGTTCTTCAATGACACATCATCCAGTTCAATAGCCTAAAACAAGTTGCAAAATGTTTATCTGACCCTAAAAAACATACTACAAGTAATACACAATTATTTGCTCTATATGTTTCATTTTTACAATCACTGTTTTTTATGGGGTTCTTCATTGAGACACCATCCAGTTCAATAGCTTTTGAAAGGAGGGTAACACCGCTCTAAAACATGTTGCAAACTATTTCTCTGACCCTATAGAACGTACTACAAGTGTGTTTAATTGTTGGCTCTATATGTGTCATATGAGGTGTTTATACAGGTGCTGGTCATATAGTTAAAAAGTTGATTTATTTCACTAATTCCATTCAAAAAGTGAAACTTGTATATTATATTTATTCATTACACACAGACTGATATATTTCAAATGTTTATTTCTTTTAATTTTGATGATTATAACTGACAACTAAGAAAAATCCCAAATTCAGTATCTCAGAAAATTAGAATATTGTGAAAAGGTTCAATATTGAAGACACCTGGTGCCACACTCCAATCAGCTGATTAACTCAAAACACCTGCAAAGGCCTTTAAATGGTCTCTCAGTCTAGTTCTGTAGGCTACACAATCATGGGGAAGACTGCTGACTTGACAGTTGTCCAAAAGACGACCATTGACAACTTGCACAAGGAGGGCAAGACACAATAGGTCATCGCAAAAGAGGCTGGCTGTTCAAAGAGCTCTGTGTCCAAGCACATTAATTAATAGGTGAAGGGAAGGAAAATATGTGGTAGAAAAAAGTGTACAAGCAATAGGGATAACCGCACCCTGGAGAGGATTGTGAAACAAAACCCATTCAAAAATGTGGGGGAGATTCAGCTGGAGTCAGTGCTTCAAGAACCACTACGCACAGACGTATGCAAGACATGGGTTTCAGCTGTTGCATTCCTTGTGTCAAGCCACTCTTGAACAACAGACAGCGTCAGAAGCGTCTCGCCTGGGCTAAAGACAAAAAGGACTGGACTGCTGCTGAGTGGTCCAAAGTTATGTTCTCTGATGAAAGTAAATTTTGCATTTCCTCTGAAAATCAGGGTCCCAGAGTCTAGAGGAAGAGAGGAGAGGCACACAATCCACGTTGCTTGAGGTCCAGTGTAAAGTTTCCACAGTCAGTGATGGTTTAGGGTGCCGTGTCATCTGCTGGTGTTGGTCCACTGTGTTTTCTGAGGTTCAAGGTCAACGCAGCCGTATACCAGGACGTTTTAGAGCCCTTCATGCTTCCTGCTGCTGACCAACTTTATGGAGATGCAGATTTCATTTTCCAACAGGACTTGGCACCTGCACACAGTGCCAAAGCAACCAGTACCTGGTTTAAGGACCATGGTATCCCTGTTCTTAATTGGCCAGCAAACTCGCCTGACCTTAGAGGAAGATGCGATATGCCAGACCCAACAATGCAGAAGAGCTGAAGGCCACTATCAGAGCAACCTGGGCTCTCATAACACCTGAGCAGTGCCACAGACTGATCGACTCCATGCCACGCCGCATTGCTGCAGTAATTCAGGCAAAAGGAGCCCCAACTAAGTATTGAGTGTTGTACATGCTCATGCTTTTCATGTTCATACTTTTCAGTTGGCCAAGATTTATAAAAATCCTTTCTTTGTATTGGTCTTAAGTAATATTCTAATTTTCTGAGATACTGAATTTGGGATTTTCCTTAGTTGTCAGTTATAATCATCAAAATTAAAAGAAATAAACATTTGAATAATATCAGTCTGTGTGTAATGAATGAATATAATATACAAGTTTCACTTTTTGAATGGAATTAGTGAAATAAATCAACTTTTTGATGATATTCTAATTATATGACCAGCACCTGTATAGTATGGGATGTCCTCTACAAGAAATTACCTTAGAAATTAGGTCTTTATAGGCCTAATACATCTCAACATCACTGCTGCCCTGCTGGTTAAGCTACAACACTTATTTTAGAAAATGTGCTTTAGCATAATTTGTATGCTTTTTTATTATGAAAAATATTCAATACCTTCACATTGTAGCAAGTAGTGCTAGCGTGTTTCGGGTAGGTACCCATAGCTAGGGTTATGGGTAGGGTTACAGTGTGGTTAGGGGATGCAGCTCCACCCATCATGCCCACGGTAGGTCAAGAGAGGGGGAGCTGGTCATGCTGGTTATACTACAACACTTATTTTAGGAAAACATGTTTTTGCATAATTTTTATAATTTTTTATATTATGAAAAATATTCAGTAACTTAGACTGCAAGCCAGGCCTTCTCGTCCAACATCAGTGCCTAACCTCACAAATGCGCTTCTAGAAGAATGGTCAAAATTTCCCATAAACACACTCCTAAACCTTGTGGAAAGCTTTCCCAGAAGAGTTGAAGCTGTTATAGCTGCAAAGAGTGGGAAAAAATATTTCACCCCATTTTTTGGGAGCTTGGGGGTGCTTGATAAAATATCCATCATAAAATGTGTCACCCCCGATCAAACAGACGAGCTACTGTAGCGCAAATTGCTCAGAAAGTTAATGCTGGTTCTGATAGAAAGGTGTCAGAATACACAGTGCATCTCAGTTTGTTGTGTATGGGGCTGCATAGCCGCAGACCAGTCAGGGTGCCCATGCTGACCCCTGTCCACCGCCGAAAGCACCAACAGTGGCACGTGAGCATCAGAACTGGACCACGGAGCAATGGAAGAAGGTGGCCTGGTCTGATGAATCACGTGTTCTTTTACTTCACGTGGATGGCCGGGTGTGTGTGCATCACTTACCTGGGGAACACATAGCACCAGGATGCACTATGGGAAGAAGGCAAGCCGGCAGAGGCAGTGTGATGCTTTGGGTAATGTTCTGCTGGGAAACCTTGGGTTTTTGCAAAGCAAAAATGGTTCAGGAATGGTTTGAGGAGCACAACAACGAGTTTGAGGTGTTGACTTGGCCTCCAAATTCCCCAGATCTCAATCCAATCGAGCATCTGTGGGATGTGCTGAACAAACAAGTCAGATCCATGGAGGCCCCACACCACACTAGGTGTCTAGTGGAGTCCATGCCTCGACTGGTTTGGGCTGTTTTGGCAGCAAAAGGGGGACCAACACAATTTAAGAAAGGTGGTCATAATGTTATGCCTGGTCGGTGTATACTATTCATTTAAACATATAAACCAAACAACCAAACACACACACACACACACACACACACACACACACACACGTTAATTTGCTGACTGACCCCTGACCTCCTAAATGTCTCTCAAACCAGATTCAGGGATCCAGTCTTCCTGACTTTCCTCAAGCTCACTGTCCTCACCCTCAGAAGGAATGACTCAAACTGCTCGATCAGGTTCCTTCCACTCATAAAATGTTCTTGTTTCCATTTCCTGCAAGTATCAATAGATAGTAAAAACAATGAATATTGGTGCATTCATTCATTCATATTGCCGTAACTAAAGTGGCCTAACTGCACAATGTTGCCCTGAGGCAACAAACAAAAAAACACAGTTTTAGTATATAAATGAAAACAAAATAAATATTTAAACAATCAAACATACTTCTTTACATACTGATGCACATGCATATATTTTTTTATATAAAGATATTTCAATTTAAACATGTTAAAAAATTATATTTATCTAACCAGTTGGTGACACTGTGGCTTTGCTTCATGAAAGGAAGCTCCACCCCCAAACAAAAGATCACACCCACTTCAGCCCCTCATTTCATTGAACAGACATGTCAGGTGATATTAAAAATAAAACATTTTTATAAAAAAAAAGTTAAAGGGAATTTACATGCAGAATTTATGGATCTGTTTTGAGCTTCAGGGACGTTGAATTATTTCACTATATAACTTCTGCACCTAGACCGTAATGGAAAGAAACTTTAAGAAACCAACTTTCATAGTGTAAATATAGTGCATCCTACAGAAATCTACTTTGCATCAAAATATTGGAAATCATTTATCCATCAAACAAAATGCTCGGGCCGGCCCTGGTCTGAGGTGTGAATAGCGTGTGGTTGAAGGGCTTTTTCCATTCATGCCCATATGAAGCTCACAGCCTACACAAAAACGCCATCAATAAAGTCTGACAGATAAAGTGTAATCGATACTTAATCGATAATTGAGCTTACGCCTCTCTCCATGACGTCACATTGTCACAGCAGGTAACCAGTGCTAGTTTCAGTGGTTATGTCTAACTCCAGTATATGAGAAGCCAAAGTTATTTCTAAGAAGATCTATGCTTGACATCACACCTTTTTTTATAAAGTTCATATCCGGTTGCAACGTTTATATTATCATACTGATGTTCAGAGTATTTAATAATTTCTAGTTTTCATCAGTCTCTGAAGTAACTAGTTAAATTTAGCAATTCGGCAAACAGTTGTCAGTGCTGCTGTCCAAAGGGAAAATGCAGTAACTCCACATTTAGTCAAGTTTTGTCTTTGAGCGTGTAGCGTGATACTGAGTCATAATGCCATGTGATTGATCACACCATTAAAACCTTTACAGGGGAAAACACAAGTCTATTTTAAGAGCCTGGAGGGAAAATCTGTCACTGCAACATCTTCTATAAATGAATGTGGAGAGATGATTCTGCCCACATATTGGTGTAGTTACAATAGTTAACAACAGGGGTTAACTAGCCATGTTAACCAGACAAACCTTGACACTTTGTTCATTAGAAAGCATACCACCAGCTTTTATGGTTAATTATAGCATCATCTAGATTCCAAAATTAGACTTCACATCTGGAACAATAATAGCCCCGCATTTGACAGATAGAGTGTGCTATAAATACATCTCACAGTAGAACAACAAAAGGCCCAATAATAAAGTATTTTACAGAGTAAGAAGTAGTGATATTGAAATGAAGATTTGCGAAGATTTGCATCGTAAAATTGGTCATTACTCAAAGCTTCTCAACATCTTGTGGTCAAAAGGTGGATAAGTTGCCTTTTCAGACGACTGAGCTATTTTTTGATTGTTCATATAATTGTGAACTGGGGATTAATACCGAAATTGAACACGCACAAAACTACACATGTACATATTTATTTGTATTATAATTTATTCTTATCAAAGAAGCAAATGACTCTCGAAACCTGCACAAGGGGTTTGTGGTATTTTTGAAGTTGAATATGAAGCGGTCATGTGGTTGTGCAAAAATTAAGCTTCAGACATAACAGATCACATGGTTATGGCAAAACAAATCAAGCTCCGGTACAGCGCTTCACTGTGAGATGCTTCGTTTTTTTTTATACAATCTTCGAAGCCTCACATCACTACTGTAATGAAGGCTTTGTGAAACTGCACATCTCTTCCAGTTCATATAGTTTTGAATGACATATACTCTGTCCTACAAACAAGTTTCCTGTCATGTATGCCAATGACAATCAAGCCAATCAGAGTAGGTATGGGGCAGAGCGACATGTGCAGCCCTGCCCCATTCTGCAGGCTGCAGCTAGGTGTATTTAGAGAAAAGTGGATTGGACTGAGCATCAAAACACACTTGTAGCCAATCAGCAGTACTCATGATAGGGGTAGAGAAAGAGCATATACACAGAAAGTGACTACTGTAAGACAGAGATGGCAGAGAAAATTCAAAATAGGAAATGGCCAGGGGAATATAACTTTAATAATAAGGGTTACAATCAGGCAAGAGGTAGGACCAGTGATGATGAGACCTTAACATTTACATTTATGCATTTAGCAGATGCTTTTATCCAAAGCGACTTACAACTGAGGAGTACAGGAAGCGATCCGTTATGAAGAGGCGTAGAAACGCAAGAAGTGCCTTAAATACTACGTTTCGGGCATTGCTCAGAGTAGCGTAAGCTAGAATATGGAGGGTGTAGAGAAAGATAGATTTTTTTTTATGATGAGATTAAGTGCTGGCGGAAGAGATGGGTTTTTAGCTGTTTTTTGAATGATGTTAGTGATTCTGCCATCCGGATGGAGGTGGGAAGATCATTCCACCAGCTGGGAACAGTGAATGAAAAAGTTCTGGAGAGGGATTTCACGCCTCTCTGGAATGGTAACACCAGCCGCCACTCTTTAGCTGAGCGGAGGCTTCTGGTAGGGGTGTAGACTCGTAGGATCGAGTCGAAGTATGCAGGTGCTGAGCTTGTGGTGGATCCATAAGCAAGCGTCAAAGCCTTGAACTTAATGTGGGCAGCGAGTGGTAGCCAGTGCAGAGAGATGAAGAGAGGTGTGTCATGGGCCCTTTTGGGCTCGTTGAAGACAAGATGTGCCGCTTCGTTCTGAATCAACTGAAGTGTTTTGATTGCACACGATGGAAGTCCAGCCAGAAGCGCATTGCAGTAGTCAAGCCTAGAAATGACCAGGGCTTGGACAAGAAGCTGTGTTGCATGCTCTGTAAGGAACGGTCTGATCTTTCTGATGTTGTGCAAGGCAAACCTGCATGACCGAGCTGTCTTTGAAGGACAGCTGGTCATCAAAGATTACTCCGAGATTTCTGACCGACTCTGAAGGGGTAATCAAAGATGAACCTAGCTCGATGGTGAAATTGTGTTGAAGAGTTGGGTTAGCAGGGAAGACGAGAAGCTCAGTCTTTGCCAGGTTGAGCTGCAGCTGATGTTGTTTCATCCATGACGAGATGTCAGCTAGACAGCGTGAGATTCGTGCAGTTACTGTGGGATCATCTGGTTGAAATGCATAGCAATGGTATGAGAAGCCATGTGTCTGTATGATGGGTCCCAGTGATGTAGTGTAAATGGAGAAGAGGAGAGGTCCAAGCACTGAGCCCTGGGGAACCCCCGTGGTTAGTTGATGTGCTTTGGATACCTCCCCTCTCCAGGCAACCTTGAAAGACCTACCTGTGAGATAGGACTCAAACCAGTGGAGGGGAATCCCTGTGATGCCCAGTGGGAGTAGGAAGGCCTGAAAACGGATGCAGAGGTTGCTTTATTTCTTCTCAATACACGAGTAACGTTGATTTTGCTGTGTTTCACAGAACTAAGACATGTTGTCTTTTGCTTGAATACATTCGTGTCATCATCTCTTCTTGTATTGTTATAACTATTATTAGTAGCTATTAGTAACTATAGTGTTCGCTATAACCCCTTAATCTTTTGTCACATTAGTAATATATTAGTTACCTGTGCTATCATGTTATGTACTAGAGAGCTGTTCATGGTGTTTGTTTTTTGGGATGGAAAGGATGGCTTTGTCATCAAAGAAGTAGAGGGGTAAAATAACAATTAGACATTGACATAGATATAATTTTTTTGCAACAATTTAATATTGTAGAGAAATAAGGCACAGAGACTAAAATAGAAACAAACAGAAAATGAAGCGTAACCGTGTCAGTTATGTATGTTACCATGGTTCCCTGAAAAGGGAACAAGACGCTGTGTTGAAATGCTGTGGGAACGCCTCTGCATGATTGCGTCGTGTAGCATGTATGAAATCAGTCCAATGGTATGATGGAACGTCATAGGCAGGTGATGTCATAGACCAGGAAACTATAAAGTACAACCAAACCAAACGGTGTTAACTTCTGATAGACTGAAGCAAGTCGATCACAGGCATACCGGGAGTACAGCAGGGCAACGCAGCATCTTTACATAGTTACATACGTAACGAGACACTCCCTATCAAGAGAACTCAAGCTGTGTGGAAATTCTGTACCCATGCCGCCATATGAGCAAGTGCCGTCCATGTGAAATCGTATTTGCACACTAAGATGAAAGCACCTGCTCCCCTGGATTGGAGCCCAGGTGAACCTCATGAATGTGTGTGGTGAGGACCAGCCTGCTGCATCACACAACCTGGAGGGAGACACCTGACAGTAACACTTTAGAAGCAGCCATACTCCTGGTGGAGTAATCCCGGACAGCCAAAGGTGAAGGCTGGTCAGCTGACTCAAGTAAGTGAGATTTTGCAGGGGAGCAGGGGAGCAGGGGAGCACGGGTTGCGACGCTCTGCCACCTGACGCAGCTCTTAAATGACGTCAGTGCCCACCTCCTCGCTTTCACTCAGGTCTCTAAGCAGGTCAGCCTGGTATGCCAGCAAGATGGACATTGTGTGCAGACACGCTGCAGCCTGACCTATCGCCAAATACGCTTTACCCACCAATGCCAATGTAGCTCTCAGTGGCTTGGTGGGTAATGTTGGGCTTTGAGGGACGATGCTGACTCAGGGGAGAGATAGCTCGCTAGCATCTCTTCAGCCTTGGCCATCACTTGTTTAAGCCCATAGATCTTTGAATATGTAGTTGTTGGTGGACTAAACACATGGTATGAAACTGGTCTCTTCCATGATCTCGACACCTTAGTGTGGAGGTCAGGAAAAAACGGCAAGCCCTGACGTGGAGGTTGAACACGAGATGGCAGAAAGCGGTCATCTAGCTTGCTTTTTTCTGCCTAAGCTCTGGTTTCTCAGCTGGCCAGTCATATTCAGTTTAACCACAGCAAGAGGGATCTCCTCCACTAGCTTCTCACATGCAGGAGACTGAAATGACTAGTCTTTAGTATCTCTTATCTCGATACTGACAACATCCAGCACCACAGAACGGGATAATTGTAGTTAATTGTAGTACCGGTGCTTCACTCGGAGTGGAAGTAACCAAGAAACATGCTTTCTGACCCTGAGATGAAACATTGGACCTGGCAGGTGAAGGCAGAGAAAGGGCTCTGCCAGATCCATTTGCGAACCCCACGACTTGAGCTGCCGCTCTGCCTCGGCAGAACCGGGACCCGAGCCAAGGCTCGGCGCGCCCCGCGGGAGTGCAGTGTTCTCAGCGGTAGCCACTCACAATGGTCGTACTCAGCCCCCTTGAGGGCTGACTGAGTGTGCTGCGCTCCCAAACAAACAACACACAGTACATGTGTTATCCCCACCTGTGATATAACGTGGGCAGGGATGAACACACTTCCTAAAATCCCGTCTAACATTTGAGACAAAAACACAAGGACAAACATTTTCACAGAGAGCGCTTGCTGAAGACAGAAGCTAACACTGTTTGGTTTGGTTGTGCTTTATAGTTTCCTGGTCTATGACGTCACCCGCCTATGGTGTTCCGTCATGCAGTCGACTGATTTCATACTTTCAACGCAGTATCGCAGAGGCGTTCCCACAGCGTTTCGACGCAGCGCGAGTTCCCTTGGAAGGGAACTCATATGTTTCTAAAATATTCTAGAAGTGATTAGTGTTAAAGTCTCACATTTTGCAATCATGGCCACTGAATGACTTTTCTTGAAAAGGCCTTTGATTATTACTCATTATTACAATGAACAATTTCACTTACTCACCAAGACAGGAACACTAAATAACATAAATGAGACATTTCCACTTTTGACCATCTTTAGTTTATATTGTCCAGAGTCTGTGGTTCTGGTGTTCGTGATGGTCAGAGATCCAGTCTGATGATCCAGCTTCAGTCTGTCTCTGAATCTCCCATCAGGACCATTATATGTGGTGATCTTACTGGTCACTCCTTTGATTTCAGCTATGGGAGAATCTCCAAACATCCACAGGATCTCAACATCTCTCTGTATTTCAGTATTAGTGTTCAGAGTCAAAGAATCTCCCCTCATCACTGGCACTGTCTGCATTTCATCTGTATCAGCAGCACATAAATATAGAACAGAAATTAGAGCAAGAACAAGAAAACCACCAATAGCTGAAATTAGCAAATGCAATGCAGATCATTTGCTCTACACTCAAATGGATCATTTAACAAATGCATCATAAACATCAGTTCAAATGAACTAATGTTTCTCATTACAAAACAATAAGACCAGTTTTTGATTGACATATGATAAATGACATATCAGACAGTATTGATTACTGAATGAAATATATGTGGCATTAATTTACATTGGTGCGTTTAAAGGTGTTCTGTGAGGATTAGATAATGCTATTCAAACTGCAGTGATTATGCTTGACACCACGAGATGTTTGCAATCCAGAACTCTGAAATTAAACTGAAGTATTTTGTGTTAAGACATGTATTAATGTTTACATTAAGACATGATTTAAACATTGTAAAAAGAGACATGCTATTTCAAGCAGAGAAATGTGCTTTCAAACACACAAGGAAGTAATTTACTCACAGGTAAATCTAAATAACATAAAGAACTATAAATAACAGCAATTCGAACTCAACTGTATGTGACACTTTTTAATAAACAGTATAAAACTGTAAGCATAATCAAATTACCAAACAACTTAAAAAAGACCAATCAATATCCATGACAATTAATATTTGCTACATATTTGTTTAAAAAGCATTTAGGACATCATTTATAGATATGTCATCAAGGCAAGGATGTCGGTTGTACTCGCAGTGACATTATCATGGTGGCTTCCAGTTTTGAACACACTGCAAAGTTTTGATCACAAAACACAGCGTTAGGTAAATTACTCTAAAAAAAGTAATTAATTACTAGCTACTAATTACATCTGCATTTAGACTACTGTACTAATTTCTCTCTCTAAAAATGATTGCATTACTTTACTAATTACTTTCTAAATCCCATATCAACCTCAAACAATATAAGTATAGACATGAAACTGTTCTTATAATTCTTTTAAATAAATAATATAAAATTGCATAAATTATTCTTGAACTGACCAAAGTATTTGAAGGCTGAAGGTTCATTACAAACATGAACTTTAACGTCAGGTCTTCAAGTTAAATCCACTATTGTTTATTTACAATATTGTTTTATTAATAACTTTTGATGTCATTGCATTAAATACTGTATAGATTACTATAATAAGACATTTTACAATCAGACTGGATTCATTTGGATTTGTGAAAATTAATGTGTAAACATACCTATTGAGTGGTCTGCCTTCAGCACTGTTTCTTATCACATTATTAGAATCTTTCATTTACTTTTCTCTGTAGTTTCAAAACTTCATGCCATCCATTTTATATCTTTGTCAGGTCATTTGTTTTTGATTTATGTTAGGTTTCTTTGCACTATTTTTGGTTTTAAACGTACACAGCAACACTGCAAAAGCTTTTGTCAATGCAAATGTTAAAATAGTTCCCTTTCGAGGGAACTCGAGCTGCGTCACCGCTTTGGGAACGCCTCTGCGTGATTGCGTCGTGAAGCACATGTGTAATCAGTCCAATGGAGAGACGGAACGTCATAGGCGGGTGACGTCATCGACCCGGAAGGTATAAAGCATACCGGCAAACAAACGCCGCTAGCTTCTGTTGCTTTCAGCAAGCGCTCTGTGTATTGTCATTGTCAGATTTGTGTTTTGTGTCTGAGTTCAGACTTCTCTCGTTTCTATCTATTACAAGTTTGCATACAGTGTATAGCAACATACAGGGGCTGAAGAAGCATGGGTATGGTCCGATGCCGAAGGTGGAGGAGACGCTTGCGAGCCATCTCTCTCCTCAGTCGGCATCGGCCATTAAAACTCCGACCTTGCCCACCAAACCATTAAGAACCACATCCTCTTTGGTGGGCAAGGCGTACTCGGCAGCGGGTCAGGCCGCCGCGTGTCTGCACACTATGGCCATCGTGCAGGCATACCAGGCCGACCTGCTAAGAGACCTGGGGTCCAGCCAGGAGATCGGAGCAGACTTAGTTAATGAGCTCCGATCTTCAGCAGATTTAGCTCTCCGAGCCACCAAGGAGACGGCCAAATCTATAGGCCGTTCTATGGCAGCCCTGGTGGCTACGGAGAGGCATCTGTGGCTTAATCTGACCGAGATTCGGGAGAGAGATAAGAGCTTTCTGCTTGATGCGCCGCTGTCTCCTGACGGCCTGTTCGGTGACGCTGTCACAACCGTCACCGACAGGTTTCAGGAGGCAAAGAAACAATCTGCGGCGCTCAAGCAGCTCCTCCCGAGAAAACCCCAGGCCTCGTCTGCTGCTGTGCGGGAGCAGCAGACACCGAGTACAAGCTCCGTACACCGGGCGCAACAGAAACAAAGTGTGGCCACTCGTACTCCCCCTCAGAAAGGGTGGGGCGGTGGGCGACACCCCCAGACGCAGCCCTCTAGGGGTAGAGCAGATCTGCGGACTGTTCTTATCTCTAGAAAGGCTGCGTCTAAGAGGCCCTGACGCCAGTGGGCCCAGGGCAGTGAGGGTTTCCCCCTTCGGGAACAGGCGGTGTTCACCTCAGCATACGGTGCCCGTCCTGTTCCGGTACCCTCACAGGGTCTCTCCACTAACCCCGCCCGAGTGCCGGGGCGTGGAAGGCCCTCGCGAGTCATCCGAGGATGGCCCGCGTCCTCCAGACAAGGAGGTGGCGCTGTCGAGTCAGCCGTTCCCTGCCGGTCATCCGTTTCAGGGCGCTGTGCTCCCAGCACTCAGTATACCAGAGGCCAGTCTCGAGGGACTGGTACCCCTAGTAGATTTTTTGCCAGAATGGGAAAAACTGCCAAATATATCTCGTTGGGTCCTGCAGATAATAAGATCAGGGTACGCCATCCAGTTCAGGTGTCGTCCACCCAGTTTCAAGGGGGTCCTACCTACCTTGGTGGGCCCCGAGCAGGCTCTGGTTATGACTCAAGAAGTCCAGACCCTCCTACGGAAGGGGGCCATAGAGAAGGTTCCTCTCTCCGACAGGGAGTCAGGTTTCTACAGTCGCTATTTTATAGTGCCAAAGAAGGATGGGGGGTTGCGCCCCATTTTGGACCTGCGCTCGCTGAATCGCGCAGTGGCAAAGTTCAGGTTCAAGATGCTTACACTCAAACATATCGTGTCCCAAATCAGGTCCGAGGACTGGTTTGTCACGATAGATCTCAAAGATGCTTACTTCCACATCTCCATCCTTCCGCAGCACAGGAAGTACCTGAGGTTCGCTTTTGGGGGACAAGCGTACCAATATCGGGTGCTTCCCTTCGGTCTAGCCCTATCACCCCGCACCTTCACCAAGTGTGTAGACGCGGCATTAGCCCCCTTGCGTATGCAGGGGATCCGCATTCTCAATTATATCGACGACTGGCTGATTTTGGCTCAGTCAGCACGTCTGGCGGTTCAACATCGAGATGTTGTTCTCGCGCACATGAAGAGGTTAGGGCTGAGGCTCAACCTCAAGAAGAGCGTTCTTTCTCCAGTACAGAAAATAACGTATCTGGGTGTGTGTTGGAATTCGATCCTGATGCAGGCCCGTCTATCAGAGCCTCGCGTAGGATCGATTCTCTCAGCTGTGAAAGGGGTGAAACTAGACCAGCCACTCACTGTCAAACAGTATCAGAGACTGTTAGGCCTGATGGCAGCAGCGTCCAACGTCATTCCTCGTGGCCTGTTGTACATGAGACCTTTACAGTGGTGGCTCAAGACCAAGGGTTTTTCCCCGAGGGGAAATCCCTTTCGCGTGATCAAGGTAACGCGGCGATGCCTCCGCGCCTTAGTCATGTGGAAGGACCCTCGGTTTCTAGCCCAAGGCCCGTTACTGGGGGTACCGTGCCAGCGGGTCACTCTGACCACGGATGCCTCCCTTACGGGTTGGGGGGCGACCATGAGTGGTCGCTCGGCCCAGGGCCTATGGCAGGACGCTCATCGTGCGTTGCACATAAATTGCCTGGAAATGCTTGCTGTGTTCCAGGCTCTGAGACATTTCCTGCCGTATCTCAGGGGCCATCATGTTCTAGTTCGCACAGACAACACATCGGTGGTCTCCTATATAAATCACCAGGGGGGTTTGAGGTCTCGCCCTTTGTACAAGCTGACTCGTCAAATCCTCCTGTGGGCCCTGGGGAAATTGCTCTCAATCAGGGCAATCTACATCCCAGGGCGCCTGAATACGGAAGCAGACATCCTGTCGAGGCAGGGGCCGAGGCCCGGGGAGTGGAGACTCCACACCGAGGTGGTGGAGCTCCTCTGGCAAGAATTTGGCAGAGCAGAAGTAGACCTGTTCGCCACTCAAGACAACACTCATTGTCGTCTATGGTTTGCTCTAACTCCTCCAGCTCCCTTGGGACTGGACGCCATGGTACAGGAGTGGCCGAGGCTGCCCCTGTACGCTTTCCCCCCGATCGCTCTGCTTCCGGGAGTTCTAGAGAGAGTTCGTCGGGACGGTGCCCATCTGCTCCTAGTGGCTCCGTTCTGGCCAGCCCGGGTTTGGTTCTCGGACATTGTGTCGCTCCTCAACGGCTCTCCCCTGGAGATTCCGTGCAGGAGGGACCTGCTCTCTCAGTCGGGCGGTGCCTTCCTGCACCCACGCCCAGAGCTGTGGAATCTGTGGGCTTGGCCTCTGAGGGGGCCCAGCTCCTAAGCTCCGGTCTCTCAACCGAGGTTGTGGAGACCATCCTACACTCTAGAGCTCCCTCCACGAGGAAACTGTACGCATTGAAATGGAGACTCTTCACCTTATGGTGTAGAGATCGCCTGTGGGATCCAGTAAACTGCCCTGCGAGCGCGGTGCTGGAGTTCCTGCAGGAGAAATTCTCCGCTGGGTTAGCTCCCTCCACTTTGAAGGTGTATGTGGCGGCCTTAGCAGCTTACCACTCTCCTTTCGATGGTGTTACCCTCGGGCGACACCCCCTAGTTACTCGTTTCCTCCGTGGCACTATCAGACTGAGGCCCGCAGTACGCACCAGGGTGCCGGCCTGGGACTTAGCTATTGTCCTTCAGGGCCTTTCTCAGGCTCCCTTCGAGCCCATTGAAGAAATTTCTGAGAAACTCCTCACCTTAAAGACCATCTTTCTGCTGGCTATCTCTTCTTTAAAAAGAATAGGGGACTTACAAGCCCTCTCTGTGGCACCCTCGTGCTTGGAATTTGCTCCCGGTATGGCTAAAGCTTTTCTGCACCCCAGACCGGGGTACGTTCCTAAGGTTCCCACTAATACTGTGAGACCCATAGTACTTATGGCTTTTTGTCCACCTCCCTTTCTGACGTCTGACCAGGAAAGATCCAATCTGCTTTGCCCTGTTCGCGCACTAGACGCTTATGTCCACAGAGCTGCCCTGTGGAGAAAATCGGAACAGTTGTTTGTGTGTTACGGTCCACCCTCGAGAGGGGGTCCGGTTTCTAAGCAGAGGATGAGCAAGTGGATAGTTGAGGCTATTTCACTTGCTTATGAGGTGGTCGGGCAGCCTTTCCCTTTGGCTGTCCGGGCACACTCGACTAGGGGTATGGCTGCCTCTCGGGCATTCCTAGCAGGGGCCTCCCTGCAAGACATTTGTGACGCGGCGGGGTGGTCCTCGCCGCTCACTTTCGTGAGGTTCTACGAACTTGACATTACTCCAGGGGCTCGGGTGCTCGCCTTTTAGACAATGCACAGGCGGGCATCCGGCTCCTATGGGGACGTGGGTATTCTCGTTCCCAAAGCGGTGACGCAGCTCGAGTTCCCTCGAAAGGGAACGTCTCGGTTACGACTGTAACCTTAGTTCCCTGAGTAGGGAACGAGACGCTGCGTCACCCTGCCATACTCCCCGCATGCCCGCAAAAGCGTCTTGCTTCACTCTACCACAGAAGCTAGCGGCGTTTGTTTGCCGGTATGCTTTATACCTTCCGGGTCGATGACGTCACCCGCCTATGACGTTCCGTCTCTCCATTGGACTGATTACACATGTGCTTCACGACGCAATCACGCAGAGGCGTTCCCAAAGCGGTGACGCAGCGTCTCGTTCCCTACTCAGGGAACTAAGGTTACAGTCGTAACCGAGACGTTTTTAATATTACACAGTGTTGATCAAAAATAAGTATTACATGGCTGGATGAGTTACTCACCAAAGACCGAAACACTGAATGTTTCCACTGACTTCAATCTGCTGAAGATGTGTAGTTTATAGAGTCCACTGAGTTCAGTTGTGGTGTTTGTGATGGTCAGAGATCCAGTCTGATGATTCACCTTCAGTCTGCCTTTGAATCTCACATCAAGAACATCATCATACGTGGAGCTATTATTCATCTCTCCTTTGACTTTAGCTATGAGAATGTCTTTATCTCCAAACTTCCACAGTATCACATCATCCCTCTGAACTTTAACATCTGTGTGTAGAATGGCAGGTTCTCCCTTCAGCACTGTCACTGGCTTCACTTCATGTCACAGCACATAGAAACAATATAAAAGGATACATTACTTGACACTTCATTAATATTTATAATTAGATTAGATATGCTTCACTTTACATTCTACTTTTGTTTATAACTTTTGCTTTAGTGTGGTATTAGTTATCAAGTTTAGATTCGCAAACCTTTCTTTTGCAAATATTTTACTATGTACAGCTTTACATCAATTTTAAAGTATCATGAATCCTGAACAAATATCTTTACTACTTAAACTGTTCTGTAGCACAATAAAGCTAATTAATTTTCTTATGCATTATCACCTGTAATACTTACTGTAAGTGCAGAATTTTTTTTTTTTGCATTTTTGTTTCCGGGTAGTTGGTCATGTGTGTAGGTGGGTATTTACCGGAGTGTTTCCTGCTTTTGTATAGATCGTTGCTGTGTTCCAGTTGGTTTATATTATGCCCTTTACTTGCTAACTTTTACTTGCTAACTCTCGTTCACTGGGATGTGCGTCATTGCTTACGTTGCGTGAGTGTCCACTACTGGAGGAACATTTGCAATGGACTGAACTGGAACGTCCAAGCCCTTGATCACTTGGAATCCAACTATGGAGTTGATTTATCTTTTTAATCTTTTTTTTGTTTAATGCAGCATTCTACATGTATATAGGTGTGTTTGGGTTAAATTGAGTTGTTTGTGGTGGAGTAAATTAAACGCGATATGCAGTGACGTCACAATCGTGTTGCATTGTGGTATATGAAGCTGCCTGAAGTGTACATATGAAGTATGTAAAAATCGAGGGAGCGAGTTTGCCCATATAAACTTCTCTCGTCCACTTCACGAAGTGGAACGCACTTCAAAATGGCGGCGGGGTATGTAAATGGTACAATGATGGTAAAATGCTTAGGGAAGTTCGCAAGTGCGTGTCTAAAAGTCGAGTGCAACACAGCCCGTGTAGAGAGGGGGTGAGTAGCCTGGAATGCTCACTTTTTTGTTGACCGTTTGTAACGTTTATAGTTCTAGTGCATGTGGACTATACACTCACCTAAAGGATTATTAGGAACACCATACTAATTCTGTGTTTGACCCCCTTTCGCCTTCAGAACTGCCTTAATTCTACGTGGCATTGATTCAACAAGGTGCTGAAAGCATTCTTTAGAAATGTTGGCCCATATTGATAGGATAGCATCTTGCAGTTGATGGAGATTTGTGGGATGCACATCCAGGGCACGAAGCTCCCGTTCCACCACATCCCAAAGATGCTCTATTGGGTTGAGATCTGGTGACTCTGGGGGCCATTTTAGTACAGTGAACTCATTGTCATGTTCAAGAAACCAATTTAAAATGATTCGAGCTTTGTGACATGGTGCATTATCCTGCTGGAAGTAGCCATCAGAGGATGGGTACATGGTGGTCATAAAGGGATGGACATGGTCAGAAACAATGCTCAGGTAGGCTGTGGCATTTAAACGATGCCCAATTGGCACTAAGGGGCCTAAAGTGTGCCAAGAAAACATCCCCCACACCATTACACCACCACCACCAGCCTGCACAGTGGTAACAAGGCATGATGGATCCATGTTCTCATTCTGTTTACGCCAAAATCTGAATGTCTCAACAGAAATCGAGACTCATCAGACCAGGCAACATTTTTCCAGTCTTCAACTGTCCAATTTTGGTGAGCTCGTGCAAATTGTAGCCTCTTTTTCCTATTTGTAGTGGAGATGAGTGGTACCCGGTGGGGTCTTCTGCTGTTGTAGCCCATCCGCCTCAAGGTTGTGCGTGTTGTGGCTTCACAAATGCTTTGCTGCATACCTCGGTTGTAACGAGTGGTTATTTCAGTCAAAGTTGCTCTTCTATCAGCTTGAATCAGTCGGCCCATTCTCCTCTGACCTCTAGCATCAACAAGGCATTTTCGCCCACAGGACTGCCGCATACTGGATGTTTTTCCCTTTTCACACCATTCTTTGTAAACTCTAGAAATGGTTGTGTGTGAAAATCCCAGTAACTGAGCAGATTGTGAAATACTCAGACCGGCCCGTCTGGCACCAACAACCATGCCACGCTCAAAATTGCTTAAATCACCTTTCTTTCCCATTCTGACATTCAGTTTGGAGTTCAGTAGATTGTCTTGACCAGGACCACACCCCTAAATGCATTGAAGCAACTGCCATGTGATTGGTTGATTAGATAATTGCATTAATGAGAAATTGAACAGGTGTTCCTAATAATCCTTTAGGTGAGTGTATATTACATCATGACAATAAAACGTTCCTGTTTCATGTTTTAAATGCATGAAAACGCGTCACAAATCTTTCCTGCTGCTTAGCCTCTCAGAGGCTGCCACTATAATTACACTTTCGTCTTTCTTGTCCAGAGGTCAGGCGGTGACAGTAAATCCCACCAGCAGCTGCAGCCACCAGCAGAACTAGAGTAACTATTCCTGCTACAGCACCTGACTGTAGATCCAGTGCTGGAGTTAACATAGAGAAAAGAGATGTCTGATCTGTAACAAACACCATAAATCATCAGCAGGTTCAATAAAGTAGAACATAACACTATACATTTCACCATAAAGGAAAACTCAATATGATTGTTCAGCGATTCAGGGTTCTCACACTTTCTGACCAAATTTGTGCATTTTATTTGATGAACACACTTACCAGTGACGGTAACACTAAAGCTCTTTATGATGCTGACACTGATGCTGTTGCTGCTGATGATCAGTAGTTGATATTCTCCAGTATCTGTGGTTCTGGTGTTTGTGATGGTCAGAGATCCAGTCTGATGATCCAGCATCACTCTGTCTCTGAATTTCTCTTTACACTTAACATTTGTACAGATCTTACCGAGATCTCCAGTGATTATATAGATGCGAACGTGATTAAAATACCACATCATCACATCATTTGGGTTTCTTGTTACACCAGTGTATAAAGTGACAGATTCTCCCTCCTTCAGTGACTTTCTCTTCATTTTATATCGTTCAGCCGCAGAAACACCTGAAACACAAACCAACAGATGATGGAGGATGTTTTGGGGAAAACTCCACAACAAGAATTATCTGTGAAAATTGTGCATATTAATTTCTTGAATCTTGAGAAACTCAGTAGAAAAAATTAAATATAAAGTGAATTGTGCTTAAACTTGTTTACCTGTCTTTATACATATATAATTATGTAGATATCTCACCTGCTGGGTTATAAAGTTATTATTGCTCAGCAGATGTATTATAAATTTACTTGAATAATATACACACTATAATGCCATTAAAAAATAAATTACAGCATTATAATATTTGCTAAACACTTTTCAGAATAATCTAGACAAACAATAATAGATTAATTTAAATGGATGATAATAAAAGTGATCTGAGATGAGAAACAAAACTAACTGATAAAACTAATGGCTCGCCAGCAATTTAGTATAAAATCATTTGTTCTGTTTAATGATGCAGGTACTTCTTGTAAGGGGAAAAATAATCTCTGAATGTCACTGTTAAATTAAAACACACACACACACACACACACAGGTTTGTTTTTGTGAATTGTGGGGACATTCCAAAGGCGTAATGGTTTTTACCGTACAAACCGTATTTTCTATCGCCCTACACTACCACTAAACCTACCCATCACAGGAAACTGCACATTTTTACTTTCTCCCAAAAAAATTTAACTGTATGATTTATAAGCCTTTTGAAAAATGGGGACATGGGGTAATGTCCTCATAAGTCACCCTCTCCTTGTAATACCTGTGTCATACCCATGTCATTATACACATTTGTGTCCTGATATGTCACAAAAACACGCACACACACGCACACACACACACATTAAAGGTTCAGTGTGTAATATTTAGAAGGATCAATTGGCAGAAATGCAATATAATATACATAACTATGTTTTCAGTGGAGTATAAAGACCTCACATAATGAACCGTTATGATTTTATTATCTTAGAATGAGCCATTTCTATCTCCATACACCGCGGGTCCCCTCACAGTGAAGTCGCTATTGTGCGCAGTCATGTTTCTACAGTAGCCCTAAACGGACAAACTGCTCTACAGAGCGCTAGCTACTCTCTGCTCTCTCCGACGACGACATTTTTGTCCTGTGTTGGCCACTGTAGCTTCTCTATGTGCTTAGAAAGGAAGGGGTGAGCGGTGGCCAATTGCAATTCACAACCTCACCACTAGATGCCGCTAAATTCACACACTGCACCTTTAATTATGTGATTTAAACACATATAACCTGCTTTTAAACATTAGTGATGGGCATTCCGGCTCTTTTTCGTGAGCCGGCTCATTTGACTCAGCTCAGTGAAAAGAGTCAACTCTTTTGGCTCACAAACGGCTCTTTAAAAAATAAACGTTTTAATTATGACTTTGAATATGATAGGTGTGAAAACAATTCTAATTAAATTAAATGAAATCATACTCACAGTGTCTCACAATTTCTTTAAAAATGCATTGATTTGTTATGAAAAAATAATACTATTAAACATTTGCATTTAAATTACGTTTTAATGTATAGAAACAACATTCAAAACAAATACAATCTGAATCTGAACAACATAAAGAAAAATAAATAACTGAAAGGATTAAACTGCTCCCTCTTTTTCTCTCTTCTTTATTGTCATGTTATAACCAGAATGAACTCTCACTAGTTATGTTATGTGTAACTAGCATGAACACACATATACACACAATGCTGACCATATTTTTATTTTAAGAGAGATTTGCATTCAGAAATGCAAGCTGCCTCACTTTCGAGGGGCTGATGCGGTTTCTTCTCTCAGTAATGATCTGACACCGCGTGTATGATTGACAGAAACAGAATGTGAGGCTCATCAGACAGTCGAACCGAATGTGTGTGCGCCTTTAGGCCTATATAGCCTAATAATTTTTTTGTTGAATTAGTCTATTATTTTAAATAAAATTAAAATCATTATTAATTTAAAAATAGTCGGCTCTTCAGATATGCGAGCCAGCTCCCAACGTTCACCTACAACAGCCGGCTCTTAGAACGACCCATCACTATTAAACATTCATTAATGACTCACCATGAACAGAAACACTGAAGATCTTTTCACGGTCACTGTTGCTGATGATCAGTAGTGTATAATCTCCAGAGTCTGTGGTGTTGATGTTTGTGATGGTCAGAGATCCAGTCTGATGATCCAGCGTCACTCTGTCTCTGAATCTCTCAGTACCTTCTTTACACTGAACATCTGTACAGATGTAACTGAGATCTCCAGTGATTTCAGCTATACGAATGTCATTACAAAACCATATAATATTCTCTTGTTCATTTGTTGTAACTCCAGTGTGAAAAACGACTGAATCTCCCTCCATCACTGACACTGACTCCACATCTAAACCAACATCAGACACACCTGAAGAAGACATGAAATGTAAATTATGTCGAACAAAAATGCAAAACATTATGTGAAAATGTTGTTTTCCACAGATCAAAAAGTCACATGCAAATAAATAGCATCATTGATGCACTGTACATCACACAACCCACATATATTGCATATTTACATTCATACAGCCAAGTAGATGATTTAATGGACCTCTGATGAATAATCATCCCTCAAAGTGGCAGAAGATTAATTGCCATTTCCACCACATTAGAGCTCAAAACATTTATTTTAAAATTGATTTTGATAGAAACTTGTGTGTAGCTTCAACAGGGCAAATATACACTCACCTAAAGGATTATTAGGAACACCTGTTCAATTTCTCATTAATGCAATTATCTAATCAACCAATCACATGGCAGTTGCTTCAATGCATTTAGGGGTGTGGTCCTGGTCAAGACAATCTCCTGAACTCCAAACTGAATGTCAGAATGGGAAAGAAAGGTGATTTAAGCAATTTTGAGCGTGGCATGGTTGTTGGTGCCAGACGGGCCGGTCTGAGTATTTCACAATCTGCTCAGTTACTGGGATTTTCACGCACAACCATTTCTAGAGTTTACAAAGAATGGTGTGAAAAGGGAAAAACATCCAGTATGTGGCAGTCCTGTGGGCGAAAATGCCTTGTTGATGCTAGAGGTCAGAGGAGAATGGGCCGACTGATTCAAGCTGATAGAAGAGCAACTTTGACTGAAATAACCACTCGTTACAACCGAGGTATGCAGCAAAGCATTTGTGAAGCCACAACACGCACAACCTTGAGGCGGATGGGCTACAACAGCAGAAGACCCCACCGGGTACCACTCATCTCCACTACAAATAGGAAAAAGAGGCTACAATTTGCACGAGCTCACCAAAATTGGACAGTTGAAGACTGGAAAAATGTTGCCTGGTCTGATGAGTCTCGATTTCTGTTGAGACATTCAGATTTTGGCGTAAACAGAATGAGAACATGGATCCATCATGCCTTGTTACCACTGTGCAGGCTGGTGGTGGTGGTGGTGTAATGGTGTGGGGGATGTTTTCTTGGCACACTTTAGGCCCCTTAGTGCCAATTGGACATCGTTTAAATGCCACGGCCTACCTGAGCATTGTTTCTGACCATGTCCATCCCTTTATGACCACCATGTACCCATCCTCTGATGGCTGATTTCAAATTGGTATCTTGAACATGACAATGAGTTCACTGTACTAAAATGGCCCCCACAGTCACCAGATCTCAACCCAATAGAGCATCTTTGGGATGTGGTGGAACGGGAGCTTCGTGCCCTGGATGTGCATCCCACAAATCTCCATCAACTGCAAGATGCTATCCTATCAATATGGGCCAACATTTCTAAAGAATGCTTTCAGCACCTTGTTGAATCAATGCCACGTAGAATTAAGGCAGTTCTGAAGGCGAAAGGGGGTCAAACACAGTATTAGTATGGTGTTCCCTGATAATCCTTTAGGTGAGTGTACATATCTGTTTTGAGTAATTTCTTATATTATCATATACAGAATAATGCTTAGAAATTGCAGAAAATTCATATGAAACTGTTGATATAATTGAAGCCCCACCCATAGAGCGGTTTAGTCTCTGATCTTGTCTCTGCTGCTCAGGCATTTTCATATGCTGTTGTGGCTGTGTACAATCATAAGTTACCTTGAAGGCACAATATGTAAGATTTTTGGATTAAAATAGCCAAAAACCACAAGAACAATGTTATATATTTTTTACCACGCTTTATATCGATCTAGCTCACTGCAGTGTGCAACAAGTGTCTCACAGTAGCTGGCGAGCGAATGAACAGAGATTAGTATTATAACATAACTTTCAACACACTCAAATGTATGTAATAGAGTCTGGGAAACTACGTCATTGCGCATTGCATTCTGGGTAGTCGCCGCCATGTTTTAGGACACACTTCGGAGCGTACAATGATAACAAATACAAATCAAAACTACTGTATTTACGTTAATACTTTAAGAACTGCTTGAACTCACTTAGAATAAATTGACTAATATTTGAATCTCTTACGTACATGAGCGCTCAGTCGTGTGGCCAAAACACTGCACATATCCATGACATTTCATACAATCAGAAATCATACGGCCGCCTTCTATCGCACCACACACAAGACCATATTGATTTCTCTTTTGCTGTTTATTTTTAAATAGCCTAACTAAAAAGTCTGTATCTGATAGATAAAATAATAAATACATATAGCTTGATATTAGCCAAAGGCCGTGTGCATTTTACTTTCAGTTTAGAATTAGCGCCAATTCGGGTGCGGGTTGCTTGAATGGTCAACACAGCCTCACTCCTATTTGTCACATATTGACACTTGGTCAGTTCCCTTCAGCGTCACTTTTTAACACACAGGGTACCCCTTTAGTGTTGTTTTTCGACGCGCAGTACTCCATTGATTTCAATGAGAAACCTTTGCCGTCATATACAGACATGGTTATCGTCATGATGAAACTATATATTGGGTTATGATTTTTCCATTATGACATGGAGTGTGATTCTAATTTAATCAGCATAATTTTATTTACATTTATTTTCTTTTTTTATTTACGCTATTCAGACACGTTTTGAACACGTAACACAACCCCATCCCTAGACCTAGCCATTTGTGTATTATATGATATAAAAAACAGGATATAACAGGCAGATACAACTGGAGCCACAATTTATTCAAAAAGTACAAATATTACAAGTGTTCCGAGGCCAAACGATTGATTTGTGTGAAGAAAATCCCCAAAAGCGATCAGCGTCTCCATCCGCCGAAGGTCATGAACACATTTCAAAAATTGCCGCCCGAAGAAACGTTATGTCAGCTTTCATAGTGAAATTGCATTGGCTCTCATATGTCTCGTGACCAATTGCGTCATTACGTAAGCTTTGATTGTAAAATGCCATTGGCTCTCTTGTGTCTTGTGACCGATCGCGTCATGCTAAAGAGTTGTGTGTATCATTTGAATGAGATATGACTGAGTGGAGTGTGTGTGTTCACGGAGCGGCGGGATCATCATTTCAGCGATTAAAACATTAAGATCAACTCTGTTCATCACAAAGATATCGTATGACTTCAGAAGACTTGGAATGCAACATGAGTTAATACTTTCATACTGTTTTTGGTCAGTTTTTGCAATAAATACCTGTGACTGTACTTTTATTTGTTACGTGTTTGTTGAGAAGTGGGTAGGTTTAGGGTAGGAGTGGGGTTAGTTGCTCCAAAGTATAAAAGTAGCCTATAAATATTCATAAAATCATGTCTACTTTTACAAATGCAAAGAATTAAATGCGTCATGATCTGTCGCATTGGGCAAACAACTGAAATCAAATGAAGTACCCTGTGCGTTAAAAAGGTCCTGACCAAGCGTCAATATGTGACGAATAGGAGTGAGACCGTGTTGGAATGGTGGGTTCATTATTATTCTTAATGAAAAACACAACAACAAAACAGTACAATGACAAACTCCTTTAAATAGGTGCTTTTACATTTCGCTTTGAAACCAAATCTTCTGGGATCATCTTGTCATTCAGCTCCTTACTCTGATGAATGAAATCTGACTCCCGCTGCTGGTCTGTGCTGAGACTCCCGTTCAGCTCACGCTGCATTGGGCAGACACGTTCAGTTTTTATTAGTTCAGTTTTATAAATAAACCACAGATTTGAGCTTTATACAAGTACATTCTTGCCTGAAAGTTTAAAAATTACATTTCGTGACACATAAACAGTAGTATTTTTAAATTACGCAGGTTCTCATCCGCTATTGACGCTTGTTGGTTGGTGCGAGATGCATTCTGGGATACATGTCTGTCTGAAGTCCGCTCAAGTCACCTCTCGATGCATCCTCGGAACAAGAACACATCCGGGGATTTGGCTAGATGTGAACTTTGAAATGGAACAGTACAGCGACTGATGACGATTCACAAGAACACAAAAACACAAGTACAGACAAGAACGCATATTGAGAAACGGCCTTTGTGTTGGCTTTTTAAGTTCCACTGAGGTCACACCTCACCAGAGTTCCTTTGTTTTGAACAAAGGGCTGACTCATTCGCATCAATGGAGTAAGCTGAAAATTTGTGTGTTCATTTGTATTCTGATAAATATAACGAACACACTGCATTCTATAAGAAAGTGATGTCCACCAAAGTGTGAGTCATTAAATGAGGAATATTTTGATAGGAGACACCACACTGTAAAAACAAATTTGTTAAGTAAACTAAATTCAATTGTGCAAACTTGTTGCCTTAATTCAATTAAGCAAGCATAACTTAATTGCATAAAGTTGTTCTTACTTAAACTGTTTAAGTTTTGTCAACTGTGATCTGAGGAAGTGTACTCCCAGAGTGCATTGCAGCATGAATAAATTAATTGCTTCGTTTTTACTATTTTTGTCTTTATTTTACCATGTGTCTTTTGTCAGTATAACCCCAATAACGACAGCAAATAAAAGTCTTATTAATAAAAAATAAAAAAATAATTACCATTGTTGTGTTTTGCATGGTGAATGTTGAAGTCTGTGTGTGACTCGAGCATGATCAACTGCAAGATATTTTCACAAATATAGAGGGATTACATCAAACCAATTAAAAGTTTATGCCATAAGTGTTTGCAAAAAACTGTTAAAAGATCATTATTTGACATGAAATATAGTTATATATCATTAATTCACAAATTATATATATATATATATATATATATATATATATATATTATATATAAAATGTATTACTTGCCTTCAAATAACTATGATTTCTTATTGCATCACGGCATCAATAGGAAGAGAATTACAATAATATGAATGAAGTTCCAAGTGCCCGACCAAAGGGAACACTAATCACAATAACGGTGAGTGGAGGAAATGAGTCAAAAGTCTATGAAAAAATTGCCCCGCCTCAAAAACCTTTTGCCCGCCTGCCTTTTTTTTTTTTTTGCTTTAGCAAAATGGTACTCAAACCAGTCAAATGTTTACTTGGGTTTTCTAAGTAAACGAAGGCATAGCATGCAAACAGTACAGATTACTAAATTGTTCAACAAATTATTGGACATTAAGTAAAGTTAACTAAAAAGAACAACTGTTGGGCTAACATTAACTAGTAATTCTATCATTCTATCAATTCTATCAACGTACACTCACCTAAAGGATTATTAGGAACACCATACTAATACTGTGTTTGACCCCCTTTCGCCTTCAGAACTGCCTTAATTCTACGTGGCATTGATTCAACAAGGTGCTGAAAGCATTCTTTAGAAATGTTGGCCCATATTGATAGGATAGCATCTTGCAGTTGATGGAGATTTGTGGGATGCACATCCAGGGCACGAAGCTCCCGTTCCACCACATCCCAAAGATGCTCTATTGGGTTGAGATCTGGTGACTGTGGGGGCCATTTTAGTACAGTGAACTCATTGTCATGTTCAAGAAACCAATTTGAAATGATTCGAGCTTTGTGACATGGTGCATTATCCTGCTGGAAGTAGCCATCAGAGGATGGGTACATGGTGGTCATAAAGTGATGGACATGGTCAGAAACAATGCTCAGGTAGGCCGTGGCATTTAAACGATGCCCAATTGGCACTAAGGGGCCTAAAGTGTGCCAAGAAAACATCCCCCACACCATTACACCACCACCACCAGCCTGCACAGTGGTAACAAGGCATGATGGATCCATGTTCTCCTTCTGTTTACGCCAAATTCTGACTCTACCATCTGAATGTCTCAACAGAAATCGAGACTCATCAGAACAGGCAACATTTTTCCAGTCTTCAACTGTCCAATTTTGGTGAGCTTGTGCAAATTGTAGCCTCTTTTTCCTATTTGTAGTGGAGATGAGTGGTACCCGGTGGGGTCTTCTGCTGTTGTAGCCCATCCGCCTCAAGGTTGTGCGTGTTGTGGCTTCACAAATGCTTTGCTGCATACCTCGGTTGTAACGAGTGGTTATTTCAGTCAAAGTTGCTCTTCTATCAGCTTGAATCAGTCGGCCCATTCTCCTCTGACCTCTAGCATCAACAAGGCATTTTCGCCCACAGGACTGCCGCATACTGGATGTTTTTCCCTTTTCACACCATTCTTTGTAAACTCTAGAAATGGTTGTGCGTGAAAATCCCAGTAACTGAGCAGATTGTGAAATACTCAGACCGGCCCGTCTGGTACCAACAACCATGCCACGCTCAAAATTGCTTAAATCACCTTTCTTTCCCATTCTGACATTCAGTTTGGAGTTCAGGAGATTGTCTTGACCAGGACCACACCCCTAAATGCATTGAAGCAACTGCCATTTGATTTAGACTGTCATGTTGATTAGATAATTGCATTAATGAGAAATTGAACAGGTGTTCCTAATAATCCTTTAAGTGAGTGTATAACACTATACAATATAAAAAGATACACAAAATGTACTGGGGAAATGCATGTTCATTCATTAAACAGATTGTCAATAAATTAGTGGATTGAATTCCTTTTCTATAGGGGATTGAGTGTCTGTTGGTTGTACTGTTCTCTCATTTGAGAACAATCAGCCCAAGTGTCTTTAAAGTGTATGAATTAGCACCCTGGTGGGGCAACTAGACATCACGGAGCCTGTCTGGGTCCGTAAGGAGATTAAATTGTAAAAATTGTGTGTTTGATCGGTCCAGTCACTACAGAGCTGCTGAAGAAAAGATATTTATTCCATGTTATCCACATTATATTTCACCTGCAGCAGCATTGTGAACTTTTGTACAGATACGTTTGGCCATTAACTTTTAAATGCATCATTATATTTAAACTGCAAACACATGAGGAGAGTCTCTGCATTAAAGACCCACAAATGGCAGATCAATGTGCGACTACATTTCTCTCCAATACGGTAGGAAATTAAACTGAATGTGGAGGATTTTAACTGTGACGATGATTGACGGCAGTTTAAATGGTGACGGGATGGACGTAACTAAGCGACAGAGTCCCTTATAGATGACAAAGTAGTATGTCCCAAAGCTTGCATACTCTTCTGCTACACACTCAAAAGTATGTACTTTTTCTTCACAAAAAGAGTAGGCCTACATACTGTTAGGTCGTAGTATAAGTAGGCGAATTGGGACATATGTTTTTTAAACGGAAACGGTGGTGCGTTGAACACCCTGGCTGCGTCCAAAAACCTAGGCAGCTGACTCATTGCCTCACTGCCTTATCAGACAATGACTCTGCAGGCCGTGTTTTGTGCATGAAGGCACCTCACGAAACTAATTTCGGACAGACTTCTAAGGCAGCATAACAGTTTAATGATATAATGATCTGAGCTTTGGTGAGAACTAAACACATATTTAATTACTACATTAGTAATTTCTCGCTAGAAATGACATCAGAAGTAGAAAATGTTGGTAAAAAAAAAACGTACATTTACACACAAACTGACCAGCAAACAACTTTCGGACACCATCTTTTTTTCCAGCTTAACTGTCACAGAATGGAACGCACAGGATTGTGGGATATCAAAGGCAGCGACACGTATGCTGCCTTCAAAACTCAATCAGATGAAGGTCTCTCAGGAGACAGGAGTGAAGCTAACATTAGATTCGGACGTGCCTTGATGCCTTCCTACCTTGAAATGTGTCCTCAGAAGGCAGCCTTTTCCAGGTTTCGGACGCAGCCCCTGTTCGGATGACGCAAGAGATGCAACTATGGCAGCTGAGAAGGCCATTCTTTGTGTTCTTTTTGAATAATGTTCAGAGCCTGATGAAACTGACATCCCTTGACATCCAGAATAAAAGATAACATCCCAATCGAGTGAAGGGATTTGTGGTTCCTAATTATCGTGATCCAACATTTGCCTCGCATTTCAGGATGAAAAGAGATAGCCTAACAGAGATGATATTGTCAAAACCGTCAGCTATCAGTATCAAGAGGATTTATAATTTTCAATGTATGTAATTTATTATTATGATTATTATTATTATTAGGGTAGGACTACATTTATTATTAAAATGATATTTGCCCCGCAATAATTTCATGGTGCATCACCCAACCCTGACACGCTGCAAGGATAATAAAAGATTAAATAGATTCGCTTGAAAGTGATTTAAAAACATTTAGGTTGATGAATTATGCAAAGAATTAAAATTATTAACAGTCTATAATATTGTTCGAACACTGCAATAATCACATTAAGAGCAGCTTTATTTCAAAAACAACTTGTTCAACACAAAATGCTTCTCTTCTCATTTTTTTTTCACTATGCATGGGCCACAAGAGAAATATTAAGAAAACAAATTAAGACAGTTATATAGCCTACCTTTATCAGCATTGAAGTAGGTTTTATCTCTCATTGTCATTGAGAGAATATGCGCCGAAAGCTTGTCAGTTTTTACTTTCACTTTCGGTAGTGAACACTTCTCTTCTTCATTGGCATAACTCTCCTGCAAATTTTGCACATGTGTGTGATATCCACTGACTAAACGAAAAATAACATTAAAATAATGCAAATTAATGCCCACACATCTTCCCTGCTGCCATAGCGGTTTCAAATAACAACAATATGTTTGGATTCTTAAAATGTTATGCATAGACCTGTTTTTTTCCTCATTTTTAAATACAATGTTATTATATATCTTTTCACTTGTTTGATATTTTAATATATTTTAATTAGTGATGTTAATGCATTAAGGTATGCAATTCATTTTTTCAATATTTAACGCAATTAACACAGCATCCGTTTTGTCATCCTTTGGCTAGCATTACATTATAGGATCCCGCTAATGCAAATGCAATCAAGCGCGACAAGACAAAAGCGAACGCGCTGTCTGTGAATGTCCTGACTCCTGACACACACAGGATGCACAGAAAGGCCAGTTTTCTTTCGCGTTTAAACGAACAGTAACACACACAATTATGCCAAAATGTCCTTTTTGTCAGGTATCCTCATAAGACAGTCTTAAATGAGTGTAAGAGTTGAGAGAAAATTAGATCATCCACTCATGTGCGGCAGCGGCAGAGCCACTAATGCTGTGCTGTCTGTAACAAATGTAATAGAGAAAATTACTCACTGTTCTTGACTAAAGAACTTTTGTAGCTTTAATAAGGATTAATCTGTATTTAATGTATAATGTATGCAGTGCAGACTGTTTGGTCACTTTATTCAATTTTAAATGTAACTATTAAATTAACTTTACTAAATTTCTCAGTACATTACATGACTTCATAAGGAGGAGTCATTCATTGTAGTTCTTGAAAAGTGGATTCTGTTAAATAAAATATCTCTCTTTGTAGTGGACTTTGAGCTTTTGAGATCTTTTTTTATGCTCAGACAGCAACTATACTAACTAAAGTTGAAATAAGTAAAAAAGCATAATAGGACCCCTTTAAAACTCTGCAGAAAATTGGTGACTTCTGCACACTGTGCCCCTCAGCATGTGCTAACCCCGCTCTGTGATTTTACGTGGCCTACCACTTCGTGGCTGAGTTTCTGTTGTTCCCAACTGCTTCCACTTTGTGATAATACCATATAGTGTCAATGCGGGCAGATCAGTAATATAGATGAAATTTTAGTGTCCCCAACTGAGCAAGCCAAAAGACAAAGGCGACGGTGGCATGGAACCAAAACTCCTTCAGGGCCAGAATGGAGAAAAAAATCTTGGGAGAAACCAGGCTCAGTCGGGGTGCCAGTTCTCCTCTGGCCGACGAACAAATAGTCTATGATTATGATTCTGGCAACATTACAGGTCAGAAGTCATATTAGATCAATAGATATTCGTAGGATTATTCGAAAGATTGGAGTCGTCACGCCGGAGACGGGTTTAATGAGTTTAATTGACACGCTCTCTGCAGACATTTCAGGGATGCGTTGGACAGGTCTAGGCGCAGGTCCACCATCTGGTCCGGATACAGCCCGGATCCGGCCGACTGCAGTAAACCTCGGGATAAACAGAGAGACTAACATTAGCGTAGATGCCATTCTTCTTATGATGTAACGAGTACATCAGGTGTTATGGGAAGTGTTCCCGGTTCCGGCTAACCTAGTTAATGCAGCCTAACAATCATTTAACTGATTTGAATAATATAAATTGATAATGTTTTATGTGTATGCCATAGTAAAGAGATGTGTTTTTAGTCTAGATTTAAACTGACAGAGTGTGTCTGCTTCCCAAACAATGCTAGGAAGGCTGTTCCAGAGTTTAGGTGCTAAATAGGAAAAGGCTCGATGGTCTGTCTCTAGAGTGAATTTTCTACCTAACAGGTAGTATTTAAAAGAGTCCAGTGCCCACTTTACTGCCAGACACTCTTTCTCCACAACAGAATACCTCGTTTCCCTTGGTAGGAGCTTCCTGCTGATGTAAGCGATAGGACAAAACTGACCATGTTGTGTTTGTACGAGCACTGCACCCAGTCTATACTCCGAAGCATCGGTTTGTACTGTGAATGGTTGGTCGAACCTTGGGCTCTGCAAAACAGGTTCAGCACACAGAGTTTTTCAAGTCCATAAAAGCATTAACGGAGTAACGGAATTAAATGGACAGCCCAGTCTCCCTTTGACCAACTGTAAACGTGTGCCAATCTTTCAAACGTGGTCAGATAATTCTCAATATCATCGTCATCTTGAATTTTGGCAATTGTGCACTCAAAGTCGGCGCTGACGCAGTTATTCGGTCCTTTGTTGACAACCCGTGTCTGGTGTGCTCAACATCCATTTGCAACTGCGTAACTTGGTGTGTGAGGACTCTAAATTGCTGCTCTCGTCGCGACAACTCTTTATCCTGCCGTTCAACCCTCTCTCTCTGATACTGAAGAAAGGTTTGAAACATATTTGCCAACACTGATAGGGGCGGAGGTTTCCATTGACCTTATCACCTTTCATTCTGCAGCGTCACCTGTTGCTTCCTGCCCGTCGTCGGATTCCATCGCTGTAAATTGCTGCGCCCTTGTTTTTGGTGGCATTCCAGTCAATTTCCACGCTTACAGCGTAATTGCTGTTTCCGCCTTTACTTCTGACACCATATGTTGTAGATGAGCCTTAACGGTTAGAGGCAATGAGGTGACCGGGACAACAGGAATCCATATGCCAAATTTATTTCACAAAAAAGTAGAACAAAATCCCATAGTGCCAAAAAATAACATTACAAACAAAAATAAACCAAAAAAATAAACAAAATTAGACAATACAGGATAGGTTTGTGCCAAATTGAACTACACGCTGCACACAGACGAAGTGGCAGTATCCCGCACATGCTCACTCCACCCCCCTACTGAGTATTACGGTGGCCATCTTAACGCCATGGCCCCGCCTACGGAACGTACCAAACCATAGGAAAATCATACATAACACACAACATTTAAAACACACATTTTTACACATAATACCTCTAAAATATATTGCACTCAACCCTTTTATATCATCAATATATCAATATAATATGTGTGTGTACATGTGGGAACGTGCCCCATAGTCCGTACATAGTCACGTAGTAGCTTCGTGACAGGAGGCAAAAAAGGTCTGTCAGGTGTTCTAATAATTTTGGCCACCACTGTATACAGTATGCGTGTATATCCACTAATAATATAGGCCTGTATTTATAATTGGAGTGTCAAACTGTCACAAGTCTGTTCAGTTTAGTTTCATTATCATGGCCTTTCAGTTTGTTTTCATTCATCACATGTGTTTCTTTGTTCTATTTTCCTACCACTCATCATGGACACTAACTAATCACAGCGGTTCATCATTTGAGTTTATCATCTGTGTATTTAAGTTGCTCCTTTTCCTCAGTTCAGTGTCCAGTATTGTTTGTGTCATGTGAACTCTGTCTCGCATTATCATGTTTGGAACAAATACGCTGTTACTGACTCTTCATCATCATCTTCATTTGGAACCTTAGCGTTACAGAAACTATGAATTCAAATTAAATGACTCCACTCCTTTGGCCTGTACCAGCTGTTTGAAATTATTATTTATAGTTATAAAGATTGCAACAGTGAAAGAACAATTTTCCAGTGGCTTTTTGTATTTTGACCATAGAGATTTCACAAAAATAGTCTCTAATCTTTGAGCTTCCACCTGATCTGCTCAAACCATCGCAACTTTCAATAAAGAGTTTAAGAAAAACCTCTTCCACAAACACTTAACTAACCCACAACCATTAACAAAAGCATGTACTATGTATTTGTCTAATACCATCTATCTACAATAGAGTTGAAGTATTATTGCCCTGCAAAACTGAGGTTCCTCAGATCAATCACACCTACAAAGACTATGAAAAAGAAATACAAAACCTGTGCTAACTGAAAGAAAACAAGAATACAATATTTGGTAATAATATAGCCTAACATTACATTTACAAGCAATTTGGCCCAGATCCTGGCCACATCTGGTGCATGTGGATTTCATGAGTACCAGATGTGGGCCGGATCTGGGCCAACACTATGTTGCCGTCTAAGTTTGGAGGCTGGTCATTTTTTACCTTGAACATTACAAGTGTAAGAATCCCCAAATATTATTGTTATACCCTCATTTCAGCAAATTGCACAGCAGCAGTTGGACTAGTAGTCTATTAAAAAATATTACCATGTCACACAGCTAAAATGATCTACAGTGACTGTCAAAAATTGCAGATGACATCAGATATTATATAATGGAATATTAAAAATTAATGTAATGAACAAAAACTTAAAAAAAAACTAATTGGTTGCATAAGTGTGCACACCCTTTTATAATGGGGGATGTTGAGGAATTAACTAACCACATTCAAACTGAAAGTTGGTTTATAGGGTTTATTAATTGTTGGTCATAGCATGAGAGGCACAGAAAGGTCAATGGGAATAAAACCGAATATCTAATGAATGTCAGTGGCTAACTTTTATCTTTCAACTGTCATTCAATGCTTTTTAAAGTAACAACGTAGTAGGCTAGGAGACGAACTGAAACCAACACAGCAGGTTACGGTGGTTTTAACAGAGAAACAAGTCTACTAAACATTTCTGATGACTATTTAATAATTCGTTTTCCTTGATGACCAGAAAATAGATTTTAATAAATACATTTCTTACCGTGCATGAAGAGTGCAAACACTGGGATCAAAATAGCGAAATAAATACGTTTCGCCATGTTTCTTCTGACAAACAACCTGTTTCCCCATATGCATGGACCGGTGTTACAATGCATTCATTTCCTGATACATTCCAGAGTTTTACCTGTGTGGGTGTGTCTCTGTGCTTGAGACAACATGTAAATTAATAGTACAGTCCTATGTTAAATGGCTTAATGATAAATAGATTAGGAATATCATACTAACCTTTAAATAAACGTTCTTCTAACATTTTATTTCAACCACCATTTTTAAAAGTCTGTTGCGGTGCGTGCAGAGTTGTTTGCTATTCGAATCAACAATGGAGTTTAAAAAATACGACCGATGGACTGACGACGAGGTTTAGGCTTTATTAAGCTCATATGCGGAGGACGAAAAGCCGCGCGCAGTCCTACGTCACTGGACTAATTTGCCTAATCTTCACGGTACTTTAGACTGCGATGGAAACGCAGACAGCAACAGGCCTGAGGGAAAAATGTCCCTGGGACAAATTGTTCCGGGTAATTTTGGTGGAAACTGGGCTTATATCAATAAAAGAATGGATTCAGAAGGGGAAGAAGAATGATTTGGAAAGGCCCATTTTGCGGCTAGACCTAAATCCAATCAAAAAAACGTAAGGAATGTTTTGAAGACAGGAGGTCCCCCGCAATATTTGTTACATTTACATAGCGCTTTTATGGGTACTCAAAGCGCTTTAAATATGGAAGGAGGGAATCTCCTTAAACACCACCAATGTGCAGCATCCACCTGGATGATGCTACGGCAGCCATATTGCGCCAGAACACCCACCACACACCGGCTGATTGGTGGATAGGAGACCGAGTGATGAAGCCAATCGTATATGTGTGTATATATATATATATATATATACACAGGACATCATATATATATATATATATATATATATATGGGGATGATTAGGAGGCCATGATGGACAGAGGCCAATGGGCAAATTTGCCCAGGATGCCGGGGTTACACCCCTACTCTTTTTTTTTTTGAAGGACATCCTGGGATTTTTAATGACCACAACGTCTCATATGAAGGACAGTGCTTGTTATAGTATAGTGTCCCCGTCACTATACTGGGGCATTAGGACCCACACAGACCACAGGGTGAGCGCCCCCTGCTGGCCTCACTAACACCTCTACCAGCAGCAACCTGGTTTTCCCAGGAGGTCTCCCATCCAGGTACTGACCAGGCTCAGCCCTGCTTGGCTTCAGATGGTAACCAGTCTGGCGCTATAGGGTGATATGGCTGTTGCTGGCCATGGTATCCATTTAGTAGTTGTGTTAGTTATTCTTGTTTATCTTTTGTTACACTTGTTACACTCTTCCTTGTGCTGATAGTACAGAAGAGGCTCTACAAGTTAGCGATCTCTTTCAGATAAATCAGCTGACCAGCTCAACTTAGGCGTGCAGCTGACTTGTTTGCTCACTGTCCTATCAGGCAATGACTCTGCAGGCAACAACCTACCTTTGTGAGTTTTATTTTTATTTTCTCTCTTTGGTCAAAATCTTGGATGGAAATAAATGGATTATACTTAATTCAAGTGTTATGACTGGATACTGTTGTTATTATTAGTTTTGTGATATGATCTGCTGTCAGTCTGTGTATGTGAAGCATGATGGGTAAGCATCTTGTATGACCTCTGACCTGTGGCACTTATTTGACTTTTCATACATAAGTTTTGATGGATTGATTCAGTACTTTATTTCAAAGCAGTTTTGTCTAGAGAGGAAGTCAGACTGTGGCTGTGTGAGGTTCATAACAGCAGGAAGAAGCCCTTCACCACCGAACTAAACACAGTTTCTCTGAATGCCAAGCACTCGCCCACAAGCTGTTTGTTCACCCAACAGGTCAGACCACATTTCTGAAGAACTCAAACCACAGCAGGTTTCACTTTCACTCAGTTGAGTTGCTAGTATCACACTTTTGTAAAACCGGTAATATTATATGGTACATAGTTTGAACTTTTTGTTTGTTTTGCCATTCACAACAACTGAGAACTGATTTAGGAGGATTCACAAAATAATCAACCTTTTTACTTTGTGTTTAACAGTCAGTTTCCAAAGCTATCAATGTTAAATTATAAAAATTAAGAATGGTTTCACCCATTAAAAACGTCTTGATAAGATCCAGAAGAAAGAGAGAGCGAGTGAGTGAGTGAGTGAGTGTTTCTATCCTAGTGGGGACTTCAATCTAAATGCACACACACTTTTGGGGACTTGTGTTACCGTGGGGAACTAAATTGAGGTCCCCATGAGCCCCAAGCTTATAAATCATACAGAATGAGTTTTTTTAAAAAATGTAAATGCAGAAGGTTTTGTGTGATGGGTTGGTTTAGGAGTAGGGTTAGTGTAAGGGGAGAAAATATACAGTTTGGGAGTGTGTGTGGTGTGTGAGTGTGTAGGAGATCTAGTTGGGTCAAACTCTGGCGTGGGAGGATTCACACACCAGATGAACAGACTGAGTGTTTTGTTAGATCAGACTTTTCACTGAATGGCTGAAGAAAATGTTCCACATGTTTGTGCTGGTGGAGACTGGCTGGTAAGTTATAAAAGCGTTTTTATGGCTTAATATGAGTAAAAAGATGATTTTCAATGGCAGTTCTTCACAGATAAATCAATTTAATCATATTATAGTGAGATCTGCTTCAGAATCAGGTCTGTGTAGGTGCACATGGTCCCACAGTCATGGAATTATTTATTTATGCTGTCATAAAGATTGTTACAATACACTACATTCACAGTATTCATCTTTCAGACATTTAAAAAAATATCATCATCATCGCTATTATGAACTACCGGAAATTCATTTACTGGATGTTTTTCAGTTCTAACGTTACAAATTACAACTGATTTCCGACTTTATAAAGCAAAATGAGATTTAATCTGTTTATGTTCTTCAGGTGTGTTTAGTGATGAAATGCATGAAATACAGTCGGTGTCAGTGCTGGAGGGAGATTCTGTCACTCTAAACTCTGATGTTACTGAAATACATGAAGACGACGACATACTGTGGACATTTGTAGTTGAAAACTCTCTCATAGCTAAAATCACTGTAGAAAAGCAAATCTTCTCCACATATGATGATGCTCCTGATGGGAGATTCAGAGACAGACTGAAGCTGGACGATCAAACTGGATCTCTGACCATCACAAACACCACAACTGAACATGAGGGACTCTATTATCTACAGATAAGCGGAGAGAAACGATCTTCAAAAACATTCAGTGTTTCTGTCTATGGTGAGTATCGTTTGTCCTTGCCCTGTCCTTCAAATATTCCTAAAGGGATAGTTCACCCAAAAATAAAATGTTGCTGTTAATGTACTCACCCTCAGGCCATCCCAAATGTAGGTGTCTTTTTTTTTCTTCAGTAGAACAAGAATATTTTAACTGAAACCGTGGTCCTCAGATATTTCTGTGAGTGAATTTTTATCAGGCTGAGTGCCACCGAGAAACACACAGTCTGAAAGCCTTAATAAACACCGAAATTTGGGAATAAACTGATTTTTCCCCTCTCATTTTAATGCGTTTGTAATCAATGTTCCCTGTCCTCTCTACTTAGATTAGTTTTCTTCTACTTTCAACATATTCCTGTCGTGAGCATCACAAACACAGATAGGAAGCTCATACTCAAACTCCTGTGAAGCACATGTTCAGCGCTATTATGCTATTACTTCAAAAATACACCAGCCCACAGTAAAAAAAACAAAAATCCCTGTAAAATTTACGGTAAAAAAAAAAAAGGCAGCTGTGGTTGGCAGAACTTTACGGTAGCAACATTTCAGGTTTCACAGATTTAAGTTCAATTTAAGTAAATAACCATATATAATTAACTGAAATAATGTTAAAATTACCAACCTATTAAAATACTTACACTCACCTAAAGGATTATTAGGAACACCTGTTCAATTTCTCATTAATGCAATTATCTAATCAACCAATCACATGGCAGTTGCTTCAATGCATTTAGGGGTGTGGTCCTGGTCAAGACAATCTCCTGAACTCCAAACTGAATGTCAGAATGGGAAAGAAAGGTGATTTAAGCAATTTTGAGCATGGCATGGTTGTTGGTACCAGACGGGCCGGTCTGAGTATTTCACAATCTGCTCAGTTACTGGGATTTTCACGCACAACCATTTCTAGAGTTTACAAAGAATGGTGTGAAAAGGGAAAAACATCCAGTATGCGGCAGTCCTGTGGGCGAAAATGCCTTGTTGATGCTAGAGGTCAGAGGAGAATGGGCCGACTGATTCAAGCTGATAGAAGAGCAACTTTGACTGAAATAACCACTCGTTACAACCGAGGTATGCAGCAAAGCATTTGTGAAGCCACAACACGCACAACCTTGAGGCGGATGGGCTACAACAGCAGAAGACCCCACCGGGTATCACTCATCTCCACTACAAATAGGAAAAAGAGGCTACAATTTGCACAAGCTCACCAAAATTGGACAGTTGAAGACTGGAAAAATGTTGCCTGGTCTGATGAGTCTCGATTTCTGTTGAGACATTCAGATGGTAGAGTCAGAATTTGGCGTAAACAGAATGAGAACATGGATCCATCATGCCTTGTTACCACTGTGCAGGCTGGTGGTGGTGGTGTAATGGTGTGGGGGATGTTTTCTTGGCACACTTTAGGCCCCTTAGTGTCAATTGGGCATTGTTTAAATGCCACGGCCTACCTGAGCATTGTTTCTGACCATGTCCATCCCTTTATGACCACCATGTACCCATCCTCTGATGGCTACTTCCAGCAGGATAATGCACCATGTCACAAAGCTCGAATCATTTCAAATTGGTTTCTTGAACATGACAATGAGTTCACTGTACTAAAACTACCCCAGTCACCAGATCTCAACCCAATAGAGCATCTTTGGGATGTGGTGGAACGGGAGCTTCGTGCCCTGGATATGCATCCCACAAATCTCCATCAACTGCAAGATGCTATCCTATCAATATGGGCCAACATTTCTAAAGAATGCTTTTAGCACCTTGTTGAATCAATGCCACGTAGAATTAAGGCAGTTCTGAAGGCGAAAGGGGGTCAAACACAGTATTAGTATGGTGTTCCTAATAATCCTTTAGGTGAGTGTATATCTGTTACCTTTGGCATATACTGACAACCAATCACAGTGGTGATGAGTCATATGATGAATCTAAGCTCATCACAAGCAGCTTTTAGGAGACCAATACTAATATATAGAAGGTGCACACAAACACTAAACACCATCATGGTAACACACATAACATTTTAAAAATGCAATAAACATTAATTTATCAACATTAAATGTAACATAAAACCCTAAGGTACATAACATTAAAGAAACAGTTATTTTAATGAAAATACATCAAATTTGAAGTGTCATGCAGAACATGATCAAAATGAACTCTTAGCATTAAATTTAAATGTGTAATTGAACAAACTGGGTAGGCTACAATTTAAATTAGTTTATTGTGAAATAACTCAAACATGTTTTTTTGTCTTCTGATGAGCATTGTTCTGGGCTGCGATCCAAAAGCATCAATGCTTTCTTATGATAGTTTTGGGAAACGCAGCCCTGTTTGAATACAGTACCAGCTCTGAGCGAACGCTCTCTCTGTGATTGATTGGTTCTGTCTTGTTTACATGTGTACCGTGTTCAGGGCCCGTATTTATCAAGCTTCTCAAAGTGCTATTTTAGTCTTCAGTGCTGAGAATTCATGAAATTTACTCCTACTTTCAAACTTAAGTATAAAAGCAAGTTATCAAATTTCTTAAAGCTAAGAATCACTCTTACACTCCCAGTTATTTAAGACAGCTCGAAATACAAATAATCCACTGCCCACAGGTTTTCAAGCTATATTATAAATTTTTTTTGGCCTTCAGAACATCTTAAAATGCACATATGCAAGATCATAGAAATCAGTTTTCTCGGGGGAGCATGCCCCCAACCACGTCACATTTGGGATCGCACTGATTATAAAACCCAGCTGGGTATGATTAAGGGATGTACAATATGGTCATGCAGAATAAGGCGTTCATATTTTCCTTTATAAGTAGCCTAATAGTAAACAGCCAATATCCTAATAATATGCATGCTAAAAACTATGTTAATAGTGAGAATTGGATCCTATAGCCGAAGGAACGCCGGAGCACGCTTCGGGATCACGCGAGCAAACATGTACATTTGGTGAGCGTGCAAGCGCAAAAAGTAGCCAAGACGAGCACGAAGCATTTTAACTGTAAAGGCTCGCCTGACTCAGTGCAGCGACCGCATGCTCTTCCCCAAACACACACAGCAGTAAACGTGTGTATCCAGTTCTGTCATTTGGAAGAGAACATGGAGAGACAAGCGTTTACCCTGCGGACTCACTTTCAACTTGAACTCTTTTCACTGATGTTTGTAACAGAGTTGAGAAAGAGAGAAATCTGCACACTGCCAGTTGAAAACTAACTCCTAACAAAGATCTCAAGTCGAGTCTGAAAGATTTAGAGAGAGATTTTTTCAGAGAGGTTGTTTGCACACCACACAGTTTCGGTCTGAACACAAGAGACCTGAGGGCTTGCAGCTGGGGCTCATCTATTTATAGCCTCGTGCAGCAGGTGCGCTGATGACGTCACCGACCGAGGCTATACTACCCCCGTGTTAAACACACTATTCACAGCCGGTCACGATAAATACGTTCCCATATGCACTTCGTGCAGCATTGAGTGAATCTTTTGAAAGGGAACTGAACAGATGTCATAAATATTGTGACATATATTGGCGTTTTAATAAAGACGAAAATATGAGTGGTCTAATTCTTTAGTGATGGCAAAACGAAGCTGTGCTTACCTAATTTTGTCCTCAGAATTACTGTTGTATTGGGACCATCCATCTGGTGGCCAAAACTATGAACATTCTTTAATATTTTATTCTTTAATGCAATCCATTTTGCATGCCTTTGTTAATGACATTTTCTTAATTTTTGTTGCTTTGCACATTTTCACTTTGCGTTATCTCAAGGCACAACACTGCAAATGCTTTAGAAACACAAATGTAGAAATATTTGTCATGCCAATAAAACACCATAACATTTAAGCTGAGTAGCACCAACCCAACTGATATACATCTATAAATCATATATAAGCCTGTCTTTTTAATTTAAGAGATGTTTAACAATAAAATATAAATTCAGACGGAATGATTCTACTAAGTTTGTCTGTATCGACTGATGGCTATTATGATGAAATTGTAGCTGCATGAATTATAATTGTTACATTAAACACACTAAACACAATTCAATTAAAAAAAACACCAGCAACAACATGGCACAGCAAATCTGAAGGGGACAAGAGTCTTTTTATTATAACATTAGTTTTACTCATTTGTTTTAAGTATTTGTCCCATTCATTTTCTCCATAAAGATTCACAATCTCTAGCAGCAGCAGCTGCCTCCACCAATCACAACATTACAAACTTTGATTTGAAGCAAAAGAAAAGAGAAAAAAACAAGACATGGGTAAAAGGCCATAAATGAGGCAATGAACCCATGATTCTCTGGTTGAATTTTCTTCAGGATTATGGATAGTGCAGTTCTTCATGTGGAATTTGTCAATTAAATACATTTTGTTACTGATAGGTCTGTGGTAGGGTTATACAGAATCATTAAAAATGGTGGAGAAAATGAATGGGATTTTACATTCTAACATTATAGATATTACAAATTGTACAAGCTTGAAAGATGCCACTTATTATAATAACTCCTGTGATAAAGTGTGTGTGATGCTCATGTGTTGATGTGGATAAAAACACATGCTAAATGATTAAATGTAAATGTGGAGTGAGTGTTACACAGTTATCATGTGGTTTATTGAATAATCTTAGTTAAGTGTTATAATACCAAAGCAAACACAATGGAAAATCACATTTCACCACATTATCATTTACATTACTGTAACGTGTGAGCAGGGATGAAGCGGAGGGAGAATCCAAATGCAGCATGAACGATTTAATAACAAACAACATACAGTAAATCCAAGAACAAGGGCATCAAAAACATGCAGGAGTGCAACGACAGGAACACACATACAGGAACAACGACCGACAAACAACAATTGAAGCACTGGGGTATATATACACAAGGAAACAAGGTTAATTAAAGCTGCAAGCAGCGATGAAAGGGCCCTCGCACCCAGGAGCACCGCCACCCGGTGGCCTCAGGAAAACTGCGAATAGTGGGCGACATGCATTTAAGTGGGTAAACATAGGAGAAATATGGCAGTCACTTCAATGTGCCAGCAGGTGGCGCTTTGACTATAACCAGATATTGGCATGTAGATGTCTTCAGGACAGGACTCTTATCAAACATGTGAAGTTTGGGGCAGATCAGACATATGCCTGACTTACAACAGCTTCCTATTTCATGGCGAAACATCGAAATTTGTAAGGCTGCCACAGCCACGCCCTTCGGGGAAAACTCAAGATCTACATTTACATTTACATTCATGCATTTAGCAGACGCTTTTATCCAAAGCGACTTACAACTGAGGAGTACAGGAAGCGATCCGTTATGAAGAAGCGTAGAAACGCAAGAAGTGCCTTAAATATTACGTTTCGGGCATTGCTCAGAGTAGCGTAATCTAGAATAGGGAGGGTGTAGAGAAAGATGGAGGAAAAAAGAAAGTTTTTTTTTTTTTATGATGAGATTAAGTGCCCTTTAAGATTAAGAGATTAAGATCTTCGCAATTTAACATCACAAAGGCCTTTAGATTAGACTGTGCAAATATGATGATGATCTGATTAAATCTCTAGGAGGAGTTTGTTAAAGTACAACGTCTGGAAATGGCAAAATTTGCAACAATTCAAACATTCAAAATATCTCACTTCCTGTTGGTTTTCAGATTTCTTACCAAGAGACTTTTTTGTAGGTATTGGGCTGTTACATGTGTATACCGCATTTCATACCTGTACGTGAAACGTAGCGGGAGGGGCACTTCGTTGAAATGTTGTAGGTGGCGCTATCGAGTCATTTTGCCACGCCTAATTCTAAAACTAATATCAGACGTAAATTTTCACCACTTTTGACGCGTGTGCAAAGTTTTGTGAGTTTTCGAGCATGTTTAGGCCATTAAAAATGCGATTAATTTGGGAGAAGAATAATAATAGGATGAGCAATTCCAATAGGGTCCTCACACCATCGGTGCTCGGGCCCTAACAAGATAACGAGGGAGTGGCTAAATGGGAGCCTAGTCATATCTATATCTAACTCCTTGATATGATTCAGCTCATATAGTTTGTTATTTACACATCAGTTCCATTTGCCATTTGCTGTAAATGTACAGATTCAATAAGGGTTTAAATCACAGGTTCTGTGTGTTTTCTTCCTGTAACAAGAGAGAGAGAAATGAACAGTGCTGTTTAGAGTTACAGAAACCAAAGTACATAATGATCAAAAAAATCAGACACAATCATCACATCTGTCATATATTATTAGATTCTGGTAAATGGGTTGATTTGCCATTAGGATGAGTTTGTCAGTGCAGGTGCTCAGTACAGTATCTCTATTATAGCCAGTCCTTTATAATGTCCTTTGTTTTTATCCCTCTTTTTAACAAGACCACACATTTTTTACTAGATTTGTGAAATGAATGTGGGAAAATAAATACTCTGAACCCTCACGTGGATTTACACAAATTGAGAGAGTCAAAAAGTGTTAGGTTGTGCTCACAAAACGTTTCTACTATTAAACATATCTTACCAACAAAACTTATTTAAACGTCATATGAAATGCATAAGAAAAGTGTATGTAATATGCAAAACAAAACATAAATTATTCCGTTTATACTTTCACTGATCTACCTTTAAACTGAATCGCGAGGACCCGCCACCCTGGGTCACATGACCATAAATGATAAAATCCCTTCCCTGACCATCACATGTTCCCTTCGCTCACAGACTTGTGGAAGGGCCATTGCTGAAGGGATTCAGTTGTTCACTTTAGTTTGGAACGCCCCTACAAGTAACACCTCCTTCAAGGCAGTAAAAACGCCGTTTGGAATCCGCCCATAGAATGTTGCTATCTGACTTTGGAATGTCGCAGAATCAAGTATTCCGGAGAGCCAAGTAATAAATGAGCAAGATGTGATATTGCGTTAATACAACAAATAATAATTCAGAAACAACAACGGCGTGTCTTTAAAACCTCTTTTGTGCAGAACTACTTCCTTCCGCCACGGATTCAAATCTCAAGTTGACAGTTTAACAGTCGAGCCCAAGCCTCCGTTACTAATTCATAAACGTCACTTTAGAACTAGTAACGAAGGAACGTTGAGTCGCTTCATTGAAGCTTATTGTATTATGTAGAGTATTATTATGAGACAAAGATCGACTAAACGAGTGTATTACTTGCATCTGATATAGTATTTATTCTTCAGGTTGATGTCCATAATATTATATCCATAAATTATTTGAATGTCCGCTGATGAAAGCGATATCTTTTGCTGCGTCCCAATTCGCCTACTTATACTACACCCTAAAAGTATGTGTTGTAGCACATTGATCTGCCAGCAGTCGTCTTTCATGCAGAGACTCTCCTCATGCAATTTGAATATGATGTGTTTAGAAGTTAATGGCCAAACATACAACTACAAGTTTACAATGCTGCTGCAGGTGAAATATAATGTGGAAAACACTGAATAAATATATTTTCGTCAGGTTAGATACTGATAATTATTCACTTAACCCCGTTTATCTAAACCTCTCTACTAAACCGTCGGACTCGCACATCCTCCATGTCTGTAGTTTTAAACACTTATTAGTTGTGTTTGTAGTTCTAATCGAATCTTCGTCCAACTCTCAATGGGTTGCAATATCAGCCGTTAGTGTGTGAGTAGATCTGCACTTCGGACTCTGACCGGAAATAGTCAGTGTTGGGGAAGCTACTCTGAAACTGTAGTTTGACAAGCTACAAGCTACTTATAAATTAAAGTAGTTAAACTACAGTCAAGCTACCCTAATGAAAAAGTAGTTAGATACACACAAGTTACTACCAAAAAGTAGCTAGCTACATTGAAATTTTTTACAATTAAATTGCATATTTACAAATAACTGAATAATCGTTAATAAAGAATGTTTTAAGTTAAATGTTTGGGTTTTAAAACACAATGCAATACAATTATGATAAGAGTAAAGTTTTATTTTGTAAACTATCCAAATATACAGTACTCAAATGTAGTCTATATCTCAAACTGACTGTCAAAGTGCAAAATCGCTACAAATGTCATGTCACATCAATGCAAGAACTAAATATAAGCAACTTGGGTACACAGGAGTAGACAAAAATGCAGGTAAACTCACAGCACGTGCAGTGATGCATCATACGGTGTGTGAACAGAGCCGCTCTGAGGCGCGAATCATGCGCTGCTTGCGTGAACATAGTGTACTTCATTCTGAAACCCGTGCGACCTATTTAATTAGAACAGAGCCTTTGCCGTGTGATAAGTGCACTAAACTATATCGCAATATTGTTTTCTGTTCAATTGACAGATGCTTTGCCAGTGCAATGATGCAAAACACCACGTTAGTGGTATCTTTGGAGTAGGCTACTCATTTCAACATACTACCATTTGGGACTTACTAATTCTATTTTCGAATACTATTTAGGATGAATAGTATGCGAATTGGGATGCACATTTGTCTTTGTCCTTTTAAAAGATTGACAGTGCTGAAACAACTTCCTTGTTTAAAACCAGTCAGTGATAAACACAGTCTTTGCCTCCATCTAATGGTGTAATAATGTAACTGTCATTGAAGTCGACTATTGCAATCACCAGTGGACCGGACCCTTTCTCAATACCAAATATGGCATATTTATATAAAATATTTATTGAACAAAAATATTTGAATTAACAACAATAGCCATTATAAAAGACAATAGGAAATAAAACACAAGCAAACAGTGCTCTAGTAGGCCATACAGGACTTAAGTTAAATATAGCCTAAATATAAAGTTATGAAACTTAACCGAAATCGATTTGCTCTGGAACATGTTATAGATTAATAAGACCAAAGATTGGCCGTTTGATATCTACATTAGAGATAGCGGCAAATTCCCGAAGGACTGTCCGAGATGAAGCTGTTCTCGGCGGGTACATGAGCGCTGAACGACTGCTGACGGCCTGGAGCTCACATCTGCCAAAAGCTTTTTTTTGAGTCACATATTTGAGGTCCAAATAACTTCATTCTCGCCTAAAAAAAGTGTTAAAACTACATTTTGTGACACAACAACAGTAATATTTTTAAACTTATGGGGGATTCGCTTGACCGCCATGACAGTTGCCGCAAGCAGAGTGATACAAACGGTGAAACGGTTTGAGTGCCGTTATTGGGTGAATATCGCACGGCTCTCAGCCAATCAGATTCGAGAACCAAAAAGTTGTTTAATTTTGCATAAACATGTTTCCCTCTCACTATAGTATCTGTAGGTGATACTTGCCATTTTTAGATCTCCTGTGATGATAGTAAATCACACCAGCAGCAGCAACTCCAAACATCAGCAGAACAACAGTTATTCCTGCTATAACACCTGCAGACAGACCGGAACCTGGAACAGATAAAGACACACAGCCATGAGTGTGAGAGAATCTGACTGTGTGTTTATACCACTCCCATTAGATATATTCTCTCTATGGACATTTTTCTCTCAATGGACAATATATGTCCAAACTGGAGATGTGAAAGGCGAATTCTCTGGTAACACTTTACAATACGGGTGCACTAATATGCATTAATTCATGCTTAACTAATGCACAGATAATCATGAGTTAATGTATGACTCATGAAGAACTAAACCATTTATTAATGATTACTGCATCAGCAACTAATGAAGATTATATATGATTAATAGATTAAGTAATCAATAAATTGTTATTAGTTAAATGTGTCATCATGTATTAATTCCCTAAGTGTCACATGTCTGTCCTGTCTTGTGTAGCACATGTGGTGTTTCGTTATTTTGGGCCATGTGCTTGTGTCTCTGTCTGATCCCTCCCCACCTGTTCTCCCTCATTACCTGCCTTGTTTGTACCCTTTATAATCTCCTTGTGTTTGCAGTCCTGTGCTGGATTGTTGTTTAATGTTCGTTATCGTGGTATGTCTCCTTTTCATGTTTCTTGTGCCCGACCCTGATAGTTTGTTTTTGTTATGTTTGATTTTTTTTCCCCCTCGTGGGTTTTGTTTTGTTTATTTTTTTCAATAAATACCCATTTCTTCCTGCACTTGAGTCCTCGCTCCCTTTTCAACCACACCTTCCGTGACACTAATAACATATTCATATGTTAATTACCATAACGGGTCGAAGCCATGCATTTCAACTTCCAGTTGTCTGCTTTAATTAATCATTAGCTAATGATTTGCAAAAGGTATTATTAATGAAACCTTAGCAAATCCTCAGCTAATGATTAATCAAAGCAGACAACTGGAAGTTGAAATGCATGGCTTTGACCCGTTGTGGTAATTAACATATGAATTTAGACTATTAGTTAATATAATATGTTATTAGGGAATTAATACATGTCATATTTAATTAATAGCAATTAATATATTACTTAATCTATTAATCATATATAATCTTCATTAGTTGCTGATGCAGTGATCATTAATAAATGGTTTAGTTCTTCATGAGTCACACATTAACTCATGATTATCTGTGCATTAGTTAAGAATGAATTAATGCATATTAGTGCACCCGTATTGTAAAGTGTTACCGGATTCTTCTATTCCAATGTGAAATAATCCCTTAACAGTTTATGAAATTTGGGTATATTACCAAATCATTTTTTCCAAAGGAGAATTAGAGATTAACTTCCCATGTTTACAGCTAAACTGTCTGTGCTTCAAATCTACACATATAAGATCTAATAATAACCTACGAGGTTGGCCTCCAGAAGAGATGCCTTTTCTCTGTCATCATGAACTTTAAATGTGTTCGTAGAGCTGCCATGTTTCTGTTTGCCTTTCCACTACCATGTATCCATGGCTTGTTGATAAGGCTACAGCATTTTTTATTAATTCTGACATCTTTATTATAAGTAGTAAACTTAGGATAAAGTTTGACAAACAATATTCATAGATTTTTGAAATGTAATATTTTGTGTTTACATGAAATACATTTGTTTGAATATAAAGTCAAGCTCCCTTAAGAACGGTGCATAAATAAACGGTACTACATGTTATGCAATCTATTCATAAATAAAAAAAAATAGGAAGGGAGAAAAAATACTCAAGTCAAACTGCTGCTTATCCTTACGAGCTTCTGCTTTGGTTTCGTCTTGATCAGACAGAGAAGCTGGAAACCAAAATAAAAATAAAGAAATACGAAAGAACACAATTGGTGTTTTGATTAAAGATTACAAAGACAATGTAGGATCGCATGATTTCAGTAACGTCACACATTTAATTATCTGCAAAATATTTCTCCTAAAAAATCATCAGAAATGCATTATGGTAGAAAAATAATGCATTAATTTTCTAATATTTAATTCCTTCAAATAAAAAATACCTCAGGGTAAACAACATTGAGTGACTCACCGCTGACGGTCACACTGAATATTTTTATGGTGTCATCATGAGTACTGCTGTTTTTTCTGGAGATTTTTGTGCTATCACACTTGCGGTTTCTGTTCAAGCTTTGCGTCTTGCCTGAACTCTCACTTCTGATGAGCTCTGCTTCATAATGTCCAGCGTGTTCCGGTCTGGTGTTTGTGATGGTCAGAGATCCGTTCTCATAGTCCACCTCCAGTCTGTCTCTGAATCTCCCGCCTTCTCCATCATATAAACAGCTCGTATTGGGATGTCCGTTGATCAGAGCTATGTGAGTGTCTTCAAAATACCACAGCATCTTGTCATGTTGTTGTTTGGTAACATCAGTGTTTAGAGTGACAGACTCTCCCTCCTTCACTGACACTGTCACCACATCATCACCAAACACACCTGAAGACACAAATAAATGTACGTGTGTGTGTGTGTGTGTGTGTACAGCTTTACATACATAATAAAATACTTATGTATATCAATCATGATGTAAAATACTTTAACATACACTCACCTAAAGGATTATTAGGAACACCATACTAATACTGTGTTTGACCCCCTTTCGCCTTCAGAACTGCCTTAATTCTACGTGGCATTGATTCAACAAGGTGCTGAAAGCATTCTTTAGAAATGTTGGCCCATATTGATAGGATAGCATCTTGCAGTTGATGGAGATTTGTGGGATGCACATCCAGGGCACGAAGCTCCCGTTACACCACATCCCAAAGATGCTCTATTGGGTTGAGATCTGGTGACTGTGGGGGCCATTTTAGTACAGTGAACTCATTGTCATGTTCAAGAAACCAATTTGAAATGATTCGAGCTTTGTGACATGGTGCATTATCCTGCTGGAAGTAGCCATCAGAGGATGGGTACATGGTGGTCATAAAGGGATGGACATGGTCAGAAACAATGCTCAGGTAGGCCATGGCATTTAAACGATGCCCAATTGGCACTAAGGGGCCTAAAGTGTGCCAAGAAAACATCCCCCACACCATTACACCACCACCACCAGCCTGCACAGTGGTAACAAGGCATGATGGATCCATGTTCTCATTCTGTTTACACCAAATTCTGACTCTACCATCTGGATGTCTCAACAGAAATCGAGACTCATCAGACCAGGCAACATTTTTCCAGTCTTCAACTGTCCAATTTTGGTGAACTCGTGCAAATTGTAGCCTCTTTTTCCTATTTGTAGTGGAGATGAGTGGTACCCGGTGGGGTCTTCTGCTGTTGTAGCCCATCCGCCTCAAGGTTGTGCGTGTTGTGGCTTCACAAATGCTTTGCTGCATACCTCGGTTGTAACGAGTGGTTATTTCAGTCAAAGTGGCTCTTCTATCAGCTTGAATCAGTCGGCCCATTCTCCTCTGACCTCTAGCATCAACAAGGCATTTTCGCCCACAGGACTGCCGCATACTGGATGTTTTTCCCTTTTCACACCATTCTTTGTAAACTCTAGAAATGGTTGTGCGTGAAAATCCCAGTAACTGAGCAGATTGTGAAATACTCAGACCGGCCCGTCTGGCACCAACAACCATGCCACGCTCAAAATTGCTTAAATCACCTTTCTTTCCCATTCTGACATTCAGTTTGGAGTTCAGGAGATTGTCTTGACCAGGACCACACCCCTAAATGCATTGAAGCAACTGCCATGTGATTGGTTGATTAGATAATTGCATTAATGAGAAATTGAACAGGTGTTCCTAATAATCCTTTAGTTGAGTGTATAAGTATATCCTGAAATCAGATATATTGTGGCGACCAGCTAACCGTTCCCATGAGGAAAACAGATCAATAAACATAATAAATAATGTTTCATTAATATCTGCTAAGATTAGAGGTAGGGTTAGGGGGGATAGAAACTACTTGTGGTACAAGTAGGAGAGCTACTGCTGTAGCTGACCAATGTAAGAGTGTTGACATGGAAACTATGGTCACATGATCTTCTTCATTGTTTTAAGGGTTGGTTTAGGGTAGGGGTAAGTATGGATATTAATAAAGCATCAAACCACATGAATGTGTGTTATCTACTGTTTTAATGGGCAAAATCTTATAAGGACAAGTCCACAGAACACCGGAATTTCCAGAAGAGGTAAAACATAAATTAATACAAAAAGATACAACATAGTGGTACTTTATATTCTTAAATAATATAGCCTACCAACCTATTTAAAACAGCTAACAATAGCCAACAATACAAGATACGTTAGATAAATTAGCATGATAAATGAAAAACTACTTATTAACTACAAAATCAAAAACGTCTTACCATTGACGAGCAAAAGCAGAATGAGCAAAAAACTGCGTCCCATCATTTTATCAGCTGTTGATTCAAAAAGCTAGTGTTGATCTGTAATGGAGACTGTAATTTAATCTCTTCCCGTTTCACCCACACACAAAACACCCGCCGTCATTAAAGTATTTCACGTCAGCAAAGTCGATTCGAATAGAAATATAGAATATATAAAAAAACACTAGTTATTTTTCAGATATAATTATGTCTTAGCCAGGACAGAAAATAACGTATAGCCTGCATTCCGATTAAAACGAAAGCGAAAGCAACCATGCAATGTAAAATCGCCCAGAGGAAGGACGTTTGCGTAAACATAGCAATAAGAATATCTTAAGAGCTTGTTTGCCCAGTGGCAGATATGGCAGGCTACTCACAGTATCAAATAAGAAGACCATTCTACGTATTTATGTATTTATGTGAGAAATGTATGAACAGTCTTAAAGAAAAAAAAAAGGATGATAACTTGTAAGACTAGTCTTAGTGGTTTATGATCTCGACATTGTTGTCATATAGCTCTAATATGTCTAAATTGTTTATTTAACAAATGCATAGATCCTAGTATCTAATAAAGGTAGTGTATGTGATTAGACACATTTCCACAGACCTACAAGCCCACTGTGTTTTTCCTTAGCAGAAAATTAAAATGAGTCACTAAAAGGATGTGACACTTAGCAGCTCTTTTAGACATTCATAGTGAAACCTGCTGTAGTATTTACAGAACTGTACTAACATGAATACAGTAGCTACTGACCTTGCAATCTGGCTCACTCCAGTCCACACAAAGCACCTTTTCAATTGAAATAAAGTGAAACCATCACTGATTTTGGGGAAACAATCAAATAAGTCGCAGGCAGGATTTTTACCTTTCATGCATTATTCTTTAACTCTTATGGACATTTAAACCTTAAACACAACACAATGCAAAGTATAATTAAAAATACAGGCAAATACGGAACATTACTTTACATTAACACACATTGTGTCCTATTTTTACTTAGGATACAACTTCGGCTGAAAATGTTTATATATACACTCACCTAAAGGATTATTAGGAACACCTGTTCAATTTCTCATTAATGCAATTATCTAATCAACCAATCACATGGCAGTTGCTTCAATGCATTTAGGGGTGTGGTCCTGGTCAAGACAATCTCCTGAACTCCAAACTGAATGTCAGAATGGGAAAGAAAGGTGATTTAAGCGATTTTGAGCGTGGCATGGTTGTTGGTGCCAGACGGGCCGGTCTGAGTATTTCACAATCTGCTCAGTTACTGGGATTTTCACGCACAACCATTTCTAGAGGTTACAAAGAATGGTGTGAAAAGGGAAAAACATCCAGTATGCGGCAGTCCTGTGGGCGAAAATGCCTTGTTGATGCTAGAGGTCAGAGGAGAATGGGCCGACTGATTGAAGCTGATAGAAGAGCAACTTTGACTGAAATAACCACTCGTTACAACCGAGGTATGCAGCAAAGCATTTGTGAAGCCACAACACGCACAACCTTGAGGCGGATGGGCTACAACAGCAGAAGACCCCACCGGGTACCACTCATCTCCACTACAAATAGGAAAAAGAGGCTACAATTTGCACGAGCTCACCAAAATTGGACAGTTGAAGACTGGAAAAATGTTGCCTGGTCTGATGAGTCTCGATTTCTGTTGAGACATTCAGATGGTAGAGTCAGAATTTGGCGTAAACAGAATGAGAACATGGATCCATCATGCCTTGTTACCACTGTGCAGGCTGGTGGTGGTGGTGTAATGGTGTGGGAGATGTTTTCTTGGCACACTTTAGGCCCCTTAGTGCCAATTGGGCATCGTTTAAATGCCACAGCCTACCTGAGCATTGTTTCTGACCATGTCCATCCCCACGTAGAATGAAGGCAGTTCTGAAGGCGAAAGGGGGTCAAACACAGTATTAGTATGGTGTTCCTAATAATCCTTTAGGTGAGTGTATATATATATATATATATATATATATATATATAAGATTGAAAGAAAAGATATAGCAAATTTGTGATCAACTCCATTGTTTTTTCCCCAGTAAGAAGAGTAAGTATTAAATGCTAGAGGATGTATTGTGAATTATGTGGTCACAGCTTTAGTGCACTTTCAGTGGTCAGATTGTGTTGGGGGAGGATACACACACTAGATTAATATCTCACTTCTGCTGTGTCAAAGCAGTCTGTTTTCAGACATTTAGACATATAGTGCTCAAAGAAAATGGTTCATGTTGTCATTTTGGTCTGTTTGTGTTTGTGCAAACTGGCTGGTAAGTAACAAATGCATTTTATTTGTTTGTATACTGATTTAGTTTATGCTTTAGTTTTTATACAGAGTAATAACATGGAGTTACATTTGATATTATTTTCAGATATTTTAAAATTTAACAATAGTAAGTATTACATTCTAGATTTAGGGACCTCAGTGTCTCCAATTTTTACATTTTATGTTCATTTATCTGTCCTATCCTGTAACTTCTTTCCTGTCTGTGCTGCTGTCTTGTGTGTTCTTCATTTCACTTTTACATAGTACTGATCCTAGTGAAGTACACCAACATAAAGGAGCCTTAATCTGTGACTCTGTTCTTCATGTGTGTTTGGTGATACAGATGCAGTGAAGTCAGTGTCAGTGATGGAGGGAGATTCAGTCACTCTAAACTCTGATCTCACTGATATAGATGATGATCTGATTCTGTGGAGGTTTGGAACTAAAAACACTTTAATAGCTGAAATCAATGTACCAGACGACAGCATGACTGTATATGATGGTCCTGATGGGAGATTCAGAGACAGACTGAAGCTGGACGATCAAACTGGATCTCTGACCATCACAAACATCACAACTGAACATGCTGGAGATTATCAACTACAGATCATCAGTGTGAGAAAAAGTTTCAATCTCACTGTCTATGGTGAGTTATTTTTATATATGTATAATTGAAGTATATCCTAAATTATTGTTGTTGTTGTTTTTATTTTAAAAATTATAAATCTTAAGATACACATTTATTTTTTACTTTAATTTTCAGCCTATTGAATACTTTTCTTTTTGATAATATGATTTATTAGATTTTTTCAAATTCTCAGCTCGTCTGCCTGTTCCTGTCATCAGCAGTAACTCTTCACAATGTTCATCATCATCATCATCATGTTCACTGGTGTGTTCAGTGGTGAATGTGAGTCATGTGACTCTCTCCTGGTACAAAGGAAACAGTTTATTGTCCAGCATCAGTGTGTCTGATCTCAGCATCAGTCTTTCTCTACCTCTGGAGGTGGAATATCAGGATAAAAACACCTACAGCTGTGTGCTGAACAATCCCATCGGCAACCAGACCAGACATCCCAACATCACTCAACTCTGTCACACATGTGCAGGTACGCCAGCACGGCTGATATATGTGTTTATGTACCTTATTGTATTTTGTTGTAGATCAGACTGAGGCATTCACTTCTTTCTTTATCATTACAGCACAGTCTCCTTCTCATCCTCCAGTCTCTCTGACAGTGCTGATCTCTGCTGCTGCTGCTGGATCTCTGCTGATTGTTGCTGCAATCTGGATATTTTGTATGTGCCGGAAATGTAGAAAAACAGATCAAGAAGGTAAGTGGTTGGCAATTATCAAAAACATCCCCAGTCCTTTACATAAAAATCAGTCTACAGGCTTTCAAAGACAGACAGAAAGTCAGAGAGGGTCTCGTTTTTTAAGTTTCATTACAAGCTGTTTACACATTGACAATAAAAAAGTTATTTATAGGCCTACATGCCTATACTTTAATGCTTTAACTTTGACAGCCCTAATAATAACACATATGTTGTAAAATACCAGATCTAGTTAAGATTGAATTGTTGTTGTTGTTTAATGCATCTTTTATTATTGTTGAAACAGATCAGACTCTTGAAAAAGAGATCACTTACGCTGAGCCAACGTTCACCAAAAGAAACACACATAAATCGGTAAGATCATTTATTCATAAGTTATGTTCATCTCTGTATCAATTTAGCAAATGTTTGCTTGTTCAGTATAATGCTACAAAGAAAAACATAATAGCACCATATCAAATATATAAAAGCCATAAGATCATCATTCAATGCAAGAAACACTGACTATGATATCCCATGATACTCAAGACACTATAGCAACTACAGATTTCCATCATGTTCAGCATGAGCCCCTGATGCAGGATTTCCTGTCAGCTGATCTTAATGATTTCACTCTCAGAAAAAAAGAAAATGTGCAAATATTTAAAGGTGCAAGAACTTGTGACTAGGACAGTAAAACCTTAAAAGGGATATGTCCTTAAAGGTCTCCTTAAAAGGACATGTGTGCCTTATTTACCACTAAAATGTTCATAGTATGTACCTTTTAGGAGTAGATAAGGTACAACATTTTCCTTTTAAGGCTTTACTGCCCCAGACACAAGATGTTGCACCTCTAAATGTTAGCAAATGTCTGACAGTGGTACGTACTGTCCTGGGCTGCATTTCCCAAAAGCATTATTAACCTAAGTAGATTGTAGAGACCATTTAAAATAGGCCAGTGCCTAATCACTGTTACAAAAAAAAAAGAATATCTGAACTCTGAACACGGAATCATAAATACACTATATTGCCAAAAGTATTGGGACACCCCTCCAAATAATTGAAATTCAGGTGTTTCAATCACTTCCATGGCCACAGGTGTATAAAATCAAGCACTAGGCATGCAGATGCTTCTACAAACATTTGTGAAAGAATGGGTCGCTCTCAGGAGCTCAGTGAATTCAAGCGTGGTACCGTAATAGGTTGCCACCAAGTCCATTCGTGAAATTTCCTCACTACTAAATATTCCACGGTCAACTGTTAGTGGAATTATAACAAAGTGGAAGCAATTGGGAACAACAGAAACTCAGCCACGAAGTGGTAGGCCATGTAAAATCACAGAGCGGGGTCAGCGCATGCTGAGGCGCACAGTGCACAGAAGTCGTCAACTTCCTGCAGAGTCAATAGCTACAGACCTCCAAACTTCATGTGGCCTTCAGATTAGCTCAAGAACAGTGTGTAGAGAGCTTCATGGAATGGGTTTCCATAGCCGAGCAGCTCACCCAAGCCTTACATCACCAAGTGCAATGCAAAGCATGGGATGCAGTGGGGTAAAGCACGGCGCCACTGGACTCTGGAGCAGTGGAGACGTGTTCTCTGGAGTGACCAATCACGCTTCTCTGTCTGGCAATCCCATGGACGAGTCTGGGTTTAGCGGTTGCCAGGAGAATGGGAATTGCCTGACTGCATTGTGCCAAGTGTAAAGTTTGGTGGAGGGGGGATTATGGTGTGGGGTTGTTTTTCAGGGGTTGGGCTCGGCCCCTTAGTTCCAGTGAAAGGAACTCTTAATGCTTCAGCATACCAAGACATTTTGGACAATATCATGCTCCCAACAGTTTGGGGATGGCCTCTTCCTGTTCCAACAAGACTGCGCACCAGTGCACAAAGCAAGGTCCATAAAGACATGGATGAGAGAGACAGAGTCCTGACCTCAACCCGATTGAACACCTTTGGGATGAATTAGAGCAGAGACTGCGAGCCAGGCCTTCTCATCCAGCATCAGTGCCTGACCTCACAAATGCGCTTCTAGAACAATGGTCAAAAATTCCCATAAACACACTCCTAAACCTTGTGGAAAGCCTTCCCAAAAGAGTTGAAGCTGTTATAGCTGCAAAGGGTGGGCCAACTCCATATTAAACCCTGGGATGTCATTAAAGTTCATGTGCATGTAAAGGCAGGTGTGGCAAAACTTTTGGCAATATCATGAGTAAGATTTTTTTATGCATTTATTATTACTGTATGTTTTACAGAATGTTAAAGAGGAAGATCAAGTAGAGTATGCACCAATCACCATGAGTACCAGACACGGAACATCCTGCAACAACATTTACAACTCCTGCTGACAACAAGTTCTTTAAAACCTGTAGATGAGTTTTGGGATTTGTTGAAAATCACTACATGTAGCACCTAAAGCCCCGTTCACACCACCCCCTACTAGCTCTGAACAAACGACAGACCCGTATGCTGAATTTACGGATCCGTTTTGAGCTTCAGTGATGTTGAATTATTTCACTATATAACTTCTGCACCTAGACTGTAATGGACCGCCATATTGCGAGGTGAGAATAACCAGTATTTTTCCACTAAATGTTATTCTTTAAACGGATGGTTATGAATAATTGTTATTATAATAGCATAATGGTCAAACACATCCGTCTACAGTGCGTCTGCATTAAAAACAATGGAAAAGTAGTGCAGTGGAATGGAAAAACGCATTCTGTGTGAACGGCCCCATAGAGTGTCAATAGATGTGTTCGACTTTATGCTGTGCAGACCAATCACCGTCTGACTTAAAGCAGCACATGCTGTTCGAATTTTTTCCATGCTTTTCCATGCAAGAGCAATTGATGAGCAGTCAGGTGGGGTAGAAATTGCGTTCCTGGGGCACCGCGATATGACCAAAAAGGGCACTTTCACAGTAGAAAATGAAACTAAAGAGACGGAACAATAACAACAACAAAATACAAGAGACTACAACAACAGGTGTCTGCATTGACAAGCGCTTGTGTGAGGGGGTTAACTTGAGGGGGGTAACTTTAGTTTAAAAGAATACAGACGTTTTTATCGGTCATAAATTCTGGAGAAATGTAGCGCAGACACTGGATGGTACTTTCTAGAGCACGTGTCGACCGCCTGCGTTCGTGCACGCTAGCAGATGGAGTATCCTTTGAAAGACTATGAGTTCAAATGCGTATGCGTAAAAAACAAAGTATACTTTGGGCTTAAGTACTGTGAATTCAGAAATACTTCTTTTGTCACATACTGTTTTTCATGTAGCCTAATCTTAATGTAATATTGTTTCATGTTTATTAAAATAAAACTGATAAAAGACCCACTTTATTGGTATTCAGTTAGTATATGCTTATGTTGAACTTTCTTCTTGTGCATACAAGCGTTGTATTAAACCGTATACAAAGTATTGAATAAAAACAGTCATGAAAATGTGTATTTGACATTTGCATCTAATCAATTTCATCTGTGATAAAGTAGCCTACGCAAAACGTCTCTAGAGGAAGCGGAAAGTGTCTGACTTCTAGTCTCGGTTTTCAATTCCTCCCCAACTGAAAGCAGCAAATCCTGCCGGTTGAATCCAGCCGAAGTTGAACACACCTAATGTCGATTTGGCTAAAATAATGAGGAAAACTTGTGATTTAGTAGTGGTCAGATGACCCCTGGAGGTTACCTTTTTTTTGGAAACCCCTGTCATGTTAAGGCTCTGGCTCCACTAACAGCTCAGTTTGAGAGTCAGATTGAAACCTGCTGTGCTCGGATTTATTTACAGCTGTAGAAAAACTGTGGGTCGACCTGTTGGGTGGATAAATAAACAGCTTGTTGAGTATCTGTGGCTGATCTCTGATGAGTGTGTGTCTGAGGTGTGAATAGCGTGTGGTTGATGGGCTTTTTCCATTCCTGCCCATATGAAGCTCACAGTCTACACAAAAACGTAATAAAGTCTGACAGATAAAAGATTCTCTTAGACAGTGATATGTTACTGTGAGAATGTGAAAATGTGAAATGTTAAAGTGTAATCGATACTTAATCGATAATTGAGCTTACGCCTCTCTCCATGACGTCACATTGTCACAGCAGGTAACCAGTGCTAGTTTCAGTGGTTATGTCTAACTCCAGTATATGAGAAGCCAAAGTTATTTCTAAGAAGATCTATGCTTGACATCACACCTTTTTTTATAAAGTTCATATCCGGTTGCAACGTTTATATTATCATACTGATGTTCAGAGTATTTAATAATTTCTAGTTTTCATCAGTCTCTGAAGTAACTAGTTAAATTTAGAAATTCGGCAAACAATTTTCAGTGCTGCTGTCCAAAGGGAAAATGCAGTAACTCCACATTTAGTCAAGTTTTGTCTTTGAGCGTGTAGCGTGATACTGAGTCATAACGCCATGTGATTGATCACACCATTAAAACCTTTACAGGGAAAAACACAAGTCTATTTTAAGAGCCTGGGGGGAAAATCTGTCACTGCAACATCTTCTATAAATGAATGGCCGTCAGTATGGTGGGTGAGATGATTCTGCCCACATGTAGGGTAAACGTACCTATTAAGCTCAAGTACCCATTAAGCACACTACTATCTTTGAGCTCAGATTATAAAAAGGAAAAAAAAAAGTATCATCCTACTTGATATCTTAACCAATTGATGCGTTTGTTACTATATACCTCCTGCAATTTCAAGCTAATCAGACCATTGCACGCTGGGTTATGGGTAATCATGTGTTCACACTGTCTGGCGGCCATTTTGAAAGCTGTCTGAAAACTTTCACCAGAAGAGGAGCCCCTTAAATGTGCATTTTTTAGATGTTTAAGCCGTTATTTTGGATAGGTAAAATTTTGAGATTAATGTTTAGACTTTTGCATATTATAACCTGGAACCTGGATGTGGGAAATAATTACAGTTAGATCCAAAAGATAGTTTTAGCAGCATAGCGCAGATGCTGCAGAGCACTGTTAGCTTACTAGCTGTGTAAGACTGTGTGCTACACTAATGTATTACTTCACAGGCATTACTGGCTTGTACTTTTAAATCCATTATATTATAAATGTACAGTTTATTGATGTTCTGTGGTTTTACACTGCTGTCATGTTTAAAGACTATTATTGTAAGGTGAGCTTAAATGGTGCACTACTATGAAAATCACAGCTTCAGTGTGACATCAATAAGAAAAAGTATAATTTGATAGATATTTTCAATAATAGCGGTCCATATTAAAATTTGTATGAATTTAATACATGACCTAGATTATTTATTTAGCAAAATTGTCCTTTTAAATGTAATTTAATAATATTTATTAATTAAAAAAAATGTTTGCTGTTCCAATAAAGCTCAGTGTGCTCCCTTTAAGCTCGTCCTCATTGAACGTCTATGTAAATAGTTCATAAACAGACTTTAAATATTAACTGATGGTTGTCACTTCAAGTTAATCTTTAGAAAATTATTCTTTAAAAATGTTGTTTAAAATAAACAAGAATTAAAAGAAACAAAAACATGTGAGCTTAATGGGAAAAGGGGTGTAAAGGGTACAAACATGTACCCATTAAGCACAGCCAGACTTTTTGCATTTAATGATGTACATCTTAATTGAAATGCTTTTTGCATTAAAATGCATTAAAAATAAAATAAAATATTATTATGTGAGAGAATAATCTTTTATTTTAACATAACTTGTACTGAAACCAATACCCTGTGCACTAAAATGTCTCAATGTAGACTTTGGTGAGCTTAATAGGTACGTTTACCCTAGTTATAATAGTTAATACAAGGGGTTAACTGGCCATGTTAACCAGACAAACCTTGACCGTTCAGAAAGCGGATGTACCACAGGCTTTTATGGTTAATTAGACTGCCATCTAGAGTCCAAAATTAGACTTTACAACTAGAACAATAATAGCTCTGCATTTGACAGATGGGGGACAGAGGATGTGCTATAAATAGCCTACATCTCACAGCAGAGCAGACAAAGGCCCAATAATAAACATGAAAGTGTTGTTGTTTTATGGACTAATCCATAAAAGCTAATCTTGAACTGTCGGAATCATTCAGACTGAGTCACAAAACCTTTGAATCTACTTAAAAGCTAGCGGCTACCCCTGAGGGCTAGCCATCATTTCAGAAGTGAGGGGGACAGAAATGTCAAGTGTAATGGCAGTTTTATTTTTCTGACCTCTTGCTTTTTTTTCTCTTGCTTTTAATCAGCTATAAAATACACTGCTGAACAATAACCACTCATTTGTATTCTATAATATATTTTCCCAATATTTTCCTTATGTCAATTTGATGATTGGTTTATGTACAGTACCGGTCAAAAGTTTGAAAACATTCACATTTTTCTGCTCACCAAGGCTGCATTTATTTAATGAAAGTACAGTAAAAACTGTAATATTGTGATTACATTTTAAAATAATTGCATGCTTGAGCGAGGGGCGGAGCCAACAACAATATAGCGGAGCGCCGAGTGCTATTGCCTTAGAATCTTTCTCTTACACTTTAAAGCAGGGTTCTTCAACGTGTTTCAGGGAAAGGACACTTTGGTTATGGTGAGGACAGGTCACCTAACGCCTGTGGATGTGCACGTGGCTGCCAGCCAGACGCCCCTCAGAGACCAGCGCCATTTTCCCCTGAGGTTCATGAGGAGATAACTAAAATAGAGGCAAGACCGTACCACAGAGGGTTAAGATGACGTCCACAGGAACAGTTAATGCAAGCCTAATAAGAACTAAAAAGGCCCCTGATAATATTTATTAATCTGTGTGTTTTTTTTATCGTCAGAATGACAATTTTGTGTCTATACTGAAAAGTTAAAGTAAAACTCTTGCGGTCATATGTTCTCTTCAGAACTGGGGCAGAAAGCCTCCTGTAACATGTTGGTTGTTTTGTTCTGGTATCACAGTACTTTATCTTTGACACTGATATGACTTTCCTGAAAACAATTTACAGACATTTTTTTTTTTTTTACATCAATTGATGTCCCATTGGCAGTCATCCCCAAAAGCTGTTTCAGAGAAAGCCATATAAAGAAAATCTTACCTTATGGGAAAATAGATGGTGTTAAAAACTCTGGACACAGACTTGTGAGGGACGGTGAAGATCTGCATCTGCTCTTTTTAAACGGACACTTGCCATGTGGTCTGAGCGGTAGTGATGTTACATGTAGGCACATGACTATTAACTAATTCAAAATTAATTCAAAACCCATAACCACAATGACATACACTCACCTAAAGGATTATTAGGAACACCTGTTAAATTTCTCATTAATGCAATTATCTAATCAACCAATCACATGGCAGTTGCTTCAATGCATTTAGGGGTGTGGTCCTGGTCAAGACAATCTCCTGAACTCCAAACTGAATGTCAGAATGGGAAAGAAAGGTGATTTAAGCAATTTTGAGCGTGGCATGGTTGTTGGTGCCAGACGGGCCGGTCTGAGTATTTCACAATCTGCTCAGTTACTGGGATTTTCACGCACAAGTATTTGTAGAGTTTACAAAGAATGGTGTGAAAAGGGAAAAACATCCAGTATGCGGCAGTCCTGTGGGCGAAAATGCCTTGTTGATGCTAGAGGTCAGAGGAGAATGGGCCGACTGATTCAAGCTGATAGAAGAGCAACTTTAACTGAAATAACCACTCGTTACAACCGAGGTATGCAGCAAAGCATTTGTGAAGCCACAACACGCACAACCTTGAGGCGGATGGGCTACAACAGCAGAAGACCCCACCGGGTACCACTCATCTCCACTACAAATAGGAAAAAGAGGCTACAATTTGCACGAGCTCACCAAAATTGGACAGTTGAAGACTGGAAAAATGTTGCCTGGTCTGATGATTCTCGATTTCTGTTGAGACATTCCGATGGTAGAGTCAGAATTTGGCATAAACAGAATGAGAACATGGATCCATCATGCCTTGTTACCACTGTGCAGGCTGGTGGTGGTGGTGTAATGGTGTGGGGGATGTTTTCTTGGCACACTTTAGGCCCCTTAGTGCCAATTGGGCATCGTTTAAATGCCACTGCCTACCTGAGCATTGTTTCTGACCATGTCCATCCCTTTATGACCACCATGTACCCATCCTCTGATGGCTACTTCCAGCAGGATAATGCACCATGTCACAAAGCTCGAATCATTTCAAATTGGTTTCTTGAACATGACAATGGGTTCACTGTACTAAAATGGCCCCCACAGATCTCAACCCAATAGAGCATCTTTGGGATGTGTTGGAACGGGAGCTTCGTGCCCTGGATGTGCATCCCACAAATCTCCATCAACTGCAAGATGCTATCCTATCAATATGGGCCAACATTTCTAAAGAATGCTTTCAGCACCTTGTTGAATCAATGCCACGTAGAATGAAGGCAGTTCTGAAGGCGAAAGGGGGTCAAACACAGTATTAGTATGGTGTTCCTAATAATCCTTTAGGTGAGTGTATTACTTAACAATTAGTTAATAGTCATGCGCCTCAACAAGTAAAGTCATAACATATTGAAACCTTTGCAAATCATCAGCTAATGATTAATCAAAGCAGACAACTGGAAGATGAAATGCATGGCTTCGACCCATTGTGGTAATTAACATGTTAATTTACATTATTAGTTAATATAATATGTTATTAGGGAATTAATACATGATGACACATTTAATTAATAGCAATGAATATATTACTTAATCTATTAATCATATATAATCTTCATTAGTTGCTGATGCAGTAATCATTAATAAATGGTTTAGTTCTTCATGAGTCATACATGATTATCTGTGCATTAGTTAAGCATGAATTAATGCATATTAGTGCACCCGTATTGTAAAGTGTTACCAATAATCTTTTACAATTTAATCCTATTTTTAACATTTGGCTTGTTTGTGTGCTGCTGCACATGTAATAAGCAGAGTGTATGCACATTCTGCACCGCCTATAGGCTCATATTACTAACACGCCCTTTAAATAACACAAAAAATACTGTGCTATTGACTTTAGAGCAGGTTTTTCAGTTCCTCAAAATAGCAACGCGCCAACAATGCTCCTGAACACACCTTGTTTTCAGACCAGCACGCCATTGTATTTTTTCTATACAATGAAATTTATTTATAATAAAGCTCCCGCATGTATTTTTTCTGATTAAAAAAAATTGGTCTCATTTTTCTTACACTGACATACAACTTTTTCAGTTCCTGGCAGAGACTAAAGTCAGCTTGATGAATATCACTGTTTTTATTATTGATCATTTGTTATTTCAGAAGAGCATCTCCACTGTTGTAATGCTACAGAGGCTGTTCTGGTTTATGACGAGGTTGAGCAAAATGAAGATTTGCTTACAAATGCTTTCCTCGATACAGTGTACGCAAGGGCCATCTGGTGGCCAAAGTACTCCTTAATATTTCATTGTCTTGTTAAATGCCATGCATTTTATATTTCTTTGTCAATTAAATGCTTTTACATATGTTGCTTTGCACTATTTCCATTTTGCACAGTTTTAACTATTTAAAAAAAATATTTATCATGCCAATAAAACACCTTCAAATTCTAACTGGAAATTAAATAGCACCTACTGAACTGATACATACACACACACACACACACGTATGTATGTATGTATGTATTTAAGAAATATTTGACTCATTTGGTCTGTACCAGTTGATGATGAAGATGTTTGAAATTATTATTATTATTTAACTCCATGAATTATAATAATTATTAAAAGCTTTCTGTACTAATTGTGAGGGGGCATCTTAACCCAAGGGTCTAACTATAAACTTTCATTACAGACAAAAAAATTGTCATTTTATGAATTAAAACACATTTACAACATTTACCCACACAGACACACCATAACACAAAAGTTTATTATTTCTAAATATTGTCAGTTTATTAGTTCTTTATAGTTATAAAGAGTGAAACAGTGAAATAACAATTTTCCAGTGGCTTTTGGAAATATTTTTCCCATTTATTTTGACCATAGAGATTTCACAAAAATTGTGAAAATCATTTCAACATCTAAGGCACATTTTTTTGCATTTTATAGTGAAGACACAATATGGCACAAACACACTTTCCGTTCCTCTGCGGTAACATGGAATAGCTTCCACCTGATCTGCTCAAACCATCACAACTTTCAATAAGCACCTTAAGACAAACCTCTTCCACAAGCACTTAACTAACCCACAACCATTAACAAAAGCACAAACTATGTGTTTGTCTAATACCATATAGAAAATCTACAATAGAGTTGAAGTATAACTGCCCTGCAAAACTGAGGTCAATCACACCAACAAGGACTATGAAAAAGAAATACAAAACCCATGCTAACTGAAAGAAAACAAGAATACAATATTTGGTAATAATATAGCCTAACATTACATTTATAAGCAATTTGGCCCAGATCCTGGCCACATCTGGTGCATGTGGATTTCATGAGTACCAACACTATGTTGCCGTCTAAGTTTGGAGGCTGGTCATTTTTTACCTTGAACATTACAAGTGTAAGAATCCCCAAATATTATTGTTATACCCTCATTTCAGCAAATTGCACAGCAGCAGTTGGACTAGTAGTCTATTAAAAAATATTACCATGTCACACAGCTAAAATGATCTACAGTGACTGTCAAAAATTGCAGATGACATATATTTTCCACCTTTAATGGAATATTAAAAATTAATGTTATGAACAAAAACAAACTTAAAAAAAAAACACCGGTTGCATAAGTGTGCACACCCTTTTATAATGGGGGATGTTGAGGAATTAACCAACCACATTAAAACTCTTACTGGAAAGTAATTCAAATCCTTTGGTTGTCATTTACATGATGCTGATTATCCCTGATTTAAAATCAGCCATTTCTGTCAGATTTTCTTAGCCATGGCCTGCGATAAGCTTACAAAGTATGTGTTGGGATCTCATTGCGAAGAGGTGCCAGTCAGGAGAAGGATGCAAAAGTATTTACAAAACAATAGATGTAGCATGGAATACCATGAAAGGAAGTCATCAACCAATGGAGACAATGCCCAGACAGTATGCGTTGAATCCACATGTACCAGATGTGGCCAGACTGAAGCTATTGCTAAAAAATAAAAAAAATAAAAAATTCTGAGAAAATGTTTTATGGTCTGATGAAACCAAATTACCAACCACATGGATAGTTTCAATTACCTGACCATCTGGCAAAAAACCTGCAGGCCTCCATTAAAAATCAAAAGATAAAGAAGAATGTAAAGTCGCGTTTCCACCACAGGAACTTTCCCCAGAAACTAGGGACTTTGGGGTGTTTCGACTGCAGGAACCAGTGTCTAAATGAAGTTTTGGGATAAAAAGAAAAAGAAAGTCCCTGCTCGTGAGGTAGTACTTTATCAAAGTTCAGGAACTTCCGGGGGTGGGACTTGGGTGCTGAACATGCTGATTGGTTGAGTTCACGCAGCATTTTGATTGGTTGACTCCACTCAGCATTTAATTTCAACACCATTTATTTAACCGCCATCACCACCATTTTTAAAAGTCTGTTGCGGTGCGTGCAGTAAGAGTTGTTTGCTATTCAAATCAACAAAGGAGTTTAAAAAATATGGCCGATGGACCGATGACGAGGTTCAGGCTTTATTAAGGTCATATGCGGAGGACGAATGTGATGATCCCTACATCACCGGACTAATCTTCACGGTATTTTAGACTGCGATGGAAACGCAGACAGCAAAAGGTCTTGGGGAAAAAAAAGTTCCAGGGACAAATTGTTCCGGGTAATTTTGGTGGAAACTGGGCTTATGTCAATTAAAGAATGGATTCAGAAGGGGATGAAGAACGATTTTGAGGCTAAAAATCCAATCAAAAAACTTAAAGAATGTTTTGAAGAGGGCTGTAGACAGGATACCCCTAAATATGCTCAATCCGGAGCTCTTTTGCAAGGAAGAGTGGTAAACATTGACTAATCAAGATGTGCTAAGTTGATAGGTGCTAAGTACATTATGTACTCAAAAAGACTGGAAAAGCAAAAGGTATTTCAACCAAGTTGAAGGGTGTGCACAATTCTGCAACCTGTTTATTTTGTCTTTTATTTTTATGTTTTTTTCTTAAAAGTTTATATTTGTTAGTCACCTGAATTTTGTTGGTTTTAATACCACATTAAAGGAGGGAAAAGATCTGACATGATTTAACTTGGTAAAACAAGGAATGCAAAAAGTGCTGCGTGCGGTGTAGAATCCATATCCCGGTGCTCTTTGGGTGTAGGGATAGTTCAACTCATTAAAACATATCAAGTCAAGGCAAGGAAAAATTTAAAAATCCTTCATTCAATCATGGCTTAGGCATTTAAAGACAGTCCATTGAGTCCTTAATCAATCAGAGTCCTTTTAAACAGCAATTAATTAGTCATATGACAGCCACCTGATTACGTAATATAAGATGATCACGAGAGAATATTCCACATATCTCACCAAAAATATAAATAAACCAAACACAATATGTTCACATGAACAAACTAATCTATAACATCATGTTCAGAATCAACAATGTATTCTCAACTCCAAAACTTTTTTCCACAAAAAAGAAGTGTAGGTTATCATATATCCAGTGTTGCGTGTAACTAGTAACTAAGTAATTAGTTACTGTAATTTAATTACTTTTCCATTGAAAAAGTAAAGTAAAGGACTACTCTTATTTTGTGTGTAATTTAATTACAGTTACTTCACAAGTAATTGAACTAAATACTGTGTATAGACTGTAGAACAATTATATATAGTACAATTAATTCCACTGCTTCAGTGGAATTAACATCAAAATGTAAAGTCTAACTTTAAAATGCATGTTTTTATCTATCCTTCTCACATTTGTAATACTTTGGTCAGTTAATAAGAATAATAATAATTATTATAAAAGAGCCATTTCATGTCTATCCTTGAATCGCTTAACTCAAGGTAGATATAGGATTTGGAAAGTAATTAGTAATAAGTAATTAAATACTTTTTGGAGAGAGTAATTTGTACAGTAATCTAATTAAACTATTGAAGATTTTTTTTATAGCCATTGTATACATCCAGTAACGGGTTATTAAAAGCTGCTTTTAAAAAATCTTTATTTTTGGGTAACAATGGATCAATTGGAATCATGCTTTAGAGGGAATCACATTGTAGTGACTACCTGCTAATCCTGTCGGTTCACCACAATCACGTGACCTGCAAAATAGTCACACACATAATTAAATACTAATTTCGCACAATAAAGATGTTTTCCTCTCACTGTAGTATCAGTAGGCAATACCTGACAGTCCTGCGGTGATAGTAAATCACACCAACAGCTACAGCTGCGGACACCAGCAGCAGAACAGTAACAGATATTCCTGCTACAACAGCTGACAGACCTGAATCTGGAACAAAAGAGAGACCGTCATTAGTGTGAATGGATGTGTCAGATTGATCTATAACAAACACTATGAGATATCATACAGTGATGTCAGAATACCGTCCTAGCTAACACTTTTTTGTTCCAAGAACGTTTTCGAAATGTTCAGTTTTGGTTATGGAAATGTTAAAAAGGCCAGTTTTCTTGAAACTTTAGTGGAATGTTTTTTGAAGGGTTACTACGTTCCAGAAACATTCTTTCAACTTAATTTTTAATAAGTCAACATTCTAGGAATGTTGATTTGTAACATTACAAGAGCATTAAAAATAGTATTTATAAAACGTCATTTAAATATTAGTATGATGTTCCTGAAACATTCAAACATTCGAACACATGCTGTTAACAAGCTGAATCATTGAAGGAAAGAGAAACAACAACTGACTTCCAGCCACAGCTTTAGATTAAATCAACTGAAAAAAACGCACAAACAGCATTACCAGCTTCACTTATTACTAACCAGATTGACTTTATTTCTGTCATACATCTACAGAAGCTCTTATTAAGAATTAACAGAGGTTTAGATGTTGAATTGAAAATGTTTTGTTTGAAGTCACAATTATGGTGATCAGTGTTTGCTTTTGTTGGTCTCTTGAACCTTGACTTCGGTTAGTTTACTTCTCGTTCAGCAATTGCAGGTGTTATGAATATTAAACCTCTAATCAAAGAGAAAGAAAATACCCACAACAATTAACAGAGATCCAACAGGGCGCACAATACATGGGGCCAGATTTACTAACAGCTTGCGCCAGCGCAAACCCTCTTTTGGCGTTAAAAACTAAAGACACGGAGTGATAAATTATCGCCGAAAAGGTATGGACAGGGTTATTTTTGAGTTTATTGCATATGCATTTGTAGTTTCCCTTTCAGGTGCAAAAATCTTGGGAGGAGAGTATTTAAATGAATCACGCAAGGTGATTTACAAATGTTTGTGCTTGTCAAACCAGATGCTAATTGGTAGATTGCGCTGGTCATTATGGAAATGATCCGGCTGTGTCTGTGAGAGCAAGCGCAGAACTGTTCACTCCCATCTGCGCTTTTCTGAAATTACACTCTCACGCTAATTTGCCCTGTTTAGTAAATCTTAGTAATTAATGACAATAACAATAGGAACAATAACTATGGGACAGGCAACTTTCTCACTTTCCAAGGATGTTATTTTACAACACTGCAACATTATTCATTTTTACTCAAGTTCATTGTTCCAGTGTATAAATAACGTTTTTGTTGTAACCTTTTGAGATCATTGTTGAAGAACAGATAACATTGAACAAATGTTGTATTACTGTTACTGGAAGAATGTTTGTTCATAACTTTGAGAGAACCTTCAGAACGTTACCAAAAGTTCCTGTTAGCTGGGGTTGCTTCAGTACCAAGTTGTCAAGATAGTAAAACAAAAATGTAACAATATCATGTATGTTTCTTTATATTCCACAGTGAGGGTGTTTTCACTGTCAGATAGACAATTGCCTGAATCACTAAATTACACTCACCAATGACAATAACATCAAAGCTCTTTACACTGCTGATGCTGCGGCGACGACGAAGGCTGCTGCCGCTGCTGATCTGTAGTTTATAGAGTCCAGAGTCTGTGGTTCTGGTGTTTGTGATGGTCAGAGATCCAGTCTGATGATCCAGCTTCAGTCTGTCTCTGAATCTCTCTGGACAATGAAAATCTGTGCAGTTCTTATTTGGATCTCCAGTGATTTCAGCGATGCGAGTGTCATTAAAATACCACCTAATCACATTATTTGGGTTGTTTATTACACCAGGATCTAGAGTGACAGATTCTCCCTTCTTCACAGATTTTGTCTTCATTTTATTTTGTTCAGCAGCAGGAAGACCTGAAACACAAACCAACAGCTAATTGAAGGATCTTTTTGGGTAAAGAAACACCACAACAAGGTCAACGTGAAAATAATTGTGCAAATTGCACGTTCATTCTTGACCTTCAGTCTGTAAAGCAACATTTATTTGTTGGGGTCCAAGCACTGAAAATGCTGCTGTAATAAACAAATGCACTTTTTTGCCTGCCACTCTAGAATGGTACTGACTATAAAAAATGAATTTTAATGCATTGGAATCCTTTAGATCCTACACATGACCAGAGAAATTTCAGCAAAAGATTTGATTTATACACCCCAAAGTACCGTTTTGAAGGTTCCCCAAAGTTTCTGAAATATCTGCCTGTTTCATGTCAGCCAAGAAGGCCATTTCTAAAGTGTCTGCTTGTCCAGTGTCAGCCAAGAAAGCCATTCCTGCAGTGTCTGCATATCCAGTGTTAACCAAGAAAGCCGTTCCTGAAGTGTCTGCATGTCCAGTGTTAACCAAGAAGGTCGTTCCTGAAGTGTCTGCCTGTGCAGTGTCGGCTAAGGAGGCCACTTGAATTGGCAAAGGAGGCCGTTTTGTAATCCTCTGCCCATGCTACCCGGTTCTTCAGCCCTGTCTTCGCTGGCTTCTTCTAGCTCTTCCTAAGCTGTCTGCTCCTTGTATCCTGGATCCACCTGGGGATTCTAGTTCACCAGATCCGCCCTGGAGTGTTGACTCTTTAGCTCCAAGCCCGTAACTCCACCTCAGCCTGTCGACCAGTCGGCTCTAACTTAGCTACTCACTCCCTCGGCTCCCGCTGTCCTTAAAGCGCATCGGTCAGCTATTGCTCGGCTGTCACCATCGACTTCCGGCCTTTATCTACGACTCGTCCCTCCACCGTCCCTCCATCAGGCTCCACCTTCTCTCCAGCTTCACTTTGGTCCTCATTCACACTGGCTCTGCCTCAGTCCTTCAGCAGACTGGCTTTACCTCGGCCGCTCATCCCCATGGCTCCACCTTGGTCTCCAGGACCTTGTCGTGTCGTCCAGTCTCATCTGCTCTGCCTTGGTCTCCACCAAGACCAGCTCCACCTCAGTCAGTCATCCCCCTGGTTTCACCTGGCATGGCTCAACGCTCCCTCGTCTCCGCCGTGGGCCTGCATTCTGGTTTTTATGCTGGAATTTACTCAATCTCTGCTGTGAGTCTGACACTAGGGACTGTTCAGGTGTTCGGAACTTATGGCTTTTGTGTGGCCCACGATGACTAATTATTGACCAAATGTATCAATTTCCAAAGGTAAGTGGTGCTATAATCTAAGAAACTTAAAAAAAAATAATAATTTGATTTTTTCCATCAAGTGTACTTTGGGTTTCTGGTGAACTAGGAACAATGAGTATAAAATATTATGCATTTAAAAAGATTATAAGAAAATGTGATCAGAAATGGTATGATTAAACATTTGTTACATGACTCACCAAGGACAGAAACACTGAAGACCTTTTCACCGATGCTGCTGATGCTGAAGATCTTTAGTTGATAAAGTCCAGAGTCTGTGGGTCTGATGTTCATGATAGTCAGAGATCCAGTCTGATGATCCAGCTTCAGTCTGTCTCTGAATCTCTCAGTACCTTCATTACACTGAACATCTGTACAGGTCTTACTTGGATCTCCATTGATTTGAGCGATGCGGGTGTCATTAAAATACCATCTAATTCTGTCTTGTTGGGTTTTTTTAACACCAGTGTTTAGAGTGACTGAATCTCCCTCCATCACTGACTTTTCATCTGTTTCAGCAAGAGACACAACTGAAGAAGAAATTAATGGATAATCTTTTAATTTTTGAGATAATGCAGAAAAAACATACAATAGCAAAAAAAGTACTGTGAATTTACATAAAACAGAAAACCGATTGGATTAAAAAAGTGCCTGGATTAAAAAAGTAACACATAACACATGCAAACAAACATATTTGATTTACATATTCACTCATCAGACAAACATACATGAGTCTCATTAATAATTTTAAACAACTTAATAAACATCATACAACCCACTTCTTTTTGTACATCTTTACCTCCCTTTCCTATACATTTAGGCAATTATATGAACGAGAAATTCACCACTGCACCGCAACACTTTCCTAAACATCTGCATTTCACTTTGTACATCGTGGCCAGCAATGCAACACAGATTCTACGCTAATTTGATATAATATTTAATTTAAAAAAATGTTATAGGTAAATGTAGCAAATGAGAATCAATAAAATTACGGTGGCAACATAAAAGCAAATGGCCTTGTGGATTTACCGCCTAACATAGACATTTGTGTCCATGAATATGAGAAACAGTTGCATTAACACCATCTATACAGTTTAAAATAATTAAAACGAATTACAAAATATCAATATCCAGGGCATGGATATTTTTTATTAAACATCAACAGATTCTAAATATCTTTAAACTTGTAAAAGTAGGTCTATCATCAGAAACAGAAGACTGCTGTATGTGGACATTATGGAAAGTCACCCAGAACACCCTAGCAACCATATAGTAACATCATAACAAGTACCCAGAATACCCTAGCAACTGCATATAGCAACACCATAGCAACCACCTAGCAACACCCTAGCAACCGCCTACTGTCTCTGTGTATTCTCTCCTTTAAATTTCAAACTATTTTAAATTTAAACTAGACAACCTTTTCAAACCAATAAACTTTGTCTTTCAAACTTTTCAGTGTTTATTAATATTAGTTTCTAACACAATTTTGATATTACTTTACAAGATCTGGATCTTCTGACTGACTCATTTTATGTTTTTCATCAGATGGTTGTCCATGATGAAAGTGGAGCAGGCAGTTTTATTAAGTCCCGTTAAGTCCCGCTATATTTCTATTTAGCATATTCCAACAAGCGTCTTGTTAAAGGAACACGCCGACTTTTTGGGACTTTAGCTTATTCACTGTATCCCCCAGAGTTAGATAAGTCCATACATACCATTCTCATCTCTGTCTGACGCACCCACCGCTAGCCTAGCTTAACACAAAGACTGGAATTAAATGGCTCCATCTAGCCTACTGCTCAATAAGTGACAAAATAACGGCAACATTTTCCTATATGGCTAGGGACTACACTCTCATTCCTGCGTAATAATCAAGGAACTTTGCTGCCGTACCATGGTTGCAGTGGCGCAATGATATTACGCAGCGCCTGGAAACAGGCTAACTTCCGTCCACATAACCAATGTGACAACCTGCTAGCACAGAGAGCGTGCTGGGGACTATTTTCAGGTGCTGTGTAATATCATTGCGCCGCTGCACCCATGGTACGGCAGCAAAGTTCCTGGATTATTACGCAGGAATGAGAGTATAGTCCCTAGCCATATTGGTCTAGAAAATTACAACTATTAATTTTCCGTCTGTCTTAGTACACAAAAAACTATACACATCACAACATGTAAATAGGAAAATGTTGGCGTTATTTTGTCACATATTGAGCAGTAGGCTAGCTGGAGACCTCCAGTATTTGTGCTAAGCTAGGCTAGCGGTGGGTGCGTCAGACAGAGTTACGGCACGCACAGAGATAAAAATGGTATGTATGGACTTATCTAACTCTGGGGGTTACAGTGAATAAACTAAACTCCCAAAAAGTCGGCGCGTTCCTTTAACATTCAGAACAAGCGTCTTGCGCGCATGCGCATCAAACAGACAGAGCACGTACAGCAGAAAAGAGCTCAATATGACTAAAATACACATGCTAAAATATTTTGTGTAGGTGTAAGAAATCATATTTATGAGAGCAGTAACATTAAAGGCGCTATTGTTAGAATAGCCCATTTATGTAGCTATTATAATTAGCCTAGGCCTACTAATACGTAAAAGTGATAATTTTGTATTTTTGTTTATTATAAATTTTAATTTCACCGTTGAACACGGCTGGACTAAAATTTGGCCCTGGACAAACCACGAGTTCACCCGTGAATGTTTTGCTGGAGTTAGGGGATTAAATTAAAGCAAATAAATTAATAAATGAAATAGGACCAAAACAAAAAAAAGGTTTCACCGATGCTAGGGATGGTATAAATAACTACAGGCAACGTGTTCACGTCGCTATATCAGAAACACATTTCACTGAAATTGATCATTGACTTAAAACAACAACAATTAAGAAATCATTAATCTCTGTCGAATGTAAAGTGATTAGAGCTGAAACCACAAAATGAAAATGCGTCACATTAGTCGGTCCAAAGAGTGTTTGTTGTAACTAACAAATGTTTCACCATACACAAGCACAACACACAATGCAAGCGAAATCAAAATAAAAAAGCCTGATAAAGTACATTTCCCTCGCAGTTATAGCTGACACTAAACCGCGCGCCATGTTCTTCGTTATCCATCGGAAAAGAGATAGAATAAAAAACAATGTTTTACCTTGGCCAACAACAAACAAAGACACTGAGAGGAAAATAACGAGAAGCTTCATTTTCTTTTTATCCGACAATGTAAATGCAGATTCTGTGAAATATAAATCTCTGGGTCTTCCGCATTAATGACGAAGTGAAAGTAAAACTTTGGTAGCTGGAGTAGAGATAGGAGCTGACACCGCTACATTTACACAGTCTCACTTCTAAATCCCCTGAGGAAAGAGAGAGCGAGATTGATGACCTAAAATGTTGGCTATAGAAGAATTTTATTTGTTATTTCTATTTGAAGATACACAATTATTTCACTGTCAACGCAATAGAAAAATGCCACAGTTATATATTACAGTATGACATCTGTCACTGATGAATAAACATAGGATACTGGAAAAATGAAATCATTTTTGCCTAAACGTTTAAGACATCCATGCAAGAACAGAATGTTACTGTGACTGGGCCAGAGGCATCTGATGTGCGCTTGTGGCTGGGGTGCAAAGAACATATCTTGTTAGTTTGCTCAATGTAGGCAACAGGAAACTGTGATGATTTCAATCGAGGGGGTCTCCCCCCGGAACACCTTTTTATCATAGACTGTAAACAAAAATATGGACGTAGTTTCCGTGACGTCACCTGTAGGTTTCCAAAGAGTATTTTTGAAGCGTAAAGTTGTCATCTTAGCAGCTGAGCAACTGAAAATGGGCAAAGAGGCGGGACGTGGGTGGAGCTGAGGGGCCTGGTTGCTGAAACCACGCCCACAGAGGCGGGGCGCATTTAGGCCACGCCCAATCCGACGCTCTGACTTTGTATTGCGTGAAGCGGTCGCCTTGTCATTTCTGACTTATAACAAAAAACAGAACAATGTCTAAAAGCTGATGTGTGACAAGGTGTACAGCAAACAAGCTAAAAACACAGAAATACGTTTTTATAAGCTGTCGACCCAAAAAAAGGAGACAAAAGTGGATACAGGCTATCAGACGTGAAGCTTCAGCAGGAAGAATGGGTACATTTTGGGATCCTCACACTCATTATGCCTACGTGTGCAGTAAACATTTTGTCACTGTTAAGTCAAATATCCAAATGTCAGTTTTATATATTATATTTCCTGTCGCTGGTCCCCTCCAGTGGGTGTAGTTCTCAGAGTAATAACATATCGCGCTCTGTCTCAATTGCCGATATCCACTTTTGTGTCCTCAAACGCTCGTTTTTTGGGTCAACAGCGTATAAAACTTCTGGGTTTTTGGTTCTTAGCTTGTTTGCTGTACACCTTGTCACACATTTTAGACATTGTTCGGTTTTTTGTATAATGACAAGGAGGCCGGATCAATGGAGACGGTTGGTTTGTTCTCCCCCCCGGTGGGCGTGGTTTTCAGATTATGACGCGTGTCGCTCTGTCTCTATAGACCCCTGCAATGTTTGTAAACATCGAAAACCTAGGCTGGGTGCGCGCGCAGCATGGGGTCAGAAAAACAACGCGATCTACTGTTGTCATAGTGAAAGCGCTAATGTAAAGCTAGTCTGCTAAGTCTGTAGCATGCCACAGGTCACAATTATTGTCAGATATCAAACTTCACCTAACTATTAAATCAGTCTACAGTTTACAGGAAACATTTTGTTTACTTACCATGGCTTAACCTACTGTTGTTGTCACAATGTTGGCGCTAGCCTGCGGCTAACTACTACCACTTTTTGTAACACTTTACTCTTTTTACCTCGGCTTAGTCACTGAATTTCAGAGCACCGGGTAATGGACCAGTAGCTTAGGTTCGTTACAGAGGCCAAGTATTTATTAGGCACATATAAAACACAGACAATGACTAGAAACATACCAATTTATATTGTTTGTGCAAAATTAAATGAATGTAAATGAAGTAAATTACAATAACAATGAAATGAGTTTCTTCTCAATCTTGTTTCTTTTTAGATATCTTCTCCAAGTGTTATTTTCAGCTCTGTTGTTATTTAAATAGTTTTTTTAATATTTATATTCTAATTATATGGTTTATAGCTTAAATTATTCTCCTATTTTGAGCCTCTACAAACACGAGCCTCTTTGATCGTAGCATTGTCCCAGTCTTAATAGCTTGCAGCCACAGATGTCGTCTATTTTTTTTTTTTTTAACGGATGAGATCCTGCAGGAATCCTGAAAAACTTGAACTGTGATTTTCACAGTTCACGATGCAACAAGTAGGGATTTTTTTCTTGACGAGAAATTCTCTGGTTAACACAATTCAATGGGATGGAATGAACTTTCTGACCCCGACATGCGCACTGCGAACCGCAAATTTTCCTGTGACGTGAACCGTGAAGGGGTCTATAGAGGCAATCCGCCTGTCACTCAAGTGGCCACGGCCTTAATTATGCCGAATTTTAAGGCTTAATATAATTTAAATGGAGTTATAAAAAAAAATTCACCCCTCTCACAGTTGTCATGAAGTGCAAAGTTAGCTATATAGACCAAAACCACTTTTTGTACCAGGCTGTAAACATGTTTTTTTCTGCTGTAAAGTTGGGCATTTTAACATGGGGGAGATACAGATTTGACTTTCTTCTGGAGCCTGACTCTAGCGGCCAGTCGATGAATTGCAGTTTAAGTCACTTCCGTGTTGGATTCAAGAGAGACTGCGGGAGGATGCCACTTGGATTTTATGCAATTTTAATGCAATTTCAACAGAGGGGGACAAAACAAAATCCACCCCTCCCCCCACACACGATGTTAAGGGGGCCCACAGCAACAACCTGCACTGGGGTCCCAGATACCCTACGGCCCTGGCCACCATTGTATCATTGTTTTTGCTTTCGAAGACACTGCTTTTGGGAGCTTTCAAAACACTGCTTCGTGATGCTTTAAAAGTTTTGGAGTGTCTATTTACACCAAGTGCAAATAGCGTGCCTTGTTGGCAAGTGCGATTTACACTAGCTCTGCCCAACACTGCCTGGTTGGGCCACACAAGATTAAAAAAGATGTGCTTGTTTTATGTCTTCAGTGGTGTAGTCAGTAGAGCATAAGCTTCATGAAACTAGATTTTGATGCAATCGACCGGTGTTCGAATCCGCATTTTGCCAAGCTCGCTCTTCTCCCTTTCCCCATCACATATCAATAAATATGAAGAAAATGTGGAAATAAAGTGCCTAACAAAATGTTTAATAATAATAAAAGCATTTATTGGGTAGGGTTAGGGGTAGGTGTAGGGAGGGCTTTTATTGTCCCATTAAGGTGACGTCCATTTAATTATTTTAATAAATATAATCATTTACACACTATGTTATTACTGCATCCTGTTATTGTACAACAAATATGAGGTGCAAATATCTGCCGAAATAAAGTGTAAATAGCATCCAATTACTATTTACACATATTGCAATGAACTGCTACTTTTACATGGTGAAAATATATATCACTATTTTCAAATGGCAAATAGCCACTGCCAAAAATGTTTGTTTGTTTCGAATCAGTGGTTCGGAGCTTGTATCATTAGGTGATACTAATGAGCTCGTACAAATTGTTACATGTTTAATGAACTGGTTGTGAGTTGTCAATCTATGTATGTTATCAATGATGCATTATAGGTAAGAATCTTGTTCAGACTTGTAACTCTCCTATTTCAAACATCAGCTTGCTTCAGTATTTTATTTCATTGTACATCCGTTCTGTCTAAAGAGGAAGTCAGACTGTGACGTTAATAAATGGCAGGACAGGAAGAAGCTCTTCACCTACAAACTACAAGCATGCACAAGCTGTTTGTTCACTCAGCAGATCAAACCACATTTCTGAAAACAAAGCAGGTTTCAGTTTGACTGATGAAGCTGAAGTGGTCATGTCAGATGTAAAACTGATAATGTGAGATGGTGGGCGTTTCAACTTTTGTATTTTGCCAAACACAACAATTGATAATCGAGTTATAATAACTATTTTTTTTAAAAGTTCTGTTGTCATTAAATTCAGGGATATTCACTCAATATTCTTCTACTTACATGTTTAACACAGATAGGCAATTTAAAAATATATCAATGTTAAATGATAAAGAATTAGGAATTCTTATGTTTTCTGCCATACAGTCTTCAAACAGTTATAGTCTTAATAAGGGCCAGAAAAACACATATATTTTATAACCATACATTATACTTTATATATCATATAACTCATACTTGTTCAGAGAGTGTGTGCGTGAACTATAAGAGGGGCGACTCTGTCGTGGGAGGATTCAGATTCACACATCAGATTAACAGTTTGAGTGTTTTGATGGCTAGTTCAGACACTTAAAGAAAATGTTTCACATGTTTGTTTTTTTCTCTTTGTGCTGCTGGCTTCTGATTGGTAAGTTATAAAAGCATTTTACGCTTAATTTTTTCAGTTTAAGAGCAATAAGCTACTGCGAAATTACACTTTCGTGAGACATTATTGTGAGATCTACTTTGGATTCAGGTCTCAGATTGTGATCAGAAATCAGGGAATTTTTAAGTTGTGAAAAGTCATGCAAATGTATAGGAATTTTAATAATTTTCCATGGCGATTAACATTTCATATTAAAAATCACAGAAAAGTAATGGAGATTTCTAAAGAATATAAAATAAAACTATTAATACTCAGTTGCTTTGAAATGTCAGGTATTTTGGTGGGTTTTAAATGCATGTTGACATGAAAATAGAAATCCTTGCCACGGTCGCCAGCCATAAAGATGAAATTATTGGTTCACACATCAGTTTTTTTTCATGTATATCATTCATTTTCCTATGTGTCTCTGCTGCTGTTCTACAATTTAAATGTGTAAGGTTACTAATTACAGCTGATTTCAGAAACCTTTATCTATGAAAAATTTAATTTTCTTTTTGTTCTCCAGGTGTGTTTGGTGAGTCAGTGTCAGTGATGGAGGGAGATTCAGTCACTCTAAACACTGATGTTACTGAAATACAGGAAGACGACGATATACTGTGGAAATATGGAGCTGAAAACTCTCCAATAGCTCGAATCAGTAGAACTGATGGAATCTTCTCCACATATGATGATGTTCCTGATGGGAGATTTAGAGACAGACTGAAGCTGGACGATCAAACTGGATCTCTGACCATCACAAACATCACAACTGAACATGATGGACATTATGAACTAGAGATAAGTGGACTGAAACTGACATCAAAAACATTCAGTGTTTCTGTCTATGGTGAGTAGAGATCATTTGTCCAAGCATTCACAAATACTTATTTTATTTTTTACTTACTACAGGGCTGTTGAATGCTTGAATCTGATTGGCTGATGAATGTTCTAAGGTGTGCAATTATTTTCAGGGAAACGCACGACTAAAGTAGTTCCAGCAGGTTTTGACCGCATTACAGTTCCATATCGCTTGATCGCCAAATGATTTCAGTTATTTCAAAGGTCCACCGACAGCAAAAGAACCAAAACCCACAGCGACACTCACCAAGCAAATAAATATAGTAAACACTAGGATAAAAACAACAAATTATTTCCATGATTTTTGCCACAAAATTACATTTTATTAGGCTATGTACGTTTTCTCCCGCTCTGTCTGTCAAACGCACATACAGTATGGACCATAGACTATATAAAAAAGATAACAACAACAAGAGACAATTCCGCTTTACTCTCTTGGACATGGATATGGACATGGTTTGCGCAGTAGTGACCTCAGGACCCGAGCATTATTCTGCTATCAGTGGCTCAAGCCTCTGTTACTAGCTCTAAAATGGAATTAGCAATGGAGGCTTGGGATGAAATGCGTAAGAAATTAGTCCTGCACACAATAGTGTTTTAAGGACAAAACCAGCCCGGAGTCAATTATTCCTTACTGTAAAGTTTACTCATTATATACTTTGAAATTACAGACTGTATAAACACTCACCCAACACATTGAACTAAAAATAAGATTGTGGATTAGAATTACCTATATTTCTGTTTATTCTCTCATGTTTTCCAGCTCGTCTGCCTGTTCCTGTCATCAGCAGTAACTCTTCACAATGTTCATCATCATCATCATCATGTTCACTGGTGTGTTCAGTGTTGAATGTGAGTCATGTGACTCTCTCCTGGTACAAAGGAAACAGTTTATTGTCCAGCATCAGTGTGTCTGATCTCAGCATCAGTCTCTCTCTACCTCTGGAGGTGGAATATCAGGATAAAAACACCTACAGCTGTGTGCTGAACAATCCCATCAGCCACCAGACCAGACATCCCAACATCACTCAACTCTGTCACGCATGTGCAGGTACAACAGCAACGCTGATATATGTGTTTATTTACTGACCTGATCTCTGTCTTGTAGATCAGACTGATGCAGTCACTTCTTTCTTTATCATCACAGAACTAGACAAACTCTCTTCTCCTCCAGGCTCAGTCTCTCTGATAGTGTTGATCTCTGCTGCTGCTGGACCTCTGTTGATTGTAGCAGGATTTGGGATCTTCTGGATCTGCAGGAAACACAGAAAAACTAATGGTGAAGGCAAGAGTAACCTATTTTAAACAAGTATTATAACAAATAATACTTTAAATGTACACTGTAAATATTGTAATTTAATCATAGTTATTCTCAGAAATCAAATTGATATAGTGCGCAAATATAGTGTATATACACTCACCTAAAGGATTATTAGGAACACCTGTTCAATTTCTCATTAATGCAATTATCTAATCAACCAATCACATGGCAGTTGCTTCAATGCATTTAGGGGTGTGGTCCTGGTCAAGACAATCTCCTGAACTCCAAACTGAATGTCAGAATGGGAAAGAAAGGTGATTTAAGCAATTTTGAGCGTGGCATGGTTGTTGGTGCCAGACGGGCCGGTCTGAGTATTTCACAATCTGCTCAGTTACTGGGATTTTCACGCACAACTATTTGTAGAGTTTACAAAGAATGGTGTGAAAAGGGAAAAACATCCAGTATGCGGCAGTCCTGTGGGCGAAAATGCCTTGTTGATGCTAGAGGTCAGAGGAGAATGGGCCGACTGATTCAAGCTGATAGAAGAGCAACTTTAACTGAAATAACCACTTGTTACAACCGAGGTATGCAGCAAAGCATTTGTGAAGCCACAACACGCACAACCTTGAGGCGGATGGGCTACAACAGCAGAAGACCCCACCGGGTACCACTCATCTCCACTACAAATAGGAAAAAGAGGCTACAATTTGCACGAGCTCACCAAAATTGGACAGTTGAAGACTGGAAAAATGTTGCCTGGTCTGATGAGTCTCGATTTCTGTTGAGACATTCAGATGGTAGAGTCAGAATTTGGCGTAAACAGAATGAGAACATGGATCCATCATGCCTTGTTACCACTGTGCAGGCTGGTGGTGGTGGTGTAATGGTGTGGGGGATGTTTTCTTGGCACACTTTAGGCCCCTTAGTGCCAATTGGGCATCGTTTAAATGCCACGGTCTACCTGAGCATTGTTTCTGACCATGTCCATCCCTTTATGACCACCATGTACCCATCCTCTGATGGCTACTTCCAGCAGGATAATGCACCATGTCACAAAGCTCGAATCATTTCAAATTGGTTTCTTGAACATGACAATGAGTTCACTGTACTAAAATGGCCCCCACAGTCACCAGATCTCAACCCAATAGAGCATCTTTGGGATGTGGTGGAACGGGAGCTTCGTGCCCTGGATGTGCATCCCACAAATCTCCATCAACTGCAAGATGCTATCCTATCAATATGGGCCAACATTTCTAAAGAATGTTTTCAGCACCTTGTTGAATCAATGCCACGTAGAATTAAGGCAGTTCTGTAGGCGAAAGGGGGTCAAACACAGTATTAGTATGGTGTTCCTAATAATCCTTTAGGTGAGTGTATTTAATATAGTACTTAAATTAATATCACTGAATGTCTCACTGGCACATTTCTCAATCTACATTAATTCAAATCTGCATTAATTCAATAATAAATCAACTTGACTGCCCTAATAACACATGTGTTGTAAAGAAACAGATCGAGCAGAGATAGTTTTGTTGTTCTAATGAATCTATTATTACTGTTGTGCAGAAGAGATCACTTACGCTGAGCCAACATTCTACAAAAGAAAAGCACATAAATCGGTAAGATCAAATATTCCTAATTTATGTTATCTTTGTATCATTTCAGTGATGAGTCAGATTTACATGTGTGTGCTTGTCAGCTGGGCTTGACATGAAGTTTTTAGCTCACTAGCTGCTGTGGTTTGTGTTTTTCCAAAGTCTCTAGGCACTCTGCATTTTAACTGGCCACAATTTTGACATTGATACCACGGGGAAAAACTGCCATATAGATATTTTTAATATCATCGCATAATTTGGCAGCAGGTTTCACTGCTGTCACTTTAAGATCTGACGCACGGATCCATTATACTGTTACACACGCATTTTCTTTCTCAACTGTTTACGTTCATTTAAAACATAACTGACTGTGTTTACCTGAAGACCGGCATTTTGACATTATTTTTTGTGTGTTTGACTGTTTAAAGGTGGGGTAAGTGCTTTCTGGTAACCGATGTTGATTTCAAATCACCAAAACAAACACGCCCCTATTTCGATAGCTCCGCCCCACACATATGTAACTCAGGCAACGACTATGGCAGAATCTGTTGTGCCAGCCGCTGAGGGTATAATGTCATCAATAAGTGAAAGCAATGTGTGTTACTATTGTAAGCCAGGTCGAATGTTCAATGAAAAAGTTATCCCTTCCATCCCAAAAACACAAACACAGTTCTCATGAACAACTCGAGAGCACGAGCATGACAGTCCAACTAACGTTATCGTTATCGTTAACGTTAACGTCTAACTAACATATTACAATTATGACAAGATTCGAGGGTTACATCGATCACAAAAATAGGAACGAAAGGAGTATATCTTGTGTATATTAGGAGTTTATTATCTTACTGTTCGGACACACAAGCTGACGCTTGAAACAGACAGCGAGGAGGTTTGGACGCTCCAGGCTTATATGGTGTGGAAATTAATGGGTCTTTCATCGCTGAAGTGAACGACAATACGATCGCAAATGGACAAACAAGTGAACATGACACACGTGCATATTCAAGCAAAAGCCAGCATATATTAGTTCTGTGAAACAAAACAAAACCAATGTTACTCACCTATCGAGAAGAAATAATGCAACCTCGGCCTTCGCTCCTTGAGTTCTCTCCAGCGCTGGAAAGCTGATCCGATATTTATCTATATTGAATCACGTTTTCACCCCACAAGAGCTGCAGTTTTGGAGATGCTCTGACCCAGTCGTCTAGCCATCACAATTTGGCCCTTGTCAAACTCGCTCAAATCCTTACGCTTGCCCATTTTTCCTGCTTCTAACACATCAACTTTGAGGACAAAATGTTCACTTGCTACCTAATATATCCCACTGTCAGTGGTCATAATGTTATGCCTGATCGGTGTATATATGAGATGTACTTTAGAATTCAGAGAAAAAACTTATGAGATACAAACTGGCAAATCTGAGAGGAAAAGTCTGAATTGTGAGATTGTGACACTGTAAAAAAAAATCATAATGTGAGATAAAATTTTTTTTTATTATTATTATATTTTGTTTTACAGAAAATAAAAGCAGAGGATCATGTGGAAGAGGACGCTGTGGTGTATGTATCTGTCGCCATGAGTAGATGATCGAACTCAGATCCAGCTGTCTCTACGAACCTTTGGTCTGTGGTTGTGTTTTGGGATTGAGAACTGAATTTAGCACAAATCCTGAAAGAAAATAATTTCAGGAAATCCCAGCAGACATACAGAAGGATCATTCCGGGATTTTGAAGTGTGACGAGAGATGGATTAATAAAATGCTCTCCTAAAGACTGCTTTGCAATTCAATGACTTCTAACCCAGACAGCAACATGGTGTCGGTCCAGATCCGGCCCACATCTGGTACACATGGATTCCACACTTACCAAATGTGGGCCGGATCTGCCTGACTCTTAAAGACTCAAAACTATTTTGTTTTCTGTTAGAAAACACTTTCATTTTGCTTTCTCATAATGAAAACTGATAATAAGCAGGACTATGTAGAATTACATTAGTACAGAGATGGGTTTGATCTGTTTGGAGGACAAACATCTTTTGCATGAGCATGTGTCTGGAGGTTTGTGGTTGGTTCATGCACATATATCTTGATGTGTCAGTAGCATGCGGTTGAAGAGTGTTTTTCCATTCCTGCCACCATGATGTTTACCTTCTGCTATTCATTTTAACTGCTTTACACAAAACAGCCTTATTACTAAAACACTGAACCCATTAATTCTGATGTTTGACAACAAAGGTGGTCTCAAGTCAAACTGTAAATATGAAAATATCATAAACTTTTAGTGCAAATGCATCATGACTTATAAACATGCTGTGATGCTGCAGATAAGCAGTGCAGTATTTCCAGCTCTAGAGTTATTTTTAAGAACTATTCTAGATCACATCTTTTTTTTAATAAAGAACACACCCTGTTTTTGTCAATGTCTGAGTCATTTTAAGAATAAATGCAATGCATTTTCTGCTGTGATATTTATGGTTTAATGCAGTGATAACTAACAACACTGCTAACAAACTACACATTTTGTCAAAGTAGTAGTTTTAACAACTTGAATGCCATTTTTCTCATTTGCAGTTGTGACTGTGTTTGTCTTTGTAGGCGTGTCTCCTGAGCTGTAATGTCTTGTGACTGATGACTCAGTATTAAAACTCCTTCAGCCAATGAGGAAAAAACACACAATACACAACTGAAACAATAGCAGCTCTACTTCTGTCAGATGAGATGTTGAAGGTGTTTGTATAGGCTACTGTACCCTACTCTGTGGTTAGGATGCTTTGGGTGGTTGTTTGCTAGTCAAAAGAGTGATTTGAGGAATAATTTACGTCTGTAGGATAAGGCTGAAACCGTGCAGGACTGTTTACACACTAATGGGTATTTATAAGGTCATTTCAACTCTGAAAGTCATGATTTCCAACTTCTACACAAAAAAGTGCACCGTATGCCACCTAAACTCGGATTTATGGATGTCTACAAAAACTTAGCTGTCGCAGTGTATATAACGCCATGGCAATGTGACGGCCTCTGGAGAGATGTGCAGAGTGATGGTAAACATTCACTTTTACTGTATTCAATTGAAGTTCATTAAAGGAGTCAAAGGACTACACAATAATAAAACCTAACGTGTGACACTAAATGAACTTATCTGTTGATAATCGCAAACTTTTGACGTCCAGAAAGATGAACCATAATGCCACAGAATAAATCATGTCCTTATACTGAAACACTGCAGGTTTGCTTTATCCAGACTGACTCCTGACTTCAGCTGTGGCACATTAAGGGCGGTAAAATAATAGCCCTATTTGGCAAAATTTTGTGTCATATCTCGAATTCATTTATATTGTGAATTAGCATTTCACCCTTTGCTGGGTATTTGATCGACTGGTAGACCTGGCTCAAGGTTTGTGGGCCAAGTGGGCCGGAGGTGTTCCATAAACTAGATGCATTTTTTCAAAATTATGATTTTGATTTTATTTTTTCCTGATCACTTTTGTAATTTCTGATTTTATAAGAAAAGGGGCAAGTTTTGAAAGGGACTAACACAAACAATACTTTCAGGTACATGATCAGTTGACGTAATTTCTACAGGTTCTGATAGATCAACAGTACAGATAAACTATCATAAGGGTCACAGCTGCTGATTCTTCAACATAGAGTGTAAAAAAATATAGACGTAGTGTCCGTGACGTCACCCGTAGGTTTCTCAAGTTTTTCTGCTGTAAAGTTGGGCATTTTAACATGGGAGAGATACAGATTTGACTCCCTTTTGGAGCCCTTTTGGTGTCTAGCGGCCAGTTGATGAATTGTAGTTTAAGTCACTTCTGTGTTGGATTCAAGAGAGACAGAGGGAGTTTGTGGCTTGTTCTTCAACTGATCTTTCATATGTCTCCTCCTCTTGTGGATCTGATGCCACACATCTGATCAGCCACTGTAGCCACACCCACCAGAGCAGAGACGACCAATCGCATCACAGCTTCAGTAGAACCACAACAGTGGACGTGGACTTCTGAAAAAGAAAATAATCAATGATAAAATAGTTATTTTCAACAAGCTGACATTGACACAAATACATGTACTGTAATTATGATTAAAAACAGCAATGTTGAAAGAAAAAAATATGGGGGATTTATTTGGGGCTTTCACAGTGTGAATCACTTGCAACTTTCATTGTGGGAAGGAAAAAAACAATCACACGTATGTCAGCCGTGCTGTTGTACCTGCACATGTGTGACAGAGTTGAGTGATGTTGGGATGTCTGGTCTGGTGGCTGATGGGATTGTTCAGCACACAGCTGTAGGTGTTTTTATCCTGATATTCCACCTCCAGAGGTAGAGAGAGACTGATGCTGAGATCAGACACACTTATCAGGTCAAACTACACTTCTTTGTAAATAAATGAGACCACAAAAGTTTCACTTTGACACACAGACTGAGCTGTTGGTCGCATTCACTGAACACAAAAAATGTACAAAGCTGTCACCGGGGCAGTACCCTATATACAAAAGCGAAAAGGTACATCTTTGTTCCTTATTTACCCCTAAATAGCACATATTAGTACATTTTAGTTTTTGTACCTTATGGTACTGCCCCAGTGACGGCTTTGTACCTTTTTTCTGAGAGTGAATCACATGGTGGTTTTCTATGGGTCTGTACCGTCTGTTTAAACAGAATGTGGTTTTAAAAAAATGAAAATGTTTTTTTTAACCTTGTAATTAGTTCTAGTTCAACACATTCAGGCCTGTTTGCACATCAGTTGTGAACATGCTTTGTCTTTCTCACTGATGCTTTCTATAGCAAATGCATTAGGGTATGCATCATTACACACATTCATAGGCTAAAGTTACTCCATGAATTGCATCCTAATTCATTACAATAGTTAAGTTTGTGCAGGGCTCATGTCATGAAGTTTCAAATGTAGGTTCGGGATGTCTAATCATTCAGTGGTGTCAATCATCATTTTGAGCGTACATAAGCAGCAGTCATTGAGCCGTCCCAACGAGAGATATCCAGCTGCAGAACTTCAGCAGCAGTTTCAGACTATCAATTTCTTAAATATGATTTATTTTCACATGGATAAGATATCATGATGTACAATAAGCAATATTTAAAAAAAATAATGTTAACAGATATTACAAAACAATATTTTGTTGTTCATACAAGCATGATGGAGAATACAGAGAGTTGTCTTGGTTTGTAATATTTCTGTCATGATGTGGTGAACTAAATTATTAGTTTAATTAATATTAAGTGTTTATCTGCTAAAAATATTGAATCTGTGCACGAATTGAAGCTTGATTTTGTTGTCATACTTTATTGTATAGACATTTTTTTCCTGTGGCCAGTTGAAAACATAAATCATAAGTTTTTAATAATTTAATATTATTAATATTTATAATAATATTAATAATACCTCTAATTTGACAAATGCAAAATCATAAAAAAATACTATATATATATTAATTTAATTTTAGCATAGGATATGATCCGTGTTGATGTTTTATTGAAAATGTTTTATTTAAAGTCACCATTATGGTGATCAGTGTTTAGTGCTTTAGTTGTGCTCTTGACCCTTGACTTTCCTCTGGCTGCTGTGACTACAGGACACATTTGTTATGGCAAAGAGAAAATGTGATCATCAGGTCATGTTGGCTACTTATGATGATCACATAATCATCATGTAGTGATTCACTGATCTTAACTAGTGTCGAAACTGTGATTACATTGCTGATCATTTATTATGAGGGATCTAAAAAAATGCACACAACATATAAAATAGAGTGCAACAGTTCCCTCCCCCTATTCAGTGGTGTTGGCTCCGTAAGTATTTTTTCCATTCATATTTCCTGAAGGGATTTTTAAAAAGTCTTCGTTAAAGAGTTATAAGCCATGAAACAAGCCAATCGGCTACAAGGTGAATCACAACGCTAAAAACTTTGATTTGAAGCAAAAACGTTTTGCAAAAACCGGACAAAAGTTCAAAGGTATAATGTGTACTTAACAGCTTTAGTGACTGAAAGAACTACAATCCCATGAAGCATTGCAAACAATATGATCAAATTAAAAAAATGGAGAAATATCCAACTACTCATTTACAAATGTTGATGATACATATAAAAACAATATATTTTTAGTTTGTTGCATTCACCCGAGTTTTCTCGCTGCTTGAGTAATCATGGATATTTTGATTTACAAATATTGATTGCTTTGAGTCCTCCATCCTCCTTTCTTCCCATTCTTGAAAGGCAGAGCTAAGACAACAGGAAATGAAGCAAGTGTGTGTGTGTTGCTTGCCCTTCACTATACTTTCACTTACTAGCAAGTAAGCGAGGATGTCGGTTGTGGCTAGATGGGTATGCAGCAACAGCCGGAAGTGAGGCAAAATCTCACGATAAAACCAGACTGTGTTTTATTAACAGCTACACCTACCCCAACCCTAAACCTTCCCTTACAATAATGCAAATACAGTAATTAAATGACGCAATATTGATGTGCGCATGCCCAGTGGCCGTAGCTGTATCCCTTCTAGTCTTTACCAAGGAGTCCCATGGATGACAGAGCCAGAAATATCTCTTCTTCTGTTTCGGTATTCAACAAACGAATGGTGTTTAGCGCCACCTACAGGACTAGTGCAATCAGCATGAAGAAGTTAATTTGTTCTGAAAGGTCTTTTAAGTGTTTTTTCCCCAGACATGTCAGAATCAAATTGTTAAAAAAAAAGTAAATAAATAAATAATCTTGGGATTTGTCCCATAAAGACTATTACAGTAAATACTGCACCGTGACTCCAGTGTGTAAACACAATATATTTTGTTTCTCTTTTTTATCATGCAGAAGAGAAATGACAGAACAGTGTTTTCAGATTAAACTGCCAGTGGATTTAAATTGTTAATCAATGTGATCTTTTGAGCAGCAGGTTTCAAAGCAAATTCAGAGAACTGAATAAATCTTTAAGTGAAGTTATTAAACATAATTTCGGGAGGAGTACGCCTATCTAATCTTCCAATTAATACCAAGGTATAAAACCAGCAGCTCACCTCTTCCCGTTGTTAGTTCTTGCAGCATCCCTCCTCCTCCCCTGCTCCTCCTTTTTGTACAATTTTGCCTGTTATAGGGGGCAATCGGAGCTTCGGTATAATATCCTCTCCGAGCCCCTCTATAGCAGACAGCAAGCCAAATCACTAAGATTATATGGGCACACAAACTCGTGAACTATAATATAGCAAAGCACACAAGAAACTGTACGTGAATGTGATTCACTTGAAGACTTGAGCAGCTCAATGTGAAACCTCTAGTGACTTCTGTACAGAGTTGTGGTTTGATCAGTGTGTCTTTATTTAAACATGTGGTTTGTGTGATCGGCTGATGGCAACACGAGAAAACACACTCAAACACTTAGTGACCGTCCTAAGACCATTCCACACGTTTAACAGCAAAACACTGATAAAACATCTGAAATCTATTGTTGCTGCAAAAATAATATTGAATAGAATATTTAAAATAGAATATTTTAAACCAATGCATGCGAGAGTAGCTTGTACGTGTGCAGGGAGTGGGTGGTGCTCAAATATTATTGGTGGAGGAATCACACGCAACACTATCTCACAGTTTAACTCTGTCCTGTTAGTTCACAATCTCTGAAGTGTTCACATACTACAAGAGCGACTATCTGAACATGTTTGTGTTGTTCTGCTTGTGCCGTCTAGTTGGTGAGTTATAATCATATTCATTTTAACATAACACTTGCTTTAGTTTTAATATATCTACAGAGATCCAGATTTCCTAGATGAAAGATGCTCAAACCAAACGGAAACTTTATTGTGAGATGAAAAAATAAATCACTGAATGATTTAAAAGTTTATTTTACTGTTTATTGTATAGTTTCTGGTTTCTTATTTAAAGAAAACTATGATGAAACACTTGATAGTAGAGAGAATATATTTTCATATGGGCAAATAGTCAAGGGCTGTTCATTTGGGCCTTTTAGTCGAAGTATGTATCTCTGTGAAACGTTAGTGAGGCGTTTTCAGCTGCTTTATTTTATTTGTTCTATTTGGCTCCCCATAACTCTTCATTCTCCAGAGCAGAGGCACTGAAGGAGCCAATCAGATTTAAGATGAGATGAATGCTCCTGTAGCTCCACCTGTATTGTGCTTACAGTGCCAGATAACTGAACATAACACCTCAAAAACTATTAATCCCCACTACTCGTGTCTGCTGCTGTTCATCATTACAGTTACAAAACTGATCTACTGTATGCTTAATCTGTGAGTCTGTTCTTCGGGTGTGTTTGCTGATACAGACGGACTGAAGTCAGTCAGGGAGATTCAGTCACTCTAAACTCTGATCTCACTGAAATGATGGATGAAGATCTGATTCTGTGGAGGTTTGGACCTGAAAACACTTTAATAGCTCAAATCAGTGTAATGGACGACAGCATGACTGTATATGATGATGTTCTTGATGGGAGATTCAGCTGGACGATCAAACTGGATCTCTGACCATCACAAACATCACAACTGAACATGCTGGAGATTATAAACTACAGATCATCAGTGTGATAAAGGTTTCAGTCTCACTGTCTATGGTGAGTTTAATGTTTGTTTCACCTGTTTTTAGCTTTAAAGTAGACATATCTTAATTATTAAAATGACTAAATCCTTTCAATAATCAATATTCCTCTCTGATATCTCTCCGTATGTGTAAATAATAACTTTTTTTTGTATAAATATATGGAGAGGAATGAAGATGACAAGACGCTCACTGACACTTCAATAAACACAACTATTCACATTTCTCTCTTTTTCAGCTCGTCTGCCTGTTCCTGTCATCATCAGTACCTCTTCACAATGTTCTTCATCATCATCATCATCATCATCATGTTCACTGGTGTGTTCAGCGGTGAATGTGAGTCATGTGACTCTCTCCTGGTACAAAGGAAAGTTTATTGTCCAGCATCAGTGTCTGATCTCAGCATCAGTCTCTCTCTACCTCTGGAGGTGGAATATCAGGATAAAAACACCTACAGCTGTGTGCTGAACAATCCCATCAGCCACCAGACCAGACATCCCAACATCACTCAACTCTGTCACACATGATTGGTCATTACTGCGCTGATGGGCGTGGCTGCTGCTGTTCTTCTGCTCAATGACGTCAGAGCTACAAGAGTTAAAATGGAGAAAACAGAACAGATGTCATACATATATTGTGATGTATATTGCAGTTTTAAAATATGTGTGGTCTAATTGTTTATTGATTGTGAAGCTTTGCTTACCTATTCTCTCTGAACTGGATTGTAAAAGTTCATTACCCAAATCTGGTGTATTGGGACCATCTGTTTGCCAAAACGATGAATATTCTTGAATATTTCATTTTATTCTGTAATGCCATCTATTTTACATTTCTTTCTTATTTTTGATGTATAATTGTATGCAGCAACCCCAAAAATATAAATGTAAAAAATATTGTCGCACCAATAAATCACTGTAGAATTGAACTGAATGTTACCTCAAACTGATATACATATATGAATCATATATAGGCCTAAATGGTAATTTAAGGGTGTAATAAAAGAGTAAAGTTGTTCATAAACGTTACAGATATTATATCTCAAAAGCTGGAGGATCATTCTAATTTCTGAGAGAAAGTGAAAGTCCTGACCAGTGACTTTTTTGTCCTTGATTTGATGGCAAGTAGGGCATAAATTACATACGCAAAATAAAAAGGTTGCAAGTCATTCTGAATAGACACATAACCAACACATATTTAGAAAGCCAACACTTGAGAGTTTACAGTTCAAGACTCTGACTGTTATTAATATGAAGATATATAATCTCAAAAATAAAAAATATTAACAATATATATTTTAAATGTATATAAAATGATGTGGCTGTAGAAACACAATCAAGCTGAAGCCACAGGTCTGCTCATGCTTCATTTCAAATCTGAGGATGTTGTCTCTAAAAATATTAATTTTATGAAACATTTTCTACGACCATGCCATGCTTTGGTTCCTCAAGCCAGTGGCATCGTCTAGGACTGCCAGGTCTAGTCATTTCAAAAGCATGTCTAAATTACCATAATTTTGAGATTTCAATTTGTAAAAAGCATTAACGTCCTTGTAGAGTTTGTAATTATGGGAATTTTGGGAGCGCTCCTACTTGTACCACATGACTGCTGTACCACCTGACCGCTGCAGATTCATTTAGGTATTGATAGTGTTGCCATAGAAACACAATTCCCAGTCTGAGGATGTGAACATCTCCGAATATAATGTCAAGGTTTGTAAGCAAGTTCACAGCAAGGTTTGTAGAAAGTTCACAGCTAAACAGATACGCAAAGCATTTGTGAAGCCACAACACGCACAACCTTGAGGCGGATGGGCTACAACAGCAGAAGACCCCACCGGGTACCACTCATCTCCACTACAAATAGGAAAAAGAGGCTACAATTTGCACGAGCTCACCAAAATTGGACAGTTGAAGACTGGAAAAATGTTGCTGAGTCTCGATTTCTGTTGAGACATTCAGATGGTAGAGTCAGAATTTGACGTAAACAGAATGAGAACATGGATCCATGGTTGTAATCTCGAGACTACTGTAATTACGGCATGCTGTGAATGCAGCGAAAAGTACCCGGATGACCCAATACTTCCAGCAAGATTCTGAAGTGTGCATTTGATGGACACTTTACTATCCCATGAGCCCACGGGAGGGAGTTTATGAATGGCGGTGAAGCGATGCCACTGACGCAGTAACAACAGGGCGGTTGTAGTATGTCCGAATTGCATTCATACTACCCATATTCATAGTATAAAGTGAAGTAAATTCAGCCACAGAGAACTCTGGATGCATTTGGATCCCCATATAAGGGTTTTCCTGGAATATCATAAGTGTAATGACTTCTGTGAGTCTCACTTGTGGACTTTTTGCACGAGGGCGCCCTCTGGCTTCCAGTATGAATAAAACAGACATCACATGAGAGTGTTTAGCGCTCCATGATGTTCACATTGCCTCGTTTTGGATAAGAATAAAATGTCAGGTCATGCATAGACTATCCTGTGTCTTTGAATATCTAGTTTTATACACATTAGCCCATGAAAACCTCTACGTGAACACATTTGCCTTAAAAAAAAGTGCAGGGATGGGGGTTGTGGGTTAGGGGCGAATTTAAGTTTTTTTAAAAGCGCATGCTTGTAAATATGAGATCTGTACCAAAAATATGCTGCTGGAGGCTGAATGTGAGTGTGATTTGCAATCACTGCAGTCCAGTTTATGAACATGAACAGAGAGGACATATTTCATGAAACAAAAAAGATTTCTTTGTAGTTTTGTCCATAAATTAACTTGGACATAGGCTTATGGGAAATTGCTCTGTCTGTTTCACATCGGCCAAAATAGACAAGAAAATGTACAAACTCCACAATAAAAATATTCAACTCAATTCATTCAGCAATTAAAGCAATTATCAGGAAAGATGGGTAATGAGGCCTTCAGGGGTGTTAGTTAAGTCACTAGAGGGAGCAGGAATTTAACTTTCCAAGATAAGCATATCACTTTTTGAAATTACTTTTATGAAAAAAATAGGCTCAGTGCCTGCCTTTACATCACATTGGAAGTCTCCATCAGTACATCATTCACAGCATTAAACCGATGTCGCTCTTACAGGACAGCAGCAAATATGATCAAGAGCTTTTATTACATATATTAGGCCTACATTACGTGAGTGTTTTTGTTCCAAGATAAGCTTTTTCAAGAAATTACTTATGAAGCTTTGTTGATTCAGCTTCAATAAACCTTAAATAACAATCTTTTTCAACAGCATTTAAACAGATTATGTGTTATGTTTATTCACATTTTTATGTTAAAGCAAATGACAAGTTCCTTCATATAGCATAATATCCCACAGTTTTAAAGTGCTTTACATAAAGTAATTCAACAGAATAAAGGTAAGAAACAAATGTAATTGTAAAAAGCAGTAGATATATTCATTAAAATGCACATTAAATAAATAAAAAAACTGGCAATGTGCAGTGTGCATACAGAAAGTTCACAGCTAAACAGATACGTTAGTATTTATAGATGCTAATGAAGACAACAGTATCACGGTGACAGATTCATTTCTCACAGATTTGGCGGTTCTTTCTGAACCAATTACATTAGAAAACATAATTTTATGAATTGCCATTTTTGTATGAAATTGTATGCACATTTTGTGCATTTGCCACAACATAAAATAGTTACAAAATGTTATCATCCTTCACAACAAGGCACAAAATCACCATCTCGTACCTTCACGGTTCCTCTGTGGTGAAACGAGCTGCTAACCTCCACCTGATCTACTGAAACCACAGACCGCCACACCAACTTAACTGACCCACAACCAACCTTTTTTATGCTTCATATAATCTGCTAAATCAATAAATGTGATGATGATGTTGTGGGGTTCTCACCTGTAAGAAAGCAAGAAATCACAGATTGTAAAATGAGAAGAAAAAAAACAGCATTGTTTACGGTTACAGTAACTCGGCACATCTGTCATCTATGAACGAATATTTATTTTCCACTGGAATGATTGTGCTGTGATTTACATTTTTGGTCCGTGGGAACGGTGTAGCTCTTGTATGTGTACATTATAGATAATCAAAATGTTCAATAAAAATGTATTCTGGCAATTATTCAGATATTAAACCACCAAACAATTAATGAAAAAAATTATATATGCAAGAATACTGTCAATATATATATTTATAGACAGTATTCTTGCAGAGGTAAAAATCTAAATCTGCTGTACAGTGACAGTTTTCTTCAATTATATACTACAATATCTTACCTTAGTTATTTTCCAACAAAACAAAAAAACAAATTTTGCTCAGTAAAGATGATTTTCCTCTCACTATAGCATCTGTAGGTGATACTTGCCCTTTTTATAAAATCCTGCTGTGACCGTAAATCAAAAACGTTGCCACCGCCAGCAGATAACCACCAATTAACGTTAATACAATACATCCAGTGCAGTCTAAAGCAGTTAAAGAGAGACAGTCATTAGTGTGAGTAAATGTATCAGTGTTTATTCCATATCCACTGGATATTTTCTCTTCCTCTTATTATAATATATATCTGTAGGTGATACTTGCCACGTATAAGTAACATGAAGCCACCGAAAATACAAACAGCTGAACACAACAGCAGAAAAACACCAAGACATATAGAAAATACAGCAACTGAATACATACCTGAAACAGATAAAGACAGTCATTAGTGTGAGTGAATGTGTCAGTGTTTTTATTCCATATATTTTATTCTCTGGATATATTCTCTTATGTATAGATATCATTAGAGGTCCAAAGTTAAGGTAAGGAAGACTTATTCCTTTGTTAAGGTCTGCATGAAATCAAAACGAACCCCATTTACTTTTTATTTTTGTTAGCGCACATACTGGTTTTGTGGTGAACAATTAATCCATGCAAGTTAATTCACAGAAGAAAAAAAAATGTTTTTGTAATCTGCAAATTTGAAAATCACAATGTTTTAAAACGAAGCCCCACCCTCTATTTTGTCTTATTATTCAATATTCATTTACAAAATTACGTCATACGGAAGTAAAGTCAGGCGCAACTTCCTCCGGTCCATGCTGACTTTAACAAACAGAGATTTTTCCATTGTAAGTCATTTAGGCATGTTACTATAACAGCCTCATTTCCTCATTTAGCCATACCGGTCAAGAGATCATCCTCACCAGCCTCCTAAATCATAAATCACCTGCTTCTTATTCTGAAAATGTTAATACCAGAAGTAAACAGGGCAGCGACAAGGACCTTCAAAACATTTCCTACAATAATGTTCAACAAAAGCCATGTGTTTGTAATGACATGAGGGTAAGTGATTATTTTTGTGTGAACCATTTCATTGAAGTCAAGCCTACAATGCATTTCTGACACAGAAGTCAGTATAAATCAGCATTTAAGATTACACTTGAGATGGTTAAAAAGTAGATGAATTAAATGATTAAATGCATGTGGGTCATTCCATGTCAAAGTTTGACAGTAACCAATGTTTGTTTTTCTGAAGGAAAAAAAAAAAGTAGAATGAATTGGAGCCAAATTGCAGGGGACGGGGGTAAAACATGACTTTAGAAAGTTGGCAGCATCATTGTTATATTTTTACACAGAGATCAGTAGGTATATTAGTTAAATCTGTTGGCTTTACCAATATTTTGCATTATATGCCAATGGTGACAGATCAAAAAAAAAAAAAAAGAATTGGGAAAAAGCAGTTTTCAAGTATTGCATGCCTGTAACTCAAGAAGTATTAAAGATATCTTAATATCCTTTTGGATGTTGGTTCATTTTTAAGGCCCTATATAGTTTAATCCCAGATACTGGGATCTCAATGCCGCTCCATGTCCAAATTGTTATATTTAACTCATTTTCAATGGTCAAAACCCAAATGCGGGTCACTTTGCATACAGTTGATACTGTATTTAAAGAGGAATGTCTGAAGAATAAATAATGTTGAAACTAGAAATATATCAACAATTGCATAGAACATTACTGTCGGAGTGCCATAATATACAGGGAGTGCAGAATTATTAGGCAAGTTGTATTTTTGAGGATTAATTTTATTATTGAACAACAACCATGTTCTCAATGAACACAAAAAACTCATTAATATCAAAGCTGAATATTTTTGTATCAATATTTTAAGTAGTTTTTAGTTTTAGCTATTTTAGGGGGATATCTGTGTGTGCAGGTGACTATTACTGTGCATAATTATTAGGCAACTTAACAAAAAACAAATTTATACCCATTTCAATTATTTATTTTTACCAGTGAAACCAATATAACATCTCAACATTCACAAATATACATTTCTGACATTCAAAAACCAAACAAAAACAAATCAGTGACCAATATAGCCACCTTTCTTTGCAAGGACACTCAAAAGCCTGCCATCCATGGATTCTGTCAGTGTTTTGATCTGTTCACCATCAACATTGCGTGCAGCAGCAACCACAGCCTCCCAGACACTGTTCAGAGAGGTGTACCGTTTTCCCTCCTTGTAAATCGCACATTTGATGATGGACCACAGGTTCTCAATGGGGTTCAGATCAGGTGAACAAGGAGGCCATATCATTAGATTTTCTTCTTTTATACCCTTTCTTGCCAGCCACGCTGTGGAGTACTTGGACGCGTGTGATGGAGCATTGTCCTGCATGAAAATCATGTTTTTCTTGAAGGATGCAGACTTCTTCCTGTACCACTGCCTGAAGAAGGTGTCTTCCAGAAACTGGCAGTAGGACTGGGAGTTGAGCTTGACTCCATCCTCAACCCGAAAAGGCCCCACAAGCTCATCTTTGATGATACCAGCCCAAACCAGTACTCCACCTCCACCTTGCTGGCGTCTGAGTCGGACTGGAGCTCTCTGCCCTTTACCAATCCAGCCACGGGCCCATCCATCTGGCCCATCAAGACTCACTCTCATTTCATCAGTCCATAAAACCTTAGAAAAATCAGTCTTGAGATATTTCTTGGCCCAGTCTTGACGTTTCAGCTTGTGTGTCTTGTTCAGTGGTGGTCGACTTTCTGCCTTTCTTACCTTGGCCATGTCTCTGAGTATTGCACACCTTGTGCTTTTGGGCACTCCAGTGATGTTGCAGCTCTGAAATATGGCCAAACTGGTGGCAAGTGGCATCTTGGCAGCTGCACGCTTGACTTTTCTCAGTTCACGGGCAGTTATTTTGCGCCTTGGTTTTTCCACACGCTTCTTGCGACCCTGTTGACTATTTTGAATGAAACGCTTGATTGTTCGATGATCACGCTTCAGAAGCTTGGCTATTTTAAGACTGCTGCATCCCTCTGCAATATATCTCACTATTTTTGACTTTTCTGAGCCTGTCAAGTCCTTCTTTTGACCCATTTTGCCAAAGGAAAGGAAGTTGCCTAATAATTATGCACACCTGATATAGGGTGTTGATGTCATTAGACCACACCCCTTCTCATTACAGAGATGCACATCACCTAATATGCTTAATTGGTAGTAGGCTTTCCAGCCTATACAGCTTGGAGTAAGACAACATGCATAACGAGGATGATGTGGTCAAAATACTCATTTGCCTAATAATTCTGCACTCCCTGTACACTGAAATATCAAGTTGAGGCACACTCAAAAATTTCAGGGATATTTGGAAGAAGGGATTTTGTTGATTTTAACAGCTTCAGAAACTACCAAGTGATTTCCAATACACAGTGTATTTGAACTACATTAGAAACAAGTTTAATGTTTGCTCTCCGCACACACTTTATTCACATCAATAAACCAAGATTTGCATCAATTGGATTGTTTAACTATTACAATGTCCTGCTGTTATTACACGTAGTCATAGATAAAGTAGCATTCACCGCTAAGGGGGTTATTTGGTGGAATCATTGATAATACCTTAAACTTTTGATTTTAAGGGCTCACACACTTTTTACAATTAACAATGGGTAATTCTAAACCTGGGTAAATGGGATCATGGGTTATCTCATTTTATGTTTCACTGTTCATACTTTACCTGGAGTTAACAATGAATTCTGCTATTCATAATCTGACATGTCACACTATACATATGTACTTTTTTGCATATATGCAGTGTCAACAGTCATGGCTGAATAAACACAAAATCACATTTGGCTTTCAACCATTGAAAATTTGAACATGGATCTGCATTGAGATCCCAATATCTCTGGGATTGAGCCATATAGGCCCTAAAAAATTAAGATTACAAAAGAAAAGTTTATTAAGAACCAGAATCTAAAATGACATTAACCCTTTCACACTTAAGTCTAAAATATTCTGGCTGACTCCCTAGCGCGAGTTTTTCAAGGTGACCGTTATTTCGAACGTACTGGCTTGATTGTTTCCATGGTGATATGTCATCGCTTGTCACATGACACACCGCAGTCACATGACACACCACAGTCACATGACACACCGCAGTCACAACAGTGCTGTGACACAGATGATCTGCGTCTATTTCATTTTTCCTTTTTTATTAAAAATATTCACAAATTTGTAACTATAGCATGAAATATCTGATATTCCGACTGTCAAATATGGGCAAGTGGATGTGTTTTGTCGTTTAAACACCTTTATAACGATCGCAAAGTTTAGCTATAGTTTAGTTTTTTAGTTTCGCCCTTTTAATTGGTGTCAGTTCAGAGAATCGGATCTGTTGGATTTAACAACACGTGAATTCATCCACTTCTCCTGAAATACATGAAAGTAAGTGGCTGGTGAACTAGGAGAAGAATAGAGTAAACTTTAAAGTTACTTACACAATGTGTATCTGATATGAAAAAAAACTTGTTGTCTAATCATAATGGAAATGATTATTAACGCTGCTTCCATAGACATCAGTGTGTATTTTATACACTCTAAATGTATGGTTTTGCTGGTACTTATGTGTATTTAAATGTCTGAAACCTAAAATAAACATTATGTGGTTGAAAACACTGAATAGTTGTGATATATGACAAGCGATGAGCGCGTCTGTCTCTGGCTCAGCGTCAGGTAACACGCGAAAGCACATTTGAATTTAGCAGTGGATCACGTGATGCACTGACCGTTGTAATCACACCGGTGTGATCGTACGAGTGAAAGGGTTAAGATATTCTAGAAGTAAATACTAGAAGTATTAAAGATATCTTAACCCTTTCGCATGTACGATCACACCGGTGATCAACTGCTAAATTCAAATGTGCTTTTGTGCATTACCTGACTTCTATAGTTCTATACAGGATGTCCTATGAAATGGTTTTCATATAGGGAAACAAGATACATTTCTAGTTACAACAACATAATTTGTTCTTCGGACATTCCTCTTTAAATGAAAATAATTATCAGTTGTATGCAAAGTGGCCCACATTGGCACAATTTTTCTGTAAGGGGGACTTCAATTAAAATAACAAAGGAAAAGTCACTTAAAATCGAATCTACAAAATCTAAAATAACATTAAGACATCTTTACTTCTTGAGTTGCAGGCATGCAAACTTCTTTTTCACATCTTTGAACTGTCACCGTTGGCATATAATTAAACAAAGAATCTATGTGTAAAAAATTAAATAATGATATCATCTTTCTGAAGTCATTTTTACCCCACTTTAATTTGACTCCAAATATCAGGTGAAAATGGCCATTTTGACCCCTCTACACAACATTGGATTACTCAGTAAATAATCACCCATTACATTTAATATTTTGTCTTCATTTATGTATGTCTTTCTCCAGAAAAATAATATTACATTTAAAAATTTCAACCTCTGGTTGAGTTGACACGGAATGACCCATGTATTGTAGCCGACATGCATGTTAAATATTACCTTAGTAATAGAGAATGAAGGCTAGAGAAAGTGCAGCTTCAGGAAAGGGAGGACAGAAAGAGGGATGACTTGAGTCTGGCCTGATGACCTTTAACACTGTTGTCCAGGAAGGCGGAGCAGTAAAGAAGTGCAGCCCGGAAAAAAAGAGAGAGCATGTCACAATGTTTCTTTTATCATTTCCTTGACCATGTGATTATGTTCATTCAAACTGACCGGTCAGCAGATTACAGCTGCCAGTACTAAAGGTGTGACAATAAGAAGATTATAAGAACTGTACACTTTTGAGAAGAAAGAGGGGGTTGTGTGACTAATATCTTAACTAATATCACCATCTAAACATGACTGACAGAGATCAATAGAGCAATATGGGGGAAGACTCCACCCTTAAAAATAATGTGTTTTTACAGATAAATTGGAAAAAAATGTTATTAATTAACTATTATATATAAAACTATTATAAATATATATATACAGTATATATATATATATATATATATATATATATATATATATATATATAAAATAATAATAATGATATTAAAGGAGGAGGAAAACTTACTCTCTTCAAACGATTGTTCCTTCCGCATTTTGTGGGATTGTTCCTTGGTTTTGGCTGGACCTGACATTCAAAATGGAAAACACATGAGAAAAAAACCTTGAAAACACAGTTCATCATTTGTAACCTTTAAAAACAGGGACAAAAATCTCCCTGCACTGCCTCTTAAGTGCATGCTGATGGGAGCTGAATTTAGCTTTGTTCTGTTTAATGTTCAAATGATGAAAACTGACAGAAATCAGTGTGAGGTTAATGTGTTCTGAAACAGATTATGTAGATATGGAAATTAATTAACAGAGAAAAAGAATAAACAATTATGAATGTCCCTGTTCAAACAGTCCATATTGAAAAAGCACTTCATCATAATATTCAATTGGTAAAAATACTTCAGGGTAATTTACATTAAATGACTCACCGCTGACGGAAACACTGAATGTCTTTATGGTGTCGCCCATGCTGCTCACTTTCCTGGTGATTTTTGTGTTGTCGCACTTGCGGTTTCTGTTCAATCTTTGGCTGGTTCCTGAGCTCTTGCTCCTGATAATCTCAAGTTCATAACGTCCAGTGTGTACCGTTCTGGTGTTTGTGATGGTCAGAGATCCGCTCTCATAGTCCACATCCAGTCTGCCGCTGAATATCCCGCCTTCTCCATCATACAGACAACTCTTACTGGCCTCCCCATTGATCAGAGCGATGAGAGTGTCATAATAATACCACAGCACTGCTTCATGTTTTTCGGTAACACCAGTGTTTAAAGTGACTGAATCTCCCTCCTTCACTGACACTGTCGTCACATCATCACCAAACACACCTGAAAAAACACAAATAAACAGTTACTTTATTTTTGTGCAGACACAAAATCAGGAAATTTGTAAATATCTTGGATCTTGACAAAACTGGTAAACACAAATTAGATAATAATAGGGGTCAATGAATATGCCGTTTGGTCCAGTTTAATCATGTGCGGTTCTATGCGTGAATCTGATTCAATGGGAACCTGCGCTTTGAACAGCAGCTGTAGTGCCGTGATGACTTTAACAATTGGCAGTTAGCTCTTTTATTTAGTAGGGTCTTCCTTTATCCGATTTGCATGTACTCTGTAAAAGATTATAAGATCAATAAGTTATGACAACATGTTTTTACATTGATTTAACTCATCAAAATAATTAAAGCAAGATTCAACTCACTGACTCAGTTTAAAGTAATTTAAGTTGAAACCTTTTTTACAGTGTAAATAAACATCCAGATCACACAAATGACCAAGCAAAGTCATATTTACAAGTGGGAATTCAGAATTCTAGATGATCCATTTGTAACTGTAGGGGGAGATTGCCCATCTCTAAATCATTCATTCCCTGTGTGACTTTTTGCAAAGGCTTGCCTTTCGTTTGTCAGAGCACAAGGTGTGACTGTGGCCTCAAAGCTTCAGCACTGCCACTCTGAGCTCGATTGCTATGTCTGAGGTAAAACACGCCCCCCTCATTAGCATACGCACAAATACATGTAGAAATATATGTGGAAATAAATAAATGAAAAAATAAACAAATACAATTATACATAAATAAAAAAGAAATAAAAGTATAAATACTCATTTATTTTTGTATTTTTACATTCTTTGTATATTTATTTATAATTTAGTCAGCTTTGGAATTCCATACATCCCTAGTAAACATGTATAGCCTATTACACGAACGTTTGGTAATTTATATTACATTTAATTACAGAAGCATCAACACATGTCCACAAATAACATTTAATCGGCTGCAAATAAAAGTAAATGACAGTTGCCTAAAAAAAGTGCAATTGTTGTGGATAAAGCAATTTATCTTTTGTTGTCTTTTTACATTTAAGCATAAAATAACAAGTGGCTATGGGACAAAACAGGTTATGTATTTTCTACATCCAAATGTAAAATGTCTCTAGTCTACATTTAGTGAAAGTGAAAGTGAAGTGACGTGTGGCCAAGTATGATGACCCATACTTGGAATTTGTGCTCTCACCTATCCAAGTGAACACAGTAAAATAACACACACACACACTTATGTCTGGGGACTCTCCATAGGAGTAATGTTTTTTATACTGTACAATCTGTGTCTTCTATCCCCTTACACTAACCCTACCCCTAAACCTACCCATCACACAAAACTTTCTGCATTTTTACATTTTCAAAAGAACTCATTCTGAATGATTTATTAGCTTTTGTACCCATGGGGACCTCAATGTAGGTCCCCACAGTGACACAAGTCCCCATGAGTCTGTGTGCATTCAGGTTTAAGTCCCCACCGGGATAGAAAAACAGGTATACACACACACACACACACACACACACACACACACACACACACACACACACACACACTTATGTCTGGGGACTCTCCATAGGAGTAATGTTTTTTATACTGTACAATCTGTGTCTTCTATCCCCTTACACTAACCCTACCCCTAAACCTACCCATCACACAAAACTTTCTGCATTTTTACATTTTCAAAAGAACTCATTCTGAATGATTTATTAGCTTTTGTACCCATGGGGACCTCAATTTAGGTCCCCACAGTGACACAAGTCCCCATGAGTCTGTGTGCATTCAGGTTTAAGTCCCCACCGGGATAGAAAAACAGGTATACACACACACACACACACACACACACACACACACACACTTATGTCTGGGGACTCTCCATAGGAGTAATGTTTTTTATACTGTACAACCTGTGTCTTCTATCCCCTTACACTAACCCTACCCCTAAACCTACCCATCACACAAAACTTTCTGCATTTTTACATTTTCAAAAGAACTCATTCTGAATGATTTATTAGCTTTTGTACCCATGGGGACCTCAATGTAGGTCCCCACAGTGACACAAGTCCCCATGAGTCTGTGTGCATTCAGGTTTAAGTCCCCACCGGGATAGAAAAACAGGTATACACACACACACACACACACACACACACACACACACACACACTTATGTCTGGGGACTCTCCATAGGAGTAATGTTTTTTATACTGTACAATCTGTGTCTTCTATCCCCTTACACTAACCCTACCCCTAAACCTACCCATCACACAAAACTTTCTGCATTTTTACATTTTCAAAAGAACTCATTCTGAATGATTTATTAGCTTTTGTACCCATGGGGACCTCAATGTAGGTCCCCACAGTGACACAAGTCCCCATGAGTCTGTGTGCATTCAGGTTTAAGTCCCCACCGGGATAGAAAAACAGGTACACACACACGCACACATGCACACACACACCTGGGGGCTCGGTGGTATTGAGGTTGGAAGAGAGCGCTGGTTATTCACTCCCCCCACCGACGACTCCGAGACTCGAACCCACAACCTTCCCAACATTAGACCACGACTGCCCCCAATTTAGTGCATCATATACAATTAATTTTAAACACTGTTGAATAACAGACTAGTATCAGTCTGTTTTATCAGACTAGTGAATAATAGCTTCGTCATTGACCAGTCAAGAACAAGCATAAACACTAAAGCAATACAATACGTACCAGTCACGAAAAAAAGACATGCAGTGAAGACAAAACAGCTTGTCTGCATCTTTTCTCTCTCCAGCTGGCAATGCCAGCTCTTCTTTTACACCAGCCTACAAAGTAGGAACGAGCAGTTGCTAGTTTCGATCAACTCCGGTTGGAACAGGTGTTACGAAATACTCGGTTTCTGAGATTTTCTGTTTCAGTGGGCGGGGCTTACATTTCCCGGACATGCGCGTGGAACTGAGAATTTTAGTTCCCGCTCCTCCTTGTAGGCTTAGCTCTCAGCAGGTTAAATTCATGCAGATGATCATTTCAAGTGTAGTTTCACTGTCGCGCGAATGTATGACTAAACTTGTCTAAACTGCAGTTGTTTATCGTTTCGTTTAGTTTGCAAGTTGTGTGCGGTCCCTGACTGAATGATTGCAGGCATTAGGCAAAATACTGTATAGCCTACATGGATTTCATTTAATTTGTGCTCTTCTCTTCCTTTGTAGCCTACTTGAGATGCTTTAAAACTGTCTTTTACTGATTGTTATCATTTGTTGAATGCAATAAATGAAATAAACTTGTATAAATGTATTTGTGGACTAAACGTTAATCTATCCTGGTGTGATTGCTCTTAAGTTTTTGATCATCAAATAACTTAAAACCACACACAAGCGTGAATGTGTTGCTTTAATAGGTCTACATAAGTGGTTGTGCTGCTTAATGAAGTGTGGAAACCATTATACAGCATATGTTTTCCGGATTCTTTATGAATAGGAAGTTCAGAAGAACAGCATTTATTTGAAATATTAATAATTGGTAACTTGTACATGTCTTTACTGACATTTTTTTTTTAACCAATTGAATGCATTCTTGCTGAATAAAAGTATACATTTCTTAAATCATAGTGACTCCAAACTTTTGTCATGCAAATTTTAAGTGATTAAAAAAAATGCCAGAATCAAGATAACAGAATGTCATAAATAAGGTGCGTTCCATTCGACAGGGTCCCTACGCAGTGTTCACTGGCCCCTACTCCCTGAGCATGGTATATTAGTTGAAATGGACTTTGCTGACATTCATTGCTCATTTGGAACTCCCTGCAACGTCATCAAAGAAAGGCAACAACAAGGTCTGAACTCTTTCAATGGCTGTGCTCCATCGTTGATGCGACACGCAATAACAGTTTGGTGATTTTCACTCTTCACTTCCTGTATTGATGTTCCCTTCTTCCCTACGCCGTTCGCAGTACTCTTCAAACTGAACATGTTCGCTCCCTTTGGATTGGAATCTCACTTAAGATGGCGGAATACCCTGTGAAGTCCACTTCGCAGTCCACTTATGGCCAAATGGAACGCACCTATAGATTCAACAGTTTAAAGAAGTTTAATTTTTCAATATTTAAAGTGAAAAGTGCATCTAATGAAGCCCAATCAAGACCATAGGCTTACATGTTTATGAAACTTACCCCCGGTTTCACAGAAAACTTATAGTAGAAGACTTATAGTAGAGGACTTATAGTCCGAGTCTGTTTCGTCCGATGCCTTTTAGTTTGAGTCCGTTTCGTCCAATGCCTTTATGTCTGATGCCTTTTAGTCTGAGTCTGTTTCATTTAATACTTTTTAGTCTGAGTCCATTTCTTCCGATGCCTTTATGTCTGATGGCTTATAGTCTGAGTCTGTTTTGGTTGATGCATTTTAGTCTGAGTCTGTTTCATCTAATGCTTTTTAGTCTGAGTCCATTTCTTCCGATGCCTTTATGTCTGATGCCTTTTAGTCTGAGTCCATTTCTTCCGATGCCTTTATGTCTGATGCCTTTTAGTCTGAGTCAATTTCTTCCGATGCCTTTATGTCTGATGCCTTTTAGTTTGAGTCCGTTTCGTCTAATGCCTTTATGTCTGATGCCTTTTAGTCTGAGTCTGTTTCATTTAATACTTTTTAGTCTGAGTCCATTTCTTCCGATGCCTTTATGTCTGATGGCTTATAGTCTGAGTCTGTTTTGTCCAATGCATTTTAGTCTGAGTCTGTTTCATCTAATGCTTTTTAGTCTGAGTCCATTTCTTCCGATGCCTTTATGTCTGATGCCTTTTAGTCTGAGTCCATTTCTTCCGATGCCTTTATGTCTGATGCCTTTTAGTCTGAGTCTGTTTCATCTAATGCTTTTTAGTCTGAGTCCATTTCTTCCGATGCCTTTATGTCTGATGCCTTATAGTCTGAGTCTGTATCTTCTGATGCCTTTATGTCTGATGCCTTATAGTCTGAGTCCATTTCTTCCGATGCCTTTATGTCTGATGCCTTATAGTCTGAGTCTGTATCTTCCGATGCCTTTATGTCTGATGCCTTTTAGTTTGAGTCTGTTTCATCTAATGCCTTTATGTCTGATGCCTTTTAGTCTGAGTCTGTTTCCTTTTAGTCTGAGTCCATTTCTTCCGATGCCTTTATGTCTGATGGCTTATAGTCTGAGTCTGTTTTGTCCAATGCATTTTAGTCTGAGTCTGTTTCATCTAATGCTTTTTAGTCTGAGTCCATTTCTTCCGATGCCTTTATGTCTGATGCCTTTTAGTCTGAGTCCATTTCTTCCGATGCCTTTATGTCTGATGCCTTTTAGTCTGAGTCTGTTTCATCTAATGCTTTTTAGTCTGAGTCCATTTCTTCCGATGCCTTTATGTCTGATGCCTTATAGTCTGAGTCTGTATCTTCTGATGCCTTTATGTCTGATGCCTTATAGTCTGAGTCCATTTCTTCCGATGCCTTTATGTCTGATGCCTTATAGTCTGAGTCTGTATCTTCCGATGCCTTTATGTCTGATGCCTTTTAGTTTGAGTCTGTTTCATCTAATGCCTTTATGTCTGATGCCTTTTAGTCTGAGTCTGTTTCCTTTTAGTCTGAGTCCATTTCTTCCGATGCCTTTATGTCTGATGGCTTATAGTCTGAGTCTGTTTTGTCCAATGCATTTTAGTCTGAGTCTGTTTCATCTAATGCTTTTTAGTCTGAGTCCATTTCTTCCGATGCCTTTATGTCTGATGCCTTTTAGTCTGAGTCCATTTCTTCCGATGCCTTTATGTCTGATGCCTTTTAGTCTGAGTCTGTTTCATCTAATGCTTTTTAGTCTGAGTCCATTTCTTCCGATGCCTTTATGTCTGATGCCTTATAGTCTGAGTCTGTATCTTCTGATGCCTTTATGTCTGATGCCTTATAGTCTGAGTCCATTTCTTCCGATGCCTTTATGTCTGATGCCTTATAGTCTGAGTCTGTATCTTCCGATGCCTTTATGTCTGATGCCTTTTAGTTTGAGTCTGTTTCATCTAATGCCTTTATGTCTGATGCCTTTTAGTCTGAGTCTGTTTCCTTTTAGTCTGAGTCCATTTCTTCCGATGCCTTTATGTCTGATGGCTTATAGTCTGAGTCTGTTTTGTCCAATGCATTTTAGTCTGAGTCTGTTTCATCTAATGCTTTTTAGTCTGAGTCCATTTCTTCCGATGCCTTTATGTCTGATGCCTTTTAGTCTGAGTCCATTTCTTCCGATGCCTTTATGTCTGATGCCTTTTAGTCTGAGTCCATTTCTTCCGATGCCTTTATGTCTGATGCCTTTTAGTCTGAGTCTGTTTCATCTAATGCTTTTTAGTCTGAGTCCATTTCTTCCGATGCCTTTATGTCTGATGCCTTATAGTCTGAGTCTGTATCTTCTGATGCCTTTATGTCTGATGCCTTATAGTCTGAGTCTGTATCTTCTGATGCCTTTTAGTCTGAGTCTGTTTCGTCTGATGCCTTTTAGTCTGAGGCCGTTGCGTCCGATGTCTAATTGTATGAGACCTGACACCTGACGTTGTTTTTCCTGAGACCTGAAGCCTTTCAGTCTGAGGTGCGATGCTGTTTTGTCCAATGACTGAAGCCTTTTAGTCTGAGGCATGACGCCTTTTCATCATATGACCTAAATGTACACTGTACTTTTGTTATAAGTCAGAAATGATGAGGCAACTTCACACAATACAAAGTCAATGGTGAGGGTTGGATTTTCCCACATGTGTTTTCAGGGCATGTTTTGTTTGTTCCATGAATGGCCCCCAAGTGGTGAAGCATTGAAATTTCGGAACGTTTTGAAACAGTGATGACGTAACAAAGCCTTGTTTACTGAAATCACGTGACTTAGGCTGTTTGATACACGCTCTGAACCTGAAAGATTCGTAGCTTCGAAGCTTCATGAAGCAGTGTTTCGAAATCGCCCCATAACTATCCATTAGTAAAGTATCATGTTATGAGAAATGTCTGTTATCACTACTGGCTGTGGATTTAAACTGTTAATGAAGTGTGACCGAGAAAACAGCAGTGTTCAAAGCAAATTCAGAGCATGTAGTTTAAATCATCATTAAGCACAGTCCATTAGACATTGTGAGTCAAATTGAAACCTGCGGTTGTTTTCTTTAGAAATGTGGTTTGACCTGTTTGGTGGAAAAAGAGCTTCTGTTTTATGAACATGTGTTTTTTTTTGTGTGTGATTGGCTGATGGCACCATGAGAACACAATCTCAAACCCTTCACTAGATCCATCATCTGAGAAGAGTCACACAACTGTGGTCATCTTAATAATAAAAGAAATATGCAACTAAAAAGGTACAACTTGTGTTAAAGGATAAAATAATATTGCCCGCCATTACGAACAGTGTAAGTGTTATTAGGGGAAATGAGGGCATTTACAACCAACACATGCAAGAATTGTGCATGTGCAATGGGTGGGTGGGGGTCAAATCCTGTGGTGGAAGATTCAGTTTAACAGTTTCTGTCTGTCACACAAGTGTTCACCTATTTCAAGCATTCTTATCTGAAAATGGCTCAACTGTTTGTTTTGTTCTGCTTGTGGCATCTGGTTGGTAAGTTACAATAGTATTATGTGTAAGGCATCGCTTCTTACTTAAGAAATACAGAGCAATTAACTACTTTCAGCCAGAGGATTCTTACCGACTCTGCCGATTTGGGTTGCATCACCTTTTTAATTGTAAAAATGTGACCTTGATATATTTTTCAGGTGTGTTTGCTGATACAGATGAACTGAAGTCAGTGTCAGTGATGGAGGGAGATTCAGTCACTCTAAACTCTGATCTCACTGATATAGATGATGATCTGATTCTGTGGAGGTTTGGACCTGAAAACACTTTAATAGCTCAAATCAGTGTAATGGCCGACAGCATCACTGTATATGATGGTCCTGATGGGAGATTCAGAGACAGACTGAAGTTGGACGATCAAACTGGATCTCTGACCATCACAAACATCACAACTGAACATGCTGGAGATTATCAACTTCAAGCCATCAGTGTGAGAAAAAGTTTCAGTCTCACTGTCTTTGGTGAGTTATACATTGGTTTCACCTGTTTTATTTAGTAAAGCTTTTAAGTAGCTGTATCTCAACATTTTAATTATTTTGAACCTTGATTATTAAAATAACTAAATCATTCCAACATTGTTCTCTCTGCTACTTGTCCAAATTACAACTCCATGATAAATATTAATCTTTTGTAAATAGATAGAAAGGAAGATCAAGACTGTTAGAATGTGACGAGACACTCACTGACTGACCGATGCTGCAATAAACACTTTATAATCTATTCTTATTTATCTCATCTTTCTCAGCTCGTCTGCCTGTTCCTGTCATCAGCAGTAACTCTTCACAATGTTCTTCATCATCATCATCATGTTCACTGGTGTGTTCAGTGGTGAATGTGAGTCATGTGACTCTCTCCTGGTACAAAGGAAACAGTTTATTGTCCAGCATCAGTGTGTCTGATCTCAGCATCAGTCTCTCTCTACCTCTGGAGGTGGAATATCAGGATAAAAACACCTACAGCTGTGTGCTGAACAATCCCATCAGCCACCAGACCAGACATCCCAACATCACTCAACTCTGCCACACATGTGCAGGTATGGCAGTGATTATATTATTCACATTCATTCACTGAATTTGTTTGTTGATTTTACAGAGACTATAAGATGCAACACTGAACTGAAAATGATATTGTTGTGTAGATTTATTTCTGTTTATTCTCTCATGTTTTTCAGCTCGTCTGCCTGTTCCTGTCATCATCAGTAACTCTTCACAATGTTCTTCATCATCATCATCATGTTCACTGGTGTGTTCAGTGGTGAATGTGAGTCATGTGACTCTCTCCTGGTACAAAGGAAACAGTTTATTGTCCAGCATCAGTGCGTCTGATCTCAGCATCAGTCTCTCTCTACCTCTGGAGGTGGAATATCAGGATAAAAACACCTACAGCTGTGTGCTGAACAATCCCATCAGCCACCAGACCAGACATCCCAACATCACTCAACTCTGTCAACCATGTACAGGTACGCCAGCGCCAAATAGTGTTTAATTTTTACTATGAAAGTTGATTGTGATTTACACTGTCAAGCCCCCAAATAAATCCCCCTTATACCATGGTCTGTCTTAATACTCAGTTCTGATTGGCTGGAAGGTGTGCAATAAAACCATTTAATGCACAGGTTCCCAGTTCGATTTAATCACCATTATATATTATTAATGCACTGTTTTCACTGAAGCGCACACAGCGGGCATGCCAGTGGCTTGATCGGGCCTCGTCGGGGCTTCCTCTGGTCCAACGGCCAGGGTTTTTTGGCTAGCCGAATACCTTGGTCCAAAGCAGGCCAGCTCGGGCTTGAGGAGTGGTTACGAACAAAGAATGGGTTTGCTTGAGTCTGGAGACAGTAGCACCACAGATTATTCCAGCTAACTTCAGCATTACATACTTTCATTAAATACTAATAATTTTAGCTCAAAACTCACTTTCAGACAGCAGCGAGTGTTTAAAAAAATAAATAATTGTGTGTGATCTAATGTGAATTCTGATCACCATATAAGGCAGAAATATTTATGTGACCCTGGACCACAAAACCAGTCATAAGGGTAAATTTTGATTGAGATTTATACATAATTTGAAAGCTGTATTTGGCCAAGATGCAACTATTTGAAATTCTGGAATCTGAGGGTGCAAAAGAATCAAATTATTGAGAAAATGCCTTTAAAGTTGTCCAAATGAAGTCCTTAGCAATGCATATTACTAATAATAATACATTTTTGATATATTTACTGCGGAGCAGTACTTTATCTCTGGGTCTGATTCAAAGCGGTCAGAACGCTAGGTGTAACAAGCCATAGCTGACGAAAATAACCGTAATTTTTACCCTTCTGGTTAAATATTGCGCTGCAAACATCAATAACAGCTTTAAGTTGTCAATGCTGGCAAATGACCATGATATAAGCGGGATAGGGCCTAATCCACAGCAAGCTCATTTGAATGCTTTGCATCGAGTGGCCTCTGTTGTGCATTAAATCGTTTATTTATAGCCGTGGATTATCCCTTACATATTTGTCTGTTTTGCAACAATGCACTGTAAAAATTACCATTGCTGCTATGCACTTCATTTAAATGAGTTGGCGCAACAAAATTGTTAACCTTAAACAGGTAAAACTGGAGTTTACTTATTTGAGTTTGAAAAAAAAAAAAAGTTTTGTTGCATGAACTGAAAGCTGCTGATTTTTAGTTCCCAGCATGCTCTGCATAGGGCTGGGTCGGGATGATATTTTATGTGTTTTTGAGTAAAGGCAAAGACCTGTTAGTGTTTAATGTTCATTTATGTTTGATATTTAAAGAGTTTCTGTTATGTTGAAGAGTAGAGCTTATGTAATATTGACAAAGATATGTAGAGTTGACTTAATTTGTTACAGCTGTTATTTGTGCTATTTTAATTCCTGTTAGGGACAGGAATGTTTTATTGCTAATTTATTTTAATTTTTTTTCAGAAGTTCACGTCCACTGCTGTGGTTTTACAGAAGCTGTGATCCGATTGGCTCTCTCTGCTCTGGTGGGCGTGGCTATTGTGGCTGTTCTGGTTTATGACAACAGATCCACAAGATGAAGAGTCAGACATCATAAATACTGTGACACCTCTTGGCATTTTGATCTATATATGAAAAAGATTTTAATTCAAATAGTTATCAAAGAAAATAAGAGGTTGGGTGGATGCAAATGCATTTGTCAAGTTTACAAAAAAATGCAAATGTTTTTGATTTTATGTGAAAAATGAAACCACACTGTGTAAAGAAATGACATAATAAATATGATATTTTAACGTCGTTTGTTTTGGGATTAGTACAACAACAATATAAATTATTTAATTTTTAATTAAAGAAAAATGCTATCTTTTTAATTGGGTTTAATATTTTTTTAAACATAAATGAGCCATGTTTCATAAACATTCAAATTCATATATCATATTTTAGAAAGGACATACAACGCTAGTGATGACTTCACCACTTGTTATAAGCATCCCCGTGGACAAACTAGGAAGAACAGTAGAAATAATCTTTTGTTGACATTTACCACGGATTAATTTAAAATAAAGACTCTTCAAAATATCCCTTTAAAAACAGAAAATGTATGTAATACCAAAATATAAATAATTACCTGTAAATGTATTAGTGGAACTTTAAATTACAGCAAATATCTGCAAAACAACCGGTATTTTGTATTTCATTGTATAATGACAAAAAGGGGGAAATTCTGTAAAATACCATTACCTAAGTTACACTTTCTTTAAAACAGTGTAGCCACGTTATCTACAGTTTATTTATGAAACACATATAATAATTCAAAGTTCTTTACATAAAGAGGATTCAAACATAATAATCACAACAATAAAATCATTAAAAATTGATTTTAAAATGTATCAAAATAAAACACGAAGGATACATGAGATAAAGTGCAATTAGTCAGACAGGGGCACAGTGCTCATTCAGTAAATGCACAGCTAAACAGTTTTGACAGCATCACTGTATATGATGGTCCTGATGGGAGATTGAGAGACAGACTGAAGCTGGACGATCAAACTGGATCTCTGACCATCACAAACATCACAACTGAACATGCTGGAGATTATCAACTTCAAGCCATCAGTGTGAGAAAAAGTTTCAGTCTCACTGTCTTTGGTGAGTTATACATTGGTTTCACCTGTTTTATTTAGTAAAGCTTTTAAGTAGCTGTATCTCAACATTTTAATTATTTTGAACCTTGATTATTAAAATAACTAAATCATTCCAACATTGTTCTCTCTGCTACTTGTCCAAATTACAACTCCATGATAAATATTAATCTTTTGTAAATAGATAGAAAGGAAGATCAAGACTGTTAGAATGTGACGAGACACTCACTGACTGACCGATGCTGCAATAAACACTTTATAATCTATTCTTATTTATCTCATCTTTCTCAGCTCGTCTGCCTGTTCCTGTCATCAGCAGTAACTCTTCACAATGTTCTTCATCATCATCATCATCATCAAATTGTTCACTGGTGTGTTCAGTGGTGAATGTGAGTCATGTGACTCTCTCCTGGTACAAAGGAAACAGTTTATTGTCCAGCATCAGTGTGTCTGATCTCAGCATCAGTCTCTCTCTACCTCTGGAGGTGGAATATCAGGATAAAAACACCTACAGCTGTGTGCTGAACAATGCTTTGCATCGAGTGGCCTCTGTTGTGCATTAAATCGTTTATTTATAGCCGTGGATTATCCCTTACATATTTGTCTGTTTTGCAACAATGCACTGTAAAAATTACCATTGCTGCTATGCACTTCATTTAAATGAGTTGGCGCAACAAAATTGTTAACCTTAAACAGGTAAAACTGGAGTTTACTTATTTGAGTTTGAAAAAAAAAAAAAGTTTTGTTGCATGAACTGAAAGCTGCTGATTTTTAGTTCCCAGCATGCTCTGCATAGGGCTGGGTCGGGATGATATTTTATGTGTTTTTGAGTAAAGACAAAGACCTGTTAGTGTTTAATGTTCATTTATGTTTGATATTTAAAGAGTTTCTGTTATGTTGAAGAGTAGAGCTTATGTAATATTGACAAAGATATGTAGAGTTGACTTAATTTGTTACAGCTGTTATTTGTGCTATTTTAATTCCTGTTAGGGACAGGAATGTTTTATTGCTAATTTATTTTAATTTTTTTTCAGAAGCTCATTCAGTAAATGCACAGCTAAACAGTTTTGAGTCTGGATTTGAATGTGGCTACTGTAGCACATCTGATCTCTTCAGGAAGCGGGTTCAGCTGCGGCTGGCATAATAGCTAACGCAGACTCTCCTTGCTTTGAGTGAACCCTAGGTAGTTAGTCCTATAGACTATATCAAATAATACTATACCAAAGAAACCCCAAACAACAAAATATACAATTTATCATAACATAATGCCACAATAAAAGACACTACTCTAACAAACAAATAAAGAGATAAACTGAATGAAATTAAATAAAAGATCCTCTCCGAATTTGCTTGAATTTCCTCTGGAACAGCACAAGTTCAGAGACTGAAGCACCTCTCTTTGTTTGCTGACGCAAGCTGCGTCTCATTTCGAAGGCTGCGTCCTGCGGAGGTCGCATTTGAAGGCTGCATACGTCATCAAGGATGTCTTATTAAAGAAAAGTAACCGTAATAAAACTGACTGTTATTCCTTGTGAGGTGTAAAATACTATAATTTATTTCTTATTTTGGAATCTAACTGTTACTTTTCTTAAATGAGACCACCTCGATGACGTATGCGGCCTTCAAATGCGGAGGACGCAGCCTTCGAAATGAGACTATCATCGCTGCATCCGAAATCTCACACTTCCCTAATATATACGCACAACCGGCGCAACGTCATAGAATGTCTCTAAACAGATTTACGCCCACTTTAAGGGGAAAAGAACAGGTGTTGTGCCAAATTCTTACCCCCTGCTAGATTATTACCCCCCTAGTATTGGTAGGTTTAGGAGTAGGTGTGGGGGAGGGGTTAGGATTAAGGGTGGGGTTAGGATTAGGCAATCAGGTAGCGACTTCAATGAGGGAGGGTAATAATTTGGCAGGGGGTCGAAATTCGACACAACACCGTTGTCCGTATTGACTTCAATACAAAGTAGCGGCAAAAAACAACGTCCGTACACAGCCGGCAAGCTTGAATAACTTAAGAAATCACCAAGATTAAACATGTCAAGTAATTATATGTCCAGCCTGCCTGCCAAGAGCGTGAAAGATACATCCACACACTTAAAAAACATCATTTTCAAATTGGTGTAACAACCCCACCTAGTGGCCAGAGGACATTTACTCGTACCTCATCGAGTCACCAGGTAAACCAGTGAATAATTTAACTTCATTTTTGAATCATGAAGTACGGATGATGCTATCTTGGCAGGAAGGCTGGACATATAATTACTTGACATGTTTAATCTTGGTGATTTCTTAAGTTATTCAAGCCGGCTGTGTACGGACGTTATTTGTGCCGCTATTTTGTATTGGGAAGTAGTCTATGGGAAGTCTAGTTTATTTTCCCCTAAAAAGGGGCGTTGACTAAATTGACAGTCAAGTTCCCGGATGTGCCGGTAGTCCGTATAGTAGGTGAAAAACAGTATGTGACACAGAACTCATAAAAGAGCAGGTAAAAAATAACCGATACATTTCCCTAAAGTATAGCCTATTCGTTACTTACAACATAATCTCGGAAGTGATTCACTGTGAAGCTTATGCTCGCGATGTACCCAAGAGAAAACGGATTTCACGGTAATTGATATAATTTTCAGCAGTAAAAGGTGTTTTAAAACTTAAAAAAAAAAAAAAGTTTTGCAGAACATCACAGTTATATATGACATGAGAAGAGCGAGGCCTGTAGTTAGGGAGTACTTGTTATTTAAAGGTGCTGTGTGTAAAGTTTAGCGGCATCTAGTGGTGTGGTTGTGAAGTGCAATCGCACACTGCTCACCCCTCCCTTTCGAAGCACATAGATAAGCTACGGTGTCCGACACAAGACAAAAATGTCATCATCGGAGAGAGCAGAGAGTAGCTAGCGCTCTGTAGAGAAGTTTGTCCCGTTAGGGCTACTGTAGAATCATGGCGGCGCGAAATGGTGACTTCCTACCAGACTCTCGTACGTTTCATTTGTACAGAGATTCTGGCCACTCTCCATTGACAAGCGTTAACTTCCTTGAAGGCGGGTACTCTGTTGAAGTTTAAAACTATTGGATCTACCCAGAGCCACTCTGGATATGCCATAACCAATCGCTAACATTTGGTTGTGACGTATGTCATCTCAAACTAGCACACGACATCAATGTCATCGTTCTCAGCCACTCCCTCTGTTCGCTGATTGGACCGGTTAAAATTTGACCGGAGAAAACCAGAGAATATACCACGAACCCAGACGGAGTACTGAAGGAAAATGAAAATTGTGCTGAAGTACGTATGAGTGCGGAGCCAGGCTAGACCCTTGGTGTATGTAGATAGAAATGGCTCATTTTAAGGTAATAAAAACATAACGGTACATTATGTAAGGTCTTTATACTCCACTGAAAACATAGTTGTGTATGTTATATTGCATTTCTGTCAATAGATCCGCATAAATACTACACACTGCACCTTTAAGGAGCAATATAATTATATTTTCAGAATGACATAATTGCATCAAAGCATATCCGTTTCCTCACTAGCTAGAGAAGCGTTCAGTTTTTCCGCTTGCGGATAAATAGCGAATTTGCCATGGCGCGAGCGCTACTTTTAAAGGCAATGGGTGATGAGACTCTGATTGGTTTATTGCCACATTCATGACTCATTAGGAGAATAGGTACAACCCTTTTTAGACCATGCGCTGGGCACGCAGACTGTTTTTGTCTGTCGTTAAACTACCTAAGTGCACTTGTGCCGTGTGCTTTAGACCATGTGCTTATATTGTTAAAATAGGGCCCTTAGCTTCCCACTATCATAATTACTGTAGTTACCATTTTATGAACATCACAATCTTTGTTTTTCCATCAAATGTAATCTTAACTAGGTGGTTTAATAAAAATATTTGGACTTTATATTTAAAAATTACCTCACATTAGCATCAGCTAGCTAGTTAGCCAGCCAGTTAGCATCAGCTAACAATATTTTTCAAATAGACTATTATAATTTTGTAATTCATAATTATTAGTTATATTATAAGACTTCAATATTGATTTAGTTTATTTTAGTTGTGGTGGTAATAGTATTGTAATCAGTTAACTTTGACTTTGTCAGAGTGGGGGCATTTTACTCCACCTGTGGGGTAAAACGCCTCCTTGGTACAAATTAAATTTTTGTTAATCTAATAAAATGAACACTTCTTTCTCATTATTTGTCTCAGGGGGAGCATAGACAGGTTGAACAGGAGCAGTGCAAGAGTGGTGAGCCTCAAAAGACTCTGCAAGTCAGGGATGTCCACTCAGACTTATGGTCGCCTATGTTCATATAGTAACCCCTCCCTTCTAAGTATGACCTAGACCACTTATATATATCTATATAAATATATTGGGATCATCTAATCCCTTTGTCATCACATGACATCTGTCTTTCTCCTTCTGTAAGAAAACAATGAATCACAAGATAAAGAGAGAGAAATTAACAATGAAATCAACACATTTGTCATCAGTAATAAGTTAATAAGAATCAGTTTAAAAGGTTTTTTTCCCCAGTTAGATGACTTATATATAAATATAAATTCTACTCAGTCTACTAACTCTGCTCTCTGTGTCCACTATACCATCTGTTTTCACACTCTTTGTTAATTCAAAAATATCTCTTGATTATTACAATTTATAGCACAAAGAAAATTATATTTACAAATGGCACATTACAGCAAAACAGCAAGGTTGTAACATGCCAGAGACATTTACACCATACTGTATTGTTGGACATTTTCTACAAAGACACAACAGTAGTGCAGCATCTTACCTCAAATTTAGACTTTTAACAGATGCTCGAGCTTGTTTTTCTCCACGTCTGCTATAAAAAATAAATGACACACAATTAAACACATGCCTAATAAAGATGACGTTTTCCTCTTACTACAGTATCTGTAGGTGGTACTTACCATTTCTAGAGCGCCTGTGGAGACAGTAAATCACACCAGCTGTTACAGACACCAGCAGAACAGCAACAACTATTCCAGCTATAAGACCTGAAGACAGACCTGAACAGATAAAGACAGACAGTCATTAGTGTGAGTGAATCCGATAGTAATTGTATATCCAGTCATGTGAAAAAGTATTAGGACATAATAAAAAATCATCTGGTCTTTAGCAGGTCTTAAAATGAGGTAAATACAACCTCAGATTAACAAAAACACATGACACATTAAACAATAACTTGGCTAAAATGGAAAATCCATGTGTGACAAAGTAAGTACACCCTCACTGCTTCCAAAGGAATTAAGAGCAGAAGTTATGTCAGTTTGCTGGTCTGGAGCATTCAGGTGTGTGTTAACACAATGCCAAGGAGGAAAGACATCAGCAATGATCTTAGAGACTCTACAGGCCTTAGTTAACATGTTCAATGTTAAGTTAATGGCAGTATCAATTAGAAAAAGACGGGACAAGTATGGCATGTTTGGAAGGGTTTCCTCTTCTCTCTAAAAAAAAAAAAAACATGGCAGCACGGCTTAGCTGGATCTGAACAAACCACAAGACTTCTGGAACAATGTCCTTTGGACAGAGGAGATGTTTGGCCATAATGCACAGAAAACCGAACACAGCATATCAGCACAAATGCCTCATACCAACTGTTTCTCATGACTGTAAATAAAAAAGAAAGGGAGGAGAAACATACTGCAGTCCCACTCTTCCTCCTCCTCCAGCTCATGCAATTCTTCATTGATTTTGCCAGGACCAGAAAGAGAAGCTGGAAAATACAAAATAATAATAATAAAGAAATGTTAAAAAATGTTTGATATAGGCAGTCAGAAAAAGATCCTTTTAGGACCAGCTATAATATTTTTAATATCATCGTAATGTTGAATTATTCACAAGATATGTCTACTGAAAATGAAACGGCGAGAGTCTAATCTTAACCAATTCAGAAATGCAGTAAATCTGCTCTGAAGCAGGTTTTATGTTTACAGTACAAGGAAAGAGGAAGTAAACTGAACTGAATGTCATAGTTCAGATATTCAAACAATCACAAATGACTGACTGACTCACCGCTGACGGAAACACTGAATGTTTTTATGGTGTCGCCAATGTTGCTCATTTTTCGAATAACTTTTGTGCTGTCACACTTGCTGTTTCTGTTCAAGCTTTGGCTGGTGCCTGAGCTCTCGCTTCGGATGAAATTTGCTTCGTAACGTCCAGCATGTTCCGGTCTGGTGTTTGTGATGGTCAGAGATCCGGTCTCATAGTCCACATCCAGTCTGCCGCTGAATATCCCGCCTTCTCCATCATACAGACAACTCTTACTGGCCTCCCCATTGATCAGAGCGATGAGAGTGTTGTTAAAATACCACAGCATCTTTTCATGTTGTTTTTTGGTAACACCAGTGTTTAGAGTGACTGAATCTCCCTCCGTCAGTGACACTGTCGCCACTTCATCACCAAACACACCTGAAGACACAAATAAACTGTTACTCATGTACATTGTATGTATCATTGACAAGGAATTTGAAACAACAGCAATGTGTGGAATTATGAGAAATCTGGTGAACAATGACAAAATAAATAAAGCCTGATAAGCTTATTAAAGCTGAACATGAATATATATGATATGTGAACTGTTGTGCAAACTGAAAAGCACTATATCGATAAACACAGCTCCAAGGTTCCCTACCAGTGGCCCTTCTTCACAAACACTTAACATCTAACACAGTTTTATCATTGGGAGAATATATTTCAATGCTAGCATTTTAGTCAAATATCCTTTATACACTATGTCAAACACACAGGGGGAAATATCAGCCTGCGGCAACAGTTTCAAAGTAGCAAAAATTAGCAGGAAAAGCACAGACTTGGCAACCCTGACAATACAGACATTTTCAGTTACTGTAAAAAACTATTCAAATGTGGCCCCTCCTCACGGGCTGAGCACCGCCGTCTCTACAACTGTGACAATGAGCGCTTATCAGGGTCAACAAAAGGATTTTGAAGTAGCTTATGTGTAGTTGGCGGCTTCATTGTTGCAGTAAACTTGAACAACATTGGTGACTGAATAATTTATAGATGTCCCCAGGTCTGTTATTGCAGGGACATCGACTTAACAATTTCACACCCATAAACATGACACGGAACAAAAAGAACCGGGTCGTTCCTGTTATACAGTGACTTTTCTGTCTCTATGATTTACTTTATTTTCTATAAAAAGAGTCACATATTTATAAGAAATGGCTTAAATTATATATTTAGGTCTTCTTTATCACTTAAATAGACATTAAAAATACTATTTTGTATTATACACCTTTTTATTGATATATAAATTACATTTTATCCTGTCCTCAGTGCAAAGTAATCACCTTCCACAAGAACTATGAACCATGAAATGATATTTTTAGATTATGTTATAGAATATGCTAAACTACCTCTAATCATACATATAAATCATGTGAAACTATAGTTTTTTTTCTCTCTATGATCTCATGAAGTCATCTTCCACCCTGTTAGTATGTATTTTCTCGACTTCCAAAAAATTCCACAATTCCATTGAGACCATTTTCAGGAAATGACATCATTTATTTTTTTCTGCTGGAATTCACCTGTACAAACTAAAGTAAGCTTTTTCAGTTTTTGAAAAGTTATCCTGCTTGTCCCACTCTTAAAGTTCCACCCTGTTAAGCTCTGTTATGAAGATAAAAATAAAAAATTATAAACGTTCTGTTTATCTATAGGTTAGCTAGCTAAATGTTGATCACTCAAAGAGCTATGGCTAACTTAGCTTAAAATGTTCCACCCTGTTATGTTTTTATTTTTTATTATTATTTGCCATCCTATCAGCAAAAATGGGTACAAAAAGTACCTGTTCTTAATAATCAATAAATATTTTTTTTGTTATTGTTTCAAGAATAAAAAAAAAATACCATAATGGCCATATACTATCCAAAGAAAAACTTGTTATTGTTTAACATTTAAATAATAATAATCTAAATGTCCCTAACAGGGTGGAATACCTTCACGGTCAGATTAAACAATTAATCTACCCATAATTAATATTTTTTTAGTCCTTAAGCTTGACCAATATGTATTCCTAATAGTTAAACATGTCACTATTTTGGTAGAATGCTAAAAACGTGAGAAAAAAAAAATTCCAACACTGTTACCGCATACCAGGAATGACCCAACTGTGATTGGTTGTGTTACATGTCAGTCAAACGTCCTTTTGGCCAATGAAAGCTGCGATAGAGTCCTGACCTTCTGACGTCAGTCTGACGCTCTACGCAAAACTAAACAAGACGTGACTGAATACTTTTACAATCGTGTCCTCTATTTTTTTCTTTGAGAGTGAGAATCATGCTACTTCATATCCCTATAATATACTAAATTACACTAAAGTATTTAAAACTGAGTAAAATAGAAGACAGTGAGTGAGTAGGAAATACAGAGAGTTCATGTGAAACGAAACTCTTCGCTGAAAACAGGAAAGGTCGAAACTATAACAAGTGACTTACCGTAAACAAGAATACTAGACACAGTGAACACAGCATAGACTGCAATAGCAGTTACAGTTGTACCCATGATAACTGCAGTAATCTGAGCTCAGATGTTTTGTTTCCTTGTCTCAACGAATAAAATCCTCCTGCAGGAAAAAAAAATCCCTTTACTGATGCTGTAAATGTAACTAAAGGTAGACACGTAAAGAGAGAGAAAATACCCGCACAAACAAACAAAACAAAAACAAAGAACAATTATTACACTCATTACTGGTTGCTGTGGTCCTTGTTACATGATCTGGATAATGAAAGTGACCAGTACATGAGGTGTGTTTTACACATAGCCTATAGGCGGGGCAATGAGGTTTCGAACTGACTTAATGCAGTTCACAAGTTTTGATTCTAGGAAAACATTTTTTATTGACTCGTTAGCCCTGAAAAAAAAAAAAAACGCTGGTAAAATTGCTGATTTTATGAATGAGCTAGCGGCACAAAGCAGCTGGTCAGTCAGGGACACTAAACTAGCCTGAAACAGTGAAGAATAGCTATAGCCTATTAGTAACGTTCACTATGACCTATTAATTATGTTTATAGCCTATATTAGTGATGTTTATCATATAGGTCATTCACTGGAGCCTCGGTGTCAGGCTAGCTACTGGACATCACTAATATAGCCTATAAACATCACTAATATAGCCTATATTAGTGATGTTTATCATATAGGTCATTCACTGGAGCCTCGGTGTCAGGCTAGCTACTGGACATCACTAATATAGCCTATAAACATCACTAATATAGCCTATATTAGGGATGTTTATCATATAGGTCATTCACTGGAGCCTCGGTGTCAGGCTAGCTACTGGACATCACTAATATAGCCTATAAACATCACTAATATAGCCTATATTAGTGATGTTTATCATATAGGTCATTCACTGGAGCCTCGGTGTCAGGCTAGCTACTGGACATCACTAATATAGCCTATAAACATCACTAATATAGCCTATATTAGTGATGTTTATCATATAGGTCATTCACTGGAGCCTCTGTGTCAGGCTAGCTACTGGACATCACTAATATAGCCTATAAACATCACTAATATAGCCTATATTAGTGATGTTTATCATATAGGTCATTCACTGGAGCCTCGGTGTCAGGCTAGCTACTGGACATCACTAATATAGCCTATAAACATCACTAATATAGCCTATATTAGTGATGTTTATCATATAGGTCATTCACTGGAGCCTCGGTGTCATAGGCTAGCTGCTGGACATCACTAATATAGGCTCTAAACATCACTAATATAGCCTATAAACATCACTAATATAGCCTATATTAGTGATGTTTATCATATAGGTCATGCACTGGAGCCTCGGTGTCATAGGCTAGCTACTGGACATCACTAATATAGCCTATAAACATCACTAATATAGCCTATATTAGGGATGTTTATCATATAGGTCATTCACTAGAGCCTCGGTGTCAGGCTAGCTACTGGACATCACTAATATAGGCTATAAACATCACTAATATAGCCTATAAACATCACTAATATAGCCTATATTAGGGATGTTTATCATATAGGTCATTCACTAGAGCCTCGGTGTCAGGCTAGCTACTGGACATCACTAATATAGCCTATAAACATCACTAATATAGCCTATAAACATCACTAATATAGCCTATATTAGGGATGTTTATCATATAGGTCATTCACTGGAGCCTCGGTGTCAGGCTAGCTACTGGACATCACTAATATAGCCTATAAACATCACTAATATAGCCTATATTAGTGATGTTTATCATATAGGTCATTCACTGGAGCCTCAGTGTCAGGCTAGCTACTGGACATCACTAATATAGGCTATAAACATCACTAATATAGCCTATATTAGTGATGTTTATCATATAGGTCATTCACTGGAGCCTCAGTGTCAGGCTAGCTACTGGACATCACTAATATAGGCTATAAACATCACTAATATAGCCTATATTAGTGATGTTTATATAGGTCATTCACTGGAGCCTCGGTGTCACAGGCTAGCTGCTGGACATCACTAATATAGGCTATATTAGTTATGTTTATAGCCTATATTAGTTATGTCCAGTAGCTAGCCTATGACACTGAGGCTGAAACTATTCAAAATACAATTGACCTTTATTTATGACTTTATTCTTGTTAAAATACGGACATTGTGGCCACGCATGCAACAAAGAACACCAGAAAGAGAGAGAAAGCTCGCCAGCATAAGAACATTTGAGCACTTTACCATCTGGTTATTCAGCTGTCTAAACCAGTGAAGAACACCATTTAGGCTATTAGTTGCGCTGCGCATGAGACTCCAGTGTGTATATCGAGTAGCTACTGCGCCCACAACTAAGTTTCGTATCCAGGCTTGTATCGTTTCTCAGAAAGTCACGTGATGGGTGTTAAACTTTAAGTTTCGTTCCCTGTTAAATCGCTTGCGAGTTTTAATTTGGTTGGCTGGGCAAGTTTGAACGTGTTTAATTTATCAATAAAGATTTGTTCTACTTTATCGTATATTTTTAGACTTTATATTATATTTCATTATAGCATAGATAATGTTAACTATGATGCTCATATATTTTCTAGCTGTGCAGTATCATTGCAGCATCAAAGTAGAGTTAATATAAGGCAATTATTTTACAATCTTCATTATATGCACAAAATCACGTGTGTGTGTGTGTGTGTGTGTGTGTGTGTGTGGTGTTTGTGTTTAGCATTTTTACAAAGACATGTAAAAACAAAATTTTCCATAAGGAAACTCTAGCAGATGGCTCTGCTATAAGGCATAGGGCTTCATTTCCACTATGTACAGCAGGCTAATTCATCATTTTTAAAGGTGTAAATAATGCAGGAGGCTATTGTTATCTAAAAAAAATTACTTTAAAGATATCTTGAACTGGATTTATGACTTTATTCTTTTTGAAAGTAAGGACATGTGGCCATGCAGCAAAGTACACAAGAAAGAGAGAGAAAATGAATAATAATTTTGCATTATATAAATGAAATGTGTTAAGCTGGCCAGTGAATATACTGGCAGAACCAGTCAAACGGCTGTAAGATAGAACAAAGGAAGTGCTGTCTGATTCTCTGTCACTGAAAACTCGCCGAAATAAAAACATGAGCATTGCACGAACTTACACTATTGTAATGGACTGAATTAGGAATCAATTCATGGAGTAACTTTATCCTGTGAATGTGTGTGATGATGCATTTACAGCTATGCATTCTGCAGAGACATCTATCCAAAGCAACTTACATCACATTCACATGCAAGGTACACATTTTCAATTCATGCATTTTCTACATGAATGCATTTGCTACGTACACCAATCAAGCATAACATTATGACCACCTTCCTAATACTTTGTTGGTCCCCCTTTTGGTGCCAAAACAGCAAGGTGTGCTGTGGTATCTGAAACCAAAATGTTAGCAGCAGATCCTTTAAGTCCTGTAAGTTGTGAGGTGGGGCCTCCATGAATCGGACTTGTTTGTTCAGCACATCCCACAGATGCTTGATTGGATTGAGATCTGGGGAATTTGGAAGCCAAGTCAACACCTCAAACTTGTTGTTGTGCTCCTCAAACCATTCATAAACCATTTTTGCTTTGTGGCAGGGCGCATTATCCTGCTGAAAGAGCCACAGCTACCAGGGAATACCGTTTCCATAAAAGGGTGTACATGGTCTGCAACAATGCTTAGGTAGGTGGTACGTGTCAAAGTAACATCCACATGGATGGCAGGACCCAAGGTTTCCCAGCAGAACATTGCCCAAAGCATCACACTGCCTCTGCCGGCTTGCCTTCTTCCCATAGTGCATCCTGGTGCCATGTGTTCCCCAGGTAAGCGACGCACACGCACCCGGCAATCCACGTGATGTAAAAGAAAACGTGATTCATCAGACCAGGCCACCTTCTTCCATTGCTCCGTGGTCCAGTTCTGATACTCACAAGCCCACTGTTGGCGCTTTCGGTGGTGGACAGGGGTCAGCATGGGCACCCTGACTGGTCAGCGGCTATGCAGCCCCATACACAACAAACTGTGATGCACTGTGTATTCTGACACCTTTCTATCAGAACCAGCATTAACTTCTTGAGCAATTAGAGCTACAGTAGCTCGTCTGTTTGATCGGACCACATGGGCCAGCCTTCGCTCCCCACGTGCATCAATGAGCCTTGGCCGCCCATGACCCTGTCGCCGGTTCTCCACTGTTCCTTCCTTGGAGCACTTTTGATAGATCCTGACCACTGCAGACCGGGAACACCCCACAAGAGCTGCAGTTTTGGAGATGCTCTGACCCAGTCGTCTAGCCATCACAATTTGGCCCTTGTCAAACTCAATCAAATCCTTACGATTGCCTATTTAACCTGCTTCTACCACATTAACTTTGAGGACAAAATGTTCACTTGCTGCCTAATATATCCCACCCACTAACAGGAGCCGTGTTAATCACAAGCCGAGATAATCAGTGTTATTCTATTCACCTGTCAGTGGTCATAATGTTACGCCTGATAGGTGTATGTCATTGCAGCTTCAATGAGACTCGAATGCATCAAACTGAAAGTAGAAGAATTAATTTCAAGGGAAACAAGATTTTCAGATCTCCACTATGGTGGCATTCGAACATACAAGATTTTTTAAACACAGACTTATAGAAAACCACAGCGCATGCTCTTTCTAGCGCAGAGAATGAACGCAATTCGCCGAATGTGACTCCAGCAACTGTGTCAAAGCGAAACTTCTGTGGTCTCATTTATTTACAAAGAAAATTAATTTTGACCTGAAGGATGGAAAACCTGTGATTGTTGGACGCAGGTTGATGTGTGTGTCAGTAGTTTGTGGGCAGAGTGTCTGCATTTCCTCTGTTAATATGAACCTCACAATCAGACTTCCTTTTCACGAAAACAGCTTTAAACAGTCAAATAAGAGTCATAGGTAACACATACTCATCATTCATCACTTATAGACATTTAAATAATTCACACATTATAAATGAAGTTATAGTTTCATTCCATGACATTAATTCTTCCAGTTATACACACACACACAGAAAGAGAGAGAGAGAGAGAGAGAGAGAGAAATTGCTACAAAAATAATGAATGACTGAAATAATAAACTAGCATAACAACTGCATGTGGTATAGCATGTTTTCTGCCACTAGAGTGAGTCTTAATAAATGCTATTGTAGTGTAATTTCAGTGAAACCCAGTGTGAGTGAAGGGTGGTCGAGTCCTGTTGGGGGAGGATCCACACACACACTAGATTAATGTCACACTTCTGTCAAGTCAAAACAGATTTCTTTCAGAGATTTTCACTATAGTGTTACAGAGCTCTAGGAAAATGGTTCATGTTGGCATTTTGTTTAGCTTGTGTTTGTGGGAACTGGATGGTAAGTTTGTTTAATGTGTTTCATGCTTTTGGTTTATACAAAATAATAAGTTGGATTTATGATCTTTTGGATTTAGGTCTGTCATTACAGATCACATAAAGGATAGATTCAGTCTGCCTGTTTATAAGCTCATCAAATCCATAAAAAATTGACTCAAAAGAATATCCCATTAGATATTTGATGAAAATATAGATTTACAGTCTCATGGTAGAAAATTGTTCAAAATGATTTAGTTTCAGAAGTTTGTTTTATTGTTGTTGTTGTTTAGCAAAATCAGTGAGCACACATTTTGTAACCATCAGAATCTCTTATTGCAAACTGCAAAGACCATGAGTTTTATTGTGAAATTGTTTACCTTTTAATCTGTGACAAACTCTGTGTTCTTCAGGTGTGTTTGCTGATACAGACGGACTGAAGTCAGTGTCAGTGATGGAGGGAGATTCAGTCACTCTAAACTCTGATCTCACTGAAATGATGGATGATGATCTGATTCTGTGGAGGTTTGGAACTAAAAACACTTCAATAGCTCAAATCAGTGTAATGGACAACAGCATCACTGTATATGATGATGTTCTTGATGGGAGATTCAGAGACAGACTGAAGCTGGACGATCAAACTGGATCTCTGACCATCACAAACACCACAACTGAACATGCTGGAGATTATCAACTACAGAAAATCAGATATCTGAGCAAGAGTTTCAATCTCACTGTCTATGGTGAGTTTAACATTGTTTTCCTTTATTTATTAATCGATTTGAAAGTAGACATATCCTAAATATATGATTTTTAAATTTTAAAATAATTAAATGTAAGATACATATTTTCTATGTTTTGTATTATTATCAAATACATCAAGTATTTTTTTATTTACTTTTTTACAAATCACTCAGCAGATGTTTCTAATCTTTCTCAGCTCGTCTGCCTGTTCCTGTCATCATCAGTAACTCTTCACAATGTTCTTCATCATCATCATCATCATCATGTTCACTGGTGTGTTCAGCGGTGAATGTGGGTCATGTGACTCTCTCCTGGTACAAAGGAAACAGTTTATTGTCCAGCATCAGTGTGTCTGATCTCAGCATCAGTCTCTCTCTACCTCTGGAGGTGGAATATCAGGATAAAAACACCTACAGCTGTGTGCTGAACAATCCCATCAGCCACCAGACCAGACATCCCAACATCACTCAACTCTGTCACGCATGTGCAGGTACGGCAGTACGGCTGATATATGTGTGATTATTTTCTGAGTTGATTATAAAGACTGGAGCTGGTTTCAATGATTGGTGATAAAACAAATGTCCATCATTTTATTGCTTAAAAATTACATTGATTCCTAATTGTTGTTCCTCCTAACTATGTTCCTTGTTTTGTTTTTACTCAACATAATCATCTCTGTTATATGGATTATTTATATATGTGGTTGTTGTGTGCCATAAGCTCAGATTTGAGTTTTGGTGACTTGATAGACTAAAGAATTAAAAAGGATTTGGTTTTGTGGTAGTCTGATGAGATCCTCCAGGAGCCGTCCTGTCGTCGTTGCACCTTTTACCCTCAATCTTCCCAATCATGATGTCCTTTTCCAGTGAACTTTCCCTTCAAACTGTGTGACCAAATGCAGTTTCATCATTTGTCCTTTAAGTTGCATGTCCGGTTTGATTTTCTCTATGATTGACTTGTTGGTCTGTCTCACCGTCTATGGCACACTTCTCCAGCACCATATTTCGAATGAGACAATATTCCTTCAGTCTTGTTTCTAGATCATCCAGCTTTCACAAATGTTGAAAAATATGAGGGTCTGAACTAATCTCTTTGGGTCTGAACTAATCTTTGTCAGCAATCTGATGTCTTTGCTTTTGAATATTGTTTTTTAAAGACTTCATAGCCATCTTGCCCACCGCCAAATGATATATTTTTTGAGTTCTAGTCAAATCAGTGGTCACAAGGGCACTTAAAAGGTTCATATTCGAAACAATCTCCATTTCTTCTCCATTGAGCTCAAATTTATCAATGTCATGATCTTGATCTTCCTCATGTTCAGTTCCAGTCCCATCATTCGACTCTCTTCTCTTGAGTTTCCTCAGCAGATGTTCTATATCTTCCTATTTTCAGTGTTGTGTAGTCAGCACTTCAGATTGTTTATCATATTTACATATAGATCATCACCACCCTTTACTGCCTTTCAGCCTGAAATAAAAAAAATAGATTTTTACTGTAACAAACAGTTAAATGGAATGAACTAGAAACTTTGAAATTGATTTAAATGTAAAGCAGCAAAATACCACTAACTGTGATGTTGGCTTATCACTAGATCACACTAATAACTGTCTCTCTCGTACAGTCTCAGTCTCTCTGATAGTGCTGATCTCTGCTGCCACTGCTGGATCTCTGTTGATTGTTGCTGCAGTCATTGTGATCTTCTGCATCTGCAAGAAATGTAGAAAAAACGATCAAGAAGGCAAGTGTTCAATTATAAACAGATGTTGAATTTGTTGAAGTAATAAGTGTTATAACAAATAATAATATACTTTAATAGTTCCTAGGGGCGTAATGATACCCTCATGTCACATTTTGATACATATCACAATACAATATTATTGTGATACTCCAAGAAATATGGTAAAATATGTACTGTTGATTTAAAATGCTAAATTTGGTATTCCATTGGGGGTGGAAATGAATAGCCTTGAATAACCCAATGCACAGGACAATGGTGGCACCAGAATAATTTTTTTTACTTTTTTATTTTTTTTACTTTTATTTTAGATAAATATGCTTGCAATCTGTCACTGACTAGATATATTTAAAATACATTTGACATTTGGCATTATCAGGACCCACAAATATTCCCCCATTGCATTATTATACATTATATTCAACATTATACACTCACCTAAAGGATTATTAGGAACACCTGTTCAATTTCTCATTAATGCAATTATCTAATCAACCAATCACATGGCAGTTGCTTCAATGCATTTAGGGGTGTGGTCCTGGTCAAGACAATCTCCTGAACTCCAAACTGAATGTCAGAATGGGAAAGAAAGGTGATTTAAGCAATTTTGAGCGTGGCATGATTGTTGGTGCCAGACGGGCCGGTCTGAGTATTTCACAATCTGCTCAGTTACTGGGATTTTCACGCACAACCATTTCTAGAGTTTACAAAGAATGGTGTGAAAAGGGAAAAACATCCAGTATGCGGCAGTCCTGTGGGCGAAAATGCCTTGTTGATGCTAGAGGTCAGAGGAGAATGGGCCGACTGATTCAAGCTGATAGAAGAGCAACTTTGACTGAAATAACCACTCGTTACAACCGAGGTATGCAGCAAAGCATTTGTGAAGCCACAACACGCACAACCTTGAGGCGGATGGGCTACAACAGCAGAAGACCCCACCGGGTACCACTCATCTCCACTACAAATAGGAAAAAGAGGCTCGAGCTCACCAAAATTGGACAGTTGAAGACTGAAAAAATGTTGCCTGGTCTGATGAGTCTCGATTTCTGTTGAGACATTCAGATGGTAGAGTCAGAATTTGGCGTAAACAGAATGAGAACATGGATCCATCATGCCTTGTTACCACTGTGCAGGCTGGTGGTGGTGGTGTAATGGTGTGGGGGATGTTTTCTTGGGCATCGTTTAAATGCCACGGCCTACCTGAGCATTGTTTCTGACCATGTCCATCCCTTTATGACCACCATGTACCCATCCTCTGATGGCTACTTCCAGCAGGATAATGCACCATGTCACAAAGCTCGAATCATTTCAAATTGGTTTCTTGAACATGACAATGAGTTCACTGTACTAAAATGGCCCCCACAGTCACCAGATCTCAACCCAATAGAGCATCTTTGGGATGTGGTGGAACGGGAGCTTCGTGCCCTGGATGTGCATCCCACAAATCTCCATCAACTGCAAGATGCTATCCTATCAATATGGGCCAACATTTCTAAAGAATGCTTTCAGCACCTTGTTGAATCAATGCCACGTAGAATTAAGGCAGTTCTGAAGGCGAAAGGGGGTCAAACACAGTATTAGTATGGTGTTCCTAATAATCCTTTAGGTGAGTGTATATGACACTAAAACTCTGTAAACTAATTTTGGTTGAACTATGCACAGTACAAATTGTCACTATCCACGATACATATTGTTGCATTTTTGTATCGCGGTATATTGTGACACGGTATATTGTTACACCCCTAGTAGTTCCTTTTAACCCTCATGTTGTGTTGTGGTCATTTTGACCCGGAGAGGATTTTCTTTTTCCTGAAAATGCTATTTAATGTTATCACATTGGACTAAAACTTCCTGACTCAGCTCACACAGGGTATAATATTTGTACATATGGTCAATAATGTCAGAAATGATCAGCCTCCAAAAATGTGCTCATAATTTTCTCTTTATGCTATATTATTACCAAATATGGGATTAACACTTGTTGGGAATAACACTTTCAGTACAGGTTTTGTATTTCTTTTTTGGATCAGGTTGGTCATAGGCCTCATTGATCCGTTGAGTGAACAGTGCCATCATTATCCATATTTTTTTTTTCATAAATTAAAAACAATGAGGCCTATGACCATTCAGTTTAAAAAATAAATACTAAACCTGTGCTAACTGAAAGAAAACTGTTGACAAAAAGATTGAATCCAAAATTTGCTGGTAATACAGCATAAGAGATTCACAAGCCATTTTTAAAAGACTGGGAACACCCAATTAGGTAAAGGTCAAGTCACCTTTATTTTTATAGTTTGTACAATACAGATTATTTCAAAGCAGCAAGGGTTAATGGAATAAACACTGAATAGTATGTGTAGATGGTGGGTTTGGCAATTATCTACTATATATAGTGACATTGGGCAGCGCTCTTTAATCGTCACAAATATTCTTCATTAAATCACAGAAATGCAAATAGGAGCATTTCTCTACACTCATAAATTCCTCTACACTCAGCTTCTTGTTAAGATTAACATCTCTATTTCTTCAATTAAAATGTAATTTCATCATACAAAACATGTTAATTACTTCAATTAAACATTCTTCTGGGTTTGAATTATCTGCAAATAATGTCTTTCTGAATGTATGTACAAGCGTGACCTTGTGACTGGTGAGGGAGTGAAAGTCAAACATGAATCAGTTTGTTAATATAATGAAGCAATGTGTGCATTAACAATTTTGACGTCCCTAAAAACATACACTATATTGCCAAAAGTTTTGGGACGCCTGCCTTTACATGCACATGAACTTTAATGACATCCCATTTCTAATCCGTAGGGTTTAATATGGAGTTGGCCCACCCTTTGCAGCTATAACAGCTTCAATTCTTCTGGGAAGGCTTTCCACAAGGTTTAGGAGTGTGTTTATGGGCATTTTTGACCATTCTTCTAGAAGTGCATTTGTGAGGTCAGGCACTGATGTTGGACGAGAAGGCCTGGCTCGCAGTCTCCGCTCTAATTCATCCCAAAGGTGTTCTATTGGGTTGAGGTCAGGACTCTGTGCAGGCCAGTCAAGTTCCTCCACACCAAACTCGCTCATCCATGTCTTTATGGACCGACGCTTTGCACAGTCATGGTGGAACAGGAAGGGGCCATCCCCAAACTCTTACCACAAAGTTGGGAGCATGAAAATGTCCAAAATGTCTTGGTATGCTATAGCATTAAGAGTTCCTTTCACTGGAACTAAGGGGCAAAACCCAACCCTTGAAAAACAACCCCACCCCATAATCCCCCCTCCACCAAACATTACACTTGGCACAATGCAGTCAGGCAAGTCCCGTTCTCCTGGCAACCGCCAAACCCAGACTCGTCCATGGGATTGCCAGACAGAGAAGCGTGATTGGTCACTCCAGAGAACACGTCTCCACTGCTCTAGAGTCCAGTGGCGGCGTGCTTTACCCCACTGCATCCCACGCTTTGCATTGCACTTGGTGATGTAAGGCTTGGATGAGCTGCTCGGCTATGGAAACCCATTCCATGAAGCTCTCTACACACTGTTCTTGAGCTAATCTGAAGGCCACATGAAGTTTGGAGGTCTGTAGCTATTGACTCTGCAGAAAGTTGACGACTTCTGTGCACTGTGCGCCTCAGCATGTGCTGAGCCCGCTCTGTGATTTTACGTGGTCTACGACTTCGTGGCTGAGTTGCTGTTCTTCCCAATGGCTTCCACTTTGTTATAATCCCACTAACAGTTGACTCAAATTTCAGGATTGGACTTACTGCACAGGTGGCAACCTATCACGGTACCACGCTTGAGTTCACTGAGCTCCTGAGAGCGACTGCATGCCTAATGCTTGATTTTATACACCTGTGGCCATGGAAGTGATTGAAACATCTGAATTCAATGATTTGGAGGGGTGTCCCAATACTTTTGGCAATTTAGTGTGTATGATGTAAAGAACCAGATCTAGTTAATAACAATGAGTTTTGTTGTTTTAATAAATCTATTTATTATATTACATCTTATTATCATTGAAACAGATGAGACTAGTGAAGAAGAAATCACTTACGTCGAGCCAACGTTCTACAAAAGAAAAGCACAGAAATCGGTAAGATCATTTATTACTAATTCATGTTGTGTGTCTGTGTATCATTTCAGCAGTGAGTGCGCTTGTGTGTGATGGATCATTATACAGACAAACAGCACCATATTAGATCAGCATTCAATGCGAGAAACATATGCCATAATACTCACAACACTCATTCTACCATGTAACTAAAGAGTAACAGATCAACAATTAATATTTCCAGTGTTCAAAATGAGCCTCTGATTAAGTATTTCACTGTCCAAATCTTCCGTTTTTTACATACTGTATGTGCTTTTGCAACTTTTACAATGCTTTTGGGAAATCTGTCATTTGTACTGGAATATATTTTTATAGCAACTGTTTTTTTTACAATCATTAAAAAAGCATAAGGAAACAAACAGAAGGAAACAATGCAAGTCTCTCACCCGCAGGCCTATGGAAGTTTTGTGATACACTTCCGGCTGGTTTTATATCTGCATAGTGTAACATGTCAAGGACATACATGCATTTATTATTATATATTGTGTTTTTGGCAGGATGAGAAAGAGGAGGATCATGTGGAGTATGCGCCTATCGCCAAGAGAAGATGATGAAACTTCGGTGTGATCACATTCACAGGAACCTCAGAGTCTGCAGTTTCCTCTGACCTGTGGAGGAAGCGTGATGGACTGGTGACTCTTAAAATTTGTGCAAGGAACATTCAAATGTTTTTTTTTAACAAATGATCTCAATTTTTAGACCTAAAACTTTTTCATGTTTGACTTAAAGTGAAAGTTCACCGAAAAATCTAAATTACCCCATGATTTACTCACCCTCATTATTTAAAATGGGAATTTCTCTGGATTTACAAATTCTTGGGAACTTTGGGATAGTGTAAGTAACAAACTGTAATGGTCTGAAAATGTTGTAATTCATCAAACTTTGTTAAAAAGATAAGTTGCTTCTCAATCAGATGCAGCGAGATTGAGCAAGGGTTGATCCATTATTTCGCTAAGGTGAGGGAGGGGGTTGGCATAATTAAATCGACACATTATGGGAATTGTAGCTGTTTTACACAGCATTATTCCAAGTGCCTTTCGGCCATAATGATTTCAGTACTGCTCGGTATTACATGTGCTTGATTTAAAAAAAAAAAAAGTATGTTCTTTCGTGTTGCCAATTTGGTATAACTCCCTCTCTTCGGTTAATGGTATATTCTCCGCGTGCAGAACTCTTCGGTTTACGGGAAGCATGTATGTGTCTTGATTAATGGACAACTTAACAAGCTCCTAGATCATATTAAATAGGAGCTACGATGAGAGCAGAATTAAATAAGCTTATGTGTGAACTTATGTGTTAAATAAAGTGTTATTCATGTTGTATACTGTATCGCTTTAAATGCGATTATTACGTCATATTTTCATGAACGATACATTTCAAGTGTCAGTTTATGTCCTGTTTATTGTCATGATTTTGAATTGATCTGAGCCTAATTTCATTCCGTTTCGATAATACAAGTGATTAATTTGTTGTTGCACAGAGTGAAATTCACGGCAGTAGTGAACGGTGCATTGTGGGTAATGTAGTTCATGACTTAAAACAAGTTAAATGAGTTAAGACTGAACCTGTGAATTGTGACCGTGGTATTGTAGTTGCCTGCAAATTACGAGAATGGGACCTGTATTAACTAAATGATGCATTTGCAGATTGTGAAACGAGAACAGAGAAGACTTTTGCAACCGTGTCCCATTTCATGTTTGCAGATATGAGTTATTAAATTCATTTTGTTTTATTATTGTTTCATTCATTTTCAAAATTCATAAATCTTGTTAGTACTATATAAAATATGCCTTTGGGGGTGATATGCATTTTATTAAATGTAACAATTTAAGATACAGAAAAGAAAACATATCTTGTAAGCACGAGAACAGAGAACACTTGTAACACTGTCCCATTTCATGTTTGCGGTAAACACCCCAAAAAGGCATTGCTGGTGTTTCTTTATTTGGGTCTGACCCTGTGGTGCGTGGAGAAAACCATTACAAAACCGCATTAAATATATCACACTGTGCAAGTGGTTTTTGGATATTTTATTAAAATATATATATTTTGCCTTTAAAGCCTAGTTTATCAAATCCCCTAAATGACAACAAACAAGAAACATTTTGCCTTTCAAAATTACATAAATGCCCTATGTGCCTGCTAAATAAATGCATGCTATGGTCGGCTTCCTTTGAGCTAGTTGTGATATGCTGGTGGACATACAGGCTTGTTTATGGTTGACATTTGACACAGACACACTACTGACGTGTCATTTCTGTGTGGTTGAAGGGCTTTTTTTCCATTCCTGCTCATATGAAGACTCACAGTCTGACTTTAGCTTTAACGAAACTTTACTGTGAAAAACTAAATCTAACAGATAAACGACTCCCTCAGTGTGTGGTAAAATACAAACAGAAAATCATGTTAATAATATCTTCTTGTCTTATAGTCGCAATTATCAAAATAGCTTACATTTTGTGATGATACAAGCAGTTGAGATTTGCTATATATTGCTCTGTGAGTATACTGTATTTATGCAAATTAAGATACTTATATATCCAACTTTATATAAGATGCTGGCCGATAATAGTTACATTTTGTGACAAAACAAATCAAGCAGTTTTTTGTCAAAAAAAGTTTCTTGATGTCACATCCTTTAAAGATCATGTGCTTGTCTGCTAATGTGTGACAGTCATTTTAAGAATGCATATGTATGATTTACTGTTGTAATATTTATGGTATTTAAGATATGCAGTTTGGGGGGTAACTAACTAGCAACACTGCTAACAAATAAATGTTTCTACAATTAAGTGTAAGAAATATGCTCATATTCAGAAAAAAAGTGTGAAAATTAAATAACTTGAAACAACTTGAATACTTCCATTTTTCTTATTTGCTGATGGTTACCAGACCCTTAAATTTCATCAAATGAAACATAACATCACACACCATTAACTAGAGTGCCATCTTGTGTCCAAAATAAGACTTGAACAATATTAATAGCTTTACCTGTAAGATATGCAATATAAATACATTCACTGGCTGCTTTATTAGATACACCTTGCTAGTACCAGGTTGGTGCCTTCAGAACTGGCTTAAACACTCTGGAAACAGATTTCGGTCCATATTGTCATGAGAGCATCACAGTTTCTGCAGATTTGTCGGCTGCACATCCATGATGCGAATCTCCTGTTCCCTCACATCCCGAAGCTGTTCTATTGGACTGAGATCTGGTGACTGAGTTTAGTGAACTCACTGTCATGTTCAGGAAACCAGTTTGAGATGATTTAAGCTTTTAAACAATGCTCAATTGGTACTAAGGGGACCAAAGTGTGCCAAGAAAAGATCTCAAATAGCTCAAAAAGGAAATATTAATAATTAATCAGAACATATTAAGCGCCATCTGGTGCATTTTTTAAGAACAGCAGCTACAACAGCATCACAGCACTGTAAGCTCAACCCCTAACACGTGTGTCATGATGTCTAAGTTCATGTATTTCAGTGCATATGTCATGTGTGTGGATTCATACAAACAAGTCATGATTTCAGCCCTGATAAATGGGGTGGCGTGGAAAAACAATTAACTTATTGCAATCTTCCACTATGTTAGGACTTCAGTAATACTATTTTATCATTTTATTCAACATTTTACTTAAATTTTTTACCTCTTGAATCACCTGTGATGATATAAAATATACCAATATTTAATATTTAGGTTGTTAGTTTTAAAAAAGTCTCCCTCACTCTCCTCCATGCTTTACCCACACTTACCTTTACTTGTGGTCTTTGCATTTGACCAATCATATGATGTATTTTTGGTATTATGCCCCTGTATTCAAGTAGCAAAGAACGCAAGGACATGCAGGCCCAAAGAAATAACACACACACACAGGGTGACGTAGCCAATAACACTTCCTCTGTTTCAGTATGACGGATGGTGTATAACACCAACTACAAGACTAGTGGAGATGCCATCATTTCAACCTAACAGTTATTGTTGTCAACTAGATTCAAAATTAAATACATAAATTATGAGACTGTAAATATTCTGCACTGTGACTAAAGTATGTAAATACAATATTGCGTATTTTGTTGTTTTTCTAATGCAAAAGGGAAATGCAAAAAAACAGTTTTTCATGTGAATTTAAATTGTGTTAAACTGACCTTAAAAGCAGCAGGTTTTGCAAATACAGAGCGTGTAGTTTAAATGAATCTTCAACTATCAAAATATTAGCACGTATTATAATATACACTCACCTAAAGGATTATTAGGAACACCTGTTCAATTTCTCATTAATGCAATTATCTAATCAACCAATCACATGGCAGTTGCTTCAATGCATTTAGGGGTGTGGTCCTGGTCAAGACAATCTCCTGAACTCCAAACTGAATGTCAGAATGGGAAAGAAAGGTGATTTAAGCAATTTTGAGCGTGGCATGGTTGTTGGTGCCAGACGGGCCGGTCTGAGTATTTCACAATCTGCTCAGTTACTGGGATTTTCACGCACAACCATTTCTAGAGTTTACAAAGAATGGTGTGAAAAGGGAAAAACATCCAGTATGCGGCAGTCCTGTGGGCGAAAATGCCTTGTTGATGCTAGAGGTCAGAGGAGAATGGGCCGACTGATTCAAGCTGATAGAAGAGCAACTTTGACTGAAATAACCACTCGTTACAACCGAGGTATGCAGCAAAGCATTTGTGAAGCCACAACACGCACAACCTTGAGGCGGATGGGCTACAACAGCAGAAGACCCCACCGGGTACCACTCATCTCCACTACAAATAGGAAAAAGAGGCTACAATTTGCACAAGCTCACCAAAATTGGACAGTTGAAGACTGGAAAAATGTTGCCTGGTCTGATGAGTCTTGATTTCTGTTGAGACATTCAGATGGTAGAGTCAGAATTTGGCGTAAACAGAATGAGAACATGGATCCATCATGCCTTGTTACCACTGTGCAGGCTGGTGGTGGTGGTGTAATGGTGTGGGGGATGTTTTCTTGGCACATTTTAGGCCCCTTAGTGCCAATTGGGCATCGTTTAAATGCCACGGCCTACCTGAGCATTGTTTCTGACCATGTCCATCCCTTTATGACCACCATGTACCCATCCTCTGATGGCTACTTCCAGCAGGATAATGCACCATGTCACAAAGCTCCAATCATTTCAAATTGGTTTCTTGAACATGACAATGAGTTCACTGTACTAAAATGGCCCCCACAGTCACCAGATCTCAACCCAATAGAGCATCTTTGGGATGTGGTGGAACGGGAGCTTCGTGCCCTGGATGTGCATCCCACAAATCTCCATCAACTGCAAGATGTTATCCTATCAATATGGGCCAACATTTCTAAAGAATGCTTTCAGCACCTTGTTGAATCAATGCCACGTAGAATTAAGGCAGTTCTGAAGGCGAAAGGGGGTCAAACACAGTATTAGTATGGTGTTCCTAATAATCCTTTAGGTGAGTGTATATAAATAATATATAATATATTAATATAAACTTATTATAATATTAGCAAAATGCACAAGAGTTAAAGGCCTCAGAGTGTATTTTCATACTGAGTGAAACTCGAGCAGCTCAGTTTGTGAGTCAAAGTGAAACCGGCAGTGGTCTGATCTAGTGACATCTGAGCAGAGATGCGGTTTGATCTGATGGCCGGACAAACAGCTTCTGCATTAGGCTATTAGTTAAAGGTGGGGTAAGCCATATCTGGTAACCGATGTTGATTTAAAATCACCAAAACAAACATGCCCCTATTTTGATAGCTCCGCCCCACACATACATACGCAACCCAGGCAACGACTATGGCGGAATCTGCTGTGCCAGCCGGCCGAGGATATTATGTCATCAATAAGTGAAAGCAATGCGTGTTACTATGGTAATCCAGGTCAAATGTTCAAAAACAGTCATCCCCTTCCATCTGAAAAAGTCATCCCAAAAACAAACACGGTTCTCATGAACAACTCAATAGCACGAGCACCACAGTCCAACTAACGAACATGTTTCAATTATGACAAGATTAGAGGGTTATATCGATCACGAAAAGAGGAACCAAAGGAAACAAACATATATTAGGAGTATATTATCTTACTTTTCGGACACACTGCGAGCTGACGCTTGAAACAGACAGTGGTTTATAGCAGTGTTTCCCAACCCTGTTCCTGGAGGCACACCAACAGTGCACATTTTGGATGTCTCCCTCATCTAACCCCTTTATCTCCCCGTCTTGAAGTCTACTAACGAGCTGATGAGTTAATTCAGGTTTGTTTGTTCAGGAAGAGATGGAAAATGTGTAATGTTGGTGTGCCTCCAGGAACAGGGTTGGGAAACACTAGTTTATAGGATGTGGAAATGAACGGGTCTTTATCGTCGCTGAAGTGAACGACGATACAATCGCAAATGGACAAACAAGCGAATATGACACATGAGCATATTCAAGCGAAAGCTAGAATATATTAGTTCTGTGCATAAAACAAAACCAATGTTACTCACCTATCGAGAAGAAATAAAGCAACCTCGGCATTCACTCCTTGAGTTCTCTCCAGCGCTGGAAAGCTGATACTTCTTGCTTGATCGTAAGCCTTCTTTTGTTCCACAGACATTTTCCACATTTGTTTTTTATCTGCCATCTCTCATCGCTCGGCTAATGTCCGCCCTGTGTCGTGTCTTTTGAATAATGACGTGCACTAAGCACTCTCTTCTCCCCATCATCAGTAGACACGCCCCTTACTGCTGATTGGCTACAAGTTTGGTTTGGTACTTGGCCCGAGACACTTTTCTAAAGCATTTTTTAAATATAGCTTACCCCACCTTTAAATATAGTAATTATTATTTATAAGTTGCTTGCAAAAAAAACCTTGACCCCTTGATCCACCAACAGTAATGTGTGGAAAAACAACAACAACACCACTACAGGCCTATGTACATTTTCGGAAGTAAATGTGAATGGTGCATGCTGTGTGCAACTACACACTGCCTCAAGTAAAAAAGCTCACCCCACGTCTCGATATTCTGAGAGGGATGCGAGTGTTGACTTAGCAAGACACTAACATGATTAGCACGTTGCTAGATGGTGGATGCCTTTGATGATATCATGAACGACACATTACTAGTTCAAATATAGGCCTATCTGAAATAAGTAGCTACGGCCGTCCCCGACTAAAGCTTTTTGGCATTGGCAACTACCAATGATGATACTCCAAAGGCTGCTTGCCAGTATGAATGATAAAAAAACAACCCCAATGCCTCTGACATTCGGATTTGAATAAGTGTGCGTGAGTGAAATGAGCCCACCTCCCATGTCTCTATGATTTTGTGGTCCATAGTTATGCTCAGTACATAATTCCTATGCAAGTTCCCATAGTAGGAAAAACACATATGAGCACTTCCGGATTCATGGGCTGTGCCTTCACCATAGTATGTGTATGAGGCAAATTTGGGCAGCTCTTGCGCCCAGGGGTAACACTTAAACCCCATTGTGAGGTATGTTCTTACAGAGCTTGCCAGCCTCTTCAAGTGTGGTAACCCATGTTTCTACAAAATCCTCGTTTATGACCCGTCAAAGTTCATCCCCATGGTAAATCAATGTAATTTTTTGCCCGCTGTGCAAACATTGTATGTCTGATTGCTTATAAAAGTCATAGCACACCTCTCTTAAAAAAGCAGCATGATTTGACACCTCATTCATGGGTCAACGACAATTCAAGAGAACAACAGTGATGCTTTGCTCCACAAGCACCACTAACTATAAAACTAAATAAAAGAAGCACAAATTAAGCAGAAATAAATTTCAACGACATTTTAGAATAAAAGTTCACAATAAAATTTAAAAAAAAACTACAAACATGGCAGATGTGCGAGTCCGACGGTTAAGAGGTTTAGATTAAGGGGTTTAAGTGACTAATAATCAACATTTATTTAAAAAATGTATAGAAAATGTATTTAAAGTTTTCCTCATTATATTTTATCTGCAATAGTGTGAACTTGTATAAAGATCCTTTTGACCATTAACTTTAAATGCATTAATATGAGGAGAGTCTCATGAAAGACCCACGACTGCAGATCAATGTGCTGCTTCTTTTCACTCCGATACGGTAGGAAATTAAATGTGGAGGATGTTAACTGTGACAAGATGATTGACAGGCCAGTGTACAGTGACAGGATGCGTGTAACTAAGTGACAGAGGCTGTCCGTTATAGACTTTATTGTATGATGTAATAGTACGTCCCAAAGCTTGTCTACTCGTCTGCTATACACTCTTACACACTCACTTTTTCTTCATAAAAAGCTGACTACACTGGCAGCGCTCAGTGATACCAAGCAATTTTGTTGCTAGAATTAGCAACCTTTCACACTAGCCCTGCAACTTTTGAAAAGTTACTCAAATGATACAATTCACACATTTTCCCACTGAATGACACAAAAATAATTTTCACACACTAGAGTATGTTATATAGTATGAGTGTGTGTAGTATGAGTGTAATCTGGACGCACTAGGGGTGAGCAGGGCACAAACTAACATGGGGTTAGTTGTAACTCACATGGTTTAAAACTTTCCACGCATGCCAGCATGACGAAACGTAGTGTATTTACTAGTTGTCATATCAACAGTATATAGAGAAAAAATTGTGCCAACATTAAAAAAAATCTTTGGAAGATATCACTGACCATTTATTTAACCATAGCAAAAGTAAATTTCTTACTGAAGTTCATTTTTCATCTCGCTTTCCCCTACATCTGCCATGTTGTCATTATCATGTGACCTACCAGCATCAGTTACGTCGCTTCACTGTCATTCAGATCCTCTCCCATGGCCTTATGGTATAGTAAAGTGTCCATAAAGTGGTGCAGGTATGACGTCACTTTGTAGGCCAACCGGCAGTTCGCATCGCACTGGTTCCCTTGAGAAAAACCCAATAGGATTTTCCAATAGGCTTTTGGATTATCGCAAAAAACAAGCTCTGTGATCAATAAAAGTTTATGATACTTACACGTTTTGTCCATCAAGATAATTATCACAGATGAACACAACTTTTATGAATTTTGAAGCCTAAATGTAGTTGCCAGCAGTAAAAGGCTAATGGTAGGCTATACACGGACTACACCAGGGTCGCTCAACTTCAATGCCACTATCGCTAAGCTTCAGACAACTCTTCAGTTTTTATATAAAAAAAATTTCCTAGTAAGTTTTAATTAGACTAGTTTATAAGAGCACAATTATTAGCAAAATGAGGCTGTAAAAGCGGACTGAGTTTACCTTTTCGACATGATGAGCCTCTGTAGTACCATTTAGCCACTTGTTAGCAACCGCCTTTTTCAAGACATGTAACATCGTAGAATAAAACATGAAAGTGTCTTGAGCTAGTGTTCATCACAGACCTTATTTCAGCCATTTAACCAAAATCCCATTAAAAAAACCCATTGACTTTGGGACGAGGGAGCTGGAAGTGCTAAAATGCTAACTTGCTTTGTGTTTTGGCCTACAAAGTTATGTCATACCTGCACCACTCTATTGAATGCACACTTCTGAATCTCGGCAGTAGTAGTATGTCTAGGGTTGCCAACTGTCCCGTATTAGACGGGACGTCCTGTATATTGGGCCTAATTGATTTGTCCTGTACGTGTGTGAAAAAGGAACAATGTAGAGCAACACAAAGAAAGTAAGAAAAATGCCTGCACAAGGGAGATGAGTACCAGGACAAGGGAGAGGATTGGGACAAGGGCAAGGGAGAGGAATGCCTGAACAAGGACAAGGTAGAGATTGAGGAGTTAGAATGCATGGTGGCGCTCTAAGAAGGGCCAGAATTAGGGTAATTGATGAAATAAGAGCTACTATCATAGACCATATCATAAACCACAGGTTATCATACAGAGAGGCTGGTGAACGAGTACAGCCAAATCTCAGTGGGACACAGGCAGCGCTTGCAGGTTCACCACCTGGTCCCGGAAGGGAGTGGTGGGAACCTTGGGCACATATCCAGGCCCGAACTCTAGGCACGATTCGTTGACCGAAAGTGCATGCAGGTCCCCTACCCTCTTGATTGAGGCCAATGCAGTCAGGAGCACTGTCTTCATGGACAGGATGTTTAGCTCTGCTGACTGCAAAGGCTCGAAGGGAGGGCCCTGGAGCGCTCTAAGCACCAGGGCTAAGTCCCAAGAGGGTAGCGAGGTTGGACGAGGAGGATTCAGTCTCCTCGCACCTCTGAGGAAACTGACGATTAAGTCGTGCTTACCTAAGGACTTACCTTCAACTACATCGTGATACGCCGCTATTGCGGCGACGTACACTTTGAGGGTGGAGGGAGACAGCCTTCTCTCCAACCCATCTTGCAGAAAAGAAAACACGACATTAATCGAACACCTTCGGGGGTCTTCCCGGCGGGAAGAACACCACTCAACGAACAGGTTCCACTTCAGAGCATAGAGGCGCCTAGTAGAGGGGGCTCTAGCTGAAGCGATGGTGTCTGCCACTGCCTGCGGCAGGCCACCTAGAACCTCCGCGTCCCGTCCAGAGACCAGACATGGAGTCTCCAGAGGTCTGGACGCGGGTGCCATAGAGTGCCCCGCCCCTGAGAAAGCAGGTCCTTCCTCAGGGGGATTGGCCAGGGAGGGGCTGTCGCGAGGAGTGAGAGTTCGGAGAACCAGGTCCGGTTGGGCAGTAGGGCGCAACTAGCAAGACCTGCTCCTCGTCCTCCCTGACCTTGCACAGAATCTGTGCGAGAAGGCTCACTGGGGGAAACACATACTTGTGTAGGTCCCGGGGCCAGCTGTGCGCCAGTGCATCTGTACCGAGGGTGCCCCCGGACAGGGAGTAATACAACTGGCAATGGGTCGAGTCCGGAGAGGCGAACAGGTCTACCTGCGCGGCTCCGAAGAGGTCCCATATCAGCTGGACGCTCCGGGGGTGGAGTCGCCACTCTCCCGGAGGTGTTGGCTGACGAGAGAGCTCGTCGGCTGTCTGGTTCAGCGCACCTGGGATGTGAATGGCCCGAAGCGACCTCAGACGCTTCTGACTCCACAGGAGGAGATGGCGGGTGAGCCGGAGCATGCAACGGGAGCGTAGACCACCCTGACGGTTGATTTACGCAACGGCCGCAGTGCTGTCCGTACGGACCAGTACGTGTTTTCCCTGTAGCGGCTTTTTGAAGCGGCCCAGGGTGAGACGTACTGCCAGAAGCTCTAGGCAATTGATATGCCAACGCAGTTGGGGCCCCGTCCACAGACCCGCAACTGAGTGCCCGTTGTACGTGGCCCCCCAGCCCGTGGAAGAGGCATCCGTGAAGACCACAGCATGCCTGGACACCTGTTCTAGGGACACTCCGGCCCGTAGAAAGGCAGGGTCCGCCCACGGGTTGAAGGTTTGGCGACAGTAAGGAGTAACTGAGACCCGGTACTTGCCGCGCTGCCACGCCCATCTCGGGACCCGGTCGTGAAGCCAGCGTTGAAGCGGTCTCGTTTGAAGCAATCCGAGCGGCGTTACCGCGGCTGCAGATGCCATATGCCCCAGGAGCCTCTGAAAGAATTTCAGTGGGACCGCTGTCCTGCCTTTGAACGTATTCAAGCAGTTCAACACTGACCGGACTCGCTCCTCTGTGAGGTGCGCAGTCTGGTTGACCGAGTCCAGCTCCATACCGAGATAAGAGATCCTCTGCGTGGGACAGAGTTTGCTCTTCTCTCGGTTGACCCGAAGGCCCAACAGGCTGAGGTGACGTAGCACCAGGTCCCTGTGTTCGCACAACTGCTCCCGGGACTGGGCCAGTATGAGCCAGTCGTCGAGATAGTTGAGAATACGAACGCTGCGTTCTCTGAGCGGAACAATGGCTGCTTCTGCGACTTTCGTGAAGACGCGAGGCGACAGGGACAGCCCGAAGGGCAGGACTTTGTACTGAAATGCCCTCCCCTCGAACGCAAAGCGAAGGAATGGTCTGTGTCGAGGGAGAATGGACACATGAAAGTACGCGTCCTTCAGGTCGATCGCTGCGAACCAATCCTGGGGACGGATACATTCGAAAATGTGTTTCTGCGTTAGCATTCTGAATGGGAGCTTGTGCAGGGCCCGATTCAGGACACGCAGTTCCGACGTACGTCGAACGTGACCGACTGAAAGGGAACTGAAGGGCATTCTATAAAGCTACTCTGAGATGGGTCATTTATTTTTTGTTTTGAATTTCTGCATTCATGCATTTCATGCATTTACTAAACCCAACAAAACAAAAATGTGGAGAGGCTTCAAAAGAGACACAATCTATGATTAATAAAATATACTGTCTATTGTATAAGGGCAGACCTGACACATAAAATAAAGCAGTTTCTGAGATTCCATCTGATGTTAGTGTTTTTATGACAGTGTGCTATGACTGACTAAATGTTCCTGTTGGAAGAGAACATGTGTGAGGGTTTTGGTAGACATAGTGTATTGTATTAGTGTATTGTATTTTGAAAATTATTTTTTGAGTTTAGTTTACAATGTGTGATTTTGAGCATGAAAGTAACCGTTTTGGCAATTGTGTGTTGTAGGTGTGTTGGTGTGTTAAGAGTTTAGGAAAATTGTTAAAAGTACTGAAAAAATTGTCATAGCGATTGTAAAAAACTGTAAATGTAGAAGCTTGACCATAGCTGTACAGGGCAGGTTTTTTATTGCTCATCTCCGTAAATATATCTAGCAGTAGAGCTAATGCAAGGGCTTGAAATCCATTTATCCTTTGCTGAAACTTTATCATCATGGAGAACGTGGCTCATGATTGCTTAGCAACGGCAGACTGCATGGGAGCGTTTAGTTTGCTTTGCAAACTAGGTGTATGTGAGTAAAATGCCTTTAAACATGGCAGGAACATCTGTTGTGTATGCATTTGTAGATTATATTGCAAACAAATGATACTGTAATGAGAAATCCATGTTGAAAACAGTTGATTCTTTGATGAATAGAAAGTTCAAAAGAACAGCATTGTTCTTTATATCTGAAATGGAAAGCTTTTGTAACATTAACATGTCTTTACTGTCACTTTTGACATATTTAACGCATTCTTGCTGAATAAAACTATTAATTTCTTTAAAACAAATTCTTACTGACCCAAAATTTTTAAACAGTAGTGTATAATGCTAAATGCTTTCGATGGTTTGTGTGTAACAATTGACATTTATTTCTATGACATTAAAATTATTTTAAGGATTAAGTCATATAGGTTAAGCAAAACAAATGTGATTATATCTGAGAACCTTTTATACACATACTTGCAGACACTACACTGTGTGGTACAATACAAATATTTTGGGACGCAGCGATTGTGTATTCTACATAATGATGCCATAGACTGTAAAAAAAAGATGGACGACGTGCCTTCACTTTCTTCCGTGGAAGTAAGTGAAGCTGTCAGTGTCCAAATATGGCGCTGACATCTTGAGTCTCGAGTCTGCGCAGTCGTGAGCACGAAGTGGAGCCACGATATCAAGGTCCCGCCTAATCAACAACCATTTGTGAAATAAACAGTTATGGAAATGTAGAGATTAAATTTAAAGCTCCAATCTCCACCCGAAGTTCCCGAAAGATGTCCGTTAGTGCCTTAGTGACTGAGAAGCTGTCAATCTCAGCTGTCAATCATAACTTTTTTATAGCATCAAATAACTAACTAAAACTAAACCTATTTAAAGAATGAACACTTGAACTAACATCAGCGTGATAAAAACTAGATAGAAACTATCTTTGGAAAAAATGTATTTGAAGTGTAATTTTATTGTTTAATTAAAAATTACCAGAATGACTTTACCGGTAAATACACAAATACGCTGTTTACACAAGCAATGGCCTTCTGGCTTTTTACCGGTAAGAGACCATTAACACATCAGCAGCAAAATACCGGTAAATTCTGTGATGTCAGTCATTGGATATGATCCTGGTAGATCCGCCCATGACTCTTGGGTACACAACGCATTCTTCACACATGAACACAATCCACTGTCCAGTCATTGTAGATTACCTGTAGGTTTTGTTGAACTTATAGTGAAAATTTCTCTCCTCCACCCAACTTCTCCTTCCTCTAGGTGGTGAACGTGTTTTAAAAATCTTTACAATGTAGACTACTTTTCTTTTTTTGTGTGTTTCCGTCTCTGTTCTTCAATTCACATTTAAAGATTACAAACTACAGTTGATTTCAGGATTTATAAACAACAGAAACCTTAATCTGTAAAAAAAAAAATCTGTTTCGATTTGTTCTCCAGGTGTGTTTGGTGAGTCGGTGTCAGTGCTGGAGGGACAATCTCTCACTCTAAACACTGATGTTACTGAAATACAGGAAGACGAAGATATACTGTGGAAATATGGAGCTGAAAAGTGTATTCTAGCTGAAATCAGCATTGAGAGACAAATCTTCTCCACATATGATGATGTTCCTGATGGGAGATTCAGAGACAGACTGAAGCTGGACGATCAAACTGGATCTCTGACCATCACAAACATCACAACTGAACATGCTGGAGATTATGAACTAGAGATAAGTGGACTGAAACTGACAGCAAAAACATTCAGTGTTTCTGTCTATGGTGAGTAGAGATCAATTGTCTCATCCTTCAGATATTCTTATTTTTCACGTAGCCTACTGCAATTGTATACACTCACTGTGATCACACTAAACACATTGAATGGCACATAGATATTGATTAGATTTTTTTCAGATTTGTTTATTCTCTGATGTTTTCCAGCTCGTCTGCCTGTTCCTGTCATCATCAGTAACTCTTCACAATGTTCATCATCATCATCATCATCAAATTGTTCACTGGTGTGTTCAGTGGTGAATGTGAGTCATGTGACTCTCTCCTGGTATAAAGGAAACAGTTTATTGTCCAGCATCAGTGTGTCTGATCTCAGCATCAGTCTCTCTCTACCTCTGGAGGTGGAATATCAGGATAAAAACACCTACAGCTGTGTGCTGAACAATCCCATCAGCCACCAGACCAGACATCCCAACATCACTCAACTCTGTCACACATGTGCAGGTACGGCAGCACGGCTGATATATGTGATTTTTTTTTCTATACAAAAAGTTTATGGTGATTTATTGTAAAGTCCCCCCATATTTGTCTGGTTCCATTCTGATAATTTTCATCAAATTTACAGTATCTGTGTTTTTGCTATTTCTCGAGTTCCTGACAGACACTAAAGTCCGCTTGTGAAAAATCAGTTCTATTTTATTGCTCAATGCTTTATCACTTGTTTTTCTTTCCAGAAGTCCAGCTCCACTGTTGTGGTTCTACTGAAGCTGTGATCCGATTGGTCGTCTCTGTTCTGGTGGGCGTGGCTACTGTGGCTGTTCTGGTTTATGACGTCAGATATACAAGTGGTTAAATAAAGCAAGAGAAAACAGATCATACAAATACTGGGACATGTTGGAGTTTTGATCTATAAATATGGAAATAAGGATTTTTAAGGATAATTTAAATTCAAATACATGATTTAAGAATTTTAATTCAAATACACAATCAACAAGAGGTTTGATGTGGAAGCAAATGGATTATAAAAATATTCATGCTTTTCTAATTATATGGAAAAACAAACAAGGAAGGAATGTGATATTCAAAAGAGAGTGGTCAAAGGTATTGTTTAGTGAGGTCGAAATGCTTTCCACAATACAGTGTACGTTGGGGCCAACTGGTGAATATTCTTTAATCAATTTTATATTTCTTTGGGAATTACATTTTTGTTAATTCATGTAATGTTGCTTTGCACTTCCATTTTGCACTGATTTGGTTGTGAGCTAATGCCATACAAAAAATATATGTGTCATGGCATTTAAAACAACTTAAAATTCTAACTGAAAAATGAGTATTACCTACTGAACTGATATATGAACCATATACAAACCTCTATTTTTAATTAAAGAGGTGTCATACTAGCAATAAACTATGAATTCAGACTGAGTGACTCCACTCATTTGATCTGCACTGTTGATGAATGAAGATGTTGGAATTGTATTGTCTTTCCGCCCCAAATCTGAGGTGGGCATCTTATCCCAAATGTTTAACTTTTCGTTACTGACATAAAACTGTAATTTTGGGAATTAAAACGCATTTACAGCGTTTAAACAGTTTGTAATAAAACCACACTGGGAGTGTATATGTACATGTATATGTATATGTAAATTAAGAACTTAAATACAAGGGAAAGCTAATGAACTGAACGGAAACAGATGCGTGACTAATTAGAAACTATGGAAACTAGTAAAAGGGAACACAGGCAAAACAGAACATAATTGTTACAAAAACTAGTGAAATATAGTGACAGAGCAATTTTCAGTGGCCTTCTGGAAGTATTTTTCCAATTACTTTGACCATAGAGATTTGACAAATATAGTTCTCTAAGCCATGAACCAAACATCAGCCACCAATATGATTCACAACATTACAAACTTTGGTCTGAAGTAGACCAAGTGTATGAAATTGGGGATTAAAAATCAGATGTTCCCCTCTTCAGGTTTATGGGTAGTCTAATTCTTCATGTGGAATTTATTAACCCAATACATTTTGTTTATAAAAGGTCTGATAGGTTGTGTGGTTGGTCTGTTTTAAAGGTTTATATAGAATTGTTAAAAATGAATGTCTCTATAGAGAAAAGGAATGAGATTGTAACTTCCAGAATCAAATTCTGTGACAGAAACAAGTGTTGCAATACACGTTTCAAAATGAGCGAGTACAGAAGCTCAATGAAAGTTAAAGTTCTGAGTGTCCTTGTTATGATGATGATTCCACCAGTCACTGTGTTCATTAATCTGCAACAGTGAGCTGAACTGGTCTACTCATTCTTTTTTTCTAATAAGATCAAAAACATTTGTTGCATAATTTTAGCAAAAAGACAATGCTGCAAATAGTTTATTTGTGATTTAATTAAAAGATCATTCATAAAAGATAAATCATTTTGCACTTTTACTGTGAAGGTACAGTAAGGCACAAACTCACTTTCTAGAACCTTCATCTCCAACTGATCTACAGAAACCATCACAACTTTCAATAAACAGCTGAAGACACGGCTCTTCCCCATGCAACTAACCCACAACCATAAACAAATCACAAATTTCTAAAATTATATAGCATATACTATAGAGCTGATTAACTCTGCAGTCACTTTCCTCAAGCAAAAAAGGGAAAAAAAGAGAAAGTTAAATTGTAATCCATGACTAATAATTAACAAAAAGGCCCTCTCAAGTGAAAATTTGAAAGCGCTGAGCCCGTAATCACGAGTTCGACATATCTCGTTATTTCGTCATAATATCTTGTTATTCCGACATATCTCGTTATTTCGGCATAATATCTCGTTATTTCGACATAAGATCTCATTTCGATATAATATCTCGTTATTTCCGCATAATATCTTGCTATTCCGACATAATATCTCGTTATTCCGACATAATATCTCGTTATTCCGACATAATATCTCGTTATTCCGACATATCTCGTTATTCCGACATAATATCTCGTTATTCCGACATAATATCTCGTTTTTTCAACATAATATCTCGTTATTCCGACATATCTCGTTATTCCGACATAATATCTTGTTATTCCGACATAATATCTCGTTATTCCGACATAATATCTCGTTATTCCGACATAATATCTCGTTATTTCAACATAATATCTCGTTATTCCGACATATCTCGTTATTCCGACATAATATCTCGTTATTTCGACATAATATCTCATTTCAATATAATATCTCATTATTTCTGCATAATATCTTGCTATTTGATATAATATCTCGTTATTTCGACATATCGCGTTATTTCGACATAATATCTTGTTATTCCGACATAATATCTCGTTATTCCGACATAATATCTCGTTATTCCGACATATCTCGTTATTCCGACATAATATCTCGTTATTTCGACATAATATCTCGTTATTTCAACATAATATCTCATTTCAATATAATATCTCATTATTTCTGCATAATATCTTGCTATTTGATATAATATCTCGTTATTTCGACATATCGCGTTATTTCGACATAATATCTTGTTATTCCGACATAATATCTCGTTATTCCGACATAATATCTCGTTATTCCGACATATCTCGTTATTCCGACATAATATCTCGTTATTTCGACATAATATCTCGTTATTTCGACATAATATCTCATTTCAATATAATATCTCATTATTTCTGCATAATATCTTGCTATTTGATATAATATCTCGTTATTCCGACATATCGCGTTATTTCGACATAATATCTCATTTCGATATATTATCTCGTAATTTCCGCATAATATCTTGCTATTTGATATAATATCTCGTTATTCCGACATAAGTCGTTAATTCGACATATTTCATTATTTAAACATAATATCTTCTAATATGCATGAAGCCACGTTAAGCGTTTTCTTATTTTTTTATGGGAGGGAAATGCTTAACATGTAATTAAACGCTGCGTTCATATTCTGGGCTCATCTGATATTTTTGTGCATAGTATACTTTATTAGTATAATGTTTACTGAGTTTAGTCTGTTAATAACACTGTCTTGATGCATTAAGCCATTATTTCTCATACACATAAGAATAGGTAAATGTCACTGATCCATGTTTAACAGTCTGATTGATGTAGGCAAAAAAGAGTTTTTAAACCGGTTTTGTTTATAATGGGAAATTCTATACCTTCTTCCAGAGGGTAAGAGTTCATAACAGGGATAGAGGTCACTTAATATCATTTTAGCCTCATTTAAAGTACATTGCTTGTATAGGGTCTGAATACTGGGATAGTCTTTCATTTTGTCATAACATTTAATATCATCAACGAAAGAATCACTATTATAAGATCAGCAGTGGAGAGATGCATATATTTGATTATTATATATTTAAGTATATTTAGAGGCACATTTCAGCAAACAAGAAGTCAGAAAATATGCTATATAGTGACTTAAAATTGCTTGGTTTTGTAAAAATGTATCTAATTATTTTTATTTAATTAGATGTTTTCCCACCTGTAATGTAATACTGAAACCAACTGGTTGCATAAATGTGCACCTTTTTATAATGGGGAACGATACTTTGTTTGGAATCCACCAATCACATTCAAACTCTTACTAAAAAAAGTAATTATAATCTTCCAGTCATCATTTAAGTTAAGCTGATTAACCCTGAATAAAATAACAGCTGTACAATCTTCCTGGTCGCATCTTACTGCTGAAGCCATGACCTACAAAGTGCTTATGAAGGATGTGCGGGATCTTATTGTGAGGTGGTACCAATCAGGAAAGGGATACAAAAGTATTTCCAAAACATTAGATGTTCCATGAAATACAGTTAAGGCCATCATCAATAAGTGGAGACAATGGGAGACCACAATGACATTAAAAAAAGAGCAGGAAGTAAAACTTGTCAAGGAGACTGCCAAGAGACTTACATTAAAAGAGCTGCATGAATGTCTGGAAAGTACTGGTCACTTGCTGCATGTGACAACAATATCCTACCCTAACACACCTCTCTGCAACAAACTTCACACAGTGGAAAGTTTAATCAGACTGTAAACTAGCTCTAGAGATCACAAAACAAATGTGAAGAAGTTTGTTTCCCTCTTTTGGTCTTTACTTCATGATTTGAGACTCCAGCATCGATATTTTGATTAATTGTGATAAAAATGTTGTGCTATTTTGTGTCAGAAGTACATCAATTATGCCGAATCAAACTTGTATTTATCATCTCATATAAAAAGGTTATTTGTGTGACTGCTCAAAACATCTCCATTAGGTCTCTTAAGTCCAAAGACATGCACATTTATTGATCAATTTAGTTCTTAATAAAGAGTGAGCATTTCTATAAACTTTCCACAAAATTTTGTGATCTGAGGAGGTTTGAGAGTGATCTCTCCCATCTCTCTATACTGTTATCCTTTCAGCCACAACAACAGAGGGAGCTCACGAGCAGAAAACGGGAGTTATGACGTTATTTATGACATGTGTACCAAATATCAAGTCGTCTGATATAAAAAGAGACAGAGACGAGACAGCGTATTGGCAGCGGAAATATGAAACTAAATACACCATTATGAAAAGGAATTGTGGTCAAGCGGTCTCTCGTATTTCCATAAGAATCATTTGTATTTATTATGGTCAGTGTTGGGCGTAATGCATTACAAGTAATGCGAGTTACATAATCAGATACTTTTTATAAGTAACTAGTAAAGTAATGCATTACTTTTAAATTTACAACAAAATAACTAAGTTACTTTCAAGCAATTTCATGCAGTGGCAGCGGTGCTTTTCAAGGCTGGCTACAAGTGGATAATCAAGGGTTCAGTGAATAATTAGACATACACTCACCTAAAGGATTATTAGGAACACCATACTAATACTGTGTTTGACCCCCTTTCGCCTAAAGAACTGCCTTAATTCTACGTGGCATTGATTCAACAAGGTGCTGAAAGCATTCTTTAGAAATGTTGGCCCATATTGATAGGATAGCATCTTGCAGTTGATGGAGATTTGTGGGATGCACATCCAGGGCACGAAGCTCCCACATCCCAAAGATGCTCTATTGGGTTGAGATCTGGTGACTGTACATTTTAGTACAGTGAACTCATTGTCATGTTCAAGAAACCAATTTGAAATGATTCGAGCTTTGTGACATGGTGCATTATCCTGCTGGAAGTAGCCATCAGAGGATGGGTACATGGTGGTCATAAAGGGATGGACATGGTCAGAAACAATGCTCAGGTAGGCCGTGGCATTTAAACGATGCCCAATTGGCACTAAGGGGCCTAAAGTGTGCCAAGAAAACATCCCCCACACCATTACACCACCACCAGCAGCCTGCACAGTGGTAACAAGGCATGATGGATCCATGTTCTCATTCTGTTTACGCCAAATTCTGACTCTACCATCTGAATGTCTCAACAGAAATCGAGACTCATCAGACCAGGCAACATTTTTCCAGTCTTCAACTGTCCAATTTTGGTGAGCTCGTGCAAATTGTAGCCTCTTTTTCCTATTTGTAGTGGAGATGAGTGGTACCCGGTGGGGTCTTCTGCTGTTGTAGCCCATCCGCCTCAAGGTTGTGCGTGTTGTGGCTTCACAAATGCTTTGCTGCATACCTCGGTTGTAACGAGTGGTTATTTCAGTCAAAGTTGCTCTTCTATCAGCTTGAATCAGTCGGCCCATTCTCCTCTGACCTCTAGCATCAACAAGGCATTTTCGCCCACAGGACTGCCGCATACTGGATGTTTTTCCCTTTTCACACCATTCTTTGTAAACTCTAGAAATGGTTGTGCGTGAAAATCCCAGTAACTGAGCAGATTGTGAAATACTCAGACAGGCCCGTCTGGCACCAACAACCATGCCACGCTCAAAATTGCTTAAATCACCTTTCTTTCCCATTCTGACATTCAGTTTGGAGTTCAGGAGATTGTCTTGACCAGGACCACACCCCTAAATGCATTGAAGCAACTGCCATGTGATTGGTTGATTAGATAATTGCATTAATGAGAAATTGAACAGGTGTTCCTAATAATCCTTTAGGTGAGTGTACATTATATTCTGTAATTTTCATTTTTCTGTAATTAATCGCGATTAATCACAACTAACATTAAAGTTTTTAATATTCTAATAATTTAATCTCCAAATTAATGAAACAACATAAAGAGACAGTATATTTAAAATATTTTATCTAATAGGTAGGAAATATACAGAAATTTAATAAAGCTATCAAACACTTGCACTGCATAAATTATAAATTAAAGATGAATCCTTATCAAAGCTACAAAAGTTCAGTCAAATTTTGTTCGTTGATTTCCATTAACTTACTTAAAAAATTTTTTTAAACTAAACTAAAAAAATTAATCCCATGCGTTAACATGCAATGATGCGCAAATGATCCACAATCTTTAAAGTATATTTTTCAAGGTTTTTTTATTTTTTTAATCGAGACGTTCTAAGAAAAAAAAAAATTATTCTAAGAAAAAGCATTTTCAAGGATGATATTCAAAATCCAAGCATATTTCAAACCTTGAAAACAGCATTTTCCAAACTTTCAAAACCCTGTACGAACCCTGGAATTTGATTTCCTTCAGACTGAGGCTTATTCGTTTCACTTATGGTGTGAAAGGGCTTTTACATTTTTTACATTTAATAACTTTTTTTGTTATTAAAAAACAAACAAGCAAGCCCAGCCCAGGTTATAAAAAAATACATTATACAACATAGTGCATTACTTGAAAAGTAACTTAGTAATGCAATGACTTACTTTTTGGGGTAGTAACGCAATAAGTAACTTTCCCCAACACTGATTAAGGCAATTAGTTAGCAATTGGTTAGGACATAGCCTTTAGCATCAAATATAAATCTACAAATAATATATTTATGCTTCATATGGTGATCAGATCCACATCACTGTAATAATCTGAGGTTATTTCAAACACTCACTGGTGTCTGAAAGTGAGTTTTGAGCTGAAGATTGTTTAAAATGTCTTGTATGTTGACGTTAGTTGGTAGTCTGATATAATAACAAGGGAAAATATAGCTGCAAGCAGCCATTAGCGCAAAGAAGATAAGACATGCCAGCATGGCAGGGAGTGTCAGACCAACTGTAACAATGAGCCATTAAATACCTATTAAGGTGATTTTAAGCAAAATAGCTGTAAAATTATAAATACAGTCAATAATAATGCTTTAATGGTTTATCACTTTTGATCAATAGGTGGCACAGTTACGAAATTGATGTGGTGGGGTCAGAATAAGGGAACAATGACACATGCAAAATTTGGTGTCAATATGTCAAAGCAGAGATTTAGCCTCAAGAGGCCTTATCATTATAAGTATGGACCACACGGTGGTGCTGTCTCGAAACCTTTTGAGTACCTGAAAGGCATGGTGCTGATGACACATACCAAGTTTTGTAATGATACACCAATGAATTGGTAAAATATAACGTTAGCGTTTTATATCATAATACTGCATTGTAGTCAATGGGAATTTCATGTTTTGTTCTATTATAGCGCCACCAAGGGGCACAATCCCAAAAATTTTTTTAAGTGTCCTCAGAATGAGCCCATACATATGTGTGTCGAGTTTGGTGACAATATTGCATTTTGTTTAGGAGTTATAGACATTTATAGCGATAACAACATAAAAAATGACCCATGGGCAACTTTGTTTTGAATTTTTTGCCACTTCCTATCAAAATTTTGACATTTGGGCTTAAATATTTAGTTAATCAACTTGTATTCCGTGTTTCCTACGCTGGTTTCGTCTCGATCGGAATAGCGGTTTCGAAGATATTCACAAATATTTTTTAAGCGCTAAATCATAATGCTGCCATAATGGGCTGCCATAGACTCAAGAGCGGAAGAATAAGAACGCCAACGATTTCAATAGATGCCTTCGCACCTTCAGTGCTTGGCCCCTAATAAGCAGCGGTGTTGTTGACCCTCTCCTGACTAAACTCCACCTCTGTTCATGACCACTCCTCAAGCCCCAGTTGGCCAGCTTTGGACCAAGGTATTCAGCAGGCTTAAAACCCCTGCTGGCCATTGGCCCAGAGGAAGCCCAGACGAGGCCTGGTCAAGCCCCCAAAGTGACCGTGGAAACGCAACTGACCCTCGCACGCTTGCTTTTGGCCCAACAGTGGAAATGTGGCTAATCTGAAGCTCTTTTTGCAAGGAATAGTGGGGAAAATGTCAAAAAGTTCATGGACATATTTGGCTGGCTGCTGTGATAAGTGTTAGTAGAAGGTTGCCTTTCTGTAGCTCCTGCGGCAATGGTAGTAAATCACACCAACAGCAGCAGCAGCAGCAGCAACAGCAGTAACAGCAGCAGTAAACACCAGCAGAACTATTCCTGCTACAGCACCTGCAGACAGACCTGAACCTGGAACAGAAAAACGTCAGTCATCAGTTTGAATGAATATGTCAGATTTGATCAATAACAAACCACAATCAGATACCAGAAGGTCTGACAAGACAAATATGAATCTGATCCAGTTTAAAGTATAGTGTTTAATACAGTTATATTAAAAGTAGCACTGCTTCAGTACCAAGAAGGAATGACAATTTACACAAATTCCCATGATCGATCGTCATTTAAATGAATGATCAAGTAATCGAATAATAATTAACCTCAATAGACTACTGCAAGATGTGTCTACTGTAGTGGCATACAGCCATCCACATGACAGGGTGTCACTCAAAACAGCAGCTCTTTTGCAATAATATATATATTATTTTAATGACAAAACAGATTTAATTATTTTTCAAATAATAATTTATTTTGCGTGAACACAGGATATATCTTTCCCTGTGACGTCCCATATACATGAAGAACCAAACCTGCAGAAATTAAAAATAAATAAATGAATGAATGAATAAATAAATATACAAAAATGTAAATGAATAAATAGAGAAATAAACGTGATAATAGGAAAATAAATAACGACTTGATAAAATAAATTATTCATTTTTAATCAAATTAAATTTTGTATTATCTTTCCTTTAAATGTATTATTTTCTACTTTTATACATTTAAAAAATATATTTTTGAAAATTTTATTTATTTGTTAGTTATTTTTTAAAATAAATACATGTGGGAATAAATAAATCTAAAAAAGTAAATGAATGCATAAATAAATGTACAAATATATATAAAAATAAATATTAAAATGAATTAACAAATAAATAAGTTAAAAATATATATTTTTTTAAAATGTATAAAAGCAGAAAATAATAATTTTAAGGGAAAGATAACACATTTGATTAAAAATGAATAATTTGTTTTATCAAGTTGTTTATTCTGTTATTTATTTTTATTTATTATATATTTCTATTTATTTATTTATTGATTCACTTATTTACTTATTCATTCATTCATTTACTTATTTTTAATTTCTGCAGGTTTGGACCTCCATACCCATAACGGTACAGTCTTGTTTAGCTTAATTTAAAGTAAAATGATTCCATAAGTAACTACTACACGCATGCTTCATTTTTCCTTGCTTGTCTGCTGCATGTGTTCAGTGCATAAGCCTCAAAACTATGGGCGCTTCTCATTTCTTATTTGTGCATCCTCATTTCCTTTCCTCGCGTCTCAGCTCCACCCCTGTAGGATGTGAGGGAAGGATGCAAGGAAAGAAAATGAAGACTGAGAAATCAAAGGAAAATTATTTGTAGACTGGAATATTCTTGATCACTCGAGCGTCAATTCACAGCGTCATCAGCTGCGCTCAAAGGATCTGCCCTTATGTCGTTTAAGTTCAGTTGTTTAAGAAATTCATAATTATTGTATTAGATTCAATATTGAATGATTTGGATCAATATCAGGAACAGTACATGTACATTTTTAACTTATTTGTATATAATTAATATATGGCATTTTTTAAAATAATAACATTTTATTCCCAATTTTTTTTTATTATTATACATTTTTGCAGACATATAAAATGTGTTACAACTGTTGCAAAATGAAACAAGGTGTCTGGAAAAATAAAATAAAGATTGAAAAGCAACAGAACAGGTCAACAGCAACATAAAAGGAACTCAGTGATCCTTTGAGAGAATGCCTAATTTTTTCAAGGTGGATGCATTGCAAAACCTCCCTTATCCAGCCATCGTGTGATGGAGGCGAGGCATGCTTCCATTTAAAGAGGATGGCACGTCTGGCCAACAAAGTGGTAAAGGCAATGACGTGGTGTGCTGTGACCGGTATATCTGGGTTCGGGGAAAGGCCAAACAGAAGAGTCAAAGAATTAGGGGCAATGATAGTATTAAGGGCTGTGAAAGAGTTCTGAAAATATCAGACCAGTAGTCCATTAGCATCAGGCAAGACCAGAACATGTGAAGAAGATCAGCTGGGGATTGTCTGCATCGGTTACAGGCATCAGTTCTGGTAGGAAACATTTTAGCCAATTTGGCATTAGTGAAAAAGTGCTCTGTGAAGCACTTTAGTATTAGGTCGTGTCTAGCACAAATAGACGAAGAATGAACTAAACCAAGTATGTTTTTCCACTGGTCCTCAGAAATGTCAGAGCCCAAATCCTGCTTCCAGGTTTGCTTAAGGGAATCAAGCAGAGATGAGGTATCAGCCGTTTTTGACCAGTGTCGAGGCTGAGGAACAACTTTTGAATAAAGTGCCTCACTTGGAAAAAACGAAAAAGATGGCTATTAGGAAGGATGAATTTAGCTGATAAGGAAGAAAAAGAAGAGAACACATGGTTTTCATACAAGTCATTCAGCGTAGAAAGGCCCTTAGCTGCCCAAATATCGAAAACTCTGTCTGAGAGGGACAGGGAAAATAAATGATTATTTGAAATTGGCATATGAATTGAGGCTTTGTGTAGACCGAATTGTTTCCTGAATTGAAGCCAAATCTTAATAGTATTGATAACTATTGGATTGCTCGAAATTTTGCGTACCCCAAGGGGAAGCTGGGAACAGATATTAGAAAGTATAGAACGAGAGGAAGATATCTCTATATGCACCCACGGTGGGCTAGAGGCACATCCTTTAAAGCCAACCCAGTAAAGTAATTTATTAATGTTACATGCCCAAAAGTAGTATCGAAAATTTGGAAGCACTAAACCCCCTTCGGATTTGGGAAGCTGGAGGACTGATTTCCTGATGCTGGAACATGCTGAAAAAGATACAAGAACTTTGGCAGGATAAACATTTTAATAAGGTTTGCACAATCCTATTACAGAAAGGGAAATTCCACCTAGCAAAATCGTTTTGCTAAAAGTGGCGTAAAAATTATAAAAAAAACAAGTCTTTAAGCGGAGTAGTGATAAATATCCCCAGATATTTAAACCCATCCAAGGCCAATTTAAAGGCAAATGAAGAATAAGGAAGAGATTTAGCCAAATGGTTAACAAAAAATAACTCGCTTTTTGGAAATTTAACTTGTACCCTGATAGGCAGCCAAACTGATCCAGAATGGTTAGTATAAGGGGGAGAGAGACTATGGGGTCGGAGATGTACAATAACAAATCATCTGCGTAAAGAGAAAGTTTATGTACCCTACCATGGCATGTGATGCCTTTAAATGCATCGTGGCTACGAAAGCCAAATTGCCAAAGGTTCAATAGCTATATTGAACAATAAGGGTGAGAGCGGGCAACCTTGACGTGTCCCCCGTTGGAGCAAAAAGGGTGGTGAACGAACACCGTTGGTATGCACCGATGCAGCCGGGAAAGCATACAATAGTCTAATCCAAGAAATGAATTTGGAGTCAAATCCAAAATTTCCTAACGCAAAGAATATAACGCAGGTATTCCCACTCAACCCTGTCGAAAGCTTTCTCTGCATCCAATGAAACTATGACTTCAGTGGTATTGGATGAGGGAGAGAAAATAATGTTTAGTAATCTCTGAGTATTAAAGAAAGAATGCCTATCCAATGTAAAGCCTGTTTGATCTAACGGAATTATGAATGGCATTACATTTTGGAGGCGGAGAGAAAGAATTTTGGCTAGTTAAAATAATAAAAATGTTATATTTTTTATGATATAAGATTAAAAATATCATCATATGCAATATAGTGAATATATTTAGCAAAGTTCACCTCCCTATATTACATTTTTCCTTAGGTAGCCTAAATATAATGTAACGTGACATTGTTCTCAATTTGTTGTTTTTTTGACAAAGACTGACTGAGTGATTACATTAGACATGATTCATTTCAGTAAGTTGTACTTTATCTTTCAACATACCTTTTGATGTTTATTCATGTTTATTTAGTGCTCTAACGAATAGCAAAGAGGAAGAGATGATCGTTTACATGCGCTTTGCTCTGCCGTGTTTCATCTAGCGCTACAGCAATCTGTCACACCACATTAAAGACCACCAAACCGGTATTTACGGTTTGAATTTTATAAAAATTTTAATTTAAAAGCTGAGACTTTGTTTCATATAAAAAGTAACCTGCTCTGACTTGTCAGTGTCCTCTTTGCTCCGGGATGTTTTTTTCACTGCATGAGAAAATGGACATCTCATGCTGAATGCGTGAGAGTTAGCAGCCCTGATAGGATACACCTGTGCATCCTCCTCGCTCATCGCTCATCTCTCCTCTGATGGGAAGCATCCTCATGGTGCAATAAGAGAACTAAAATGTCCTTCAACATAGCTGAATTCGATCAGTTTCCGGGTCACAGGTCGAAGGACGGAGGCGTGAGGAAACGAGGAAGCACCCAATGCACTCTAATGGCCTACAGCTTAATCGACCATTGATTGACCAGTTTTTTCGATTACATTATTAATGACAATTAAACGATCATCAATTAATCATTAGCATCCCTTAGTCATCAAGATGCTTTAATAAAGAGATTTCCACTGTAAGGGTGTTTACACTGCCAAATGCTCTGAATGACTAAATGACACTCACCAGTGACAGAAAGACTGAAGCTCCTGATGATGCTGAATCTGCTGTTGATCTGTAGTTGATATTCTCCAGAGTCTGTGTTTATGGTGTTTGTGATGGTCAGAGATCCAGTCTGATGATCCAGCTCCAGTCTGTCTCTGAATCTCTCTTCACACTGATCATCTGTACAGATCTGACTCTGATCTCCAGTGATTTCAGCGATGAGAGTCTCATCAAAATACCACGTCATCGAATCATTTGGGTGTTTTATTACACCAGAATCTAAAGTGACAGATTCTCCCTCCTTCACTAACTTTCTCTTCACTTCATCTCGTTCATCAGCAGAAACACCTGAAACACAAACCAACAGATGATGGAGGATCTTATTGGGAGAAAGAAACTCTACTATAGAAATACTTGTGCATATTAAATGTATTTTTTCACTCTGTAAAGCAACATTTATTTTTAGAAGCACCGAAGACAGCACAGTAATAAAAGAATGCACTTTTTTGCTTGTAACTAGATTTTTTTTTTTTAATTGCATTGGAATCTATCAGATCCTACGACCAGAGAAATGATCATGTGATCTCTATTTCTGCAACAAGACCATTTTACCACTTTGAAGTTTTTTTTAAACCTGTCCCAGGCTATCTGTCCAACTGGCAATAAATGTGTCATTTCTCATCTAGGGACTGTCCTGGAAAAAAATATTTTAGGATGTTTATATATTTTTAATGGAACCAGATAGGCCTTATTTTTCCAGTGTAATTAATTACACTCGGCACGTCACTGACAAAACATTTTAAAAATAAAATCTGCATATCTTACAATTTTTTCCCAATTCTATCCTTCAAATACAATTATATTTTTCATAATATTGGGAAGAGCATGAAAGGGGGGTTATCATTAGGCTACTGTCTGTCTGCACATGACACCAACAGCGTGCAGCACAGGTTGTACAGTTACTGTGTTCCATATTTAATTTAAATGTGGAAATGAAAATTATTCAATGGAAAGCAGAGTTTAAAATCATTCAGTTTCTTTCATCACTTTGCTCACTCCGGTAATAGATTGTCGGTACGGTGCACACATATTTTTTATAAAGTTAATTTTTTATAAAACCCAATATGTGCATGGACCCCCTCTTCAGGAGGAGGTTTGAGATGCATTCGAAATGAAACTGGACAAGTGTGTAAAAGCCATATATATAAATTTTCCTAAAAATGTTCCTAAAAAAAATATAAATAAATGTGTGAGCATTATAGGCTATATGACGCGTCACGTTTTACATTTTTTAAAAGCAGCTTACATTTATTAAATCAAACAAAAGAACAAAATACAGAACCAGAAAGCAAACGAAGGTAAATCAAAACAGTGGTAAGCCACAAACAACACAAGACAGTCAACTGAGTGAACTGAAGGACTTAACTTATTTTAAATGATTTATATTTGCGTTTGAAAACATAACCATAAACACCTGATCAGATTTTGTTATGTTTTTCTTGTCATTACAAATGAGTCTTGTAAACACACAGCATCCTGAGAAAAATGTTCAGTTTAACTAAAGAAACACAAATTAGACCAATTTAATATTTTGAGTTACCTGAAAAAGTTTCTTTTAATGAACTAACAGTTTTTAATGCAATGCTATTTTATGTACATTCAACTTCTGATGTCTCGTTTGTTAAACAAGACTAAATAAACTTTTTTTTATGGTAACAAGTTTCCATAATTTTTTTAAGTTCAATGAACTTGTATGGGCAATATTTCCCATATTGGACCCCTCCTTTCTATGCCTTATTCACGCCTTTATTACATCTAGGCTTGATGTAATTCACTTTTTGCATGTGATTTAAACATAACTGCTTTTAAACATTCATTAAATGACTCACCAGTGACAGAAACACTGAAGGTATTTTCACTGTTGCTGCTGCTGAAGATCTTCAGTTTATAATCTCCAGAGTCTGTGTTTGTGGTGTTTGTGATGGTCAGAGATCCAGTCTGATGATCCAGCTTCAGTCTGTCTCTGAATCTCTCAGTACCTTCATTACACTGAACATCTGTACAGGTCTTACTTGGATCTCCATTGATTTGAGCGATGCGGGTGTTATTATAATACCATCTAATTCTGTCTTGTTGGTTTCTTTTAGCACCAGTGTGTAGACCGACTGAATCTCCCTCCATCACAAACACTGACAATCTCTGTGTACCAGCACCAGACACAACTGAAGAAGAAAAGGACAGTTAATCTTTTCACTTTTGGGATAATAGGAAAATATACAACAGAAAAAAGTGCTGTGAATGTTTTTCTACAGATCATAAAGACTATGGGGAAAAAATGGCTGGATTTAAAATATAATACATGACACATACAAACAAACAGCATAAGAACATCACTGATTTACACAATCACATAACAGACAAACACACAACCCACATCCTGATTCTTAATGCCCCTTTTCCCTATACATATATTTGTGCATTCATACAACTGTGTATTTTCAGAGACTTACAATGAATGCTCATTGTGAACATTAGGGCACAACAAGGCTGAAGGCGCACCAGAGTAAAAGGACCTTTCCATTTTTTTCTCCTTAAACGCATAAATCTGGTCTTTAGTGACCTGGGATGTCATTTACTACCATTCTCCTTGTTCTGTTTTTAAAGCTAAGCATCAAACTTCTTAGTATTCCTAGAAAAATAATAAAATGATAAAGGAATGCTTGTTATCCCATTCATTTTTTGTAAAAAATTGTATAGGGTCTCTAACGACCCGAGGTGTGTAACAGTGTAAGTATATCTGTCGGTGATCAGAATATTGATTTTGAATATGTTGAAAATTATAGTTTTGAGAATATGTTTGAGAGGGTGAATATGAGCTGGGAAATGAGCTCTGATGAGGACAGTGATGATGGTATAAAACATCTGCTCAAACTGAACCCTTCCAAGCTCGAAAAGGTAACAAAATGTGATTTATTTTATTCTTCTGTAAGTGTTACTCTAATATCAGGAGAGTTTTATATTATCGCGCCAGGTAGAGATCCATCCGTGTTATAGATACGGGTCGCTAAAGACCTGAATATGTAATAATGACTGGGTTAAACCACTAGACCAGGGGTGGCGAACTCCGGTCCTGGAGAGCCTCAGTCCTGCAGAGTTCAGCTCCAACCCTGATAAAACTCACCTGCCTGTAGCTTCCTAGTAACCCTTCAGACCTTGATTAACTTGTTCAGTTGTGTTTGATTAGGGTTGAAGCAAAACTCTGCAGGACTGTGGCTCTCCAGGACCGGAGTTTGCCACCACTGCACTAGACGCAACTGCAGAACTTCCCTAAACATCTGCATGTCACTATTCACATGGACATTTGGCTGATCTTTGATGTAATTGCAGACAGCAATGCAAAATTGATTCTATGCTAATTTGATCATATATATACACTCACCTAAAGGATTATTAGGAACACCTGTTCAATTTCTCATTAATGCAATTATCTAATCAACCAATCACATGGCAGTTGCTTCAATGCATTTAGGGGTGTGGTCCTGGTCAAGACAATCTCCTGAACTCCAAACTGAATGTCAGAATGGGAAAGAAAGGTGATTTAAGCAATTTTGAGCGTGGCATGGTTGTTGATGCCAGACGGTCCGGTCTGAGTATTTTACAGTCTGCTCAGTTACTGGGATTTTCACGCACAACCATTTCTAGAGTTTACAAAGAATGGTGTGAAAAGGGAAAAACATCCAGTATGCGGCAGTCCTGTGGGCGAAAATGCCTTGTTGATGTTAGAGGTCAGAGGAGAATGGGCCGACTGATTCAAGCTGATAGAAGAGCAACTTTGACTGAAATAACCACTCGTTACAACCGAGGTATGCAGCAAAGCATTTGTGAAGCCACAACACGCACAACCTTGAGGCGGATGGGCTACAACAGCAGAAGACCCCACCGGGTACCACTCATCTCCACTACAAATAGGAAAAAGAGGCTACAATTTGCACGAGCTCACCAAAATTGGACAGTTGAAGACTGGAAAAATATTGCCTGGTCTGATGAGTCTCGATTTCTGTTGAGACATTCAGATGGTAGAATTTGGCGTAAACAGAATGAGAACATGGATCCATCATGCCTTGTTACCACTGTGCAGGCTGGTGGTGGTGGTGTAATGGTGTGGGGGATGTTTTCTTGGCACACTTTAGGCCCCTTAGTGCCAATTGGGCATCGTTTAAATGCCACGGCCTACCTGAGCATTGTTTCTGACCATGTCCATCCCATTATGACCACCATGTACCCATCCTCTGATGGCTACTTCCAGCAGGATAATGCATCATGTCACAAAGCTCGAATCATTTCAAATTGGTTTCTTGAACATAACAATGAGTACTAAAGACTGTACTAGTACTCATTGTACTAAAATGGCCCCCACAGTCACCAGATCTCAACCCAATAGAGCATCTTTGGGATGTGGTGGAACGGGAGCTTCGTGCCCTGGATGTGCATCCCACAAATCTCCATCAACTGCAAGATGCTATCCTATCAATATGGGCCAACATTTCTAAAGAATGCTTTCAGCACCTTGTTGAATCAATGCCACGTAGAATTAAGGCAGTTCTGAAGGCGAAAGGGGGTCAAACACAGTATTAGTATGGTGTTCCTAATAATCCTTTAGGTGAGTGTATATATCCCTTTTAAAAAATAAATGTATTGAAAATGAACAGGAGAAATAAGCGTGTACTTTCAAGCAGTAATTAACTTGTTGTAACTTCACACATTTACTCTAAAGCTAATTAAACACCATAAAGATTAAATTTTTATGTCACACACATTTTTTTCAGGTCTCTGCTGCTGTTCTTATATTCACATTTAAATCTAACAAAATAAAGCTGATTTCAGGCTTAAAAAAAAAACAGAAAACTTAATCTGTGACAATCTGTTCATGTTTATCAGGTGTGTTTGGTGAGTCAGTGTCAGTGCTGGAGGGAGAATCAGTCACTCTAAACACTGATGTTACTGAAATACATGAAGATGACGACATACTGTGGAAATATGGAGCTGAAAACTCGCTCATAGCTCAAATCAGTAGAGCTGCTGGAATCTTCTCCACATTTGATGATGTTCCTGATGGGAGATTCAGAGACAGACTGAAGCTGGACGATCAAACTGGATCTCTGACCATCACAAACACCACAACTGAACATGATGGAGATTATCAACTAGAGATAAGTGGACTGAAACTGACATCAAAAACATTCAGTGTTTCTGTCTATGGTGAGTAGAGATCATTTGTCCTGTCAAATATTCTTTTTTAGATACTGAAATGTTTAATCATTGTTAGTGTAAGATGACAGACACACTCACTGTGATTACACTAATCACATACATGTTGAATGGAAAAAAAGATTATCGATTTATCCAGATTTGTTCATTCTCTGCTGTTCTCCAGCACGTCTGCCTGTTCCTGTCATCAGCAGTAACTCTTCACAATGTTCTTCATCATCATCATCATCATCATCATCAAATTGTTCACTGGTGTGTTCAGTGGTGAATGTGAGTCATGTGACTCTCTCCTGGTACAAAGGAAACAGTTTATTGTCCAGCATCAGTGTGTCTGATCTCAGCATCAGTCTCTCTCTACCTCTGGAGGTGGAATATCAGGATAAAAACACCTACAGCTGTGTGCTGAACAATCCCATCAGCCACCAGACCAGACATCCCAACATCACTTAACTCTGTCACACATGTGCAGGTACGGCAGCACGGCTGATATATGCGTTTATTTACTGACCTGATCTCTGTCTTCTGCTGTAGATCAGACTCAGACTGACATTAATCTCTCTCTTTAGACTTTACAACACAGTCTCAGTCTCTCTGATAGTGCTGATCTCTGAGTTCTTTCTTTATTATCATAGCACCGGACACGCAGTCTTCTCCAGTCTCTCTGGTAGTGTTGCTCTCTGCTGGCGCTGTTGCTGGATCTCTGTTGACTGTTGCTGCAGTCATTGTGATCTTCTGCATCTGCAGGAAACACAGAACAATTGATGGGGAAGGCAAGTGTTATCTGTTTTTAACAAGTAGTATAACATAAACTATACTTACACTTAACAAATTAACTTCTGAACAATGTTGTTTTACTTGTTGGCTAATATTCATCACATAAAAAAAATCACTTAACTTTAAACATTCCTTTGGTTTGATGTATTAATGATCTGCAAATAATGTCTTTTCAACTACACCTTGATAATGCTCTGCTAGGGAATTTTTTGTTGATTTAATGCATTTATTATTATAGATGAAACAGTTCAGTCTCGTGATGAAGAGATCACTTACGCTGATCCAACATTCTACAAAAGAAACACACATAAATTGGTAAGATCATTTATTCATAATTTATGTTGAGCACCTCTGTATTATTTCAGCAGTGATGAGTCAGATTTAGATATGTGGTTCCCTTTCAGTCGGTCACGTTCGACGTACGTCGGAACTGACCGACGAATTGGGATCTATTTTCAGAGACCAATCTACTTCGAGTGTTTAAAAACGAGCCAATGAGGATTGGCATGCGGTTGACGCATTCCACGTTCAGACCCCGCAACGCGGATATAAATACGGAAGTGGAAGTACCGCATATCGCTTTCAACTTCGGAGCCGAACATAACTGTGTTCCTACGAAGAGTGTTTTTTTCGAGTAAAAGAGTTTTCCTCTACCGGTGCTGGAGTGACGGCGCTTTCAGCGGTGGTCGCAGGAGACATCTCTATAGAGCAAACAAACAGTTGTTTTCACAGCTCGCTGGGCGTCCCCTTGAGTGCTCTCAGCGGGCTTGCACCCCTGAACAGCTGCGAGCTGTGGCCATTTCCCCCTGTGTGCCTCGGCACTGGTCAGAGCGATTTCCTTTTCTAAAAGAGCTACACGGTTTGACCCTGCGTCTTTTTCAAGATGTCATTCAAACCGTGTGTTTCTGGATGCTGACGTTACCTGTCCCCAGCTGACGGACACGATCGCTGTCTCACGTGTTTGGGCGTTCAGCACGCTGAGGCGGCTTTCGTGGATGACTCATGTTCCCACTGCGGGAACATGACCATCGCAGTATTAAGGTCCAGGCTCAACTACCTTAAAAAAGTCCCATTGCGCATCCCCCGATCTAGTGGTCCTCCTGCTCCGAAGCAGAGGGCTGCTACTTTGGCTGATGCCTTTGGTGGGGACCTGAGGGTGACTGTGAGGGCACTCCCGCCGGGCCAACAGGCTCCTCGGGCCCCTCCCCCCTCCGCTGCGCCGGTTGAGCTTCCAGAGGAGCATGCTGGTTCTTCCAGCGGGAGACGAGCTAATGGATTCTGGAGATGACGACTTGGCTGCGCTGCCCCCTTCGGGTGTGGTAGCATTGCCTGAGTCCGATCCAGAGCTCACGGCTATGCTTTCCCGGGCCGCCGCGAGTGTCGGGCTCGAGTGGAACCCTCCACCGCGTCCCGAACCCTCGCGGCTGGACGATTGGTATCTCGGGACGGCCCGTGCTGGTTCTCAGTGCCCCGCCCCAGTACCTTTCTTTCCGGAAGTGCATCAGGAGCTCACGAAGTCGTGGACAGCGCCCTATAGCGCTAGAAACCGATCGACTGACTCCTCCGTCCTCACTACCCTCGACGGTGCCGCGGCGAAGGGTTACGTGGAGATCTCCCCAGTAGAGCGGTCGGTTGCGATGCAACTGTGTCCTAAGACCGCTACTGACTGGTGGGGAAATCCGCGCCTTCCTTCCTGGGCGTGTAAGTTCTCGTCCGGGCTAACCGGCAAGGCTTACACAGCCTGTGGAGAAGCCGCGTCATCCCTGCATGCCATGGCGCTCCTGCAGGTCTACCAGGCCAAAGCGCTTATGGAATTGCATGAGGGTAGTTCCGACCCAGGCGTTATGCAGGAACTGAGGTCGCTTCGGGCCATTCACATCCCAGGTGCGCTGAACCAGACAGCCGACGAGCTCTCTCGTCAGCCGACACCTCCGGGAGAGTGGCAACTCCACCCCCGGAGCGTCCAGCTGATATGGGACCTCTTCGGAGCCGTGCAGGTAGACCTGTTCGCCTCTCCGGACTCGACCCATTGCCAGTTGTATTACTCCCTGTCCGGGGGCACCCTTGGTACAGATGCACTGGCGCACAGCTGGCCCCGGGACCTACGCAAATATGCGTTTCCCCCAGTGAGCCTTCTCGCACAGACACTGTGCAAGGTCAGGGAGGACGAGGAGCAGGTCTTGCTAGTTGCACCCTACTGGCCCAACCGGACCTGGTTCTCCGAACTCTCACTCCTTGCGACAGCCCCTCCCTGGCCGATCCCCCTGAGGAAGGACCTGCTTTCTCAGGGGCGGGGCACTCATGGCACCCACGTCCAGACCTCTCAGACCCGCAGGCAGACACCATCGCTTCAGCTAGAGCCCCCCTCGTCCAACCTCAGTACCCTCTTGGGACTTAGCCCTGGTGCTTAGAGCGCTCCAGGGCCCTCCCTTCGAGCCTTTGCAGTCAGCAGAGCTAAACATCCTGTCCATGAAGACAGTGCTCCTGACTTCATTGGCCTCAATCAAGAGGGTAGGGGACCTGCATGCACTTTCGGTCAACGAATCGTGCCTAGAATTCGGGCCGGCCAACTCTCACGTTGTCCTGAGACCCCGGCCTGGATATGTGCCCAAGGTTCCCTCCACTCCCTTCCGGGACCAGGTGGTGAACCTGCAAGCACTGCCTTCGGAGGAGGCAGACCCAGCCCTAGCTTTGCTCTGTCCCGTCCATGCTCTTCGCGCCTATGTGGACCGAACTCAAAGCTTTAGAACCTCAGAGCAGCTCTTCATCTGTTACGGAGGCCAGCAGAAGGGAAAGGCTGTCTCCAAGCAGAGGTTAGCCCACTGGATAGTGGATGCTATCGTCTTGGCATACCAGTCCCAAGACGTGCCTTGCCCGTTCGGGGTGCGAGCTCACTCCACTAGGAGTGTAGCCTCCTCCTGGGCGCTGGCTCAAGGCGCCTCGCTGACAGATATATGTAGAGCTGCGGGCTGGGCGACACCTAACACGTTCGCTAGATTTTATAGCCTCTGTGTAAAGCCGGTATCTTCCCGCATCCTCGCCCCCAGTGGCCAGTAGCGCTAAGTGCCCGTTCTAGCATCGGCTTGCTAGGTTATTCCTTATGAGTATTCCCACCTCTCCTTCCACTGAAGGACGTGGCTCCGCAGCGTACCATCTCCCCGAGACGGGCACGCTTTCCCAGCGTTATCCAATAGTCACGCTGAGTGGGTCTGGCAGGAACAGCGGTGACTGGCCTCCCTGCCCGGAGCCCTGACTCCCGCACCAACGTAGGTACGGTCCAGCGAGCTCGGGCAGGGTGCTGGAAGGGCCAGCATCTCTGCCGTGTTAATAGGGATCCCAATTTGTGAAAGGGAACGTCTCGGTTACGTATGTAACCCTCGTTCCCTGAAGGAGGGAACGGAGACGTACGTCCCGTCGCCAGGTGCTGTGCTTCAGCTGTAGGCCGAGCCACCTAGCCCGGCTCCTCAGTTGTAAAGCGATATGCGGTACTTCCACTTCCGTATTTTTATATCCGCAATGCGGGGCGGAACGTGGAATGCGTCAACCGCATGCCAATCCTCATTGGCTCGTTTTTAAACACTCGAAGTAGATTGGTCTCTGAAAATAGATCCCAATTCGTCGGTCAGTTCCGACGTACGTCTCCGTTCCCTCCTTCAGGGAACGAGGGTTACATACATAACCGAGACGTTTTATGGCTAAAATGTTTTGAACATTACTCAGACAAAAATGCAGAATTTCAGCCATAAGATCAGCATTCAGTGCGAGAAACACTCATATAATAATAATAAAAAAATCTTGGGAAATCTTGTGAAAGTGATTTTATGCTTAAAACAAGAACAAATATCTGCCAATGTGCTCATGAAAATCAACTTAATTGAAATGTAAGTAATGTTCATACCCAACGACAGATATTTGTTCTTGTTTTAAGCATAAACTCACTTAATTTTGTTCAGTTAATTTCTTTATTTTGCATATCAAGTAAATGTATCTTGATTTAAGGATGTTTATATGAAATGTACTAGAAAACAAAAACTCTTGAGGAAGAACATCATTTTTTGCAGTTCATAAAATTTTGCAATTAAATTTAGGGCACTGTTGTATTTATTTATTTATTTTTCTGGCTTCATTCATCTTCAGAACACAAATGAAGATATTTTTTATCGGAAAGATTTCTGTCCCTCCACTATTCTATACGACGGTTTATTCCAAATTTTCTGAAGAGACTCAATCGCTTTATATGAAGAATGAAAGTCTTACAGGTTTGGAACAACATAAGGGCGAGTAAAGGATGACAGAATTTTCATTTTTGGGTGAACTATCCCTTTAAATGTATACTGGCCTACTTTTAATTTTTTATTTGAAAATCCAAAATTTGACAAATTCTGTGACATTCTGCATTATACAGTGAATTCCATTTTTATGAATGAATTCTGCAATTCCGTCCACATTTTCTGCATCACAGAAATCATAGGGCCCTAATTCAATGCCATGATATTGAACTTAAGAGGCCTTTTAAGGCCTTAAATTGTGGAAGGTCAAATTAAGACTTTTTTTTAGGACCCGTGGAAAACCTGAGATCAAAGTTAATTTTAAGGACATTAGTTATTATACATTTCCAGTGATCAACATGAGCCACTGATGTTGTATTTCTTGTGTCAGTTGGTGACATCATTGTCCAAATTCATAGTGAAAAACTTCAGAGCTTTCTGTCCATTGGTTATTTGTTCTGAATTTTTTCTTAAAGAGCCACTATTATGGATTTTTTTTTACTTTTTCTACTACATGAAAATGACCTTTCATAGTTCTAAGTGAATGAAAACATCCTGCAAAGCTTTAAATCTGAAAGTGCAGCGTATATAAAGTTATTTTCTCTCAAAAGTAAGAGTCAACTCTGAGTCAATTAAACGAATCGTTTTTCAAACGAATAGCAAGCTGTTTTGTTTTGACATCATGACGAAACATTAGCATATTGCCCGTCCACTTATTGCGCACGCAGACACCAGGGAAAACTTGAACCCCCTAAAATACTGCAGCGGATACTGGATAGCATCATGTGGAGAAGACTCTGTGCTCTACAATGTGCTCTACAATTGTGTAAGTATCTGACTAACCAGCTAACTCACATTATTACTGTCTTACTGAAACACTACTATAAATCAGCTGTGGGCTGCGCTATTACCTAAAACTGTGTCTATTAATGCAGATTGTCTGTCATTCTTATAACTTTGGGTAGAGATAAAGGATGGAGCAAGACTTGTTTTGCAAATTTTAATGTTACATAAGTCATTCATGTTAGTGCTGGGTTAACGTATGTGTTGTTATTAATACAGTTCCAACATGTGCACCGCAATAAATTAGAAACACACACACACACACACAGGTTTGTTGATGGACGCACACTTGCTAATGCTGATGGTGAGGAATTACAGTTGAAACATCTCATAAATGTACCTCAAACTGAGTAGTGTATCACTGAGAAACGTCCTGCTCAAGGTTTGGGTTGAATAACTAGTTCTTCCAATGTTTCATCATCGATTCGGACTCGCACTGGGATGGGTGTAAAATTGATCATCATCATTACTGTCTTTACAATGTGTACAATCGTTGAGCTTTAGGAAGCCTCCAGGCGGAGCTAGAGTTCAGTTATTGTAATGGCTGTTTGTTTCCGAAATATGCGCTGTATGCGGTAGACCAGAAAGGAGGTTAAGTGAAAACTTGAGTATGTTAACCCTGAAATGAGGGAAACTCTGGGTTTTCCATTTCAGAATGGGAGGTATGTTAAACCAGAGAAAGCAGGGTAAGTCAAGCCTGTTTCTGAAAGAGAGGTAACTTATACTCAGAGTCAGTTACTAGGGTAACTTAAGCCACGTTTCCACCGCAGAAACTTTCCCCAGGAACTAGGGACTTTGGGGTGGTACTCGTTGTGTTTCGACCGCAGGAACCGGGGTCTAAATAAAGTTCCGGGTAAAGAGTGCCTCCTCAAAACGTCCCTGCTCGCGAGGTAGTACTTTTTCAAAGTTCAGGAACTGTTTTAAAAAACAAAAAAACTATTCAACATATAATACATTCAATTATTATTCAGAACTGAAGACTCTGCTTGACTATTTCTTATGCTCATGTGATGTTTTTTGGCTCACAATCAGGTTGGAAAAAACTGTCACAAGCTACTAACACACATTGTTTTCAGTTAAATAATGTAGCACTCGATGTGGGAAAGTTCACGTGTCTGTTTATCCTAATGCTTTTCCTCATGTGTTTTTTTGACCTACCTGAGCTACCGTTTGCACACCATTCTTTAGTGTATGTTCATTTAATTTCAATTTGGATAGTATCTGATGAAAAAATAAAAGGATAATATTAATAAATAGAGCCATAATTGTGAAGAAAAAAAAATCAGCCAGGCGCAGGTGCTCTCCACTGACTGCGTTGATCAAAAGCATGATGGGAAACGACATGCTAATAATCATAAAATAATAAAATTAAGTTCACGGTTCTTTGATGTCGGTTAATGGTCACATGACATGCAGGCAAACAAACAAAAAATAGTACTACTACTACTATTACTACTACTAATAATAATAGTAATAATAATAATAAAAAAAATAATATTTTTTAGTAGTGTTTTATTACTTAAGTTAAAAGCTTTTCATTAAACTCAGGAACCCCTGCAGTTCCATCCTGAATCCCAGTTTGGGAAACGCTGATGCAATGTAATATTTATTGCACTTCATGTTGTTGATAACAAATAATGGAATCTATTTTCTTTCTCTTTGTATTTTTACATCAATATGTTACAAGATTATTCTTCTCTAATCAATGTCAGGTCAAAAGGATTACGTTACTAACTACAATTTTTGTCATGTAATTTGTAATCAGTAACCAATTACAATTTGTAAGTAAAAATATAAATATAAATATATATCACACTGAATCTCAATCAGTCTTCAAGAATGATTTGAAATCTGTGTACTGTGTTTTTTATGCAGAACATAAAAGAGGAGAATGACGTGGTGTATGCTGGTATCGCCATGAGGAGATGAGCTTCAGTTACTGTACCAGATGCAGCTGTGTGATTGGCTGCTTTCACTAGGAGGAACCTTCGGCTACACCCTGCAGTTCCTGAGTCAAGTTGAGTTTTGAATTTGTGAGAATCACCACATGTACCAACAGAAATTAGCACTCATTCTGAAAGATATTTTTCAGTTTTGCTCCCGTTGAACTGAGTATTATCAGAAAATCCCAGCAGACATACAGCAGGACCTTTCTGGGGGGTTTGAAGTGTGATATTCAGAGATGGGCTACTGAAATGCTCTCCAAGTGCTTTGTAATACAGGGACTTGTCTTGTTAAAAAAAAAAAAAATGTAATTCACTTTGGCTAGCATATGAAACAGTGTTACTCGCCGGTAATATTTTTATGAATTCTAGCAATGCATGGTTGTGATAATGCAATATGGCTTAGTGTCTGCAATGTAATTATAAATATACAATTTGATGCACTGTGTTTCTCAGAGTGAAGCGTGGCATTGTGCTCATTTACACACAAGCAGCTCAGGATCCATTACTTTCAGTGTCTCGGTTCATAGAAAATGCCATAGATACAGTATCTATGGTAAATGTTGCTCTAAAAGAACTTCTCTGTTGTGACTTTGATAATGTACATTTCAAAATGTAACACGCCAACCCTCTTCCCAAATTTGTGATGAGAATCAGTTATAAATCTTTTGTTAGCAAAAGAGAAGCTGTAAGGTCTCCCAGTGGTTTTCTGGCAAAATAAAAGCTGATTTAAAATTTTAAAGCAAAGAAATGAATAGTAAAATACTAGTAAATAAGAAAAATTGTGCTGTAAAAACGTCCTTGAGTTAAACTTCTTTTAGAGGCCCCTGGCAGTTTGAGGCTCTAGCAGCTCAGATTGTCTGCATGTTAAAAACATCCGCTGTTGTGGTTTGATTTATTTCTATCTGCACAGAGAAGTGTTTTGATCTGTTGGGTAGACAAACAAGGCCTGCACGAGTCTATAACTGGACATCTGTGGTTAATGACAGTTTGTCTTGATGTGTCATTAGCTTGTGGTTTAAAGGTGTTTTTTCCACTCCATCACATACAATGTTCACAGTTTGACTTCTGCTTTACACACAACAGCTTTACCATGAAATGTGTCAAAAAAAGACCACATAAGTGAAAATATCACTTTATATCACTGAGACTTTGTTTCACATCAAAACAACCTGCTCTGTCTTGTCCGATTGCATGTTGTCAGTGTCCTCTTTGCTCCGTGGTGTTATTTCAATGCATGAGAAAATGGCCGTTGTGTGAGAACAGTGACCTTAAATACTATTATCTAATTATTTATCTGATTCTGCTGAAGTCAGCAGTTATTTCCAGCTCTAGCACGAGAAGCTGAAGTCATTTCTAAGAACACATTTTCTTGATACCACACATTTTTTTTTATAAACATCATATCCTGTTTTTGACTGTCAATAAATATAGCATATGATTTACTGTTTTAATGTTTATATTATCATGCAAATGTTCAGTGGCAAATTTTTCCCCCATCACTAAAAACTACACATTAATAGTACAACGCAAACTATATCTTTCAGTAAAATACCAGTTCTGCTGTCCAAAACATATTTACATATTTTTTTATGTGGATCATTACACATTTTCTCAAAGTAGTATTTTTAAGTCTGTGATCAGTTCTGTGACAGACAAGTTTGGCTTAAATATGCTCATATTCAGAAAAGAAAATTCAATGAAAAAGTGGCATTTTGAAAGTTTAATGCCATTCTTCTCAGTTGTTACAGCATTTTGTCTTTGTGTGCGTGTAGTGTGACACTTGATTCATAATGCCATGTGACTGATCACGAACGAATGACTGTCAATTTATGAAGGTGCTTTTGCCTACATAATGGTGTAGTTACATCTAACAGTAGGGTTTACCAGACCATGTTAACCAGACAAACCCTGACCTTTGGGATTTCATTTAGGCCGCGTTTACACTGCAGGTCTTGATTCCCAATTCTGACTTCTTGACTATATCTGATTTTTTTTTGACGACCAACTTACAGCTTCTTTTAACAGTGACTCATATCTTTTTTTTTTTCCTGTCAATATTTTTGATAAAAAGGTAGTTGAATTTGGTTTGTTCATCTTCACGTGTTGGTGCTGAGGCCCCGCGTTATAAGCAAACGTTTCAATGGTTCACTGTTCGTTTTTTTATTCCACACATTTCATGACGGCTATTTTAGAGGCGTGTCTAGCGATCCATTCCACTCTTTTGAATGTCTTTCAGAACTTTTCAAATTAAAAGCTCTCAATTCATCCCAAAATAAAACATTACTGCAAAAACGTTCTCGTATTTATTTGAAGGCAAAATCACTAAATACACATTGATTGTGAGTATCTGTTTGTCTCTGGTTTGCATTGCCTGCTTCAAGCGGTGCTCGAACTCCAGTCTTTCCGCATGAGAGTCGGACCCTCTAACAATGAGGCTAAAGGCTGTGACCTCTAGCGTCAGTCACTAGATCGTCTCTAACCTGCACAGCTCTCACTAGCTGGCTTTCCATTACACTACCATGACAGATATATTTCAGAACCAGCCGCTATCAAAATCAAAATAATCTAGCTGCGGGCGCAGGCCAGATATTATTGCGGGCCGGCAGTTGCCGACCACTGATTTACACTATACATTTGCTGAAACAACCCAAGGTAGACGTACTGACCCGGAAAAGCTTAGCCGAAAAGGAAGTAAAAATTGTGTGATTTGCAATGAACACAGATGAAATGATAATACAAGCTTTTGCTATCTTTAAAGGTCAGCAAAACATTGGGTTGAGCCTTCATCCTTAATAGCGCCATTGAAAGAGGTCATGTGATCGACTCACATTGACAGGGGAATATCAGATCTGTCCGATTATATGACACAAATGCACTGTATCCGATTCATATTAGAGATATTTCATATGAATGAGGCCTGTAACCAATTTGAGAATATCGGAATCCATGTGCTTTTCTCCCGTTTATACGTTTGTGCCACATGAGAGAAAAAAAAAAACGGAATTGAGTCACTTGAGCCATGTAATGTAAATGTGGCCATAGAGGAAATTGTGCAATAATGTTCAAAATAAACTTCCCCTGTGGAACAGTAACAGCTCTACCTTTGACCGATAACATGCGGTATAAAACAAATCTCACAGTAGAGCAGCCAAAGGCCCAATAATAAACAATTGTAAATTGATGACACACCACTGACCTTTCACTGGACGCTCTAAACCAGGGGTGCACAATCCTGTTTCTGGAGATCAACCTTCCTGCAAAGTTCAGCTCCAACACACCCGTTTGCAAAACTATCAAGTGTTTTTGAAGACCTTAATAAGCCAGTTCAGGTGTGTTTGATTAGGGTTAGAGCTGAACTTGCTGGAAGGTACTGGACTTGGCAACCCTGCTCAAAACTATTCTTTATCTGTCTGAATCATACCGTATTGTTAACCCGTTTTAATTTACAGACATTTACATACTCAAATTAGTGATTCATAGCTGGTTCTGATTTTAAATAGCCAACAGAAAATACCGGGCACATGGCATGATTGCCGAAGAACTGTCAAGGAATACTGTCCTCGTTGCTAAATCAATCTACATTTTTTAAAAGCTAACAACGCTACCCCTGAGACAAGTGAAAGTCCCTTTCAAGGAAAGTCTGTTCAGCTTTCAGGTTCTGCCTCACTCTCTCACGCTGCCCAAGTAAATCTCACACCAAGTTAACCCTAAAAAGGGCAAGACATTTTTGTTTATGGCTATGTTTTTCTCCTGTGTTTGGTTGGAGAGGGAGTAAGGTCATTTCATTTCTGTTGTTCATTTTGAATTATATTTGGAAATGTTAAAAAGTGTTTCTCTCAAAGTCAGAACTTTATGTTGATTATTTTGGCCTTATCCCCCCTGAAGCCTTTTGACGCTTCCCTTTTTATATTTTGAACCTCCCAAATAAATGTCACTTTTGGGAGTTTCAGAAATCTGTGTGATTTTGTTTTGCTGGGACAGGAGAGGGGAGCTCTTGCTTGTCTGTTAATGTTAATTGTCACAAACTTCCTTGTTACTCCCTGACCCCTAGACTGGATAGGTATGTAACATACAGCACGTCCTGATTTTGCCAAGTCCTTGCTGTCCTGAGACCAATGTGCGTAACATACACGTTCAGTCTGCACAGCGCCGCATGAAGTCAAACACACATATTGACAAGGTATATGGGTTTTAATTAAACCAGTGGAGACCTGCTGTATGCTGTATTACTCTTACTACAAATAAAGCTCTTTGTTAACCACTTGACAGAATAGTGTTGTCTGATTTACTTTCTGGGTACAAACATGTTACTCGCAGTAAATCATGAAAACAAGAGATTCAAACAATGATTTTTTTTCTGCCGATTAAAGTATTCAAACAGTTGCTCATCTGTTTAATAAAACTACGGAAGTAAAACCAGAAATCGAGGGTAAGGTGGATATGAGGTAATTGACAGGCGACGGACTGAAATGGGCCGTTACACTGGTTTAAAAAGCTGATTTCTCTGGATTTAAACATTGTTGGAAACATTTGGGATAATGTAAGTGCACAAGTAAAAAAAATATCAAACACTGTTCTAGTGGTTTTAGGATATTTTAATCCAAAAATCATACATAGCTAGTGTGCCTTTAACAAACATGTATTTGTGTTATAGTATTCTCTATATATTCATTCTTGTGTAAAGTGTCCCAATGGATTTATACAAAATGATAATGCTCAAATATATCAGAAAAGGAACAAACTCCACAATTAAAATGTTTTTATCTCAATTAGTTTAGTAATTTTAATAAAACAAATATATTGTTAATGGTGTCATCAACAATCTTTTGGTCAGCTTTAGTTCTCAAGAGAAGGACAAAGAGGAACCCAACGTTAGACGTAGACAGAAAATCTCACCTTACCTGATGGTGTCAAAGTCCACAATCAAACTTGTGAGAAATGAAGAAGATCTGCACCTGCTCTTCACCGTCACCAGGGGGAAACAAACCATTATCAGGAAACAAAACACTGCTGAACGTGGAGTCAGGAGTCTGACGTGTTATTCATCCTTAAATTAATGGAATTAATACAATTAGCAAATATTTGTTTGCAATGAGTTCTGATGTTTTTTAGTAGCATACTTGATATGATTAAGGTGCTCTGGGGTGTTTATGTGGTTGCTTAGAAGTTAAAATAGTTCCCCCTTAAGTCTCTGATCTTGTTGTCTCCAGATATTTGGCTCGGGTCCAACTCAAGCGGAAGTATTTTTTATTTTTTTTATTTTTTTTTATTAGAAATAAAGACACACATAAACATTTACAACTATAACAAGACATCCAAAAGATAACTTAAAGGAATTGGGTTTACATTACATTAAAAAAGAAGATTTAATAGAACTCACGCGGAAGTCCATAACGTAAACGTGCAAATGACGTCACGCGAACATGGCGCCGCCCTGCGAGTTGTTTACAGTCAATGAAAAACATTCGCTTGTAAGCAAATAAAGTGCATCAGGTGCTTCAAAGTTCTTACAGTACACGATAAAAACAAAACCTTGTAGTAAACTAGTGGTGGCGAGATGAAGCCTCGCGGAGCATTGAAGCTTTTCAGCCAAATGGTTCACAAAAGAGTTCTCGAGAGTTTCATTGCTCACAATACCACCTGATGCTCAAAGAGTGTAAAACAAGCAGATACATTACAGGTGACCTGATGTGATCTGTGATGCACTGTATTTTGTGCCAGTTAAGGCTTAGAGATAAGGGTGAAGAAAAGATCTATTTCCACATAAACTAATCCATTTATATAAATATGATGTGTATTTTCTGGTGGTATATAATGATTGTATAACATAAGTGTGTAATAAACATATTGGCTTGAAATGAATGGGGCTATCAAATTTGTGTAAATCAATTCTTTGGTCATAATAGGCAGGAGGGCAATATTATTATTACAATTATTCTATTATTATTATTATTATTAAATATTATTCTAAAACTGGAAATTGGCTGTGTTTAACTGGACAGAAGGCAAGATTCGAACCGCTTCCTGAACCAATCAGGCGGAAGCGAGGCTTTGTGACGTAACTGGTCTAAATCGATACAAGCCCACGCGCTTCACTGAACGATTCTGGGATTTCTAGACACACGCTCCAAAGTCTCGGCACAGATAATCGTACACTTAAGTGTTTATCCAAATGTTTTCCGAACTATCGTAATATCCCACATCAACTTGATGTGTTTCCACGCGCCTGTATACATACAACCTCCTGCATTTCTATCTCAAAGATTCTGTCATACATACTCAGATAACTTACACAGAGCTCTATATAGCAGCATACAATGTCATTATCTACGACCTCACTGCCTCACTTCCTACATGTGCTACAGATGTAAACACCCTCAGAAATGAAGCTATAACAGCATTTGACCACTAGAGGGATGGCTCATATATTCATACAGCATAAATCCTGCTTGTAATGTTATTTGTAACAGTTAACTATCACTTATATTAGTATTATTGAAAATGTTCATAACTCCAGAAAATAAAGCAATTTGCCATATAACTAGTTTCACCCCCAAAAAGTTACTGTAAATACAGTTATTGTTCTCACTTTAAAATCATTATTTAATATGGCATGTTCAGAGAGTACGTTTTTTCCTTTTAGGAACAGCGTCCCACACAGAGTGCTTTTGGGAATGACTGGTAACTCATTTACACTACAAGCAGTGATCATATTATACTACTAAAGCTCCATCTAGTGTCCTAACCAGGAACTCACTTTAGATTAGCACCACCATCCAATAATAATAATGATCAGAATCCTAAAATTACAGTTGATTAGACTCAGTCTCTTGAGTTATTTCTGATTACAAACTCAATAATTTTATGACAAACCGGCAGATTCCAATCATTCTGGGAAAATCAGATCTGTTTTTATTGTCATTTATTACACGAAGAACTGCAAAGTATAGTATTTATATACAAAATAAATTGAAATATCAAACTCAAACTTGCCTTACCAGACTTTGACAAGATGCAACAATTATAATATCACAGCAAAAGCATATGTTGAAATGGAGACTGCCCTTATCTCTAACTCAGACAATGCAGTGCAACAGCCATTTGACAGTAACAGAAAAATATACATCAAATGAAATGAGCAAATATAAAAAAAGCAATATAAAAGAGATAAACCGCATGAATGAAGTAACAACACAGATGTACGTTTGCTCTCTTGAAGCCACACACGCTATTAATCAATGCTTAGATAAGAAGCCTGAAATACTTCAGTGATAATTCACAGTACATATTATTTATGATAATAAACGCACACATTATTTCACAACAAACAAATTCACAGCTGTTGTGATTAAATACAATTTGTTTTTCACATGCACATACAAAGATCTTCCAAAAACCTACTTGACTTTAAATCACTCTTTTCCTTGTTTGCTAAAGAAACACGTGTGAGAAGTCTGAATCAGACAGTATTTTAGATATGACACAAAATGACGCATTATGTTTTCATTCATGAGGCTAGCACTATGTTCTAGCATGTATGTATATTAATGTGTGTGGAAATCATACAGTAACATTCTATTGACAAACAAACTAATAAAATCACAAAGCATCAGTGCTTGAACATTAATATAGCCATCAAAACACTTTAATTAAAGGTGTCACGAACTGGCTTTTTTCATTTTTTTATACTGTTGTCTGAGGTCTATTTTTGACGTTTGCGTGGTTTTTACATTCAAAAACATCATAATGAATAAGTAATAGGCTATTTTCTGCCATGGTTTTGAGCCTCTCTCAAGAAACGCTCGGTTTTAATGGGCGTGCCGCACTGAAGACTTGGAAGTAAACGCCCACTGCTATGATTGGATAAGATTTGCATATTTAATGAGCTTCGGCTCCCCGGTGAGTACGCGTGAAGCATTGTTTTGAAAGCGTGTGGAGAAACGGCAACCGGAATGATTCGTCCCTCAGGGCTCGCAAAATGTCTTTATCAAACAAACACAATGATTTATCTCTCATCCACGCGCAATTAATATGAATGTTATTTTACATTACTTGGCCCGCACGATCGGGTGGATATAAGTGCGAACCGTGCATCACACATACACGCGCGCGCGCGCCAAGTACGTTGCAGGCAGCAAAAACTTCCGCGATTGTATTTTTCCTTCAAATATCAAGTCAAGAGAGTGAACAACGCACATCCCTGGGACGTTGGGCTTTGCGAGCCCTGTGACAGCGTGGTAAATTATGTTTAGTTAGACATGTACACAATGTAACATTGTATTTGATCTGTAAAAATGCAATACTATCTCATATAAAAAAAACTCACATTTTTACTCACATAAGTGTGTTGCACCATTCCTGGTGAAATGAAGCGAGCAAACGTGCAATGACTTCCCCACTTGAGCTGGAACTTCATTAAAAATAAAGTTCAACCACTCATTTCTAATATTAGAATCCAAAGGAAGCTTATGCAGCGACTGTTTTCTTCCACAACCAGGCACAATGCAATTTATTGCTGTCTTCGGTAGCGTGATCAGTTTAGTTCCACGAGTCGGTGGGCGGGGCTACAGAAGAGGCGGCGTTCCCCCCTTCTATTACGTCATAGATCAGTATATATTTGAGAGCTCGCGTTTTCTGAGACTGGTGTCTATAAAAGCTTTTCAGCTCTGAAACGTACAGGATATTCTTATATTACCATGACCTTTTATATATCAAAGTCTCAAGGGAAAGTTGATTTCTCAATTTCATCAATTAATGAAATGATTCCTGTTGAAAATGGTTGGCTCTTATTAGCGCTTCACCGTAGACAAGTTGCCGCTCAGGGTGCTGACCCACCAAAGACTGTCCGGTTAGAGACAGAACGGAGATTCGCTTGTTTTCTGGGAATAACCAGTTTATTGTAATTGATTTGCAGAAGTATCAGATGGTAGAGATGGGGGTGTTTATGAGTGGTTGTGGTTTTCTATAAAACAGAAATAGTGACAGAAACTTGAGTATACATAATAATAATAATAGTTAACAATTTAAGATATTGACAATCATACAGCATATAAAATTAAGATGAATAATTAAACATTATTAGCAAATGATTGTAGGCAGGTTGTAAGCTTTATATTATATGCGCTGCACATCTGTAACCTACATAGCCCCTAAAGGGACATGAGGGTGAAAAAATATGGGATTGTATAGGAAAAAATATTTTTCAAAGCTTTCGCAAAGAATATCTCGCAAAACCTGTTGTGTGTTCAGACAAACACTTCCTGTTTAATGTCCCACTGGCAGTGTTTCAGACAGCTCCGTCCCCAAAGTTGATGTGTTAGAAGCAGGAAAAATGGGCAAGCGTAAGGATTTGAGCGAGTTTGACAAGGGCCAAATTGTGATGGCTAGACGACTGGGTCAGAGCATCTCCAAAACTGCAGCTCTTGTGGGGTGTTCCCGGTCTGCAGTGGTCAGTATCTATCAAAAGTGCTCCAAGGAAGGAACAGTGGAGAACCGGCGACAGGGTCATGGGCGGCCAAGGCTCATTGATGCACATGAGGAGCGAAGGCTGGCTCGTGTGGTCCGATCAAACAGATGAGCTACTAGAGCTCAAACTGCTCAAGAAGTTAATGCTGGTTCTGATAGAAAGAAAAATATTTGTTCCACCACCATGTCCCTTTAGCGCCACAAAGGCGCATGCGCTTAAGTTGTTTACAACATTTTTCCCTGAAAAAAAATAGCGAAATAGAACCAACTTTGCTTCAAAGAGAAAGATAGCTGTATAAAGTTTAACTTTAGCACTAACAAGACTAAAGATATGTATATAAACAAACAAAATACAGGGATACAGACACGCTTATTGAATACACGTACATATATTTAGTGCTACATCACGGGCACAATAACTCGTATACAAAGCGAAATATAAGCACTTATTGATTATGCCACTGTAACTTTATGGGGGCCGCAGCAAAATGTGGCTGGTGTGTGCGTTCAATACTCACTGCACTTGGATGGGTGAAATGCAGAGCAAGTATGGGACACCATAATTGGCTACACGTCATTCCACTTTCTTTATCCTCAGACTCTGTGGCTCACTATACCGAACTACCATCTCTGTGAGGGCGGGGGAGATCACATCGTCAAGGTTTCTGGACACTGATTGGCTCAGCAAAGGTAAGTATCCACATTGCAAAGTACTGCTCTAAAGTACAGAAGGAGAGATTTAATTGATAGAGTGATAGTATACAATAGCCTGTTTTACAAGCTCCTACAGTAACAGTTATAAAAATGATACTGTTCGATATATGTACAGTGCATCTGGAAAGTATTAACTTTTTCCACATTTTGTTATGTTACAGCTTTATTGCAAAATGGATTAAATTAATTATTTTCCTCAAAATTCTACATACAATATCCCATAATGACAACATGAAAGAAGTTTGAAATCTTTGCAAATTTATACAAAAAAAAAAAAAAAAAAGTATTCACAGCCTTTGTCATGACACTTAAAATTGAGTTTAGGTGCTTCCTGTTTCCACTGATCATCCTTGAGATGTTTCTACAACTTGATTGGAGTCCACCTGTGGTAAACTCAGTTGATTGGACATGATTTGGAAAGGCACACACCTGTCTATATAAAGTCCCACAGTTAACAGTGCATGCCAGAGCACAAACCAAGCCATGAAGTCCAAGGAATTATCTGTAGACCTCCAAGATTGTATCGAGGCACAGATCTGGGGAAGGGTACAGAAAAAAATCTGTGGCATGAAGATCCTAGTGAGCACAGTGGCCTCTATCATCCATAAATGGAAGAAGTTTGGAACCACCAGGACTCTTCCTAGAGCTGGCCGCCCAGCCAAACTGAGCAATCGGGGGATAAGGGCCTTAGTCAGGGAGGTGACCAAGAACCCGATGGTCATTCTGACTGAAATCCAGTGTTTCTCTGTGGAGAGACGAGAATCTTCCAGAAGAATAACCATCTCTGCAGCACTCCACCAATTAGGCCTGTATGGTAGAGTGGCCAGATGGAAGCTACTCCTCAGTAAAAGGCACATGGAGTTTGCCAAAAGGCTCCTGAAGGACTCTCAGACCATGAGAAACAAAATTCTTTGGTCTGATGAAACAAAAATTAAACACTTTGGCCAGAATGTCAACCGTAATGTCTGGAGCAAACCAGACACCGCTCATCACCTGGCCAATACCATCCCTACAGTGAAGCATGGTGGTGGCAGCATCATGCTGTGGGGATGTTTTTCAGCGGCAGGAACTGGGAGACTAGTCAGGATCAACGGAAAGATGAATGCAGCAATGTACAGAGACATCCTTGATGAAAACCTGCTCCAGAGTGCTCTGGACCTCAGACTGGGCACAAAGGTTCATCTTCCAACAGCTCAACGGCTGTGTGCTTAGGGTCAAGATAACAAAGGAGTGGCTCTGGGACAACTCTATGAATGTCCTTGAGTGGCCCAGCCAGAGCCCAGACTTGAACCCGATTGAACATCTCTGGAGAGATCTAAACCTGATGGATCTTGAGAGGTCCTGCAAAGAAGAATGGAAGAAACTTCACAATAATAGGTGTGCCAAGCTTGTAGCATCAAACTAAAAAGGATTTGAGGTTGTAATTGGTGCTTCAACATAGTATTGAGCAAAGGCTGTGAATACTTATGTACATATGATTTTTTGCAAAGATTTCAAACAAACTTTTCACGTCATTATGGAGTATTGTTTGTAGAATTTTGAGGAAAATAATGAATTGAACCCATTTTGGAATAAGGCTGTAACATAAATTGTGGAGAAATTGAAGCCCTGTGAATACTTCTTGGATGCACTGTATCATTAAGTAGAATTCACACAAAATTGTTCATTTTCATATACCTGATATAGCTGCCCGAATGAAATTGTGCTATCCCCTTTAAATGCTGTGATATGAGCCAACGTATCCTGTTCTGTCTCCACCTCTTCCGTTCTGTATTGTAACTGAATGGGAGAGAGAACGTTAAGGGCAATTCACTCAAAGAGGCTGCTTATGTGTTCTTTATATCCGGAGAGGAATAAAAGATCCAGCGAAACTGCAGTCTGCAGTCCCATGTCTAACTCCACAAAACACACAACACAGACAACAACCAGTTACACTAGTACAAAATGTTCCTTCTGATGAAGCTGTCTGAGGCTTTCAGAATATTTTTTTGGCTGAATTTCATTTCCACCTTCATTCCAGTTCATCAACTCCAGTGTGATTTGACTGAAATCTGATCATGGCATGCCACGCAAAACATCACTCTCATATTACATCAGAGATGTAACACACATACAAGAGATAAGCTAAGAGTATGAGTCTTTCATGGTTTAAACTGAAAAAGTTTTATTAAACTTAATTCCATGATGTTTAACTATTCATCCAGCCAGTAAAACAAAATTAGAAAATTAGACTGCTTTAAAAAAATAAATAAATAAATAAATAAATAAATAAAAACGTTTCCAAAACTAACATTTGCAAATAAATGTTAATAAATATTCAATAAATCTTGTAAATAAGACAGCTATTTGGATGGCAAGACTGGTATTATTTGTCCCAAAAGTTTCCTGTTACATTTTACGTTACATTTTTAAAAAAAATTGACAAGCAGTTGATGGCACCAGTTCAGACAAAAAAAACACAAAATAAAGTTGAATACCTCGAAAACAAAGCCAGCACAAACCCAATATATTTTGTTAGCAATTTTATCATATGTGCTGCAAATAATAGTGCAAACAGTATCTTACCAGATTCCTAGGGCCCTTCCAGGTCTCTGTTTTAAAAACAGAAAACACAGATTTAAAATGTTTTGATGATAAAAAACACATTTTCTATGTCTTTAAAGTGTCTTCTACACATTCAATCTATATGCTTCTCTTGTTATATCAGCTGTTTGTAATACTTACCAATATTCAGAGGTGGGTAGTAACGAAGTACATTTACTCCGTTACATTTAGTACTTGAGTATTATTTTTGAGTTAAATGTGGGTACTTTTAGTTTTAAAAAAACTGTACTTTTACTACGTTACGTTGGGCGACGTTCCTCTCGTTACTTTATTTTAATTCAATGCATGTCCTATTCACAAATGAACCACTCTTTTGAGTTGATTCTGTTCAAAGACATGATCAAATAAATAGATTTTTTTGGACATATACAATGATCAGGCATAACAATATGACCACTGACAGGAGAATAGAATAACACTGATTATCTCTTCATCACAGCACCTGTTAGTGGGATATATTAGGCAGCAAGTGAACATTTTGTCCTCAAAGTTGATGTGTTAGAAGCAGGAAAAATGGGCAAGCGTAAGGATTTGAGCGAGTTTGACAAGGGCCAAATTGTAATGGCTAGGCGACTGGGTCAGAGCATCTCCAAAACTGCAGCTCTTGTGGGGTGTTCCCGGTCTGCAGTGGTCAGTATCTATCAAAAGTGCTCCAAGGAAGGAACAGTGGTGAACCAGTGACAGGGTCATGGGCGGTCAATGCTCATTGATGCACGTGGGAAGCGAAGGCTGGCCCGCATGGTCCGATCAAACAGGCGAGCTATTGGAGCTCAAATTGCTCAAGAAGTTAATGCTGGTTCTGATAGAAAGGTGTCAGAATACACAGTGCATCTCAGTTTGTTGTATATGGGGCTGCATAGCCACAGACCAGTCAGGGTGCCTGTGCTGACCCAAGTCCACCGCCGAAAGCGCCAACAGTGCACAGGTGACCATCAGAACTGGTCCACGGAGCAATGGAAGAAGGTGGTCTGGTCTGAGGAATCACATTTTCTTTTACATCACGTGGATGCCCGGGTGCGTCGCTTACCTAGGGAACACATGACACACTATTCCCAAGGATGCACTATGGGAAGAAGGCAAGCCGGCGGAGGCAGTGTGATACTTTGGGCAATGTTCTGCTGGGAAACCTTGGGTCCTGCCATCCATGTGGATGTTACTTTGACACGTACCACCTACCTAAGCATTGTTGCAGACCATGTACATCCTTTCATGGTAACGGTATTCCCTGGTGGCTGTGGCTCTTTCAGCGGGATAATGCGCCCTGCCACAAAGCAAAAATGGTTCAGGAATGGTTTGAGGAGCACAACAACGAGTTTGAGGTGTTGACTTGGCCTCCCAGATCTAAATCCAATCGAGCATCTGTGGGATGTGCTGAACAATGTGAATGTGAAGTCCGATCCATGGAGGCCCCACCTTGCAACTTTCATGATTTAAAGGATCTGCTGCTAACATCATGGTGCCAGATACCCCAGCACACCTTCAGGGGTCTAGTGTAGTCCATGCCTCGATGGGTCAGGGCTGTTTTGTCAGCAAAAGGGGACCAACACAATATTAGTCAAAATGTTATGCCTGATGAATGTATTCGGCTACATTGTTCACAGAGTATGTAATGAACACCCACAATCCCACGGTAATTTGTTGGTATATTGCACCGGTGACTTGTTCGTCTGGGAAACAAACGCCTTTTAGACAGAATTAACCAGTTTACACGCGCCTGCAGAAATATACATTATACATGATTACATTTTGGAGAACAAAAGGAAGATCTGTCAATGTGCATTTGATCATTGTTTGTGTTCAGATGTTCCGTAGCGGTTACGTGCATGAGCACATGTGAAGAGTTTTCTCTTTCTTTTTTCAAATGTAGCTGTATACATTATTATTATACAAAGCAAAGTACATGCAATGATATTTGGGCAACAGATGCCAGAAATAATGGCTGTCTTTTCTGTTTTTGTTGCAAAGACATCTAATTATGATATATCTCTCTAAATAATAACATGCTATTGTACTGTTGTTATTTATTTATATATATATGTTACAAAGTAACTAGTAACTAAATACTGGAGTAGTTTTTTCATTGGATACTTTTTACTCCTACTTAAGTAACTATTAAGATTGTTACTTTCACATTTACTTTAAGTAAATATTTCTATAAGTATTTGTACTTTTACTTGAGTACAGTTTTTGGGTACTCTACCCACCTCTGTCAATATCTGCTTGACCCGAGGCCCTGTTTCGGCAGCACATCACAACGATAGCTACAGCCACGACCAGCAGCAGAACAGCAACACCAATTACTGCTATAACACATGGAGACCAATCCTGTGCTGTAATGATAAAGAGATCAACAAACCAGCAATTTAACCATCATTTCTAACTGACGTTTGCACCTTTTTATTTGGTTGTCAGTTACACTATAATATTAATAGTTTGCTCAATTAACCTCAGTTAATTTCAAAACATGCTAATCTTAATATGGTTATTGTTGTTACATTAAAAGATCTGAAATACTCACAACAGACAGAAAGATTGAATCTCTTGAATGTGGTGTTCTTGCCGATGATATCGATGTGATAAAGTCCAGCGTGTTTAGCTCTGATGTTCCTGATGGTCAGAGATCCAGTCTTGTTGTCCAGCTTCAGAGTGTCTCTGAATCTCCCATCAGTGCCATTAAATGTGAAGATCCCATTGCTGATTTTTGCTATGACCGAATCTCCATGTTCACACCTCCATATCACATCATGTCTGGATATATTAAGAACACCAGATTCTAGAGTGACAGAAGTTCCCTCCATCACCGACAGCTTATTCCCTCCATCTGTCTCAACATACAGTAAAACACAGGAGAACTTTTACAGACAGAGATTAAGCACACAGTATAACATTTAAGCATATGCTTTTTTACAAAGTTAATCAATTTCTTGGAAATGGAAAAGTCACAATAGAAGCCAAAACAGCAGCATGTCAAAGACAGGCCCAAATATAAGCAATCAAGCTCAAGAGCAATACAACACACAACACATTCTCAGCATCAGCCAACCACAAATGTGCCCATATAAAGACATGTGACCAATCCACAATCCAGTGAGACATTCTCTCTGAAATTGGCTTGAGCATTCAATGTAAACCTGCAACAAGTGTACAGGACACAGCGGCAAAGCATTAGAGGCATCTGTTAACAGTTACTAACCCCTCTGGGGTAAATGACAGCCTAACCACACAATCACCTGGGATGCCAAATGGTGCCCCTCACCAGTGGAACTGGCCATGAGGGTTGGCATTAAGAGCTGTATCAGCTCCAGGAACCACAGCTGATTGATCCATTATGGCACAACTACCAGCAATGTCTCCCGAGACCTTCCTAGATCTTGTTCAGCATAAATGGCAAGGCTCTGACTGGAGAAAACGCATATTTGCACTTTCTGGGCCGGTGACTCTACAGTGCATCCTCTCCAAGGGGAGAGCGTGTTAGGGAAAATAACATCAGGCAGTGTGTGTCTCTTTCAATGCAAACAAATCAATCTTCACCTCTGAGAACAATCTCCAGATTAGCTGTACAGTCTAAGGATGCAGCTGCCACTCCCTGTGGGCTGTATTTTGAATGATGTAAAAATTTAAAAAAAATTTAATTGGATAATTTGATAGTGTAGTAGCCCACTTATCCAATTTGTTGCAACTGTGTAACAGCCCGCCCATGAGCTTTTCTGATTGGCTGTGATTTGTGATTGATGTTGCCGTGTATGGTGTGGACAGGGAAAAAAGAGCCGCAGCGACGAGCATCAGAGGTGGAGCGGGGGCGCCGGAGTACTGAGGTGAAGGTGGAGCGACCAAGGTCGGCGGAGGTGCTGAATGGATGGAGGAGCCCAACGGAGCCAAAGGGGTGGAAGGACGGAGCGAAGTGGAAGGCCCGGAAGTCCAAGGCATAGGCAGAGGGACGACCAACCAAGGCAGAGCCAGAGTGACAAGGAACCTAGGTGGAGCAGAAAGGACGATAGCCCCAGGTGGAGCCGAGGGAGGAGACACAGTGGAGCCAACTGCTTAACAGACCGAATAGGAGTAGTGGGCACGGAGGTCTTAGGTGGAGCTACTGGGTTGACCATCCAGGGCTGGACTAACGAATTTTCTGGTTGAGGTGACCCAATGATGACCAGAGAGGGAGCCAAAGGACTGAGGAGAGGCAGTGCAGGCAAGGCTGGATTCCTGGGCAGTACAGATGGAGGAGAACAGACAGGCACTGGTTCTCTCGTTCAAGCCTGCCCGTAAAAAACACACAGGCTGGCGTCGTCATAGTGGACTAGATGAAGGTCCAGGAAAGCCTGTGTGTGTTCCTCCAGGGGTGGGTTACCCTGTGAGAGCAGATCTGGACTGCTGCTAAATCTGTGTTATTTGGTCAGTTCTTCTGTCACAAATTGGTTGCAATAATAAGGAGAAAAGGATCTAAATGCAGCGGTCTTCATTTTAACAAAAAGGAACTCACAAACTGAACAACCAAAGTAAATTGTGAAGTAGAACTGACAATGAACTGAAAGAAACACAGGGCTTAGACAGAACAAAGAAACGTGAAACACCTGTAAGCACTTAATCAAACCATTAGTAACCTAGAAAACTAACTGGAACAGAGAAACTAGAGAAAACTAAGGCACAGAACTGAAACATTATACAAAACCCATCCAAACATAATAAACTCAGATTATCCCTATAACAATCACATTGCGTCTTTTTTTTCAATATGTCTCAACAATGGAAAAAAGAAATTAAGCATCTATGATTCAAACACACTCAAACTCGTAATAATCACATTCAAACACAGATGACTGCTCTGATGAAGACTTGAATATGCCTCGTCTGTGTTGATATTTTTTTAAATTGCTTAATTCATTTATTTTTTATATTTTTTATATTTTATTAAGTCAATAATTTTAGGGTGGTACACCTGTTCTCAGATCATAAGACACATTTAAAAAAAAAGAAAAGTGCCATATTCTCTCCTAAAAACAATGAAAAATTGTATAGAAGTTATTTGTAGATATTTAAAATCATAGTATATAAATATACAATTTCTGAGAACTTGGCACATGCATTTACATCTAGATTTTTAAATGATTTGCGAATGACCCTAAGCTCCTTAAAACATTTCAATATTAAAGTGACTCACCAATGATACTAACTCTGAATGTCTTGTGTGTGGTGTAACTGCTGCTGCTCTTGGTGATATCTACTTCATAAAGCCCAGAGGTGTTGGGTCTGACGTTAGTAATGATGAGAGATCCAGTCTGTTGGTTCAGCTGCAGTCTGTCTTTGAATCTCCCATTAAGAACGTCATCATATGTAGAAAAGGATCCTGCTGTTTGATTTATTTGAGCTACGTGTGTTCCTTCAAACTTCCAGGTTATCTGATCATCTCTCTGTATCTCAGTAAGACCAGAGGGTAGAATGACAGAGTCTCTCTCCAGCACCGGCACGAGCTTCACTCCATCTGACGCCAGATTATTCACACCTTATGAACAGAAACATTTCTGTCAGTCAGCAAACACTTTCACACTGAGTCTCAAACCTCACCGAAATACCTGACATACTCACCACTGACATTGAATGTCCTTGTTGATATCCCCCTGCCTCCGTTGATCTCTAGTTTATAAACTCCAAAGTCTGTGATTCTGATATTCCTGATCTTGATATCTCCAGTCTGATCGTCCAGCTGCAGTGTCTCTCTATTGGGGTTAACAAGTACTATGTTCTTATTGGACTCACTATTGATTCTAGCAATGAGATCTTCTCCAAACCTCCACTCAATCACACCATCTCTCTGTATTTCAGTAACAGCTGTATGTAGAGTGTAAGAATCTCCCACAATCACTGATACAGACTCCACATTTTCATCTGTCTCAACACCAGACGCACCTGCGGCACACACAGAAACAGTTATTTACATTAAAACTCACATTAAATATGAAAGCAGAAAAAAAAAAATCACCCATTGTCTAAACAATATTTACGACAGATTTAATTAATGTCTCGAAGACGATTCATAGAAATGAGATGCACTAGAAATTAAATGAAATAGAAAGCTTTTGTAACATTATAAACTACCGTTCAAAAGTTTGGGGCCAAGATTTTTTTTATTCAGCAAGGATGCATTGATCAAAAGTGACAGTGAAGACATTTATAATGTTACAAAAGCTTTCTATTTCATATAAATGCTGTGCTTTTGAACTTTCTATTCATCAAAGAATCCTTAAAAAAATTGTACACAACTGTTTTCAACATTGATAATAATAAAATGTTTCTTGAGCAGTAAATCAGCATATTAGAATAATGGATCATGTGACACTGAAGACAGGAGAAATGATGCTGAAAATTCAGCTTTGATCACAAGAATAAATTACATTTTACAATATATTCACATAGAAAACAGTTATTTTAATTTGTAAAAATATTTCACAATATTACTGTTTTGCTGTATTTTGGTACAAATAAATGCAACCTTGGTGACTTATTTAAAAGTAAAAGTAAGTTAAACTTACTGATCTATAAAACTTTGAATGGTAATGTATATATAATATAGGGGTTTAAAGCCTGGAAGCCTCTAAGCTTCCTAAAACATGTTTCCACTAGTAAAAAAAACCAGAAGCATTGGATCGTTGCAAAAAAAAACCCCAAACAAACAAAAACCCAACACTTACCGTTCACAACTAATGAGAAAAGAAAGATTAATACAAGGCTCTTCATACTGATGCCAAGTTGAGTCTGACGACACTGAGGCTCCAGCATGGATCCAGCACTGCAACGTCCAACGAAACGCCGCTTGGAGGCTCACATTGTTTTCAGAAAGTCACATGATGAAAGTAAAGGAATCTGGTGCCATTTAGCATGTCAAAACTTGACTTGAAAAACTGGTACAGTCGAGAATAGCTTACTGTGAGTGCTTTCAAAGCAGCATGTTGTTTAATTTATCAATAATTTTAAGGTTATTCCTACTTTTTGGCTCATTTTGTTTGTGGTAAGTGTTCAGTGTGAAGTTTTCATTCTTATGCAAGAAATTACATCAGATAGAAAAAGTTTGTTTTATGTATAGGAACATTTTCAGTTGATAATATAATCATTATATTTCCAGGTTTCATAGCTGGAATAAATTAAGCACTTTTATGCAAATAAATGTCAACATTCTTCTTATTTTTTCATTTTATAATTATATCGAAGAACAGCTGTTAAGATTATTGCAAATTTTATATATAGCCTTTCTTTGCGTCTTTAAAGTGATTTCATTTATTCCCTTCGCCATTTCATTAAAAACAAACATATGCTGGCTAAATATTAAGGAATTTCTTTTGTTGGTTTTTATCAAATGCCACTGAAATGAATAAAAAAAACACAATATTTCACCCAAACTGTTAACATCCCAGAGAGCATGGGGCCAAAAACTGTATTTCAATTATATTTTTAAATAATTAGTTTTATGGTAGTAATAGCACTGTTGAAAACTTTGCTATATGAAAACAAAACAAGGTAAAACAAGGCAGCATGAAACCCCCGTTTTAGCCTGGTCATTCAACTTCACACCTCAGAGCTAAAAAAGTCTCAAGAAACGGGTGAAAAGCGTCTCGCTACAGCCAGCGGTGGACATCCAACCCGGCCTACATCCAAGTGTGACGTCAGAAGCCACGTCCATGTCCAAATATGTCTGCAGCCGATTCTTAAAGGGGTCCTATGATGCTTTATCACTTTTTCCAATTTAGTTAGTGTGAAATATTGCTGTTTGAGCATAAACAAAGATATGCAAGTTTACAGAGCTCAAAGTCCACTCCAAAGGGAGATATTTTATTTAACATAATCTACTTTCCAAGAACTACAACGGACAGCTTGTTTGGACTACAACGCGTTTTTTTCCTGATCTTGTGAAGTCATAATGTTACTCATTTAAATAATCTGGATATAAACAGAAAATCTGCTCAAAACTATGGCTGAATCACACTGTATTGCTATCCCGTTTAACCAACTCACTAAAAAGTACCAATGAATCGGGCATCGCTGGTTCTGATTTTAAAAAGCAAACAGAAAATACCACACACACACTATTGTCGAAAAACTATTGTCAATACTGTCCTTGTTGCTAAATCAATCTACATTATTTAAAAGCTAACAATGCTACCACAAATGGTTTTAATGAGAGCAGTCAATGTCCCTTTTAAGGAAAGTCTTCACTTCAACACCTCATATTTCAGGCATCCAACACCAAGTCCTATTGCATGGGGTAACCTGAAACCTGCTTGCTGAACTCGCAATTAAATAACATATTTCAAACAGCAATAAAATCCGACAAGAACTGTCCCATAAATGTTGTTTGTTAGGCTCAAATAGCATTAAAAGGCTTATTTTCCATTCTAGATCGGTCAATGTGCATGTGCAGTCCCGCAGTGACTGTTTCTATAGCAACCGGAGCTATTAACGGCAGCTGCAGTGATGCAAAGATTTATCCATCAGCGATTGGCTCTTTTATTTAGAAGGTGGGAATTATCGTGTATTTGGCACGTTGTACTTTCCCCATTCCCCAGGCAACATTTATATATGGGGCCCATATGGGTATGAAATGGGCTGAAAAATGGGCCCCATATAGGATTGTCCGCAGGTTCCATAATGGCCCCATGTTAATTGCCCACATGGATTTCATATAGGATGGCACTAGTCAACAGGTGGGACTCAACTGGGCAGCATGCGCAAGACCCATCTCGGTCCCAGCTTTAATAATATCAGTGCACAGTCTTACTATATTTAAAGCCTTTGGACCGGCATTTTGGCGACGCTGACTGGTTATAGCAATTTCTGGTGACAGGTGAGTGTGATTTGCAATCCAGTTAACAAACATTACAATATACACTCACCTAAAGGATTATTAGGAACACCATACTAATACTGTGTTTGACCCCCTTTCGCCTTCAGAACTGCCTTAATTCTACGTGGCATTGATTCAACAAGGTGCTGAAAGCATTCTTTAGAAATGTTGGCCCATATTGATAGGATAGCATCTTGCAGTTGATGGAGATTTGTGGGATGCACATTCAGGGCACGAAGCTCCCGTTCCACCACATCCCAAAGATGCTCTATTGGGTTGAGATCTGGTGACTGTGGGGGCCATTTTAGTACAGTGAACTCATTGTCATGTTCAAGAAACCAATTTGAAATGATTCGAGCTTTGTGACATGGTGCATTATCCTGCTGGAAGTAGCCATCAGAGGATGGGTACATGGTGGTCATAAAGGGATGGACATGGTCAGAAACAATGCTCAGGTAGGCCGTGGCATTTAAACGATGCCCAATTGGCACTAAGGGGCCTAAAGTGTGCCAAGAAAACATCCCCCACACCATTACACCACCACCACCAGCCTGCACAGTGGTAACAAGGCATGATGAATCCATGTTCTCATTCTGTTTACGCCAAATTCTGACTCTACCATCTGAATGTCTCAACAGAAATCGAGAGTCATCAGACCAGGCAACATTTTTCCAGTCTTCAACTGTCCAATTTTGGTGAGCTCGTGCAAATTGTAGCCTCTTTTTCCTATTTGTAGTGGAGATGAGTGGTACCCGGTGGGGTCTTCTGCTGTTGTAGCCCATCCGCCTCAAGGTTGTGCGTGTTGTGGCTTCACAAATGCTTTGCTGCATACCTCGGTTGTAACGAGTGGTTATTTCAGTCAAAGTTGCTCTTCTATCAGCTTGAATCAGTCGGCCCATTCTCCTCTGACCTCTAGCATCAACAAGGCATTTTCGCCCACAGGACTGCCGCATACTGGATGTTTTTTCCTTTTCACACCATTTATCAGTATGCAATACATCATCCACAATTATTCTTACATAAAGTGTCCCAGTGGCTTTACTCAAGTACAAGAAAAGGCACAGCTGACCAACAATCGTTTGTTTTGGTCAGAACTTGAACATTTAACTCTTGAGAATATGACAAAGATGAACCCCAAAGTGTTAAAGATGAGTTAGAGACAGAAAATCTCACCTTAAGGGAACATAATGGTGTCAAAGTCCAGAAACAAACTTGTGAGAGATGATGAAGATCTGCACTTGCTCTTCATGAACCACCACCTGAGGAAACAGAACCATTAGGAAACAAAACACTGCTGAAAGTGGAGTAAGGAGTCTTAATGTTATTAATCATTAAAAAAACTTTTTTTTAAAGGCTTTGTTTAAGAAATAAATACAATTAGCAATAACTTGTTTTCAAGGTTTCTGATGGTTTTTAGTACCTGATGCGATTAAAGTGAGCTGGGTGCTCTGACATGGTGGTCTCCAGATATGGCGCGCGGAACTGAACTCCATAACGTCAATGTCATGCACATGACATCAAGTGAACATGGAGGCACCATGTTGTTCAGTCAATAAAAATATTATTTTTAAGCAAATAAAGTGCATCATAATTTTTACAAAACACCTTTTAGTAAACGTCAAATGCCGTATCTGTTGATAATCATGCACAGCAGTATATATCAGTGTTTCTTAGTCGGTTGCTAGGAGAATTCCAGCGAATACTTTTTTTTTTTTTATCCCACATCAAATTTTGCCTAAGTGTGTTCACCTAATGTGCCTGTACTGTAAACATATAACCTGCATGTCCATCTCAAAGTCAGCCTACATAGCTCAGATAGACAACACAGAACTCTACAATGCTATGTTTATATCTACTGCAAATGCCTCACTTCCTACATGTGCTACAGAAGTAAACACCCTCAGTCAGAAATGAATCTATAACAGCATTTGACCACTAGAGGGATGGGTCATATAATCATACATTATGCTTGTAATGTGGTATTTGAAATTATTGCTTATATTAGAATTATTGATCATGTTCACCACTTAACCCAAAACGTTACTGTACATATTGTTCTCACTTTAAAATCATATGGGATGTTCAGAGTGTTAGATTGAGAACTGCATCCCACACACTGCTATTGTGACTGACTGGTAACTCATTTATAAACAATATACACTACAGGCAGTGATCATATTATACTACAAGAGTGCCACCTAGTGTCCTAACCAGGAACTCACCTGAGAACTTTTTATACATATATTTTCACCAGCATTAATGCAACAAGTATTAAATCACAGCAAAAAAAAAATCACAGTAACATTCTATTGAAAAACAAACTAATAAAGCATCAGTGCTTGAACATTGATCAATATGGATATCAAAATAACAGTATTTTAATTAATGAAATAAATCCTGTTAAAAAGCCCATTGTAAAAAAATCATCTGGTCATCTGATGAATCTTCCCGAGGCATGCTGAATATTTTTTTTAGCTGGATTTCATTTCCACCTTTATTCCAATGCAAAAATGCCCTCATTGCCCTCATATTACACCACAGACGTTAACTGAAACACAAAAAAAAGAGAAACAAGAAAAACACATTAGATACGATCAGCAATGCTCAGTAGTCTTTTTTGAGATTTCAACTTTTACACTATTCTATCATGTTTAACTATCAATCCAGCTAATAAAACAGTCTTAGCAAAATTATTCCTGCTAACCAAATTAGGCTGCTATCAAAAAACTAAATAAAAAAACTCAAACATGCATCCAAAACTAACATTTGCAAAGTAAATAAGACAGCGATTTGGATGATAAGATTGGTATCAGATGACGGCAACAGTCATCATGTCACAAATCATGCTCAAGTCCCAAAATGAAGTTAAATACCACAAACCCAATATATTTGTTATCAATTTTATTATATTTGTTGCAAATAATAGTGGAAACATTATCTTACCTGATGTTTTAAAAACAGTAAACTGATTCAAAATGACAATAAAAACACCCTTTTACATCTTTAAAGTCTGTAAATCTCAAATGCTTCACTTGTTATATTAACTATTTGTTGATACCTACCAATATCTGCTTGACCCGAGGCCCTGTTTCGGCAGCACATCACAACGATAGCTACAGCCACGACCAGCAGCAGAACAGCAACACCAATTACTGCTATAACACATCGAGACCAATCCTGTGCTGTAATGATAAAGAGATCAACAAACCAGCAATTTAACCATTTCTAACTGACGTTTGCACCTTTCTGTTTTGATTGTCGGTTATATTAGAATATTAATAGTTTGCTCAATTAACCTCTTCTGATGTTCCTGATGGTCAGAGATCCAGTCTTGTTGTCCAGCTCCAGAGTGTCTCTGACACTCCCATCAGTGTCATTAAATGTGAAGATCCCATTGCTGAATTTTGCTATGACAGTGTCTTCATGTTTACACCTTCACATGAACACCAGATTCTAGAGTGACAGAAGTTCCCTCCATCACCGACAGCTTATTCCCTCCATCTGTCTCGACATACAGTAAAACACAGAAGTTTCACAGACAGAGATTAAGCACACAGTAAAACATTTAAGCATTTTTGTGTAGTGCATAAAGTCAGTGAGACAGTCTCTCTGGAATTGGCTTGAGCATTCAATTTAAACGTGCAATGAGTGTACAGGACACAGCGGCGAAGCATTGAGGGCATCTGTTATTAACCCCAGGGGCGCAGCTAGCAATTTTGGGCCCTATGAAAGAATATGAGGTTGGGCCCCCCTACCGCACCAAACATGCAAGCCAACCTAGCAATCCATATTCTTTGTCTGCAATTTAATGATATACACTCACCTAAAGGATTATTAGGAACACCTGTTCAATTTCTCATTAATGCAATTATCTGATCAACCAATCACATGGCAGTTGCTTCAATGCATTTAGGGGTGTGGTCCTGGTCAAGACAATCTCCTGAACTCCAAACTGAATGTCAGAATGGGAAAGAAAGGTGATTTAAGCAATTTTGAGCGTGGCATGGTTGTTGGTGCCAGACGGGCCGGTCTGAGTATTTCACAATCTGCTCAGTTACTGGGATTTTCACACACAACCATTTCTAGAGTTTACAAAGAATGGTGTGAAAAGGGAAAAACATCCAGTATGCGGCAGTCCTGTGGGCGAAAATGCCTTGTTGATGCTAGAGGTCAGAGGAGAATGGGTCGACTGATTCAAGCTGATAGAAGAGCCACTTGGGCTACAACAGCAGAAGACCCCACCGGGTACCACTCATCTCCACTACAAATAGGAAAAAGAGGCTACAATTTGCACAAGCTCACCAAAATTGGACAGTTGAAGACTGGAAAAATGTTGCCTGGTCTGATGAGTCTCGATTTCTGTTGAGACATTCAGATGGTAGAGTCAGAATTTGGCGTAAACAGAATGAGAACATGGATCCATCATGCCTTGTTACCACTGTGCAGGCTGGTGGTGGTGGTGTAATGGTGTGGGGGATGTTTTCTTGGCACACTTTAGGCCCCTTAGTGCCAAATGGGCATCGTTTAAATGCCACGGCCTACCTGAGCATTGTTTCTGACCATGTCCATCCCTTTATGACCACCATGTACCCATCCTCTGATGGCTACTTCCAGCAGGATAATGCACCATGTCACAAAGCTCGAATCATTTCAAATTGGTTTCTTGAACATGACAATGAGTTCACTGTACTAAAATGGCCCCCACAGTCACCAGATCTCAACCCAATAGAGCATCTTTGGGATGTGGTGGAACGGGAGCTTCATGCCCTGGATGTGCATCCCACAAATCTCCATCAACTGCAAGATGCTATCCTATCAATATGGGCCAACATTTCTAAAGAATGCTTTCAGCACCTTGTTGAATCAAACACAGTATTAGTATGGTGTTCCTAATAATCCTTTAGGTGAGTGTATATCTGTGTATATCACAATACCTGCTTCTCATCTCCATCTCCTGCTTCTCAGCTGCAAACAAAATAAATATAAAATAAATCCTAACCAAGTTATTTTATTTTATAGAAAACTAAATGTACTATAAACTATTTATAGTAAACTTAAACATTTTAAATCAGCGTCACATTTTGCCCTTGTTATAAATTGCCTGCTATTTCATTTAAAAAGTGTGCAATGTATCACTAGAGCACCATCTAGTGTCCTAACCAGGAACTCTACTTTTCGAAAAATTGAAAGTGGCGTGCTATGGTAACCCATACTCAGAATTTGTCCTCTGCATTTAACCCATCCAAGTTACTGCACACACATGAGAAGTAGTGAGTAGTGAACACACACACACACTGCAAACCATTGACACACACACATGGAGCAGTGGCAGCCATTTTGCAGTGAAGGTGAGAAGGTGAAAACCTACACTGACCATATAAATAAATTACATAGAAATTAAAAGTACAGTTGATTAGACACTGTGTTCATATCGCTAAGAATTGAGTTGAACAGATTTAGTAAAGGTCAAAGATTGAATCCTGAACTGTTAAAGAGCTGTTAAAGTTTAGTCCATCAGAGAGTGTTGAAATCACATTCCATAATTTACACACAGTGATCCCTCTACAACGGCTGATTCAGTGTAGCTTAGTTCAAAAATGTCATGACAAATAAATTCCAGCTGTTATGACTCAATCAGATCTGTTTTAATGGCAATTGTTACATGAACATTCAAAGACCTTTTAAATGAATCTTCTTGCAACAGAAAATGTGAAATCATAAAAATAAAAAATTATATATATATATATATATACACACATCGATCAGACATAACATTATGCACCTGTTAGTGGGTGGGATGTATTAGGCAGCAAGTGAACATTTTGTCCTCAAAGTTGATGTGTTAGAAGCAGGAAAAATGGGCAAGTGTAAGGATTTGAGCGAGCTTGACAAGGGCCAAATTGTGATGGCTAGACAACTGTGTCAGAGCATCTCCAAAACTGCAGCTCTTATGGGGTGTTCCCGGTCTGAAGTGGTCAGTATCTATCAAAAGTGCTCCAGGGAAGGAACAGTGGTGAACCGGCGACGGGGTCATGGGCGGCCAAGGCTCATTGATGCATGTGGGGAGCGAAGGCTGGCCCGTGTGGTCCGATCAAACAGATGAGCTACTGGAGCTCAAATTGCTCAAGAAGTTAATGCTGGTTCTGATAGAAAGGTGTCAGAATACACAGTGCATCGCAGTTTGTTGTGTATGGGGCTGCATAGCCGCTGACCAGTCAGGGTGCCCTTGCTGACCAACACAATATTAGGTCATAATGTTATGCCTGACTGGTGTTATGTATATAGTAATACACGTTGCAATCAACAATCTTTAGATCATTCAAATGGTTGAAAGCTAAAATTGTTAATGGTGAGAATTTAAATGATTCAGTGTTAGTTTTGTATGCTGTTATTTTATCACAAACATAATTTCATGACTCAGAGATTCCAGTCATTGTGAGTGAATAAGTTCTGTTCTAATGGCACCGATTCCAACTTATATAAACATTCAAAGATCTACCAAAGACATACTTGAATTTAAGGCACTTTTTCCCCTTCATTTTTGATTTGACACTAAATTATATGTTGCTAGCACCATGTTCTAACACTGTATATAAATGTGTGGAAATTGAACTGTAAAATTGTTTACACAGACACACTAATAAATTCGCAAAACATCAGAGCATGAACATTGATCAATATAGATATATTAAAACAGAATTTTATTTAATGAAGTGATTCCTGTTAAAAGCTCATAGTAAAAAATCCTTCTGATGAAGCTGTCTGACTTGCTGAATATTTTTAGCTGGATTTCATTTCCACCTTCACTCCCATGCATCAGCAGTGTGGCCGAACAAATCTGATCACGTCTCACAATATTGCAAAACATTGCTCTCATAATACATTGCAGTCGTTATCTGAAACACAAATACAAGAGAAACGCATGAAACATGATTAGAAATTTTCAGTAATTGCATTTTTTGGATGACAAGGGTAGTATCACTTCTCCCAAAAGTCCCCTGTTAAATTTTAGGAAGTAAAGTTGTTTTAGAGGTGACCATAGAGCACAGTTTGGACAATATTGTCACAAAGCACAAGAAACAAAGTTAAATAACCGAGAACCGTGGGAATGGAGCAGTGCGCCACACTGGTCATGAGTCTGACGAAGGAGCTCCGGAAGGATAAAAGCAGGAGTGATGACAGTGCAAGACGAGAGAGGACCAGGCCTGGACTTTATGTTGTGTTTTTGTTTTAGTTTAAATGATTAGTTCACTTCAAAATGAAAATTTCCCATTTATTCACCCCCATCTCATCCAAGATGTTCATGTCTTTCTTTAGTCAAAAAGAAATTAAGTGTTTTAAGGAAAACCAACGGGTTGAAGGTCCAAATCAATGCAGTTTCAAAGGAAGGGCTTCTGAGGCTCTGCACGATCCCAGACGAGGAATAGGGTCTTATCTAGCGAAAACAAATAACATTTCTATACTTTTTAACCTCAAATGCACGACTTCGGTGTTGTCCTTATTCACGGCGCATGACGCCATCACGTCGGAAAGGTCACGTGGAGGTGGGTGACCAAGGTAGGTGGAAGTACCGACCCAGTGCCGAAAAACTCCATTTCATGTTCTCCTCCAACTTTAAAATTGTCCGACATCATTGTTTTACCTTTATTTTCGTAAAGGGCATTTGATTTAGTCTTTGCACGTTCGTTTTAACACTGGGACGGTACTTCCACCTACATCACGCACGTGACCGTTCCAACGTGATGGCGTCATACGTCGTGAAGAAGCAGAACACCGAAGTCGCGCATTTAAGGTTAAAAAGTATAGAAATGTTTATTTTTTTTTAGAAAATGACCCGTTTCGCTAGATCGAGGTCATGCAGAGAAAAATCCTGGAATGTTTTCCTCAAAAAGAGTAATTTCTTTTCGACTGAAGAAAGAAAGACATGAACATCTTGGATGAGATGGGGGTGAGTAAATTATCAGGAAATTTTCATTTTGAAGTGAACTAATCCTTTAAGTGGCAGTCATCCATGAGGGGCTGCTGCTTTTTGTTTTGTTTGTTTATTTTATGATTAAAACTATGTTTTAATGTTTGCCCTTCTTCCAATAGCCTTTAACTTTGCTACACTAGTGCCGAAACCTGGAAGGAAGGAGGAATGTGCTGACAAAGAGCCCTCGCCACTGTGGGGAATCTGCGGAGTCATCGAGCGGAGCAGACTCTACCGCCATGGACACTCGAGGCGGTTGGCTGGAGTGACTCGCCGAGGGGACGGATGAACTTGCTGCCGGCTGCCTGGGTTCTGAGGGGTGGCTGTCATCCGAGATGGAGCAAAGGAGTCGCATCCATTCAACATAGGCCGGATCCTGCTGCCGTCCGCCATTATGGGGAGGAGCAGGGAGCGGAGGACTCGCTCACTGGCTGCCCGAAACCGAAAGAGCCATCGTTGTCCACCAGGCGTCTGGGGGGGAAGGGACATCCAACCCGGCCCACATCCAAGTGTGACGTCAGAAGTCATGCCAAATGTCCAAATACATCACTTTCTCATTAGTGTGATTTTTTTATCCGCCCTGCAGCTGATTCTTAAGATTTTATTGGTCATGTTCAATCACAGGATTGGATGTCCACCGCAGGATGCAACAAGCCCTACTTGAGGGTACTCCCGGCCTGCAAGAGGCGATGGGGTTATGTGGGAAGCAGGGTAGGCCCGAGAGCTGTGGGATCGGAGTGAGGCCATTGGCGCGGGTGTTAATGAGCGCCACCTGCGTGCCACAGTGGTCTCAAGTCTCACGTAGGAGCTCCGGAAGGATAAAAGGAGGATTGATGACAGTGTAAGATGAGAGAGGACCATGCCTGGACTTTACGTTGTGTTTTGTTCATGTTTGTGCTGCAGTCGTCCATGGGGGACGACTTTGGTTTTGTTGTTTATTTTATAATTAAAGTTATGTTCGCCAGTTCCCGCCTTCTCCTTCCCTGAGCCTTAAAAACAAAGCCAGCACAAACACAATATATTTGTTAGCAATTTTATCATCAGTGTTGGGTTTTGCATTATGCATTAGAAGAATGCATGCTCACATTTAGTCTAGAACAATGATAAGCATCATGTTTACACACAACACCTCTGCACTTGCGATTTTTCTCCACATTGGGACAAGAGAGCTGTCAGTCAATAAATGGGAAAACAAAGTAACTTGCATTACTTAACTGAAAAATATATTTTGTTGTAAATTTTAAAAGTAATGAGTTACTATACTAGTTACTTGAAAAAGTAATCTGATTACGTAACTGAAGTTACTTTATTATACAGTAGGTGTTGCAAATAATAGTGCAAACAGTATCTTACCTAATGTTTGGGATGCTTCCTGACGTCTGTTTTAAAAACTATTAACTCAATTAAACAGATTCAAAATGTTTTAATGATGAAAACAACTTTTTATGTCTTTAAAGTCTCTTTTACTAAGTAAATCTCAAATGCTTGTTATATCAGCTATTTGTAATACTTGCCTTTTATCAGATGATGGATAAAGTGAATCACAATGTCAGCTCCAACCACAACAGCCAAACAAATTGCTAGTAAAACCCATGGAGACCAACACTGTGCTGTAATGATAAAGAGATCAACCAATCAGCAATTTTACTATCATTTCTGACTGACGTTTGCACCTTTCTGTTTTGGTTCAGATACACTATAATATGAAATGTGCAGTGTGTAGTATTTATGAGGATCTATTGACAGAAATGCAATATAGCTGATTGATATGGGGATTATTAGGAGGCCATGATGGACAGAGGCCAATGGGCCTTTTTTCAGAAAAACATCCTGGGATTTTTAATGACCACAGAGAGTCAGGACCTCGGTTTAAAGTCTCATCCAAATGACAGTGCTTATTGACAGTATAGCGTCCTCATCACTATACTGGGGTGTTAGGACCCACACAGAACACAGGGTGAGCGCCCCCTGCTGGCCTCACTAACACCTCTTCCAGCAGCAACCTTGTTTTCCCAGGAGGTCTCCCATCCAGGTACTGACCAGGCTCAGCCCTGCTTAGCTGCTGGATGCTGGATGTAATATACATAACAATGTCAGTGGTGTATAAAGACCCTACATCCGTTATGTTTTTATTACCTTAGAATGAGCCATTTCTATCTACATACACCACGGGTCCCCTTACAGTGAAGCCATGTTTCTACAGTAGCCCTAAATGGACAAACTTCTCTACAGAGCACTAGCTACTCTCTGCTGTCTCAGCAGGACTGTGTTGGCCACCGTAGCTTCTCTATGTGCTGTGTGTGTGTGAGCAGTGGGTGGTTTTAATTCGTAACCTCACTGTTAGATGCCGCTAAAATTTACACAGTGAAACTTTAATCGTTTTCTCAATTAATTTCAGAGCATGTAACTTGTTATCAATGCGCTGATCATCTTATTATGTTATTATTATATTAAGACTTAAAATACTCACGACAGATAGACATATTGAATCTCTTGAATATGGTGCGCCGACTGCCGATGATATCGAGATGATAAAGTCCAGCGTGTTTAGTTCTGATGTTCCTGATGGTCAGAGATCCGGTCTTGTTGTCCAGCTCCAGAGTGTCTCTGAAACTCCCATCAAATGTGGAGTTCCCATTGCTGATTTTTGCTATGACAGTGTCTTCATGTTCACACCTCCACATGATCACATCATCTCTGTGTATTCTAGGAACACCAGATTCTAGAGTGACAGAAGTTCCCTCCATCACAGACAACTTATTTCCTCCATCTGTCTCGACATAAAGTAACACACAGGAGAACATTCACAGACAGAGATTAAGCATACAGTAAAACATTTAAGCATTTGGCATATGCTTTTTTCCCCTAAAGTTCATCCATTCCCTGAGAATAGAACCCATGACCTTGGTGCAGTAGCGCCTTTACTTTGTTTCAACTGTTTCACCTGCGCTCAAAAAAGAGCCCGCCATTACCCAACGCACACACCATGGGCAGAAATTACCGGGCTTGGTGCGAAAATGCCTCCAATTTGGATAATACTTTCAAAAACCAAGATATGGTGCAAAAAAAGTCTCTGTATAAGTTCTTGTTTTTAATATTTATAAGCAATATCATACAAGCAAGTGATGTTTTCCCGAATATCAGCACGTTTGCAAATGTGATACTGATTTTATACAACAATTCAGTAAACAATAAGTTAATAGGCTATTAGGTGACTCAATCAAAGGATTTGTTCAAAACAGCTAATTCATTCAGGGACAAAGCAGAAGTGACTGAATGAGTCGTTGAGTCGTTAATAATAATGATCCATTCAAAAAACGCGAATTCATTCCGAAACTGAAACTGTCCGACTTGCAATGGCTCTACTGTTTGGCATAAAAACCGACAATATTGTGTCTTAGGTGGCTATTTTAGACACCATATTGTCAGTTTTTCATCTGTTTTACCAATGAAAATAGTCCCAAACAGTAGAGCCACTGCAAGTCGGACAGTTTCTGAATGAATTCACGTTTTTGAACGAATCATTCTAATGACGACTCAACGACTCATTCAGTCACTTCTGCTTTGTCCCTGAATGAATTAGCCGTTTTGAACAAATCCTTTGATTGAATAATTCAATCAAATGACATTTTTGCTTGGCTTGAATATCGGTAATATAAATGACAATGGATAATTTACCTCATGAATAAAGAACATTCAAACTGTGAACAAACAAGTGTACACCATGACAAATATTGTATCAGTCACTAAGTATGTATTTTGAATAATGTGAAAGTAAAAGTGACATGTGAAGGCCATTTTTGCTGTGGCGCTCAGGGAGCACTCAGTCATTTCCTGCCAGTATTAAGACCAGTCAGTCCCTACCTTTAAAGGGATAGTTCACCCCAAAATGATCCCATGATTTACTCACCCTCAAGCCATCCTAGTTGTATATGACATTCTTCTTTCAGACGAATACAATTGGAGTTATATTAAAAAATGTCCTGGCTCTTCCAAGCTTTATAATGGCATTGTCTGACTCGCTAAACATTAGGCCTCGACTATTTAGTACCCTACTTATCCAATTTGCTGCAACACGTCTTGTTAGAACACAACGTTAATCAAAAGTAACTATGCAAACTTAGCTAATGAAAAAAACAAAAGAATATTATAACCAATAAAAATATAAAATGTCAGAGAACTTGGCACATGTGTTTAAAACAAAATTTTTTTAAATGATTTCACTGGACATTTATTTGTTACTGACCCTGAGATCCTTAAAGCATTTCAATATTAAAGTGACTCACCAATGGAAGTCACACTAAATGTCTTGTGTGTGGTGTAACTGCTGCTGCTCTTGGTGATATCTACTTCATAAAGCCCAGAGGTGTTGGGTCTGACGTTAGTAATGATGAGAGATCCAGTCTGTTGGTTCAGCTGCAGTCTGTCTTTGAATCTCCCATTAAGAACGTCATCATATGTAGAAAAGGATCCTGCTGTTTGATTTATTTGAGCTACGTGTGTTCCTTCAAACTTCCAGGTTATCTGATCATCTCTCTGTATCTCAGTAAGACCAGAGGGTAGAATGACAGAGTCTCTCTCCAGCACCGGCACGAGCTTCACTCCATCTGACGCCAGATTATTCACACCTTATGAACAGAAACATTTCTGTCAGTCAGCAAACACTTTCACACTGAGTCTCAAACCTCACCGAAATACCTGACATACTCACCACTGACATTGAATGTCCTTGTTGATATCCCCCTGCCTCCGTTGATCTCTAGTTTATAAACTCCAAAGTCTGTGATTCTGATATTCCTGATTGTAAGATCTCCAGTCTGATCGTCCAGATGCACTCTGTCTCTGAACTTTTCATTATCATTAACAAGTGCTAAGTTCTCATTAATTCTAGCAATGAGATCTTCACCAAACCTCCACTCAATCACACCATCTCTCTGTATTTCAGTAACAGCTGTATGGAGAGTGAAAGAATCTCCCACAATCACTGATACAGACTCCACAACACCAGACGCACCTGCAGAACACACAGAAACAGTTACTTACGTTATAATTCACATTAAATATGTAAGCAGAAATAAAGTAATCCATCGCCTTAACAATATTGACAGGAGATTTACTCCGATTAAAGTGTAGAATTGTCTCAAAGATGATTCAGAGAAATTAGATGCACCTGAGCTCAATTTTAATTGTAGGACATGAAGGGAATAAAATATTTGTTTGTGCATTATTGCTAGCATGCTTTTAGAGATTAATCATTAACAATAATTCACTGAAGATAATGTTAGCTTATGAGATGATTTATGCATTAAGACTATAATGGGTAAAAGAAAAGTAGGTACTTTCTGTGGGGAATTAGAGTAACCAGAGCAATAGCCATAGGGTGTTGGTATGTATGACAGGTCCATATAAGGAGTTGCTGTGCAACTTATGGCACCTCTGTGTTTCTTAACCACGGAGCAGTTGTGTGTGCAGTTTTGTATGCAGGGTTAAAAACAGGAACTGGAACGGGGTGAAAAGGGCAAACGAAGCAGGAGTCATCGGATGATCAAGAAGAGACTGCCGACATCTTCTTTTGTGTATAAATATTGGGGTCAAGCGAGAGGCGAGCTGTTGCAGACTGCCTGAACATAAGCCTCGCATAGGATTGTGTAATTAGGGACAGCTGTGACCCAGAGCTCTGTATACAGGGAGTGCAGAATTATTAGGCAAGTTGTATTTTTGAGGATTAATTTTATTATTGAACAACAACCATGTTCTCAATGAACACAAAAAACTCATTAATATCAAAGCTGAATATTTTTGTATCAATATTTTAAGTAGTTTTTAGTTTTAGCTATTTTAGGGGGATATCTGTGTGTGCAGGTGACTATTACTGTGCATAATTATTAGGCAACTTAACAAAAAACAAATTTATACCCATTTCAATTATTTATTTTTACCAGTGAAACCAATATAACATCTCAACATTCACAAATATACATTTCTGACATTCAAAAACCAAACAAAAACAAATCAGTGACCAATATAGCCACCTTTCTTTGCAAGGACACTCAAAAGCCTGCCATCCATGGATTCTGTCAGTGTTTTGATCTGTTCACCATCAACATTGCGTGCAGCAGCAACCACAGCCTCCCAGACACTGTTCAGAGAGGTGTACTGTTTTCCCTCCTTGTAAATCGCACATTTGATGATGGACCACAGGTTCTCAATGGGGTTCAGATCAGGTGAACAAGGAGGCCATATCATTAGATTTTCTTCTTTTATACCCTTTCTTGCCAGCCACGCTGTGGAGTACTTGGACGCGTGTGATGGAGCATTGTCCTGCATGAAAATCATGTTTTTCTTGAAGGATGCAGACTTCTTCCTGTACCACTGCCTGAAGAAGGTGTCTTCCAGAAACTGGCAGTAGGACTGGGAGTTGAGCTTGACTCCATCCTCAACCCGAAAAGGCCCCACAAGCTCATCTTTGATGATACCAGCCCAAACCAGTACTCCACCTCCACCTTGCTGGCGTCTGAGTCGGACTGGAGCTCTCTGCCCTTTACCAATCCAGCCACGGGCCCATCCATCTGGCCCATCAAGACTCACTCTCATTTCATCAGTCCATAAAACCTTAGAAAAATCAGTCTTGAGATATTTCTTGGCCCAGTCTTGACGTTTCAGCTTGTGTGTCTTGTTCAGTGGTGGTCGACTTTCTGCCTTTCTTACCTTGGCCATGTCTCTGAGTATTGCACACCTTGTGCTTTTGGGCACTCCAGTGATGTTGCAGCTCTGAAATATGGCCAAACTGGTGGCAAGTGGCATCTTGGCAGCTGCACGCTTGACTTTTCTCAGTTCACGGGCAGTTATTTTGCACCTTGGTTTTTCCACACGCTTCTTGCGACCCTGTTGACTATTTTGAATGAAACGCTTGATTGTTCGATGATCACGCTTCAGAAGCTTGGATATTTTAAGACTGCTGCATCCCTCTGCAATATATCTCACTATTTTTGACTTTTCTGAGCCTGTCAAGTCCTTCTTTTGACCCATTTTGCCAAAGGAAAGGAAGTTGCCTAATAATTATGCACACCTGATATAGGGTGTTGATGTCATTAGACCACACCCCTTCTCATTACAGAGATGCACATCACCTAATATGCTTAATTGGTAGTAGGCTTTCCAGCCTATACAGCTTGGAGTAAGACAACATGCATAACGAGGATGATGTGGTCAAAATACTCATTTGCCTAATAATTCTGCACTCCCTGTACTTTCTTCATCTGACTTAATTAATCATTAAACGGTTATATTATATTTTGTTTCCGCTCTCCTCATTTAAGGAACACGCGGACTTGAGGAAATTGAAGCCAAGTCCAACACACAGCAGTCTGAATGTGATATTTCATTTTTTTCTTTTCTTTCAAATAAGTTTGCAAAGCTATCACATATCTGTTTTAGCTTTGTCATTATGGGGTTTGAAGTGTAGACTAATGTGAGGGCAACTTATCAAAATGTCAAAAAAATGAAGGGGTCTGAAAACTTAAAGGCACGGTAAGCGATTTGTTCCAGAAAAATGTTTTGTTATGCCGGTTGAAAATCTCTTCACATCCTGATAGCACTCTGTATGGATATATATATTCTATGTGGAAGGTGTAGGACCATAAAATGTCCGTACAACCATTGCATTCAGTCCGAAATGCTGTCCTACCTGCCTTTCAGCATATGTATTTCCATACCTCGACGCACCTCCTCGCGCAGACATCACTTCATCAGCGCGTTTCATGCTATGCAGAGTTAGACAGACGCCAAGCCATGTTTATACTTCTGCCTGGCTCCGTACCACGACCCTCCATGACTGCAATACTCTGAAGGGAGGGTGGGAACTAATGCTTTCAAAGCTAGCTTGCTATTGCTAGCCTCTCCAAAATCAGTCCCTCCAGGATTTCGCAGGACTTTTTTCTGATTTTTGCGGCCTAAAATGACTGATTTTGCGGCAGCTTTTCTCAAATTTTGTGGCAATATTTGCAGCATTTCTTGTGTCGTTTTTTAGTGAGAATTTAAAATTTGTATTACTTTTCTGACCTCAACTTAAAAATATAATTTAAAAATTTATTTAAAATGTAACAACAATAAAACAAACAAAATCAATAAAACGTTGAGGTGTTTCCCACAGGATTCTGTGAAGCTATGGGGGCATGGTTATCAGGGGGCATATGCTCCCCCTTTTGATTGTACTTTTTTTAATATTTTAAAGGTATCATCATTAGGCCTATAGCAATTATAGCTTACCACCCCACAGTAAAAATAATAGAGCAAATATCATCTTACCAAGACATATTATTATGATATTTATATGCATTTATTTAAGTAGTCTGCTATATTGATTTACATTTTTTTCTCACCATATGGTATATGGGCCATAAAAGCCTGATGTATCAAATATATGACTTTTATATTTTGTCTATTATTCTATTATTTTAGACTTAACAGCGTTGATAATTCAGTATTTGTATAATATAACAAAAAGCCTACTAAATATAATATAAAAATTAAAATTAGCCCATGATTTACTCTCCCTCAAGTCATCCTAGGTGTATATGACATTCTTCTTTCAGACAAATACAATCGGAGTTAAATTAAAGAAATGTCCTGGCTCTTCCAAGCTTTATAATGGCAGTGAATGGGAGACCAAAATTTGAAATTGCATCAAAAAAAAGTGCATCCATCCATTGCACAGGGTTAATACAGAAGGCGGTCCGCCGGAAGCTAGATATTTTACTTTATAACGTGTTAAATTTAGATATTTTGGTTTCAAAAACACATCGATTTGCTTCAGAAGGAATTTATTAACCCCCCGGAGCCGTGTGGATTACTTTTATAATGGATGGATACACTTGGGCTTCAAATTTTGGGCTGCCATTCACTGCCATCATAATGCTTGGAAGAGCCAGGGCATATTTTAATATAACTCTGATTGCTAGCATACGACGGATGGCTTGAGGGTGAGTAAATCATGGGCTAATTTTCATTTTTGGGTGAACTATCCCTTTAAGACTTAGAACAACAACGGGGCTAAAGGCGCACTTGAGGTGCATTTGACTTTATTCTCTTTTAAACCTCTAGATGGCATAAAAAAAAACCGCTCAGCACTTTTCTTAACAACTGCTTTTGATGACGCACATGAACATTTGGCTGACCCTTGACGTGATCGCCGATGGCAACGCAGAGTTGATTCCTGATTATTATTACATTTATAAACATTTTTAATTTATATTTTATTCAAATAAATTAAATAATTGTTAGGCTGCATTAACTAGGTCAGCCGGAACCAGGAACACTTCCCATAACACCTGATGTACTCGTTACATCATAAGAAGAATGGCATCTACGCTAATGTTAGTCTCTCTGTTTATCCCGAGGTTTACTGCAGTCAGCCGGATCCGGGCCGTATCCAGATCAGATGGTGGACCAGCACTCAGACATTACCAACGCATCCCTAAAGTGTCTGCAGAGACCGTGTCAATTAGTCTACCCTCTGAAATTGCTCATCGACATGGCATCCTCAATGGATCCATCTCCGGCGTGATGACTCCGATATTTCGAATATTCCTATTTAATAATTGTTTAATCGACACGTCATCCTCAATAAACCCGGTGTGATGCCTCCGATCTTTCAAATATTCCGATCTAATATTACTTCTGACCTATAAGGCTGCCAAAATAATAATCATACACTGTTTGTTAATTGGCCAGAGGAGAACTGGCACCCCGACTGAGCCTGGTTTCTCCCAAGGTTTATTTTCCTCCATTAGGACACCTGATGGAGTTTTGGTTCCTTGCCACTGTCGCCTTTGGCTTGCTCAGTTGGGGACACTACATTTTCAAATAAATATCCAAATAAATTTAATTACTAAATTAAATTATATCAACTACATTACTTGAATATATATGATGATTGAAATGAGCTGATGACATCACCGTTTTCTCCAGAGCGGCTGTACAGCCGAATCAAATTCTGTTCATTATTTTCCTGTTTAACACTGTGAAGCTGCTTTGAAACAATCTGCATTGTAAAAAGAGCTATATAAATAAAGGTGACTTGACTTGACTATTATTATTATACATGAGAATTAAATTGAATATATTTTGAGACAAAGGTCTTGTTAATGATTTTCAGTTTTGTTCAAGGTAAATAAAGCAACATATCTTCAATAAAGGAAGAATATGTAAAGTATGGTATTTGGGGTAAAAGGCGCAATATTTAACATGATAATCAACAGCTGGCTGACTTCTCCATTTGTTGACATGACATGGTTAGATTCAGATGGGAAATATCATATATAAGTCATGTGTCCACCCTAGAGATAATCACCATATTTATAAGGAAACAAAATATATGAATCATATCATATAGGCTAATAAAATACCATATTTGCTATACTGTAAAGCTATATAAAATGTTATGGGATCTCTTCCAGTGCTTATTTAAGGATTTATTTTCACACAAAATCTGTTGCTCCATCAATGTTCACTAAAAACATATTTTTCTGCAATCATACACTATGGGAGTAGTGAAAAGCACATTTTTCATAGGATGTGCTGTGCCTTTAGCCCCGTTAAAGCGTAAAAAACAAACAAAAAACTTACCGTACATGAGTAACGAGAAAAGAAAGATTAATACAAGGCTCTTCATACTGATGTCAAGTTGAGTCTGATGACACTGAGGCTCGTATTGTAAGTCACGTGACGTTTGTGAAAGCGGAATCTGTTCAAGCACTTGTGCGTGTCAAAACCTCAAAACTCACAGTCCAATGTAGTTTACTTTGAATATCTTCTATGCAACAGGTTGTTTAATTCATCAGTTTATCAATAAATGTAGGGGTTTTGCTTCTAAAATTATATTGCGGCAGAATAAAAAGATTTGTGCAAGATGCCAAAGTGTCGTGCAAATGAGCAAAACTGACAACAGGGTGAGCCGCTGGGAGAATCCATACAGATAGTGAGTCTCATCCATGGTTAGAGTTAAGTGGAAAACTCTTGCAGGGTGAGACACCAGACAGTGTTCAGTGAGGGGGCGATAAAGCAAAAGCTTACATTCTTATGCAAGAAATGACATTAATGACCTCCGTTTAGGAACATTTTCCAGTTAATATATGCATTATGTTTCCAGGTTTTATGATTCTTTTAAATGTTATGAGCCAACAGATGTCGACACTATAGAGTTAAGTTATTTAAAAGGTGCTTTTTTTTTTTTTTTTTTACTTCTGACTTTTGATTTTTTATGATACTGAAGAGCAAAACGCTTTTGGAAGTGGCTGAAACTTCAGTTATTCCTCAAATAATATAATTATAATAGTATATAGATATAATTAAAGGGATAGTTCACCCAAAAATGAAAATTACCCCATGATTTACTCACCCTCAAGTCATCCTAGGTGTACATGACATTCTTCTTTCAGACGAACACAGTCAGAGTTATATTAAAATGTCCTGGCTCGTCCAAGCTTTATAATGGCAGTGAATGGCTGTTTCTATTTTGAAGTCCATAAAAGTGCATGTATCCATCCATCATAACAGTGCTCCACACGTCTCTGGGGCATTAACTCTTTCCCTTTTTTAAAAACGTTGCCAGCCAGCGCCATCGTTTTTTGATCATTTTCACAAAAATGTAATGTCCCCCAGAATATTTAGTTGTATTAATATCTGAGCATGCAATATATCAAAAGAAATAACAGAGCCTCTGCTTTTCTCATGCATTCCTTTTTTTATCAACACTTGAATGTGGGTAAGTTAAAAAAGCAACATTTTGAGCAAAAAGCTGAGAAAATCACATTTTTGTCAAAGACTACATCCAGATCAGATTCAGAGCGATGATCAAAACACAGATGGAGTAGATCGAGTCCATCAGCACCCCTAATACTTGCACAGACCTATAGCTCATTCTGGGTCACATTTCATTCAGTAACATTAGGCAGTTTTGGTTTATATGATGTTTAATGTTGAGGATTTTACATATGCATCTGCATATTCCATCGCTTGTTATTTTTTTTTTGCGTCTTCATCTCTTCAGAAGATGCGTAATAGCGCTCCCTAGCATATAACAGTAAAAACACGGAAAATTCCGTGTTTGGAGGGGAAAGAGTTAATAAAGGCCTTCTGAAGTGATGCGTTTGTGTAAGAAAAATATCCATATTTAAAACTTTACAAACTGTAATCTCTAACTTCCGCTAACTGTCGGAGCCATGTGGAGCACATGTGATATTCATCTGTCAACGAAAAGTTTTGCTAAACCGTATAGTCTCTACAAAATGCTAAAACACATCTTTGTTATAACAAAATGTATTGAACTTTGAGTGGGCAGTAACAGAACTAAAACTAAACTCAATTAAAGTCGTAAATACACCATTCATTCAGCCTAAAATAGGTTGATACAAGACTGTCAGTTGTCAATTTAAAAAAGCGATTTTATAATAATTATATTAAATAAAACTAAATATGGACTCTTCCAAATCTATTTGGATACACTGTGACAAATTCATGCTTACAGCTGTTATGACTATTGCTAATTATTTTTATACAGTTTACAGCCTTTTTTGTGTCTTGAATTTAAAATGGTAAATTAATTAATTTGCCATTTGATAAAAACAAATATGAAAACAATATTAAGGGATTGTTCCTGTTGGCTTTAAAGGGATAGTTCACCCAAAAAGTCATCCTAGGTGTGTATGACATTCTTCTTTCAGACGAATAAAATCTGAGTTATATTAAAAAGTGTCCTGGCTCTTCCAAGCTTTATAATGGCAGTGAATGGCTGTTTTGAAGTCCATAAAAGTGCATGTATCCATCATAAAATATATCCACACGGCTCCGGGGGGTTAATAAAGGCCTTCTGAAGCGAATCAATGCATTTTGTGTATAAAACATTAAAAACTAAAATGACTAGCTTCGTAAGTCGACTTATGGCAAAAGAATAACCCCTGATGTGATGTAGGTTGTGTATCGAATGCTTTGAAGCCTCTCGCGGTTCTAACAAATAGGCCTGGGCAACAAACTCACGCTCCTCTACTCTTATATCGAAATCCTCCGACATTTCTCTTTAAAAATCTCGTTTTAGACTCATGACCAGTGTTTTGTTTTGCTCTATCCTCTGCACTTCCACGTTTGTCAATACACATGCGTCAGGTCAGGGGTTACTCTTCCGGCGTAAATCTATGCGTACGGCCATTTGTCGGAAACTAGTTATTTTAGTTTATAAAGTTTTAAATATGGATATTTTTCTTACACAAACGCATTGCATCGCTTCAGAAGGCCTTTATTAACCTCACAGAGCCGTGTGGAGCAGTTATATGATGGATAGATGCACTTTTATGGACTTCAAAACAGAAACAGCCATTCACTGCCATTATAAAGCTTGGAAGAGCCAGGACATTTTTTTATATAACTCTGATTGTGTTCGTCTGAAAGAATAATAATAATAAATAGTAATAATTTGTTACATTTATATAGCGCTTTTCTAGGCACTCAAAGCACTTTACATGGAAGGGGGGAATCTCCTCAAACCACCACCAATGTGCAGCATCCACCTGGATGATGCGACGGCAGCCATAATGCGCCAGAACGCCCACCACACACCAGCTTATGGTGGAGAGGAGACCGAGTGATAAAGCCAATCAGTATATGGGGATTGTCAGGAGGCCATGATGGACAGAGGCCAATGGGCAAATTTGGCCAGGATGCCCGGGGTTACACCCCTACTCTTTTTCCGAAGGACATCCTGGGAATTTTAATGACCACAGAGAGTCAGTACCTCGATGAAGAAGAATGTCATATACACCTAGGATGACTTGAGGGTGAGTAAATCATGGGATAATTTTCATTTTTGGGTGAACTATCCCTTTAAATAGGTGAAAAGGTTTTCATCAAATGCCACATAAAGAAACAAAACACAAATTGAAATGAAGTAAGAAAACACTAAACTGTAAACATCCCAGACCAAAAACTGTATTTCATATATACACTCTTCATGTTTAGTTAATAGTGAGAATTGGACCCTAAACTAAAGTGTTACCAGAAATGTCTTTAATATTCTTTATTTTTTACTGAGCTACTTATATAGTCGCTTTGGTTTGTAATGTTTGCTAGACAATATAGAAGCACGTCATGAACAATTCATCAGTGAACGTGACGATGTCTGTCTTATTCACATTTCCTGGATGTGATGATGTCATAAACCAAAACAAAAACAATAGCCACGCCCACCAGAACAGAGGCGACCAATCGGGTGACAGCTTCAGAAGCATGACAACAGAAAGCACAATCTGAGGAAGTAAAAAAACAACATGAAGAACAACGACATACAGTACAAAACAAATTCACCAAACTGGATGCTTATGTCAACAACATAACTAACATACCTGAACATGGCTGACAGAGCTCAGTGTTGTTCACATATTGAGTCTGGTTGCTGATGGAATTGTTCAGCACACAGCTGTACGAATCATCCAGACACTCCAGTTGTAAAGAGAGGTTTCTTTTGAGATCAGACACACTGATGCTGGACAATAAACTGTTTCCTTTGTACCAGGAGAGAGTCACATGACTCACATTCACCACTGTACACAGCAGCACACATTTGGAGACTGATGATTCTGATGAATTTTGTAGGGAGTCGCTGATAATGACAGGAACGGGCAGGCGAGCTGGAAAACACAAGAATAAAGAAAAATGTAGCGTTCCTGCAACTGTCCATAACATGCATAAATCAGGGCAAACTGTAAATCTCTACTCACCATAGACAGTGACACTGAATCTATGTTTGGTATTTGTTTTGCTGCTGATGGTTATTTGATAAACTCCAGAGTCTGTGATTGTGGTGTTTGTGATGGTCAGAGATCCAGTTTGATCATCCACCTTCAGTCTGTCTCTGAATCTCCCATCAAGAACATCATTCTTTATTGAGATGTCGTTGGTCGCGCGGTTGATTTTCGCTATAAGAGGCCCGCTCATTTTAAAGTTCCACATGATCAGATCATCTGTCTGTAGTTCAGTATCAGTCCGTAGAGTGACTGAATCTCCCTCCGTCACTGACACTGACTTCACTGCATCTGTGTCACCAAACACACCTGAAGAACAGAGTGAAAAAAATGAGTCAGATTAAGGTATTTAAATGTATCCAAGTTAAGCTTTAACTGCAATTTGTAGTAGTTTGGAAACAATTACAAACTCTGGAAAGTCAAATTTTAGCAGCAGTATAGATCTCAGAGACACCGCTTCATATGTTTGTTACTCACCAACCAGACGGCAACAGCACAAACAGAACAAAACCAATCTGTCGAACATTTTCTTCAACAATTTCGAGCTGTTCTGGGATCTGAAATAGTAACACTCAAGGTGCTCAAGCTGAAAGTGCTGTGATTTGCACTCAATGATAACAAGTCTGATCTCCTCCGCTACACGTCTTCTCTCTCCTCCCTCCACAGAGACGACAGCAAACCTGATCATGCAAAATGACTGACATGTGAGAGAGTTTCCTGTTAAAAAAACACCTAGGCTGAAATTATTTCAATTACAAGTCACTGTGAATTCAATGAAGCAATTTGCATGCAAACCCACAAATGGACATGTGAGTCTACAGAAAACAGGACGACTGCTGATTGTCATAAAAACACTGAAATAAAGATTCATTATTGTTGCTTTTACAATAAAAGCTGCAGTTTAATAAAGCTAAATGTAGGAAAACTAATTAAAAATTTTAAATCCCTAAATTAGGGTTGCCCCCTAATAGTTGACTAACCGTTAGAAGAGGCTTGGTTGACCAAAATGTTATTAGTCGTTTAGTCGCAGAAAAAAAAAACTCCACAGGAAGTGGCAAAATGTGACCTGTGGCCTGTGACAGACAGATCGTTAACAGCAGGAAATCATTCAAAGAAAAACATTCGCCCATCATTCATCGACCTCAAATATGGCTTATCACTTGAAACATACAAGTAGTAGCAACTTTACAAGTCCGCTCACTCTAACAATTACCTACATAAATGTGCAACATTATATAGCCGTATATCTGTGTGGAGAGCACGTTTACGCTGCATTCACACGGGGCGTCAGCGATGACGTGTCTGAAGCTGGTGCTGACAACAGCCAATCATATTACTTTTCCAGTGTTGCATGAACGCATTTGGCTAGCATCTGTGCTAAGTCATTTACATAGGAGATCTGATTGGCTGACGCATACATTAGCGCTTCTGCCACGTGACGCAATGGAACCCACAATTCAGTTCGGCAAAGTATGATGTCACCCATTCAAAGTGAATGAGAAGCATTGACTCCTACGCCCCATGTGAATTTAGCGTTACTGCACATGCGCTGGCGCAATCACTTGCATTTACTTTTAATACTCCGTCATTTTTGGCCATACAGGAGTAATGCTAACTGTAAAAGGCCTACTTTATTTCTGTAAACTCACAATAACAACAAAACGTGTGCTTTTGTAAAATAATGAAAAAATCAAAATGCACTTGATCTGCCCTCTCAGTGAACTTGAGCACGTTACAAAAATGAACCGAAACTCAGCGTATACTTGCCTCACAGACATTAGAAATATAGCCTATCTATAGAAAGATTGAAATGTCTAATTGAACCGATTCAAGTGGAAAACAAATATTCTCAGATTATGTAATCCTGAAAAGTGCATATAGGCGTCATTTCAGATTAGCGTCAGCATCGTCAACTTCATCTCTGGAGCCGAAAACACAGAAAACATTATCAATAAATTATTAAAATGTTTAAACAGTCTTTTTTTTAAGACACATTCATAATCATTATGTTTGCCAGTGCACTGTGACAAGCTTTATGCGTGCGATTGAGTGCTGATTAGGCAATGTAGGCAATTAAAGGCTCATTATTATGATTTATGGCTTATTAATATAAACACGCAATTAGTCGACTAATGGCTTAAATGAACGACTAGTCGACTAGAAAATGTTTTAGTCAAGGGCAGGCCTACCTTAAATGCATGAATGTTTTGCCAGTCATTATTACATATTCGGGTCTTTAGCGACCCGTATCTATAACACGGATGGATCTCTACCTGTCGCGATAATATGAAACTCTCCTGATATTAGAGTAACACTTACAGAAGAATAAAATAAAGCACATTTTGTTACCTTTTGGAGCTTGGAAGGGTTCAGTTTGAGCAGATGTTTTATACCATCATCACTGTCCTCATCAGAGCTCATTTCCCAGTACATTCAGCATCTGGATCATATTTGTGATCTCAAAACAAAAAATCATTTACAACATCTTCAAAATTAATATTTTGATGACAGCTTCTTCCCCAGATCCACTGTGAAGTGACAGTGACACTAATGCCGCGTTCCAGGCAACCCGTAACCCGTGTTTTTCCAACCTTTCTACCCGTGAAAGTGCACTGGAACGGCAGTCAAACCCGTGACTTCCCACCCGTGAACTCGTACTAGATCGATGTACTCCCAGTTACGAGCTCTGGCGTCACATAGCCCGCAAAACAACAATGGCAGCCCCTACGGATGCGGTGTTTATTAAAGTCGTACATTAAAAACCAAATCATTTATTAAAATAAGGTATTGCTCTAACGTTATTTATCCGCAAATGTTATGCATTATCAGCAGCTTTTCTAGCATTAGCTAGTTTTCAGTTCATTGAGTGCAAGAATAAATTAATACCAAATACATTTCCAAATATACAAATAATGTTAAATAAAAGGTATAATAGCTTCTCTTGCCTTATGCGCAGTTTTTCCTCCTCCGTTTCCCTCAAATAAGCAAGGATAAGCACCTTTGGCGATAGAAATGATTGTAAATGAGCATAAGCCCTGTACGGTCCGCCATGCTTTGTTTACATCTAGCTACCACAATTCCTTGCGCTCAGGCATTTTGGCGTGACTTTGCCTAGAATGCGAGTCGTGGTTTGAAGTCGTAACTTACGGGCACAAAAACCTGCCTGGAACGCAGCATAATATTTGACTGCAGTAAATCGCTGAGCCATTTCAAGTGTTGCTGAAGATACTTCCTATTCTTTTGTTTTCTGCCTGCGGTAACTATGAGTGAAACGTCACTTCAACATTGTGTATCAGACATTGACACCTTGTGGAATAAAGGTGAATTGCACTTATTCAGTCATCAAAGATTTAATTATTGTAGTGCAGAAAAAAATACTTGCACTGTTACACACCTCGGGTCAATAGAGACCCAATACATTTTTTACAAAAAAATAATGGGAAAACCAGGCTTCTTTTATAATGTTATTATTTTTTCATGTTATATTGTTTATAATGAATAGATTGAAGAATGCTAATGGTGCGTTTACACGACAACGATATGCTTCAAACTGAGAAGTTTTTCCTTTGAGTTTTCCGCGTACAGACGACACATTGTCAAAATGATCCCCATTCACACTGAGCCACAAAAAGGACTAAAAACGCTATGTTCTGCTGCCAGACCATTAGATGGCGATGTTTAATCATTTAAAGACCTTTAATGTGATAATGAAGCCAGTAAACTCATGTGTCAAACAAATAGATTTTTGGCCATGACTGTGATTGACTGAATGCTTTCAACAATTGAGCTCAGTCTGGGAGTCAAAATGAAACCTGCTGATTTCTGATCTGGGAAGAAATGTGGTTTGATGTGTAACTGATTGTGTTGGACAAACTATGCAATAGTGGGTGTTTTTGAGGACGAGTGTAGGTGTGTAGATTGAGTCTCTCTGGCCTTTTTATTCCCCATTCCTGTTGATATGAAGCTCACAAAACAGTTTTGCTATTAAATATAATACTATGAACCACACAAAGCGTTCTTCTTACTGTTTGAATGTAACATGTGAAAATGCCATATACTTTGGATTAAGATTGACCTGGTTGTTCATGACCTTTATCTTGCAGTGTGATATTTCAGTAGAACTCATCAAGCTTCTTAGAAATAACAGTTTCTATCACACCTAGATCCCACATCCTGAAGAGGACCTTATGGTAGAAAACATGTTTTTTCTGTGTGTGTGTGTGAATGCCTGGACAGAAAACAGTCAACATAAATTGCAAAATTGATGGTATCATGCAGAATTCACTGTTTAGTTCTCATCTGTTTTAGAGAACACTGAACTAAAAGTAAAAAACATTGGTCTGTTTAAATAATAAATAGATATATGGGTCACTAGTGAAATGCTTTTTTGTGATTTATGTTTTTTTTTATTTTTTTTTTATCAGAATAGCAACAATACTGCCAATGGAGAGATATGATTATTTAAAAATTACCCGTTCTAAAGAATAATGTTTCAAGAATGAAGTTTTAGTGGAAAAAATGAGAGATAAAATATACATTTAAATCTTTCTTTGGGAGATGAATGCAATAATGATAAGCAGTAAATATATGAAGGTCACAAAAGTACAACAAAAGCAGGACTTTAGGACTTTGTACTGATATGCCCACCCCTCGAACTCAAGGCATAGAAACAGTCTGTGTTGACGTAGGATTGAGACATGAAAGCACGCGTTAGAGGCGAACGCACGTGAGGATGCGTTTCTGCGTTAGCATCTTGAACGAAACCTTGTGAATGGCCGTAACCCACAACCTTTCTTCTCCGCACGCAGGACAGGAGCATCCTTGTCTGCCACTGAGGTAAACCGGCCCCAGACAGACGGGTGTTAGCAGCAGCATCCCGCAAGGACAGGATGTGTTTTATCGCCTCCGTCTGCTTTTGTACTGCTGAGAACAGCATCGACAAAGAGGCTTGCCTGGGAGATAAGGGTGTTGCGAAAGCAAACTTTTTCAGCACTACTCTCATGCAGCTCTTTTAGTAACTTGCCCTGGTATACCTGCAGGAGGGCAATGGTGTGCAGGGCAGAGGCGGCCTGTGGCACTGTAAGCCTTGGCAGCAAGCGCCGCCGAGAACTTGCAGGCCTTGGATGGGAGACACGGACGACCCGGCCAGGAGGCAACATTTTGCAGGCATAATTGCACCACAACTGCACGTGCCACCTGGGGGATCTCCACGTACCCTTTGGCCATTTTGGGCAGAAAAAGGTGCCTTCCCGGTTGGAACGCTCCCACTGTAATCCTCAAATCACCCTGTGTATTCAACGAAGTGACTCTGTGTGGTACACACTGATCAGATCGGTAAATAGCAGAGGGGACAAGGTATTGGACTCTCGATCTCAGCATCACGATGGTCATCTTCCCACGGTGGGTGCATGACTCGTCGCTAAACGCACCTCATCGCCGAACCTTAGCGTGCTTATGGCCCAGGCACGTGAGGCAATGAATGTGGCTGTCAGACAGGGCCAGGAAACGACTGCATCCAGAAACACAACGCACACCCGTGTTTGCTCGTTTAGGGAAAAATGCAGTTTCAATGTTGAAGCGCCCAGGGGAACATTCGAGCAGAGAGAAACATGTCCGCTCGGATCCGAAGTGAAAATGTAATGTCTGAGTTTTCACGCTGCCGTATATACCCAGCTTGCAATGCAAATCTCACTCGCCAATGTGCATTGGCTTGTTTTTACAACAAGAAGGTGATTGAGCTCTCAGGCGAGATCCCAATTTGTCAGTTCACATCTGACGTAACATTGAACATGACTGACTGATAGGGAACTAAAATAATACACTATTATTTAAAACCGCTTTCCTCAATAGTAGTCAAATTCTTTAAAATTATCAAATCCAAACTGGGGTTTAAGAACAAGCAATGTAATATACTAATGTCATTTCCTCTGCTTTCCTTCACTTAGGCCAATGGAAAAAGTGCCTTGAAGTAAAACCCACAACACTATTTTCTTCACTAAACTATAACATTAAATCATTGAGTTATAAATGATTTCAATGCTGATGCACTAAACTTTCACCAACATTTATTAGTCAGTAAAACTTTGTGGTATCAGACACCACTCTTAAAAGACTCTTAAACTCTTTAAAGAAGATTGAATATTAAATTATGATTTTATAGTATTGCATGGTCAGTTGCTTTATGGTTTAGCAATGCAAAATTTTCTTCAACAAGTGATGGTGGACATTATGATAACCCAAAAAGTGACGCTTGACACATTACTCTGTCTCTCTCTAGTGGCCAAATGATGTTTCATTTCTGATGGAGCAGTGGGAGCCTCTGTACATTGTGAGTCAGCCTGTTGCTAAATTGCATGATCTATGCTAATTTTTTATAATCATATTATTAACATGAGTGTATCAGTTAAATGCATGCAAAGCCAAAAACATTGATATCGTTCACATAATCCTGGGAGAGTCAAACTGTATTTCTGATAGCAAAAGCAATAATTTGAATTAAAACATGAAATGCTATGGTGAAAAAGAGTAATATTCATCAGGGATCCAGAGGTCTATGAAAATATGCTCATTGCTTGGTCGTATAAAGGTACAAATATATGGTGAGCAGAGTATATATAAATTAGGATGTGGGTTGTATGGTGTGCATTAAAGTTAGACATGAGACACATGTAGGTTTGTGAGTAAAGATGTTTGTGTCACCGCCATCACAGGTGGGTTCCTGTTTCCTGTTGTAGTTGTTAAGGATTTTTTAAATTAAATATAACTAACATTTCTCTTTCTTGCAGGATTAACATGCGTTTGAATACTAAGTCCTCAACACTTGGGCCAAAGTTAGTGTGCCCGATGAGCGATGAGAAGTGGAAACAGAACTAGTCTAGTTTTGTTATATCTAACCTCATGACCCGACAACAAGCTGAAGTATGTTTACCTTGTAACAAAGAATTATACATGTGAAGAACCAATCATATTGGAGAAAAAAAATTATGTAATGAATCATGGTACCATGCTCCTGTTCTATAAACACTAGTGGACTGAACATTGTTTGTTTTCACTATGTGAAACCATCTGACAGCAAAATCACATTTTAGTGTCCAATCTGACATTACTTCAATATACACCGATCAGGCGTAACATTATGACCACTGACAGGTGAAGTCATCACTGCACCTGTTAATGGTTGGGATATATTAGGCAGCAAGTGAACATTTTGTCCTCAAAGTTGATGTGATAGAAGCAGGGAAAATGGGCAAGCGTAAGGATTTGAGTGAGTTTAACAAGGGCCAAATTGTGATGTCTAGACAACTGGGTCAGAGCATCTCCAAAACTGCAGCTCTTTTGGGGTGTTCCCGGTCTGCAGTGGTCAGTATCTATCAAAAGTGCTCCAAGGAAGGAACAGTGGAGAACCGACGACAGGGTCATGGGCGGCCAAGGCTCATTGATGCACGTGGGGAGCGAAGGCTGGCCCATGTGGTCCGATCAAACAGACGAGCTACTGTAGCTCAAATTGCTCAAGAAGTTAATGCTGGTTCTGATAGAAAGGTGTCAGAATACACAGTGCATCGCAGTTTGTTGTGTATGGGGCTGCATATGGGGTGTGCGTTACTTACCTGGGGAACACACGGCACCAGGATGCACTATGGGAAGAAGGCAAGCCGGTGGATGCAGTGTGATGCTTTGGGCAATGTTCTGCTGAGAAACCTTGGGTCCTGTCATCCATGTGGATGTTAGTTTGACACGTACCACCTACCTAAGCATTGTTGCAGACCATGTACACCCTTTCATGGAAACGGTATTCCCTGGTAGCTGTGGCCTCTTTCAGCAGGATAATGCGTCCTGCCACAAAGCAAAAACGGTTCAGGAATGGTTTGAGGAGCACAACAACAAGTTTTTAGGTGTTGACTTGTCCTCCAAGATACCCAGATCTCAATCCAATTGAGCATCTGTGGGATGTGCTGAACAAACAAGTCTGATCCATGGAGGTCCCACCTCGCAACTTACAGGACTTATGCAGGATATGCTGCTAACATCTTGGTGCCAGATACCACAGCACACCTTCAGGGGTCTAGTAGAGTCCATGCCTCGACAGTCAGAGCTATTTTGGGACATTAGCAATATTAGGAATTGTAGGAATAATCATAATGTTATGCCTGATCGGTGATTTAAATATACAAGACTTGCTTTAAACACGATCAATGACTCACCACGAACATTAACACTAAAGATCTTTTCACTGTCACTGCTGATGCTGGTGATCCATAGTTTATAATCTCCAGAGTTTGTGTTTGTGGTGTTTGTGATGGTCAGAGATCCAGTCTGATGATCCAGCTTCAGTCTGTCTCTGAATCTCTATTGATTTGAGCGATGTGAATGTCATTATAATACCATCTAATTCTGTCTTGTTGGTTTGTTTGAACACCAGTGTGTAGAGTGACTGAATCTCCCTCCATCACTGACACTTCATCTGCACCAACACCAGAAACACCTGAAGAAGAAATTAACAGTTCATTATGGGCTAAACAATATTACGGGAAAATATGACTGGATTCACAATGCAACACACGCAAATAAACAGCAGAAGAACATCATTAGCATGAGATTCAGCAGTGTTGACAACCTGAAGGATTTCAAAAACACATTGTGCACAGAACGTTTGCTTTACTGTTGCCTCATTTAGACGTACACAAACATTATCAAACTATTCAGATAAACTCTGAACATCACAAAACTACAGCAAAAAATAAAAGCAAATAGTAAGAATAAAAGACAAGAGTAAGACAATTTAGCTGCATGACTAATTCAAACCACATTGCATGCTGGGTACCAGAGTACACAACTCATCATCGATGATGCAGCAAGAAGCTTTTCATTTCATGTCATCATTGATGAGATTCATATGCTCAAGTCTTGATGTCTGTGTGTGTCTGAATGATGCTACCTCCATGAAAATGAGTTTTTGTGGGATGTCTGCAAGCCTAAATGTCTGACAATGGTCAAGTAAAAGCACACACTGCAAAATACAATTGATAAATGCATTTATGTCGAATTAATTAGATACATGACAACTGTGTCATTTTCGGTTTTGCACAAAAGCCTAAATGTCTTACCATGGTCGAGTGAACACAATAAGAGCACACTAAAGAGAAACTTCATTTTCAACACGTTTCCATAAAAACAAACAAACAAAAAAATCATTGTAGGTCAATGGACTGATGAAATGGTCCCTGAAATCTTCAAAAGAAGTTGCTTTGTAATCGTTTTAACAATCTGTATATATCCAGTGCAAATCAGATGCAAAATACTCATCTATACAACTCTTTTTTTTCTTTTTTTTTTACTTCTGCACAAAAATGTGGTTTGATCTGTTGGTTGGACAAACAGGTTCTACATGATTGCATGATATTAATGTGTGTTTGAGGAGTCAGTTTTGTGTATCAAATGATTTATGATCCTACAATAATAATAATATCGTAAAGTAATGGTCAATGTTTTGCCTACATGTAACAGCAGGAGCTAATTGATCAAGTTAGCCAGAAAAAAAAACCCTATTCATTCAACTTAATAGGCCTATACATGAAATAAACCCATTCAGTGTTAGTTTAGCTCTGATAAACTCTAAAATCTTGACAAATTCACTGCTTTTTAGCAGTTATGAATGAATCAGATCTGTTTTAATGGCTTTTATTACATCAACATATACAGAAATATTTCAAGTTAATTTCCATTGTAAGACAATAGTGTATACAAGCTCATGTTTAAGGAACTTTGTCCTTGGCTGATGCAAAGTTAAAGAAAACAAAACAAAAGATATTCTGCTCAACACCGCAAGGCACACAGTCTTACTGAGGTTGTGTTAGGCTTTTGTGAGGAGTTTGGCCTATTATAGTAGGCTACTTCAGCTCTAATGCAAAATATAAATGTATTTATTGTAAAATGAACGTTACAAAAGGCACCATGATGACATTTATTAACCTTTTTGTTCTTTTCAGATAAGCTAAACAGATAAACCACACTAAATAGGATAAACATGTGAATTAGAGAGAGATTTGCACATTAGAAGACTTTTCCATTGTTCAGACAAACAGATATTTAAAATAAGTCAAACATTCTTTACCATGCAGAAAATATTTCAAGTGCAGGTGATCATTTCCATCACAGTGATAATATTCTACAATACAGTCACCAAAAAAAAACAGTCAAATGAAACAGATGTCAAAGTAGTCTTTACCTTAAGCGTCCCGCAGGTCTACATCTTCCTCCTCACGTCAAATACACAAACTTGGCAGTGAAATAAACTTAAAGGGATAGTTTACCCAAAAATGAAAATGATTTACTCACCCTCAAGCATGGTGTATATGACTTTCTTCTTTCAGACAAATACAATTATAAGTTATATTAAAAAATGTCCTGCCTCTTGCTTTATAATGGCAGTGAAAGCACAAAAAAGTGCATCCATCCATTATAAAAGTGCTCCACACAGCTCCAGGGGGTTAATAAAGGCCTTCTGAAGCGAAGCAATGGGTTTGTGTAAGAAAAATATCCATATTTAACACATTATAAAGTAAAATATCTAGCTTTCGCCAGGCCGCCTTCCACATTCAACTTATGGAAAAAGCGTAACTGGCGCAATGATGACATTGGACGTAGCGTGAGCATTTTGAACTGCGAGTGGTGTTACACTTTCTTCATAAGTTGAATACAGAAGTCGTTCTGGCAGAAGCTGTTTTACTCTAAAAAGTTTTGGATATTTTTCTTACACAAACCCATCGAATCACTGCAGAAGGCCTTTATTAAGCCAGCAGGGGTCACCAGCGTGTGGCATTTCGTATTTGTTGTGTCCTGTTTGGTGTATGGGATGGCCCAGCATTTTCATGTTTGACTGTGTATGTACATCTCCAAGTGCAAAACACGTGAAATACTCATCTATACTTCTGTACAAAAATGTGGTTTGATCAGTTGACTGGAATGTTCTGATCCCAATCTGACTTCTGACCTGTAATGCTGTCTGATTCATGCACTGTCTGTTCGTTCGCTGGCCAGAGGAGAACTGGCCACCGGATGAGCCTGGTTTCTCCCAAGGTTTTTTTTCTTCTCTCCATTCTGTCACCTGATGGAGTTTGGGTTCCTTGCCACTGTCGCCTCTGGCTTGCTTAGTTGGGGACACTAAATATTCAACAATATTATTTATTTGCCTGCATTGACACCATTGTATGAGAACTGAACTGAGCAATGGCATCGGCATCGTAAGCCCAGGACGATGACATCACTGTTTTCTCCAGAACTGCTGTATAGATAAATGAACTAAATGAACTCTTTCCCCACCAGCGATAAAAAAAAAGGTTGCCAGCCACCGCCAGCATTTTGGATAATTTTCACAAAAATGTCATGGCCCCCAGATTATTTTGTTGAATGAATATCTGAACATGCAATATATCAAAAGAAAAAAACTGTTTTATTCTCAGTTAATGCAAAAAGCTGTAGTCTTGTCAAAGTGAGAGAGAAAAAAGAGAGACACACACATATACATCTCAACATAACAAGTAGAAGTAGCAAACATCTGAAATCTTTAATAAAATAACAGCCATTATAACATATAACAATAAATTACATAAACACATATTTGGCATTTTGTAGCTGCTTTTCTACAGTGTCTTTCAGTGCCAGTTTTACAGTTTCAGTTCCTGAGATTCAGAGTTTGATCAAGTCTGATCAAAAACAACATGCATTCAAAAACAGCATGCATATATGCGCAGTCCAGTTATGCATATGTTTACATGAGCTTTATGTCATACGACTGTGCAAATTTGTTTCTTTTATGTCTTAATAACTGGTCAGTGGAGGAAGTTAAACATGTACTACATATTTGTCCAAAAAGCTCTTGACATGTTTAGATGTCATCAAGACAAAAACGGCAATTATATTTACATAAATATAAAAACGTTGGCAGATTTATGATGTTAGCAACTGTGGACATGCGTCTTCACACACTCTCTGAAAAAAAGGTACAGTGGAGGTACAATTTTGTTCCTTGGGGAACAAAAACCTTTAAAAAGGTTTGCTCTCCAGGCGGCACAGCAAAAACATCTGCCCACTGCTCTGTGTGTGTGTCCATGGTTTGCAGTGTGTGTGTGTGTGTGCACTACTCACTACTCTTAATGTGTCAGTGTGCAGTAACTTGGATGGGTTAAATGCAGAGAACAAATTTTGAGTATGGGTTACCATACTTGGCCTTCACATGTCAGTTTCATAATCCTGCACTGTTCCTGTCCGGATCAATTTAGCAGCTGTAATAATCTTCCCACCGTTACTTACGGGAAATCTTCAAGCACTCTTGGTTTTAATGCTGGTGATGGATTGCTTTGTTTAGACTCGAAAGTCACTGGTGTTGGTACTGACCAATGATATTTTGGTATTGACATTATTTCTCCATCAATGATGAGAATTTCAGCTGATCGTCTCCCACTCCCCTTTTTTCTTCATTTCCCATGTTCTCTTCATGTTTTCTTTCAGTGAAACTATTCAAATAATAAATATTGTTACTGTAAAAAGTCTCACTAGAAGATGACCCGTTATCAGTTGCCTCTATGTTCCTCAAGGGCAATTTCTTCTTCTGGGACATCATTCCCCTGAAAGAAAGAAACAGATTCACAGAAGGGGAAAAAAAATGATAAGGATTGATGATCAGTTACACAAACACAAAAATGTGTTTTTCCCTTTGATGTTTGCTGATTGTAACAACAAGAGCAGTGCTCTTCAATTATTATTGACTATGTAATGATTTCTGAATAAATCCACACGCAACAATCGTAAATCCTAAATCTGTTTTGCAGACAGACAGATTCAGTGCTCACAGTATCTCACCTGATGATCATCGTGCTGTATCCTATTTCCTGTTTGGACAATAACAACAAACTCTTACTTTGGTCAATTAGATTAAAAAGACACACTTTTACATATTTTTAAAGATTCTTTTTGAACAATAAATCTCATATTTACATTTTGTACAATCAACCATTTGTAATACTTGCCATTTTGTCTCCTTTGGCAATAGAAAATCACAACAGCTACAACCACCAGGAGCAGAACAACACCACCAAAAGCACCACCACCGATAACAGCAGCACTTATTTTTTCTGCAGCAGCGGTAGGCACATATGAACCTGGAACAGCTAAAGGCAGACAGTCATTATTACTCAACTCTACCAGTACGTTTGAATGATATTTACACCTTTCTACTTTGGTCATCAGGCTTATGATACTGACTTACGGTGCCTTCTAGTGTGTTTTTGAGCAGCTAAAACAGCATCACAGCATAAAACAACGTTCACAGGAAAACTGACTGATATCGGGCACTTTTCTTGTTATTAACAATAGACTTCAAAATAAGTCTATTGTGTTGGTTTCAAATAGGCTATATTAAACCGTTTTCTAAAACTGCTTAAGTGAAAATGCTCTGAATGACTAAATGACACTCACCAGAGTCAGTAACACTGAAGCTCTTAATGATGCTGAATCTGCTGTTGCTGATCTGTAGTTTATAGAGTCCAGAGTCTGCGTTTGTGGTGTTTGTGATGGTCAGAGATCCAGTCTGATGATCCAGCTTCAGTCTGTCTCTGAATCTCTCTTCACACTGATCATCTGTACAGATCTGACTCTGATCTCCAGTGATTTCAGCGATGAGAATGTCATTAAAATACCACGTCATTGAATCATTTGTGTTTTTAACTTTACCCGGATCTAAAGTGACAGATTCTCCCTCCTTCACTTCATTTCGTTCAGCAGCAGAAACACCTGAAACACAAACCAACAGATCACATGAGCACATAATCACAGCAGCCAATTAAACTGCACAGAAGTGTTTTGTTCACTGCACTCGCTGACTCACAAATGCTCTTATTATAAACAAAGTGTCTAAAAGCTGAAAAATGGTAACACTTTAGTTTAGAGTCCAATTCTCACTATTAACTAGTTGCATATTAGCATGCATATTACTCAGAAAGTGGCTGTTTATTAATACTTATAAAGCACATATTAATGCTTAATCTGCATGACCATATTCTACATCCCTTAATCCTACCCAATACAGGAATTTAACTACCTTACTAACTATTAATAAGCAGTGATTAGGAGTTTATCTAGGCAAAAGTTGTAATTAATAGTGAGAATTGGACCCTAAACTCTATCTCTAACTGCATTCCAAAAAAATGCAGTGTCTTTTGGCAGGAGACTGAAGATGAGATGTCTGAGATGCCTTTATGAGGCTGATTTTTGACAGTAGCATGGATTCATTCCAGAATGACAACCAAAGTAAATCTGCTAAATTATTGTTGCATGACACACCTGAAATTCCAATGATAACCACAGCAACGTCACTGTTTTTATTTACTTTAAGTTCCTGTCTCTATGAAGCCCCTCCTTCTGAAAAGCACAATGTGCTTTGATTGGTCAACTGGAGCAATGTGTTGTGATTGGTCAAGCGCTTGAGCATGTTTGGGAAATGTCCCGCCCCTTACCATAACCGCGAGTTTCAACACACTACTAACTAACTCAATCAGGCCCTGCCCTTTTATTTTGCATATGCCTTGCGCGGGAATTATTTAAATGAGGAATATTGTGACCTGTTCTTTCCCGGAAGAAAACTCAAGACTACAATGGAGTTCAGTAACTGATATAGAGAATAACTACTTTTGGAGGGATCTTTGTGATTTAGAACTTACACACTAATGGCCGTTTCACACTGCAAGCGTGAGCAGTGCGTGAGCTTCACATCAGCATAACTACACCGTCACTGCAGCTACGCGAGAGTATTCACACTGGAAGCGTTTGTACAGCGTCACAGCAGCGGATCCAACGCTACATATAATGCTCACTCATATCATATAAAGTGAGTATTTCTTTATAAAGACAACTAGACTATATTTGTTTTTAGAAGTTGGTCATTTATAAACTTGATAGTCTTGAAATTTTAACATGGGGAGGTGTAGGCTACAATATTCGCATGTAAATGGTAAACAACAAACACAACCAAGAAAACAGCTCTGATCATGTCGTTTCTGATATGTTTACAAGACAGCAGACACTTGCAGTTTGAAACGGCCGTAAAAGATGGAAAAAACACGTCCTCTTTAACCCTTAAATGCACACCTCGGGCCTTTAGTGACCAAGGACGTCATTCACTACCCTCCTCCTCACTAATTTATTAAAGTTAGACATCAACCTTCTTTGTATTCTTCAGTCAATTCATTACAAACAATATAACAAGAAAAAATATATACAATTATAAGATAATGCCTGTTTTTCCAGTCATTTTTTGTAAAAAATGTATAGGGTCACTAACGACCCGAGGTGTGTAACAGTGTAAATATATTTGTTCTACACAACAATTGAATCTTTGATGACTGAATAAGTGCAATTCACCTTTATTCCTCAAGGTGTCAATGTCTGATACACAATGATGAAGTGATGTTTCACTCATAGTTACCGCAGGCAGAAAACAAAACAATAGTATCTTCAGCAACACTTGAAATGGCGATTTACTGCAGTCAAATATTAGTGTCACTGTCACTTGATGGAGGATCTGGTGAAGAAGCTGTCAGCGGTCAAGATATTGACTTTGAAGATGATAGTTTTGAGAATATGTTTGAGATGGCGAATATGAGGCAGATGCTGAATGTGCTGGGAAATGAGGACAGTGATGATGGTATAAAACATCTGCTCAAACGGAACCCTTCCAAGCTCCAAAAGGTAACAAAATATGCTTTATTTTATTCTTCTGTAAGTGTTACTCTAATATCAGGAGAGTTTTATATTATCGCGCCAGGTAGAGATCCATCCGTGTTAGATATAGATCCGGGTCGCTAAAGACCCGAATATGTAATAATGACTGGCAAAACAATCATGCATTTAAGGGCTAACTCCACCCACTATTGCTCAGAAAATGTATTTTTAGTACGAATAGCATATTACATGTATCTACATGTTACATGGACAGCATTATCACTGTTTTCACTTAGAGTAAACAACATGCTAGTGTTGCTATTTATACTTGCATCTATTTTCAGTTTGACAGCATCTAACATTTAATGTGAATTCTAATAATGAATATTTATAGCCATGACTGCATCATCAAAGGGAATACTCAACAATTGTGATATTTGTCACTCTGAATGTCACTGCTATAATAAACACAATATACACTCACCTAAAGGATTATTAGGAACACCATACTAATACTGTGTTTGACCCCCTTTCACCTTCAGAACTGCCTTAATTCTACGTGGCATTGATTCAACAAGGTGCTGAAAGCATTCTTTAGAAATGGTGGCCCATATTGATAGGATAGCATCTTGCAGTTGATGGAGATTTGTGGGATGCACATCCAGGGCACGAAGCTCCCGTTCCACCACATCCCAAAGATGCTCTATTGGGTTGAGATCTGGTGACTGTGGGGGCCATTTTAGTACAGTGAACTCATTGTCATGTTCAAGAAACCAATTTGAAATGATTCAAGCTTTGTGACATGGTGCATTATCCTGCTGGAAGTAGCCATCAGAGGATGGGTACATGGTGGTCATAAAGGGATGGACATGGTCAGAAACAATGCTCAGGTAGGCCGTGGCATTTAAACGATGCCCAATTGGCACTAAGGGGCCTAAAGTGTGCCAAGAAAACATCCCCCACACCATTACACCACCACCACCAGCCTGCACAGTGGTAACAAGGCATGATGGATCCATGTTCTCATTCTGTTTACGCCAAATTCTGACTCTACCATCTGAATGTCTCAACAGAAATCGAGACTCATCAGACCAGGCAACATTTTTCCAGTCTTCAACTGTCCAATTTTGGTGAGCTCGTGCAAATTGTAGCCTCTTTTTCCTATTTGTAGTGGAGATGAGTGGTACCCGGTGGGGTCTTCTGCTGTTGTAGCCCATCCGCCTCAAGGTTGTGCGTGTTGTGGCTTCACAAATGCTTTGCTGCATACCTCGGTTGTAACGAGTGGTTATTTCAGTCAAAGTTGCTCTTCTATCAGCTTGAATCAGTCGGCCCATTCTCCTCTGACCTCTAGCATCAACAAGGCATTTTCGCCCACAGGACTGCCGCATACTGGATGTTTTTCCCTTTTCACACCATTCTTTGTAAACTCTAGAAATGGTTGTGTGTGAAAATCCCAGTAACTGAGCAGATTGTGAAATACTCAGACCGGCCCGTCTGGCACCAACAATCATGCCACGCTCAAAATTGCTTAAATCACCTTTCTTTCCCATTCTGACATTCAGTTTGGAGTTCAGGAGATTGTCTTGACCAGGACCACACCCCTAAATGCATTGAAGCAACTGCCATGTGATTGGTTGATTAGATAATTGCATTAATGAGAAATTGAACAGGTGTTCCTAATAATCCTTTAGGTGAGTGTATAAACTTATAAAACCTATATAATGACTCACCAGTGACAGCAACATTGAAGATTCTTTCAGTGTTGCGGCTGTTGATCTGTAGTTTATATTCTCCAGCATCTGTGTTTGTGGTGTTTGTGATGGTCAGAGATCCAGTCTGACGATCCAGCTTCAGTCTGTCTCTGAATCTCTCATCTCCATTTTTACACTGAACATCTGTACAGATCTTACTCTGATCTCCAGTGATTTCAGCTATACGACTGTTATTAAAATACCATTTCATTCTGTCTTGTTGGTTCATTTCAACACCAGATTTTAGAGTGACTGAATCTCCCTCCATCACTGACACTTCATCTGCACCAACACCAGACGCACCTGAAGAAGAAATGAACAGTTTATTATAAGCCACTTTTGAAATAGAGGGACAAAATTATACATCAGGAAAGTGTCGTGAAAATGTTTTTCTACATGTCAAGAGTGTAGGCAAAGGCTGGATTCATAATGTAACACATGCAACAAACAGCAGAAGAACATCATTGATTTAAAAGTAGCGATAATCGGCATATTATTATGGACAACTGATAAAGGCTGGGAAATTAATTAAGTGTTATTTTCACCAAATTACAACATATCTTCTTTATTATCTTGTTTAGTCGGTGCCTTCCATTTTGCATAAATTTATAGACCCGCTCATGTCAACAGTACAGCCCATTTTTTAGGTGTTTAAATTACTTAGAGGGATTAGAGGGATGTTAAAATGTAATATAATTTGCAATACATCAAAGATCCCTGTCCAACCTTTTGTTGGTGGTTCAAGTCACAGTGACATTTTTTAAATAAGTGCTACATGACTAATACAGATAAAAAAGGACTGTAGCACGCTTGCCAAAAATGCATGGAACTTGAAACGCTCATAAAATGCTGTGCTTGATCAGCCTGATTGGTGAAAATGCAGTAATACGAGATCTCGGTACAGGTAACATGAAATAAGAGTAAACATTGTTCATTTATTTACATATTATACTAAGCTAGTTGAAAATTGGCAAAAGTATATTTTGAAAATGCACAAATTCAAGTCAATTGGAGGCATTTAGAATGTTTTAAAGCATGCACGTGTTTGTTGTGAAGGTGATAGAGAGGATCTCAGTTATAATGTAATATGTCAAAGGAACTTCAAAATATTGAACTGTAATGGAAATTGCACTGATTGACTAAATGACACTGACCAGTGACAGAAACACTGAAGCTCTTAATGATGCTGAATCTGCTGCTGTTGATCTGTAGTTGATAGAGTCCAGCGTCTGTGGTTCTGGTGTTTGTGATGGTCAGAGATCCAGTCTGATGATCCAGCTCCAGTCTGTCTCTGAATCTCTCTTTACACTGATCATCTGTGCAGATCTGACTCTGATCTCCAGTGATTTCAGCGATGAGAAAGTCATTGAAGTACCATGTGATCAAATTATTTGTGTTTTTTACTCCACCAGAATCTAAAGTGACAGATTCTCCCTCCTTCACTTCATCTCGTTCAGCAGCAGAAACACCTGAAACACAAACCAGCATGAGACGCTAAAAACTAACAGCTCACCAATGGAAATAATTTAGTTCACGTGAATCAAACTGAACTGTTTAATGACCTAAATTCTAAAAATCCCCCTTTCACAGTAACCATTTTTAAAGACAGTATTTATATAGGCTACTGTACATGAATTCAGTCAAAGGTAAAGACAAATAGAATGTCGTAATTCAACAAAAATGACGTAATTCAAACACGTTTAACCTGCTTTTAAACATTCACTAAATAACTCACTGCGAGCAGTAACATTGAAGATTCTTTCACTGTTACGGCTGTTGATCTGTAGTTGATATTCTCCAGAGTCTGTGGTTCTGGTGTTTGTGATGGTCAGAGATCCAGTCTGATGATCCAGCTTCAGTCTGTCTCTGAATCTCTCTTCACACTGAACATCTGTGCAGATCTGACTCTGATCTCCAGTGATTTGAGCAATGCGAATGTCATTATAATACCATTTCATTCTGTCTTGTTGGTTTGTTTGAACACCAGAGTTTAGAGTGACTGAATCTCCCTCCATCACTGACACTGACACTGACTCAACACCAGATGAACCTGGAGAAGAAATCAACAGTTAGGCCAATTACAACACTTCTGGGATAATATGATTTTTTTTTTTTTTTTTTGTAGTTTTTGCCTCTGCATAAAACATAAAAACTGTCTAACAATATCTCATCCTGAACTCTACAACAGTCTGTTAATAGCATGCATGACAAGCGCGTTTTGTTTATCGTTTACTATATGAGGAACTGCATAGTCTTACCAGGATCGATGAATGCACTCAATGTGAGCAAAATAAAGCCATTCATTTTGCCCACTTTCCACTGAACATGAATGCAGATTCGATACGCGTTTTCTCCTACTCCGTCGACGGTTCCTAAGTGAAAGTTACGCCAAATATCAACAGCTTACGTCAAGGTGCATCCAGTCTCGCGCAGCCAGACCTTCAAAGGCTCGTCTGGGATGCGCCTTGCCTGATATTTAGACGAGATTACGCGGTGGGAGGAGACACCTACAAGATCAAAGGTGGAATCTGTTGCCTAGGCTATATGAAAATAATATGATGGAAAAAGACATTTAAATAATATTTGTAATTTAATCCCAGAAGTTTTTGATACATGATACAATATATTGTTTTTAAAAATATATAATATCAGTTAAGAATAATTTTATACTTCTTGTTTTGTGAGTCTGGCTCTTCTGCAATTGATTCATAATTTTTTTTTTTATGAATCACTAAAATAAGATGTAATAAACTATATAACAATTTGATTGGTGCTATTCATCGTTTTGGCCACATGAAGGCGCAGTCGAAACCGTTCCCAAATATACACTCTTGACCTCATTAGATCAGTTTATTTACACTGCAGGTCTTGATGCCCAATTCCGGTTTGTTGACTATATCCATTTTTACATCTTCTTTTAAAAGTGACCCATTTCCGATATCTGCATTTACACTATACACTGAAACAACCCAAGGTAGACATACTAACCCGGAAAAGCTTATGCCAAAACTATATGATAACATAAGCTTTCCGCACCATCTTAAAAGGTCAGCATAACATTGGTCTCTTACATGGGTTGAGCCTTTGTCGTCCATTAGGCCATTGAAAAGAGCCATGTGATCGCGGTTGGTGTCCACATGAGTTGACGTCATTCGCCACCATCACTTTTCAATGACGTACAACTCGCACTGTATCAGATTCATATCAGATTAATTTCCACATATGAATCCACATCTCTGCCATATGGGAGGGATAAAAAAAAATCCCTCAGAATTGGGTCACTTGAAATACGTAATGTAAATGTGGCCTTACTGTGCCACTGCATTTGTGTATGGCAACCTTTCTGCTAAATGTTGCTTCAGAACAACACTGCTTGATGGTAGAATTACTGTTTGTTAAATTATTACATTTCTGTTCTGTAAAATCACTAGCCTGACGTTGTCATACTCAATTCTAGTCAGAATATGAGTCTGATACTGCTCCATTGGGCTGTGATTATGGGGCGTGTTTCAACCGAACCAGGAAAGAAAATGCCTCTGCACTCAATTGGATAGACTTACAACCAATCAGAGCAACGGAGTAAGTGACGTATGTTGAGCGACGCATAGTAGTAGTGGGAAGTTCGGATCATTTTACGGACTCAGATCTTTGAATCTCGTTCATCAAAATGAACAAAACGTTTTTCAAGACATTTCGTTCATTTCAGCAGAATATAATTAAAACGTCACATGTTAAATTCCCCAACACATCTAGTACTTATGCAAACGTTGATCACATTTGGAATAAAAAATTAATTATAAGCTAATGCAGCCAAGGCCAAACTTTAAGAAAGAAATGATTCATTAGTTGCTTAGCTGGGTCTTCAGGCTATGCAGTCTGTTAGTTAACCTCACCTCCGAATCCGAGTCGTTCTTTCTTTTGTCACTTCACATTTAATCACGTCTGTTCCCTGGAAAGATTAGTACACCTCTCCTGTCTTTGGGTTCGAGTCGTTAGTTCCGTCATCAGTGTCTGATCTGGGCCGTGACAGCCCCATATGCAATGCATGCAGTCCCGAAAACAGAATTGATTAGTTCACCTCTCGAGTCTTCGGGTTCGAGTCATTCGTTCACCAACTCACAGCCCCATAGGCGGAATGCAGAAGATCCTGTACAGAACCGATGGCATGTAGCACATGCGGGGTCAACGAAATGAACAAATCGCTCTCTGAGACAACTCTTTGTTCCAGAGTCATATTTAAGATTGGTTCAAAAAGAACAGATCGTTCATGAACGACGCATCACTAACGCATAGTTGTCAACAGAACTCAACTGCACGCGCGCTGGAAGAAGTAGAAGAAGAAGATGAGTGTAAACGATCTTTGCCAGTGTTGTAAAAAATAATTTAAGGATACATGGAGTACCAACACGATCATCATTTTTGAGAGAAATTGTAAAGGTGAATGCATAAACGAACAAGTTCCCTGTTTAGGATTAGAACAAATTCAACCCAAACGCTCTTTGGTGACGTGGATGATCACGTTACTGTTGATCATCTGACAATCATCGTATAAAGCCCGCCCTGACAATTTGATTGGTCCGAACAGCTCCTGTTCGGGCATAGTTACTCCACAATGGATCAAGTCCAGACCTTCCCGACCTCAAATGTTGAGGGCGGGGATACGTTCGGTTGGCATCCAGGCTATAAAATTACTTTAGCTTTTCTAAAATCATTGTAAACCAGAGCTTATTGTTTTATTGTGTAATCTAATTGAGAGAAAAGCCTCAGTGGTTTGTTTTGCCATCACTAGCATTTTGTTTCTACTTGCTGCAAAAGACACATGTACACACATTGAACAATGCAACTTTTACTTGTAGGCTTGAAGTAAAGAAAGAATACGTGCATAATACAAACTGTGACAAAGGTTCGATTCACTGCAACCTCCCATGATAGAACACAGAAACTCAAATTAATATGGACTTACCAGCAGGAGCTTTGAACCCTCGAGGATCACATTAGAGACTTTTTAGATCTGGCGTGCCTTGATGATGATTTACTGAATTCGTCGAGTGGGTGCTAACAAACAACAGCTACTCCATGATCATCTGCCTCACAAATGAGGCCAATGCCAGCCCCACTCCGGACCCAGAGACCAGCCAGCTGCCAACAACACCCAATGCGGACATTATGCCTGAGCCCACCGCAGACACAGAGCTCAAGACCACGCAGAGCCGACACCTGGGTCATACTTCGCCCTGGAGCCCGAGGTCAACAGCTAGTCTGACCAGGTGTGTGAGCCAGCAGCATCGCCCGTGCCAGTGGTTGTCATTGTGGAATTCGAGGGAATGGAATGCATGAGCTGTGCATAGTTTCTGTATTTTTGTTTAATAGATGGGAAAATGTGGATCACCAGTTTCCTGTCACCACTGGTCCCATCCAGCTCAAGGTCTCCTTTGTCGCCACTGGTTCCGCCCAACTCCAAGTGTCCTGCGTCGCTGATGGTCCCACCCAGACTCCTTCTCCCACCTCCTCTACCTAAGCCAGCCAGTTCCTCTGCCCCTGGCTCTCTTCAGTCCCTCGGCTTCTCTTCTGGTGGCTCTGCTACTCGGCTCTGCCTCGGGTCTTCTGGTGTCCAGCTCAGCTCCAGCTCGGGCCGCTGAGCCCATAACTCAACCTCTGCCCAGTCGGCTCCACCTTGTTTCCTCGCCCCCTTGGATTCATCTGGGACCGCCCACCTCCCTCGTGACTCCGGCTCCGCCTTGGTCAGTCGTCGCTCTGCCTACACCATGGAGTTCAAGGCCTTCGGCTCCATCTTACCTCTGATGTCAGATTGAATGTTCAGTTTGTTTGTTTCTGTTTGTTTGTCTGCCCGTCTGTTTACCTAATGAGTTTTAATGGTTACTGATTATGTTGCGCACCTGTTTGTATTTCCGTTGATCACTCCCTGTTGATCACTCCCTTCTGTTCTCAGAATTCTTTGTTCGGTGCCATCGTTTTATGTTTCTGTGACATTTCCTTGTGATCTCCTGCATGTTCCCTGTTAGATTCATTTTAAGACTGTTTGTTTGATATTCTCTATCATTTTGTGATTTACTGCAACCACACATGAAAACATAAAAGTGAATTGCTTAAATTGCTTTGTTGCAGGGAAGTCAGATTCTGAGGTTTATAACTGCAGCACAGGAAGCAGCCCTTAACCTAAAAACTATACACAGATATAAAAAAAATAGCCATTGTGATGCACAAGATGTTTGTCCGATTAAAAAGAACGACCACAGCCAGTTTCAGCTTGACTCAGAAACTGAGCTGCTTGTGTCACACTTTGATAAGACTGGCAATAATGTAAGATCGCAGATTGTCTATATGATTATGAAACCATTTTAAAATGGCAACATAAGATTTATTGTATCATGAAATTTAGGTTGAACAAACTATTATTCACACAATTTTACACTTTTCTACTTTTCTTCACAGTCAGAAAACCACCTTTCAGAAACTATCAATGTTAAATTATATGAATGTTTTTCATTTGATAAAGATTGTTTTCCACTATTAAGAACAGTTAAAGTCTTAATACGAGCCAAAAGAATCAGAAGTGTGTGTGTGTGTGTTGGTTTGACCTACATTATAAGGACCCAAAGTCGTTGTGGTGTATTTAGTTTTCAAGCCACGCCTCCATCATTATGAGGACATGGTGATGGGTAGGTGTGTGTGTGTGAGACCTAGGAAGATCACTGTGAGAGTATTCACACACAGATGATGGTTATCAGCAAATAGTCTTTTTAGGTCAGACTCTTCACTGAACTACTGAAGAAAATGTTTCACATGCTTGTTCTGTTCTGTTTGTGCTGTTGGCGACTGATTGGTAAGTTAAATGCCTAATTTCTTCCCGTTTCACAGTAGTAGCGCTGCTACATAGATCAAATTATCTGCTACTTTGGATTCTAGCCATGTATCTTTTCATGTATATTACCCTTTTCATTTATTTTGGTTTTCTGATCCTGTTCTTCAGTTCAAGGTTACAGACAATTTCTGATTTCATGCTTTGTAAACCATCAGGAGCCCTAATCTGTGTAACATCTATTCATGTTCATCAGATGTGTTTGGTGAGTCAGTGTCAGTGATGGAGGGAGAATCTCTCACTCTAAACACTGATGTTACTGAAATACAGGAAGACGACGACATACTGTGGAGATTTGGAGCTGAAAACTCTCTCATAGCTGAAATCAGTAGAGCTGCTGGAATCTTCTCCACATATGATGATGTTCCTGATGGGAGATTCAGAGACAGACTGAAGCTGGACGATCAAACTGGATCTCTGACCATCACAAACATCACAACTGAACATGATGGACCCTATGAAGTAAAAATAAGTGGAGTCAAACTGTCATCAAAAACATTCAGTGTTTCTGTCTATGGTGAGTAGAGATCATTTGTCCAAACATTCACATATTCTTGTTTCCTTAAAAGAATATTTGTGGTTCAGTACAAGTTAAGCTTATTCGAGAGCATTTGTAGCATAATGGTGATTAATACACACATGCACGCACGCACACGCACATACAAAAACAAATATTTGGAGGTTTTGAAACTATTTGAGTATAAATGTAGCAGCCCTTGGCTTTCTTAATAATGGCAGAGAGTCTCTAACGGTGCACGAACAGTGCAATAGTTTTTTATTCTTCTGGTATCAGCATAAGCACCGTGAAAACCATAAGTAAACACACAAATAGCTGTACAACCTTTGGCATAACACAAATTTACAAATAAATCCTCACCCCTTTTACAGTGCATCATCATGCATTTGTGTATATTTGCAATGTACATTAAATGACCTTTAAAGCTATTTAAAAAAATAAAATAAAAAAATAATAATTTACTCAGTTATCACATATGCAACTTTCAACTTACAAGATACTCAACAAAACAATTTCCAGTAACAGTCAATGTAGACTTTTTACATCCTTAAAGTAACACACCGACTTTTTGGGACTTTAGCTTATTCACCGTATCCCCCAGAGTTAGATAAGTCCATACATACCATTTTTATCTCCGTGCATGCCATAACTCTGTCTGACGCACCCACCGCTAGCCTAGCTTAGCACAAAGACTGGAGGTCTCCAGCTAGCCTACTGCTCAATATGTGACAAAATAACGCCAACATTTTCCTATATATATGTTGTAATGTGTATAGTTACATCGTGTACTAAGACCGACGGAAAATTAAAAGTTGGAAGTTAGCCTATTTTCAGGTGCTGCGTAATATCATTGCGCCGCTGCACCCATGGTACGGCAGCAAAATTCCTTGATTATTACGCAGGAATGAGAGTATAGTCCCTAGCCATATTGGTCTAGAAAATTGCAACTTTTCATTTTCCTTCAGTCTTAGTACACAATGTAACTATACACATCACAACATGTAAATAGGAAAATGTTGGCGTTATTTTGTCACGTATTGAGCAGTAGGCTAGATGGAGCCGTTTACCTCCAGTCTTTGTGCTAAGCTAGGCTAGCGGTGGGTGCGTCAGACAGAGTTATGGCACACATGAAGATAAAAATGGTATGTATGGATACGGTGAATAAGCTAAAGTCCCAAAAAGTTGGCGTGTTCTTTTAAAGCCTTTCAGTCTCTTATATATGGAGCCAAATAATACACCTCGCTCCGCTCACCAAGGGTGCAAACTTTGGACGTGCTGCTTTCCTTCAGCTTGATGGTCTCTGAACTAAAACAGCACACAAAGGTGTGGACATAAGACAAAGCAACTTAACAGAACAATGTGAGAATGGAAATACATAACTACTTAGGGTTACAGAGTGAACAGCACCAGGATTCCACAACCTGAGTTAACTTACACATGTCACTGAGGCCTCAAACCCAGTCACATGATTGACCTGACTGTGAATGAATTACCTCTAGCGGCCCCTAGTGGCCACTTACAATAATAAATCATTTTTATAGTTGTTTTAGTTTTTTTGTTGTAAACTTAAATGACTTCACACGGAAAATGTTAGTAAGTGATTTTCATATTGTTCACATCTTGTGTTTGTACTATTGAAACAGTGATTATTTTAACATTTACAAACCATTTACAGTCTCAATGTATAACCCACATTTGTGCTTTTCTGCTGGACAAGTGGAAATACATTTTTTGTAGTCATCATGCACCACAAATGCTGTTGATTTAACTTAACTTGCACTGAATTCTCAATGTTCCTTTAACTATTTACATACATAAATGTTTACTAATTTTATATATTTATGTTTATTCTCTCATGTTTTCTAGCTCCTCCCATCACTCCTACCATTACCAGAGATTGTTCATCATCATCATCATCATCAAATTGTTCACTGGTGTGTTTAGTGTTGAATGTGAGACATGTGACTCTCTCCTGGTACAAAGAAAACAGTTTATTGTCCAGCATCAGTGTGTCTGATCTCAGCATCAGTCTCTCTCTACCTCTGGAGGTGGAATATCAGGATAAAAACACCTACAGCTGTGTGCTGAACAATCCCATCAGCCACCAGACCAGACATCCCAACATCACTCAACTCTGTCAACCATGCGCAGGTATGGTGATATTAATATTGATTTACTCTCAGTTATACAGTGTTGGTGTTTGATGGACAGATTCACTCACAGTAAAGGCTCATTTTGTCCATTACAGATCAAGGTCTACCTTTATTGTCCATAGTGCTGATCTCTGCTGCTGCTGCTGGATCTCTGCTGATTGTTGCTGTAGTCGTGATGTGTTGCATCTGCAAGAAATGTAGAAAAACAGGTCAGGAGAGCAAGAAATTAATTTGTACAAATATATATCTTTATGACACAAATTTTTATATTTGGTTTTAACACATATGTGATTACTGTTAATACAGTCGAGACCCGGGAGGAAGACAGAACTGATTCAGCAACAACACGAAAAACGGTAAAATCATTAATGACTGTGTTGCAAGAAGTTGTTGCAGTCAGTTAGTCTGATTGAAGTTTTGTGTGCGGCATCAGACGGTCAGTGAACAGATGTGGGTGGCTGTACTGTTTGCACCTCAGTGTGAACAATTCATTTTGCTGACTTAAAAATGAAGAAATAACAAGTCAAAATTGATTAGAACATAGAAAATTATTTTAAAATTGATGTCTTTTTTTCTCAAAAATGGTAAAATATCATAGTGGAGAAACGTCTCGTTCCCTTTCCCCTCCTGATGCTGCTATGAGTAACGCCCTCACCACATGCCAATCTATTGGCAGACGGCAATCCATGACGTCACACAATACTTCACCCAGCCTGATAAGTAACAAAGGACAGAGAGAGCGGTTCCTCTCATTCTATTTTTAGAAAAAGAAAAGAAACGTAACCTGCTCTAACTCTGTGGCTATCACTTGGGAACGGTTGCTAAAACTAGCATGAGCCTGAAGTGAACTGACTCCAAGATCTCCTAGTGACCATCCTATAAAAGGTTACTTTCAAGCAATGCTCACAACAAGCAGTGCCTCTAGACCAACTAGATAGTGGGACATTAGATATACTACGACACACACTATTTCATCATCAGTAAATCTTGTGCCCCAACACCCTCCTTAGAGGGGGGAGGTGTGATCACTTAGTTATCCTTGTTCTCTTTCACTGAACGCCTCTGAGTTATCACCTCCCTTGCTTCCTCTTCTTTGCAGCTTGCAGCTTCTGCCCACTACTCATAGGAGTTGGGGCACGAGCAGCCACACTGGCTTTCTGACTCTGGATTTTTTGGGGGACAGGTCAGAAGGTTTAGAAGAGGAAGTGGAGGGTTCAGGAGGTGACTCGAACCTTCGTGTGATGTACTTCCCGAAGGCAGCTGACTGCGCTTTTGCCTCCCTGAATCTCCCCGTCCACTGCCTCAACAGAGGTGCCAAGAGGGCAGAGTCCAGAGGTCAAAATCGGGGTTTTCTCCTTTTCCTTGATTCCCGACAGATAAAGCCAGAGGTGCATCTCCATGACCACCATTGCTACCATCGAACAACCGATGGCAGTGGCCGTCTGTTTGGTGACCCGGAAAGCCAAATCTGTGGTACTGCACAGGTCAGCCAAGTCCCTGACCCTGGTCTAAGTCCCTAAGTAGGTCGGCTTGACATGCCTGCAACACCGCCATGGTGTGCAGAGTACCCCGAGCCTGACCCGCCCACCGCATATATGCCTTACCCACGAGCAGTGAGGTGGTCTGACACGTTTTTTGACGTTAAGACTGGAGCCCTCAAAGAGGATACAACACTCTGTGAGAGATAGCTAGCTGCCATCTCTTTCACAGGGGGCATCCTCATGTACTCCTGCTCACCTAATCCCTCCACATTATAATTATTTGATTGTTGTAGAGGAAAAATGAGCATCAAGTATGGATTTTCCAGGACCTCTCCACCTCAGTGTGAAGGTCCGGAAAGAAATGCAAGCCTCACGGTGAAGGGGTGATCATGGCCCACCAGGTCCAATCGGCTACAAGCGATTTCCTGCTTCTCTTTCGCCAGCTCAACCTGCGACCCCCACAAATGGAGCTGTCATGCAGCCTTGGCAACAACAGGGCCCGAACCGTGGGGTGCAAATGCTCGTTCCTGTTCACTCGAGAAAAGGTGTGAGCGAAACTTCTTCACTGAAAACTTTTCACAGAGAACACATTCAGCTCCCTCAAGAATTGAATGTGTGCTCTGCATTCAATAACTATAAAGATAACTGTATTAGTGAACACACTAGCAGACAATATGGTTCTGTTTATTCTAAGTCTTCTGCCGCTTTAACTACTCAAGCCCGTTAAAGCAGGATGGGTTTCTTATTGGCTGTCAAAGTTTTTGTCATTCATCAGCCTGGAAAAAAATCATTCTGAAAGTGATTCTAACTATATTGTTCCTCTGTCCTATTATCATTATCGTTATCATGTGTGAACACAAACACATCCTGGAATGGGGGCCTAGGAACAATACTGGGATCAGTCCCGGTACACGCCCTGTGTGAAACAAAAGGCAGGACCAATGCTGTAAGGGGTGTGTTGTAGCATGTGTGGTCGCAATGGCGTTTCGTGCGACTCTTTGACCTGGGGTTTTATATGCAAATCAACTTTCACATTGCACATTAACAAAGAAGAAAGTTTGTTCGTCATCCTGATGTCATGTGTCTATGTGTCTTTACGGGATCTTTACAGAATGAATGTGAACACATGCACAGATTCCAGAAAATCCCTGGCAGTGTGAATGAACCAAAATCAAACGATCCAGGGACAAATCCCGGGACACAAAATCAGTGTATTTTCTGGAATATCGGTGTGAAAGGGGCTTGATTTGAATGAGAGCTACCAGATTCCATGGATACAAGGGACAGCGACCAAAACAAGAAAAAAATGCAAATGAACATCGACATAATGTCAGTTACAGCGGCAGATTAGGAACGCTTACTATGAAAATACACTCATCAAACAGGTGGCAGCGATCCTCAAATATATTTGTGCAGTTGCTTCGTGACATACACCTGTAAGAATCGGTTTTACTGCTAAGACAAAAGTTGAAGATCCAACCCCCTGCAATAGAACAATAAAACTCACTAATCTGGAGAGAAGATCTCACAGAAAGAGAGTAGGTCATCGGCCTGCCCAAAACCTTCTCCCCCTCTCCCTCCTCCCTTCCCTCCCCCTGATTCAAGTCACAGAATGCAGATATACCACAGATGATGTATCTTGTAAATCTATTGTTTTTCCTCTGTCATGTGTGGTATCTTTTTAAAGGTCTCAGTGCGATTGGTAAAATGGTCTCAACTTCACTGTAGTCACTGGTAGAATGAGAAAGATTGAAACATATGAGAATTCTGTTCTCCTTTTGAGTGGTCTCAGAAGATATCTGATCCTCTCCCCCAAACTAGGTGTTGTGTTGCAAATATTTACCACCCTTTGTTCTGGTTTGGGTATTTAAGGAAGGGTAGCAGAGCTGCCATTTGGGAACATTCTGTAGCCAGAGCCCCCATGCAGTGCTGTGTCAGTGTCCGAGAGGCACTCACACACACTGTGTGTACTGTGCCAGATATAATGACTCTTTGAAACTATTTTTGTAATTATATTTTATATTTTTATGCTGAAAGTTGTGTACCATGAATTCATGTTTAATTATGTTTATTTAAGTTCTGTCTGGCCAAAATAAATGTTAATCTTGATTCATCTTGTATTTTCTGAAATCATTATTCTAGTATGGATCAATGTGGAGTCCGTTACTTCCGTAAATGTTTGGCCAGGATAGATCAAACCGAGGACCCCATGACTGAAGCATGGAGCGCAGCATGCGGGATAATCTGATTTCTGACTATCACTGTATTAGCAAGTTGCAGCTTTCGTGTCTATTAATCAAATTACGCTTTTTGTTGAGTAAGCAGGTGCGACCACTTAAAGGTAAAATATTCACTCTGCAATCCTCTGACTAATATCAGAACTGGCGGGTTTGCGAGCGTGAGCTAGTGTAATTCTCGCGAGCACTCAGTCTCTGTGTGGTTTTGGGTCCCTTGATGAACGAATATTTGAAAATAAGAGATACTAAGAAGAATCAACGATCCAAATTAAATCACAACGAATCACCAGCTGTTAAATTACAAACGTAACAAAATGAACGAAGTCACATAAAATTGGAGTCAGATCACTTTATTCATGGAGTCAGATTTAAAATTAGATTAATAAATTAAGTGAATTTAACAGAAATGCTGAAAAGGCTTACACGCAGAATCCTTCAACCAAGCCGTTAGATTCCGTTTTTTGGGCTAACGGATGGAGCTTACAAAGTGGTGACCCCGACGTGATCTCCAGGATGCGAGTGTCTTTTCAGCAAAATATTGGGATTGCAACAAGCAAGAGGTTTGATTTCCTTCTCTTTCTTCAGCTGTTATGGTAAGTCCAGTCTTATTTGCCTTTTAGAAATGTTGGGAGTATGTACTGAATACTGTATGAATCCGATCAGGGCTTGAGAATTAGACAACCACATTGCTTATCAGGGACATGAAAGCAACAGCATAGAGTAGAAATAATATCCCTTGCTTTAAATTTCTCCTTGCTTGCCTACGCAGCAAGAGAGAACTTCTAAACTGGAATAACATCATCCAAATTTTATTTTGGTACTCCAAAGAGGGCTGTAAATTAAGACCTAAATTCTGAGGAAAATGTCCAGTTACGTTTGTTTATTTGCGTTGCGGCAACCTGTGCAACACGGAGAAAAAACAAATGGTCACGCTAACGTATGAATGAAATCTTGTGATTAGATGATCTTAAACATATTAACGAAAGTACTTCACCTGAATCCTTTGTGTGTAAAATGTGAAGGTGGACTAAATTGGTTCAGGACTGAGGTCACAATTATAAATGTCTGATAAAATATAGCATTTTACTTTGGTCTTATTTCAGACCTAGCAATTGCTGCACTTCTGTGTGTTTATTAGTGTCACAAAAGATACTGAGAAAATTAACAGACCAAAAGTAATCTTTTGGTTCTCCCTCAGACCTGGGTTTGTCAAACCTTCCTTTTCATATGCAAACAGATTCTCTAAAGAATGCAATTGATAACATCTCAGCCAAAAACAAGAAAATTGTGCCCACTTTTATATTGTAGTCACAAAAATCTTTAAACTGAGCAATGATTTGACCCGTGCTCTCAGTGTTTGCAGTTTATTGAATGTCCACAGCAACTAAGTTGATAACTGGTTTCCAGTTTGATCTTGTTGCTGGGCACACAATGCACATGCCAGCACATCTGCAGCTGCAGGGCCAATCAAAGGTGTGCCTTCTAAAAGATCAGTGAGATGATAAGTCATTCTGGACAAATTACTCAGCAGAGACCCTCTTGAGACCAGCAAATAAAATGTTTATATATACTATATTTATAGTATAGAATATGATTTATGTTATGATCACATTATAATGTAGATTATATTATAATAGCCACAAATGGCTTTTAATCTCATTATGATTAAGCATTATTCAGAAGAGGAAAGAATGTTGAAGGAGTAGGAAAAGAATCAGAAGGTAGAAAGATGGGATGTGCAGGTAGGGAGCAAGATGGCAAGAGCACTACTAGTGTTGAAGTGATGGAAATGTGAATGAAGATGGTTAAAGAAAGAAATGTCAAGAAAGAAAACTGAAATGAAAAACTAAAAAGAAAGAATTTCTTTACCTTCTATTTGTGCAAGAATCTTTAATGAGAAAAATTACAATGCTTAGTTAAATGATTAACCTGATTGCTGTAATTTGAGTAGGCTGAATTCATTCAAGGCCTAAGAATTTACATTTCAGTGATCTGGAACCCAGTGAGAACGGGGAGGTGCAAGTTTTCCATTGTAATAAAACCACAAACAAAGGAGCGCAAGCGTTAGAAAACTCCTCTCTGGGAGCGTCAGATTACATGGGATCTGATTGGGGAAGTTATTTTACTGGCAATGTAAAGAAAGTTGTGTGTTATCTTAACCTCAGGCCTTAACTCCACAGGGTTTACACACCACAGAGATCCAAATGGTCAAGTGTTTGAATGGCACCATAAATACCAAATCCTAAACAAACGGCACAGCACCACATCAGGTGATCTGATGCTCTAAACACAGATCTGGCTTGAGTAAACAGTGCCATTTAAAGAGATCCCCCCCAGGTAACCTGGGTGTGATAATGCTATCAACAAAGCAGATTGTGGAAATCTCAACTACAACAGTAACTTATGGTGCAACCTGTCTGACTTGCGCTGAAACACCAGCATTCAGATCTGACCATTATAAATCAGTTTATTTGACCTTTTTCTTTACAGAAACCTGATCATGATGATGATCAATGTCTTTGTAAACTAAAACAAACTTTCCCATAATGGCATAAAACCTTAACAGGTTAAAGCCCTCTACAACAACTGTCTGGCTAAGACCATTAAAGAGAAAAAATAAGATAGCAATATCTATGTTAGTGAAATGTGTGTAAAGGTTCAATATTAGACTGTGTTTCTCTCTCTGTGTTTGTTTTCCTTTCAGGCTGATGGCTGCCACTCTTCAGATTCCACAAGGGTCTGGGCTGGCCTGCATCGGCCAGGACACACACACAACTTAACATAGGAGATGGGAGTGAAGAGACTCCATGAGGCCATTTACACCCAAAAGCACACATAGCTACATGGCTTCCCAGTGTAAAAACTGGAACTAAATTATACAACACAGATTATGGTAGGATAGACACCACCCATCTCCTATGCACAACATACACAACACACACCCTTAATTCTACAACTGCACAACATCTCTACCTGGCATAGATCATAGGACTATCCAGGCCAAAATCATTCACCTTCATACATATAGGACAAGGGGAATTATTTTCATAATTCCTTTTTAGTTATGTTGAACAAGTTCACGGCTTACAGCCATGTCAACTTCCTGTATGTAAACCATGGAAGGTGCATAAAACATGTGCATGGCTATCGTCACACATCAAGTGATTGACAATTAATTGATCAGCAAATTAATGGACAAAATGTTTAGTATTTCCAGTCCTTAGCATTGTTTCAAACTGGGAGGGCCCCCTAGTTTCCAGCATATGACTAATGACAATGAAATTATATCTAAAGAGATAGATCTGTAATGCAGGCATTTCTATCAATTAGTTAAACAATTCTCAGTCAGACCTGCATCACTGAGTGTGACTTAGCCTGTACATCAAATGCACAGAAGATGAGTGCTAAAGCTAAACTAGAGATTTTAAATCTCTGTTTCAGTAAATCTCATTTTCTTAGTAATCAGATTGAAACATTAGATTTCAGTAATGAGTTGCAATTAAAACAACTGATATAGACAATTTTATAATGGCAATTATTAAATTGTGTATTTCCATGTTTAATTATGTGATATATCTTAATTATGAATACTGCTGGTAAATATACTAGTTATATTGATGTTTTGTTATCCTTCCTTTAATTCATCCAGACCACGTTAAAATTCCACTTCCATGTCACAGTGGTAGTGAAGAATCTGGTGATCAAATGAGACCTACCCACGAGATATAGGACACTGAGAAATGAGACCTTATTTACCATTCGCACTTCTGACATGAGTTTATCATGTGTTGTTATTTTTATGTTCTTGTGTTTATCCAACAACTCTCTTTTCCCATCTCACAATAACCAAAAATTCATCAGTGTTCAATCATTGCATGGTTATTCAGAAGTTGTTCAGGTGTCTCACACACAATGGAGCATCATCAGTGAAATGATTCCTTCACCCATGGAGATCTGACCTGCCTGGCAAACCTAACCTTCTGCTTGAAAATGACCGAGGACTTCTCAAAGGGTCAGCTAGAGCTAAGCATTCTGGGGAGGACACAGATGCTTCATCAAAGTGTAAAGACACTTTCCACTGACACTTTCTGCTCATGCTAACTAACACAACAGAACTCATTCTACGGACTGAAAACCATCCCAGTCAAGTGCAGGTGGAAGCAAACCTGACCAACGGGATCATGTCCAATTGCTACAGCACCCAGTCAGCACAGTACGCCTACACCTAAAGGTGTGTCACAGAGGTGTATTTTGTAGTGGTTCATCTTCATGTTCAGCCTGTCCTAATGTTGTTATTTCAGGTGACTACTTGAATCCTGCATACATTGACTCGTGCTATTAACTCAAGGATCAGCACCATGAACACTCCGGAAACAACATCCAAACTGTGGGAACAGGGAATATCCAAATATGTCCCCTTGGGAACTCATCTGAATTTGTCCCAAGGGGCCAGGGGTCGTCTGTAAGAATCGGTTTTACTGCTAAGACAAAAGTTGAAGATCCAACCCCCTGCAATAGAACAATAAAACTCACTAATCTGGAGAGAAGATCTCACAGAAAGAGAGTAGGTCATCGGCCTGCCCAAAACCTTCTCCCCCTCTCCCTCCTCCCTTCCCTCCCCCTGATTCAAGTCACAGAATGCAGATATACCACAGATGATGTATCTTGTAAATCTATTGTTTTTCCTCTGTCATGTGTGGTATCTTTTTAAAGGTCTCAGTGCGATTGGTAAAATGGTCTCAACTTCACTGTAGTCACTGGTAGAATGAGAAAGATTGAAACATATGAGAATTCTGTTCTCCTTTTGAGTGGTCTCAGAAGATATCTGATCCTCTCCCCCAAACTAGGTGTTGTGTTGCAAATATTTACCACCCTTTGTTCTGGTTTGGGTATTTAAGGAAGGGTAGCAGAGCTGCCATTTGGGAACATTCTGTAGCCAGAGCCCCCATGCAGTGCTGTGTCAGTGTCCGAGAGGCACTCACACACACTGTGTGTACTGTGCCAGATATAATGACTCTTTGAAACTATTTTTGTAATTATATTTTATATTTTTATGCTGAAAGTTGTGTACCATGAATTCATGTTTAATTATGTTTATTTAAGTTCTGTCTGGCCAAAATAAATGTTAATCTTGATTCATCTTGTATTTTCTGAAATCATTATTCTAGTATGGATCAATGTGGAGTCCGTTACTTCCGTAAATGTTTGGCCAGGATAGATCAAACCGAGGACCCCATGACTGAAGCATGGAGCGCAGCATGCGGGATAATCTGATTTCTGACTATCACTGTATTAGCAAGTTGCAGCTTTCGTGTCTATTAATCAAATTACGCTTTTTGTTGAGTAAGCAGGTGCGACCACTTAAAGGTAAAATATTCACTCTGCAATCCTCTGACTAATATCAGAACTGGCGGGTTTGCGAGCGTGAGCTAGTGTAATTCTCGCGAGCACTCAGTCTCTGTGTGGTTTTGGGTCCCTTGATGAACGAATATTTGAAAATAAGAGATACTAAGAAGAATCAACGATCCAAATTAAATCACAACGAATCACCAGCTGTTAAATTACAAACGTAACAAAATGAACGAAGTCACATAAAATTGGAGTCAGATCACTTTATTCATGGAGTCAGATTTAAAATTAGATTAATAAATTAAGTGAATTTAACAGAAATGCTGAAAAGGCTTACACGCAGAATCCTTCAACCAAGCCGTTAGATTCCGTTTTTTGGGCTAACGGATGGAGCTTACACACCAATCAGCATTAACTTCTTGAGCAATTTGAGCTACAGTAGCTTGTCTGTTTGATCGGACCACACGGCCTTCGCTCCCCACGTGCATCAATGAGCCACCACTGTTCCTTCCTTGGAGCACTTTTGATAAATACTGACCACTGCAGACCGGGAACACCCCACAAGAGCCGCAGTTTTGGAGATGCTCTGACCTAGTCGTCTAGACATCACAATTTGGCCCTTGTCAAACTCGCTCAAATCCTTAGGCTTGACCATTTTTCCTGCTTCTAACACATCAACTTTAAGGACAAAATGTTCACTTGCTGCCTAATATATCCCACTAACAGGTGCTGTGATAAAGTGTTATTCACTTCACCTTTCAGTGGTCATAATGTTATGCCTGATCGGTGTATATGATATATAGCCTATATCAGGGATAGGCAACGTTAGTCCTAGAGAGGAACTGTCTTGCAGAGTTTAGCTTTAACCTGAAAAAAACTAATCTGCCAGTAGCCTTAGTAATCCTGAAGACATTGATTAGCTTGTTAGTGTTTGATTAGGGTTGGCCCTAAACTCTACAGGACAATGGCTCTGTAGGACAGACGTTGCCTACCCCCATTTGTAGATTAAGCTTTGCGCATGTAACCGGTTCTACCGCCCCGCTCCGAGCAGGAGTCGAACCGTGGTCTCTGGTGTGGGAGTCAGGCACTCTAACAAAGAGGCTAAAGACCACAGTCTCTGGCGTCAGCCTCTTGAGATCAGGGGAGTGAGGTTTACACGCACAGCTCTCACTGACCTACAACAGTTACCTCGTTAAAAATAAAAAAGCACTCTAAAGCGACAAGATCCACCTATGACCTATGGCTGAAAATTATGTTAAGGTCTGGGATTTTAGAAGTAGTATTACTGAAGTAAAAGAATAACAAGGTTATTCAGAGAGAAATCTAGTTCTGTCGCATCAGCAGGTTCCTGATTGAATTTGTGTTTCCTTACAGAAATCAAAGATGGAGGCTGTGTATGAAAATGTCCCTAAAAAACGAGCATGATAAATACTGTATTTATCTACTGGAACTTTTGTTAGAGCTCATACCGGACAATACCTCGCACTTTTGGTTTTGTTCACGTTAAGTCTATGACAGGATGTCTCTGTTTTGTTTTCACTCTTTGTATCATATATTTATGTTACATGTTATTGTGATGTCTGAAATGTTGTTTTAATTTAATTAGTTACTTACATAGCATAGCATCTAGAAACTGTGCTATTTTTAGTTTAACTTATGGAAATAATGTTCATTATTAAATTTAAATTACACCCATCATTGTGCTTCTATGTCTGTCATTTACTGGTATTGTTTTATTCTTTTTTGTAAAATATAATTGAATATCAAGTGGATAGTGATGTGATTGCTCTCTAGTGTCCAAAGAAAAAAATCACGTCTCTCTAGGAATAGCGCTACTTTTACCCGATAGAGTGCGCTATACATAGATGCTGCTGTTCTCACAGATGAGCCACTAAAAAAAAAAAAAAGACAGGCCTACCTGATCATTTCACCTCCTATTGCTTGTTTAAACAATCATGCTAAACTCAATTACACAGGATACTTTCGTTATTTAGAATAAAAATACATATTTTAACATCTTTTACATAGACTTTTCACACACTAAATCTTAATAAGCAGTATGTATTTTTTCTGTCATGTTGTTGTAGTCTAATATATGCAGATGGTGATGATCTTTAGCTGTTAAAAGTCTTTGGTTTATTCAGGGTCTGAGCAATGAAAAAAGTAACAGTTAATCATAAATCACTTTTTGAATACTGGAACAAATATAGGCTATACACAAAAGGAAAAAGAGTCTCATGGATGATCTTATAGGCCTACAACTTAATAAGGTAAATCAAATGGTAAATAATTTACTTGTTACGTATACGTGCGGTTACGTCCTGTATAGGGGAAAGGGTGCAACAAAATGATGAATTTATTGAATTACTTTGGGACTCTTGATTCAGGAGCCGGCTGGGCCAAAATAACAGACAATACTTATTTATTTTAAATAAGTAAACCCTAACCCAAAAAGAAAAGAAAAATACAATATACAAACCTAACCAAAAACAGAGATCAAAACAGTTTACAATAAACAAAAATGGCGTCAGGCGCCCTACTTTCCCAAATAATATATTTACAACCAGGCAAACAAACTGAAAAGGGCAGTCCAAATCAGTGTCAGAAAACAGGCAAAGGGTCAAATATACCAGCATAATTCCTCAGATACAAACAATGTTCAATTTAAACAAGCTAGCAATACTCACAGTCTCTAATATAATACAACCACAAACTCTCTCTGCTCAAAACACAAGATCTCTCTTTCTGTAGAAGTGATGACGTGCCTTTTAAAGTAATGTGCAACAATCAGGAAATAGCATCAATCAGCCTGCAGGAACCAATCAGATGGCGTTCCTAGACACATGACATTCATAAAACAACAGAGATATCACAAAACAGAAACCTTAGGGCTGTAACAGTGCAACATTTTAGCCGTAAATAAATGATAAATGTTAGCTAGATTATGTTCAATACCTGTCTAGTGATTTATGTTCATGTTGAATTATAATTAAATAATGGTTTGTATTTAAAAAACAACGACAACAACAAAAACATCTATCGCGTGTCATTATATGTAGTGAGTTGGCTCATGTGATTTATGTTTCAGAAGAACCCTGGTTCCCTGAGATAACGGGAATGAGCATGGCCTGGGGCGCCCATACAACTGGTGGGGGAGGGCCCAGTGCCAACAGAAAACACAACGCCTTCAACACTCGGAACAGAACAAGGTGCTGTCTTGTCAGCGTCCTTGATCTCGGTTAAGTTAAGCCGAAGGTGACGCTCATGGACCACCAGATTGGCCACAGCACGCCGATCGCTTGGGCTGTCGACTTAGTGCCGCGCAGGGGGAGGTCGGTCACGCTGTGCAGCTCTTTGAAGGCCATCAGGTCAGGGCCACTCTCATCCATGTCAGAGTTTAGACTGATATATTTGAAGGACCGCCATCATGTAGCCGGTGGAAACATCCATATGCTCTGGTCGTGAGCGCAGATATAGCTCTGCATGGCTTAGATAGGTGAAAGCATAGACTGTAAAAAAGATGGACTATGCCCCTTCACTATCTTCTATTGGAGAAAAGTGAAGCCACCAACATCCGAATATGGCGCTGACATCTGGCGCTGTTTTGGGACCTGCGTCTGCTCAGTAGTGTCTCGCGTCACATTAGAATACATGGAGGGGCGGGGGTTATGAGCTATACTGGGACCAACCACCTGTGGGCGATCGAGACGATTTGGCTTCACTTTTCAGGATGTGTGCGGCACGCTTGGGTGGAAGGCTTTAGACTTCCAGCCGAGGGTGGGCAGAGATGCGCAGCAACGGCTTCCTCTAACGGGAAGTTTAACATAGCCCTTTTCCTCTGCACCGTCAACTGTGGTGAGGGCCGCTGAATAGAAGAGATGGACCCGCACTGAGTGAGGGGCACTCCATGACTTCATTAGTTCTTCATGAATCTCTGAGAAGAACAGGGCTGGTCGCTGGCAGGGGGCCTGTTGGCGGCGCCTCGGCTGCAGAAACCACTCATGGGCGTGGCATACTTTATGGGCGTGCTGCATTGAAGACTTGGAAGTAAACGCCCACTGCTATGACTGAATAACAGTTTTGCATATTGTAATGAGCTTCGGCTCCCTTACACATGATGAATTGTTCTGAAAACTTCCAATGTGGAGAAACGGCAACTGGAAGGATTCGCCCACAGGGCTCGCAAAATGTCTTTATCAAACAAACACAATGATTTATCTCTTATCCACCCGTAATTAATTGGAATGTTATTTTTTTATTACTTGGCCCATCCGTTCGGTGGATATAACCACGAACCGTGCATAGGTAACACACACACACACACACACATCATCACATGCATCAGCAAAACTTTACAGCAGATAAATCAGCATGATCAAAACTTCTGCGATTGTATTTTTCCCTTCAAATATCAAGTCAAGAGAGTGAACAACGCACATCAAGAAAGGAATATTATTTCACTATTTAAGAGCCCTGGCCCATACATTTTTGAGTCTGATCCCGAATCGCAGCACAATGAACCAACAACACCTAAAATACAAAGGATACTCCAGCCTGTGACAGCATGGAAGTTATGTTTAGTTAGACACGTACATAATCAGTAGATATCAAACGTAACAATGCAATACTATCACATATAAAAAAAAAAAATTACTCACAATTGTGTTGCATCATTCCTGTCAGATCCAGAAGCCACAGCATAGTTTTTTAATCTCATCCTGTCTGCAAACCCAGTCTCTTGTTTACAAACGAATCCACAGAGAAATGAAGCGAACAAATGCAATGTCTTTACCCACGTGAGCTGGATCATCATTAAAAATAAAATTCAACCATGCATTGCTAATATTGGAATCCGAAGGAAGCTTATGTCATGTTTGAAACATACCATAAGCTGTATTGCTTGTTTAGCTCCACGTAGGCCTATGTTATTTATCATGTCAGGCACGAGTCGGCTTTTCTTTGACTAACAAGGACGTTTTCAGCTCTGAAACTTACAGGATATTCTTATATTACCATGCCCTTTTATATATCAAAAGTTCAAGGGAAAGTTGATTTCTCAATTAAGGAGAAAATACTCATCAGTGGTGTTGACTGACTGATGAATTTGCACATGGTTTGTCTTAAAGCATATTAGAAAAACCACAGCGATATAAACTACATTAAAAACTCGATTTTCACCACAGGGGGTCTTTTAAAAAGCTGTTCATAGTAGAAGGAAGGAAGTACCCTGACCTACAAACTAAACACACATGCTCTGAATGCCCACACACAAGATGTTTGTAGACCCAACAGATCAAACCACATCTCTGAAGAAAACCAACCGCGGCAGGTTTCAGTTTGACTCGAAAGATGAACGCCTGTAAAAGTAAAGTGAGATCATACATGGTTTTAACTTTTTCTTCGGTTTTTCCATTCAATAAAATTGAGAACTTTATTAAATATACACAACCATTTTAAATCACTAGTTACGCTAAATTTTAGCATGACATGTTTTATACACAATATTTTTTTATTTAGCCATTTAACAAAGTCAGGCAACAATCTTACAAAAAGTATGTTACATGATAAACATAAAGAATATTTTCACTCATTAAGAACAGTTAAAGTCTTAATAACAGTCAGATGAAGTACAACATTATATCGTATAAATGCAGCGAGTGAAACTATAGGAGGGTCAGACTCCGTAGGAGGATTCACATATAGACTGAATGTTTCATCAGACACGGAACAACTGAAGAAGATGTTTCACATGTTTGTTTTGTTCTGTTTGTGCTGGTGGAGACTAATTGGTAAGTTATAAAAACATTTTATGTCTTAATTTCTTTGCTGGAGTAATAAAGCTGCTGCTTATTAAACTATTTTCATCTTTCCTGTACCAAATGAATCTTGAATTTTGCAAAATCTACTAACTTTGAATTCAGGTCTCTGTTCAGAATTTTACTGAATTTTCCAGAAAGTCTGGGAAATAAAAGTCATGGAAAATAATGGACATGTAACTTTACACACTGATTTTGCTCCACATTACATAGCTTTAAAACACATCAAAGATCTGTTTGTTCATATACTCACCTTTCATTTTGTGCCTCTGCTGCTGTTCTTCAGCTCACATGTCAGTAATAAAAACTACAGCTGATTTAAGGATTAGTAAACCAACAAAATCATGTTTTCCAGGTGTGTTTGGTGAGTCGGTGTCAGTGCTGGAGGGAGATTCTGTCACTCTAAACTCTGATGTTACTGGAATACAGGAAGACGACGACATACTGTGGAAATATGGAGCTGAAAAATCTCTCATAGCTAAAATCAGCATTGAGAACCGAATCTTCTCCACATATGAGGATGATCCTGATGGGAGATTCAGAGACAGACTGAAGCTGACCGATCAAACTGGATCTCTGACCATCACAAACATCACAACTGAACATGCTGGAGATTATCAACTAGAGATAAATGGAGTGAAACTGACAGCAAAAACATTCAGTGTTTCCGTCTATGGTGAGTAGAGATCATTTGTCCAAATGTTTACATGTTATTATTTTATTTGTACATATTGAATTGTTGAATAATTTTATAGTTTGAGGCGACGGACCGTATAAACACTCATTCAACACTGAACTGAAAATAATATTGTTGTGTAGATTTATTTCTGTTTATTCTCTCATGTTTTCCAGCTCGTCTGCCTGTTCCTGTCATCAGCAGTAACTCTTCACAGTGTTCTTCATCATCATCAAATTGTTCACTGGTGTGTTTAGTGTTGAATGTGAGTCATGTGACTCTCTCCTGGTACAAAGGAAACAGTTTATTGTCCAGCATCAGTGTGTCTGATCTCAGCATCAGTCTCTCTCTACCTCTGGAGGTGGAATATCAGGATAAAAACACCTACAGCTGTGTGCTGAACAATCCCATCAGCCACCAGACCAGACATCCCAACATCACTCAACTCTGTCACACATGTGCAGGTACGGCAGTGATTATTGACTGGCCTGATCTCTGATGTTATAGATCAGACACATTCACTTCCATTTTGTCCATTACAGACCAGGAGCTTCCCTTGTTTTACATCGTCCTGATCTCTGCTGGATCTCTGTTGATTGTTGCTGCGGTCGTCGGGATCTTCTGCATCTGCAGGAAATGTAGAAAAACTGATCAAGAAGGCAAGTGTTTCCTACTACTAATGAGAAATGACATGTGCAAAATATATTATCGCAAAAGTCAATTGAGGGGCAGTGGTGGAAAATTTGAGTATGTGAGAGAAAGAGCTTTCCATAGAAAATAAAAGGTAATTTAGTGTAAATAGTTTGTCATTTTTAGCATATTGTTTATTATATATTTTGTGGGTTTTGGCTCTTGTGCTGTTGTAGGCTGTAAGGAGCTTTGAAATACCTGACATTATTTGGCGATCAAGTGATATGGAACTGTAATGCGATCAAAACCTGCCCAGAACCATTTTAGATGAGAGTCCTAATAATGTTTCAAAGAATCAGATCTATTTAAGTATGTTTTGTTGTTTTAATGCATCTACTATTGTTGTTGTAGAAACAGTTCAGACTCTTAACAGAAAGATCACTTACGCTCATCCGACATTCCACAAAAGAAACGCACATACATTGGTAAGATTACATGTGTTCCTAATTTATGTATCATCTCTGTATCATTTAAGTATCTGTATAATTTCTGATCTATCATAAACACAACAGCACCATATCAGATTTATAAAAACATATCATTATTCAGTACCAGAAACGCACAAAATATCTGCTCTGCCTAAGAATAGTTCCAAAAAAGCCCAAGTAATTCATTTTTGAAGCAACTGAGAACGACTGAAAGAGTGCAGGATCTCTAAACCTTACTATCAACACTATAGACTTCAATTTTCAATCAGTGAATATGATATATAATCAAAAAAATAGTTTGTTCAGTTAACGTAACCCTCGACAGCTGTTCGGCCATTTTTTATATAAAAAGTTTATCAGAATTGTACAAAACTTTTGGCACTTGCCATGTGAACACACACTCGAAAAAATTAATAGTCCTGAAAAAATAGTCACTCGTGTATTGTTCGCGGTCAAAAACAAGAGCATTGGAAACGAAGTGGAAGTGGATTTCATCTAGTGACTGCGCCCAAACAAAATCTCACTGAAAGCTCATTTTTTGAGCTATCAACCTCAAATTTGGAGCACAACTTGTTTAGATTTATGGCTTTGATTTTCTGACAGTTTTACAGTTAAACATGTTTGGGAAAATATATATTTAATATAAAATTGTATTTAATGCATTTTTCATAATAATAACCTTAAACTTTTTCGAACACTTTTAAAAGTGATTAACCGGTAATACATGGATCATAACCATTCCATAAATACAATTTAGCACCATAAAATCCCCTAAAAACAAAATATTAAATAAAAAACATTATCAAACTAAAATATAGTACATTCATTGAAATAATATTTTTGAATGCCACATTAATTTAACAGAAGAAAACATTTCGGTAATTCAGGTTTTATAGAACAGAAACATGCCCAAGTTTGTGTCAGCTACTCATTCAAAAAGATGATTTACACCCTTCATAGATATGACACATTTAAATTTAACTTAGACATATGTGACCCTGGAGCACAAAACCGGTCATGTGTCTCACTGGTATATTTGTGGCAATAGCCAACAATACATTGTATAGGTCAAAATTATCGTTTTTTCTTTTATGCCAAAAATCATTAGGATATTAAGTAAAGATCATGTTCCATGAAGATATTTTGTAAATTTCCCATCGTAAATATATCAAAAATGTATTATTAGTAGTGATATGCGTTGCTAAGGACTTCATTTGGACAACTTTAAAGGCGATTTTCTCAATATTTCGATTTTTTTGCACCCTCAGATTCCAGATTTTAAAATAGTTGTATCTGGGCCAAATATTGTCCTATCCTAACAAGCCATACACCAATGGAAAGCTTATTTATTCAGCTTGCATGTGATGTACACCCACCTAAAGGATTATTAGGAACACCTGTTCAATTTCTCATTAATGCAATTATCTAATCAACCAATCACATGGCAGTTGCTTCAATGCATTTAGGGGTGTGGTCCTGGTCAAGACAATCTCCTGAACTCCAAACTGAATGTCAGAATGGGAAAGAAAGGTGATTTAAGCAATTTTGAGCGTGGCATGGTTGTTTTGGCGTAAACAGAATGAGAACATGGATCCATCATGCCTTGTTACCACTGTGCAGGCTGGTGGTGGTGGTGGTGTAATGGTGTGGGGGATGTTTTCTTGGCACACTTTAGGCCCCTTAGTGCCAATTGGGCATCGTTTAAATGCCACGGCCTACCTGAGCATTGTTTCTGACCATGTCCATCCCTTTATGACCACCATGTACCCATCCTCTGATGGCTACTTCCAGCAGGATAATGCACCATGTCACAAAGCTCGAATCATTTCAAATTGGTTTCTTGAACATGACAATGAGTTTACTGTACTAAAATGGCCCCCACAGTCACCAGATCTCAACCCAATAGAGCATCTTTGGGATGTGGTGGAACGGGAGCTTCATGTCCTGGATGTACACCCACCTAAAGGATTATTAGGAACACCTGTTCAATTTCTCATTAATGCAATTATCTAATCAACCAATCACATGGCAGTTGCTTCAATGCATTTAGGGGTGTGGTCCTGGTCAAGACAATCTCCTGAACTCCAAACTGAATGTCAGAATGGGAAAGAAAGGTGATTTAAGCAATTTTGAGCGTGGCATGGTTGTTGGTGCCAGACGGGCCGGTCTGAGTATTTCACAATCTGCTCAGTTACTGGGATTTTCACGCACAACCATTTCTAGAGTTTACAAAGAATGGTGTTAAAAGGGAAAAACATCCAGTATGCGGCAGTCCTGTGGGCGAAAATGCCTTGTTGATGCTAGAGGTCAGAGGAGAATGGGCCGACTGGTTCAAGCTGATAGAAGAGCAACTTTGACTGAAATAACCACTCGTTACAACCGAGGTATGCAGCAAAGCATTTGTGAAGCCACAACACGCACAACCTTGAGGCGGATGGGCTACAACAGCAGAAGACCCCACCGGGTACCACTCATCTCCACTACAAATAGGAAAAAGAGGCTACAATTTGCACGAGCTCACCAAAATTGGACAGTTGAAGACTGGACAAATGTTGCCTGGTCTGATGAGTCTGGATTTCTGTTGAGACATTCAGATGGTAGAGTCAGAATTTGGCGTAAACAGAATGAGAACATGGATCCATCATGCCTTGTTACCACTGTGCAGGCTGGTGGTGGTGGTGGTGTAATGGTGTGGGGGATGTTTTCTTGGCACACTTTAGGCCCCTTAGTGCCAATTGGGCATCGTTTAAATGCCACGGCCTACCTGAGCATTGTTTCTGACCATGTCCATCCCTTTATGACCACCATGTACCCATCCTCTGATGGCTACTTCCAGCAGGATAATGCACCATGTCACAAAGCTCGAATCATTTCAAATTGGTTTCTTGAACATGACAATGAGTTCACTGTACTAAAATGGCCCCCACAGTCACCAGATCTCAACCCAATAGAGCATCTTTGGGATGTGGTGGAACGGGAGCTTCGTGCCCTGGATGTGCATCCCACAAATCTCCATCAACTGCAAGATGCTATCCTATCAATATGGGCCAGCATTTCTAAAGAATGCTTTCAGCACCTTGTTGAATCAATGCCACGTAGAATTAAGGCAGTTCTGAAGGCGAAAGGGGGTCAAACACAGTATTAGTATGGTGTTCCTAATAATCCTTTAGGTGAGTGTATAAATCTCCATTTCAGAATGGTCCAGGGTCACAAATCTAATTAGGTTTAATTAATTTAATACATATTTATATTTAATGGGTCTAACATAAAATATTTAAATAGTGTCATCTATTAAATTTATTTAAGTTTAATCAACGCAATTTAGTTAGATTTAGGAAAGAGGAGCGCCTTCTGTGCATAACGGTATCACATATTAATAATTATTACACGGCTCTGTGGAATACTTGATTCTGATTGGTCAACCGCACATTCCAGCGGTATGTTATTCCCAGATAACAACCGCCAAAGTGAATAACACACCGCTCATCTGGGTACTACGAGTTATCTTGACCGGTACTACTTATATGCTTAACGTATCACTCCGCTGTCATTGACTGATGGAAGACTTCAAGGGTTAGTTCACCTAAAAATGAAAATTAGCCCATGATTTACTCACCCTCAAGTCATCCTAGGTGTATATGACATTCTTCTTTCAGACGAATACAATCGGAGTTATATTAAAAATGTCCTGGATAATCCAAGCGTTATAATGGCAGCGATTGTTGTTCTGTTTTTGAAGTCCATAAAAATGCATCTGTCCGTCAAATAACGTGCTCCACACGGTTCTTTGGGGTTAATAAAGGCTTTCTGAAGCAAATTGATGTGTTTGTGTAAGAAAAATATCCATATTTAAAACTTTATAAAGTAAAGTTCCGGCCGATCGCCTTCGTGTCGGGGTCCTGATCACTCTGTCGGGGTTTATTCTGCGATAACAACTGGCTGGATGTACATTATCCCTTACATATAAAATATAATATATTATTGAAATGAGCACAGTTAAATTCTCACTGAGCAAAGCAACACACTTTCTGAAAAACACATTTGATTACAGTTAATTTCAACATTTACTCTCATAACGAAGGGCCATAAAACATGCTGGCAATCCACTGTCCAGTTTAACGGTTCATTTAGTCCAAATACAAAACAATTAAGTGGACTGCGAGGACTTTGCCTCCTCATTTCAGAAAACCACTGGGGCAGCGGCTTGTGCGGTCTCGCAGAATTAGAACTTAAATGCAGTTAAATAAAGACTGAAATATAATATCAAAAGGGGCAGGCACTCAGGGTCTTGCATGTTTATTACCATTTTCTAAACTATAGCAAATAAACTGTGATAATGTGAAAAAAATGTGTCGGAATAAATTTTGGTTTGACTGTATACCCATGACCTCATATCCTCATGCTGTGATCCTGCAGATAAGGAGTGCTCGTTTCAGTATTTATTTCTAGCTCTAGTAAGAGGAATTTAAATTTTTATTTAGCCCCCAGAATAACATTTGAAACCAGTGGCACCAGCACCTGATTTGGCACCAAAAATAATAATTATGTTTCTTGGAAATGCATATTTGGCAGCAGCTTGAGTTGACAATAGCATGCGAGACACGCAACAAAAGTTCAGAAATTTAAACTTTATGCAAATGAAAGCGAATTTCGCATGTGAAAACTAATGGGAGTGGAATATAAAATATAAAATATAATATCAAAAGGGGCAGGCACTCGGGGTCTTGCATGTGCCTGGATTGATCATTGTCTTTGATTTGAGCAGAGAACAGTGTTTGTTTGTATGTTTCAGCAGAAACTTCAGTACATTTATGAATCACTGAAGCCAGAAAGTTGCATGCTCACAACAAGGAATCTGTCAGACTAAAAAGGTCTTTCTAAGAGGTTTACACTTCTATGTTTTTCATTATCATCATCTCTTGTGTGATGTTTTTTTTTACAGAATGTTGAAGAGGAGGATCACGTGGAGTATGCAGCTGTTGCCATATGATGCTCAATCTTTTTCTACCATCAGATCAGCTGCTGTGCCATCGCTTTCACTATGAATCTCCTGCAACAACCTCAGATTCTGCATCAATGATTGAGTTTTGGGATTGTGTGAATCATCACATGTAGCATCTGGACAGCGGACATACAGCAGGGTCATTTGGAGGGGTTTGAAGTACGATACATAAAGATTCATTACTGAAATGCTCTCCTATAAAAGAATTTGCCTTGTAATGCAAATGATCTAAATCGTATGGACCATTGGAGCGTTTTTAAGTATGAATCTTAAATGTTAAAGAGACCATGCGTGTAAATGTCAAATGTAGATGCAGAAAAACATCAAAATGAGTGAACCTTGCTGTTATAGGTACAGAAATGTGGTTGGGTAGCCAAACAGCATGTGCATGAGCACGTATCTACTGCTGGACGGTTGTGTTTGATGTCTGCGAGTGTATGAGGTGTGAATAGCATCTCTAAGTAAAACACAATGCGGCTGAAGGGCTTTTTTTCCAATGCTGCTCACATAAAAAACATTTTACTACAGTGCCTTAGTTTGACTACAAAATACTAAATCTGACAGACACACAAGTCACTCAAATCAAACAGGGATATACTTTGAGATCTTATTATGTGTCTGTGAAATATTAATATTGACAGTCAAGGGCAGATGCATGTCTATATACAGTCAAACCAAAAATTATTCAGACAACAGTGGGTGCAGGACACTATAGTTCATTTATGTAAGTGAGGAGAGCAAAATAAAGTAAACTCAAACATTCTTCATACAGTGGATTACCAGAAAAATTGCTAAAAATGTGGGACCAAAATTATTCAGACACTTTTACCTGACCATGTTTTGCTGAAGTGTTCTTTCTTTAATTGCTAATGCGACCTTTTACACCACAGACTGAACAAAATGAAGCATTGCTTGGTCATTGGTTGACCTAAATTGGTATTATCTAATTGTGTACTTAAATGTAACAGCTGATTGGTTGGTTGTAATCCATTACATACCTTTCTATCAAAGTTATCTGACATTATCAAGATGAATTTGTTAATTCACAAGTTAAAAACAAGTTCTTGTCAATGTTATTACCATTTTCTAAACTATAGCAAATAAACTGTGATAATGTGAGAAATGTGTCGGAATAAATTTTGGTTTGACTGTATACCCATGACCTCATATCCTCATGCTGTGATCCTGCAGATAAGGAGTGCTCCTATTTATTTCTAGCTCTAGTAAGAGGAATTTTTATTTTTATTTAGCCCCCAGAATAACATTTGAAACCAGTGGCACCAGCACCTGATTTGGCACCAAAAATAATAATTATGTTTCTTGGAAATGCATATTTGACAGCAGCTTGAGTTGACAATAGCATGCGAGACACGCATCAAAAGTCCAGAAATGTAAACTTTATGCAAATGAAAAGCGAATATCGCGTGTGAAAACTAATAGGAGTGGATTGTCTGTGGAGCTCAAGTCACCGCCTCGAGTGCAGGCAAGACAGACAGGACAAAGTTCCGGAGCGATTTCACTGTTTTATATGATTTTACCTTAACCACATGGACATAATTAAATGATGCATGGAAAAGAAACTATTGGCAGTCTTAGTGAGCTTGATTCATACATTGATAGTTTGTGTTGTTAATTATATGATGCTTAGCACTGCTGGAGTTCATATTACCGTTTCCCCTGCATTATGTTGATTATAAGAAAATGTATTTGTCAAATTCGAATGACGTTTTACTCATTTAGTAACACTGCCAGTGGGACATTTTTTGCGAGGGAACGCAAAAGTTTTGCGAGGGAACCAAAAGATAAAAAACCCCCCTCCCATCCTAAATTTTTTCCCACCACCACATCCTTTAGGGGCTCCGGAGTGACTAGCGACATACAGCAAAAAAGTCGCTGGCGGTGTGAATGGGGCTTTAGGTTGCGGATCCACTTTTGCGACACGACTGAAGCATGGTGTTGCGACGCTTCCCCTCAAGTGTTCCTCAAGTTTACCGCTATGGTGGTTTTGAGCCAGCGGGGAATGAAAAACAAAGGACCCGCGAGAGACTTCCCCCAGTCTCCATGTGCTCTAGGCTACTTCTGTTGGATAGTCGCGTCGCGTTCAACAGATTAATTTGCATAAAGATGGGCATCGGCCAGCTTTTTGATGCGCAGCATTTTTTTAAATGCAGCGCCGCCTTCCGGGCGCGTTAAAGTCGTTTGACGTCACCCATAGGAATAAAGTGGAGTGCGGCACGACAGAAGTATCGCGCGGACAAGTGGATCTGTACTGTTAGAGTTTTTGTCCTTACCAGCCGCGACACGCAATGATTCTATTTTTTAATTTCTGCGACGTCGCCACTGGAAAAACAACACAAAACATGGCAATGACAATCTCAGGTAATGTTTATGTGCTTTATTTAATGTTAAAAGCGTGTAATGTGACTTTGAATATCATTTAGTGATCATAGATTTGTACCGTAGTCGTACAAAAAGCAACAATGGATAATTCGCCTCAGATCTTGAAATTAAACAAGAACGCTCAAACTGTGAACAAACAAGTATATTCTATGACAAAGATTGTTTTAGTAACTCAGTATTTATTTTTAGTAATGTTTAAATTTGATTATGTTCGTATCCATTTCCTTGTGGGTTCCGTCAAGATTGATCTCTGGTGCCATAGCCTACAATTGCCGCGAGAGCCCGCCCACACGCTGTTCTGATTGGCTGTGGTTTTTGATTGATTTTGTTGCATCTCGTAGTCGCGTCGCGTCTGGTGTGGACAGACAAATTGCTTGACACTGGAATCTTATCGCATCGCGTCTAGTTAGGACACGGTGTAACAGTTTCTACAGCATAAAAGACAGAGATTTGGTGAAAACTAGTGATAATTGGTGATAATAATTCATACAACATTACCTACCAAGCTTACATTTATCTCTGTGTTCATGAGTAGTATGTGTGTGTTTAGTTGACTGAGGACATTTTGTTTTGGTACAGATTTGATTGATAACGTCTGTTAACTGCAAAAAAATAAAATGAATGAAAGAATTTGCTGTTTTAAAAGTCACTTCTGTGTTATTGTGATGGGTTTTCAGGGATCAGCTCTATAAAATTCTTATAAAAACAGATTCTTATCAACTTTTTAAATAGAAAAAAAGTATTTAGGTTTTATTTTTGTTAAAATAACCATGATAAATCAGACTTCAAAGGTATAAATATATGGAGATAGTTATTATTGTCATCAACCAAACCATTAAAATTATAACTAGGCCCTGTTTCAGGCATGTTGTTACCACAAATTGCAGCTATCCATTTTTCTTACATTTTCTGGCTTTTGGCAATCTGTAAAAAGACAGCTCCGATTACTTGTTTTGCATGTTTGCACAGTCACCACCAGGGCGCACAACTCTTATGCATTCACCGTGAGACAGCATGCAATTGAGACTTCTCACGCCACACGTCCATTTTCTCACACAGTGGAAAAAAACTCACGGAGCAGAGAGGAAACTGACAACGTGCAGACAGACAAGACAGAGCAGGCAGGAGGCACGTGCACAGACCCCAAGACCCCTCTCCGACATCCTTTGTCACAGCCACCACAGCGCCATCCACGTCTCACGGACCTGCCTTCATTGGTGACTATTGTGTTTGCCCTAAACAGTGGTTTGTCACCACTGTGGAATTAAACCACTAATAAAACAGGCCTAACTCAATTAAAACCTTAACAACAAGCAAACTAGTCTAGCTTTGACATAAAATAGCGTTGTGCAAGGTTGGAAATGCCACCAAAATAAGAATAGCCCCCAAATTCCAGATATGAATAGCCCTTGTATGAGTTGTATTTTGAAAAGTATTTTACCCATCCAAGTGCACACACACAGCAGTGAGTAATGAACACACACACCCAGAGCAGTGGGCAGTTATTTCTGCTGTGGCGCCCAGGGAGCGATTGGGGTTAGGTGCCTTGCTCAAGTTGTGGGTAATGAGAGTGGAATTAACTCCCCCCACCTACATTTCCTGCCGGTACTCCGCCTCTCTAACCATCAGGCCATAACTGCCCCACAACTTTTGTGTTTACAGTTAAGCAATATCACACAAGATTCAAATATCCAAAAATCGGTTCGATTCAAAATGTGATATTCATTTTATACAACAGTTCAATAAACAATAAGTTGATTATACTGATTAACTAACAATTTTTAGACACAACGTTGTCAATTTTGACATTTTTCTCTATTTTGCCTACAAAAATAGTTCCAAACAAAGCATAAAAGTTGCATCATCCAGCAACATTTTCATTCCTGAATGATCATTCTGAACGAATTAGGTGAGTCAATGATTCAATGACCCACTCATAGGCTGCGTCCGAAAACCTAGGCAGCTGACTTGTTGCCTCGCTGCCTTTTCAGACAATGACTTGTAAGGCAGCGTTTGTGCATGAAGGCACCTCACGAAACGATTTCGGACAGACTATCGAAGCAGCGTAGCAGTTTAATGACGTACAGCAAAATAGAGAGAGCTGTAGAACTAAACAAATATTTAATTACTACATTATTTCTTGCTAGAAATGACATCATAAGTGAAAAATGTTGGTCAAAAATGTACATTTACACACAAACTGACCAGCAAACGCAACTTTCTTCTGACGCTATCTTTTTTTTGTAGCTCTGCTGTCACCAAATAGAACGCACAGGATTGTGGGATATCAAAGGCAGCGAAGGATACATGTATGCTGCCTTCAAAATTCAATCAGATGAAGGTATCTCAGGAGACAGGAAGTGAAGCTAACATTAGATTCGGACATGCCTTGATGCCTTCCTACCTTGAAATGTGTCCTCAGAAGCATTTTACAGGTTTCGGACGCAGCCTTAAAGTCAATGTGCACTTGCTTCTTTCATGAATGAACGAATTGGTTGAATGAATGATTACACGATTCACTTATTATTGAGCACATGACCCCTAAACTGTCTGCACACTGCCCTGGCAGGCAGTACCATGCATAGCTGCCCGGAGGCGTTGCAAATATGGCCGTAGAGTGAACAGACTTTACTCGAAAGGGACGTTGGTTTAGGTTAGTCACTAATCTGCTGTGTAGCCTGTGTAGAAATAAGTTAGCTTTAGCAAATTTGTTTGTTTTGCTCCATTGGTTGCAGCAATTATTTTACATAATTTTATAACACCACTTGCGTCTATCTGCTGCGAATGTACTGTAAATGTCCTAAAGAACGTGGGAGTCCATTTTTGTTGAAGATGAGCATAAATGAGATATACATTCTCTCTGCTTGCAGTGTGTCAGTCAGCATCTGGCCAGCAGTAATAAAGCCGGACTTTGGTACAGGGATGATCATTTAGGAGATGTTTGACGCCCTTTCTTTTCTTGAGGCATTTATAGAGAGCTTTACTATGTACTTCAGGTATGTCAGGGGTCTCTCCTCAACCACCACCTGGATGATGCACAGTACAACAGCGCCAGTGCGCATACCTCACACCATCTATAGGTGGAGAGGAGAGTGATAGATAGAGACAAATGAAAGCATGGGGATTATTATTAGGAGGCCATGATTGATAAGGGCCAATGGAGGAAATTTGGCCAGGACTCTTATGTAAGAAGTGCCATGGGATATTTAATGAACAGAGAAAGTCACAACCTAGGTTTAACGTCTCATCTGAAGGACGGTGCTTGTTACAGTAGTGTCCTCGTCACTATACTGGGGTGTAAGCACCCCCTGCTGGCCTCATTAACACCTCTTCCAGCAGAAACCTATTCTCCCAGGAGTTTCCCATCCAGGTACTGACCAGGCTCAGCCCTGCTTAGCTTCAATGGGCAACCAGTCTTGGGCCACAGGGTGATATGGCTTTGGCACATCTATCAATATCAGAAGATGTACAAGAGCGCCATCTAGCGTTCACCTTTCCAGCAACAGCCTTCACCTTCATCTAATATGAGTACACAAAATAAAAAGCTTTTAAAATGAGTTGATTGGACTCATGTGTTTATATTGCTAAGGATTGAGTTGAACAGTTAGCTTGAGTAGAAGTGTTGAAATTACATTCCAGAAGAGATATAACGATCACTTCTCACTTCTGGCTGTAAAAAAAAACTTAACCAACATCTCAAATACATAATGCTTAACACCACACTTGCGTATGCAGCGGTCAGTAACAGTTTTGAAATGTACTAAATGTTTTTGAGTATCTTGATTGTAAAAGACTATCTTGCCAATATATTTTACTGTATATGAACTGTCCCTGTCCTATTGAGTGTGCTTAGACTCTATAGGGAGACCAGGGACAGTTGTAACACTTTTTGCAATTTTTAGCAATACATCATAAACCATTTATACTGGAATAACTAATTTATTATATTATAAACTTCAATCTTTCAGCTGCTGAAACAATGTATTTAAGTGGTTTTAGGAAATACACAAGGATTATTAGGAACACCTGTTCAATTTCTCATTAATGCAATTATCTAATCAACCAATCACATGGCAGTTACTTCAATGCATTTAGGGGTGTGGTCCTGGTCAAGACAATCTCCTGAACTCCAAACTTCTGAACTTCTAGAGTTTACAAAGAATGGTGTAAAAAGGGAAAAACATCCAGTATGCGGCAGTCCTGTGGGCGAAAATGCCTTGTTGATGCTAGAGGTCAGAGGAGAATGAGCCGACTGATTCAAGCTGATAGAAGAGCAACTTTGACTGAAATAACCACTTGTTACAACCGAGGTATGCAGCAAAGCATTTGTGAAGCCACAACACGCACAACCTTGAGGCGGATGGGCTACAACAGCAGAAGACCCCACCGGGTACCACTCATCTCCACTACAAATAGGAAAAAGAGGCTACAATTTGCACGAGCTCACCAAAATTGGACAGTTGAAGACTGGAAAAATGTTGCCTGGTCTGATGAGTCTCGATTTCTGTTGAGACATTCAGATGGTAGAGTCAGAATTTGGCGTAAACAGAATGAGAACATGGATCCATCATGCCTTGTTACCACTGTGCAGGCTGGTGGTGGTGGTGTAATGGTGTGGGGGATGTTTTCTTGGCACACTTTAGGCCCCTTAGTGCCAATTGGGCATCGTTTAAATGCCACGGCCTACCTGAGCATTGTTTCTGACCATGTCCATCCCTTTATGACCACCATGTACCCATCCTCTGATGGCTGATTTCAAATTGGTTTCTTGAACATGACAATGAGTTCACTGTACTAAAATGGCCCCCACAGTCACCAGATCTCAACCCAATAGAGCATCTTTGGGATGTGGTGGAACGGGAGCTTCGTGCCCTGGATGTGCATCCCACAAATCTCCATCAACTGCAAGATGCTATCCTATCAATATGGGCCAACTTTCAGCACCTTGTTGAATCAATGCCACGTAGAATTAAGGCAGTTCTGAAGGCGAAAGGGGGTCAAACACAGTATTAGTATGGTGTTCCTAATAATCCTTTAGGTGAGTGTATGTACAGATTGCAAAATTGATTTTAATAGTCTCTCAAATGTTACAACCGTCCCAGTGTACAGGGACGGTTGTAACATGTCTAAAATATACATAATGAATTGATTATATACTCAAAATGGAAAATATTATTTATCAGGTATGTTATTGTGACTATTCATTTCATGTTTTTAAGTAATGATTACCTTTTTTTCATACTACAAGACAAAAAAAGAGGTGAAGCCATCAAATTATAATGGCTCAGGCTTGGACACCACACATGGTGAGACCAGGGATGATGCTCTAAGTGGCATGGAGGATGCCACCGTTGCCACATTGGGTGATGGAGTTGTAGAGGAAGATGGAACCTCTGGTGTCACTGCTGGCAGGGGGCGGTCTGTGACTAGGGATGGTGCAAAGGCACTATCCAATGTTTCCACTGACTATCTTTATATAAAAAAAGAGAATTACCTTAAAATGTGTTTTGATGGCATTTTACTTTTAATTTGCACATTAAAGGGAAACTGTGCAGTTTTTTTTTTAATTTTGTTTTAGCTTGATTAGTTTTTAAAATATAAATTAAACTTGGTTGGTGATACTGGGACAGTTGTAACGGGGTGTTACAACTGTCCCAGTATCACCAACCATGTTTTCATCTCATGTGAGCTAGCTTGACACTTGTTAGCCATTTCTATTTTTAGCTTACAAAACAGTGATTCTAATAATACTTGTTTGAATTCATAGACATTTGATCTTATAACATTCAAAAAAGTACATCAGAGAGAAAAGTAATTTTTTTTACCTCAAAAACAACCTTTTGTAGATAACTCTGGAACTCAGGAAGTTTCAAATGTGGCTCCCTTTTTGGCAATAATGGAGGGAAACTAACTGAGCATGAGCACAGTGAGTGACATCACTCTAGGTTGTTCCTGATTGGAGGAATTCAAGGTGTTACAACTGTCCCTGGTCTCCCCTAATTTTACCTATCCTTAATCCTATTCATTTTTACTTTATTTGCAGATGTTACTTGTTTAAACCAAGCAGAACTTTCAACTGAACTGATGTAAACCATTTACACACACACAAAAAAACCCCACTCAAATTCCTTGACAAGAATAACATCTGGTTTGCTTTAAGATCCACTTTACCAGAGAAATTCATTTACAATCATAGTTCCCAATGATTCCCGTTCAGTGTTCAGCAGCAGTTGATGAGCTCTATGAACGGCTGACTCTGGAAACAGCTCTGATAAACCTGAGAACGGAAGAGATTTACACATTTACAGGTCTTTTCCATTGTTCAGACAAACAGATTTAAACGGGTCATACATACTTTACCTGTTCAAGTGCAGGCGATCATTTCCATCACAGTGATAATATTCTACAATACAAACAGGAATACACAATACAATACTAAAATTACACTAAGAATACAGCACAGCTCAACATGCTTTAAGAAACAAAACAGACAAGAGAAACAGGCAGATAATGAAGTAGTGAATCTTTACCTTTAACGCACCACAGATCTCCATCTTCCTCCTCACATGAAATGCACAAACCTAATCAACATCTCAAATGATTTACAAAAGGTCGAATGGTACACTTTACAATTTTGCACATAATGAACAAATATTGTTTTATCAGTAAACACATATTTGTGAAATGCACTTAAAACACCTTTCAGATGATTAATTCCATTAAAAGGCTTGCACAGCAGCTAGTAACAGTTATGAAATATCAGATATAACAAATTACAAACACACATTTGTCATTTTGTAGCTGCTTTTCTCCAGTGTCTAAGAACACAGTGCTGATATTTCATGGATCAACTTTTGCTAAATTTGGACTTTAAACCTTTCTTTAACCGGAGAGATACACCACCACAAACAAACCAAAACTCAAAGCATTAGTTTTGACAGTGAATGTTTCTAAAACACCAGTTTAAGTGGGTAAATAATGTGCAAAGACACCAGCATTCATCATAGATTCATCTGGTGTTTTCATCATAGATGTTCCTCTGTCATTCTACAGTATCAGTAGTACAGATTCAATTCAGTAAGTGTGTTTTTGACTGACATTCGCCTTCAAATTCTCATTTGCGCACATGCTCTGTGAAGAGCACTTGCATCTTGCAGTATGACATTACTATGAATCTGATCAAAATAGATCGGTGGGTTATTGGGTCTCACAGTGTAAATGCTGCTGCGAATGATTGAAGAAACCGCAATTAAGGCAAAGAGGCGATTATCACGCACTCGAAGTGTGATTAGCAGCCTCTAATAATCCCTTCACGGTTACACACTGGAAATCCTCAAGCACAAGTTTTACTGCTGGTGATGGCTTGCTTTGTTTTGACTCAAACTTAAAGTCACTGTTATTGGTACAGACTACTGATATTTTTAGTATCCTGACACTTTCTCCATGAGCCATGAGAATTTCAGAATTTCCTTTTCCCCCTAAATTCTCTTCATCTATTCAATTAATAATGCTACTGTGAAATCCCAGTAGTCTCAAGTCACACCAGCAGAAAACTCATCATCAGTAGCCATGAGTGCAGTCTTGGTCTCAGTCTCATTATGGGACGTCCTATCATCAACATCCATCTGTGGAATCTCAGTCAGATTACGGGGCACTTCTCCATCATTCTCCTGAAAGAAAGAAGCAGATTCACAAATGATCAGGATTAATGGTTCAGTTACACAAAAATGTGTTTTGCTGAATATATTAAGTAAAACAGAACAAGAGCAGCGCTCTTAAATAAGCAAGTTATTATTGGTGATGATTTCTGAAAAAAAAAAAAAAAACACACACACACACACACACACACACACCCTATACATGCTGTGCACTTTCCTCTCAATAACAAAATAAAACACACAACAAAAATGACAGCAGTTACACTTGGAGATGTTCTTGTCGACAGCAGTGAGAAAACAAGCAGTTAAGAAAGTATCTGATCATAGCGATGTGGATGTGTTTACACCAGCTCAGCACTCCAGTAACGTCATGTCACGTTTATTATATGGCACTTTATACAAATGTATTGCTTTAAAGGGGTCATGAACTGAGAAATTGAAAATTCCCTTGATCTTTTGATATACAAGAGGTCATTGTACTATAAAACATCCAGTAAGTTGCAGAACTTTATATTGAAGCCAATCTGTCATCACGAGAGGATGTGGAATGTCCCACTTTATTACGTAATAGTGTAGCTAAACACTACCCCTGCAGAAGAAGATCAACGCCTGCTTCTACATCACTGCCGGTTTATCCCCGCCCACTGATTTGCACATGTAGTAGGTAAATAACGAGAGGTAAACGCAGGTCTCTATGCAGAAACCAAATAATAAAGATAGCTCCGAATACAACAAGACGCTATGAAGTGCCAAGTTGTGGAAAAACAGTCTTTGCATTGCCGTCCTTCTGATCCCATTAGGAAAGAGTGGATGAACTTTATTTTTAATGAAGTTCCCGATGGCATCAGTAAGAACTTGACCCTTTGTTCATGTAATTTTACCGTGGATTGGTTTACATACAAGGCACAGCGAATTTTCAGAAAGATTGTAACTAATTATGTGGCCACTATATTATTACAGATCATTTGATATGCATTTATGCATTTTTAACCTAAATCACAGCAGTGTTAGGGTTAGAAAGGATGTACCTAAACGATCAACTTTACATTGTTTCTCTTGGTAGCTTTAAAAAAAATGGTGATTAAACTATATACAGAAAGTGATCAAAGAACGCTCTCTTTACAATCGCCTAAGCTGTCACACAGCCATTTGTGTTTATCTGGACACTTGCCAATCAATGACGCCATTACAATGCACAATGAAGCTCTTACTGTATTTACATCATGTTTGCATTGTTGTTTATGGTGAAAGCATTCGTGAGCGTGATAACAGCTGCATCTCGACAGCTGTAATAGCAAAAACGTAGTAAAAGTATTCAAGAGGGTTCCACATGTAATACTTATTTCATATGCAAACATCTCAGCCAATCAGTCTGATTTTCTTCAGAATGTCATTAGGGCCTTAACAGTTCTCACAGATATTAATCTGTTGTCTAGCCACAGTGTTCTGCAGACAGACAGATTCAGTGCTCACAGTATCTCACCTGATGATGATCATCACGTGGTGTCCTGTTATCTGTGTGAACAACAACACTCTTACTTTGGTCAATTAGAATAATACATATTTTTAAAGATTGTTTTTGCACATTAAATCTCATATTTACATGTTGTACAAATCACCTGTATGTAATACTTGCCTTTTTGACTTGCGTTCCTTTTCTTAGATTTCCATTGGCGATAGTAAAACACAGCAGCAGCTGCAGCTACAAGCAGAACAACAACAACAGCACTTATTCCTCCTACAGCAGCTGAAGACAGACCTGAACCTGGAACAGCTAAAGACACACAGACATTATTACTAGAGATCAACTGATCATTTCAGTAGAAAGACGTATGATATTGATTAAATAGCTTGATTTCATAAATATGGTGGGGGTTTTTAACAACAGTTAAAACAGCATCACAGCACTGTGAGCTCAAGAGGAAACAATGTTCACAGGAAAGCGGACTGATATTATGCACTTTTCTTATATAATGTTCAAACTCGTAAAAATGCATAATAAAATTCATAAGCGCGCACTTGTCTGTCACTTTAAATGCTCAAGCTCGTTACAGCGTAATGGATTCTGATTGGATGTTTTTATCGTTCATCAGCTGGATAAAATCATTCTGAAAGTGATTCCAATGATATTGTTTCTTTGTGCCTTTATCGCTATCGCTATAGTGTGAACATACACTCACCTAAAGGATTATTAGGAACACCAGGCTAATACTGTGTTTGACCCCCTTTCGCCTTCAGAACTGCCTTAATTCTACGTGGCATTGATTCAACAAGGTGCTGAAAGCATTCTTTAGAAATGTTGGCCCATATTGATAGGATAGGTTCTTGCAGTTGATGGAGATTTGTGGGATGCACATCCAGGGCACGAAGCTCCCGTTCCACCACATCCCAAAGATGCTCTATTGGGTTGAGATCTGGTGACTGTGGGGGCCATTTTAGTACAGTGAACTCATTGTCATGTTCAAGAAACCAATTTGAAATGATTCGAGCTTTGTGACATGGTGCATTATCCTGCTGGAAGTAGCCATCAGAGGATGGGTACATGGTGGTCATAAAGGGATGGACATGGTCAGAAACAATGCTCAGGTAGGCCGTGGCATTTAAACGATGCCCAATTGGCACTAAGGGGCCTAAAGTGTGCCAAGAAAACATCCCCCACACCATTACACCACCACCACCAGCCTGCACAGTGGTAACAAGGCATGATGGATCCATGTTCTCATTCTGTTTACGCCAAATTCTGACTCTACCATCTGAATGTCTCAACAGAAATCGAGACTCATCAGACCAGGCAACATTTTCCAGTCTTCAACTGTCCAATTTTGGTGAGCTCGTGCAAATTGTAGCCTCTTTTTCCTATTTGTAGTGGAGATGAGTGGTACCCGGTGGGGTCTTCTGCTGTTGTAGCCCATCCGCCTCAAGGTTGTGCGTGTTGTGGCTTCACAAATGCTTTGCTGCATACCTCGGTTGTAACGAGTGGTTATTTCAGTCAAAGTTGCTCTTCTATCAGCTTGAATCAGTCGGCCCATTCTCCTCTGACCTCTAGCATCAACAAGGCATTTTCGCCCACAGGACTGCCGCATACTGGATGTTTTTCCCTTTTCACACCATTCTTTGTAAACTCTAGAAATGGTTGTGCGTGAAAATCCCAGTAACTGAGCAGATTGTGAAAGACCGGTATTACAGCTCAGACAACATACACTTAAATGTTTAGCACTTTTAGCAGTGTTTTATGTAACTTCAAAGGGTTTCCTGTAAAATTACACCAAAATAGTGTATTTAGACCACTGTATGTGGGTATGGGAAGCTTTACAATTTGGGTAGGCCAGATCCAGGTGGAAATCCCCAAAAATGGTCCCAGAGCTTTAGATGTTAATATTGAGAATGATTTTTAGAACTATATCTTTATTTTTATCTTCATAGTTATCAACAAGATGTAATTTCTCTAGAAGTATTATTTCATATCAGATAGTTAATTGTTAATTTTAACATTTACTAATATATTTAAATGATCAAGTTTTAATAAATAATAATAATAATAATTTGTTACATTTATATAGTGCTTTTCTAGGCACTCAAAGCGCTTTACATATAGAAGGGGGGAATCTCCTCAACCACCACTGATGTGCAGCATCCACCTGGATGATCCGACAGCAGCCATATTGCATCAGAACACCCACCACACACCAGCTGATTGGTGGAGAGGAGACCGAGTGATGAAGCCAATCAGGATATGGGGGATGATTAGGAGGCCATGATGGACAGAGGTCAATGGCCAAATTTGGCCAGGATGCCGGGGTTACACCCCTACTCTTTTTCTGAAGGACATCCTGGGATTTTTTATGACCACAGAGTGTCAGGACCTCGGCTTAACGTCTCATCCAAAGGACGGTGCTCTTTGACAGTATAGTTTCCCCATTACTATACTGGGGTGTTAGGACCCACACAGACCACAGGGTGAGCACCCCCTGCTGGCCTCACTGGTTTGGTTTTATTAACTTTAGTTAATCCACTATGAACTAACATGAATGATCAAGGTATTATTAATATTGATATACTTAGTTTAAAAAGTATAGTACATTTTCATGGTTCAGTACTGTTTTTTTGGTCAAAGTTCAGCACTATTTTACTTGGATGTTAATTTTTATTTTCATTCAGTATTCATTTTAAAAACTATCGATTGATTAATCGGTTATCGGCCAGTGCTTTCCAACCTAATTATCTTATCGGTAAAAATCAACTATCAGTCGACCTCTTGTAACTCTGAAGTTCATGTGAAGATGACAGAGATGATCTCAATTATATTTTAATATGCAGTCAAAGCTCACTTTTTTTTTTAAACAGACCACAGTGAAATCATTTACCGTTTCGATTTAAATACAGTAAACTGTATTTTAAAATTGCTCGAGAGAAATGCACTGATTGACTAAATGACACTCACCAGTGACAGAAAGACTGAAGCTCCTGATGATGCTGAATCTGCTGTTGCTGATCTGTAGTTGATATTCTCCAGAGTCTGTGGTTCTGGTGTTCATGATGGTCAGAGATCCAGTCTGATGATCCAGCTTCAGTCTGTCTCTGAATCTCTCTTCACACTGATCATCTGTACAGATCTGACTCTGATCTCCAGTGATTTCAGAGATGAGAATGTCATTAAAATACCACGTCATTGAATCATTCAGTTTTCTTATTACACCAGGATCAAAAGTGACAGATTCTCTCTCCTTCACTGACTTCCTCTTCACTTCATCTCGTTCAGCAGCAGAAACACCTGAAACACAAACCAACAGATGATTGGAGGATCTTTTGCTAAAAACAACAAACTCCACAACATGAGAGAACTATGGATATGAAAGTGATAAAACATGCTCTCTTGACTTTCAGTCTGAAAAGCAATATTTATCAACATTTTGTGCTTATAAACACAAGAGGTGAGTGGATTAACCAAATTCTGTACTCAAGTAAAAGTACAAGTACTTAAAGTAATAACTCAAGTTGAAGTAAAAGTAATGTTATTAATTACTGATGAAGTCAAGTATTACAATAGGGATTTCTCCCATTACTGTATGTCCACACCTGACAGATGGCGTGTCATCTTGCTGTACATTTTTAAAGAAACAAATTACAATGCCATTATTATATCATTATTATTATTTAGATAGATATAAATAATTAAAGGTGCACTATGTAACTTTTCCATCCACTAGAGGTCACCTATTCAAAACAAAGGCGTAGTTTGATGACGCCAAGTTTGAGTGCAGAATCTTGGGACATGTGGTCTTCAGCTCACAGCCGGTGGAAAAGAATCGGGTTAGGAATCGAGCAGAAATCATGTTCATGGACGCGATTATTAGCGTTACTGTAGTATGAAGCAGAGCAGGACCGAGTGTTGTGGGAGCTGAGCAAGGCCGCTGGAGCGATTGTTAATAAGATGAACGCAACACACGCCTCGCGAGCAGCGGGACTTTTATTATGCTACAGTCGCCGGTGCCATTACCGCTTTTCCGGTCATGAGTATGAGGTAACGCAGCTCTGTTTATCATATTAGATACATTTGAGTGTGTTGAAAATGATGTTATGACGTTACTGTGTGTTCGCTCAGCGGCTGCTATGACACTTGTTGCACACTGCAGTGAGAGTAAAGCGTTTCTGCTAAATAAAACCATAAACCGAGGGTAACGCAGCTCTGTTTATCATATTAGATACATTTGAGTGTGTTGAAAATGATGTTATGACATTACTCTCTGCGTTCGTTCGGCTGCTATGACACTTGTTGCACACTGCAGTGAGAGTAAAGCGTTTCTGCCGAGGGTAACGCAGATATGACGCCATTGACAGGCGACTCCCTCACACGTCCCGGTTCCTTGGTTAATATAGCAATTTTCTCACGATTTACAAATAGTTGGAAACATTTGGGATATTGTAAGTACTCAACTGAACAAAATATATAACACTGGCCTAGTGGTTTTTGGATATTTTACTGCAAAAATGTTACATAGTGCACCTTTAAATAAATTATATTACATGAGATATCTTTGCAACATGCGCATAGTAATTTATATTTACATCTACAAATTCCACTTGAACAGAAAATGTGTTTTTGAAGAAATGATCTGTATACTGTATCTGAATTAATATACAGGTAAAGAGAAAAACACTTCTGAATGTCAGCTAAAATTATCATATTAATGAGTTAAATGTATATGATTTGCTTTTAAACAATGACTCACCATATAAAGCAACAATAAAGGTCTTTTCACTGTCGCTGCTGCCGCTGCTGATCTGTAGTTGATAAACTCCAGAGTTTGTGTTTGTGGTGTTTGTGATGGTCAGAGATCCAGTCTGACGATCCAGCTTCAGTCTGTCTCTGAATCTCTCAGTACCTTCATTACACTGAACATCTGTACAGATCTTACTCTGATCTCTATTGATTTGAGCGATGCGAATGTCATTATAATACCATCTAATTCTGTCTTGTTGGTTTGTTTGAACACCAGAGTTTAGAGTGACTGAATCTCCCTCCGTCACTGACACTTCATCTGCACCAACACCAGACGCACCTGAAGAAGAAATGTAGTTTATTATAAGCCAAACAAAATAATACAACAGGATTTATTTTTTATTTTTTTTAGAGAAATCTGTCATAATGTAACATGCAAACAAACAGCAGAAGAACACTGATTTATTCATTCAGTCATCAGACAAACATACATGAGAGTTTTTGAACAAATACTAATAAATATCATAATAAAAATATCACCCATTATGAATATTTAATAGATTAATATCAATCTATAAAATGTTTTTACTTTGTACTTATGTTATTTTTCAACACATTAAGATACAATGGCATGTTTTTATATAAAATATAGAATGTTTTTATTTTTCCAGGTAAAAAGAAAAAACATCTGAATATCACTGCAATAATATCAGTAAAAACAATAATTTAAAGATGTGATTTAAAGACAGGGTAGGCAATTTCATACAGGTTAGCAATGGCAAGTTAGCTTTGAAAGCCAAGCCTCCTCCAAAACACAAAAGGCGGCTACTGTTTGTTTGTGGTGCTCGATGACTGTCTGTCTACAACTCTGCATTCGTGCATTGCCAAATGGAACGCGCTGATGACGTGTGATGTCTGCGCAAAAAGGCGCACGAAGGTATAGAAATACATGTGTTGACAGAATGCAATGATTGGATATACAATTTTTGGTCCTGAAGCTTTCACAGAAGATATACACCGTTAAGGCATAACATTATGACACTGACAGGTGAAGTGAATAACAATGATTATCTCTTCATCACAGCACCTGTTAGTGGGTGGGATATATTTGTTAGAAGCAGGAAAAAAGGGGCAAGTGTAAGGATTTGAGCGAGTTTGACAAGGGCCAAATTGTGATGGCTAGATGACTGGGTCAGAGCATCTCCAAAACTGCAGCTCTTGTGGGGTGTTCCCGGTCTGCAGTGGTCAGTATCTATCAAAAGTGCTCCAAGGAAGGAACAGTGGTGAACCGGCGACAGGGTCATGGGCGGCCAAGGCTCATTGATGCATGTGGGGAGCGAAGGCTGGCCCGTGTGGTCCGATCAAACAGACGAGCTACTGGAGCGCAAATTGCTCAGAAAGTTAATGCTGGTTCTGATAGAAAGGTGTCAGAATACACAGTGCATCACAGTTTGTTGTGTATGGGGCTGCATAGCCGCAGACCAGTCAGGGTGCCCATGCTGACCCCTGTCCACCGCCGAAAGCACCAACACTGGGCATGTGAGCATCAGAACTGGACCACGGAGCAATGGAAGAAGGTGGCCTGGTCTGATGAATCACGTTTTCTTTTACAACACGTGGATGGCCGGGTGCGTGTGCGTCGCTTACCTGAGGTACACATGGCACCAGGATGCACTATGGGAAGAAGGCAAGCCGGCAGAGGCAGTGTGATGCTTTGGGCAATGTTCTGCTGGGAAACCTTGGGTCCTGCCATGCATGTGGATGTTAGTTTGACACGTACCACTTACCTAAGCATTGTTGCAGACCATGTACACCCTTTCATGGAAACGGTATTCCCTGGTGGCTGTGCCTCTTTCCGCAGGATAATGCGCCCTGCCACAAAGCAAAAATGGTTCAGGAATGGTTTGAGGAGCACAACAACGAGTTTGAGGTGTTGACTTGGCCTCCAAATTTCCCAGATCTCAATCCAATCGAGCATCTGTGGGATGTGCTGAACAAACAAGTCCAATCCATGGAGGCCCCACCTCACAACTTACAGGACTTAAAGGATCTGCTGCTAACATCTTGGTGCCACATACCACAGCACACCTTCAGGGGTCTAGTGGAGTCCATGCCTCGACGAGTCAGGGCTATTTTGGCAGCAAAATAGGGACCAACACAATATTAGAAAGGTGGTCATAATTTTATGCCTGATCAGTGTATCTATATGTTGTAAAATTTAGACCACTTCTATTATTGATTGCTATCAGGATGTGGAGAGTTTCAACCAGTATAACCAAAAGTGCTTATGAAAAAAAAATGACTCGCATTGTAGAGGGTTGACCACAACCAGGTTTTGCGTTTAAGTGCCAAATAAATGACTTCAAAACAATATGGAGTTTTAATATATGAATATAATTCACAGACATTAAAAAAATGAGTAACGATTCCTTTAACTGGGATAACATTGCATTCATTTCTTACCATTGAATTAACGGCATAGACCTACTTCCCTAAGTAAACAAAAACTTCTTGGTTAACATGATGTTGTCTTCTGGTCACGGACTAGTGTCGAATTCTCTCATTCAATTGCCTGCTGCTGCTATGGAAGCTTGTTTCCACACTGAATAAAAAATAAAAAGGTAATGTTTTATCAGAATTGCATGATATATAGTCAGAATTGTGAGATAAAAAGTCGCATTTATCTGTAAAAAAAAAATTGAAATTCCATGGTGGAAGCAAGCTTTCATGTGCTTCTGATTGCTAAAAGCTGTCCATAACGCTGATCTTGGATCAGTTTTCTCCATAATGAAAGAATATTGGCGAAACTCCGGTGTTTTGAGCGATGAGTGGGTTCTGAGTTCTGCACGCTAGCCAATCCTTCTTGTTATAACAAGCAATTATGTAAATAAGAGATTAATTGTGCATCTTGCTGCCATGCCAAATCCTGCATATAGCCTAGTATGCTTGCTTTTTCTGTTCAAATTCTGCTAAAACAGTGGTTTGTGAACATAGACGCTTTAAGAACAAATAATGTATTGTTTATGCTGGGATGTGTAGGTTGTGCGATGACATAATTTCAAAAATCTAAAAATGTTTTAAAGGGGAAGCGCATATGCACATGTGTTGGTTCACCCTCCGCCTATGATCAGAAAATTAATCAGTGTTTTGGTGTTATTTTAATATAGAATATGGTCTATTTCAGTTATATTAGGCTAAATGTGCAATGTTATTGTTTTGTGAATGTCTGTTTTGTAGATCATAAAATAAGTGTGCCTCCATATAAAAATTAAATGCCAAATCCCTCCAAAAACTTTGGATAATTTTACATTTGAAAAACAAATGTCAACAGCTCTCTCACTTTTACAAAAGGAGCATAAATCTTTAATATCAAAGTATCTTGAAATTAACGATTTAACAGGGTAGAAGGTAAGAAAAAAAAACATTTTTTTTATTTCTTTAGCTTTACTATTAATACAATATTTAAAGGGGATTAACCAAGCTGTCTTCCAGTTAATATTATCAATAATAGAGTTCCCCCCCAAAAATCCTCTAGGTACCATTTTATTTTGTTTTTGAAAAATAGTACAAAAAATATGTTTGTTGTTGGCGTTTAATATTAATTTTGGGTTTGTCATTATTGTTGAGTTATATTGAATATGACTTCTAACAAGCTGATCCAGAGTAGGATAAATAGCTTTAACAACAGAATTCAATTCCTTAAAATGCACAGGGAAACTGTGGGTTCGTAAGTTAAAAGATTTCCACAATTATCAAACATATTCATAAGATGATTAATATCCCTGTTAAACCAATTCCTTAAAAATAAGGATTTATTGGCAACCAATAAGCTAAAAGGACTTGCTGGTGGAATTTGGACAATTTAAGAGCGAGTTTAGAAATATTAAAGTCAGTGAAGCAGGTATGGAGGCTTGTATCTTTAGACCGATGACGTCATTGATGACGTCCGAAGCCTCACTTCCGCCTGATTGGTTCAGGAAGCGGTTCGAATCTTGCCCTCTGTCCAGTTAAACCCAGCCAATAATAATAATAATAATATTAATATTGCCCCTCCTGCCTATGAACAAATATTTGATTTACACACATTTGATAGCCCCATTCATTTCAAGCCAACACGTTTATTACACACTTATGTTATACAATCATTATATACCACCAGAAAATACACATCATATGTATATAAATAGATTAGTCTATGTGGAAATAGATTCACCGTTATTTCTAAGCCTGAACTGACGCAAGACACAGTAGATCACATCAGGTCATCTGTAATGTAACCGTTATCTGCTTGTTTACACTCTTTGTGCACCAGGTGGTATTGTGAGCAAATAAAGCCCCGAGAAATGAACACTTCTGTGAACCATTTGGCATTTACACGGACCTTTCGATATTTTTCGCCTCACCGAACTTTCTGGGTTTGGTTTAGTTGTTTTTATCGCTGACAGTAAGTGAGATTTCAACAAATAAATGTCTTGCCATGGTCGAGCAAAAACACAGACTGCGAAATACAACCGATAAATGCAGTTCTGTCGAATATAAAGCGATTAGAGCTGAATGCAAAACAACACTTCCGGTTTCATCATCGCCCGGAAGCGAGATAATATAAGTCTAATTGTCTTACCATGGTCGAGTAAACGCCAGAGCAATGCGATCAAAGTAAAGAGAAGCTTCATTTCACCACTTTTCTTAAAACATATCAACGACAATATGTTTGGATTGAACTGAAGGCCTACTCGCTCTAACGTGATGACGTTAGTGATGTGTCGTTCATTTTGAACGAATCTCAACGGTTCATTTTGTGTTGACCGCGCATGCGCAACATCCCATACGTTCCCATGTTTGTATAGAAGTCTTTATTTTGTCACAGTTGGTTTATTAGTGAATCAGTTATTTAATAATGAAGGGACTTTGCTTACGTTTGAAGACTTTATCTCAAGATATAATGTAGCCTACCTGTTACATTAAAATAATTAAAGGTGCTTACCTGGGCCATAGCTGCAGGTGTACATGCTGTTCAAAAGCACTTTCTGTCTGTTCTCCTAGACCCGAACATACCTCAGTTGGCTCTATCTGTTTCTCTGAGTTAAAGCCTACTAATTATAAAATTAGATCCATGTTTCTTTAAAAAAAAAAAAAAAATTCTAGGCCTATCTTCTGTTATTTTCTACTGGAACAGTATCTTTAATAATGTAGATTGGTCTCAAGTTTGGTTATTACCTCAAAAAATCCTGTAATTTTATGATATTTTTACTGTTTTATTTTACAGAAGTTTCACATACGTTTGAAATATGGTATAAAAAAATGTCAAATTACTGAAATAGACTGCAAATGTACATGTCTGGTGTAAAATTACATGAAAAACATGTAAAAGTGGATAATCAAGAAATTTTTGTTTTGTTTTGTTTAGTTTTCTTTCACATAAAAACACTGGGAATACATATGCAAATGCATCAACACTTCACAAATAATATTTACATATTATATAGTTTAATATTTATATAATATTATATAATTAATAATTTAATTTTTAATATACATTAAAGGAACACGCCGACTTTTTGGGACTTTAGCTTATTCACCGTATCCCCCAGAGTTAGATAAGTCCATACATACCATTTTTATCTCCGTGCGTGCCGTAACTCTGTCTGACGCACCCACCGCTAGCCTAGCTTAGCACAAATACTGGAGGTAAACGGCTCCATCTAGCCTACTGCTCAGCCATTTTCCTATATATATGTTGTGATGTGTATAGTTACATCGTGTACTAAGACCGACGGAAAATTAACCATGGGTGCAGCAGCGCAATGATATTACGCAGCGCCTGAAAATAGGCTAACTTCCGTCAACATAACCAACGTAACAACCTGCTAGCACACGGAGCGTGCTGGGGACTATTTTCAGGCGCTGCGTAATATCATTGCGCCGCTGCACCCATGGTACGGCAGCAAAGCTCCTGGATTATTATGCAGGAATGAGAGTATAGTCCCTAGCCATATCGGTCTAGAAAATTGCAACTTTTCATTTTCCGTCGGCCTTAGTACACAATGTAACTATACAACATGTAAATAGGAAAATGTTGCCGTTATTTTGTCACTTATTGAGCAGTAGGCTAGGTGGAGCCTCGCGTTTCTCATGCCCGCTCCACTCGATCGAATGTCACTCCGCCAATCATGACAGTTGTTTTATCATAAGTTACGCTGCCACAATATACTCCATTAATTGATACTATAAATATATTTCCAGGCTTATGAAATCTGCATGCGCTGCTGCAGTGTTTTCATTGCATGCTTGATCAGTTTCTAGGCTATGTAGCACTTTATAAAGACAGCTGACATTTGACATGTTTATTTCCTTTATCGGCAAGAGCTACTTATGTCAGAGAGAGAGAGTTTCTGGTGGTCAATAAAGAAGGAAATTAAATATTAGTTTTGTTGCTGTCAATGGCAAATCCATCATGGCGGTGAAAATTAATCGTAAATGGAGGTTTTAATCGCAGGTTAAATTCTAATCCCTGATTTGTTAATCTGGGTTTAAAATTAGGTGGTGCAACACAACTTGATTTAAAATAAAGCCTAGCTCAACAAATCTTAATTTAATCCTTGTTGGTGCAACCCATCCTGTCGAAGCCCAAAGAGATATATGATATGAGCACAAAACCGTGCATCATCCAACCGGAGCTCCTGGACTAAATTAATGTAATCACCATACTGTTTTCTTCCCCGTATAATGTCGTGCACCCAAAAAAAGCACTGTGAACCGACATTCTCCTCCCCATTAACTTCAAAAGCCAATGCATGAGCCAACTTTCTCTTTCTCGACATTTTGTATCTGCACCACACAGCACTCTTGTTGCAGCTGTTGTTATAGCAACAAAAGACGCCCTCGGCTGCTATTTAGAACCAAACACTGGCATTTTTTTTTTTTTTTTTACTAAAAAGAGCGCTCGTCAACTTTTTCTTGTCAAAAAAGACGTCAAGTGTGAACACTGCCTTAGCTGTCAATCTGTAGTTTATCAATGATGCATGATGGCATTCAGACTGACCAGATGAAGAATGCAGAACTGTTTCTCTTCTTTCACTGCTTTTATTTTTGATGGATTGATTCAGTACCTTAATTCTCAGGTTTATCTAGACAGGAAGTCAGACTGTGAGGTTCAGCAGGACAGGAAGAAGCTCTTCACAAACTGAACACAGATGAAACAATTGGCCAGTCATGCAAAAGCTGTTTGTCCATCCAACAGATCAAACCCTGTTTCTGAAGAAAACCGACCGCAGCAGGTTTCAGTTTGAGCTGTAAAGAGTCACACCTCAATGAGACTGACAATGAGAGACGGTCACACGGTTTTAACTGTTTAGTGTTTTTTTTTCTTTCTTCATATACACAATAATTGATTACTCAATTTAATTATAAAACCATTTGAAGTTTTTAATTTATGGAGATTCACACATTATTATTATTTTATGTAGATTTGATTTAACTATCAATGTTAAAATTATAAAAAAGAAGATTTTTTTTAAAACACTTATAAACGTGCATCTTGAGACAAAACAATGACACTGACATATTTTAGGATGCTTTCAGTTAAAACAGCTCAAACACTCATTTTAGTCTGGGACTAGCTTAAGCCTTGTCTGTTGAACTATTAATGTCATAAGAGCTAGAAAAATATATAAAAAAAATAACTATGCTATATAACATGGGTTCAGGTTGTGCGCACTAGGAGGTTCAAACTCTGTTGTGGGAGGATTCACTCCAGCTCGGCGGTTATCAGCAGATAGTTTTATTAGATCAGACACTGAACGGGTGAAGAAAATGTTTCACATGTTTGTGTTGTTCTGTATGGGCAGGTGGAGTCTGACTGGTAAGTTATAAAAGCATTTTTATGGCTTAATATTTCAGAACAGCGTATACTGTTCACTCGCTGTTGTCTCTGTTTGCCAGAGAATTTAAAAATTGTGATGTATAGGCCTGGAAAATGTATTAAAATGTGAAAAGTCAGGGAAAATAATGGAAATTTCTATACTGGATAAATTCAGTGGGGCTCAGAAAGCGCTATTCAACACCTTTTTTTTTTGTCTGGGTTAAATGTATTAATTTCAAGGACTGAACATACAAATACAAATAGCCATCTCTAAAAAATATAAAAAAAATACTAGTACTAGTAATAATGAACACAAGTAAAATAAGTTAATTATAGTCAAAAAGCAATTAACAAATCATTTGTTAATCATTTGCTGGCCGGTGTACCAGCTAGATGTAAAATAGTTGGGTGTATAAGCTCTACGCTGGGCTAAAATAAAGGTTATAAAAAGGTTTTTTTCACAGCGATGCCATAAGAACCATTTACGGCTCCCCGAAGAACCTTTCAATGATCAGTTCTTAACAGAACCATTTTTTCTTGTTGTGAAGAACATTTTAATAATCTAAAGAACCATTTTCCACTATAAAGAACTGTGGAATGGAAAGGTTCCATGGATGTTACAGGTTCTTCATTAAACCATCAACGCTAATAAAGAACCTTTATTTTTAAAAGTGTATGTCCAGCCTTTCAATAAATATTTACACCTGTTGCACCAAATAAAACTGACCAGGCACCGATACGCCCAGCATAGTAGACGATTCACAATGGTTATAAACTGTGCTATTAATAAAGAACTGAAATGCTCATGTCATCATAAGTGAAGCCACTGCCCCGTCTGATGTCAATGTGCAAACGTTACCGAATGAGGTTTTTATATCTGAACTCCCTGTATCATGTAAATGGCTATTTATTTAAATTTGGGAATTGTCCCAGCTTATTAAAAGTGTAAGCGAGCTACATATAAGCTTTTAGCAAATGACAATGCTCTTTCTGAAAGTTATGTAGTTAATTCACTTTGTAGCCTAAGTGTTATGTAATTATGTAATGTGTTTTTTTTTTGTAGCATACAGTTACAAATTATTCATAGGTTAAATATCACTTGTTGTGAATGGACTTAAAGACGTGAAATATTATTTTCAAGCATACTGTCCCTCTGAGCAAGACAATGCATGATATACAATTTCTGATAATAATCCCGGTAGTGTGCAGTCGGCACACCCGTCTCACTCAAATTAATCATAAACATTAGACATGAAAGCAATTTTGTCCAAACAAGTCATGCCTTTTGACTTCACACATACCGTGATAAGCATAATATTTAGTCTTGCAGGACTTAAGGTGCATTTACGTCCAGCCTAGTCTTACAACCGAGTGTACATCCAGCTTGTGAAACCGGTCCCTGGTTTGTAAACCAACAGAAGCCTTAATCTGTTCCTATTCATGTTCTCCAGGTGTGTTTGGTGAGTCAGTGTCAGTGCTGGAGGGAGATTCTGTCACTCTAAACTCTGATGTTACTGAAATACAGGAAGACGACGACATACTGTGGAAATATGGAGCTGAAAAGACTCTCATAGCTAAAATCAGCATTGAGAACCGAATCTTCTCCACATATGATGATGTTCCTGATGGGAGATTCAGAGACAGACTGAAGCTGGACGATCAAACTGGATCTCTGACCATCACAAACATCACAACTGAACATGCTGGAGTTTATCAACTACAGATAACTGGAGTGAAACTGACATCAAAAACATTCAGTGTTTCTGTCTATGGTGAGTAGAGATCATTTGCCCTGCCCTCCTCAACTGAAGTATTTTAAAGTTTACCGATCAGCCCCATTCAGCACTTCAATATAATGCAGATTTTTGCTTTTCTAAATGGAAATACATTTTTGTAGTAATCGACATTATGCCAAAAATACATAATTGAGCTTAATGTAGTAAATATATATAATTTTTAATATTTACATAATGAAATGTTTAATCATTTTATAGTCACAGCGAGTCACAGAAACACTCACTGACCGTCACCGCACTACACTGAAAATAAGATTGTGTAGATTTATCCATATTTCTGTTTATTCTCTAATGTTTCTCAGCTCGTCTGCCTGTTCCTGTCATCAGCAGTAACTCTTCACAATGTTCTTCATCATCATCATCATCATCATCATCATCATCATCATGTTCACTGATGTGTTCAGTGTTGAATGTGGGTCATGTGACTCTCTCCTGGTACAAAGGAAACAGTTTATTGTCCAGCATCAGTGTGTCTGATCTCAGCATCAGTCTCTCTCTACCTCTGGAGGTGGAATATCAGGATAAAAACACCTACAGCTGTGTGCTGAACAATCCCATCAGCCACCAGACCAGACATCCCAACATCACTCAACTCTGTCACACATGTGCAGGTGTGACAGTGATGATATGTGTGTTTATTTACTGACCTGGTCTATCATCAGTGCAAGCTGTAGATCAAATGGAGAGATTCTCTAAAGGCTCATTTTGTCCATTACAGATCAAGGTCTACCTTTATTGTACGTAGTGTTGATCTCTGCTGCTGGATCTCTGCTGATTGTTGCTGTAGTCGTGATGTGCTGCATCTGCAGGAAATGTAGAAAAACAGGTCAGGAGAGCAAGAAATGTATCTGTGCGCATCTTTATCTTTTTAATACAGAAATTTCTATATAATATTAAAAACTGTCATTGTAACATTTCTGTATTATTGTTAATGCAGTCGAGGCCCAGGAGGAAGACAGAACGGATTCAGCATTGAGTAAACCAAGAACACGACTAAAGGTAAGAAGATGTTGCAGTCAGTTAGTGTGGTTGAAGTTTGCAGCATCAGACGGTCAGTGAACAGGCGTGTGTGGTTAATCGACTCAACCGTCATTATTACCTTCAGTAGGGAGCTGATCAAAAGCCTATGATGCCTATACGGTTTGCAGCTCAGTGTACGTTTTTCCATTTACCAGGGCTATTTCGATTCTGCAGACCTAAAAAAAATCCATTAGTATGTTTTTAAATTTGATCAAAAACAGTATTAAGTGTTAGTTCGTCATTGAATTCCTCTGCACACTGAAAATACACACATTAAAACATACGGCAGCGTTAAAGGGTTAGTTAGTAAAGACATCATTAAAGTGATCCATGTGACTCCGGTGGTTTAACCTCGATTTTATGAAGCGACGCAAGTGCTTTGTTAGCACAAAAAATATAATTTACCACAAAATATTCATCTCCAACACGTTCATGCAACGTTTGCTCTCGCGTCAATACAAATGCATCCTTGTGCTCTCGCGATTGCTCGTTGAAGATTAATATTTTGTATAATGAAGTGGTAAATTGTTTTTTTTTTTAGCAAACAAATCACTTGTGTCACTTCATAAAATTGAGGCTAAACCACTGGAGTCACATGGATTACTTTAATGATGTCTTTACTACCTTTCTAGGGCTTGAAAGTAGTTGTGTAACTGTCAATGGAGGGACAGAAATCTCTCAGATTTCATCAGAAATATCTTCATTTGTGTTCTGAAGATGAACGAAAGTCTAACGTGTTTGGAACGACATGAGGGTGAGGAATTAATGACAATTTTTTTTTTTGGGGTGAACTAGCCCTTTAAACAATACATGTAAAACCATGATCAGTCTTGCCCTGTCAGTCTTGTGTCTACACTGGTGTATCGTTTGACTGAACTAGATCACTCCTCTTATTATTGTTGCATGGTGACACATCTTTAGTTTATGGACAGACCATTTCTGTTTCTATTTTTGCTTGTGATGTGATCTCTGGCCTAATTAATCTTTTGTTTAAAATCATGTAATGTGGTCCATGCAAAAACTGCTTTTACACTATTAGATTTTCATTGGACAGAAAGTAGGACAAAGAGTTGTTACTCATGTTTGCTGTGCTGAAGTCTGTCCTGGAGCTGCAGCGTCTCTGCGGTTCATGATCATCTGAGGTGAAATGCAGCTTTAGCAGCCATTGGTTTCTTTGTAGACGTGCTGCAACAAGTATCTGTGCTGTTGCTTTAGTGTGAAAGACAATCATTCTCAGAGCAGAAGCTGTCATGACAAACCTGCAGAACTTAAACTGTTTGATGATTTAACGGTTTAAAAAGTCATGATTGATGTCATTTCCTCTTGCTGCTCCATGTTAGCATCTGTTCTGTAGTAGTTTTTCAAAAGAAAACAAAAGATTAAGCTTTGCCCAGAGAAACCTCAGTTGATCTGCTATTAATGTTCTATTGGATCAGCAATGCTCCTGATTGACTGTGTTTTTCCTTGCAGAAATCAAAGACGGATGTGGTGTATGAAAATGTCCCCAAAAAAGCGATGATCAAATACACTCCCATATGCACATAAGTTATTTGTATTGTTTGAAATGTTGCTCTGTATTAGTTTAATTTAGTGGCGCTCAAATATCAACTAAAAATGTTTATCTTACCATATGGAAATTTACTTAACTTTCATTATTAAACATTGATCCCATCCTTCTTTTTATTTTTTTGGACTACCAATAGGTTATTGTCCTTGTTTTTTCAATATCACACAGACACTATACGCTGGACATTTTGACAAGTATAGCACATCACTTTCTAGAGTCCAAAGCAGAAAATTATAATAGCACTAAAAGTCAAGTCACATACTTAACCTGATCATTGCACTGCCTCCTGTTGCCTGTTTGAACAATAACAAACTCAACTAAACATAGATTACATTAAAATGTCATATTAACATCTTATTATATCAGCTGTGCCTGTACACATAATGCTAGCCATTCTGCCATGATAGTAAACCACACCAGCTCATATTCCTGCTAGTGATGGAAGAAACGAGGCTTTTCAAAGCTTCGAATCAATTGAATCAAATGCTTGGCAAAATGATTCACTGTTTCGAAGTGTTCGAATCACCACACGCTGCTGACCCCTGCTGGACAGAACAGTGGAAAACAACAAAAACTAATGACAAACATGCATAAATAATGCTTTTAAGTATAATCTATCAGATAACTAACTAATCATCTAATACCATTAAATATCAAGTGTCTGTATAATATGTGTTTTTTATTAATTTTCATGGCTTGTTCTATGGCTGGGTCAGCTAAACAGAGACTATTAACTACTACTATTCCTTTTAATTATACAAATACCTCATTAAAACGTCTACAAATGTATAAAACTCACCAGAGATCAAGATATAGATGCTTCCTACTCGGGTAATAGATGCTTGTTTAATGATTTGTCGCTGGGGGCGCGCTAGTGATTCTGCATCACAGAGATAATCGCCCCCCAGTGGTGAACCATTGAAATTTCGAAAGGTTTCAAAAGAGTTATGACGTAACAAAGCCTGGTTTACTGAAATCACGTGACTTTGCATTTTGAAGTCTCTTGAATCCAACACGGAAGTGACTTAAACTGCTAGAGACCAAGGGGGTAATCCAGCAGCCGGAAAGCGTAACTTCTATAGGGGCAGCCATTGCTAACCAACCTGCTGTTAGCATTCCATTGACTCCCATTCATTTTGGCGTCACTTTGACAGCGAATAACTTTACATCTGAGGCGTTTAAAGACTTCATTTGTCCATAGTTTATTTCTAAAGATACACGACAATGTATAAAAGGCTCCATTACCTTGTATCTTACACTATCGCCCCGTAGAAGCAGTTTTTGTAAAAAAATAGGCTAACGATTGCGTCATAACTACGCGACTCTGTCGCACAGTAGAGAAATTACCGTATAGACAAGAAAGAGAAGCTCGCAGGCAATCTGGCGTTAAAATAAATAAATAAATACTATGCAAAATGACTAAATACTTAAATCAGAATACTTACCAAAAGTTGCTCCTGCTCACGCTCTCCGTCTCTGCAAGATTCGGTGATTCAGAGTTCACTTTGCACAACTACTAGAAGACTTACAACTGTCAGACAGGTTGCCCACGTCACATCTACGTCGTCAAGCTCAGTCTGAGGCTGCGCAGTACGCTCAGCCATCAGGAAGTGAGTGCTTCTAATTGATTTCATATTTCTCCATTGAAGTCTATGGGGTCGCTGTGTCCATTTCTTTTACTGTCTATGCTAGAGACAGACTCCAAAAGGGAGTCAAATCTGTATGTCCCCCATGTTAAAATGCCCAACTTTACAGCCTGGTACAAAAAGTGGTTTTGGTCTATATAGCTAATTTTGCCCTTCATGACAACTGTGAGTGGGGAGATTTTTTTTAAATAGCTCATTCGTTTACATTATATTAAGCCTTAAAGTTCTGCATAATTAAGGGGGTGGTCACTTGAGTGACCGGTGGATTGCCACAAGAAAGAAGTGGTTAAAAAAGTAAATATTTCTTTAGTCTTAGAAAAAAGAAAGGTGGGGTAAATGCAATTAGGAAAATGAAAATTGATGGTGCTGTCTGTGAGGATACAACTCTTATTGTTGTTTTATTTGGAACATTCACCATATTATTTACAGAAATAAATCATTGTTTTTTTTTTTTTTGAGAGATGGTATTTAAATAACAACATCTATATTGTTAATCAGATGATGGATGACAATGGTCAGTTTTATTCCTTTCCAGAATTCTCCAGAAAATTTGATTTTGTGGCTTTGTTAAATGAATATAATGTTGTATTCAATGCCATTCCTAAAAACAAATCCTATTTCTTCTATTTCAATTGAAAGGATTGTGATTACTGATGACATATTCAATAACCGTAATCTTATGAACAGAAAATCTATTCCAGCGTCATCTTTCAGGTGGATGGCGTTATACAATACTAATCTAGCCTGGTCTCTTCCACACAAATATTTATTAACAAACATAATAAAGAAGTTACATCTAAAATATTACATAGATGTTACCCCTGTAATAGTGTACTCAATAAGTATATCCAAAACATAGAAGATAAATGCACTTTCTGTGATTACAATTGTACATGTGTTTGTGTTAAAGCTTTTTGGAACGAGTTATGTACCTCTCAGACTAAACAAATGCCAAAATATGTATTAACACATTTAGTATTATTTTTCTTTATCACAATCCAAATTCTCATATTCAGTACATCGTTAATCGTTAATCCTGGCAAATTTTTGGGTAAGATCCCGCTACTGTTTATTTTTCTAGTAGACTACGATTCCCATTTCGTCTTTGATGGGCATAGAAAACAAAAAATCTTTGAAAAGTCAAAGATTGCTTTCAATGTTTAACCTTGTATAATTTTTTGTATTTTTTATCTTCCCTCTGGCACTCTTATTTTATTTGTATAATTTTCTTGATCTATGTCTTGTTTTTTAATTGTTCCTGTTATGTACTTATGTACTTTTTGGCATTAATAATAAAAATTCAAAAGAAGCTCTTCGGAAACCCACAGGTGACATCACGGACAATACGTTTATATTTTTTTTTACAGTGTTTGAAACACGCTCTGAACCACTGATTCGAAATAAAAGATTGGTAAAGGTTTCGAAAGGCCATCAGTAATTCCTGCTATGACCTGAAGATAGACCTTTAATGTTTATTTTGGTTTCAGTGTTCTAGTTTAATGGTGTTATTCAGAGATGGAGTGATGGGATGGCCCCTGAAAAGTTGCTTTGTAATATATATATATATATATACACTCACCTAAAGGATTATTAGGAACACCTGTTCAATTTCTCATTAATGCAATTATCTAATCAACCAATCACACGGCAGTTGCTTCAATGTATTTAGGGGTGTGGTCCTGGTCAAGACAATCTCCTGAACTCCAAACTGAATGTCAGAATGGGAAAGAAAGGTGATTTAAGCAATTTGCAGCGTGGCATGGTTGTTGGTGCCAGGCGGGCTGGTCTGAGTATTTCACAATCTGCTCAGTTACTGGGATTTTCACGCACAACCATTTCTAGAGTTTACAAAGAATGGTGTGAAAAGGGAAAAACATCCAGTATGCGGCAGTCCTGTGGGCGAAAATGCCTTGTTGATGCTAGAGGTCAGAGGAGAATGGGCCGACTGATTCAAGCTGATAGAAGAGCAACTTTGACTGAAATAACCACTCGTTACAACCGAGGTATGCAGCAAAGCATTTGTGAAGCCACAACATGCACAACCTTGAGGCGGATGGGCTACAACAGCAGAAGACCCCACTGGGTACCACTCATCTCCACTACAAATAGGAAAAAGAGGCTACAATTTGCACAAGCTCACCAAAATTGGACAGTTGAAGACTGGAAAAATGTTGCCTGGTCTGATGAGTCTCGATTTCGGTTGAGACATTCAGATGGTAGAGTCAGAATTTGGCGTAAACAGAATGAGAACATGGATCCATCATGCCTTGTTACCACTGTGCAGGCTGGTGGTGGTGGTGTAATAGTGTGGGGGATGTTTTCTTGGCACACTTTAGGCCCCTTAGTGCCAATTGGGCATTGTTTAAATGCCACGGCCTACCTGAGCATTGTTTCTGACCACGTCCATCCCTTTATGACCACCATGTACCCATCCTCTGATGGCTACTTCCAGCAGGATAATGCACCATGTCACAAAGCTTGAATCATTTCAAATTGGTTTCTTGAACATGACAATGAGTTCACTGTACTAAAATGGCCCCCACAGTCACCAGATCTCAACCCAATAGAGCATCTTTGGGATGTGGTGGAACGGGAGCTTCGTGCCCTGGATGTGCATCCCACAAATCTCCATCAACTGCAAGATGCTATCCTATCAATATGGGCCAACATTTCTAAAGAATGCTTTCAGCACCTTGTTGAATCAATGCCACGTAGAATTAAGGCAGTTCTGAAGGCGAAAGGGGGTCAAACACAGTATTAGTATGGTGTTCCTAATAATCCTTTAGGTGAGTGTATATATATATGCATACATACTATTACATATATATATATATATATATATAGAGTGCAAAACATAGATACAAAATACTCATCTATATGCCCGGATGGCCTTTTTTTTTTTTTTACTTCTGTACAAAAATGTGGTTTGATCTGTTGGGTAAACAAACAGATTCTGCATGAACGTGTTATTACTGGAAGTGTGTTGTTGATGTTGTTGTGAAGTGTGTATATTTGAGGAGTCAGTAGGGTGTCTCAAATTATTTAAGATCTGCCAAATGATTGCCCACACAATGATATAACTACAACATTTAACTGCAGGAGCCAACTGACCAAATTAGGCAGAAATAATCTTTCATCCAATATAATATATAGATAAGCTTTTAAATTACGGTTTAGTCACTGTGTTTATATTGCTCAGAATAGAGTTGAACAGCAAGTTAGCTTGAGTAAAGGTCAAAGGTTTTGAGTGTTAAAATGTAGAAGAGACACACAATGACCACTACAAATGATTCAGTGTTTAGCTCAGTTATTTCTAATTACAAACTCTAAAATCATGACAAATTCACAGATTATGAGTTAATCAGATCTGTTTTAATGGCATCCATCACATGAACACACGGAGATCTTTCAAGTTTGTTTCCATTGCTATAAAATTGTGTGTATACAGGCTTAGGTTTAAGGCACTTATTCCTTGGCTGATGCTCATGACAGAATTATTGTCACTTGCTGATGTCATGTTTTGACAGTTTGGCAGTACTTCAGCTCTAAACAGATCTGATAAACCTCACCAAACAGGATAAACCTGTGAAAGAGAGAGATTTGCACAATTAGAAATCTGTTCCATTGTTCAGACAAACAGATGACATTTAAAATAAGTCAAACATTCTTTACCTGTTCTAGTAAACTCTCTGCAGCTCTTCAGAAACTTGAAATTTCTGCATGGTCAGATGGGTCATCTGACCATGCAGAAATTTCAAGTGCAGGTGATCATTTCCATCACACAGTGATTATATTCTACAATACAAACACAATCAAGAATACACAATAATTACATGATATAAAAATCACACAGAAAAAAAGTTAAGAACTGAAACAGACAAAATGGAGTAAAATAAAGAGATAATGTCAAAGTAGTCTTTACCTTGGCTTGAACGCCCCACAGGTCTCCATCTTCTTCCGCACATCAAATGCTTAAACTTCAATCAGCAATGCTCACAAAAGGCAAAATGATACACTTTGCAATATCAAAACCATGTACAAATCACAATTTCAAAACTTAAGACATTCAGTAGAAGTATAAAACATCTGAAATCTATAACAAACAACAAATTGTTATACAGTGAACATTCAGATGCTTAACAACTTTAAACACCAGTAAATTGATGAGCGCGAAGCACATCAACTAACCACGGGGGTTCCCCAGGGCTCAGTGCTTGGACCTCTCCTCTTCTCCATTTACACTACATCACTGGGACCCATCATACAGACACATGGCTTCTCATACCATTGCTATGCTGATGACACACAGCTCTACCTCTCATTTCAACCAGATGATCCCACAGTAGCTGCACGAATCTCACTGTCTAGCTGACATCTCGTCATGGATGAAACATCACCACCTGCAGCTCAACCTGGCAAAGAATGAGCTTCTCGTCTTCCCTGCTAACCCAACTCTACAGCACAATTTCACCATCGAGCTAGGTTCATCTTTGATTACCCCTTCAGAGTCGGTCAGAAATCTCGGAGTAATCTTTGATGACCAGCTGTCCTTCAAAGACCACATTTCAAAGACAGCTCGGTCATGCAGGTTTGCGCTGCGCAACATCAGAAAGATCAGCCCGTTCCTTACAGAGCATGCAACACAGCTTCTTGTCCAAGCCCTGGTCATTTCTAGGCTTGACTACTGCAATGCGCTTCTGGCTGGACTTCCATCGTGTGCAATCAAAACACTTCAGTTGATTCAGAGCGCAGCGGCACGTCTTGTCTTCCACGAGGGCCCATGTCACACCTCTCTTCATCTCTCTGCGCTGGCTACCACTCTCTGCCCGCATTAAGTTCAAGGCTTTGACGCTTGCTTATGGATCCACCACAAGCTCAGCACCTGCATACTTCGACTCGCTCCTACAAGTCTACACCCCTACCAGAAGCCTCCGCTCAGCTAAAGAGCGGCGGCTGGTGTTACCATTCCAGAGAGGCATGAAATCCCTCTCCAGAACTTTTTCATTCACTGTTCCTGGCTGGTGGAACAATCTTCCCACCTCCATCCGGATGGCAGAATCACTAACATCATTCAAAAAACAGCTAAAAACCCATCTCTTCCGCCAGCACTTAATCTCATCATAAAAAATAAAAAAAATCTTTTTTTCCTCTATCTTTCTCTACACCCTCCCTATTCTAGCTTACGCTACTCTGAGCAATGCCCGAAACGTAGTATTTAAGGCACTTCTTGCGTTTCTACGCCTCTTCATAACGGATCGCTTCCTGTACTCCTCAGTTGTAAGTCGCTTTGGATAAAAGCGTCTGCTAAATGCATAAATGTAAATGTAAATCTAGAAAAGCATCTTGCAATATGCCTTTTTTTGGCCAAAATGTCAGTCTTAAAAACATATGTTTCCAGTCAGTTATAATGTAAACAAAACATTTGACGTGTCAAGATCATGTTTACATGCACCCAAATGATCTGTTAGTAATCGGGCCGATGGCTCAGTTGGATTGACACGCCTTCCTGTAAACACCTCAATCAATCCAAATAAAAAGGAAATAAATCGCATCAATAGGAAAAAAAAAACCCATGTAAACATTTGAAGTTTGACTGTCGTCTCAGTTGGATTCAACAACATGCACATTGTTCATGTTTACACGTCTTGCATCTTATGAACTGGCCATGGAAGAGCACAAGAGAACATGTCTTCTCTTCTGACATGTTCATCAGCTTTCTTTTTAGGCATGTTATCAAGGCAAACGTGAATTATACTTGTGGTAGCTCCAGTGACTATTGAGGTGGTTCTGAATGCCCATGTGCTGAGGTTTTGTTCTGAATGCATGTGATGGACCCTTTTCACATTCCCACAGTTCTCAGAAGCGGAAGTCCTCATAGTTGAGTAAACGTCTAAAAGATCCACGATAGCCTTTCCAAAAGAGGAAAATAATGATCTTCTTCCATTTCCTTAATCTTCTAATTTAATAGTGACACTATTAATATAATAATGTTACTGTGCAATCTCATTATCATTATCAGCAGCCATCAGTCGCCCATCAATCCCGGTAGTGGACCTCCCATCAGCAACAACCACCTGTGGAGTGTCAGTTTGATTTAGGGCCAGTCTTTCACCATTCCCCTGAAAGAAAGAAGCAGATTGACAGAAAGTAAAATGATCAGGATACATAGGTTTGTGAATGTAAAGAGCCCTGTTCTTCATTCTGAAGTCAAACAGCTCAAGAGCAGCGCTCTCTTGAAGTGTAACATTGCCGATTTTCAACCTGCTTTGTATAGTTACAATGTCATATGTAAATGAACAAAGTTTACTCGTTCTCCATGTTACCTGGACCAAGAAATGCATTTGACAGCTCCAGGGCTTTCGTGAAAACTACAGATTATACTTCTGCATGTTTGTATCCCCGCCCACGGAGAGTCGGATTGACAGAACAGTTATTGTAAGAGTAGGTTTATCGCTGAAAACTGTATCGTACCATCTCTACTCTTTAAACAGCATTATGATATAACTGAACACAACAGCCAAGTTTCCATCCACTTTTTCCAGAGTTTTGTTATTGACAAAGTGAATATGCCTAAAAAAAAAAAGATTGCACAATTTGCTGTCTCCAGCCTGTTTTCTTCCACATTGGCCTTTTACCGATAAAATGGTGTGTGCAATGACTTCATCCCTAAAAAAAACGCAATCTGCCCTCAAGTCGTTTCCATGCATAATTTTGCGTATATAGCAAATTATATTGTATCTTTCACATGCCAAACATTTGTAAAAAGAGAGTAATGAGAATTGAAATTCGCCAGTTTGCTGCCTACTATTTTCACGAATAATAGGCCTTTTACTAAATTAGGAAATATTAATCAGAAGATCACGGCGAAGTGGGACAGCTTGTCTGACAGGACTGCATGAACTGCCTTTATGACAAGGCCCATGGGTTTGGACACAGGGCAGCTTATTTGTCCCCTGTATGGAACATTTTTGTGTCCATAAAAACGATTGGTACGGTAAAATGTTTGGTCATACAGCAACAATCTTTAACGTAAGCCTTGAACATGCAGTCGAGCCAGTCGCAGTTTGACGTGCATGTATCCAGATCATTCAAACCAAAAAAAAAGATATTCATTCTGATTTCAGAGTTCAATAACAACAAATCACTGCTCATTTTTTTTTCCTCAGAGTCAGATGCATCTGTAACCCAAACTTTTTATTTGTGTAGCCTATATTTAACTTTTAAATGGTCTATAGAGGTGCCATCTTAATCCTAAACATTTTTTAGAGCTTTTTGGATTCAACCCACTTTATTTTTTCTAATTTGTTTGAGATAAAATTATTTTACACATTAATAAATTGTATTTATTAAATTATTTTATTAACAAGTGTCATGTTTGTGATTTTCATTTGTCAAGTAGCCAGATCCTGTCCATGAAATCATGATTTTATGGCATTCATTTTATTTATTTAGATACCGGCGTAACATGTTGTGCATTTTATCCTTCTTTTTGTCAGTATTAGAAACTCCAACAGCCTCCCTTCATTTGACAGATGTAGACAGACATTTTTATTTTTGACAAGCTGCTATAGGAGCTATATTTTCCTCATACATTTTGAAATGTTTGATTATATATTATTATATTATATATTAAATTGTAGGCTCTATACAAAAATTTTTTATTAACAAGTGTCAAGTAATCAAGCAATATTCAGTAACGGGTGCAGCTATTATTTTTCTGACTTTTAGAAAACTTTTATTAGATTGTAAAAAAAGACAATTACAAAACTAAGAATGAATGATGTTTGAGAGATAACACGTCTTATTCTTACCAACAGTAATAAAATAATTAAATTTACAGTTTAATAATATGATTATAATAGATTTAATGCGCCTTTAAATGAGAGAAACGGTGCTTTAACAGGAGCAACACCACAAACGCGGACGCTGTATAGGCTAATTCTGTCATGTGACACCACATTTATTCACGTTAAAGCCCTTTTTCTCGACAAATAAGGGTTTTCAAACTAGTTTTTCATGACATTTGAAGTGTAGACATAGAATTTATACGCTAAAGTTAAACAGAAAATGAATGTGTCGACATTTGCAAAAATATCGATGATTGGCATTTCCATCACCTATATTGGTAAACTACATTAAAAAAAAATTTCACCAAAAAAAAAGAGCCTTGGATGGAAACCTGGCTTATGTGAACATGTCTTTCTTGAACGCGACTGTTTCGCTTCTGGGCCTAACTGACTGAACAGCAGTTTCTTTGTTTTTCCCCTCCGTTTGGCCTAAAACACTAGGTTCGTGGTCATCCAGTTTGAAATGTTGCCTACAAACACAGAGGTTTTTCAGATTTTATGTCGCAGCCTTCTCTTCACATTTATGATTCTCTGCATCCTTTAGCCGCTGCCTACAACGCAAAAGTAACTCCCTCCCGCTAAATGTTTACTCTTTGAATTCTTGCACCGGGAACAACACAAGTCAACACCATTCTCTGGGTTTAGTTGCCGTGTTTCAGTGACAGGAGTTTTTTTGCAAAACAGGAGTTACACATTCTGACCACGTAACTTTAATTCAAGTTCTCTGTGTGATTTTGTCGTAAATATGAGTCGTAATAGGTTTATTTTGTATAAATATCGGATTTAACTTTTACAGGATGCGTTCTGCTGAGTTAATTAACCTTCTAGCAAAGCATATAAAAATTTTGTTCGGTCATAAGCGTGCATTTTTTTTTTTGCATATTGATATACACTCACCTAAAGGATTATTAGGAACACCTGTTTAATTTCTCATTAATGCAATTATCTAATCAACCAATCACATGGCAGTTGCTTCAATGCATTTAGGGGTGTGGTCCTGGTCAAGACAATCTCCTGAACTCCAAACTGAATGTCAGAATGGGAAAGAAAGGTGATTTAAGCAATTTTGAGCGTGGCATGGTTGTTGGTGCCAGACGGGCCGGTCTGAGTATTTCACAATCTGCTCAGTTACTGGGATTTTCACGCACAACCATTTCTAGAGTTTACAAAGAATGGTGTGAAAAGGGAAAAACATCCAGTATGCGGCAGTCCTGTGGGCGAAAATGCCTTGTTGATGCTAGAGGTCAGAGGAGAATGGGCCAAATGATTCAAGCTGATAGAAGAGCAACTTTGACTGAAATAACCACTCGTTACAACCGAGGTATGCAGCAAAGCATTTGTGAAGCCACAACACGCACAACCTTAAAATAAAAATATTATGCATGTGTTATTTCAGTGTCACATGATCCTTTAGAAACCATTCTTATATGCTGATTTGATGCTCAATTATCAATGCTGGAAATATTTTTTTTTTTAAACCTGTGATAGTTTTTTTCAGGAGTCAATGATGAATAAAAAGTTAAAAAGAACAGCATTTATTCAAAATATTTTTTTTTTCTAGCAATATAAGTCTTTACAATCACTTTTTATCAATTTAACATCCTTGCTGAATAAAAGTTGAAAAAAAAAAAAAGTCAGGTTTTTTATCACAGGTTATAAACAAATAATAAGCAGCACAACTGTTCCCAACATTGATAATAAATCATCATATTAGAATGATTTCTGAAGGATCATGATTCATGTGACAATGAAGACTGGAGTAATGATGCTGAAAATTCATCATTCCCATTAATTCCCATATATTCCCGTTAATTCCCATATATTTCCGTTAATTCCTGGAATTTTGCAACCCTAATGCTAACCAAATGAAACCTTTTTGTAAAGTGCTACCAATTTATTTTATAAATGAAAGTTGGTCAAAGGAGTGTAAAATTTATTTAAAAGTTAAGGAATCTTACACTGGTGTAAACTAGGCTACTGTACTGTATAGGTTTGATTCATGTTTGGGACATGGCTTTTAATAGTGAGCCTATTGTATATCAATGTTTGGATTTCGATTTATCGGCCAATATATCGTTATCGGCTTTCAAATATAAATATTTATTGGTATCGGTGCATCCCTAATTTCCTGCAAAAGCAAGGCAGTATTTGACTCCGTTAAGCTTATCCATAGCAGACTGGTGGGAATGCCCAGTGCATTATGGATGCTGAAGTGTTCCTACCTGTTTGGCTAAATGAAAGACAACAGCATTTCTTCCTCTGTTTTCTCTAGTCAGGTGGCACCTATTTAATAACAAAAATCTGCCTTTCTACTGTATAGGCAGCTAGGTTTTATTGAAAGCCCATTTTACCCGTGGTGACGTACCCCTTTAAATAAGTCAATCATTACTGGTGTTTCTATGCAATGAATTCTGAATTCTGAGACCACACATGCTTCAAACAGACACACAGCACATGCAGATCTCCATCTGTTATAAAGTCACAGTGTTTTGCAGACAGACAGATTCAGTGCTCATAGGATCTCACCTGATTATTGTTGCTTTGGCTCCGGGGGTCTGTTTGGACGACAACAACAAACTCTTACTTTGGTCAAGTAGAATTCAAAAACACACTTTAATATTTTTAAAGATTCTTTTTGTACAATACATCTCATATTTACATTTTGAAAGATCAGCTATATGTAATACTTGCCTTTTTGTTTTGATCTCTGGTGATAGTAAATCACAGCAGCAGCAGCAGCCACGAGCAGAACAACAACAGCACTTATTCCTCCTACAGCAGCTGAAGACAGACCTGAACCTGGAACAGCTAAAGACACACAGACAATATTACTAGAGATCACCTGATAATCAGCTCTACCAATCCACCTTATTTTTCAAAACGGATAAAAAAAAATAACGAAGCGAATGACACCAGAAGCCAGACACATTAAAATTACAAATGGTCGCGCCAGATTTATTATTGGTAAACTGTAAAACTCTTCGTAGTACACATCAGTGTTTATAATTAAGACAATATATTAAAATAATATGGTAAGAAATACCAGTTTGCAATATCAAGCAGCATAACAAGCTGTTTTGTACAGTAACTGGAAGAAAATGATACCGGAAGCAAGACGCATTAAAATGACAAATGGCCACGCCTGCACTTACCTAAAAATAAGGTGGATACTTTTGACTGACATATTCACCTGTCTACATTCTATAAAAATGTGTGTGATATTGATATATGGCACTTTCTTATTAACAATAAGACTTCAAAATTGTAAAATTCATAGTGTGACAAAACTCAATGTAACACTTGTCTGTCGCTTTGGTGTGTATGTGAAGGTGACAGAGATGATCCACAATGAAAAAATTTATTGGGATCATTTAAGAATTTCAAACTGTTTTCTAAAATTACTAAAAGGGAAATTGCATTGAATGACTAAATGACACTCACCAGTGAAAAAAACACTGAAGCTCCTGATGATGCTGAAGCTGCTGTTGCTGATCTGTAGTTGATATTCTCCAGAGTCTGTGGTTCTGGTGTTGTTGATGGTCAGAGATCCAGTCTGATGATCCAGCTTCAGTCTGTCTCTGAATCTCTCTTTACACTGATCATCTGTACAGATCTGACTCTGATCTCCAGTGATTTCAGCGATGAGAATGTCATTAAAATACCACGTCATTGAATAGTTTGGGTTTTTCATTACACCAGGATCTAAAGTGACAGATTCTCCCTCCTTCACTGACTTCACTTCATTTTATCTCGTTCAGCAGCAGAAACACCTGAAACACAAACCAACAGATGATTGGAGGATTTAAATTTTGGGGGTAATATAACAGGAGAACTGTGGATATGAAAGCGATAAAACACGCTTTATTTACTTTTAGTCTGTAAAACAACATTCATACGCATTTAGTGCTTTTAACACATTTTACATCAAATCTTCTGAAGTTCTGAACAAATAAACACTGAATATATGCATTTAAACAAATGATAATAAAAGGTGGTCAGAGATGATGTAAAATAAATGATATCTTGACTATAACAACTGATAAAACTAACCAATGGAAAATCAAACTGAACTAAATGTATATTTAAATTGTGGTGGAAAAAATTTAATCATAGAGGAAGATTAATTAAGATATATATTTGAGATCATATAGGAGCTAACATGCGTTTCTGCCACGCGGGACACCTTATTTGAGGGCTCTCCTGTACCAAAGGTGTCGGGCAGAACCAATGCTAAATCTGTGTGCTGTGCCTCCTACTTTTACCCTGTGTGGAAAACTACTGAGAAGGATTGTTTACACTTTGGGGGGTATAAGAGATTGCAGCTTCTGTTATGTCTTCAGTTAGCACTCTACAGACATTCAGGATGGCTGTATGACTGTGACTCTTTTCTTGCAAGAAAATAAATCTTTATAAAGACGATTGGCTAAGGTTTGTCTCTTATTCAGTGGTGCAACTGAGAGTTAATTTTTTGCCATGACAAAATCTACAAATTCCACTTTAACAGTAAATGCATTTTGAAGAAATTATTTTTATACTGTATGGGAATTAATATACAGGTAAAGAGAAAATTACTTTTGAATGTCACTGCAAAAAATCTTACTAAACACAATGTCATTAAAACGTACAAGACGTAATGACTTACCATGGACGGTAACACTTAAGATCTTTTCACTGTCACTGCTGCTGCTGATGATCTTCAGTTTATATTCTCCAGAGTCTGTGTTTGTGGTGTTTGTGATGGTCAGAGACCCAGTCTGATGATCCAGCTTCAGTCTGTCTCTGAATCTCTCAGTACCTTCATTACACTGAACATCTGTACAGATCTTACTCTGATCTCCAGTGATTTCAGCTATTCGAGTGTTATTAAAATACCATCTAATCTTCTCTTGTTGGTTTGTTTGAACACCAGTGTGTAGACCGACTGAATCTCCCTCCGTCACTGACACTGACACTCCATGTGGACTAACACTGAAAATACCTGAAAAAGATACAAACAGTTCATTATGAGCCAAACTAAATTACACAACAAGAAAGTGCTGTAAGAAAATGTTTTTCCTCAGATCTTAAAGATTTAACAACCAGCAGAATAGCAACATTGATTTACACATTCACTCATCAGACAAACACACAAGTTCTGATTCATATTTTACCCAGAACCCTCCATCTGTACGATCACACAACTAAGTACTACATTCTACTATCTACTGTGGTGTCGTGCGGCTGCTGTACTTTGCACGTCCCATCCCGATCACATGATTGTTAAATGCACTAGAATAGTATTCAAAGACTTCTGCTACCATGTGCAAAAAACCCACAAATGGCTGAGAACAGACACTGAAGTCTGATGTTGTTCTAATATTAGTATAAAATAATCCAATAAATTACGCCAATTTTCACAGGTGTGTTTAAAGAGTATTTTACAAAGGCTTTAAATGCAGCTCAACCAACTCATAATCAAGGACCAGAACTATCCATTTTATAATTGTATTTAAAGGGTTAGTTGAAGCCATCCTAGGTGTATATGAAGATGTATACTTTATATGAAGAAAATATCCATATTTATAACTATAAACTATAATCACTGGCTTGTAGTAACGGCCAAACGCAAGTCCAGTTCTGGCTGAAGAGTGACCTCTGACCCGTGTTTTTTTTTTTTGCTCCATCCTCTGCGCTTCTGTGTTCGTCAATAAGTCATGGGTCAAATTATCTATATATTGTATGTGAATTAATATACAACATACATACATACATATATATATATATATACACACACACACACACACACACCAAAACACAAAACACTACAACATAAATATCACTAAAAACATTAATGCTGTGATTTATATGTACAAGACTTGCTTTTAAAACATAATGACTAACCATGAACAGTAACAATGAAGATCTTTTCACTGTCGCTGCTGAATATCTTTAGTTTATAAACTCCAGAGTCTGTGGTTCTGGTGTTTGTGATGATCAGAGATCCAGTCTGATGATCCAGCTTCAGTCTGTCTCTGAATCTCTCAGTACCTTCATTACACTGAACATCTGTACAGGTCTTACTGAGATCTCCATTGATTTCAGCAATGCGAGTGTCATTAAAATACCATTTAAATTTCTCTTGTTGGTTTATTTCAACACCAGTGTGTAGAGTGGCTGAATATCCCTCCATCGCTGATACTTCACCTGCACCAACACCTGATGAAGAAATGAACAGTCAATCATAAGCCAAACAAAAAAACAACAGTACACCCCCCTAAGTTTACAGAAATGGTTAGACCCAAATCTTCAGCAGCCAATGACACTGACCCGTTCACACTGATTTTTAACGTGCATTTCACTCGTATTTAATGCATATTTTATGTGTATTTAGCGCGTTAAATACGCATACAAATTTGCGTGTTTTTGGCCGAAATGGGAGGAATCGGACATTGGGGCGAGGATCCGGTGGTGGGGCATAAACTAATCTGTGACTGGACTAAGGATGGCAGGTAGTAGTGATGGTGAGGGTGGGCTTGAGGATATGGATTTAAATGAATGGACGGAAGCACAGAGAAATAAACGAGTTAGGAATAATAGTATAGGAGGTAGTAGTTCAGATGGGAGAGAGGAAGGTAGGGTGGTACGGAGAAGGGAAGCTGAAGAGGAGGGGTTTAAAATAATTTTGAGGTTCAAGGAAGGAAATGATAAGGAAAGTTAGTCCGGTGGCATTGACACGTGGTTTAAAGGAGAAAATTGGCAACACTTTAATGACGAAAGTGTTGGGAGATGGTGGGCTGTTAATCAAATGTAAAGATGAGAAGCAGAGAGAAAAGGCGACGAAGATGGTTAAAGTGTGCGGTAAGGCTGTGGAGAAAGCTAGTTCTTCAGTGGAATGCAAGGAGTCTACTGTCGAATGGTCAAGAATTTAAAGGATTTCTTGAGGGTTTAGAATGTAAACCTGATATAATATGTGTTGAAGAGACGTGGCTTAAACCTAATTTACATTTTGTGATACAGGGATATGCGTCTATAAGAAGGGATAGAGAAGGGGGTAATGGGGGAGGATGTGCTACTTTTGTTAGGCAAGGTGTTTCATATAGAGAAATAGAAAAAGGGAAAGAGTTGGAATATGTAGTTGTTGAAGTGTGGTTAGGGGATGGTAGGTTGGTTATTGTGAATTTCTATAATCCATGTCAGAGGTTGGAATTGGAAAAATTGGAGGCAATAAAGGGATTGGATAATAGAAGAATCATTTGGTGTGGGGATTTTAATGCTCATAGTACTCTTTGGGGGGGGGGGAAAGGACGGATAGGAATGGTTTGATAGTGGAGGATTTGATGGATGGCTTGGGACTTGTGTGTTTAAATGATGGGAAGTTTACAAGGGTTAACTGTAGTACAGGTAATGAGTCATGTTTAGACTTGACATTAGTGTCACAGTCCTTGGCAGGTATTTGTGCGTGGGAGGTTATGAATCAATCAACTGTTGGAAGTGATCATTACCCCATTTTATGTAAAGTAGGTAATGAAAGCAGGGTGGTATTAGAAGATATATCAGAAAGGTGGGTATTTGGAAAAGCAGAGTGGGATACATTTAGAGAGATAAGTGAAACAAGGTTTTAAAAAAGAGCAGGATATAGAAATATTTAATGAAAATGTGAGAGAGGAGGTCATTGGAGCTGCTAATCAGACAATTTTAAGAAAAGAAGCTATGAAAAGGAGGAAGTTAGTTCCATGGTGGAACGATGAGTGTAGTGAAGTAATAAGGAAACGCAATAAGGCTTTTAAGGTATTAAAAAACTCATAATTTCCAACATTTTATAGAATATAAAAGAATGCAAGCAGAGGTTAGAAAGACAATTCAAGAAAACAAAAGGAAGTATTGGAGAACATTTTGTGACTCAATAGGGAGAAGCACACCAATTGAGAAAGAAAATGAGTGGAATAAGACGGGAATGGGGGTACCCAGTATTGGAAAATGCGGGGGTGGTGGCTAGTAAAGATATAGAGAAAGCAGATATGTTAGCTAAAGCACTGGTAGAGGTTCACAGTTCTAGAAATATGTCAGAAGAGGGGAAAAGGGGAAGACAAAAAACAAGTGAAGAAAATAAAGAATTGCTGGAAAGAGAAGAAGAGAGGGATGATGCTACTAATTCTCCTTTCACATTAGAGGAATTGAAACGGTCCATCTTTAAATCAGGATTAACTGCTCCGGGAAAAGATCAAATCTGCTATACCATGTTGGAACATATGTCAGATGTAGTGTTAGAGGTAATTTTACATTTATATAACAAGGTTTGGCAGGAAGGGAGATTACCAGGATGTTGGAAACAAGCAGTTATAGTACCCATTAGAAAACCAGATCCCACCAATCCATCTAACTATAGAAAAAAGAGGGGAAAACATCATCCTGCAAGCTTTTTAAACTCATGATGACCACATTTACGTTCAATTGTATTTATTGTGGTAAATTTTGGCTAGTTGTAGAATTTATAGTAGATAATCAGTTAAGGGGATTGGTTTTTCACTAAAGATGTATATTACACCTGTGGTATGCTGTAGCTATAGTTTCTAACTGTGTTGCTATTTTTCATAAATGCTATAGAACACTTCCACTTCAAGCACTGTATACAATACCACTATGGTAATGCCGTAAATGAATCCTACCTGGCATTGCCTTCTTATAAAATGCCATTTTTATCATAGTAAAAGCTACATATCGTTCCTATTGATTAGCATACATGCTGAAGATTAGCAGACAAGCAGTCGGTTCATTAAATGATAAGCCGTTTCCTCACACAAGCAGTTTATTCAGTGTAATGAATTGATTTCCACTAAATAACTGCCTGGTTTTTCCTGTAGCCGCAGCGTTAGCAATAGCAATAGCAATAGCAGTAGCTAATGGTAATTCTCAGACAGCAAGTAAGATTTAAACAAATAAATGTCTTGCCATGGTCGAGCAAAAGCACACACCGCAAAATACAAACAAGAAATGCATTTATGTCAAATATAAAGCTGATACAAAACACCAACAGGTCAGAAACTTTAGCTTTTATCGCTTTCCTAAGGAGAGACTGTAGCATACAAATCTAAATGATTTAAAGTGCTAAACACACACTGCAAAATACAAATTTCTGTCGAATATAAAACGATTAGATACCTAACAATTGCATCACTTTCGATTTAAAAAGGAGTAACTTATATTAAATATAGAGAGACTGTAAGCCTTCAAATCTTACCATGGTGGAGTAAACACCAGAGCAGTGAGATCCAACTGAAAATATGCTTCATTTTAACCAGTTGATCTGAAATAACCTTAGCAATGATCCATGTTAGGGACGGGCAAATGAAGCCTCCTGAAGCACTGAGGCTTTTCCCTGATTGTTTCGGGAAAAGATTCGAGAAAAGTAGTGTTAAAAACAGTGCCATCTTGTGGTAGGTCAAATGTATAGTTGTTTTATCTATAAAGCACAAATAAAAGCCTTACAATGCTAAATGTTCAGTTTTCTGATTATATAATTCACATATTAAAGTGTGGCAATTCATTAAATGTAACAATTATAATTATAATAATACCAACAGAGTTGTTTTAAATGGTCTCCTCATTGTGAATAACTATATATGTTTTTTTGTAATGAACAATGAAGATTAATAAAAATAAATGTGTCACATTTGTTACATAACATTTTTATTCAAAAATATTAATTGCTCTGCTGTTGAAGGACTTCTTTTTACATAGAATTTCTCCAGCCTTTGAAAAAATCCACTTGTTGCTGGCATGCACAAATATTTTTTTAGCAAGTACATACAAATGAGGAAAAATGACTGCTCTCTCTTTCCAATAAGTTAATGGATCATGCGTTCTGGGCAAAAACGCGTCTTTGAGGTACTTTTTCACTTCTGCTGTTGTATCAGCTGTAGCACTGTGTGTCGTCTGGGTTTCACGGATACGACTATCAAACAGTTCCCATAAACTGTCCTGGGTCTCTGCTGGTGATGATGATGATGGGCCTGATTTTGATACTTGTGGCTCTGAATGAAAATAAAAACAACAATTAGTTACAAAGCATACACTTTGGATGGGATGGGAGAACATAGCTTGGATCAAGCTTGTTCACAAAGACCATGAAACCCTCATCCTTCACCACCATATTAACAAGAGCCTCATCCAATTCCCTCTGTCTGCCTTTTAAAAGAAGATAAAGATAAAAGATGAAACCTACTTTCAGACAGATACATTGAAAAAAATATAGAAATAGTGCACAGCTATTAAGACTGGTTAATTATTTGGAAACCTTTCTAAACAAGTTATGTTTGGTAAAGTTCTCAGACAGAGACGGATCAAACTGAATATGGAACTACAACAATTAGGACAACCAAACTGATGTCTTCACTGGCTGTCGGTGGGTTAATCATATGTAGGCCTATAAATGTTTTTCATTTAATACAGTGGCTAAGTTTGTGATGCGTTATATTGAAATATTCACAGTGAAGCGGTGTTTAACACGAGTGGGACGTTAGTTTGTAGAGGTGGTTGACACAGGCCTAAGCCTATTTAAAACTATGGACTTTCTAAACAGTGTCCCAACACTTTGTGATTTTATATGAATTATTTTTCAAACAATGCATACCTTGCTTAGGTGGCCCAGCAGTGTCAGTAGCAGGCCTAGGTACAGGGGGAATTTTACCATCATCTGCACCCTCCAAAATGGCAGGATGAGTGCTCCTCAAATGGCGCATCATGAAGGATGTATTGTTGCAGAAGACTAGCTGCCTATCACAATACACACATCTCACTTTATTTGGTCTGTCCAAATGGAAATGCTCCCACACCACAGATGTACGGCATCTCTTACATGGAGCCTCCATTTATATATATATATATATATATATATATATATATATATATATATATATATATATACACACTCACCTAAAGGATTATTAGGAACACCTGTTCAATTTCTCATTAATGCAATTATCTAATCAACCAATCACATGGCAGTTGCTTCAATGCATTTAGGGGTGTGGTCCTGGTCAAGACAATCTCCTGAACTCCAAACTGAATGTCAGAATGGGAAAGAAAGGTGATTTAAGCAATTTTGAGCGTGGCATGGTTGTTGGTGCCAGACGGGCCGGTCTGAGTATTTCACAATCTGCTCAGTTACTGGGATTTTCACGCACAACCATTTCTAGAGTTTACAAAGAATGGTGTGAAAAGGGAAAAACATCCAGTATGCGGCAGTCCTGTGGGCGAAAATGCCTTGTTGATGCTAGAGGTCAGAGGAGAATGGGCCGACTGATTCAAGCTGATAGAAGAGCAACTTTGACTGAAATAACCACTCGTTACAACCGAGGTATGCAGCAAAGCATTTGTGAAGCCACAACACGCACAACCTTGAGGCGGATGGGCTACAACAGCAGAAGACCCCACCGGGTACCACTCATCTCCACTACAAATAGGAAAAAGAGGCTACAATTTGCACGAGCTCACCAAAATTGGACAGTTGAAGACTGGAAAAATGTTGCCTGGTCTGATGAGTCTCGATTTCTGTTGAGACATTCAGATGGTAGAGTCAGAATTTGGCGTAAACAGAATGAGAACATGGATCCATCATGCCTTGTTACCACTGTGCAGGCTGGTGGTGGTGGTGTAATTATGTGGGAGATGTTTTCTTGGCACACTTTAGGCCCCTTAGTGCCAATTGGGCATCGTTTAAATGCCACGGCCTACCTGAGCATTGTTTCTGACCATGTCCATCCCTTTATGACCACCATGTACCCATCCTCTGATGGCTACTTCCAGCAGGATAATGCACCATGTCACAAAGCTCAAATCATTTCAAATTGGTTTCTTGAACATGACAATGAGTTCACTGTACTAAAATGGCCCCCACAGTCACCAGATCTCAACCCAATAGAGCATCTTTGGGATGTGGTGGAGTGGGAGCTTCGTGCCCTGGATGTGCATCCCACAAATCTCCATCAACTGCAAGATGCTATCCTATCAATATGGGCCAACATTTCTAAAGAATGCTTTCAGCACCTTGTTGAATCAATGCCACGTAGAATTAAGGCAGTTCTGAAGGCGAAAGGGGGTCAAACACAGTATTAGTATGGTGTTCCTAATAATCCTTTAGGTGAGTGTGTATATATATATATATATATATATATCACCTATAAAATCTATATCTATACAATTCTATATCTCTAACTTATGCTGTGCTATCTGTCACTATCTAACTTAGCCTATATGAATGTGTCACTATATCACTGTCTATAGCCTATCAGTAAATATATCTAATTTAAATCTAGCCTAAATATAACTAACCAAAGCACAACTATAAAATCTCACTTATATCACAAAATCACTGCTATCACAAAAACCCACGAGGTGAAGATGCATTAACTTCACTTTTAAACTTAGATTCATACAGATGTGTGACTGTGTGGTTTGTTCCCGCCCCTTTCAATCAAACGCATGCAGGCTGTGTCCGAAACCTGGAAAATGCTGCCTTCTGAGGACACATTTCAAGGTAGGAAGGCATCAAGACACGTCCGAATCTAATGTTAGCTTCAGTTCCTGTCTCCTAAAATACCTTCATCTGATCGAGTTTTGAAGGCAGCATACATGTATCCTTCCCTGCCTTTGATATCCCACAATCCTGTGCGTTCCATTCTGTGACAGTTGAGCTGGAAAAAAAAGATGCCGTCTGAAAGTTGCGTTTGCTGGTCAGTTTGTGTGTAAATGTACGTTTTTTTTACCAACATTTTCCACTTCTGATGTCATTTCTAGCCACAAATTACTAATGTAGTAATTAAATATGTTTAGTTCTCACCAAAGCTCTCTCTTGCTGTACGTCATTAAAATGTTACACTGCCTTAGAGGTCTGTCCGAAATCAGACCTCTAAAATAGTGTGCCCAACATATGCTGAAATGAAGAGAAGCTTAATGATATTCAGCCTGTAAGTAAAAGTAACACTATCAAATTAGCTTTGATAAAGTACACTGCTCTGTGGCTCATATGCATCCATTTATTCTTTCCTTTAGTTATTCTGCTTGGGTTAGTTTACCCAAAACAATAAAATTCTGTCATTAAAGGGATAGTAATTTACTCTCCCTCAAGTCATCCTAGGTGTACATGACATTCTTCTTTCAGACGAATACAATCAGAGTTATATTTAAAAATGTCCTGGCTCTTCCAAGCTTTATAATGGCAGTGAATGGCAGCCCAAAATTTGAAGACCAAAAAAAGTGTATTCAGCCTTCTGAAGGGAATCGATGGGTTTATTGTAAGAAAACTTATAGACTAAAATAACTAACTTCCGGGAGACCGCCTTCCATATTCAACTTACAAAGAAAGTTTAACACCTCTCGCAGTTCAAAATGCTTACGCTACGTCCGACGTCTTCATCATGCCAGTTACGCTTTTTCCGTGAGTTGAATACGGAAGGCGGTCCACTGGAAGCTAGATAGTTTACTTTATAATGTGTTAAATATGGATATTTTCTTACACAAACCCATTGATTTGCTTCAGAAGGCCTTTATTAACCCCCTGGAGTTAATTGATTACTTTTATAATGGATGGATGCACGTTTTTGGGCTTCAAATTTTGGGTGTTTGTATCCGTCTGAAGGAAGAATGTCATATACACCTAGGATGGCTTAAAGGTGAGTAAATCATGGAGTAATTTTAATTGTTGGGTGAACTGTCCCATTAATTACCCTCATGTCATTCGTTGTTCTTCGGAACACAAATGAAGATCTGTTTAAAGAAATCTGAGAGCTTTCTGTCCCTCCATTGACGGCCTACGCAAAGTCCACTTTCACTTTCATTATTTGAATAGTTAATTTGCAGATCATGTTTATTTTTTATTGTGCATTCCAAGTAATATCAATCAAACTGCTGTTGAGTTGTTTTAAGTAATAATAACTAAAAATGAAGTGAATTGAAAGTGTTTTTTTTTTTTTAATTGTAGTGCACAGACTCTTCATAGTTGTGGAAATTGCTGCTTTGTTTTGCAACGGCAGTGATAGTGTTAACACAGGGAGTTCCGAAGGGGCGGGAGAAAAAGCGAGTGAAGGTGCTGCACTGCAGCCAGTTAATTAAAAAAAAAAAATCAGTTTATCAGTTTTTGCAAACAAACTCTTCATTTAGTGTTTAGCCATCAATCAGTGTAGCTAATAAATGTTGCATGTTAAGAGTCCAGTCTGACCTCGGAAGTGTGACACTTCTTTGATTGTTTTTAGTTTTGATGGATTGATTTAGTACTTTATTTTACTAAAAATCAGGTTTTATCTAGAGAGGAAGTCAAACTGTGAGGTTTATAACAGGAAGAGGCCCTTCACCTACAAAAACACAAATCAAACCAATTGCCACATTCAAGATGTTTGTCCATCTAACAGATCAAACCCTGTTTCTTTAGAAATCAGACCGCAGCAGGTTTCCATTTGACTCCGATGAGCTGCTAGAGTCACACCTCAGTAATGCTGGCAATGTGAGTTTTAACTTTTGTTTTATTTTTTCCATGAACACAATAATTGATATATAATATAATAATTTTACCCATGTAATTCAAAGAGATTCATACAATGTTCTTTTACGTATTTAATATTTAACATCATACAACATTACCAATGTTAAATGATTTTTTTTTTTTTGAAATCCATTATTAAAACATTTAATAAGAGCCAGAAGATTATTTTGATGTAACTACAGGCTATATGACGTGTGTTCAGATTGTGTAAACTATAGGAGGGTCAAACTCATCGTGGGAGGATTCACACCAGCTTGATGATCATCAGCGGATAGTCTATTATAGGTCAGACTTTTCACTGAACTACTGAAGAAAATGTTTCACATGTTTGTATTGTTCTGTTTGTGCTGGTGCCGTCTGACTGGTAAGTTGTAAAATAATTTCAGAACAGCATAACTACTGTTAGTTTTCACTCGGACAGATCAAAACAGAGATAATATTGTGTGATCTGCTTCGCAGTCGGTCTGTGTTTGCCAGAGAATTTTAAAATAGTGATTTACAGGCCTGGACATTAATAAAAATAGCCATCTCTAAAAATGATTGAACAATAATTCTGCTGTAATCATAAACGACACCAAAGTAAGATGAGAAGCAATTGATGTATAATTTCACACTATAGCTGACTTCAGGCTTTGTAAACCAACAGTAGTCTTAATCGGTTCCTGTTCACTCTTCAGGTGTGTTTGCTGCTAAAACAAATGAAATACAGTCAGTGTCAGTGCTGGAGGGAGATTCTGTCACTCTAAACTCTGATGTTACTGAAATACGTGAAGACGACGACATACTGTGGAAATATGGAGCTGAAAAGACTCTCATAGCTAAAATCAGCATTGAGAACCGAATCTTCTCCACATATGATGATGTTCCTGATGGGAGATTCAGAGACAGACTGAAGCTGGACGATCAAACTGGATCTCTGACCATCACAAACATCACAACTGAACATGATGGAGATTATCAACTAGAGATAACTGGAGCAAAACTGACAACTAAAACATTCAGTGTTTCTGTCTATGGTGAGTAGAGATCATTTGTCTCGTCCTTCATGTATTTACAAGTTAAACTCAATCCACAGCATTTGTGACATTGTATCGATCAACACAAAAAAATAATTTAGACTCATTTGGAGGTTACGGTGAGGCACTTGTAATGGACAAATGATTGATGCCAATATTTGGAGATTTTAAAAGAAAACTTCAGAAGCACTTTAGCATTTTTACAGTCATTTTACGGTTTATTAAAAGTTGTAAAATTGGATATATCTTTACACAGAAAAGATTAATATGTGATTTTTCAGACTAAAATCATAACCCACATATTGTTCACATCTTGTAAGTATTTTAACATTTACAGATTTTACAGAATTATTTATACGCTATTAACTTTTTTTTTATTCCGTGGCGGAAACAAGCGTTCATACCATTCAGCGCTTCACTACAACATAATTTTTTGCTTTTCTGGTGGACAAATGGAAATAAATGTTTGTGACAATCAACATTGTCAAAAATGTATTGGACTGAGCTTAACTTAAAATTAACCCAGAATATTCCTTTAAATATTTATAAACTGAAATGTTTCATCATTTTATAGTTTGAGAAATACTCACTGACCATCAACACACTACAGCCAAAATAAGAGAGATGTTTAGATTTATCCATATTTTTGTTTCCCAGCTCCTCTTCCCACTCTTAACATTACCAGAGATAGTTCTTCATCATCATCATCATCATGTTCACTGGTGTGTTCAGTGTTGAATGTGAGTCATGTGACTCTCTCCTGGTACAAAGGAAACAGTTTATTGTCCAGCATCAGTGCGTCTGATCTCAGCATCAGTCTCTCTCTACCTCTGGAGGTGGAATATCAGGATAAAAACACCTACAGCTGTGTGCTGAACAATCCCATCAGCCACCAGACCAGACATCCCAACATCACTCAACTCTGTCACACACGTGAAGGTATGTTGGTGTTGATAATAAGATTGATTAATAAGCTGATCTATCAAGTTACAATGCTGATGTTTTGATCCACATGTGCAATTTTGTCCTTTGGCCAAACCAACAAAAATGCATGAACTTTGTAGGATAGGACAGATAAAACAAGCCCTTCTAAGATAAGACGCATGGAAAGAAAGTGACCCTGATTATATATATATATATATATATTACATTTGGCACCAGTTATAACACATTTGATCAACACCTCCTATAAAGCGGATACTTTATTAACAGCATATAAAGAAGCTAACACCATGTCTACACCAGACACGAGCGTCGCAATGCGACAAAAGCAAAAATGACCCGTTATATTAAGTGATGCTGTCGACACTGGATGCGGCGCAACAACAAATTCCCAACAGTAACCTGACTCCCCTTTCTATTTCTGATGTAATCCTAGTACTTGTGCTACTTTTTAAACTGAAGACCAAAGGGATTTGCAACAGCCTCAAGCTTTTGCGGCGCAGCATGGCATGACAACTGTCGCATCTGGTGTAGACATGGTGCAATGACCAGTTCCAAAGGTTACCCATCCTAATGAAAAATCTGACTAGAGACCAGTTTCCTTAACTTGGTAAAAAATTCCCAGAAGTAACTTTCAGTGATACACTGGACACGGCTTATGCAGAATATCACAAACTATTAAGTTAAAAGGCATAGAAAGAGACAAAAAATGGAAATGGAGGCACATGCTTTGGAGACTTGGGCACAAAAACAACAACATGCTTTTAGTTGGAAACTAGTCTGTCGAAATAAGGATATGCTCAAATTGGGAGGTTCCTTTGGTATTACGGTCACAATATGTATCACCTTATCCAACTACATGGAAATGATCACAGACGAGTGTGTAAAAAAAGGCATCTCAGCGTCGTCTTTTGTTTACAGTGTTTGTAAAACATGGAGCTTCTGTTGATGATTTAGTCAGTATGTATGTTCTGTATTGTACATCAGGAACACATTGGATTCCAACTAAATCGTCAAAATCGTCAAATTCTGGTTGAAAATGAAAAGCAGGTTGACGTCTAAATCCAACATTTGTTTGACGTCAAGCTCTAACATCAGAATGATGTCAAATGTTGGTTGGAATAAGTGGCACACGATTAAATCTCTGAAGATTTTAGCATCTCCACAAACAGCATTACCAGCTTCACTTATTACTAACCAGATTGACTTTATTTCTGTCATACATCTACAGATGTTCTTATTGAGAAGTAACAGAGGTTTAGATGTTGATGATTTGTTGAAAATGTTTAGTTTTAATTTAGTCAGCATTATGGTGATCAGTGTTCACTTTAGTTGGGGAGTTTGACTCTTGACTTTGTAACATTAGTTTTTTTCTGCCTGCTGTAACCGTGTTTGTAGGCAAGAACGGCAATAGAAAATGTGATCGGATGATGTTGGCTACTTGTTGATGATAAAGATATAATCATCATATAGTGATCTGATTCACTGATGTCATCCAGAATCGAATCTATTGATACATTATAATTATGTATTAATTATAGCAAGCCTTCTACAATATGAAATCCACCAGTGTTTTAGAGATTTAAAAAAAAAAACATTGTAAACAGTGAATCAGACCATTACATAATGATAATATATTTATCAGTAACCAACATCACTTGTTCTTGCCATAAAAAAGCACAATTACAGCAGCCAGAGAAAAAATAATTCTTATGTCAAGAATCAAACTGCCCAACTAAAGAAAACACTGATCTCCATAATGGCGACTTCATTGAACATTATCAATTGTCACAGTGTTTTTGGGGTTTTGGTCATGTTTCATGTTAGTTTTTGTTCACAGCCATGTTCACTGTCTATGTTTCTTAGTTTGCCACATTCCCTGCCATGCACTTTCTGGTTTTGTCATGTGTTCCTTTGTCATGTGATTCCATGCCCTCATGTGTTTGTGTCATGTCATTGGTTCATTGTCTCGTCAGTGTTCACAGGTGTCCCTTGTCTAGTCCATGTGAATTTAAGCCCTCATGTTTGCCATGTGTCCTGGTCGAGTATTGATTGTTTGTTAACCTGCTGTTGGTGAGTTTTTGTCAAGTCTGTTCATAGTCAAGTCTGTTCATAGTCAAGTCTGTTCATAGTCAAATCTGTTCATAGTCAAATCTGTTCATGAGTCAAGTTTGTATCAAGTCAAGTCTGTGTCAAGCCAAGTCTGCTCAAGACATTGTGTGTCTGGTATCTGTTCGCCTTGTAAATAAAACTGCACTTGGGTTCATCAAAGCTTGCCTCCAGTGGATTGTTCATTACATCAATAAAACATCAACATCTAAAACTCTATTAATTCCCAATAAGATCTTCTGTAGATGTATGACTGAAATAAAGTCAATCTGGTTAGTAATGCGTGAAGCTAGTAATGCTGTTTGCAATGTCTTCCTGACTTTACATGGATGTCCAGTGACCACTGGGTTGAAGCTCGACGCCAAACAAAGGTTGTGTTTAGATGTCAACCCGATTTTCATTTTCAACGTCTGACCGATGTTGGAGTCTACATCTTGTGCCTACTGGGTGTCTAGAGTATGCAAATGTGCTGTTAGTTGTTTTCACAAAAAAGCAAGCAGTTCTTTTGGAAATGATACAGAAGAAACACTTATTAACTTATTAGTGAGAGAACTACAAACAGTACACCTATAGTCAGTACATCTATCTGGTTTGCAAGCTCAGAGAGAGCAACCTGGCATTAAATTAAAACAAGAAATGTCTTAGGTCATTCCTTTCACAATGTTTTTTCACCAACTAGGGCTGAAAAAACTGGTCAGCTCGTGCTGTTTACACCTGGTATTTTAGTCTCGTTCACCAACCACCTCTGTCCTGATTTCTTTGAGGGAAGGGGCAGGTAATACAGGCTTTTTCAGGTTTTTTAATCTAATGGACGAAATAAGAATAAGTATTTGTGGCTGTTATAACGCATGTTATGTCTACACCACGAAAGCAATCTGTTTTAATGCGTTTTCGAATACCTCTGGAAGTGGTCAAAAGGACAAGCTCAAAACGTTTTAGATCCGTTTACACCTGTATTTAACGTTGTCCACTTGTGATCCACTTGACGACCAAAACATATCATAATGCCAGGTGTAAACGGGGCCTTAGGAAGAAAAATAATCTGACATAGATCAAAGCAAAGAACAAAACATTATGCTAGTACCATTCCTATTGGTACTGGATTGATTAATGAAAAAAAGGTAGATATTTAGGGTTTTTGTTTTTGCATTGTACTCCTGAGCATGTTTACAAATTTCTATTTTTATTTACATTTATATATGTATATGTGCAGTATGTATCATTATTTTTTTGGTATTGTATTCCTGAGCATGTTTTGTATATATGTATTCATCTGTTTTTATACTTTTATTTGTAGTCTTTCTAATGTACTTTCTGCATTAATTCAGTCCTAGTACTGCTAGGCAGAAAAGTAATTACACTTCAAACATAGAGTTAGCTGTAGGTCAGGCGGACAGATTCACTCACACTAAAGGCTCATTTTGTCCATTACAGATCAAGGTCTACCTTTATTGTACGTAGTGTTGATCTCTGCCGCTGGATCTCTGCTGATTGTTGCTGTAGCCGTGATGTGCTGCATCTGCAGGAAATGTAGAAAAACAGGTCAGGAGTGCAACAAATTCATCCGTATAAATATTTTTTTTAAGACAGAAATTTCAATATAGTATTGAAACTTTGTCGTTTTAACACATCTGTGGTTATTGTTAATGCAGTCGAGGCCCGGGAGGAAGACAGAACGGATTCAGAATTGTGTAAACCAACAACACATACAAAGGTACGAAGTTACAGGAAGTTGTTGCAGTCAGTTAGTGTGGTTGAAGTTTGCAGCATCAGACAGTCAGTGAACAGACATGTGTGGTTTATCGACTCAACCATCATTATTACCTTCAGTAGGGAGCTGATCAAAAGCAGTTTTTTTAATGGTATTTACACTAAGCCTATATGGGTCACTATTTGCACCTCTGTGTAAGTTTTTCCATTTTGCAGACATAAAAAAAACATTAGTACAAATCAAAATATTAGCACATAGATTTATTTATAAATGTACAAATGTATTAAAATGTATTGTTATTGTCAGTATATGGTCTGTGTTATGCTGTGTTCACACTGAATGCGAATTGAGCGTCTGGAGTCAATGTAAAGACGCGTTGACACGCGTCTGGAGGTCCTGCGGCGCGATAGACGCGTTTAGCACAGCGCGATGGATGCGATTTCGCCTCATACACTCGTCCAGTTCGCGTGAAAGAGGCATATTGAGCATCTTACGCGATATATGCGAGTGATTTTATTTGGTGCTTTTTGTGCATTTGCGCGTTTGAAGCGAATTCGCATCTGACGCCCCGAGTTGAAAAATCTGAACTTTGGCATCTGTTCGCGCCACGTTAACCAGTCAGGAGCCTGCTTGTGTGGTAAACGGGGGCAGGCCCACCCGGAGTCACTCATTCAAAACAGTGGCTGTGTTTAAGGATTTGGCACTTATTCTGGACTGAAAGTTTGAAGGACCTTGCCGTATTGTTGCATTATTATGGTATGACAATGATGACAATTGTTGTTACTGTTCTTTCATGCACGTAATAAAAAAAAATTAAATAAAAAAGTTACACATTCAACATGGAGGAACAACTGATAATGGCAGTGAGCAGTCATGAATCATGGAGCGAGTGTCACGGAGGAGGTCCACTTAAACAAAGTCCAGATCTGATCCTCTTTCGTCTTGCACTGTCGTCACTCCTCTCATCCCTCCGGAGCTCCTCGAGACCGGTGTGGTGCACAGGTGACACTCATTAACACTTGTGCCACTGGCCTCGCTCTGTTCCCACAGCTCTCGGCCCCACCCTGCTTGCCACAACATATAATCCATCCATTAAAAAAAATGTATAGTCTTAAAGTGCGTGTCCACTGTGAGCGTTTTCAATTAATTTTAGTCAATTTATTAATGGTAGTTGAGTGTTGTCTTGCTCTGTCAGTCTTGTGTCTACAACGGTGTATCATTTGACTGAACTAGATCACTCCTCTTATTAGCAATGGAGTTGTTGCATCGTGATGCATCTTTAGTTTATAGACTATTTCTATTTTTGCTTGTGATGTGATCTGTGGCCTAAATGAACTTTTGTTTAAAATCACATGTATGTGGTTTGTTATTTTTAAATAGCCTTAACCCATACAAAATCTAATGTTATAGAACATGATTTTCATTGGACAGAAAGTAGGACACAGAGTTGTTACTCATGTTTGCTGTGCTGAAGTCTGTCCTGGAGCTAAACGCAGCTTTAGCAGCCATTGGTTTCTTTGTAGACGTGCTGCAACAAGTGTCTTTGCTGTTGCTTTAGTGTGAAAGACAATCATTCTCAGAGCAGAAGCTGTCATGACAAACCTGCAGAACTTAACCTGTTTGATGATTCAATGTTTTTAAAAGTCATGATTGATGTCATTTCCTCTTGCTGCTCCATGTTTGTATCTGTTCTGCAGTAGTAGTTTTTCAAAACAAAACTAAACAAAATTGTCTGTATTTGTAGATTAAGCTTTGCACAGAGAAACCTAAGTCAGTCTGCTTATAATTTCCAGTCGCATCAGCAGGTTCCTGATTTAATTAATTTTTTTCTTGCAGAAATCAAAGACGGATGCTGTATACGAAAATGTCCCCAAAACACGATGATCAAATACTGTACTGGAAATAATGTTAGAGCTCATACAGGACAATACCTCACATTTTTGGTTTTATTCACATTAATTCTATGGCAGGATGTCTATATTTGTTTTTGCTCGTATGCAGATAAGTTGTTATTGTATTGTTTTAGTTTAATTTAGTGGTGCTCTAATAGCATCCAGAAACTAAAATGTTCTATTTTTATCTTATTACATGGAAATGTATCTAACTTTAATTATTAAACATTATTCTACCCTTCACCATGCTCCTTTGTCTATTACTGTTCTTTTTTGTCTTTGGTTTACAATATCTAACACACACACACACACTGCTAGATATTCGGCAAATGTTCTCTTTAAGAATATCGCTCTTTTTCATGCTGTCATGCTAACGGACTAATAATAACACACCTTACCTGATCATTGCGCTGCCTTCTATTGCCCGTTTGAACAATAATACAGTTAAACATAGATTATAGCTGTAATTGCCACCACCAGAACAACAACACATATTCCTGCGAGAACCTGAAGACAGACCTGAATAGTGATAATATCATCATTACAAGTGGTCATGGGGTGCCTCCAGGACAGGTTTGAAAACCACTGCTCTACATCATGGGTCTCCAAACTCGGCCATGGAGGGCCACTGTCCTGCAGAGTTTAGCTCCAACCCCAAATAAACACACCTGAACCAGCTAATCAGTGTCTTACTAGGCCCTAACAAGACACTCATTAGCTGGTTCAGGTGTGTTTAATTGGGGTTGGAGCTAAACTCTGCAGGACAGTGGCCCTCCAGGACCGAGTTTAGAGACCCCTGCTCTATATAGTGAATCGGCCCGTTGCTACTAATATAATAAAATATAATATAATATAATGCTAGTACGTATATGCTTTATATAATCTATTTAGCGCACTCTGGTTCAGTGCAGCGGTCTAACGCTCGTCAATGTCAAAATGTTTAGCCAATCAAATCGAGATTTAGCCTACTGTTCACAGAAAACTGAGCTTGCGTCGTGGCCATCATTTGCATCACATGTCCATTATTTTTCTAATAATTCAATGGCACACCGTCAATTATTGCATAACATTACCTTACGTATAGGATATGCCTTTGAGCATAGCATAGGAAAAGCTCTGGTCCAGATGTAGCTATATGGGATGCTTGAGGCCTGCTGCAGAAGCCAGCAGTGGTTAACCTGAAGCTTCCGACTGCACGCCCACTGAAGCTAAGCAGGGTTGAGTCTGGTTGCTGCTAGAAGAGGTGTTAGTGAGGCCGGCAGAGGGTGCTGCTCATCCTGCGGTCTGAATGGGTCCTAACACCCCGGTACGGTGTTAATAAACCATACTGTAAAAAGGCACCTGTGTGGTTAATATAAAGTAGTCCTAATATCACACACCCCCTAATACCACCATTATGGTGATCAGTGTTTGCTTTAGTTGGGCACTTGACCCTTGACTTTTTAACATTTTTCTCTGCTGCTGTAACTAACCAGGGGCATGTTCAAGCTCAAACCAGTGCGCAACTTTTTGCTACGGATTCCGTGTTGAACGATATGTTTCCTGGAAACAGTGTGCAACGGGTTTTGAGATATGGTTTCTCTTGTTTGGTGGGTGTGTCAAAAATATCAGCCCAATCAGTAGCAACATGTATATAAACCACGTGGTGTTAAAGAGACACTGATTAATATAGCATAAAAATACTATACATATTTATATATTTTGCTATTGTATTGTGGACTGACACTTTCATAAACTTTATACTCCTCTGATTATATGATGGTAAATTTTACAATATCATAGCACAACAACAGTGACCAGCAATAATGATAAGCCTAATACTCACAATAAAAATAATAAGGTAATATAGATCATAACACAGTCTCTGAGGTAAGAGACCTGAAATGTTTGTCTTTTCATCCTGAAATGAGAGGCAATGTTGGATGACAATAAATAGGAACCAGAGTTTCCACAAATCCCTTTACTCGATTGGGATGTTCTCTTTTATTCTGGATGGCAAGGGCAGTGACTGTAACGTCGAGCATATGTTGCAGTATTAATCATCAGAAAAGGGTGTTCAATGCAGCACCGTTAGCGTTTAAAAAACGTTTCTCAAAGTTTTGTCGGGGCTGAATGCAGCCCAGGTGTTGTTTTGACATATTGTGTGGTGTTATCTCTGATTTCATTCACAGCCTAATCTCTGACTTGTGGTGAATTAATTTTACATTATTGTTTGTTGCAGCTCTGTGATTCTACATCATAAGATTCAGCATTGCTAATATAATAAAATAATTCATTTTAAAAAGTTGTTTTGCACAAAAAGGTTGGAACTACTTTATCCGCTAGACACACACAGACATTAAGAATCAGCAAAACAACAAAATCAACCAAATAGATACAGATTGATTCTCAATAGCCTATCTCAACCCAATCTACTAAAAAGCCACAACAACAACAAAAAAAAAAAACAGCAAAAATAATAGCAAATGTAGAAAACAGTAAGACTGTTTAGCTGCGTAATTTATTCATGTTGCATGCTGGGAGATGGAAGAGTTTTGTACTATGCTGGTACTGAACATGCACTGCAGCATGGAGCTTTTCATTAGATTGTCCCCGTTCTTGAGATTCATATGCTGATTATTGATGTCTGTGTGTGTATGAATAATGCTGTGTAGTTTTTGTGACCACTAGATGGCTACATCAAGCACAGTGTTGAAAGGTTCTGAGTAATGAATCATTTTGCGATTCTGTTGAGAGGAAACTCAAAGTGCTTCACAAGGCTTTGTTTAACCATCACTATCTCTATGATGGCAACTCATTCAACATTCCAGTTAGTACATTTACATGAACACTTAAACTTGAAGTTTTACAATCCATCCCCAACTTAAACACAGGCTCTACTGTTCACCAGTAACCAATATAACAGCAGATTAAATACTAACACACCTCTCCCTATATTAATCTTGGACGAAAACAACAACAACAACAACAAAAACCCAACATAAATACTTAATTTCAACGTATTCTCCTTATGCAGTCTGATGCAAAGCATGCTGGGAACTAGAACTCTACTGCACTCATCAGTATAAGTTCAGCTTATTCTAATCAGTTATTGACTTCACTAAACTTTTTAAAAGTGAAATTGAGCTTTTAGTAATATTTGAGTGAAATAAACATTTAATTGTGAGAAACCCCCCCCCCCCCCCCAGCACTCCCCCCACTCCCCATCCTGAGCAGCTCTGTGGCAGCAGTGGAGTCATCCAGGTTCCTGGGCACCACCATCTCTCGGGACCTGAAGCGGGACAATCACATTGACTCCATGGTGAAAAAGGCCCAGCAGAGGTTATACTTCCTTCGTCAACTGAAGAGGTTCAATCTGCCACAGATGACAGTTTTACGCAGCTGTTATTGAGTCGGTTCTGTGCAGAACTGTCTGGTTTGGATGGGTGTATGCATGTACCCAGAGCTCCTGGAAACAGTTTGCACACATTCATTCTGATTTGGTTATTGTCCCGTTCAGGTTTCATAATGTGACACATGCAAACAAACAAATTCACTCATCAGACAAACTTACATGAGTCTCATGGACGATTTGAACACCACAACCCACATCCTTCACAACCTCATCCCCAAGCACACATGCAGGTGCATTCATGCAACAAAGTAGTGATCACAGTGCACAGACCCTTAGACCCTGCTGAATATAATGCTTTCAAAAGGCAGGGACATTTTTTTAGACCACATGTTTTTATTGTAATACTTACACTTTGATTCTTGCACAGTAATGTAAAATATATCAGTGTCTTTAGTTTTGGATGCATTCATCTGATACAGGTTATGTAGAGTCATTCACCACAGGAGGGGCCTACTAAAGCCTTTAGACGATCCCATTTATGTTACAACTGTAAGTCAGCAGAAGAAGTGTTAAAGGCCACCATGTTTTTTTGGGTTTTTTTTTAACAGGAAGTATACATTTCACACAGTCTCTTATTTTCCACTGAGAGTTTTCTAAAAGCTCTCATTATACAGTATACAATTCTTTCACAATAAACTATACATGGGGTTTTCACACTTGAAATTGTTAATCATGGCTCATTATAAACTCTGGGCAAACGGAATTCTTGGTGTTTCACACTGCTCATAATTTACCCGGAGTTAACAATCTTATTTGCAGTGTCAGTGTCACTGATTGGATGAATGCACCATGCGACCTGCGCTTTGTGCATCACTTAATTACATTTTTCCGACTGTAGGCTACTATCAATTTATTTCCGGACTGTGTTGGTAAGAATGAAGCGGTCTCTTCTTCACTCCAGTTGACGCATTTTTTTTAGATTAGATTAGATTCAACTTTATTGTCATTACACAAGTACAGGTACGAGGCAACGAAATGCAGTTTGGGTCTAACCAGAAGTGCAATAGCAGCAAGTGCAGGACATGAATATGTACTGAATAAATATGGACAAATATGGACTGAATAATATTTTCCGTCGCCGTTTGACATTTTATCTCCTCAAACGCTGAAACTTCTGTTATTATCCAGAGAAACAAGCGCACAGCCACCGTAAAGGCCATGATACACTCATAGCACACGCCTACCTATCAGGTAGAATCTGCAATATCTGTTTGCTGGCTTCCATGGCTGCAATTAATAGTTGTCAGTCGCGGAGCCCACAGAACTGCAGCCTGTCAATTTTCCATCTTAAAGACAAAACTATGTGAACAAGATGCATTTTTTGGGCACTTGTGATCCATATACAGCACCTGCAGTATTTCAATCACATTTTTAAAACGCTTAACGTGATAAACACTTAGGGTGTGATGCACCAATAAAAATTTAATTAAGCATAGTTAAATGCTAAATAAATTATTTGTTGATCTGTGCTTTATTTTAAATCATGTTGTGTTGCACCACTTCATTTTAAACACAGATTAACTACGTAGAAAGACCGTAAGAATTAAACGTCTGATCAGGCAGGTGGAGGGTGAACCTTAAATGGCCGTAATGTACTAAAACAGTGATATTAAAAGATCAAATTCAGTTTACACCTTTTTGATGATGCATAGTACTATATAGAGGCGAGTAGCTGAGCCAAGTAAAGAAACATGAGTTTTCTTTAATGGTTTTCGATGGAAAAAAACTCTTTATGCTTTATTATAGTCAAAAAAATACATACACCAACTTTAAGCGCAGTGTTAAAATCCCTATAGAGTGCACTTTATAGGCTATAGAATCTTTGATGGGTTCCCATTGGATCATTTTATGGATTTAGTTTTAATTAATTTAGTCTTTTCCATAATAAAATAAATGACATTTTACGCATGTAAATGTCAGAGAATATGTCAGCATATTCTATTGCTTTTCTGCCTTTTCTCATCATGGTCTGTTGTTACCATAGATGAAAGCAGGACAGGAAGAAGCCCCTCACGTACAAACTAAACATACACACTCTGAATGCCCACTGTCATGCATGAGATGTGTGAAGACCCTAAAGATCAAACCGCAACACGTTTCAGTTTGACTCAGAAGCTGATCTGTGAGTGTCAGTGTATATTTCAGTAAAACTTGAGACCTTCTACACTTAAAAAAAAAAAAAATGGTAACCAGCAATTGTTAAATTAAATAGCTAGTTCTACCTGATTTAACCCATAAAGATAGTTTTGTAGTTGGTATAAATTAATGTATAGTTGGTTCAGCGATCTTAAAATATTCTTAACTTGAATAAAGCCAGTTCATTTAGATGTTGCCATTTTTAGGTTACCCTTCTTTCAGTTGCTTGTGGTACACACAACCATTAAAATGTAGTTAATCCAAAATTCACACAATATTCTTTTACTTTTAGCTAGTTAACACAGTCAGACAACGATATCTAACAAAAACTATTAATATGAAATTATAACAATGAAGGTTTTCCACAAATAAAAACATTACGAACATTTATATGTAACTATAACGTGTTTAGTGTGTGTATGTGTGTGTGTGTGTTTGTGAACAACGAGGGTCAAACTGTGTCGTGGGAGGATTCACACACTGCGTTTTGTTTTTGGCAGATAGTTTTACTAGATCAGACACTGAACAACTGAAGAATTATGTTTCACATGTTTGTTGTATTTTGTTTGTGCTGGTGGCGTCTGATTGGTAAGTTTTAAATGCATTTTTACATCTTCATTTCTTTCCATTACAGAGTAGTAAAACCGATGCTACTGTTTAAATATGTAGAAATATAATTTTTTTAAATTTTAATATTTAGTATTTTCATCTGCTGCGTTCAAATCTCGCATTGTTCTACGTTGTTCTTAATTTCAAGGATTACAAAAGCAAATTCTCTCTTTTCAAACAAATCATTACTTCCGCAGTAATCTTGAACAACTACAAAAGTCATGGAAATTCATTAGTCAAAAAAGTATGGAAACCCTGAGTGAGATTCAGTTTTGTCTAATGATTTATAATGTAACTTAACATTTAGTTAACTCTACAGAAGATAAATATTGGTTCACACATCAATCTGTTCATATATCTCACCTCTCACTGTTTTTTTTGTGTCTCTGCTGCTGTTTTTTTAATTCATATTTAAACATTACAAACTGAGTTCAGACTTTGTAAAACATTAGGAGCCTTAATCTGTGTAAAATCTGTGTGTTCTCCAGGTGTGTTTGGTGAGTCGGTGTCAGTGATGGAGGGAGATTCTGTCACTCTGAACAATGACCTTTCTGAAGTAAAACATGAAGACATACTGTGGAATTTTGGAGCTGAAAAGGACATTTTAGCTGAAATCAATAGAGAGACTGGAATTTCCTCCACATTTGATGATGTTCCTGATGGGAGATTCAGAGACAGACTGAAGCTGGACGATCAAACTGGATCTCTGACCATCACAAACATCACAACTGAACATGCTGGAGATTATCAGCTACAGATAACTGGAGTGAAACTGACATCAAAAACATTCAGTGTTTCTGTCTATGGTGAGTAGAGATCTTTCGTCCAAACGTTCACATATTCTTGTTTTATTAAAGGAATATTTTAGGGTCAATACAAGTTAAGCTCATGTTAATGTTGATTACCACAAGAATGACTTTTAATTACACCCTCATTTTCTTAAAAAAAGAAGCAAAATTCAAGGTTACGGTGAGGTGCTTACTGTAAAATGGAAGTCAGTGGGGTCAATATTTGGAGGATTTAAAAGTAGAAATGAAAAGCTTCTAATTGAATAAAAACACTTTAATTTAATTATTCTCTTGTAACATGTATTATTTGATCTGTCTAAATTATTCATCAAAGTTCAAAGCTTTCTCAAAGCGACAAAGTTAATAAGTGATATTTCACACTAAAACCATGTAAACACATCTTGTGTCTAAACTGTTGAATTTAAACATTTACAGATCGGGCCTATTCACTGGCATTGTAAGCACCTTGACTGTAATCCAGATTTCATTTTTTAAAGGAAATGAGGAACAGGTGGAAAATAATTTTTATTGTATTTAACATTATCACACAAAAGCTGCTGATTGAGTGCAACTGAACCCAGAATATTCCTTTAACTATTTACATATTTAAATGATTAATCATTTCAAAATTTAAGATGAAGGAAACATTTAATGACCGTCAACACACTATGCCGAAAATAAGATTAGATTTATCCATCATTCATTCGTGTTTTCCAGCTCGTCTGCCTGTTCCCAATATTACCAGAGACTGTTCTTCATCATCATCATCATCATGTTCACTGGTGTGTTCAGTGGTGAATGTGAGTCATGTGACTCTCTCCTGGTACAAAGGAAACAGTTTATTGTCCAGCATCAGTGTGTCTGATCTCAGCATCAGTCTCTCTCTACCTCTGGAGGTGGAATATCAGGATAAAAACACCTACAGCTGTGTGCTGAACAATCCCATCAGCAACCAGACCAGACATCCCAACATCACTCAACTCTGTCACACATGTGCAGGTACGGCAGCACGGCTGATATATGTGTTGATTAACCAAGCGGATCTTTCATGTTATACTGATGTTTGATGGTGTTTGTTGTTGAACAGACAGACAGATTCATGGCTCATTTTGTCCATTGCAGATCAAGGCCTACCTTTATTTTACATAGTGCTGATCTCTGCTGGATCTCTGTTGATTGTAGCAGGATTTGGGATCTTCTGGATCTACAAGAAATGTAGAAAAACTGATCAAGAAGGCAAGTGTTACAAAGAAGCATTATAACAAATAATACTTTAAAATTAATCTCCAAGTACTTTGATTGATTGATTATCATTTAATCAATTGTAGTTAACACCCTATATTTCCTGTTTATAAAAAGAAATGGAAAATAATAATGTGTAGTTATTTGGTTTGGCTGTTCCTCTGGGTTACACATTAATGTCAGAATACATGTCCATGTCTATATAATGACAATGGGCATCAACATGTCTCATTCGCACAAAAACACAGATTACGCAAACTGCATCAAAACACACTGGAAACACAGAAATGCTAATTGCATTAATTCAATAGTAAAAACAGCGTTCCCCACACTTTACGAACATAATATTACACGTGCAAGCAGAGCTCCACTGACGTTCCAGATGTTACACTTAAATTACATTTCACCATACAAAGAATGCAAAGGAATTTACCTTTATTAAACATCTGGGTTTGATTTACTTAGTGTGTGATAAAGGTAAAATATCAAATTAAATTTGTAAATGACATTTAAAAAAACTGCAGCATTAAACATTTAACTAATTGTTTGTATGAATAGTTTAGCTTTGACAGCCCTAATAACATGTTTTGAAGAAACAGATCTAGTTAAAGGGATAATTCACCCAAAACGAAAATTAGCCCATGATTTACTCGCTCTCAAGTCATCCTAGGTGTATATGACATTCTTCTTTCAGACGAATACAATCTGAGTTATATTAAAAAAGTCCTGGCTAATCCAAGGTTTATAATGGCAGTAATTGTTTTTGAAGTCCATAAAAAATGCATCTGTCCGTCAAATAACGTGCTCCACATGGCTCCGGGGGGTTAATAAAGGCCTTCTGAAGCGAATCGATGTGTTTGTGTAAGAAAACTATCCATATTTAAAACATTACAAAGTAAAGTTCTAGCCAATCGCCTTCCGTGGAAAAGTGTTGAAAGTGCCTTCTCGCATTTCAAGATGCTTACGCTACGTCTGACGAGCGCACCTGGTAGCGTAAGCCTTTTGAACTGCAGAGGCACTTTCAACACTTTCCATAAATTGAATACGGAAGGCGATCGGCCGAAAATTTGCCTTATAAAGTTTTAAATATGGACAGTTTTCTTACACAAACACATCGATTCGCTTCAGAAGGCCTTTATTAACCCCCCGGAGCCGTGTGGAGCACGTTATTTGACGGACAGATGCATTTTTTATGGACTTCAAAAACAGAGCAACAATTACTGCCATTATAATGCTTGGAAGAGCCAGGACTTTTTTAATATAACTCCGATTTTATTCATCTGAAAGAAGAATGTCATATACACCTAGGATGACTTGAGGGTGAGTAAATCATGGGCTTTTATTTTCATTTTAGTGTGAACTATCCCTTTAAGACTGCGTTTTGTTGTTTTAATCCATCTATTATTGCTGTTGAAACAGTTCAGACACTTGATGACGAGATAACTTACACTGAGCCAGTCTTCTACAAAAGAAATGCACATAAATCGGTAAGACAATTTATTCCTGTTTCGTGTGTCTCTGATCCATCACACACACCAGCACCATATCAAATAATTATAAAAGCCTCATTTTTATCTTTATCAATAGGCCTAATTTTATTTTGTTCAATCCATTACATCTTTATACAATTCAATATATTTGTTAGTGTTGCCCATTATGACTAACATATCTTGTGTACACAAACTCCAAACAGGCTGAGGAAAAATGGTTTAGAAATACTTTTAAGTCTTCTGTTTGAAATGCACGATGTATTGAGCAATAACCAGTATTGGCCGATAAAAGCATTTATTTCCGATGATCAGGGCCGATTATATCCTGTCAATCAAAAGGGGGCGGAAAAATGTGTCTGACTGCAATCTCTATTGTGTTGAATTAAGGGCTGTCGAAGTTAACGTGACAATGCATTAACAGTTAAAAAATTGCGACATTAAAGCAGGCTTTATTTGACCTGTAGTTGAAGTCCACGGTTTTCCCCAAACCCACACATTATTTGTAGCGCACATCTCATCCAATAATCGCTTTGTTATTTGTTACTTCTGATAAAAAACAAAGGCTCAGCTTTCAAATTCTGTCCATTTTATCACAAAATTCAAACAATAAATGGATTTTTGATGCTCTTAAATGTGACGTGACAGATTGCTGACTCAGTACAAGCGGCAGCAGAGTGCAAATCCACCAATTTAATACAAGATATAGCATGAAAAACGTGCATGAACATCAAAAGGTATGTTGAAAGATACAGTGCAACTTGCCGAAATGTATCATGTCTTATGTGATCTCTCAGTCTGTGTTTTATCCACAGAAAGGTGTGAATAAAACAGCTTGTGTGCTGTAGCTGTAGCTATTGACTCTGCAGAAAGTTGGCGTCTTCTGCGCACTGTGCACCTCAGCATGCGCTGACCCCACTCTGTGATTTTACATGGCCTACCACTTTGTGGCTGAGTAGCTGTTGTTCCCAATTTCTTCCACTGTTATAATACCACTAACAGTTGACCGGAATGGACTTATCGCACAGGTGGCAACCTATCACGGTACCACGCTTGAGTTCACTGAGCTCCTGAGAGCGACCCATTCTTTCACAAATGTTTGTAGAAGCGTCTGCATGCCTAGAGGCATCTTTACACAGCCGAGTTAAGGCTGCTTAAGGCGGCTCTGTGTCTGCTCAAAATTCGGTGTAAAGATGCAATGCCGCATTAGCCCCGCCCACAACATTTGAGTTCGGGAAGTTCGGTCTGGACTTGATCGGTTGTGGAGTAACTATGCCTGAACAGAAGCTGTTCGGACCAATCAAATTGTCAGGGCAGGCTTTATACGATGATTGACAGATGATCAACAGTAACGTGATCATCCACGTCATCAAAGAGCGTTTGGGTTGAATTCGTTTACTAAATGGAGAACTTGTTCGTATATGCATTCACCTTTACTATTTCTCTTAAAAATGATGATCGTGTTGGTACTCCGTGTATCCTTAAATTCTTTTTACAACACTGGCAAAGATCGTTTACACTCATCTTCTTCTTCTACTTCTTCCAGCGCGCGTGCAGTTGAGTTCTGTTGACAACTATGCGTTAGTGATGCGTCGTTCATGAACGATCTGTTCTTTTTGAACCAATCTTAAATATGACTCGGGAACAAAGAGTTGTCTCAGAGAGCGATTTGTTCATTTCGTTGACCCCGCATGTGCTACATGCCATCGGTTCTGTACAGGATCTTCTGCATTCAGCCTATGGGGCTGTGAGTTGGTGAACGAATGACTCGAACACGAAGACTCGAGAGGTGAACTAATCAATTCTGTTTTTGGGACTGCATGCATTGCATATGGGGCTGTCACGGCCCAGATCAGACACTGATGACGGAACTAACGACTCGAACCCAAAGACAGGAGAGGTGTACTAATCTTTCCAGGGAACAGACGTGATTAAATGTGAAGTGACAAAAGAAAGAACGACTCGGATTCGGAGGTGAGGTTAACTAACAGACTGCATAGCCTGAAGACCCAGCTAAGCAACTAATGAATCATTTCTTTCTTAAAGTTTGGCCTTGGCTGCATTAGCTTATAATTAATTTTTTATTCCAAATGTGATCAACGTTTGCATAAGTACTAGATGTGTTGGGGAATTTAACATGTGACGTTTTAATTATATTCTGCTGAAATGAACGAAATGACTTGGAAAAAAGATTTGTTCATTTTGATGAACGAGATTCAAAGATCCGAGTCCGTAAAATGATCCGAACTTCCCACTACTACTATGCGTCGCTCAACATACGTCACTTACTCCGTTGCTCTGATTGGTTGTAAGTCTATCCAATTGAGTGCAGAGGCATTTTCTGTCCTGGTTCAGTTGAAACACGCCCCATAATCACAGCCCAATGGAGCAGTATCAGACTCATATTCTGACTAGAATTGAGTATGACAACGTCAGGCTAGTGATTTTACAGAACAGAAATGTAATAATTTAACAAACAGTAATTCTACCATCAAGCAGTGTTGTTCTGAAGCAACATTTAGCAGAAAGGTTGCCATACACAAATGCAGTGGCACAGTAAGGCCACATTTACATTACGTATTTCAAGTGACCCAATTCTGAGGGATTTTTTTTTTTATCCCTCCCATATGGCAGAGATGTGGATTCATATGTGGAAATTAATCTGATATGAATCTGATACAGTGCGAGTTGTACGTCATTGAAAAGTGATGGTGGCGAATGACGTCAACTCATGTGGACACCAACCGCGATCACATGGCTCTTTTCAATGGCCTAATGGATGACAAAGGCTCAACCCATGTAAGAGACCAATGTTATGCTGACCTTTTAAGATGGTGCGGAAAGCAAAAGCTTATGTTATCATATAGTTTTGGCATAAGCTTTTCCGGGTTAGTATGTCTACCTTGGGTTGTTTCAGTGTATAGTGTAAATGCAGATATCGGAAATGGGTCACTTTTAAAAGAAGATGTAAAAATGGATATAGTCAACAAACCGGAATTGGGCATCAAGACCTGCAGTGTAAATAAACTGATCTAATGAGGTCAAGAGTGTATATTTGGGAACGGTTTCGACTGCGCCTTCATGTGGCCAAAACGATGAATAGCACCAATCAAATTGTTATATCGTTTATTACATCTTATTTTAAATGTATGATGACGTTGACATTTTGTCCCCATAACAGGGTTTACCAGGCCACACACACACACACAACCCCTACTCCTAAACCTACCCATCACAGAAAACATTCTGCATTTTTAATAAAACATTGTTTAGTATGTTTTTTAAAGCTATTTTAATAGCTTTAAAAAAATGTCCTCATATGAGGAAATGTCCTCATATTTCATGTTTACATCGTAATACCAGTGTCATTATACAATAATAAATCATAAATCACAAAAACAAACAAACACACACACACACACACTACAAGTTAATCTGAATTTGTCATTTTTGATTTAAAATATTTTATTAATACATCGTGCATGTTTTTTTTTTACAGAATGTTAAAGAGGAAGAGCATGTTGAGTATGCGCTTGTCAACATTAGAAGTGAGGAACCTCGTACGAAACCCTCCGAGTCTGTGGTTGAGTTTTGGGATTGGTCAGAAAATACATAGAAAAAAAAAAAACCTAACATTTTTAATATAAGAAATAATAATCATCATATTAGAATGTTTTCTGGAGGTGACACTGAAGACTGGAGTAATGATGCTTTGATCACAGGAAAAAAAATACATTTGTACAATATATTCACATATAAAACAGTTATTTTACAATATTATTGTTTTTGCTGTATTTTGCTGTATTGATCAAATAAATGCATGAGACTTTAAAAAACATTTTAAAAATCTGAAAGCTGATAAAACAAAAAATACAAATGTCTCAATATTCTGTTGATTATACACTAATAATATGCAATAACAGCTTACTAAAATAAAAAACTAATTTACTATTGGTAAAAACTAAAACATCCACGTCCAGTTAATTATTTATCATAAGATCTTTTGTAATTATTTGTCATTAGATCATAAAACAGTCTTTTGTGGGGGGTTTTCTATATTAAAATGTTTTAATTAAAAATTTTGCTTTGGCAGCTATAGGTGGTGGTTTTATACATTTTATTTTATTTTGAGTTAAGTTAACAGTCATTTTATTTCAAGTAATGAAATAGTTTTAATGTACTATGAGTATTCATGTGAAAGCGAATCATCTCCATCACACAGTGATGATAACTGTTTACAGTGTACATTTATATTACACCCTGACCAGGGTCATAACATTCTGCTGATATAAAAATGTATTCACACCATCATTCATTTAGAAGTAATTTTGTACAGTACATCTCACAATATTTCAGCGCTCTTTTCGCTCTTCCTGCAGTAGCAGGACTTACAGCCAATTACAGTTGCAGCCACCAGCACAACAGCAACCACAGCACATATTCCTGCTATAAGACCTGAAGGCAGACTTGAATCTGTAACAATAAAGACAGACAGTCATTATTACAAGAGGTCGACTGATAACCAACATAACTTACCACTATCTTTTTCTGCCATTTACATATTTCTACTTTGGTCATCAGTTTCATGATATTGATTGAACTGATAAATGTCGCCATCTGGTGGGTTTTTGAAGAACAGCAGCTACAACAGCATCACCACCACTGAGAGCTCAACTTGAAACAGCAGCATTCAGAGGACAACTGACTATTACACAAAAGTGGAATGAAATTACACTCACCAATGACAGTAATGCTGAATCTCTTTATGCTGATGACGCTGATGCTGTGGCGGAGGAGGATGCTGTGGACAATCTTTAGTTGATAATCTCCAGAGTCTGTGGTTCTGGTGTTTGTGATGGTCAGAGATCCAGTCTGATGATCCAGCTTCAGTCTGTCTCTGAATCTCTCTTCACACTGATCATCTGTACAGATCTGACTCTGATCTCCAGCGATTTCAGAGATGAGAATGTCATTAAAATACCACGTCATCAAATCATTTCGTTTTCTTTTTTCACCAGGATCTAAAGTGACAGATTCTCCCTCCTTCAGTGACTTTCTCTTTACTTCATCTCGTTCAGCAGCAGAAACACCTGAAACACAAACCAACAGTTTTAAGAAATAGTTTTGAATGTCACAGCTATAGAGACAGAGCGACACGCGTCATAATCTGAAGACCACGCCCACCGGGCAATCAAACCGTCTCCATTGACTTTGTATTGCGTGAAGCGGCCTCCTTGTCATTTCTGACTTATAACAAAAAACAACAATGTCTAAAAGCTGATATGTGACAAGGTGTACAGCAAACAAGCTAAAAAACACAGAATCAAAAACCCAAAAGTTTTTATAAGATATCGACCCAAAAAACGAGCGTTTAAGGACATAAAAGTGGATACAGGCAATTGAGACAGAGCGCGATATGTTATTACTCTGAAAACTACACCCACTGGAGGGGACCAGCGACAGGAAATATAATATATAAAACTGACATTTGGATATTTGACTTAACAGTGACAAAATGTTTACTGCACAGGTAGGCATAATGAGTGTGAGGATCCCAAAATGTACCCATTCTTCCTGCTGAAGCTTCACGTCTTATTGCCTGTATCCACTTTTGTCTCCTTTTTTTGGGTCGACAGCTTATAAAAACTTATTTCTGTGTTTTTAGCTTGTTTGCTGTACACCCTGTTACATAGCAGCTTTTAGACATTGTTCTGTTTTTTGTTATAAGTCAGAAACGACAAGGCGACCGCTTCATGCAATACAAAGTCAATGGAATGCGTTGGATTGTTTTCCCCCCGGTGTGGGCGTGGCCTAAATGCGCTCCGTCTCTATAGTAAACAAATTAATAATGATGTGATTTAGGCATATTTAACCTGGCTTTAAATGTTAAATGACTCACCATGAACACCAACATTGAAGATCTTTTGAATAATTTTTCTATTGATGATCTGTAGTTTATATTCTCCAGAGTCTGTGTTTGTGGTGTTTGTGATGGTCAGAGATCCAGTCTGATGATCCAGCTTCAGTCTGTCTCTGAATCTCTCTTTACACTGATCATCTGTACAGATCTTACTCTGATCTCTATTGATTTGAGCGATGCGGATATCATTAAAATACCATTTCATTCTGTCTTGCTGGTTCATTTCAACATCAGTGTGTAGAGCGACTGAATCTCCCTCCATCGCTGACACTGACACTCCATCTGTCTCAACACCAGATGAACCTGAAATGAAGTTCATTGTAAGTCATAAAAAAACACAATGACAGGAAAGTGTTGTGAAAATGTTCTTGTTTTACAGATCATATAGATTGAAGGTAGATAAATATGTCTGGATTCATAATGTAACACATGCAAAGAAACAGCACGAGGGGCCATTTCACTCATTCTGCCATTCCACTGCGCTACTTTCACATCTGGTACATGTGGATTCAACATGATGTCTGGGTCTGCTGTCTGGGTTTCCATTGTGATTCCATGTAAATGCGCTAGACGGACGTTTTTAACCATTGTGCTTGCGTCTCGCGTCTTTTGCAGCAACCCTGAAATGAGTGCCTTTTACTCTTTCTGCTTTTTGGCAGTCCACTTTTAGACTCGTGGGGCCTCATTTATAAAATGTTGCGTAGAAACTGGCCTACATTTGATCTAAGATCATTTCTCAAATGTGTGTACGTGCGATTCCGGAAAACGTGCGTACGCCACTCTTTCGCATGTGAAATCTATAAATCGCAAATTATCTTGATATTGTGTGCAGCTGAATGGTTTCAGATCTCCGCCTTGTAAACGCCCCCTAATTAATATCATTAGCATATAAAAGAGCACCATTCAACGTCCACATGTTTTACTTGAGAATGGCGAGCGGCAAGAAAAAGAATTTTAGCGAGGCTGAAATCGGGGTCCTGCTAAATAATTTAAGTTTAATGCCGTTATGCTAACAGAGTTGTGAAAAACCATACAGGCTATATGTTTTATTTTGAACAAGTAGCCTAAGGTATTCTTTTAATTGATTCATTTGTACACTTGTATAAATGTCTATACTGTCACTTGATCAATTTAATGCATAACCCTTTCACACGTAAGTTTAACATTTTCTGGCTGACCCACCAGTGTGAGTTTTTCAAGGTGACCATTATTTAGAACATATCCCCTTATTTTTTCCATGGTGACGCGCCATTGCTTGTCACGTAACACACAGCAGTCACAATAGTGCTGACTGATAATCTGCTTTTATTTCATTTTTCCTTTTTTTATTAGGGGGGGGGCTAATGCTATTTCATGCATTCTGACTTATTTACACTTTTAAAGAGTTGGATTCCCTTGCCAAACATGGCCAAAATTTCAAGTATTTCTAGTATGGCCCTGTATGATGTCATAAAGGGTGCAATTCCTTGTATGGGCACTTCTCCCGGATGAGCGCGTGCGCACATCAACCAGAGCGAGAGCGAGAGCGCGTCCATTAACAAGCTTCTTTGGGTTACGGAAGCCTTCGGCAGTGCTGTCATTTTGTTTTTAGACCACAAAATCAGTGAATGAAACTGCATCAAATGTCTGTGTTTTGTTGCCAAACGACGCGTAAGTGCATATAATGTAAACTACACGAACGTATAATGAATTGAAAGTTATCCAGGGATAATGCCATGAATGTATTAAGTGTGTGTGTGTGTTTGTGCTCGTGACTCTTTAGCTCCGCCCACTACACTCCTGCACAAGCTTGGCTGTTTTCAGAAAGAATCGGTACAGCATATCTGTCTTTTATAAATCTGATAAAACTAAAGACTCTTCTGAGATTTTTGGGATGCAATACTACTCTACAGATACTCAAGATTAACATGAGATTGGCAGAAACTGTGTGTGTTATGTACCCTTTAAAAATATTCACAAATATGTTGCCTATAGCATGAAATATCTGATATTCCGATTGTCAAATATGGGTGTGGATGTGTTTTGTTGTTTTAACACCTTATAACGATCGCGTTAGTTGAGAAATGCGCAATTGGCGCCGCCATTTTAGTGTGTGCCGCAGTTCAGAGAATCGGATCTATTGGATTTACAACATGTTAATTCATCCACTTCTCCCAAAATACATGAATGTAAGTGTCCGGTGAACTGGGAGAAGAAAAGAGTCAACTTTAAAGTTACTTACACTATGTGTATCTGATATGAATAAAACTTTTTGTCTAATTATAAATGTAAAGCATTTTTATTGCCACTTCCATAGACATCAGTGTATATTTTACAAACTCTAAATGTATTGTTTTGCGGGTACTTATATGTATTTAAATGTCTGAAACCTAAAATAAACATTATTTGGTTGAAAACACTGAATAGTTGTTGTATGTGGCAAGCGCTGAGTGTGTCTGTCTCTGTCTCATGCCAGCCAACGCACAAAAACATGGTTTAATTTAGCAGTTGATCATGTGATGCACTGAATGTTCTAATCACACCGGTGTGATTGTAAGGATTAAATGCATTCCTCAGCCCTTTGACTCTCAGATTGATTTAAAACAATGATGAAGAAATAAAAGACAAGTTGACATTTTATGCACTGTTCATGTTAATAAAATTACATTTATGATCAGCATGTTTTTGTGAAAATTATATCACTTTGACATGCTTGTGAAGGTGATAGATTATCTTAATTACAAACCCGATTCCAAAAAAGTTGGGACACTGTAAAAAATTGTGAATAAAAAAGGAATGCAATAATTTACAAATCTCATAAACTTATATTTTATTCTCAATAGAACATAGATAACATATCAAATGTTGAAAGTGAGACATTTTGAAATGTCATGCCAAATATTGGCTCATTTTTTATTTCATGAGAGCTACACATTCCAAAAAAGTTGGGACAGGTAGCAATAAGAGGCCGGAAAAGTTAAATGTACATATAAGGAACAGCTGGAGGACCAATTTGCAACTTATTAGGTCAATTGGCAACATGATAGGGTATAAAAAGAGCCTCTCAACTGGATCACCAATTCCCCCAATGCTGTGGCGAAAAATAGTGGAGCAATATCAGAAAGGAGTTTCTCAGAGAAAAATTGCAAAGAGTTTGAAGTTATCATCATCTACAGTGCATAATATCATCCAAAGATTCAGAGAATCTGGAACAATCTCTGTGCGTTTGGGTCAAGGCCGGAAAACCATACTGGATGCCCGTGATCTTCGGGCCCTTAGACGGCACTGCATCACATACAGGAACGCTACTGTAATGGAAATCACAACATGGGCTCAGGAATACTTCCAGAAAACATTGTCGGTGAACACAATCCACCGTGCCATTCGCCGTTGCCAGCTAAAACTCTATAGGTCAAAAAAGAAGCCATATCTAAACATGATCCAGAAGCGCAGGCGTTTTCTCTAGGCCAAGGCTCATTTAAAATGGACTGTGGCTAAGTGGAAAACTGTTCTGTGGTCAGAAGAATCAGAATTTGAAGTTCTTTTTGGAAAACTGGGACGCCATGTCATCCGGACTAAAGGGGACAAGGACAACCCAAGTTGTTATCAGCGCTCAGTTCAGAAGCCTGCATCTCTGATGGTATGGGGTTGCATGAGTGCGTGTGGCATGGGCAGCTTACACATCTGAAAAGGCACTATCAATGCTGAAAGGTATATCCAGGTTCTAGAACAACATATGCTCCCATCCAGACGTCGTCTCTTTCAGGGAAGACCTTGCATTTTACAACATGACAAAGCCAGACCACATACTGCATCCATTACAACATCATGGCTGCGTAGAAGAAGGATCCGGGTACTGAAATGGCCAGCGTGCAGTCCAGATCTTTCACCCATAGAAAACATTTGGCGCATCATAAAGAGGAAGATGCGACAAAGAAGACCTAAGACAGTTGAGCAACTAGAAGCCTGTATTAGACAAGAATGGGACAACATTCCTATTCCTAAACTTGAGCAACTTGTCTCCTCAGTCCCCAGACGTTTGCAGACTGTTATAAAAAGAAGAGGGGACGCCACACAGTGGTAAACATGGCCTTGTCCCAATTTTTTTGAGATGTGTTGATGCCATGAAATTTAAAATCAACTTATTTTTCCCTTAAAATGATACATTTTCTCAGTTTAAACATTTGATATGTCATTTATGTTGTATTCTGAATAAAATATTGAAATTTGAAACTTCCACATCATTGCATTCTGTTTTTATTCACAATTTGTACAGTGTCCTAACTTTATTATAAAAAATACAGCCTACAATTATATAATGTAAGAACTCACTTTTTCAAACAGCCCACAATAAATACATAATATTGAACTGCATTTAAAAAAAATTGTAAATGTACTAAATTACACTCACCAGTGACAGTAATGCTGAATCTCTTATTGCTGATTATGCTCTGGTGACGGCCGATGTTACTGTTGGACTGTAGTTTATAAAGTCCAGCGTCTGTGGTGTTGATGTTTGTGATGGTCAGAGATCCAGTCTGATGATCCAGCTCCAGTCTGTCTCTGAATCTCTCTTCACACTGATCATCTGTACAGATCTTACTGAGATCTCCAGTGATTTCAGCGATGAGAATGTCATTAAAATACCACGTCATTGAATCATTTGGGGTTTTTATTACACCAGGATCTAAAGTGACAGATTCTCCCTCCTTCACTGACTTCATCTTTAATTTATTTTTCTCTGCACCAGAAGGACAAATGAACAGATGATTGTAGGATCTTTGGAAATAAAACAACTACAGTACAAAAACAGACATATGCCCGAGTAGTAGTGCACACTTGGGACCATCTCTGTGTTTTACAGTATCTGACGACCATACACTTTTAGTGCATAACAATGATGAAGAAGAAAAAGAAAAGGAAATCAGAACACAACAGGTTCCAGCACTTTTGGTACTAAAAATACAAAATGATAAACAACAAGAAAGAAAATTCATGTGTTTTATGTGATTTAGGCATATTTAACATGTTATATGACTCACCACGAACAGCAACATTGAAGATCTTTTGAATGATCCTTCTGTTGATAGTTTGTATTTGATATTCTCCAGAGTCTGTGTTTCTGATATTTACGATGGTCAGAGATCCAGTCTGATGATCCAGCTTCAGTCTGTCTCTGAATCTCTCTTCACACTGATCATCTGTACAGATCTTACTGAGATCTCCAGTGATTTGAGCGATGCGGGTGTCATTAAAATACCACGTCATTCTGTCTTGTTGGTTTGTTTGAACACCAGTGTGTAGAGTGACTGAATCTCCCTCCATCACAAACACTGACACTTCATCTGAATTAACATCATATGCGCCTAAAAAAAAAAAACAGAAGAACAAATAATTACAAATCACTCCTGGAATAGTGGGATAAAATTAATCAAAAACAGTTGCTGTGATTTTTTTTTCTTCTGAAGATAGTGGTATATAGGTAGAGAAATATGTCTGGATTCATAATCATGCAGTCGTGGCCTAATGGTTAGAGAGTCAGACTGGTAACCCTAAGGTTGTGGATTCGATTCTCCATACTGGCAGGAAATGACTGAGGTGCCCTTGAGCAAGACACCTAACACCAATCACTCCTAATGTGCAGGGGCGGACTAGGGCTAAAAATTGGCCCTGGACTTTTTGGCACAGAGCAGCCCATCACAACCGGTCTGCAACAAATCACACCATAAACCCACCAGTTGAAATGAATATTTCAATATGAATATTAATGAATGCAAGTAAATACTGAATTTAACCCAAGAAATGTTTAAAATAGTGCTAAAAAAGGCAAACTGCATTCAACAAATTGTGTTCCCCTTATATGTACAGTCGGCTAAATACATATGAATTGTCAATGCGCTTGACACAAATACCTCCCTTGGTCCCTTAGGCATTTGCCAGAACCAGATGGCCAATACTTGGCCTTCACATGTCACTTTCACTTTCATATTATAACACAAAGAGCAGAAGAATGAAATTGAACACCAGTCTCTTATCCAACCCACATCATGATTCTACGGAGCCCCTAAAGGGACGTGGTGGTGGAAAAAATTTAGGATGGGAGGAAATTAGTTTTTCCAAATCTTTTGCGTTCCCTCGAGAAACTTTGCGTTCCCTCGCAAAGATATTTGCGTTCCCTCCCAAAACTTTTGCATTCGCCCGAGAAACTTTGCGTTCCCACGCAAAAGTTTTGCGTTCCCCCGAGAAGCTTTGCATTCCCACGCAAAAGTTTTGCGTTCCCTCGCAAAGATATTTGCATTCCCACGCAAAAGTTTTGCGTTCCCCCTGAGAAACTTTGCGTTCCCACGCAAAAGTTTTGCGTTCCCTCGCAAAGATATTTGCATTCCCACGCAAAGATATTTGCATTCCCACGCAAAAGTTTTGCGTTCCCCCGAGAAACTTTGCGTTCCCACGCAAAAGTTTTGCGTTCCCTCGCAAAGATATTTGCATTCCCACGCAAAAGTTTTGCGTTCCCCCGAGAAACTTTGCGTTCCCACGCAAAAGTTTTGCGTTCCCCCGAGAAGCTTTGCATTCCCACGCAAAAGTTTTGCGTTCCCTCGCAAAGATATTTGCATTCCCACGCAAAAGTTTTGCGTTCCCCCTGAGAAACTTTGCGTTCCCACGCAAAAGTTTTGCGTTCCCTCGCAAAGATATTTGCATTCCCACGCAAAGATATTTGCATTCCCACGCAAAAGTTTTGCGTTCCCACGCAAAGATATTTGCATTCCCACGCAAAAGTTTTGCGTTCCCTCGCAAAGATATTTGCATTCCCACGCAAAAGTTTTGCGTTCCCCCGAGAAACTTTGCGCTCCCACGCAAAAGTTTTGCGTTCCCACGCAAAGATATTTGCATTCCCACGCAAAAGTTTTGCGTTCTCACGCAAAGATATTTGCATTCCCATGCAAAAGTTTTGCGTTCCCACGCAAAGATATTTGCATTCCCTCGCAAAGATATTTGCGTTCCCACGCAAAAGTTTTGCGTTCCCACGCAAAGATATTTGCATTCCCATGCAAAAGTTTTGCGTTCCCACGCAAAGATATTTGCATTCCCTCGCAGATATTTGCATTCCCACGCAAAAGTTTTGCGTTCCCCCGAGAAACTTTGCGTTCCCACGCAAAGATATTTGCATTCCCTCGCAAAGATATTTGCGTTCCCACGCAAAAGTTTTGCGTTCCCACGCAAAGATATTTGCATTCCCATGCAAAAGTTTTGCGTTCCCACGCAAAGATATTTGCATTCCCTCGCAAAGATATTTGCATTCCCACGCAAAAGTTTTGCGTTCCCCCGAGAAACTTTGCGTTCCCACGCAAAAGTTTTGCGTTCCCACGCAAAGATATTTGCATTCCCACGCAAAGATATTTGCATTCCCATGCAAAAGTTTTGCGTTCCCACGCAAAGATATTTGCATTCCCTCGCAAAGATATTTGCGTTCCCACGCAAAAGTTTTGCGTTCCCACGCAAAGATATTTGCATTCCCACGCAAAAGTTTTGCGCTCCCCCGAGAAACTTTGTGTTCCCCCGAGAAACTTTGCGTTCCCACGCAAAAGTTTTGCGTTCCCTCGCAAAGATATTTGCATTCCCACGCAAAAGTTTTGCGCTCCCCCGAGAAACTTTGTGTTCCCCCGAGAAACTTTGCGTTCCCACGCAAAAGTTTTGCGTTCCCTCGCAAAGATATTTGCATTCCCACGCAAAAGTTTTGCGCTCCCCCGAGAAACTTTGCGTTCCCACGCAAAAGTTTTGCGTTCCCACGCAAAGATATTTGCATTCCCACGCAAAAGTTTTGCGTTCCCACGCAAAGATATTTGCATTCCCACGCAAAAGTTTTGCGTTCCCTCGCAAAGATATTTGCATTCCCACGCAAAAGTTTTGCGTTCCCCCGAGAAACTTTGCGCTCCCACGCAAAAGTTTTGCGTTCCCACGCAAAGATATTTGCATTCCCACGCAAAAGTTTTGCGTTCCCACGCAAAGATATTTGCATTCCCACGCAAAAGTTTTGCGTTCCCACGCAAAGATATTTGCGTTCCCACGCAAAAGTTTTGCGTTCCCACGCAAAGATATTTGCATTCCCTCGCAAAGATATTTGCGTTCCCACGCAAAAGTTTTGCGTTCCCACGGATCAATAACTCGTGAGCTAAACGTTGCTAAAACACAAATTACACCTCTTAAACGTAGACAACGAGCTACAACCTAATTTTCCTCAAAACAAGCCTTATAATATGAGAGATAAGTATGTAAGGGACCGTCTGCAAAGTGCAAAACCCGAAAAGCGTAATTTATAACGCTTAAAAAAACATCAACTTCACTGAAATGCACTGTACTGTCACCAGATTCAGTTCACACACCACGCTCTCCTACTGGTTATACTACAACGCTTAGTTTGGCAAGTAATAGTACATAAAAATAATAAAAGTAATAGGCCTAGCACATAGCGAAGTAGGCATATTCTTTACACAAATGATGTTGGTACCCAGCTAAAATACAGTAGTTGCAACCATAGCTTTTATATGATACTTGCTTACTGATATTGATGGCATTTCACTGTATAACAGTGAAGTTATTGATTTTTTTTTTCTAATAACAGTGAAGGTATTGATTTTACTTTATAATCATAAAAATTATGCAAAAAGACATTTTATCAAACTAAGTGTTGTAGTATTAGTATATTGTAGTAGGAGAGCATTGATGTGTAAACTGAATATTAGGTTGTAGCTCATTGTCTACTCTAAAGAGGTGTAATTTATGTTTTAACAACGTTTAGCTCAAGAGTTATATCCGGGAAGTTCGCGTCTGAGTTCGGTCTCGACTCGGTTCGCTTTGAAGGGGTCTGAGATCGTTTGGAGTGTTCACATATGGCGAGCTAATCAATAGCGAAAGCGAATTAAGCTGTGTTGTTTTTTGACACAATGTTATTTCTCTTCGAGCTCTGCTTTCGCTTTCATTTCTTTCATCCAGCTGGACATTATTTGCAAATATCTTTGCGAGGGAACGCAAAAGATGTGGAAAAAACAGCAATAACTATATTTCTGCCATAGTATTTGATACAAAATGAAACATAGGTCACCTTGTTGTCGTTATGGGAAGAGAGATGGTAACAAAGGTCTTACCTGGCACGAAAAATAGACACCAAGTGAGAAAAACAAAAACCTTCATTTTCAACACCTTTTCCACAGATAAACCAGTGCCGCATTTGTGCCCATGTTTGTCCACATATCAAAGCCTTTGCAACAGAAAGCGAAAGCACAGCTCGAAGAGAAATAAGTTTGTGTCAAAAACAACACAGGTTAATTCGCTTTCGCTATTGATTTGCTCGCCCCGTCAGCAGTAAGCAAGAGAGGGGAGGAGTCAAATCAGTGCTGTGCATTTTAAGTCCCAGCAGTGAAATTTTAGATTTATGTTCAAATTTGTCATATGATGCTTTATAAATATATTCACAGTGCCATTACACCTTGACAAAAAATATAATTACTGATTAATGTGATTTAATATAATATTATGAAGCATTTATAGCTCAAAACACCTGTGGTCTCAATGTTGAAATGCATAAAATAAGCTAATTTAATTACAATTTGACATTATTTCAAATGGAATTGTTTAATATACAGCATCTTAAAATTCTTTGTATTATTTACTGATCATTTTTATGATTTAACTCAATGTGCCTGTCCCACACTTTTGAGTCCTTACCGCAACAATGGAAAAAAGTTTATTATGAAAATGTATCAAACACAAACAGGTCTAGTTTCTATGGAAACAGGAATTATCACTTGAGCACATTGCTGACAGACTGGGCCACCACACTACCTCACTCACAAGATACCAACATTATCTTTTCTGCTCTAGTATTTATTGTGCGTCCTTACCATTCAGCTCAATAATTGTGTATTTTGAACTACATTTAAAAAATATATGTATATTACTGTTGAATTCATGTATATTAAGATGCTAAGAGTCAAAACTAATGTAGTGGGCCTTGCTAGCTGCCAAATAGCTAAAATATTAGCAAAAATGTCATTACCGCAGCAAATTTAGGTGTTACGGTAAAGACCTTGTGTCACGGTACAGACAAATTCAAGGTTTACTGTATATTAAATGACAAATATTCAGTATATTATTAGTACTGAAGTATATACACTCACCTAAAGGATTATTAGGAACACCATACTAATACTGTGTTTGACCCCCTTTCGCCTTCAGAACTGCCTTAATTCTACGTGGCATTGATTCAACAAGGTGCTGAAAGCATTCTTTAGAAATGTTGGCCCATATTGATAGGATAGCATCTTGCAGTTGATGGAGATTTGTGGGATGCACATCCAGGGCACGAAGCTCCCGTTCCACCACATCCCAAAGATGCTCTATTGGGTTGAGATCTGGTGACTGTGGGGGCCATTTTAGTACAGTGAACTCATTGTCATGTTCAAGAAACCAATTTGGAATGATTCAAGCTTTGTGACATGGTGCATTATCCTGCTGGAAGTAGCCATCAGAGGATGGGTACATGGTGGTCATAAAGGGATGGACATGGTCAGAAACAATGCTCAGGTAGGCCGTGGCATTTAAACGATGCCCAATTGGCACTAAGGGGCCTAAAGTGTGCCAAGAAAACATCCCCCACACCATTACACCACCACCACCAGCCTGCACAGTGGTAACAAGGCATGATGGATCCATGTTCTCATTCTGTTTACACCAAATTCTGACTCTACCATCTGAATGTCTCAACAGAAATCGAGACTCATCAGACCAGGCAACATTTTTCCAGTCTTCAACTGTCCAATTTTGGTGAGCTTGTGCAAATTGTAGCCTCTTTTTCCTATTTGTAGTGGAGATGAGTGGTACCCGGTGGGGTCTTCTGCTGTTGTAGCCCATCTGCCTCAAGGTTGTGCGTGTTGTGGCTTCACAAATGCTTTGCTGCATACCTCGGTTGTAACGAGTGGTTATTTCAGTCAAAGTTGCTCTTCTATCAGCTTGAATCAGTCGGCCCATTCTCCTCTGACCTCTAGCATCAACAAGGCATTTTCGCCCACAGGACTGCCGCATACTGGATGTTTTTCCCTTTTCACACCATTCTTTGTAAACTCTAGAAATGGTTGTGCGTGAAAATCCCAGTAACTGAGCAGATTGTGAAATACTCAGACCGGCCCGTCTGGCACCAACAACCATGCCACGCTCAAAATTGCTTAAATCACCTTTCTTTCCCATTCTGACATTCAGTTTGGAGTTCAGGAGATTGTCTTGACCAGGACCACACCCCTAAATGCATTGAAGCAACTGCCATGTGATTGGTTGATTAGATAATTGCATTAATGAGAAATTGAACAGGTGTTCCTAATAATCCTTTAGGTGAGTGTATATATATATATATATATATATATATATATATATATATATAACAGGCCATTGTTTAACCCTAGATGAGACCAAATTCATCAACAATACGATCAAAAAAATGCAGAGAGGAAATGAAAAAAGACCCAGAGAGATATGCAGACTATCTGCAGAAGGAAAAAGAGCGCTACAAAAAGAGAAAGGAAAGTGGGCAGATAAAAACTGTCTCCCAGCTAACAAAAAGAGAGACAAACCTGAAAGGAGGCAGTGGAGGATAAATAAAAAAAAACAGAGGGCAAAACAAAAAGTACTGAATGTCTCAAATCAGTTTGTATCAACAAACACACCACCGATATCCCCATCTGATGAGTACTGCTCCACTAGAACCTTTACCTAATGTGGAAGCTGCTATTAAGAGGGGGTGTAAAAATGAGTCAATCAAAGATGTACTGCGAACTCAGAGATGCAAAGTACAAGCTAAAGAAGGCAGTGGCCTCAGTTGAAAAATACAGGAAGCTTGAAGCTTTCCAAAAAACAGTCCCCAACAGACTCACCCCAAACCAAAGTTCGCTACCAGATTTGCACATCCCAGCACCAAATGGGTTTTACTGTTCCATAATGTCATTATTTCAGAGCTAAAAGAGGGTAACAAGTCACTGACCAACCCCAAGTTACCTTAATTAGTTACCTGTACATGTACCAGAAGCCTAAATGTTGCAATGAGATTACTTCTCAGTCTGAAATGAGAAATAATTGGGTATGGTACAAAAATGTAATGTTGTGGTGAGATGCTGTTAGTTTTATGGGTTTGTGATAGTTTATGTGATTATTAATGTTCGTGCAACATCAACTTTAGGAGACAATATTTTTGAAGCAGTTAAAGGAATTAAAAGAGTTAATTAAGAGTTATTTACTGCAAAACTGCTACTATCTTTTACACATGCAATACCCGTTGTTTTCTGTTTCTTTTACTGTTGTTCTCTACAGTAGCCTGTTTTTGATTTTGTGGCACTTAAACATTGTGTCCTTACCGACACAAGATCATTACCGCAGCACTGCTCTATTTCTATTTTTTTCACATTTTCATTTGCAAAAATATATTTTAACACTTAAGTTGAGGTGATTTACACATTGAAATTGCAACATCTGTCTTAAAAAGTTAAAAAAATATATATTTTGTGTGTATGGAAACAATTGATATCTAAGGTTACTGTAAAATTTTTACATGGCATAGAAAAAAATCATGAAATTCCCTATTTTGTATATAATTTTTTTATATCAGTATTTACAAAACTGCATCAAATTAGAAAAAGCTATTTAAATATATTACATTTTTATAGAAATTAATAAAGAAAAATGTATTAAAAAATTTAAAAAACGTTATTGTAACGTTGCGGTAAGGACACTTTTTAAGAAGATGACTCGAAAAACTAAACATGAAAAAAATAAACATGTTCCAGATTAAAATCTTAACAATTTTGTGTACATTTTTATATGTATTACAGACTGTGATGGTTAAAATCTAAATTCATAGAGGTTGATTTTTTAAAAATTGGGATAGTCGAAAGTGCCCGTAGTTGCAGAAACACCCATCTATAGCACGAATTGTATTCATCGTGCAATATGCAAACATGAGTTTTATGATATGATACGCACGTAGTTTTCACTTGCATATGATACGCACTTTATGGTGTGTAAATAATACGCACGTACCCACAACACTAATCCTACCCAAGGGGTTAGTGTGCGTTGCATATGTCAAGTCAAGTCAACTTCATTTATATAGCGCTTTTTACAATGCAGATTGTTTCAAAGCAGCTTCACAGTGTTTAACAGGAAAATAATGAACAGAATTTGATTCGGCTGTACAGCCGCTCTGGAGAAAACACTGATGTCATCAGCTCATTTCAATCATCATATATATTCAAGTAATGTAGTTGATATAATTTAGTTTAGTAATTAAATTTATTTGGCTATTTATTTGAAAATTTAGTGTCGTGCATATGCACGTAAAACCTAATTTTTGCGTAGGCCTATATGGCACGATAAATTAGATCCGGGCCAATCTTCTCTGTTGGCCCCCCCAGCGGCCATGGCCCATTCACTTGAGTGTGAGGGTGTTTTCACACGTGGTCCTTTTCAGGGGTCTGAGTGCGGTTCGCGTGATTTTTGGCCCATATGTGAACACTCCAAACGACCTCAGACCCCTTTAAAGCGAACCGAGCCGAGACCACCTCGGGAGGTGGTCTGGTTACGGTTCGATCTCATCTTATGGTACGGTTCGCTAAAAACACGCAATCTGAACACAAACCGCTCTGGGCTTACTTGATTTGTGCTGTTCATCATGTCTGCTTATTCTGGCAAATCTCTACAAATTATTCGTTCACAACTTACACTTGTTTATTGCAATTTCAACCGCTTCCGAACGGAGACACGGCTGCGCACCTTGCCAGTTTAAAATGGTTTTGAGTGCACACACCTAAAGCGCATGCACAGAAGCCAGCTGTCACAGCGCGTGTACTAAACGGAATCTTTAGCGTCTTATTGCATTTATTTTAAAGTGTCAAAAACACATAAACAGGTGGTTTTGTCTTAAGTGAATGTAAACATCTGCATTACTAGCCTATAAGAATCAGTGGAGTACGTCATACAGTGAAGAATATGCAGTTTTATTTTTTTCATGTGATTATTCCATTTCTTACATGAATGCTGCTTTTAGGTATACTTATACTTTACCTGGAAAATTTAAAGCAGTTTATTTAATTTTCATCTTTCTTTTATTATGTTATTTTATTGTTTTTTTTTTTTTTTTGTATGCTGATGTTATCATTGCCTTCTGCAATAACAAACATGAATCAAGGAAAACAATTCAAAATAAATGTTATTTACAAAGGTGAATGTGTGCTATAGCTAGTGAAAGAATATGTAGTATTGCAAAAAATATATATTTTTGTGTAAAAAGATAAACAACTTAATTCAACAGCATTTGTGGCAATGTCATTCAAAAAATAATAATAATCTTTACAAACAAATATCTTGGTTAAGTGAATGGGATCAAATGTTGAAGGCCATATGGTCAGCCATCAAACACTGAACTGGACTAGATCCAGAAAGCAACAGTATGAACACAAAGGGGTCTGAGACCACATTCCTACTAAAGTTGACCAAAATAGGATGTGAGTCCTCTTTCAGGTACAGGGACAGTGTGAACGTGAAGAGAACTGGGCCCTTTTTCACTTGGGTCACCTCTTGGTCCACTTAAAGGAGTCTGAGTTCGGTTCTTTTAAAGAGGACCCAAGTGTGAACACGGTATAAGTGTTGTGGCCAGTTTGATAAATGTTACAGGACAATTTCCACACAACTGTGTGTTTGCATGGAAAAAAATTTTGTATAGTAGCCTTGTTACAATCCACGCCTGTCCCGGACTGTCCCATGACCCTCCCTGTCTCACACCTGTACTCACTTCCTCATCTCTCCCGCTCTCCCTGGATTCCCTGCACCTGGTCTTCATCGTTTGCACTCCTTTTATATTGGACTCACTTCTCTGCACTCCTTGTCCGTTCTTGTTGTTCTGTTTGGTTGGTGTTCCTTGTTGTCTCCTGTTTCTTCGCCGCATCTAATTAAACCCATCTATTGTTTGAAGTCCTGTTCAGTCTCTTCCCTGCCGCACCACAGACTGTAACAAGCCTACTCATGTATTTATTCTATTTTGTATTATTTCTATATTTGTATCTATATTATATTGCTTGAAATTGTGAAAAAAAATCTGTGATGTGTTTTGAGATGCTGCAGTCCTTTCATTTTATTTTATTTAATATATATATAAAATTGGTTGTTTTTATGAATTAAGTAGTTAGTAGCTTACTATTTACAGGTAAATATTACAGTATACAAACATCCCAGACAATAGCAGATAGCGACTGAGGCAGCTCTGGCATAATGTCAATAACACTTCTATAAATGACTTAGTTTCTTTACAGTTATTAAGGTAAACCTCACTAAAGTACCGAAAAAGGTACTAATGTTTAAAAATGTGAACGATATCCAACCCTAATAATGAGTTAAATTGTACTTTTAACAATTTTAATGTTACATTATCACAAAGTGCACTTTTTAAAAGTGTACTTAAGTGTTTTAAGAAAACAACCGTGAAAGTGGACTCTCTTTAAGTGGCCTTTTATTTGATTAATATTTTATATTATTTACACTACATGTCTGTCCAATACAAATGGATGGTTCTCAAATGGATGTACAAAATCAATGAATAAAAAAAAGTTTAGTGCACCGCAGTACTTGACCAAAAAGCAAGCGACTGGTCTGCTAACTGGCCAAAACTCTCTCACACTGGGCCCAGGCTAGCAGCTCATCTTTATTACTAAGCCCTGACACTGGACACTACATAGCAAAAACACTTAAAACACCGGGAACACTTTAGCTTAAGGGTTCAGAATTATGCATTAGTTAAGCATAAATACACTAGCAATAAATGATGAACTTAACATATAGTTAAACCAACAACTTTATAAGACATTAATTGCCACATATCCAGTGTGAGTGTGAGTATGTGCTTGGATCTTTAATTACATTTATGCATCTTTTTTCTTGCACGTGAGGATTCTCTCTGGGTTTCTTCTGTTTCTTGTGTCTTTACTTTGGATCTGTGCACTTTTTTTCTTAACTGTGCACTCTGCAGGACTTCATTTTGGCTCCCTGCTGGTGTGTCCTGTAGCTGTTGTTTTATTGTGCACAAGATCCTGGTTGAGGACTGCCAGCTGCTTCAGGAACTCTATGTCGGGCTTGATGTACCGCACCCTTATGAGATGATCAATGGCATCCTCCACAGTCATGTCCTGGTGGATCATGAGGTATGCCAGGAAAAGTGTAGGGGCGCAGCTGATACCCTCTGTGCAGTGAATGAACACCTTGTCTGTGGAAATAAAAACAAAGACAAGTAAAAAAAAAAGTCCCAATCAGTTTGTCACTCCAGAACACTTAAAAGATCTTACTTTCTGGGTTTTTCTTGGCCTTGTGGATGAATTTGGCAGCTTTGTAGAAGTATTTGCTGATGTCTGAAATGTGCGTTGCAGGCAAGCCACAATACGAGATGTTCATGCCTCTGTAATAACACACCCCTGTATTAACAGTTTCTCTCAGGTATTTCTCCCAAGGCAGTCCCAACAAGACCCTCAGTTTGTTCTTCACCGCAGCCGCATTTAGGATGTGAGTAATTCCCAGCTCCTTCAGTCTCATTCGGTCCCTTGCTATCTCTCTGCACAAGAACACAACAGCCTAGATTAGTCTTTCACTAAAGAGGATTTACAATGTAGAAACATACCCTGTTCATACATGGTCTATATTAGTGTAAATGTGTTGTAGACTTACTCATTGCCAATGAAGACGTTGTACCAGACCGCAGTGACAGGTCTATGACGCTGCTTACAGCCCTTCACACGCTTCTCCAATCTGAAACAATGCTCTTCTGGAAATAGTTCCTGCTCAGAAGTGCTTGAGTCAGGTTTTGGCACAGAACTGCTTGGACCTGGGACACACGAATCATCTGAACCATCCAGATCTGATTCAGATTCCGGCTCAGGAACGCTTGGATCTGGTCGATACCAAGGAATTGTGTGTCCCAGTTCAAGTTCCGTCTCAGGAACACACGAGGGCTCAGACCGATCCAATGGAAAATACTTTTTGAAGAATGCACTCATTTTCTTCTTCACTTTAGCACTTTCTAAAAAAAGAAAACAAATAATATGTTATTAGAAACATCACTAACCACAGATAAAAAATGAATAATTATTCCACCTTGAAAGAAATTTCTGTTTGCATCTCATTCGTTCTGAACACACACAGTTCAGTAATTTACGGGAGTGACAACCATATTTACAAAAACTAGACGCAGTGTGTACGGAACCGAACTGAACGACTAGTTGTTAATGACGTTAAATGCGGTCGTCACTCCTGAAACTTTACAGTGTGTACATGGCCATTGTAATGTTGCATCTCAAATGCTCTGTTGACGTTCACCTTTTGGGCCGTTCATTTCAGGAGTTTCAGGAGAAGCATCCATGCCATCACTGACGCCAACCTCCTGACCTTCTGCAGACACGCTTGCATTTGGGACACACGAGGGCACGGACGGATCCAATGGAAAATACTTTTTGAAGAATGCACTCATTTTCTTCTTCACTTTAGTACTTTCTGAAAAAAGAAGAAAACAAATAATATGCTATTAGAAACATTACTAACCACAGAACAAAAATGAATAGGGTGAATTCAGGTTGAATGGGACACTTTTTCCTAGTCATCTCAATGGCAAAAAGTGTCCCAATTAACCTGAATTCACCCTAATTAGTCCAACTTGAAAGAAATTTCTGTTTGCATCTCATTTGTTCTGTACACACACAGTTCAGTAATTTATGGGAGTGACAACCGCATTTACAAAAACTATACGCAGTGTGTACGGAACCGAACTGAACAACTAGTTAATGATCAGAGATGTATCTCGTCTGTATCACAGGAAATCACAGGGAAAGTGGTGTGAGCCTTGACTCATTCGTGTTGCCAGATCTTGCAAGCAAATCAGCAGAAAAGCCAATCAAAAAACGAAATAAATGAAATACTGCAACCCATACCTGTACACTTTAATAACGCCATAAACTCGATCGCTGTATGAGCCAAGCTTAAATATAAAACCCAAAAACTGCTTATAATAAGTGGACATGGCAACACCGCAAGAGTGCGCTCTGTGAAGTTCAGGAGTGAGTCGTGTTCCGTACACACATGGAATGATAATTTTGGGGACTCACTCCTGCATTTAAATGCGGTCGTCACTCCTAAAACTTTACAGTGTGTACATGGCCATTGTAATGTTGCATCTCAAATGCTCTGTTGACATTCACCTTTTGGGCCGTTCATTTCAGGAGTTTCAGGAGAAGCATCCATGCCATCATTGACGCCAACCTCCTGACCTTCTGCAGACACAGGTTCTGGCTCAGGAACGCTTGCATCTGGGACACACGAGGGCTCAGACTGATCCAGCGGAAAATACTTTTTGAAGAATGCACTTATTTTCTTCTTCACTTTAGTACTTTCTGAAAACAGAAGAAAACAAATAATATGTTATTAGAAACATCACTAACCACAGATCAAAAATGAATAATTATTCCAACTTGAAAGAAACCTTTTGGGCCGTTCTTTTCAGGGGTTTCAGGAGATGCATCCATGCCACCCTCATCATCCATGCCATCAAACTCCTGACCTTCTGCGGACACAGGATCAGTCTCAGGAACGCTTGGACCTGGGACATTTGACTCCTCTGGAACAACCAGATCCAGTTCAGGTTCCATCTTAGGAACGCTTGGAACCGGGACACATGATTCCTTTGTATCGACCAGATACAATTCAGGTTCCGTCTCAGGAACGCTTGCATCTGGGACACACAAGGGCTCAGCCCGATCGATGGGAAAATACTTCTTGAAGAATGCACTCATTTTTTTAATCACTTCAGTAAAAAAAAGAAGAAAACAAATAATATATTATTAGAAACCACAGATCAAAAATGAATAATTAATCCAAATTAATCTCATTCGTTCTGTACACACACAGTTCAGTAATTTACAGGAGTGACAACCGCATTTACAAAAACTATACGCAGTGTGTACGGAACCGAACTGAACTAGTTGTTAATGACGGTCGTCACTCCTGAAACTTTACAGTGTGTACATGGCCATTGTAATGTTGCATCTCAAATGCTCTGTGACGTTCACCTTTTGAGCCGTTCTTTTCGATCCCACTGTTGCTCCCTGACACTTCTGCTGGCCAGCAGATGCTAACCAGATTCACTTCAGGTTCCGGTTCAGGAACGCGATCCGTTTCAGGTGTTGGCTCTGGAGCAGTCGGATCCATCCAAAAAAGCGTTTGAAAGAATCCACTAACTTTTCTCATCATCCACTCTTTGGTACTTTCTGAAAAACAAATAATATGTTATTAGAAACATCTCAAACCACAGATTAGACATGAATAATTACTCTGACTTGAAAGACATTTCTGTTTGCATCTTATTGTAATGTTGCATCTCAAATGCTCTGTGGACATCAGGGATGGGAAGGTTACTTTTACAATGTATTTTACTACAGATTGCAAAATACATGCTTTAAAAATTAATTTGTAATGTTTTTCTTTATATTACAAGTTTTGTAACTTAATCTAAATATAGATCGTATATTGTATGTGACACAAAGGGACCACCAAACATAGGACTCTGCATTTTAAACAACATTAGTCCACAATATTTATTGAAGCAAAAATTAAAAAGAAATATTTATGCTCAATAAGGCAACACGATGCATTACGATCTGGGGTGTGTAAACTTTTTGAATCGGATGAACAGGGTAAATTGTACTCATTTTGTCTTCTGGCAAACATGTAGTTATTAGCTTCTGAAGGGCAGTACTAAATGAAAAAATATGATCTTTAAAAAAACTGAAAAACGTACACATAATGGCACTAAAAAAAAGAAAAGGTAACTGCAACTTTTTATCACAATTCAGCCTAGTTTTTCTTGCTATTGCAAGTTTGCATCCTACAACTGACTCACAATTGCATGTTATAAAGTCAGAATTGTGAGATAAAAAGTCGCTATTACCTAAAATTAAAGTCGCAGTTCTAAAAAAGTCTTTCCCCCTCTCATAATCGGACATTATAATTCGCAATTACGAGTTTATATCTCACATTTCTCAGAAAAGAAGTCAGAATTGTGAGATATAATATCGCAAACACCTAAGCAAATGACTTAACATGAAACATGAAAACAGTCGTGGATCATCCAGGTAATGACAGACGGTACGTACATTTTTGAATGAGGCAATCTGTATAAATTCAGTCATTCTGTCTTGTGGAGTATATATGTAAACCTCTATTATGTGAAATAGCTTATTCAGGACAGTGCTAAATAAAAGTAACATGCAATTTTTATGACCCCAGATCCCTCTTTTTTTGTTAAAATCGCATATTCGGCAAGGGGTATGAAACTTATGAGCAGAAATGTATCTTAGGATGCTTTTGCAGACTGTCAAGAGTCTGAGTTGCAGAATACATTAATGTTTAAATGAAATAAATGATAAGTAATCACTTTGGTAATCTAAAATACTTTTTGGATGTAATGTTAAATGTCATTTGATTACCACCCATTTAAAATAGTGCTGTAATGAATTAAATTTTGTATTTTAAATATGTAACTAAGTTACATGTATTTCGTTACTCCCAAATCACAATCAATTCACATTTATTTGTAGATATGTGTCTACATTACAATTTAGAGTAATCTGTTATCAGAGGTGACTGTGTCCAAGGCCCTGTTTACACCTGGTGCAAAGATGCATTTTGGTCGATCAGATCACAAAACTGGGTCTAAAACGCTTTAAGCTTGTCCACTTTCGACCACTTTCAGAGGCAGTCAGAAACTCATGTGTCCAGATTGCTTTCGTAGTGTAAATGCTCAAGACCGTCTACTGACCTAATGCGTTAACATTATGGGAAGCGCGGGATTTAATCTTTGACTGGAGACCCAAGCTTGGTTTGAAGATGAAAAAACATACCAAGCACAATTCGCCGCGGCTGTCAGAGCAGAAATGAAAGCTGCTGCTCTGCGCATGTTCTTCTGTTTTATCTGGTCGTGTTCACATGTAAAATTGTGCGAGCTTATTTTGTCCATTAGATGGAAAAACCTGAAAGAACCCATACATTTACCCGCCCCTAGACCCTCCCCTCGAAGAAATCAGGACACGGCACATCTCAGACTACGTTTACTGACTCGATTTCAGTCACCTTAGTGGTGGGTAACAATATGATTTACCCGCCCATAGACCCTCCCCTCGAAGAAATCAGGACAGAAGTGCTTGAAAGTGGACAAAAGAGACGGATCGACCAAATGTACCAGGTGTAAATTTCTGTCCATGTCAGAAATGTAGTTATAAGACAATACAAATCATGCAGTTCGCTAACATCATGTATTCACTTAAGCAGAAATAATGATCTCATTAAAAGTCGTGATCATCATAATGATTACAGTAAGTTATATAGAAAAGCTGTGGTGCATGTTGAGCATATCACCTGTCGGGCTGTTCTCAGGGGTTTTACAGGTACAGGTTGGGTACTTCATGTCAATGTCGATATGCATATCGTCCCCCTCTAAAGCGCAGTGACTGACGGACATGCACTCATCCGTGTCCACCTCCAGCTGTGCCGTGATCTGGCCCGGGGAGCACCCGAGAAGCTCGTAGATGCGATCGGTGACCATAAACTCCACCTGCACATCTTGCTCATCCGGGACCCAGCAGCTGTCAGTGCAGTACAACTCGCCGTTCACGTAGACCTCCAGACACACCTCTCTGCAGTTGGAAGACATCGTGTGTTTTGCTGACAAATCCAACAGAATCTGATAATGCCAGAAGTACAAAACTGTGTGTGACTGTACAGTTCGAGTCTATAAACTGGGAGTATGAACACGCTGAATATAGACTCTGTCTGTATGAAATGCTGGTGTTTCTGAAGTCAGTATCGGTCGGTTTCTGCTGTAATGTATCGGTAGATGTGTCGCTCTGCTCGGATAATCGCTGTACTGGAGAAACTGCGAGTGTGAGGCTTAACAGTAAGCGCTGTCTGTGACGCAATCATACGTGACGCTCCATGGTTGTCATAGAAACGGATTGATTGACACTTGACAATTAGCAGCGGTTCTCAACGGTTTATGTTGTCGCTGACTCACTAATGATCCATATGTTATTATTAATATAAAATAAATACGTTAACAATTTCATGTACTCAGATTACGTTTACTGACTCGATTTCAATCACCTTAGTGGTGGGTAACGATATGATTTATCCAGTCGGTGTTTGCGATGCGGACTCTCCAGCGCCACAATATTTAAAAAACGAAACATATTCACCAGATGTAATTTTGAAGGCTGAATTAAATGTGGGGATAAAAACGTCCTTCTGTTGAGTTGTCCTCGCGAGCTGAACGCCGAAGTCTAGTCCGATTCACGAGCAAATGACTCATTTGATCAGCTTCTTTTTATATGACTCATATGTTACTGGTTTGAATCTTGAATCAGTCGAACGAATACGAATCCTTCACTGAATGAACTCGTCAAAGCGGTTATTGAATCAACATTTGACTCACTGAACCGCAAGTTAAGGAACCGTTCACACCAAGGACGACAACTATAAAGATAACGTTAAAGATATAGTTATAAAAATCGTTCTCACTATTAATAAATAGCAGATTTCACACCACAGCTATAACGATAACAGCACAGAGAAACGATATTGTTGGAATGACTTTCAGAATGAGTTTTCCCCCCCAGTTGATGAACAATCAGCGAAAGAATAACAACTGAACTGACGCATGCGCAGAGGTTGCTCTATCCTCGGCGCATGCGTCAGTTCAGTTGTCTTCACTGTCTGCCGGAAGCTAGTTATTTTACTTAATAACATTTTAAATATGGATATTTTTCTCACACAAACGCATCGATTCACTTCAGAAGGCCTTTATTAACCCGCCGGAGCCTTGTGGAGCAGTTATATGATGGACAGATGCACTTTTATGGACTTCAAAAACGAGGCAACAATTATTGCCTTTATAATGCTTGGAAGAGCCATGACATTTTTAACATACACTCACCTAAAGGATTATTAGGAACACCATACTAATACTGTGTTTGATCCCCTTTCGCCTTCAGAACTGCCTTAATTCTACGTGGCATTGATTCAACAAGGTGCTGAAAGCATTCTTTAGAAATGTTGGCCCATATTGATAGGATAGCATCTTGCAGTTGATGGAGATTTGTGGGATGCACATCCAGGGCACGACGCTCCCGTTCCACCACATCCCAAAGATGCTCTATTGGGTTGAGATCTGGTGACTGTGGGGGCCATTTTAGTACAGTGAACTCATTGTCATGTTCAAGAAACCAATTTGAAATGATTCGAGCTTTGTGACATGGTGCATTATCCTGCTGGAAGTAGCCATCAGAGGATGGGTACATGGTGGACATAAAGGGATGGACATGGTCAGAAACAATGCTCAGGTAGGCCGTGGCATTTAAACGATGCCCAATTGGCACTAAGGGGCCTAAAGTGTGCCAAGAAAACATCCCTCACACCATTACACCACCACCACCAGCCTGCACAGTGGTAACAAGGCATGATGGATCCATGTTCTCATTCTGTTTACGCCAAATTCTGACTCTACCATCTGAATGTCTCAACAGAAATCGAGACTCATCAGACCAGGCAACATTTTTCCAGTCTTCAACTGTCCAATTTTGGTGAGCTTGTGCAAATTGTAGCCTCTTTTTCCTATTTGTAGTGGAGATGAGTGGTACCCGGTGGGGTCTTCTGCTGTTGTAGCCCATCCGCCTCAAGGTTGTGCGTGTTGTGGCTTCACAAATGCTTTGCTGCATACCTCGGTTGTAACAAGTGGTTATTTCAGTCAAAGTTGCTCTTCTATCAGCTTGAATCAGTCGGCCCATTCTCCTCTGACCTCTAGCATCAACAAGGCATTTTCGCCCACAGGACTGCCGCATACTGGATGTTTTTCCCTTTTCACACCATTCTTTGTAAACTCTAGAAATGGTTGTGCGTGAAAATCCCAGTAACTGAGCAGACTGTGAAATACTCAGACCGGCCCGTCTGGCACCAACAACCATGCCACGCTCAAAATTGCTTAAATCACCTTTCTTTCCCATTCTGACATTCAGTTTGGAGTTCAGGAGATTGTCCAATTGGGCATCGTTTAAATGCCACGGCCTACCTGAGCATTGTTTCTGACCATGTCCATCCCTTTATGACCACCATGTACCCATCCTCTGATGGCTACTTCCAGCAGGATAATGCACCATGTCACAAAGCTCAAATCATTTCAAATTGGTTTCTTGAACATGACAATGAGTTCACTGTACTAAAATGGCCCCCACAGTCACCAGATCTCAACCCAATAGAGCATCTTTGGGATGTGGTGGAACGGGAGCTTCGTGCCCTTGATGTGCATCCCACAAATCTCCATCAACTGCAAGATGCTATCCTATCAATATGGGCCAACATTTCTAAAGAATGCTTTCAGCACCTTGTTGAATCAATGCCACGTAGAATTAAGGCAGTTCTGAAGGTGAAAGGGGGTCAAACACAGTATTAGTATGGTGTTCCTAATAATCCTTTAGGTGAGTGTATATACCAGTAATAATAATTTAAAATCAATTCTAAATGTAACTGGAAGCCAGTGTAAAGACCTGAGGACTGGCGTGATATGGTCATATTTTCTGGTTCTGCTCAGAATCCTGGAAAACTAATTATATCAGCAACAGGCAACACTATTGCTGTAGTGAAAGCTTCAGAAAACTGCTGGAAGAAAATAACAAAATGTGGCATTACTGAATTAATATTGGCTTAAAGGTTGAAAGAGAAAAACTGGATTGATTGAAACTATACGTATATGACTATAATAAACTATGACTTTCGCATATATAAACAACAGTGGGTTTGTGACTATCTCTAAAACTGTTTTGACTGTGAAGTGCTACTAGAGATACTTGAGGAGTCACTTTACTCACGGCTGATATTTCCAATATCTATAAAACATGTTATCCTCAACATAATCTTCCCTTGAGCAAGTTTGGTGTGTAGTATATATGATTATGAATGTCTACCTTTATAGAACAGAATATCCAAGGTTGGCTCAATCTAAGCCATATAATCACAAAATCCTGCTTTTTAATTATAGCAGGGCGATGTTTTCTAAAAAATTCTTTGGCTTGTTTCAGTATTTGTGAATTTCTGTAATGTTATGGCATGATGTCGTGCATGATCGCTTTTAGTCTTTTCATGGCACTATTCTCTAGTGGAAAGTCACAATATATCTTGAGTATTGTGTGAGTTCGGTAGTTTTGCTATTGGAAATAATTACTTATATTTTCTAATATATTATGACTTCCCCTCACAACATAAAACATTGTACAGTTAGGAAATAAAAGAAAGCAATTTAGCCTGTTTACTATTGTTCAGTTTAATATAACAGTAACATTTTACGAATAAGGTTTCATTAGTTATGAACTAAGAATGAACAATACTTCTATAGCATTTATTAATCTTAGTTAATGTTAATTTCAACATTTACTAATACAATATTAAAATCAAAAGTTGTGTTTATTAACGTTAGTTAATGCACTGTGAGCTAACATGAACAAACAATGAACAACTGTTGTTTTTTTATCAGCTAACGTTATCTAAGATGAATAAATACTGTAACAACTGTATTGCTCTTGTTAGTTAAAGGGGTGATAAATTGAGAAATCAACTTTCCCTTGAGCTTTTGATATATAAAAGGTCATGGTAATATAAGAATATCCTGTAAGTTTCAGAGCTGAAAACTTTCTTGTTAGTCAAAGAAAAGCTTTTATAGGCCCAGCAAACGACAGGTTTTTCAAAGCGGGGATCTATGATGTCAAAGGGAGGCAAGCACCGCCTCAGCAGAAGAATATCAACCCCTACTCCATCACTGCCTGTTTAGCCCCGCCCACCGATTCGCGCATGTAACATAGGCCTAGTGTTAAACCATCGAGCTACAAAGCAATAAACGTGCCGTTGAGGATTACAAAATATTGTGCAGTGACTGGGTTTAACAGTAATGCAACATGTAAGTAACTGTGTTCATTCTAATGCCTGATCTGAAATGTGATGATTCATGTAGTCAGATGTTCTTTGTCTGTGTCAGTAAATCAAACCAGTGACTAAACATCAACTTGCATTGTTTCTCTTAGTAGGATGAAAATAATCTGTTATTTAACAGTGATTAAATTCTGTAAAGAAAGTGATCAAAGAAAGCTCCCTTTGCAATCGTTTGAGCAACACGCGCTGCAGCTGTCAATCAAACATATGCCACAATCTTAATATAATGCCATAGATCTAAATGTAATGCAACACTTTTCACGATTAGTTAACCATGAGAGCTGTATTTGTAAAAAACTAGCTAAAAGAGGGAGTAATACTATTTCATATGCAAAGATGTTAGCCAATCACAGCAGTGGGCATTTACACTGAAGTCTCCCAGTGGACACGCCCCTTAAAACAGAGCGTTCAGAGCAGAGGGCTAAAATCAGGGTAGGAAAAATGCCTTTTATTTAAAAATTATGAAATTTTTTATTGTAAAAAGCATTCTAATATTATAAGCGCACCCCAGGGAACATCATAAAACAATAAAAAACGCAGTTCATGACCCCTTTAATACATAAACTATGTTAACAAATGAAACTTTATCTAACCAAAAACTCAACAAAAAAAACCCTCTACATTAACATTAAAAAAATATTTATTTGATAGACTTTACTAAAATTAAATAAAGTGGATGTGTCTCAATTATAGAGAAGCAAGAAGCACTAAACTGGACATTCCCTTACAGATAAACACACACACACTCCACACAATAATATATCGGTATTATAGTATCATCCTTTGAGGTTTTGTGTGATTAGCATGTTCAGTCAACCTGAACACTTCACAGTTGGACATTTCATTCAAAGAGCTTTGCATTATTAATGGAAGATATTCAAACAAGATGATAAGAAACACAATACAGTCTTAGTTCACCATACAAGAAACACTCACACAGTTGTGAGATTAATAAAGGGGAAAGTCTAAGAAGGAAACTATCAGCTGTGAGAGTTGTTCAGGCTGACAGCTCATGCTAATCTCAGATAACACTTAATTTAGTTTTAGAAAAGACTAATGATCTTTTGATATTAAAAATGTTTGCCTCTTTCTTTCTTTGCATTAGAAGATCACAAGGGAGACCTGCTAAAAATTAACTATAAGTATACTTAAGTAAAGTTCACATATATTTTTGAGTATACTTTTTGTAGCAAGTAAGTGTACTAATATCAACATTCTACAAAACTTGTGTACTGTTTCAATACTACTTGGGACTAAATTGTCCTACTTTTTAATTATACTTAACAGAAGACTTTGTGTACACAACTAGTTTACAACTATGTTTTAAAAAAAAATTGTACTGAAACTACAAGTACGAATAGTTTACTAGTCATACTTGTAGCACATTTGTTATTTATGAAACTACACTATTTACTCGCAGGAAACTACTAGTATTTTATACGGCAAGTGAACTTAAGTTTTCTTTAAGTGAACATGTTATACTGATAGTTTACTATTTATATATTATTAATTTTTATACTTGAAATATACACCTATCAGGCATAACATTATGATCACCTTCCAAATGTGCCAAAAAGCCCTGACCCGTCGAGGCATGGACTCCACTAGACCCCTGAAGATGTGCTGTGGTATCTGACACCAAGATGTTAGCAGCAGATCTTTTAAGTCCTGAAAGTTGTGAGGTGGGGCCTCCATGGATTGGACTTGTTTGTTCAGCACATTCCACAGATGCTCGATTGGATTGAGATCTGGGGAATTTGGAGGCCAAATCAACACCTTAAACTCGTTGTTGTGCTCCTCAAACCATTCATAAACCATTTTTGCTTTGTGGGAGGGTACATTATCCTGCTGAAAGAGCCACAGCCACCAGGGAATACCGTTTCCATGAAAGGGTGTACATGGTCTGCAACAATGCTTAGGTAGGTGGTATGTGTCAAAGTAACATCCACATGGATGGCAGGACCCAAGGTTTCCCAGCAGAACATTGCCCAAAGCATCACTGCCTCCGCCGGCTTAGTGCATCCTGGTGCCATGTGTTCCCAGGTAAGCGACGCACACGCATCCGGCCATTCACGTGATGTAAAAGAAAATGTGATTGATCAGACCAGGCCACCTTCTTCCATTGCTCCGTGGTCCAGTTCTGATACTCACATGCCCACTGTTGGTGCTTTCGGTGGTGGACAGGGGTCAGCATGGGCACCCTGACTGGTCAGCGGCTATGCAGCCCCATATGCAAAAAACTGTGATGCACTGTGTATTCTGACACCTTTCTATCAGAACCAGCATTAACTTCTTGAGCAATTTGAGCTACAGTAGCTCGTCTGTTTGATCGGACCACACGGGCCAGCCTTCACTCCCCACGTGCATCAATGAGCCTTGGCCGCCCATGACCCTGTCGCCGGTTCTCCACTGTTCCTTCCTTGGAGCACTTTTGATAGATACTGACCACTGCAGACCGGGAACACACAAGAACACACAAGAGCTGCAGTTTTGGAGATGCTCTGACCCAGTCGTCTAGCCATCACAATTCGGCCTTGTCAAACTCGATGCTTACCTATTTTTCCTGCTTCTAACTCATCAACTTTAAGGACAAAATGTTCACTTGCTGCCTAATATATCCCACCCACTAACAGGTGTCGTGATGAAGAGATAATCAGTGTTATTCACTTCACCTTTCAGTGGTCATAATGTTATGCCTGATTGGTGTACCTTTAACTGTGCTTTAAGTAGATTTTAAGTAAATTCTGGGGTGTATTCGGGGTGTGCTGCGAGAGAAGTATGCTAGGCACCCTACACCCTCATGGTCTTCCTCTGAGTCCGCACTTTCGTGACGATCCAATGGATAGTGAACTGTGAGAGTTCCGTTGAACTACAGGACCTAAAGTGAACTGTGAGTGAGCACTTAAAGGGACGTCTCACGTAAGTGTTTTTTTGAATGCCCTTGTTGTTGTGTTTGTAAATGTGATTGTGTTTAACAGTGATGATCATTTGAGCAGTGAAAACTCACTCTAAGTGGGGTTTACAAAAAAAGTGTTTTCCATTTTGAAGTACCATTGGGTTGGATTTATTGTACAAGTGAAACGTTTATAACTTTTACATTTAAGGGGTTTGTTTCCTAGTTTTTTTTATTTAGTGATTTAAACGGAAGTAACTTCATTACAAGGAAGAAAAATATACACAGAAAATAAACACTGTTTAATTTTTTGTACTTACCTTCAGTGCACCCTTTCTTGGGTTGAGAGCTGTCCGGGAGTAGGGCGTCTCACCTTGAGTGCATCTCAAGGATATATAAAGAGACTAAAAGCCCTGAAAGCTGGGGTTAAGATCCTTTCGTTATTCAGTCTTCCAGGGCAGCAATAACAAATTTCCCCTACAAGACGAGCTAATACCCCATTACACCAAGTATACTTAGAATACTTAATTATAGTTTTAAGTATATCTCAAAAGATTGAGTACAAGTATAGGGCAAATATACTGCGACGTTATTGTCAGTGTAAGTCAAGTATACTTAAGTGCAATTTTAAGTATATTTCTCAAAAAGTAGGGGAGAGTGGGGCACAACCTAACACTTTTTTACTTTCTCAGTTTGTGTAAATCCACATTAATTTCACACGTCTAGTACAAGTTTGTGGTTTTGTTTAATTAATACAGTGTATACTTTTTTCTTGATTTAACCAGAAATAATGGAAGTGAAATGTGACAACATGCCCCATAGGTGGGGTACATTCTAACATGACCATATGACAGCTTAAGAAAGATGTTATCTAATCTAATGAAAATTATATAATAATAAATTATTGTGTAATTTGTGCACTTGAAACAACATCCGAGTTGAATCAACTGCATAAGAAAAAAACCAAAAATAAGAATTAAACCAACAGCAAGTATGATTTTAGCGTAAGGTCTATGCAATAATGTTTTATTGATCATGGTTTGGCCAGCCATCTGTGCAAAATGTATTCACATATCCTGTCTGTCCCTCCCCAGTTTTTCTAATTTACAAATGACCACAGGGAACAGCTTGTTACTTATAAACAGGTTTCTGTATACTTGAAAGTCGAGTTAATGAAAAATATCTATTACTATTTAAAAGCAGATAGATCTAGATTAAGATCCAGTGACCGCCAACCGTCCCTTCACTAATACAACACACAGGAAGTTTAAATGTCATATGACATGAACACTCAAAAAAAAAAAAGAGTACAAAATTGTACCTCAAGTGGCCGTCACTGGGGTGGTACCCTTAAGGGTACATTTTTGTACCTCTAAGTAGAGGAAAACAATGGTATAATTGTACCCTAAGGAACAATTGTGTACCTTTTATAGGTACAGTTATATGTTTTGTTCCCCAAGGAACAAAACTGTACCTCCACTGTACCTTTTTTCTGAGCGTGAACAGGTGACACTACTGGTGCACACCGCCATCTAGTGGTTGAATAATCATTATTCATCTCCGTTCACTGTTGTCTGTCTGTATCACTGGAGTTATTATTGCAAACCTTCTTGTTGTGATGATATCATAGACCGTAAAAAAATATGGACGACGTGACTTTATTCTCTTCCGCTGAAGAAAAGTGAAGCCTCCGGAGGTCCGAATATGGTGCTGACATCTTGCGCAGATTTGGGACAGGTGTCATGAGAAATCCTGTCCCCCTGTGAAATAGTGTCCGCTTAGGACCCAACGTGGTAGCCGTTTTAAATGCCTGATCAAAAGCTGTTATCATTTCGTTTAATGGCTAATCGAGCTGCTGTAGCTTAATAAACTATGAATTGTCATACTAAGTACACACAAATGACATTTATTTGAAATGTGTAATTGATTAAAGCGGGGCTAGGGCTTTTAAGATGTAGGGTAAGTGCAACCGTGGTGTATAAACTAAGCTAATCGGGTAGCTGTATGCTATGCTAGAACGTACGCTAACTTAAAAAAACATTAAGAACCAGATATGCTTGATTTCACAACTTATAGCTTCGGTTATATACTAGTATATGAAACATATGATTTGCAAGACGTTAAAGACTATTTTAACACAATTTAAACGACAAAAATCAAAATGTGATTTTGTAAGAATTGTAATCAGGCTCTGAACAGATTACCCATTAAAAGTTCTTTCAGCCAATAGAATCGCTCTGGGGTCCTAAGCGGACACTATTTCACAGGGGGACAGGATTTCTCATGACACCTGTCATGAAGTAGAGCCGCGATATCAAAAGCCTGCCCACACTCTCGCGGGTGCAGAACAATTCAATAATTCAGTGTGAAATAAACAGTTATGGAAATGTAGAAATTAAAGCTAAAGCTCCAGTCTCCTCCCGAAAATCCTGAAAAAAGTATTTTAGTGCCTCAGTGACGACTTCACTCAGAGAAGCCGTCAATCTCAGCTGTCAATCATGACCTCACACCCCCCCCCCCCCCTTTATTTAAAAAACTAACACTTGAAATGAAATCATCATGATAAAAACTGCCTAAAATGACAGAAACCAACTTTGGGAAAAAAATTATATTAAGTGTAATTTGATTGTTTAGTTTGTCCATTAGAATACACGGAGGGGCGGGAGTTATGAGCTATACTGGGACCAGCCACCTGTGGGCAATCGAGACGCATCGGCTTCAGTTTTTAACATGAGTATATCCTGTTGATCTGTTTGTTTTATTCTAAATCAGTGTTTGTCAGATCAAGTAGCACATATGATCACACTGAAGTGTCACTAGCATGTGAATCGTCTATTTTTACAGTTCACAGTCAATATAAGAGTGTGGGAAATGCCTTAAGGGTCTAATGATTAGACACACAAAGCTTTTAAAACTGTAGATCAGAAATGAGATGTAGAACATGGTAAAATTAAAAAAGCACATTTCAAATGTTATTTCCACAGTGGTGTGATGTACCGTTTGAGGGTGAGCCACTGTTTACGTATCTACATTTATCTGTAAAATATCACCGATTGATAGCTATGGACTAATGCTATGAAGTATAAAGACAAAAAAAAAAAAAAAGTTCATGGATATTTTTCTTCAAATTGTTGTTGTTGAGATGCAAGACAATCAAGCAGACGAGTATAAGGGTATAGAGAAGTTTTACTAAGGATTACAGACAAATAGAAAAAAACACCTCTCTTTCTTCCCTCATCTGTTTTTGCTCATTCACTACTTTCATTACATGCTCAAAAAGTGTGTAACAGAGTGATTAAAAGTTCATTGAATCTTGCACACGATAAGCGTGATTACACACAGAGACATGCATGAAGAAGTGCAGAATATACCATTAACTGAAAGAAATAATGTAAAGTTATTTTATGCTAACGATGAGAGACAGTGAAGATATTCTCGCTCATATCAGAGTCTCATAAAGACAGAGGGGTACATTTTCTTTCAACTTAAGCTGAACTTGTGCTGTTCTTCAAAAGGAATTATTTTTCTTTTTTTTACTGCTTTTGCTCAAATATATTTAGAGATTGTATGCTTTTTAAAACACAATAAGCAATGTTATGTTTTAAAGTATGTGTAAATCTGTAGTGTTCATGTTCACAGCTGTGCTTCATTGATAGACTTTGCTCTCAAACAGTTTGTCATGTTCACAGCACATGTGAAGAACTGCTTAAAAACCACTGCACGTTAACCTCTAACTCAGCAATCATTGATTTTTTTTTTTTTGCACTTGAAAAACAAAGATAGATGGAAAATGAGAAATTAACAAATGATAACAAAATAATTATTTATTTTTTTCAGCCTGTCTTCTATGCATCTGTTATGCCTTCTTCATAATGTACAGGCCAGCCTTCGGCACACCCCAACACTACATAACGAGTGGACTTCTTCCCTTTGCCATATTCACATTTTGGGGGTCTCGCCCCACTTTGCAATTTGCACGTGATCACAGGAAAGGGCTGGTTGCTCTTAAACAGGTTACCGCCCTGTGGAGTTCCTCCTCTGCCACAAACTGCTCTTATATCATTTGAGTTTGCTTGTATGAAGGTGTTGACAGGTTTGCAACCATCATCAGTTCCAGTAATACCTATCTTTCTGATTTCACTGCTACACTTCTGCTCATTCATATCAGGGCCGAAATGCTGAATGAGGAATTTTTGATAACGGGGCTTTATATGTGCTGGTTGAGCATGAGTGGAGAATGACACACAGAAGACCAGCAGCAGAATCACAGCAGACAGATGAATCTCCATGACCTGGTGAACAACACATACATTAAAACTCATTTACTGACAGTTGACGTAATAAAGCAGTTTAGGCTATTTAGGTGTGATTAATTAAGAAACTACTGATGAGACCTTTATTTTTACTTGCACATATCTGAGTTACTTTAACCCAGCTGTTCATAATTTTGTACATAGACCGTTCCACATAGACTTTGTGTTTTAAAGTGTTTTTGACTGTACTTTGTTTCCATCTGCACCACAACAGATTTCTTGTATCTTAGACTTGCTGAGTAAAGTTCTAAAGTTGTTAACATTTAAAAACAAGGTAAATCACAAACCCCAGAAAATCTAATTACCTCAGATAAACATATTCTCAAGTATGTTGCTTTTGTATACTTATAACTCAAGATTATTTATAGACCAACTTTTTCCCCAAAAAAATTACACTTAAAAAGAGCAGCAACGTACATGTTATAAAAATGAGCTTGAACTGATACTCACAGGTTGCAGTCTATAGTAAACCTGAGGCCTGTATTATGATGCTCCTTCACAAAGTCCAAGCGAATGCAGTCAGGCTTAATCTTGGTGTTACTGTAGATTAATTTTCAGGTAGAGTATCTGCAGATATCAATTGGAAACAGGCGCCTCAATCTGGGATGTGTGTCAGCACGAGATCTTGGGAGAATGATCAAGCAGACACAGAGACGGTGTAATAACACTCTCAAGTTTATTAAGGAAGAAGAGTCATATTTATACACAAGATGAAGCAGAATCATCCACGATGTCCAGGCCATCCAATCATAGTACTCAAAGATCAACCCCTGCCATATATAGCATATTAAGAAATATAATAAGTAGTTAAATGTTCAAATGTATGTGCGTCTCTTGAGTTCCTGTTTGCGTGCAAGTGTATAAGTGTGTCCAAGGCCTAGTCCATGATGTGCACATAACATAACGAAAATAAGTTACACAAGGACATTCTTACACAAGAATTGTCAAAAGTGGAGCCTAAGAGAAATAAGAAAATATTAACACTATGACCCTGGCTTTAAAATGCCCCGGTCCACTCAGGCTTTGATCCTCAGTCTATAAATTCTTGTGCACGCAAGCAGCCAATCATGTGACACACGAAGAGTTGTAGCGTAATATACTTTAAGAGCTAATAACCAAATGGTAGAAATAATTTAAACACATTATATCAGCAACAGTCAACACTATTGCTACATTCAGAGAACTGCTGGAAGAAAATAACAAAATGCGTCATTACCAAAGTGAATTAATATTGACCCATAACAAGATTTAATTAATTTATATAACTACTATATATATATATATATACACTCACCTAAAGGATTATTAGGAACACTGCAGCATTAAACATTTAACTAATTGTTTGTATTAATAGTTTAGCTTTGACAGCCCTAATAACATGTTTTGAAGAAACAGATCTAGTTAAAGGGATAATTCACCCAAAACGAAAATTAGCCCATGATTTACTCGCTCTCAAGTCATCCTAGGTGTATATGACATTCTTCTTTCAGACGAATACAATCTGAGTTATATTAAAAAAGTCCTGGCTAATCCAAGGTTTATAATGGCAGTAATTGTTTTTGAAGTCCATAAAAAATGCATCTGTCCGTCAAATAACGTGCTCCACATGGCTCCGGGGGGTTAATAAAGGCCTTCTGAAGCGAATCGATGTGTTTGTGTAAGAAAAATATCCATATTTAAAACATTACAAAGTAAAGTTCTAGCCAATCGCCTTCCGTGGAAAAGTGTTGAAAGTGCCTTCTCGCAGTTCAAGATGCTTACGCTACGTCTGACGAGCGCACCTGGTAGCGTAAGCCTTTTGAACTGCAGAGGCACTTTCAACACTTTCCATAAATTGAATACGGATGGCGATCGGCCGAAACTTTGCTTTATAAAGTTTTAAATATGGATAGTTTTCTTACACAAACGCATCGATTCGCTTCAGAAGGCCTTTATTAACCCCCAGGAGCCGTGTGGAGCACGTTATTTGACGGACAGATGCATTTTTTATGGACTTCAAAAACAGAGCAACAATTACTGCCATTATAATGCTTGGAAGAGCCAGGACTTTTTTAATATAACTCCGATTTTATTCATCTGAAAGAAGAATGTCATATACACCTAGGATGACTTGAGGGTGAGTAAATCATGGGCTTTTATTTTCATTTTAGTGTGAACTATCCCTTTAAGACTGCGTTTTGTTGTTTTAATCCATCTATTATTGCTGTTGAAACAGTTCAGACACTTGATGACGAGATAACTTACACTGAGCCAGTCTTCTACAAAAGAAATGCACATAAATCGGTAAGACAATTTATTCCTGTTTCGTGTGTCTCTGATCCATCACACACACCAGCACCATATCAAATAATTATAAAAGCCTCATTTTTATCTTTATCAATAGGCCTAATTTTATTTAGTTCAATCCATTACATCTTTATACAATTCAATATATTTGTTAGTGTTGCCCATTATGACTAACATATCTTGTGTACACAAACTCCAAACAGGCTATTCTGAGGAAAAATGAAAAAAGGTTTAGAAATACTTTTAAGTCTTCTGTTTGAAATGCACGATGTATTGGGCAATAACCAGTATTGGCCGATAAAAGCATTTATTTCCGATGATCAGGGCCGATTATATCCTGTCAATCAAAAGGGGGCGGAAAAATGTGTCTGACTGCAATCTCTATTGTGTTGAATTAAGGGCTGTCGAAGTTAACGTGACAATGCATTAACAGTTAAAAAATTGCGACATTAAAGCAGGCTTTATTTGACCTGTAGTTGAAGTCCACGGTTTTCCCCCAACCCACACATTATTTGTAGCGCACATCTCATCCAATAATCGCTTTGTTATTTGTTACTTCTGATAAAAAACAAAGGCTCAGCTTTCAAATTCTGTCCATTTTATCACAAAATTCAAACAATAAATGGATTTTTGATGCTCTTAAATGTGACGTGACAGATTGCTGACTCAGTACAAGCGGCAGCAGAGTGCAAATCTTTTCCACCAATTTAATACAAGATATAGCATGAAAAACGTGCATGAACATCAAAAGGTATGTTGAAAGATACAGTGCAACTTACCGAAATGTATCATGTCTTATGTGATCTCTCAGTCTGTGTTTTATCCACAGAAAGGTGTGAATAAAACAGCTTGTGTGCTGTAGCTGTAGCTATTGACTCTGCAGAAAGTTGGCGTCTTCTGCGCACTGTGCACCTCAGCATGCGCTGACCCCACTCTGTGATTTTACATGGCCTACCACTTTGTGGCTGAGTAGCTGTTGTTCCCAATTTCTTCCACTGTTATAATACCACTAACAGTTGACCGGAATGGACTTATCGCACAGGTGGCAACCTATCACGGTACCACGCTTGAGTTCACTGAGCTCCTGAGAGCGACCCATTCTTTCACAAATGTTTGTAGAAGCGTCTGCATGCCTAGAGGCATCTTTACACAGCCGAGTTAAGGCTGCTTAAGGCGGCTCTGTGTCTGCTCAAAATTCGGTGTAAAGATGCAATGCCGCATTAGCCCCGCCCACAACATTTGAGTTCGGGAAGTTCGGTCTGGACTTGATCGGTTGTGGAGTAACTATGCCTGAACAGAAGCTGTTCGGACCAATCAAATTGTCAGGGCAGGCTTTATACGATGATTGACAGATGATCAACAGTAACGTGATCATCCACGTCATCAAAGAGCGTTTGGGTTGAATTCGTTTACTAAATGGAGAACTTGTTCGTATATATGCATTCACCTTTACTATTTCTCTTAAAAATGATGATCGTGTTGGTACTCCGTGTATCCTTAAATTATTTTTTACAACACTGGCAAAGATCGTTTACACTCATCTTCTTCTTCTACTTCTTCCAGCGCGCGTGCAGTTGAGTTCTGTTGACAACTATGCGTTAGTGATGCGTCGTTCATGAACGATCTGTTCTTTTTGAACCAATCTTAAATATGACTCGGGAACAAAGAGTTGTCTCAGAGAGCGATTTGTTCATTTCGTTGACCCCGCATGTGCTACATGCCATCGGTTCTGTACAGGATCTTCTGCATTCAGCCTATGGGGCTGTGAGTTGGTGAACGAATGACTCGAACACGAAGACTCGAGAGGTGAACTAATCAATTCTGTTTTTGGGACTGCATGCATTGCATATGGGGCTGTCACGGCCCAGATCAGACACTGATGACGGAACTAACGACTCGAACCCAAAGACAGGAGAGGTGTACTAATCTTTCCAGGGAACAGACGTGATTAAATGTGAAGTGACAAAAGAAAGAACGACTCGGATTCGGAGGTGAGGTTAACTAACAGACTGCATAGCCTGAAGACCCAGCTAAGCAACTAATGAATCATTTCTTTCTTAAAGTTTGGCCTTGGCTGCATTAGCTTATAATTAATTTTTTATTCCAAATGTGATCAACGTTTGCATAAGTACTAGATGTGTTGGGGAATTTAACATGTGACGTTTTAATTATATTCTGCTGAAATGAACGAAATGACTTGGAAAAAAGATTTGTTCATTTTGATGAACGAGATTCAAAGATCCGAGTCCGTAAAATGATCCGAACTTCCCACTACTACTATGCGTCGCTTAACATACGTCACTTACTCCGTTGCTCTGATTGGTTGTAAGTCTATCCAATTGAGTGCAGAGGCATTTTCTGTCCTGGTTCAGTTGAAACACGCCCCATAATCACAGCCCAATGGAGCAGTATCAGACTCATATTCTGACTAGAATTGAGTATGACAACGTCAGGCTAGTGATTTTACAGAACAGAAATGTAATAATTTAACAAACAGTAATTCTACCATCAAGCAGTGTTGTTCTGAAGCAACATTTAGCAGAAAGGTTGCCATACACAAATGCAGTGGCACAGTAAGGCCACATTTACATTACGTATTTCAAGTGACCCAATTCTGAGGGATTTTTTTTTTTATCCCTCCCATATGGCAGAGATGTGGATTCATATGTGGAAATTAATCTGATATGAATCTGATACAGTGCGAGTTGTACGTCATTGAAAAGTGATGGTGGCGAATGACGTCAACTCATGTGGACACCAACCGCGATCACATGGCTCTTTTCAATGGCCTAATGGATGACAAAGGCTCAACCCATGTAAGAGACCAATGTTATGCTGACCTTTTAAGATGGTGCGGAAAGCAAAAGCTTATGTTATCATATAGTTTTGGCATAAGCTTTTCCGGGTTAGTATGTCTACCTTGGGTTGTTTCAGTGTATAGTGTAAATGCAGATATCGGAAATGGGTCACTTTTAAAAGAAGATGTAAAAATGGATATAGTCAACAAACCGGAATTGGGCATCAAGACCTGCAGTGTAAATAAACTGATCTAATGAGGTCAAGAGTGTATATTTGGGAACGGTTTCGACTGCGCCTTCATGTGGCCAAAACGATGAATAGCACCAATCAAATTGTTATATCGTTTATTACATCTTATTTTAAATGTATGATGACGTTGACATTTTGTCCCCATAACAGGGTTTACCAGGCCACACACACACACACAACCCCTACTCCTAAACCTACCCATCACAGAAAACATTCTGCATTTTTAATAAAACATTGTTTAGTATGTTTTTTAAAGCTATTTTAAATATGAGGACATATGAAATGTCCTCATATTTCATGTTTACATCGTAATACCAGTGTCATTATACAATAATAAATCATAAATCACAAAAACAAACAAACACACACACACACACACTACAAGTTAATCTGAATTTGTCATTTTTGATTTAAAATATTTTATTAATACATCGTGCATGTTTTTTTTTTACAGAATGTTAAAGAGGAAGAGCATGTTGAGTATGCGCTTGTCAACATTAGAAGTGAGGAACCTCGTACGAAACCCTCCGAGTCTGTGGTTGAGTTTTGGGATTGGTCAGAAAATACATAGAAAAAAAAAAACCTAACATTTTTAATATAAGAAATAATAATCATCATATTAGAATGTTTTCTGGAGGTGACACTGAAGACTGGAGTAATGATGCTTTGATCACAGGAAAAAAAATACATTTGTACAATATATTCACATATAAAACAGTTATTTTACAATATTATTGTTTTTGCTGTATTTTGCTGTATTTATCAAATAAATGCAGCCTCAGAGAGCATGAGACTTTAAAAAACATTTAAAAAATCCAAATGTCTCAATATTCTGTTGATTATACACTAATAATATGCAATAACAGCTTACTAAAATAAAAAACTAATTTACTATTGGTAAAAACTAAAACATCCACGTCCAGTTAATTATTTATCATAAGATCTTTTGTAATTATTTGTCATTAGATCATAAAACAGTCTTTTGTGGGGGGTTTTCTATATTAAAATGTTTTAATTAAAAATTTTGCTTTGGCAGCTATAGGTGGTGGTTTTATACATTTTATTTTATTTTGAGTTAAGTTAACAGTCATTTTATTTCAAGTAATGAAATAGTTTTAATTTACTATGAGTATTCATGTGAAAGCGAATCATCTCCATCACACAGTGATGATAACTGTTTACAGTGTACATTTATATTACACCCTGACCAGGGTCATAACATTCTGCTGATATAAAAATGTATTCACACCATCATTCATTTAGAAGTAATTTTGTACAGTACATCTCACAATATTTCAGCGCTCTTTTCGCTCTTCCTGCAGTAGCAGGACTTACAGCCAATTACAGTTGCAGCCACCAGCACAACAGCAACCACAGCACATATTCCTGCTATAAGACCTGAAGGCAGACTTGAATCTGTAACAATAAAGACAGACAGTCATTATTACAAGAGGTCGACTGATAACCAACATAACTTACCACTATCTTTTTCTGCCATTTACATATTTCTACTTTGGTCATCAGTTTCATGATATTGATTGAACTGATAAATGTCGCCATCTGGTGGGTTTTTGAAGAACAGCAGCTACAACAGCATCACCACCACTGAGAGCTCAACTTGAAACAGCAGCATTCAGAGGACAACTGACTATTACACAAAAGTGGAATGAAATTACACTCACCAATGACAGTAATGCTGAATCTCTTTATGCTGATGACGCTGATGCTGTGGCGGAGGAGGATGCTGTGGACAATCTTTAGTTGATAATCTCCAGAGTCTGTGGTTCTGGTGTTTGTGATGGTCAGAGATCCAGTCTGATGATCCAGCTTCAGTCTGTCTCTGAATCTCTCTTCACACTGATCATCTGTACAGATCTGACTCTGATCTCCAGCGATTTCAGAGATGAGAATGTCATTAAAATACCACGTCATCAAATCATTTCGTTTTCTTTTTTCACCAGGATCTAAAGTGACAGATTCTCCCTCCTTCAGTGACTTTCTCTTTACTTCATCTCGTTCAGCAGCAGAAACACCTGAAACACAAACCAACAGTTTTAAGAAATAGTTTTGAATGTCACAGCTATAGAGACAGAGCGACACGCGTCATAATCTGAAGACCACGCCCACCGGGCAATCAAACCGTCTCCATTGACTTTGTATTGCGTGAAGCGGCCTCCTTGTCATTTCTGACTTATAACAAAAAACAACAATGTCTAAAAGCTGATATGTGACAAGGTGTACAGCAAACAAGCTAAAAAACACAGAATCAAAAACCCAAAAGTTTTTATAAGATATCGACCCAAAAAACGAGCGTTTAAGGACATAAAAGTGGATACAGGCAATTGAGACAGAGCGCGATATGTTATTACTCTGAAAACTACACCCACTGGAGGGGACCAGCGACAGGAAATATAATATATAAAACTGACATTTGGATATTTGACTTAACAGTGACAAAATGTTTACTGCACAGGTAGGCATAATGAGTGTGAGGATCCCAAAATGTACCCATTCTTCCTGCTGAAGCTTCACGTCTTATTGCCTGTATCCACTTTTGTCTCCTTTTTTTGGGTCGACAGCTTATAAAAACTTATTTCTGTGTTTTTAGCTTGTTTGCTGTACACCCTGTTACATAGCAGCTTTTAGACATTGTTCTGTTTTTTGTTATAAGTCAGAAATGACAAGGCGACCGCTTCACGCAATACAAAGTCAATGGAATGCGTTGGATTGTTTTCCCCCCGGTGTGGGCGTGGCCTAAATGCGCTCCGTCTCTATAGTAAACAAATTAATAATGATGTGATTTAGGCATATTTAACCTGGCTTTAAATGTTAAATGACTCACCATGAACACCAACATTGAAGATCTTTTGAATAATTTTTCTATTGATGATCTGTAGTTTATATTCTCCAGAGTCTGTGTTTGTGGTGTTTGTGATGGTCAGAGATCCAGTCTGATGATCCAGCTTCAGTCTGTCTCTGAATCTCTCTTTACACTGATCATCTGTACAGATCTTACTCTGATCTCTATTGATTTGAGCGATGCGGATATCATTAAAATACCATTTCATTCTGTCTTGCTGGTTCATTTCAACATCAGTGTGTAGAGCGACTGAATCTCCCTCCATCGCTGACACTGACACTCCATCTGTCTCAACACCAGATGAACCTGAAATGAAGTTCATTGTAAGTCATAAAAAAACACAATGACAGGAAAGTGTTGTGAAAATGTTCTTGTTTTACAGATCATATAGATTGAAGGTAGATAAATATGTCTGGATTCATAATGTAACACATGCAAAGAAACAGCACGAGGGGCCATTTCACTCATTCTGCCATTCCACTGCGCTACTTTCACATCTGGTACATGTGGATTCAACATGATGTCTGGGTCTGCTGTCTGGGTTTCCATTGTGATTCCATGTAAATGCGCTAGACGGACGTTTTTAACCATTGTGCTTGCGTCTCGCGTCTTTTGCAGCAACCCTGAAATGAGTGCCTTTTACTCTTTCTGCTTTTTGGCAGTCCACTTTTAGACTCATGGGGCCTCATTTATAAAATGTTGCGTAGAAACTGGCCTACATTTGATCTAAGATCATTTCTCAAATGTGTGTACGTGCGATTCCGGAAAACGTGCGTACGCCACTCTTTCGCATGTGAAATCTATAAATCGCAAATTATCTTGATATTGTGTGCAGCTGAATGGTTTCAGATCTCCGCCTTGTAAACGCCCCCTAATTAATATCATTAGCATATAAAAGAGCACCATTCAACGTCCACATGTTTTACTTGAGAATGGCGAGCGGCAAGAAAAAGAATTTTAGCGAGGCTGAAATCGGGGTCCTGCTAAATAATTTAAGTTTAATGCCGTTATGCTAACAGAGTTGTGAAAAACCATACAGGCTATATGTTTTATTTTGAACAAGTAGCCTAAGGTATTCTTTTAATTGATTCATTTGTACACTTGTATAAATGTCTATACTGTCACTTGATCAATTTAATGCATAACCCTTTCACACGTAAGTTTAACATTTTCTGGCTGACCCACCAGTGTGAGTTTTTCAAGGTGACCATTATTTAGAACATATCCCCTTATTTTTTCCATGGTGACGCGCCATTGCTTGTCACGTAACACACAGCAGTCACAATAGTGCTGACTGATAATCTGCTTTTATTTCATTTTTCCTTTTTTTATTAGGGGGGGGGCTAATGCTATTTCATGCATTCTGACTTATTTACACTTTTAAAGAGTTGGATTCCCTTGCCAAACATGGCCAAAATTTCAAGTATTTCTAGTATGGCCCTGTATGATGTCATAAAGGGTGCAATTCCTTGTATGGGCACTTCTCCCGGATGAGCGCGTGCGCACATCAACCAGAGCAAGAGCGAGAGCGCGTCCATTAACAAGCTTCTTTGGGTTACGGAAGCCTTCGGCAGTGCTGTCATTTTGTTTTTAGACCACAAAATCAGTGAATGAAACTGCATCAAATGTCTGTGTTTTGTTGCCAAACGACGCGTAAGTGCATATAATGTAAACTACACAAACGTATAATGAATTGAAAGTTATCCAGGGATAATGCCATGAATGTATTAAGTGTGTGTGTGTGTTTGTGCTCGTGACTCTTTAGCTCCGCCCACTACACTCCTGCACAAGCTTGGCTGTTTTCAGAAAGAATCGGTACAGCATATCTGTCTTTTATAAATCTGATAAAACTAAAGACTCTTCTGAGATTTTTGGGATGCAATACTACTCTACAGATACTCAAGATTAACATGAGATTGGCAGAAACTGTGTGTGTTATGTACCCTTTAAAAATATTCACAAATATGTTGCCTATAGCATGAAATATCTGATATTCCGATTGTCAAATATGGGTGTGGATGTGTTTTGTTGTTTTAACACCTTATAACGATCGCGTTAGTTGAGAAATGCGCAATTGGCGCCGCCATTTTAGTGTGTGCCGCAGTTCAGAGAATCGGATCTATTGGATTTACAACATGTTAATTCATCCACTTCTCCCAAAATACATGAATGTAAGTGTCCGGTGAACTGGGAGAAGAAAAGAGTCAACTTTAAAGTTACTTACACTATGTGTATCTGATATGAATAAAACTTTTTGTCTAATTATAAATGTAAAGCATTTTTATTGCCACTTCCATAGACATCAGTGTATATTTTACAAACTCTAAATGTATTGTTTTGCGGGTACTTATATGTATTTAAATGTCTGAAACCTAAAATAAACATTATTTGGTTGAAAACACTGAATAGTTGTTGTATGTGGCAAGCGCTGAGTGTGTCTGTCTCTGTCTCATGCCAGCCAACGCACAAAAACATGGTTTAATTTAGCAGTTGATCATGTGATGCACTGAATGTTCTAATCACACCGGTGTGATTGTAAGGATTAAATGCATTCCTCAGCCCTTTGACTCTCAGATTGATTTAAAACAATGATGAAGAAATAAAAGACAAGTTGACATTTTATGCACTGTTCATGTTAATAAAATTACATTTATGATCAGCATGTTTTTGTGAAAATTATATCACTTTGACATGCTTGTGAAGGTGATAGATTATCTTAATTACAAACCCGATTCCAAAAAAGTTGGGACACTGTAAAAAATTGTGAATAAAAAAGGAATGCAATAATTTACAAATCTCATAAACTTATATTTTATTCTCAATAGAACATAGATAACATATCAAATGTTGAAAGTGAGACATTTTGAAATGTCATGCCAAATATTGGCTCATTTTTTATTTCATGAGAGCTACACATTCCAAAAAAGTTGGGACAGGTAGCAATAAGAGGCCGGAAAAGTTAAATGTACATATAAGGAACAGCTGGAGGACCAATTTGCAACTTATTAGGTCAATTGGCAACATGATAGGGTATAAAAAGAGCCTCTCAACTGGATCACCAATTCCCCCAATGCTGCGGCGAAAAATAGTGGAGCAATATCAGAAAGGAGTTTCTCAGAGAAAAATTGCAAAGAGTTTGAAGTTATCATCATCTACAGTGCATAATATCATCCAAAGATTCAGAGAATCTGGAACAATCTCTGTGCGTAAGGGTCAAGGCCGAAAAACCATACTGGATGCCCGTGATCTTCGGGCCCTTAGACGGCACTGCATCACATACAGGAACGCTACTGTAATGGAAATCACAACATGGGCTCAGGAATACTTCCAGAAAACATTGTCGGTGAACACAATCCACCGTGCCATTCGCCGTTGCCAGCTAAAACTCTATAGGTCAAAAAAGAAGCCATATCTAAACATGATCCAGAAGCGCAGGCGTTTTCTCTAGGCCAAGGCTCATTTAAAATGGACTGTGGCTAAGTGGAAAACTGTTCTGTGGTCAGAAGAATCAGAATTTGAAGTTCTTTTTGGAAAACTGGGACGCCATGTCATCCGGACTAAAGGGGACAAGGACAACCCAAGTTGTTATCAGCGCTCAGTTCAGAAGCCTGCATCTCTGATGGTATGGGGTTGCATGAGTGCGTGTGGCATGGGCAGCTTACACATCTGAAAAGGCACTATCAATGCTGAAAGGTATATCCAGGTTCTAGAACAACATATGCTCCCATCCAGACGTCGTCTCTTTCAGGGAAGACCTTGCATTTTACAACATGACAAAGCCAGACCACATACTGCATCCATTACAACATCATGGCTGCGTAGAAGAAGGATCCGGGTACTGAAATGGCCAGCGTGCAGTCCAGATCTTTCACCCATAGAAAACATTTGGCGCATCATAAAGAGGAAGATGCGACAAAGAAGACCTAAGACAGTTGAGCAACTAGAAGCCTGTATTAGACAAGAATGGGACAACATTCCTATTCCTAAACTTGAGCAACTTGTCTCCTCAGTCCCCAGACGTTTGCAGACTGTTATAAAAAGAAGAGGGGATGCCACACAGTGGTAAACATGGCCTTGTCCCAATTTTTTTGAGATGTGTTGATGCCATGAAATTTAAAATCAACTTATTTTTCCCTTAAAATGATACATTTTCTCAGTTTAAACATTTGATATGTCATTTATGTTGTATTCTGAATAAAATATTGAAATTTGAAACTTCCACATCATTGCATTCTGTTTTTATTCACAATTTGTACAGTGTCCTAACTTTATTATAAAAAATACAGCCTACAATTATATAATGTAAGAACTCACTTTTTCAAACAGCCCACAATAAATACATAATATTGAACTGCATTTAAAAAAAATTGTAAATGTACTAAATTACACTCACCAGTGACAGTAATGCTGAATCTCTTATTGCTGATTATGCTCTGGTGACGGCCGATGTTACTGTTGGACTGTAGTTTATAAAGTCCAGCGTCTGTGGTGTTGATGTCTGTGATGGTCAGAGATCCAGTCTGATGATCCAGCTCCAGTCTGTCTCTGAATCTCTCTTCACACTGATCATCTGTACAGATCTTACTGAAATCTCCAGTGATTTCAGCGATGAGAATGTCATTAAAATACCACGTCATTGAATCATTTGGGGTTTTTATTACACCAGGATCTAAAGTGACAGATTCTCCCTCCTTCACTGACTTCATCTTTAATTTATTTTTCTCTGCACCAGAAGGACAAATGAACAGATGATTGTAGGATCTTTGGAAATAAAACAACTACAGTACAAAAACAGACATATGCCCGAGTAGTAGTGCACACTTGGGACCATCTCTGTGTTTTACAGTATCTGACGACCATACACTTTTAGTGCATAACAATGATGAAGAAGAAAAAGAAAAGGAAATCAGAACACAACAGGTTCCAGCACTTTTGGTACTAAAAATACAAAATGATAAACAACAAGAAAGAAAATTCATGTGTTTTATGTGATTTAGGCATATTTAACATGTTATATGACTCACCACGAACAGCAACATTGAAGATCTTTTGAATGATCCTTCTGTTGATAGTTTGTATTTGATATTCTCCAGAGTCTGTGTTTCTGATGTTTACGATGGTCAGAGATCCAGTCTGATGATCCAGCTTCAGTCTGTCTCTGAATCTCTCTTCACACTGATCATCTGTACAGATCTTACTGAGATCTCCAGTGATTTGAGCGATGCGGGTGTCATTAAAATACCACGTCATTCTGTCTTGTTGGTTTGTTTGAACACCAGTGTGTAGAGTGACTGAATCTCCCTCCATCACAAACACTGACACTTCATCTGAATTAACATCATATGCGCCTAAAAAAAAAAAACAGAAGAACAAATAATTACAAATCACTCCTGGAATAGTGGGATAAAATTAATCAAAAACAGTTGCTGTGATTTTTTTTTCTTCTGAAGATAGTGGTATATAGGTAGAGAAATATGTCTGGATTCATAATCATGCAGTCGTGGCCTAATGGTTAGAGAGTCAGACTGGTAACCCTAAGGTTGTGGATTCGATTCTCCATACTGGCAGGAAATGACTGAGGTGCCCTTGAGCAAGACACCTAACACCAATCACTCCTAATGTGCAGGGGCGGACTAGGGCTAAAAATTGGCCCTGGACTTTTTGGCACAGAGCAGCCCATCACAACCGGTCTGCAACAAATCACACCATAAACCCACCAGTTGAAATGAATATTTCAATATGAATATTAATGAATGCAAGTAAATACTGAATTTAACCCAAGAAATGTTTAAAATAGTGCTAAAAAAGGCAAACTGCATTCAACAAATTGTGTTCCCCTTATATGTACAGTCGGCTAAATACATATGAATTGTCAATGCGCTTGACACAAATACCTCCCTTGGTCCCTTAGGCATTTGCCAGAACCAGATGGCCAATACTTGGCCTTCACATGTCACTTTCACTTTCATATTATAACACAAAGAGCAGAAGAATGAAATTGAACACCAGTCTCTTATCCAACCCACATCATGATTCTACGGAGCCCCTAAAGGGACGTGGTGGTGGAAAAAATTTAGGATGGGAGGAAATTTGTTTTTCCAAATCTTTTGCGTTCCCTCGAGAAACTTTGCGTTCCCTCGCAAAAGTTTTGCGTTCCCCCGAGAAGCTTTGCATTCCCACGCAAAAGTTTTGCGTTCCCTCGCAAAGATATTTGCATTCCCACGCAAAGATATTTGCATTCCCACGCAAAGATATTTGCATTCCCACGCAAAAGTTTTGCGTTCCCACGCAAAGATATTTGCATTCCCACGCAAAAGTTTTGCGTTCCCACGCAAAGATATTTGCATTCCCATGCAAAAGTTTTGCGTTCCCACGCAAAGATATTTGCATTCCCTCGCAAAGATATTTGCGTTCCCACGCAAAAGTTTTGCGTTCCCACGCAAAGATATTTGCATTCCCATGCAAAAGTTTTGCGTTCCCACGCAAAGATATTTGCATTCCCTCGCAAAGATATTTGCGTTCCCACGCAAAAGTTTTGCGTTCCCACGCAAAGATATTTGCATTCCCACGCAAAAGTTTTGCGTTCCCCCGAGAAACTTTGCGTTCCCACGCAAAAGTTTTGCGTTCCCACGCAAAGATATTTGCATTCCCACGCAAAGATATTTGCATTCCCATGCAAAAGTTTTGCGTTCCCACGCAAAGATATTTGCATTCCCTCGCAAAGATATTTGCGTTCCCACGCAAAAGTTTTGCGTTCCCACGCAAAGATATTTGCATTCCCACGCAAAAGTTTTGCGTTCCCCCGAGAAACTTTGCGTTCCCACGCAAAAGTTTTGCGTTCCCACGCAAAGATATTTGCATTCCCACGCAAAGATATTTGCATTCCCATGCAAAAGTTTTGCGTTCCCACGCAAAGATATTTGCATTCCCTCGCAAAGATATTTGCGTTCCCACGCAAAAGTTTTGCGTTCCCACGCAAAGATATTTGCATTCCCACGCAAAAGTTTTGTGTTCCCCCGAGAAACTTTGCGTTCCCACGCAAAAGTTTTGCGTTCCCTCGCAAAGATATTTGCATTCCCACGCAAAAGTTTTGCGCTCCCCCGAGAAACTTTGTGTTCCCCCGAGAAACTTTGCGTTCCCACGCAAAAGTTTTGCGTTCCCTCGCAAAGATATTTGCATTCCCACGCAAAAGTTTTGCGTTCCCCCGAGAAACTTTGCGTTCCCACGCAAAAGTTTTGCGTTCCCACGCAAAGATATTTGCATTCCCACGCAAAAGTTTTGCGTTCCCACGCAAAGATATTTGCATTCCCACGCAAAAGTTTTGCGTTCCCTCGCAAAGATATTTGCATTCCCACGCAAAAGTTTTGCGTTCCCCCGAGAAACTTTGCGCTCCCACGCAAAAGTTTTGCGTTCCCACGCAAAGATATTTGCATTCCCACGCAAAAGTTTTGCGTTTCCACGCAAAGATATTTGCATTCCCACGCAAAAGTTTTGCGTTCCCACGCAAAGATATTTGCATTCCCATGCAAAAGTTTTGCGTTCCCACGCAAAGATATTTGCATTCCCTCGCAAAGATATTTGCGTTCCCACGCAAAAGTTTTGCGTTCCCACGCAAAGATATTTGCATTCCCATGCAAAAGTTTTGCGTTCCCACGCAAAGATATTTGCATTCCCTCGCAAAGATATTTGCGTTCCCACGCAAAAGTTTTGCGTTCCCACGCAAAGATATTTGCATTCCCTCGCAAAGATATTTGCGTTCCCACGCAAAAGTTTTGCGTTCCCACGCAAAGATATTTGCATTCCCTCGCAAAGATATTTGCGTTCCCACGCAAAAGTTTTGCGTTCCCACGCAAAGATATTTGCATTCCCTCGCAAAGATATTTGCATTCCCACGCAAAAGTTTTGCGTTCCCCCGAGAAACTTTGCGTTCCCACGCAAAAGTTTTGCGTTCCCACGCAAAGATATTTGCATTCCCACGCAAAGATATTTGCATTCCCATGCAAAAGTTTTGCGTTCCCACGCAAAGATATTTGCATTCCCTCGCAAAGATATTTGCGTTCCCACGCAAAAGTTTTGCGTTCCCACGCAAAGATATTTGCATTCCCACGCAAAGATATTTGCATTCCCATGCAAAAGTTTTGCGTTCCCACGCAAAGATATTTGCATTCCCTCGCAAAGATATTTGTGTTCCCACGCAAAAGTTTTGCGTTCCCACGGATCAATAACTCGTGAGCTAAACGTTGCTAAAACACAAATTACACCAAATTACAACGTAGACAACGAGCTACAACCTAATTTTCCTTAAAACGAGCCTTATAATATGAGAGATAAGTATGTAAGGGACCGTCTGCAAAGTGCAAAACCCGAAAAGCGTAATTTATAACGCTTAAAAAAACATCAACTTCACTGAAATGCACTGTACTGTCACCAGATTCAGTTCACACACCACGCTCTCCTACTGGTTATACTACAACGCTTAGTTTGGCAAGTAATAGTACATAAAAATAATAAAAGTAATAGGCCTAGCACATAGCGAAGTAGGCATATTCTTTACACAAATGATGTTGGTACCCAGCTAAAATACAGTAGTTGCAACCATAGCTTTTATATGATACTTGCTTACTGATATTGATGGCATTTCACTGTATAACAGTGAAGTTATTGATTTTTTTTTTCTAATAACAGTGAAGGTATTGATTTTACTTTATAATCATAAAAATTATGCAAAAAGACATTTTATCAAACTAAGTGTTGTAGTATTAGTATATTGTAGTAGGAGAGCATTGATGTGTAAACTGAATATTAGGTTGTAGCTCATTGTCTACTCTAAAGAGGTGTAATTTATGTTTTAACAACGTTTAGCTCAAGAGTTATATCCGGGAAGTTCGCGTCTGAGTTCGGTCTCGACTCGGTTCGCTTTAAAGGGGTCTGAGATCGTTTGGAGTGTTCACATATGGCGAGCTAATCAATAGCGAAAGCGAATTAAGCTGTGTTGTTTTTTGACACAATGTTATTTCTCTTCGAGCTCTGCTTTCGCTTTCATTTCTTTCATCCAGCTGGACATTATTTGCAAATATCTTTGCGAGGGAACGCAAAAGATGTGGAAAAAACAGCAATAACTATATTTCTGCCATAGTATTTGATACAAAATGAAACATAGGTCACCTTGTTGTCGTTATGGGAAGAGAGATGGTAACAAAGGTCTTACCTGGCACGAAAAATAGACACCAAGTGAGAAAAACAAAAACCTTCATTTTCAACACCTTTTCCACAGATAAACCAGTGCCGCATTTGTGCCCATGTTTGTCCACATATCAAAGCCTTTGCAACAGAAAGCGAAAGCAGAGCTCGAAGAGAAATAAGTTTGTGTCAAAAACAACACAGGTTAATTCGCTTTCGCTATTGATTTGCTCGCCCCGTCAGCAGTAAGCAAGAGAGGGGAGGAGTCAAATCAGTGCTGTGCATTTTAAGTCCCAGCAGTGAAATTTTAGATTTATGTTCAAATTTGTCATATGATGCTTTATAAATATATTCACAGTGCCATTACACCTTGACAAAAAATATAATTACTGATTAATGTGATTTAATATAATATTATGAAGCATTTATAGCTCAAAACACCTGTGGTCTCAATGTTGAAATGCATAAAATAAGCTAATTTAATTACAATTTGACATTATTTCAAATGGAATTGTTTAATATACAGCATCTTAAAATTCTTTGTATTATTTACTGATCATTTTTATGATTTAACTCAATGTGCCTGTCCCACACTTTTGAGTCCTTACCGCAACAATGGAAAAAAGTTTATTATGAAAATGTATCAAACACAAACAGGTCTAGTTTCTATGGAAACAGGAATTATCACTTGAGCACATTGCTGACAGACTGGGCCACCACACTACCTCACTCACAAGATACCAACATTATCTTTTCTGCTCTAGTATTTATTGTGCGTCCTTACCATTCAGCTCAATAATTGTGTATTTTGAACTACATTTAAAAAATATATGTATATTACTGTTGAATTCATGTATATTAAGATGCTAAGAGTCAAAACTAATGTAGTGGGCCTTGCTAGCTGCCAAATAGCTAAAATATTAGCAAAAATGTCATTACCGCAGCAAATTTAGGTGTTACGGTAAAGACCTTGTGTCACGGTACAGACAAATTCAAGGTTTACTGTATATTAAATGACAAATATTCAGTATATTATTAGTACTGAAGTATATACACTCACCTAAAGGATTATTAGGAACACCATACTAATACTGTGTTTGACCCCCTTTCGCCTTCAGAACTGCCTTAATTCTACGTGGCATTGATTCAACAAGGTGCTGAAAGCATTCTTTAGAAATGTTGGCCCATATTGATAGGATAGCATCTTGCAGTTGATGGAGATTTGTGGGATGCACATCCAGGGCACGAAGCTCCCGTTCCACCACATCCCAAAGATGCTCTATTGGGTTGAGATCTGGTGACTGTGGGGGCCATTTTAGTACAGTGAACTCATTGTCATGTTCAAGAAACCAATTTGGAATGATTCAAGCTTTGTGACATGGTGCATTATCCTGCTGGAAGTAGCCATCAGAGGATGGGTACATGGTGGTCATAAAGGGATGGACATGGTCAGAAACAATGCTCAGGTAGGCCGTGGCATTTAAACGATGCCCAATTGGCACTAAGGGGCCTAAAGTGTGCCAAGAAAACATCCCCCACACCATTACACCACCACCACCAGCCTGCACAGTGGTAACAAGGCATGATGGATCCATGTTCTCATTCTGTTTACACCAAATTCTGACTCTACCATCTGAATGTCTCAACAGAAATCGAGACTCATCAGACCAGGCAACATTTTTCCAGTCTTCAACTGTCCAATTTTGGTGAGCTTGTGCAAATTGTAGCCTCTTTTTCCTATTTGTAGTGGAGATGAGTGGTACCCGGTGGGGTCTTCTGCTGTTGTAGCCCATCTGCCTCAAGGTTGTGCGTGTTGTGGCTTCACAAATGCTTTGCTGCATACCTCGGTTGTAACGAGTGGTTATTTCAGTCAAAGTTGCTCTTCTATCAGCTTGAATCAGTCGGCCCATTCTCCTCTGACCTCTAGCATCAACAAGGCATTTTCGCCCACAGGACTGCCGCATACTGGATGTTTTTCCCTTTTCACACCATTCTTTGTAAACTCTAGAAATGGTTGTGCGTGAAAATCCCAGTAACTGAGCAGATTGTGAAATACTCAGACCGGCCCGTCTGGCACCAACAACCATGCCACGCTCAAAATTGCTTAAATCACCTTTCTTTCCCATTCTGACATTCAGTTTGGAGTTCAGGAGATTGTCTTGACCAGGACCACACCCCTAAATGCATTGAAGCAACTGCCATGTGATTGGTTGATTAGATAATTGCATTAATGAGAAATTGAACAGGTGTTCCTAATAATCCTTTAGGTGAGTGTATATATATATATATATATATATATATATATATATATATATATAACAGGCCATTGTTTAACCCTAGATGAGACCAAATTCATCAACAATACGATCAAAAAAATGCAGAGAGGAAATGAAAAAAGACCCAGAGAGATATGCAGACTATCTGCAGAAGGAAAAAGAGCGCTACAAAAAGAGAAAGGAAAGTGGGCAGATAAAAACTGTCTCCCAGCTAACAAAAAGAGAGACAAACCTGAAAGGAGGCAGTGGAGGATAAATAAAAAAAAACAGAGGGCAAAACAAAAAGTACTGAATGTCTCAAATCAGTTTGTATCAACAAACACACCACCGATATCCCCATCTGATGAGTACTGCTCCACTAGAACCTTTACCTAATGTGGAAGCTGCTATTAAGAGGGGGTGTAAAAATGAGTCAATCAAAGATGTACTGCGAACTCAGAGATGCAAAGTACAAGCTAAAGAAGGCAGTGGCCTCAGTTGAAAAATACAGGAAGCTTGAAGCTTTCCAAAAAACAGTCCCCAACAGACTCACCCCAAACCAAAGTTCGCTACCAGATTTGCACATCCCAGCACCAAATGGGTTTTACTGTTCCATAATGTCATTATTTCAGAGCTAAAAGAGGGTAACAAGTCACTGACCAACCCCAAGTTACCTTAATTAGTTACCTGTACATGTACCAGAAGCCTAAATGTTGCAATGAGATTACTTCTCAGTCTGAAATGAGAAATAATTGGGTATGGTACAAAAATGTAATGTTGTGGTGAGATGCTGTTAGTTTTATGGGTTTGTGATAGTTTATGTGATTATTAATGTTCGTGCAACATCAACTTTAGGAGACAATATTTTTGAAGCAGTTAAAGGAATTAAAAGAGTTAATTAAGAGTTATTTACTGCAAAACTGCTACTATCTTTTACACATGCAATACCCGTTGTTTTCTGTTTCTTTTACTGTTGTTCTCTACAGTAGCCTGTTTTTGATTTTGTGGCACTTAAACATTGTGTCCTTACCGACACAAGATCATTACCGCAGCACTGCTCTATTTCTATTTTTTTCACATTTTCATTTGCAAAAATATATTTTAACACTTAAGTTGAGGTGATTTACACATTGAAATTGCAACATCTGTCTTAAAAAGTTAAAAAAATATATATTTTGTGTGTATGGAAACAATTGATATCTAAGGTTACTGTAAAATTTTTACATGGCATAGAAAAAAATCATGAAATTCCCTATTTTGTATATAATTTTTTTATATCAGTATTTACAAAACTGCATCAAATTAGAAAAAGCTATTTAAATATATTACATTTTTATAGAAATTAATAAAGAAAAATGTATTAAAAAATTTAAAAAACGTTATTGTAACGTTGCGGTAAGGACACTTTTTAAGAAGATGACTCGAAAAACTAAACATGAAAAAAATAAACATGTTCCAGATTAAAATCTTAACAATTTTGTGTACATTTTTATATGTATTACAGACTGTGATGGTTAAAATCTAAATTCATAGAGGTTGATTTTTTAAAAATTGGGATAGTCGAAAGTGCCCGTAGTTGCAGAAACACCCATCTATAGCACGAATTGTATTCATCGTGCAATATGCAAACATGAGTTTTATGATATGATACGCACGTAGTTTTCACTTGCATATGATACGCACTTTATGGTGTGTAAATAATACGCACGTACCCACAACACTAATCCTACCCAAGGGGTTAGTGTGCGTTGCATATGTCAAGTCAAGTCAACTTCATTTATATAGCGCTTTTTACAATGCAGATTGTTTCAAAGCAGCTTCACAGTGTTTAACAGGAAAATAATGAACAGAATTTGATTCGGCTGTACAGCCGCTCTGGAGAAAACACTGATGTCATCAGCTCATTTCAATCATCATATATATTCAAGTAATGTAGTTGATATAATTTAGTTTAGTAATTAAATTTATTTGGCTATTTATTTGAAAATTTAGTGTCGTGCATATGCACGTAAAACCTAATTTTTGCGTAGGCCTATATGGCACGATAAATTAGATCCGGGCCAATCTTCTCTGTTGGCCCCCCCAGCGGCCATGGCCCATTCACTTGAGTGTGAGGGTGTTTTCACACGTGGTCCTTTTCAGGGGTCTGAGTGCGGTTCGCGTGATTTTTGGCCCATATGTGAACACTCCAAACGACCTCAGACCCCTTTAAAGCGAACCGAGCCGAGACCACCTCGGGAGGTGGTCTGGTTACGGTTCGATCTCATCTTATGGTACGGTTCGCTAAAAACACGCAATCTGAACACAAACCGCTCTGGGCTTACTTGATTTGTGCTGTTCATCATGTCTGCTTATTCTGGCAAATCTCTACAAATTATTCGTTCACAACTTACACTTGTTTATTGCAATTTCAACCGCTTCCGAACGGAGACACGGCTGCGCACCTTGCCAGTTTAAAATGGTTTTGAGTGCACACACCTAAAGCGCATGCACAGAAGCCAGCTGTCACAGCGCGTGTACTAAACGGAATCTTTAGCGTCTTATTGCATTTATTTTAAAGTGTCAAAAACACATAAACAGGTGGTTTTGTCTTAAGTGAATGTAAACATCTGCATTACTAGCCTATAAGAATCAGTGGAGTACGTCATACAGTGAAGAATATGCAGTTTTATTTTTTTCATGTGATTATTCCATTTCTTACATGAATGCTGCTTTTAGGTATACTTATACTTTACCTGGAAAATTTAAAGCAGTTTATTTAATTTTCATCTTTCTTTTATTATGTTATTTTATTGTTTTTTTTTTTTTTTTGTATGCTGATGTTATCATTGCCTTCTGCAATAACAAACATGAATCAAGGAAAACAATTCAAAATAAATGTTATTTACAAAGGTGAATGTGTGCTATAGCTAGTGAAAGAATATGTAGTATTGCAAAAAATATATATTTTTGTGTAAAAAGATAAACAACTTAATTCAACAGCATTTGTGGCAATGTCATTCAAAAAATAATAATAATCTTTACAAACAAATATCTTGGTTAAGTGAATGGGATCAAATGTTGAAGGCCATATGGTCAGCCATCAAACACTGAACTGGACTAGATCCAGAAAGCAACAGTATGAACACAAAGGGGTCTGAGACCACATTCCTACTAAAGTTGACCAAAATAGGATGTGAGTCCTCTTTCAGGTACAGGGACAGTGTGAACGTGAAGAGAACTGGGCCCTTTTTCACTTGGGTCACCTCTTGGTCCACTTAAAGGAGTCTGAGTTCGGTTCTTTTAAAGAGGACCCAAGTGTGAACACGGTATAAGTGTTGTGGCCAGTTTGATAAATGTTACAGGACAATTTCCACACAACTGTGTGTTTGCATGGAAAAAAATTTTGTATAGTAGCCTTGTTACAATCCACGCCTGTCCCGGACTGTCCCATGACCCTCCCTGTCTCACACCTGTACTCACTTCCTCATCTCTCCCGCTCTCCCTGGATTCCCTGCACCTGGTCTTCATCGTTTGCACTCCTTTTATATTGGACTCACTTCTCTGCACTCCTTGTCCGTTCTTGTTGTTCTGTTTGGTTGGTGTTCCTTGTTGTCTCCTGTTTCTTCGCCGCATCTAATTAAACCCATCTATTGTTTGAAGTCCTGTTCAGTCTCTTCCCTGCCGCACCACAGACTGTAACAAGCCTACTCATGTATTTATTCTATTTTGTATTATTTCTATATTTGTATCTATATTATATTGCTTGAAATTGTGAAAAAAAATCTGTGATGTGTTTTGAGATGCTGCAGTCCTTTCATTTTATTTTATTTAATATATATATAAAATTGGTTGTTTTTATGAATTAAGTAGTTAGTAGCTTACTATTTACAGGTAAATATTACAGTATACAAACATCCCAGACAATAGCAGATAGCGACTGAGGCAGCTCTGGCATAATGTCAATAACACTTCTATAAATGACTTAGTTTCTTTACAGTTATTAAGGTAAACCTCACTAAAGTACCGAAAAAGGTACTAATGTTTAAAAATGTGAACGATATCCAACCCTAATAATGAGTTAAATTGTACTTTTAACAATTTTAATGTTACATTATCACAAAGTGCACTTTTTAAAAGTGTACTTAAGTGTTTTAAGAAAACAACCGTGAAAGTGGACTCTCTTTAAGTGGCCTTTTATTTGATTAATATTTTATATTATTTACACTACATGTCTGTCCAATACAAATGGATGGTTCTCAAATGGATGTACAAAATCAATGAATAAAAAAAAGTTTAGTGCACCGCAGTACTTGACCAAAAAGCAAGCGACTGGTCTGCTAACTGGCCAAAACTCTCTCACACTGGGCCCAGGCTAGCAGCTCATCTTTATTACTAAGCCCTGACACTGGACACTACATAGCAAAAACACTTAAAACACCGGGAACACTTTAGCTTAAGGGTTCAGAATTATGCATTAGTTAAGCATAAATACACTAGCAATAAATGATGAACTTAACATATAGTTAAACCAACAACTTTATAAGACATTAATTGCCACATATCCAGTGTGAGTGTGAGTATGTGCTTGGATCTTTAATTACATTTATGCATCTTTTTTCTTGCACGTGAGGATTCTCTCTGGGTTTCTTCTGTTTCTTGTGTCTTTACTTTGGATCTGTGCACTTTTTTTCTTAACTGTGCACTCTGCAGGACTTCATTTTGGCTCCCTGCTGGTGTGTCCTGTAGCTGTTGTTTTATTGTGCACAAGATCCTGGTTGAGGACTGCCAGCTGCTTCAGGAACTCTATGTCGGGCTTGATGTACCGCACCCTTATGAGATGATCAATGGCATCCTCCACAGTCATGTCCTGGTGGATCATGAGGTATGCCAGGAAAAGTGTAGGGGCGCAGCTGATACCCTCTGTGCAGTGAATGAACACCTTGTCTGTGGAAATAAAAACAAAGACAAGTAAAAAAAAAAGTCCCAATCAGTTTGTCACTCCAGAACACTTAAAAGATCTTACTTTCTGGGTTTTTCTTGGCCTTGTGGATGAATTTGGCAGCTTTGTAGAAGTATTTGCTGATGTCTGAAATGTGCGTTGCAGGCAAGCCACAATACGAGATGTTCATGCCTCTGTAATAACACACCCCTGTATTAACAGTTTCTCTCAGGTATTTCTCCCAAGGCAGTCCCAACAAGACCCTCAGTTTGTTCTTCACCGCAGCCGCATTTAGGATGTGAGTAATTCCCAGCTCCTTCAGTCTCATTCGGTCCCTTGCTATCTCTCTGCACAAGAACACAACAGCCTAGATTAGTCTTTCACTAAAGAGGATTTACAATGTAGAAACATACCCTGTTCATACATGGTCTATATTAGTGTAAATGTGTTGTAGACTTACTCATTGCCAATGAAGACGTTGTACCAGACCGCAGTGACAGGTCTATGACGCTGCTTACAGCCCTTCACACGCTTCTCCAATCTGAAACAATGCTCTTCTGGAAATAGTTCCTGCTCAGAAGTGCTTGAGTCAGGTTTTGGCACAGAACTGCTTGGACCTGGGACACACGAATCATCTGAACCATCCAGATCTGATTCAGATTCCGGCTCAGGAACGCTTGGATCTGGTCGATACCAAGGAATTGTGTGTCCCAGTTCAAGTTCCGTCTCAGGAACACACGAGGGCTCAGACCGATCCAATGGAAAATACTTTTTGAAGAATGCACTCATTTTCTTCTTCACTTTAGCACTTTCTAAAAAAAGAAAACAAATAATATGTTATTAGAAACATCACTAACCACAGATAAAAAATGAATAATTATTCCACCTTGAAAGAAATTTCTGTTTGCATCTCATTCGTTCTGAACACACACAGTTCAGTAATTTACGGGAGTGACAACCATATTTACAAAAACTAGACGCAGTGTGTACGGAACCGAACTGAACGACTAGTTGTTAATGACGTTAAATGCGGTCGTCACTCCTGAAACTTTACAGTGTGTACATGGCCATTGTAATGTTGCATCTCAAATGCTCTGTTGACGTTCACCTTTTGGGCCGTTCATTTCAGGAGTTTCAGGAGAAGCATCCATGCCATCACTGACGCCAACCTCCTGACCTTCTGCAGACACGCTTGCATTTGGGACACACGAGGGCACGGACGGATCCAATGGAAAATACTTTTTGAAGAATGCACTCATTTTCTTCTTCACTTTAGTACTTTCTGAAAAAAGAAGAAAACAAATAATATGCTATTAGAAACATTACTAACCACAGAACAAAAATGAATAGGGTGAATTCAGGTTGAATGGGACACTTTTTCCTAGTCATCTCAATGGCAAAAAGTGTCCCAATTAACCTGAATTCACCCTAATTAGTCCAACTTGAAAGAAATTTCTGTTTGCATCTCATTTGTTCTGTACACACACAGTTCAGTAATTTATGGGAGTGACAACCGCATTTACAAAAACTATACGCAGTGTGTACGGAACCGAACTGAACGACTAGTTGTTAATGACGTTAAATGCGGTCGTCACTCCTGAAACTTTACAGTGTGTACATGGCCATTGTAATGTTGCATCTCAAATGCTCTGTTGACGTTCACCTTTTGGGCCGTTCATTTCAGGAGTTTCAGGAGAAGCATCCATGCCATCACTGACGCCAACCTCCTGACCTTCTGCAGACACGCTTGCATTTGGGACACACGAGGGCACGGACGGATCCAATGGAAAATACTTTTTGAAGAATGCACTCATTTTCTTCTTCACTTTAGTACTTTCTGAAAAAAGAAGAAAACAAATAATATGCTATTAGAAACATTACTAACCACAGAACAAAAATGAATAGGGTGAATTCAGGTTGAATGGGACACTTTTTCCTAGTCATCTCAATGGCAAAAAGTGTCCCAATTAACCTGAATTCACCCTAATTAGTCCAACTTGAAAGAAATTTCTGTTTGCATCTCATTTGTTCTGTACACACACAGTTCAGTAATTTATGGGAGTGACAACCGCATTTACAAAAACTATACGCAGTGTGTACGGAACCGAACTGAACAACTAGTTAATGATCAGAGATGTATCTCGTCTGTATCACAGGAAATCACAGGGAAAGTGGTGTGAGCCTTGACTCATTCGTGTTGCCAGATCTTGCAAGCAAATCAGCAGAAAAGCCAATCAAAAAACGAAATAAATGAAATACTGCAACCCATACCTGTACACTTTAATAACGCCATAAACTCGATCGCTGTATGAGCCAAGCTTAAATATAAAACCCAAAAACTGCTTATAATAAGTGGACATGGCAACACCGCAAGAGTGCGCTCTGTGAAGTTCAGGAGTGAGTCGTGTTCCGTACACACATGGAATGATAATTTTGGGGACTCACTCCTGCATTTAAATGCGGTCGTCACTCCTAAAACTTTACAGTGTGTACATGGCCATTGTAATGTTGCATCTCAAATGCTCTGTTGACATTCACCTTTTGGGCCGTTCATTTCAGGAGTTTCAGGAGAAGCATCCATGCCATCATTGACGCCAACCTCCTGACCTTCTGCAGACACAGGTTCTGGCTCAGGAACGCTTGCATCTGGGACACACGAGGGCTCAGACTGATCCAGCGGAAAATACTTTTTGAAGAATGCACTTATTTTCTTCTTCACTTTAGTACTTTCTGAAAACAGAAGAAAACAAATAATATGTTATTAGAAACATCACTAACCACAGATCAAAAATGAATAATTATTCCAACTTGAAAGAAACCTTTTGGGCCGTTCTTTTCAGGGGTTTCAGGAGATGCATCCATGCCACCCTCATCATCCATGCCATCAAACTCCTGACCTTCTGCGGACACAGGATCAGTCTCAGGAACGCTTGGACCTGGGACATTTGACTCCTCTGGAACAACCAGATCCAGTTCAGGTTCCATCTTAGGAACGCTTGGAACCGGGACACATGATTCCTTTGTATCGACCAGATACAATTCAGGTTCCGTCTCAGGAACGCTTGCATCTGGGACACACAAGGGCTCAGCCCGATCGATGGGAAAATACTTCTTGAAGAATGCACTCATTTTTTTAATCACTTCAGTAAAAAAAAGAAGAAAACAAATAATATATTATTAGAAACCACAGATCAAAAATGAATAATTAATCCAAATTAATCTCATTCGTTCTGTACACACACAGTTCAGTAATTTACAGGAGTGACAACCGCATTTACAAAAACTATACGCAGTGTGTACGGAACCGAACTGAACTAGTTGTTAATGACGGTCGTCACTCCTGAAACTTTACAGTGTGTACATGGCCATTGTAATGTTGCATCTCAAATGCTCTGTGACGTTCACCTTTTGAGCCGTTCTTTTCGATCCCACTGTTGCTCCCTGACACTTCTGCTGGCCAGCAGATGCTAACCAGATTCACTTCAGGTTCCGGTTCAGGAACGCGATCCGTTTCAGGTGTTGGCTCTGGAGCAGTCGGATCCATCCAAAAAAGCGTTTGAAAGAATCCACTAACTTTTCTCATCATCCACTCTTTGGTACTTTCTGAAAAACAAATAATATGTTATTAGAAACATCTCAAACCACAGATTAGACATGAATAATTACTCTGACTTGAAAGACATTTCTGTTTGCATCTTATTGTAATGTTGCATCTCAAATGCTCTGTGGACATCAGGGATGGGAAGGTTACTTTTACAATGTATTTTACTACAGATTGCAAAATACATGCTTTAAAAATTAATTTGTAATGTTTTTCTTTATATTACAAGTTTTGTAACTTAATCTAAATATAGATCGTATATTGTATGTGACACAAAGGGACCACCAAACATAGGACTCTGCATTTTAAACAACATTAGTCCACAATATTTATTGAAGCAAAAATTAAAAAGAAATATTTATGCTCAATAAGGCAACACGATGCATTACGATCTGGGGTGTGTAAACTTTTTGAATCGGATGAACAGGGTAAATTGTACTCATTTTGTCTTCTGGCAAACATGTAGTTATTAGCTTCTGAAGGGCAGTACTAAATGAAAAAATATGATCTTTAAAAAAACTGAAAAACGTACACATAATGGCACTAAAAAAAAGAAAAGGTAACTGCAACTTTTTATCACAATTCAGCCTAGTTTTTCTTGCTATTGCAAGTTTGCATCCTACAACTGACTCACAATTGCATGTTATAAAGTCAGAATTGTGAGATAAAAAGTCGCTATTACCTAAAATTAAAGTCGCAGTTCTAAAAAAGTCTTTCCCCCTCTCATAATCGGACATTATAATTCGCAATTACGAGTTTATATCTCACATTTCTCAGAAAAGAAGTCAGAATTGTGAGATATAATATCGCAAACACCTAAGCAAATGACTTAACATGAAACATGAAAACAGTCGTGGATCATCCAGGTAATGACAGACGGTACGTACATTTTTGAATGAGGCAATCTGTATAAATTCAGTCATTCTGTCTTGTGGAGTATATATGTAAACCTCTATTATGTGAAATAGCTTATTCAGGACAGTGCTAAATAAAAGTAACATGCAATTTTTATGACCCCAGATCCCTCTTTTTTTGTTAAAATCGCATATTCGGCAAGGGGTATGAAACTTATGAGCAGAAATGTATCTTAGGATGCTTTTGCAGACTGTCAAGAGTCTGAGTTGCAGAATACATTAATGTTTAAATGAAATAAATGATAAGTAATCACTTTGGTAATCTAAAATACTTTTTGGATGTAATGTTAAATGTCATTTGATTACCACCCATTTAAAATAGTGCTGTAATGAATTAAATTTTGTATTTTAAATATGTAACTAAGTTACATGTATTTCGTTACTCCCAAATCACAATCAATTCACATTTATTTGTAGATATGTGTCTACATTACAATTTAGAGTAATCTGTTATCAGAGGTGACTGTGTCCAAGGCCCTGTTTACACCTGGTGCAAAGATGCATTTTGGTCGATCAGATCAAGATTTGGTTGATTTGAGCTTGTCCACTTTCGACCACTTTCAGAGGCAGTCAGAAACTCATGTGTCCAGATTGCTTTCGTAGTGTAAATGCTCAAGACCGTCTACTGACCTAATGCGTTAACATTATGGGAAGCGCAGGATTTAATCTTTGACTGGAGACCCAAGCTTGGTTTGAAGATGAAAAAACATACCAAGCACAATTCGCCGCGGCTGTCAGAGCAGAAATGAAAGCTGCTGCTCTGCGCATGTTCTTCTGTTTTATCTGGTCGTGTTCACATGTAAAATTGTGCGAGCTTATTTTGTCCATTAGATCGAAAAACCTGAAAGAACCCATACATTTACCCGCCCCTAGACCCTCCCCTCGAAGAAATCAGGACACGGCACATCTCAGACTACGTTTACTGACTCGATTTCAGTCACCTTAGTGGTGGGTAACAATATGATTTACCCGCCCATAGACCCTCCCCTCGAAGAAATCAGGACAGAAGTGCTTGAAAGTGGACAAAAGAGACGGATCGACCAAATGTACCAGGTGTAAATTTCTGTCCATGTCAGAAATGTAGTTATAAGACAATACAAATCATGCAGTTCGCTAACATCATGTATTCACTTAAGCAGAAATAATGATCTCATTAAAAGTCGTGATCATCATAATGATTACAGTAAGTTATATAGAAAAGCTGTGGTGCATGTTGAGCATATCACCTGTCGGGCTGTTCTCAGGGGTTTTACAGGTACAGGTTGGGTACTTCATGTCAATGTCGATATGCATATCGTCCCCCTCTAAAGCGCAGTGACTGACGGACATGCACTCATCCGTGTCCACCTCCAGCTGTGCCGTGATCTGGCCCGGGGAGCACCCGAGAAGCTCGTAGATGCGATCGGTGACCATAAACTCCACCTGCACATCTTGCTCATCCGGGACCCAGCAGCTGTCAGTGCAGTACAACTCGCCGTTCACGTAGACCTCCAGACACACCTCTCTGCAGTTGGAAGACATCGTGTGTTTTGCTGACAAATCCAACAGAATCTGATAATGCCAGAAGTACAAAACTGTGTGTGACTGTACAGTTCGAGTCTATAAACTGGGAGTATGAACACGCTGAATATAGACTCTGTCTGTATGAAATGCTGGTGTTTCTGAAGTCAGTATCGGTCGGTTTCTGCTGTAATGTATCGGTAGATGTGTCGCTCTGCTCGGATAATCGCTGTACTGGAGAAACTGCAAGTGTGAGGCTTAACAGTAAGCGCTGTCTGTGACGCAATCATACGTGACGCTCCATGGTTGTCATAGAAACGGATTGATTGACACTTGACAATTAGCAGCGGTTCTCAACGGTTTATGTTGTCGCTGACTCACTAATGATCCATATGTTATTATTAATATAAAATAAATACTTTAACAATTTCATGTACTCAGATTACGTTTACTGACTCGATTTCAATCACCTTAGTGGTGGGTAACAATATGATTTATCCAGTCGGTGTTTGCGATGCGGACTCTCCAGCGCCACAATATTTAAAAAACGAAACATATTCACCAGATGTAATTTTGAAGGCTGAATTAAATGTGGGGATAAAAACGTCCTTCTGTTGAGTTGTCCTCGCGAGCTGAACGCCGAAGTCTAGTCCGATTCACGAGCAAATGACTCATTTGATCAGCTTCTTTTTATATGACTCATATGTTACTGGTTTGAATCTTGAATCAGTCGAACGAATACGAATCCTTCACTGAATGAACTCGTCAAAGCGGTTATTGAATCAACATTTGACTCACTGAACCGCAAGTTAAGGAACCGTTCACACCAAGGACGACAACTATAAAGATAACGTTAAAGATATAGTTATAAAAATCGTTCTCACTATTAATAAATAGCAGATTTCACACCACAGCTATAACGATAACAGCACAGAGAAACGATATTGTTGGAATGACTTTCAGAATGAGTTTTCCCCCCCCAGTTGATGAACAATCAGCGAAAGAATAACAACTGAACTGACGCATGCGCAGAGGTTGCTCTATCCTCGGCGCATGCGTCAGTTCAGTTGTCTTTCACTGTCTGCCGGAAGCTAGTTATTTTACTTAATAACATTTTAAATATGGATATTTTTCTCACACAAACGCATCGATTCACTTCAGAAGGCCTTTATTAACCCCCCGGAGCCTTGTGGAGCAGTTATATGATGGACAGATGCACTTTTATAGACTTCAAAAACGAGGCAACAATTATTGCCTTTATAATGCTTGGAAGAGCCATGACATTTTTAACATACACTCACCTAAAGGATTATTAGGAACACCATACTAATACTGTGTTTGACCCCCTTTCGCCTTCAGAACTGCCTTAATTCTACGTGGCATTGATTCAACAAGGTGCTGAAAGCATTCTTTAGAAATGTTGGCCCATATTGATAGGATAGCATCTTGCAGTTGATGGAGATTTGTGGGATGCACATCCAGGGCACGACGCTCCCGTTCCACCACATCCCAAAGATGCTCTATTGGGTTGAGATCTGGTGACTGTGGGGGCCATTTTAGTACAGTGAACTCATTGTCATGTTCAAGAAACCAATTTGAAATGATTCGAGCTTTGTGACATGGTGCATTATCCTGCTGGAAGTAGCCATCAGAGGATGGGTACATGGTGGTCATAAAGGGATGGACATGGTCAGAAACAATGCTCAGGTAGGCCGTGGCATTTAAACGATGCCCAATTGGCACTAAGGGGCCTAAAGTGTGCCAAGAAAACATCCCTCACACCATTACACCACCACCACCAGCCTGCACAGTGGTAAGAAGGCATGATGGATCCATGTTCTCATTCTGTTTACGCCAAATTCTGACTCTACCATCTGAATGTCTCAACAGAAATCGAGACTCATCAGACCAGGCAACATTTTTCCAGTCTTCAACTGTCCAATTTTGGTGAGCTTGTGCAAATTGTAGCCTCTTTTTCCTATTTGTAGTGGAGATGAGTGGTACCCGGTGGGGTCTTCTGCTGTTGTAGCCCATCCGCCTCAAGGTTGTGCGTGTTGTGGCTTCACAAATGCTTTGCTGCATACCTCGGTTGTAACGAGTGGTTATTTCAGTCAAAGTTGCTCTTCTATCAGCTTGAATCAGTCGGCCCATTCTCCTCTGACCTCTAGCATCAACAAGGCATTTTCGCCCACAGGACTGCCGCATACTGGATGTTTTTCCCTTTTCACACCATTCTTTGTAAACTCTAGAAATGGTTGTGTGTGAAAATCCCAGTAACTGAGCAGACTGTGAAATACTCAGACCGGCCCGTCTGGCACCAACAACCATGCCACGCTCAAAATTGCTTAAATCACCTTTCTTTCCCATTCTGACATTCAGTTTGGAGTTCAGGAGATTGTCCAATTGGGCATCGTTTAAATGCCACGGCCTACCTGAGCATTGTTTCTGACCATGTCCATCCCTTTATGACCACCATGTACCCATCCTCTGATGGCTACTTCCAGCAGGATAATGCACCATGTCACAAAGCTCGAATCATTTCAAATTGGTTTCTTGAACATGACAATGAGTTCACTTTACTAAAATGGCCCCCACAGTCACCAGATCTCAACCCAATAGAGCATCTTTGGGATGTGCTGGAACGGGAGCTTCGTGCCCTGGATGTGCATCCCACAAATCTCCATCAACTGCAAGATGCTATCCTATCAATATGGGCCAACATTTCTAAAGAATGCTATCAGCACCTTGTTGAATCAATGCCACGTAGAATTAAGGCAGTTCTGAAGGCGAAAGGGGGTCAAACACAGTATTAGTATGGTGTTCCTAATAATCCTTTAGGTGAGTGTATATACCAGTAATAATACTTTAAAATCAATTCTAAATGTAACTGGAAGCCAGTGTAAAGACCTGAGGACTGGCGTGATATGGTCATATTTTCTGGTTCTGCTCAGAATCCTGGAAAACGAATTATATCAGCAACAGGCAACACTATTGCTGTAGTGAAAGCTTCAGAAAACTGCTGGAAGAAAATAACAAAATGTGGCATTATTGAATTAATATTGGCTTAAAGGTTGAAAGAGAAAAACTGGATTGATTGAAACTATACGTATATGACTATAATAAACTATGACTTTCGCATATATAAACAACAGTGGGTTTGTGACTATCTCTAAAACTGTTTTGACTGTGAAGTGCTACTAGAGATACTTGAGGAGTCACTTTACTCACGGCTGATATTTCCAATATCTATAAAACATGTTATCCTCAACATAATCTTCCCTTGAGCAAGTTTGGTGTGTAGTATATATGATTATGAATGTCTACCTTTATAGAACAGAATATCCAAGGTTGGCTCAATCTAAGCCATATAATCACAAAATCCTGCTTTTTAATTATAGCAGGGCGATGTTTTCTAAAAAATTCTTTGGCTTGTTTCAGTATTTGTGAATTTCTGTAATGTTATGGCATGATGTCGTGCATGATCGCTTTTAGTCTTTTCATGGCACTATTCTCTAGTGGAAAGTCACAATATATCTTGAGTATTGTGTGAGTTCGGTAGTTTTGCTATTGGAAATAATTACTTATATTTTCTAATATATTATGACTTCCCCTCACAACATAAAACATTGTACAGTTAGGAAATAAAAGAAAGCAATTTAGCCTGTTTACTATTGTTCAGTTTAATATAACAGTAACATTTTACGAATAAGGTTTCATTAGTTATGAACTAAGAATGAACAATACTTCTATAGCATTTATTAATCTTAGTTAATGTTAATTTCAACATTTACTAATACAATATTAAAATCAAAAGTTGTGTTTATTAACGTTAGTTAATGCACTGTGAGCTAACATGAACAAACAATGAACAACTGTTGTTTTTTTATCAGCTAACGTTATCTAAGATGAATAAATACTGTAACAACTGTATTGCTCTTGTTAGTTAAAGGGGTGATAAATTGAGAAATCAACTTTCCCTTGAGCTTTTGATATATAAAAGGTCATGGTAATATAAGAATATCCTGTAAGTTTCAGAGCTGAAAACTTTCTTGTTAGTCAAAGAAAAGCTTTTATAGGCCCAGCAAACGACAGGTTTTTCAAAGCGGGGATCTATGATGTCAAAGGGAGGCAAGCACCGCCTCAGCAGAAGAATATCAACCCCTACTCCATCACTGCCTGTTTAGCCCCGCCCACCGATTCGCGCATGTAACATAGGCCTAGTGTTAAACCATCGAGCTACAAAGCAATAAACGTGCCGTTGAGGATTACAAAATATTGTGCAGTGACTGGGTTTAACAGTAATGCAACATGTAAGGAACTGTGTTCATTCTAATGCCTGATCTGAAATGTGATGATTCATGTAGTCAGATGTTCTTTGTCTGTGTCAGTAAATCAAACCAGTGACTAAACATCAACTTGCATTGTTTCTCTTAGTAGGATGAAAATAATCTGTTATTTAACAGTGATTAAATTCTGTAAAGAAAGTGATCAAAGAAAGCTCCCTTTTCAATCGTTTGAGCGACACGCGCTGCAGCTGTCAATCAAACATATGCCACAATCTTAATATAATGCCATAGATCTTAATATAATGCCATAGATCTAAATGTAATGCAACACTTTTCACGATTAGTTAACCATGAGAGCTGTAATTGTAAAAAACGAGCTAAAAGAGGGAGTAATACTATTTCATATGCAAAGATGTTAGCCAATCACAGCAGTGGGCATTTACACTGAAGTCTCCCAGTGGACACGCCCCTTAAAACAGAGCGTTCAGAGCAGAGGGCTAAAATCAGGGTAGGAAAAATGCCTTTTATTTAAAAATTATGAAATTTTTTATTGTAAAAAGCATTCTAATATTATAAGCGCACCCCAGGGAACATCATAAAACAATAAAAAACGCAGTTCATGACCCCTTTAATACATAAACTATGTTAACAAATGAAACTTTATCTAACCAAAAACTCAACAAAAAAACCCTCTACATTAACATTAAAAAAATATTTATTTGATAGACTTTACTAAAATTAAATAAAGTGGATGTGTCTCAATTATAGAGAAGCAAGAAGCACTAAACTGGACATTCCCTTACAGATAAACACACACACACTCCACACAATAATATATCGGTATTATAGTATCATCCTTTGAGGTTTTGTGTGATTAGCATGTTCAGTCAACCTGAACACTTCACAGTTGGACATTTCATTCAAAGAGCTTTGCATTATTAATGGAAGATATTCAAACAAGATGATAAGAAACACAATACAGTCTTAGTTCACCATACAAGAAACACTCACACAGTTGTGAGATTAATAAAGGGGAAAGTCTAAGAAGGAAACTGTGAGAGTTGTTCAGGCTGACAGCTCATGCTAATCTCAGATAACACTTAATTTAGTTTTAGAAAAGACTAATGATCTTTTGATATTAAAAATGTTTGCCTCTTTCTTTCTTTGCATTAGAAGATCACAAGGGAGACCTGCTAAAAATTAACTATAAGTATACTTAAGTAAAGTTCACATATATTTTTGAGTATACTTTTTGTAGCAAGTAAGTGTACTAATATCAACATTCTACAAAACTTGTGTACTGTTTCAATACTACTTGGGACTAAATTGTCCCACTTTTTAATTATACTTAACAGAAGACTTTGTGTACACAACTAGTTTACAACTATGTTTTAAAAAAAATTTGTACTGAAACTACAAGTACGAATAGCTTACTAGTCATACTTGTAGCACATTTGTTATTTATGAAACTACACTATTTACTCGCAGGAAACTACTAGTATTTTATACGGCAAGTGAACTTAAGTTTTCTTTAAGTGAACATGTTATACTGATAGTTTACTATTTATATATTATTAATTTTTATACTTGAAATATACACCTATCAGGCATAACATTATGATCACCTTCCTAATGTGCCAAAAAGCCCTGACCCGTCGAGGCATGGACTCCACTAGACCCCTGAAGATGTGCTGTGGTATCTGACACCAAGATGTTAGCAGCAGATCCTTTAAGTCCTGAAAGTTGTGAGGTGGGGCCTCCATGGATTGGACTTGTTTGTTCAGCACATTCCACAGATGCTCGATTGGATTGAGATCTGGGGAATTTGGAGGCCAAGTCAACACCTTAAACTCGTTGTTGTGCTCCTCAAACCATTCATAAACCATTTTTGCTTTGTGGCAGGGTACATTATCCTGCTGAAAGAGCCACAGCCACCAGGGAATACCGTTTCCATGAAAGGGTGTACATGGTCTGCAACAATGCTTAGGTAGGTGGTATGTGTCAAAGTAACATCCACATGGATGGCAGGACCCAAGGTTTCCCAGCAGAACATTGCCCAAAGCATCACTGCCTCCGCCGGCTTAGTGCATCCTGGTGCCATGTGTTCCCAGGTAAGCGACGCACACGCATCCGGCCATTCACGTGATGTAAAAGAAAATGTGATTGATCAGACCAGGCCACCTTCTTCCATTGCTCCGTGGTCCAGTTCTGATACTCATGTGCCCACTGTTGGTGCTTTCGGTGGTGGACAGGGGTCAGCATGGGCACCCTGACTGGTCAGCGGCTATGCAGCCCCATATGCAAAAAACTGCGATGCACTGTGTATTCTGACACCTTTCTATCAGAACCAGCATTAACTTCTTGAGCAATTTGAGCTACAGTAGCTCGTCTGTTTGATCGGACCACACGGGCCAGCCTTCGCTCCCCACGTGCATCAATGAGCCTTGGCCGCCCATGACCCTGTCGCCGGTTCTCCACTGTTCCTTCCTTGGAGCACTTTTGATAGATACTGACCACTGCAGACCGGGAACACCCCACAAGAGCTGCAGTTTTGGAGATGCTCTGACCCAGTCGTCTAGCCATCACAATTCGGCCTTGTCAAACTCGATGCTTACCTATTTTTCCTGCTTCTAACTCATCAACTTTAAGGACAAAATGTTCACTTGCTGCCTAATATATCCCACCCACTAACAGGTGTCGTGATGAAGAGATAATCAGTGTTATTCACTTCACCTTTCAGTGGTCATAATGTTATGCCTGATTGGTGTACCTTTAACTGTGCTTTAAGTAGATTTTAAGTAAATTCTGGGGTGTATTCGGGGTGTGCTGCGAGAGAAGTATGCTAGGCACCCTAAACCCTCATGGTCTTCCTCTGAGTCCGCACTTTCGTGACGATCCAATGGATAGTGAACTGTGAGAGTTCCGTTGAACTACAGGACCTAAAGTGAACTGTGAGTGAGCACTTAAAGGGACGTCTCACGTAAGTGTTTTTTTGAATGCCCTTGTTGTTGTGTTTGTAAATGTGATTGTGTTTAACAGTGATGATCATTTGAGCAGTGAAAACTCACTCTAAGTGGGGTTTACAAAAAAAGTGTTTTCCATTTTGAAGTACCATTGGGTTGGATTTATTGTACAAGTGAAACGTTTATAACTTTTACATTTAAGGGGTTTGTTTCCTAGTTTTTTTTATTTAGTGATTTAAACGGAAGTAACTTCATTACAAGGAAGAAAAATATACACAGAAAATAAACACTGTTTAATTTTTTGTACTTACCTTCAGTGCACCCTTTTTTCTTGGGTTGAGAGCTGTCCGGGAGTAGGGCGTCTCACCTTGAGTGCATCTCAAGGATATATAAAGAGACTAAAAGCCCTGAAAGCTGGGGTTAAGATCCTTTCGTTATTCAGTCTTCCAGGGCAGCAATAACAAATTTCCCCTACAAGACGAGCTAATACCCCATTACACCAAGTATACTTAGAATACTTAATTATAGTTTTAAGTATATCTCAAAAGATTGAGTACAAGTATAGGGCAAATATACTGCGACGTTATTGTCAGTGTAAGTCAAGTATACTTAAGTGCAATTTTAAGTATATTTCTCAAAAAGTAGGGGAGAGTGGGGCACAACCTAACACTTTTTTACTTTCTCAGTTTGTGTAAATCCACATTAATTTCACACGTCTAGTACAAGTTTGTGGTTTTGTTTAATTAATACAGTGTATACTTTTTTCTTGATTTAACCAGAAATAATGGAAGTGAAATGTGACAACATGCCCCATAGGTGGGGTACATTCTAACATGACCATATGACAGCTTAAGAAAGATGTTATCTAATCTAATGAAAATTATATAATAATAAATTATTGTGTCATTTGTGCACTTGAAACAACATCCGAGTTGAATCAACTGCATAAGAAAAAAACCAAAAATAAGAATTAAACCAACAGCAAGTATGAAGGTACTGAGAGACAGACTATTTTAGCATAAGGTCTATGCAATCATGTTTTCTTGATCATGGTTTGGCCAGCCATCTGTGCAAAATGTATTCACATATCTTGTCTGTCCCTCCCCAGTTTTTCTAATTTACAAATGACCACAGGGAACAGCTTGTTACTTATAAACAGGTTTCTGTATACTTGAAAGTCGAGTTAATGAAAAATATCTATTACTATTTAAAAGCAGATAGATCTAGATTAAGATCCAGTGACCGCCAACCGTCCCTTCACTAATACAACACACAGGAAGTTTAAATGTCATATGACATGAACACTCAAAAAAAAAAAAGAGTACAAAATTGTACCTCAAGTGGCCGTCACTGGGGTGGTACCCTTAAGGGTACATTTTTGTACCTCTAAGTAGAGGAAAACAATGGTATAATTGTACCCTAAGGAACAATTGTGTACCTTTTATAGGTACAGTTATATGTTTTGTTCCCCAAGGAACAAAACTGTACCTCCACTGTACCTTTTTTCTGAGCGTGAACAGGTGACACTACTGGTGCACACCGCCATCTAGTGGTTGAATAATCATTATTCATCTCCGTTCACTGTTGTCTGTCTGTATCACTGGAGTTATTATTGCAAACCTTCTTGTTGTGATGATATCATAGACCGTAAAAAAATATGGACGACGTGACTTTATTATCTTCCGCTGAAGAAAAGTGAAGCCTCCGGAGGTCCGAATATGGCGCTGACATCTTGCGCATATTTGGGACAGGTGTCATGAGAAATCCTGTCCCCCTGTGAAATAGTGTCCGCTTAGGACCCAACGTGGTAGCCGTTTTAAATGCCTGATCAAAAGCTGTTATCATTTCGTTTAATGGCTAATCGAGCTGCTGTAGCTTAATAAACTATGAATTGTCATACTAAGTACACACAAATGACATTTATTTGAAATGTGTAATTGATTAAAGCGGGGCTAGGGCTTTTAAGATGTAGGGTAAGTGCAACCGTGGTGTATAAACTAAGCTAATCGGGTAGCTGTATGCTATGCTAGAACGTACGCTAACTAAAAAAAACATTAAGAACCAGATATGCTTGATTTCACAACTTATAGCTTCGGTTATATACTAGTATATGAAACATATGATTTGCAAGACGTTAAAGACTATTTTAACACAATTTAAACGACAAAAATCAAAATGTGATTTTGTAAGAATTGTAATCAGGCTCTGAACAGATTACCCATTAAAAGTTCTTTCAGCCAATAGAATCGCTCTGGGGTCCTAAGCGGACACTATTTCACAGGGGGACAGGATTTCTCATGACACCTGTCATGAAGTAGAGCCGCGATATCAAAAGCCTGCCCACACTCTCGCGGGTGCAGAACAATTCAATAATTCAGTGTGAAATAAACAGTTATGGAAATGTAGAAATTAAAGCTAAAGCTCCAGTCTCCTCCTGAAAATCCTGAAAAAAGTCTTTTAGTGCCTCAGTGACGACTTCACTCAGAGAAGCCGTCAATCTCAGCTGTCAATCATGACCTCACACCCCCCCCCCCCCCCCCTTTATTTAAAAAACTAACACTTGAAATGAAATCATCATGATAAAAACTGCCTAAAATGACAGAAACCAACTTTGGGAAAAAAATTATATTAAGTGTAATTTGATTGTTTAGTTTGTCCATTAGAATACACGGAGGGGCGGGAGTTATGAGCTATACTGGGACCAGCCACCTGTGGGCAATCGAGACGCATCGGCTTCAGTTTTTAACATGAGTATATCCTGTTGATCTGTTTGTTTTATTCTAAATCAGTGTTTGTCAGATCAAGTAGCACATATGATCACACTGAAGTGTCACTAGCATGTGAATCGTCTATTTTTACAGTTCACAGTCAATATAAGAGTGTGGGAAATGCCTTAAGGGTCTAATGATGAGACACACAAAGCTTTTAAAACTGTAGATCAGAAATGAGATGTAGAACATGGTCAAATTAAAAAAGCACATTTCAAATGTTATTTCCACAGTGGTGTGATGTACCGTTTGAGGGTGAGCCACTGTTTACGTATCTACATTTATCTGTAAAATATCATCGATTGATAGCTATGGACTAATGCTATGAAGTATAAAGACAAAAAAAAAAAAAAAGTTCATGGATATTTTTCTTTAAATTGTTGTTGTTGAGATGCAAGACAATCAAGCAGACGAGTTTAAGGGTATAGAGAAGTTTTACTAAGGATTACAGACAAATAGAAAAAAACACCTCTCTTTCTTCCCTCATCTGTTTTTGCTCATTCACTACTTTCATTACATGCTCAAAAAGTGTGTAACAGAGTGATTAAAAGTTCATTGAATCTTGCACACGGTAAGCGTGATTACACACAGAGACATGCATGAGGAAGTGCAGAATATACCATTAACTGAAAGAAATAATGTAAAGTTATTTTATGCTAACGATGAGAGACAGTGAAGATATTCTCGCTCATATCAGAGTCTCATAAAGACAGAGGGGTACATTTTCTTTCAACTTAAGCTGAACTTGTGCTGTTCTTCAAAAGGAATTATTTTTCTTTTTTTTACTGCTTTTGCTCAAATATATTTAGAGATTGTATGCTTTTTAAAACACAATAAGCAATGTTATGTTTTAAAGTATGTGTAAATCTGTAGTGTTCATGTTCACAGCTGTGCTTCATTGATAGACTTTGCTCTCAAACAGTTTGTCATGTTCACAGCACATGTGAAGAACTGCTTAAAAACCACTGCACGTTAACCTCTAACTCAGCAATCATTGATTTTTTTTTTTTTTGCACTTGAAAAACAAAGATAGATGGAAAATGAGAAATTAACAAATGATAACAAAATAATTATTTATTTTTTTCAGCCTGTCTTCTATGCATCTGTTATGCCTTCTTCATAATGTACAGGCCAGCCTTCGGCACACCCCAACACTACATAACGAGTGGACTTCTTCCCTTTGCCATATTCACATTTTGGGGGTCTCGCCCCACTTTGCAATTTGCACGTGATCACAGGAAAGGGCTGGTTGCTCTTAAACAGGTTACCGCCCTGTGGAGTTCCTCCTCTGCCACAAACTGCTCTTATATCATTTGAGTTTGCTTGTATGAAGGTGTTGACAGGTTTGCAACCATCATCAGTTCCAGTAATACCTCTCTTTCTGATTTCACTGCTACACTTCTGCTCATTCATATCAGGGCCGAAATGCTGAATGAGGAATTTTTGATAACGGGGCTTTATATGTGCTGGTTGAGCATGAGTGGAGAATGACACACAGAAGACCAGCAGCAGAATCACAGCAGACTGATGAATCTCCATGACCTGGTGAACAACACATACATTAAAACTCATTTACTGACAGTTGACGTAATAAAGCAGTTTAGGCTATTTAGGTGTGATTAATTAAGAAAGTACTGATGAGACCTTTATTTTTACTTGCACATATCTGAGTTACTTTAACCCAGCTGTTCATAATTTTGTACATAGACCGTTCCACATAGACTTTGTGTTTTAAAGTGTTTTTGACTGTACTTTGTTTCCATCTGCACCACAACAGATTTCTTGTATCTTAGACTTGCTGAGTAAAGTTCTAAAGTTGTTAACATTTAAAAGCAAGGTAAATCACAAACCCCAGAAAATCTAATTACCTCAGATAAACATATTCTCAAGTATGTTGCTTTTGTATACTTATAACTCAAGATTATTTATAGACCAACTTTTTCCCAAAAAAAATTCCACTTAAAAAGAGCAGCAACGTACATGTTATAAAAATGAGCTTGAACTGATACTCACAGGTTGCAGTCTATAGTAAACCTGAGGCCTGTATTATGATGCTCCTTCACAAAGTCCAAGCGAATGCAGTCAGGCTTAATCTTGGTGTTACTGTAGATTAATTTTCAGGTAGAGTATCTGCAGATATCAATTGGAAACAGGCGCCTCAATCTGGGATGTGTGTCAGCACGAGATCTTGGGAGAATGATCAAGCAGACACAGAGACGGTGTAATAACACTCTCAAGTTTATTAAGGAAGAAGAGTCATATTTATACACAAGATGAAGCAGAATCATCCACGATGTCCAGGCCATCCAATCATAGTACTCAAAGATCAACCCCTGCCATATATAGCATATTAAGAAATATAATAAGTAGTTAAATGTTCAAATGTATGTGCGTCTCTTGAGTTCCTGTTTGCGTGCAAGTGTATAAGTGTGTCCAAGGCCTAGTCCATGATGTGCACATAACATAACGAAAATAAGTTACACAAGGACATTCTTACACAAGAATTGTCAAAAGTGGAGCCTAAGAGAAATAAGAAAATATTAACACTATGACCCTGGCTTTAAAATGCCCCGGTCCACTCAGGCTTTGATCCTCAGTCTATAAATTCTTGTGCACGCAAGCAGCCAATCATGTGACACACGAAGAGTTGTAGCGTAATATACTTTAAGAGCTAATAACCAAATGGTAGAAATAATTTAAACACATTATATCAGCAACAGTCAACACTATTGCTACATTCAGAGAACTGCTGGAAGAAAATAACAAAATGCGTCATTACCAAAGTGAATTAATATTGACCCATAACAAGATTTAATTAATTTATATAACTACTATATATATATATATATACACTCACCTAAAGGATTATTAGGAACACTGCAGCATTAAACATTTAACTAATTGTTTGTATTAATAGTTTAGCTTTGACAGCCCTAATAACATGTTTTGAAGAAACAGATCTAGTTAAAGGGATAATTCACCCAAAACGAAAATTAGCCCATGATTTACTCGCTCTCAAGTCATCCTAGGTGTATATGACATTCTTCTTTCAGACGAATACAATCTGAGTTATATTAAAAAAGTCCTGGCTAATCCAAGGTTTATAATGGCAGTAATTGTTTTTGAAGTCCATAAAAAATGCATCTGTCCGTCAAATAACGTGCTCCACATGGCTCCGGGGGGTTAATAAAGGCCTTCTGAAGCGAATCGATGTGTTTGTGTAAGAAAAATATCCATATTTAAAACATTACAAAGTAAAGTTCTAGCCAATCGCCTTCCGTGGAAAAGTGTTGAAAGTGCCTTCTCGCAGTTCAAGATGCTTACGCTACGTCTGACGAGCGCACCTGGTAGCGTAAGCCTTTTGAACTGCAGAGGCACTTTCAACACTTTCCATAAATTGAATACGGATGGCGATCGGCCGAAACTTTGCTTTATAAAGTTTTAAATATGGATAGTTTTCTTACACAAACGCATCGATTCGCTTCAGAAGGCCTTTATTAACCCCCAGGAGCCGTGTGGAGCACGTTATTTGACGGACAGATGCATTTTTTATGGACTTCAAAAACAGAGCAACAATTACTGCCATTATAATGCTTGGAAGAGCCAGGACTTTTTTAATATAACTCCGATTTTATTCATCTGAAAGAAGAATGTCATATACACCTAGGATGACTTGAGGGTGAGTAAATCATGGGCTTTTATTTTCATTTTAGTGTGAACTATCCCTTTAAGACTGCGTTTTGTTGTTTTAATCCATCTATTATTGCTGTTGAAACAGTTCAGACACTTGATGACGAGATAACTTACACTGAGCCAGTCTTCTACAAAAGAAATGCACATAAATCGGTAAGACAATTTATTCCTGTTTCGTGTGTCTCTGATCCATCACACACACCAGCACCATATCAAATAATTATAAAAGCCTCATTTTTATCTTTATCAATAGGCCTAATTTTATTTAGTTCAATCCATTACATCTTTATACAATTCAATATATTTGTTAGTGTTGCCCATTATGACTAACATATCTTGTGTACACAAACTCCAAACAGGCTATTCTGAGGAAAAATGAAAAAAGGTTTAGAAATACTTTTAAGTCTTCTGTTTGAAATGCACGATGTATTGGGCAATAACCAGTATTGGCCGATAAAAGCATTTATTTCCGATGATCAGGGCCGATTATATCCTGTCAATCAAAAGGGGGCGGAAAAATGTGTCTGACTGCAATCTCTATTGTGTTGAATTAAGGGCTGTCGAAGTTAACGTGACAATGCATTAACAGTTAAAAAATTGCGACATTAAAGCAGGCTTTATTTGACCTGTAGTTGAAGTCCACGGTTTTCCCCCAACCCACACATTATTTGTAGCGCACATCTCATCCAATAATCGCTTTGTTATTTGTTACTTCTGATAAAAAACAAAGGCTCAGCTTTCAAATTCTGTCCATTTTATCACAAAATTCAAACAATAAATGGATTTTTGATGCTCTTAAATGTGACGTGACAGATTGCTGACTCAGTACAAGCGGCAGCAGAGTGCAAATCTTTTCCACCAATTTAATACAAGATATAGCATGAAAAACGTGCATGAACATCAAAAGGTATGTTGAAAGATACAGTGCAACTTACCGAAATGTATCATGTCTTATGTGATCTCTCAGTCTGTGTTTTATCCACAGAAAGGTGTGAATAAAACAGCTTGTGTGCTGTAGCTGTAGCTATTGACTCTGCAGAAAGTTGGCGTCTTCTGCGCACTGTGCACCTCAGCATGCGCTGACCCCACTCTGTGATTTTACATGGCCTACCACTTTGTGGCTGAGTAGCTGTTGTTCCCAATTTCTTCCACTGTTATAATACCACTAACAGTTGACCGGAATGGACTTATCGCACAGGTGGCAACCTATCACGGTACCACGCTTGAGTTCACTGAGCTCCTGAGAGCGACCCATTCTTTCACAAATGTTTGTAGAAGCGTCTGCATGCCTAGAGGCATCTTTACACAGCCGAGTTAAGGCTGCTTAAGGCGGCTCTGTGTCTGCTCAAAATTCGGTGTAAAGATGCAATGCCGCATTAGCCCCGCCCACAACATTTGAGTTCGGGAAGTTCGGTCTGGACTTGATCGGTTGTGGAGTAACTATGCCTGAACAGAAGCTGTTCGGACCAATCAAATTGTCAGGGCAGGCTTTATACGATGATTGACAGATGATCAACAGTAACGTGATCATCCACGTCATCAAAGAGCGTTTGGGTTGAATTCGTTTACTAAATGGAGAACTTGTTCGTATATATGCATTCACCTTTACTATTTCTCTTAAAAATGATGATCGTGTTGGTACTCCGTGTATCCTTAAATTATTTTTTACAACACTGGCAAAGATCGTTTACACTCATCTTCTTCTTCTACTTCTTCCAGCGCGCGTGCAGTTGAGTTCTGTTGACAACTATGCGTTAGTGATGCGTCGTTCATGAACGATCTGTTCTTTTTGAACCAATCTTAAATATGACTCGGGAACAAAGAGTTGTCTCAGAGAGCGATTTGTTCATTTCGTTGACCCCGCATGTGCTACATGCCATCGGTTCTGTACAGGATCTTCTGCATTCAGCCTATGGGGCTGTGAGTTGGTGAACGAATGACTCGAACACGAAGACTCGAGAGGTGAACTAATCAATTCTGTTTTTGGGACTGCATGCATTGCATATGGGGCTGTCACGGCCCAGATCAGACACTGATGACGGAACTAACGACTCGAACCCAAAGACAGGAGAGGTGTACTAATCTTTCCAGGGAACAGACGTGATTAAATGTGAAGTGACAAAAGAAAGAACGACTCGGATTCGGAGGTGAGGTTAACTAACAGACTGCATAGCCTGAAGACCCAGCTAAGCAACTAATGAATCATTTCTTTCTTAAAGTTTGGCCTTGGCTGCATTAGCTTATAATTAATTTTTTATTCCAAATGTGATCAACGTTTGCATAAGTACTAGATGTGTTGGGGAATTTAACATGTGACGTTTTAATTATATTCTGCTGAAATGAACGAAATGACTTGGAAAAAAGATTTGTTCATTTTGATGAACGAGATTCAAAGATCCGAGTCCGTAAAATGATCCGAACTTCCCACTACTACTATGCGTCGCTTAACATACGTCACTTACTCCGTTGCTCTGATTGGTTGTAAGTCTATCCAATTGAGTGCAGAGGCATTTTCTGTCCTGGTTCAGTTGAAACACGCCCCATAATCACAGCCCAATGGAGCAGTATCAGACTCATATTCTGACTAGAATTGAGTATGACAACGTCAGGCTAGTGATTTTACAGAACAGAAATGTAATAATTTAACAAACAGTAATTCTACCATCAAGCAGTGTTGTTCTGAAGCAACATTTAGCAGAAAGGTTGCCATACACAAATGCAGTGGCACAGTAAGGCCACATTTACATTACGTATTTCAAGTGACCCAATTCTGAGGGATTTTTTTTTTTATCCCTCCCATATGGCAGAGATGTGGATTCATATGTGGAAATTAATCTGATATGAATCTGATACAGTGCGAGTTGTACGTCATTGAAAAGTGATGGTGGCGAATGACGTCAACTCATGTGGACACCAACCGCGATCACATGGCTCTTTTCAATGGCCTAATGGATGACAAAGGCTCAACCCATGTAAGAGACCAATGTTATGCTGACCTTTTAAGATGGTGCGGAAAGCAAAAGCTTATGTTATCATATAGTTTTGGCATAAGCTTTTCCGGGTTAGTATGTCTACCTTGGGTTGTTTCAGTGTATAGTGTAAATGCAGATATCGGAAATGGGTCACTTTTAAAAGAAGATGTAAAAATGGATATAGTCAACAAACCGGAATTGGGCATCAAGACCTGCAGTGTAAATAAACTGATCTAATGAGGTCAAGAGTGTATATTTGGGAACGGTTTCGACTGCGCCTTCATGTGGCCAAAACGATGAATAGCACCAATCAAATTGTTATATCGTTTATTACATCTTATTTTAAATGTATGATGACGTTGACATTTTGTCCCCATAACAGGGTTTACCAGGCCACACACACACACACAACCCCTACTCCTAAACCTACCCATCACAGAAAACATTCTGCATTTTTAATAAAACATTGTTTAGTATGTTTTTTAAAGCTATTTTAAATATGAGGACATATGAAATGTCCTCATATTTCATGTTTACATCGTAATACCAGTGTCATTATACAATAATAAATCATAAATCACAAAAACAAACAAACACACACACACACACACTACAAGTTAATCTGAATTTGTCATTTTTGATTTAAAATATTTTATTAATACATCGTGCATGTTTTTTTTTTACAGAATGTTAAAGAGGAAGAGCATGTTGAGTATGCGCTTGTCAACATTAGAAGTGAGGAACCTCGTACGAAACCCTCCGAGTCTGTGGTTGAGTTTTGGGATTGGTCAGAAAATACATAGAAAAAAAAAAACCTAACATTTTTAATATAAGAAATAATAATCATCATATTAGAATGTTTTCTGGAGGTGACACTGAAGACTGGAGTAATGATGCTTTGATCACAGGAAAAAAAATACATTTGTACAATATATTCACATATAAAACAGTTATTTTACAATATTATTGTTTTTGCTGTATTTTGCTGTATTTATCAAATAAATGCAGCCTCAGAGAGCATGAGACTTTAAAAAACATTTAAAAAATCCAAATGTCTCAATATTCTGTTGATTATACACTAATAATATGCAATAACAGCTTACTAAAATAAAAAACTAATTTACTATTGGTAAAAACTAAAACATCCACGTCCAGTTAATTATTTATCATAAGATCTTTTGTAATTATTTGTCATTAGATCATAAAACAGTCTTTTGTGGGGGGTTTTCTATATTAAAATGTTTTAATTAAAAATTTTGCTTTGGCAGCTATAGGTGGTGGTTTTATACATTTTATTTTATTTTGAGTTAAGTTAACAGTCATTTTATTTCAAGTAATGAAATAGTTTTAATTTACTATGAGTATTCATGTGAAAGCGAATCATCTCCATCACACAGTGATGATAACTGTTTACAGTGTACATTTATATTACACCCTGACCAGGGTCATAACATTCTGCTGATATAAAAATGTATTCACACCATCATTCATTTAGAAGTAATTTTGTACAGTACATCTCACAATATTTCAGCGCTCTTTTCGCTCTTCCTGCAGTAGCAGGACTTACAGCCAATTACAGTTGCAGCCACCAGCACAACAGCAACCACAGCACATATTCCTGCTATAAGACCTGAAGGCAGACTTGAATCTGTAACAATAAAGACAGACAGTCATTATTACAAGAGGTCGACTGATAACCAACATAACTTACCACTATCTTTTTCTGCCATTTACATATTTCTACTTTGGTCATCAGTTTCATGATATTGATTGAACTGATAAATGTCGCCATCTGGTGGGTTTTTGAAGAACAGCAGCTACAACAGCATCACCACCACTGAGAGCTCAACTTGAAACAGCAGCATTCAGAGGACAACTGACTATTACACAAAAGTGGAATGAAATTACACTCACCAATGACAGTAATGCTGAATCTCTTTATGCTGATGACGCTGATGCTGTGGCGGAGGAGGATGCTGTGGACAATCTTTAGTTGATAATCTCCAGAGTCTGTGGTTCTGGTGTTTGTGATGGTCAGAGATCCAGTCTGATGATCCAGCTTCAGTCTGTCTCTGAATCTCTCTTCACACTGATCATCTGTACAGATCTGACTCTGATCTCCAGCGATTTCAGAGATGAGAATGTCATTAAAATACCACGTCATCAAATCATTTCGTTTTCTTTTTTCACCAGGATCTAAAGTGACAGATTCTCCCTCCTTCAGTGACTTTCTCTTTACTTCATCTCGTTCAGCAGCAGAAACACCTGAAACACAAACCAACAGTTTTAAGAAATAGTTTTGAATGTCACAGCTATAGAGACAGAGCGACACGCGTCATAATCTGAAGACCACGCCCACCGGGCAATCAAACCGTCTCCATTGACTTTGTATTGCGTGAAGCGGCCTCCTTGTCATTTCTGACTTATAACAAAAAACAACAATGTCTAAAAGCTGATATGTGACAAGGTGTACAGCAAACAAGCTAAAAAACACAGAATCAAAAACCCAAAAGTTTTTATAAGATATCGACCCAAAAAACGAGCGTTTAAGGACATAAAAGTGGATACAGGCAATTGAGACAGAGCGCGATATGTTATTACTCTGAAAACTACACCCACTGGAGGGGACCAGCGACAGGAAATATAATATATAAAACTGACATTTGGATATTTGACTTAACAGTGACAAAATGTTTACTGCACAGGTAGGCATAATGAGTGTGAGGATCCCAAAATGTACCCATTCTTCCTGCTGAAGCTTCACGTCTTATTGCCTGTATCCACTTTTGTCTCCTTTTTTTGGGTCGACAGCTTATAAAAACTTATTTCTGTGTTTTTAGCTTGTTTGCTGTACACCCTGTTACATAGCAGCTTTTAGACATTGTTCTGTTTTTTGTTATAAGTCAGAAATGACAAGGCGACCGCTTCACGCAATACAAAGTCAATGGAATGCGTTGGATTGTTTTCCCCCCGGTGTGGGCGTGGCCTAAATGCGCTCCGTCTCTATAGTAAACAAATTAATAATGATGTGATTTAGGCATATTTAACCTGGCTTTAAATGTTAAATGACTCACCATGAACACCAACATTGAAGATCTTTTGAATAATTTTTCTATTGATGATCTGTAGTTTATATTCTCCAGAGTCTGTGTTTGTGGTGTTTGTGATGGTCAGAGATCCAGTCTGATGATCCAGCTTCAGTCTGTCTCTGAATCTCTCTTTACACTGATCATCTGTACAGATCTTACTCTGATCTCTATTGATTTGAGCGATGCGGATATCATTAAAATACCATTTCATTCTGTCTTGCTGGTTCATTTCAACATCAGTGTGTAGAGCGACTGAATCTCCCTCCATCGCTGACACTGACACTCCATCTGTCTCAACACCAGATGAACCTGAAATGAAGTTCATTGTAAGTCATAAAAAAACACAATGACAGGAAAGTGTTGTGAAAATGTTCTTGTTTTACAGATCATATAGATTGAAGGTAGATAAATATGTCTGGATTCATAATGTAACACATGCAAAGAAACAGCACGAGGGGCCATTTCACTCATTCTGCCATTCCACTGCGCTACTTTCACATCTGGTACATGTGGATTCAACATGATGTCTGGGTCTGCTGTCTGGGTTTCCATTGTGATTCCATGTAAATGCGCTAGACGGACGTTTTTAACCATTGTGCTTGCGTCTCGCGTCTTTTGCAGCAACCCTGAAATGAGTGCCTTTTACTCTTTCTGCTTTTTGGCAGTCCACTTTTAGACTCATGGGGCCTCATTTATAAAATGTTGCGTAGAAACTGGCCTACATTTGATCTAAGATCATTTCTCAAATGTGTGTACGTGCGATTCCGGAAAACGTGCGTACGCCACTCTTTCGCATGTGAAATCTATAAATCGCAAATTATCTTGATATTGTGTGCAGCTGAATGGTTTCAGATCTCCGCCTTGTAAACGCCCCCTAATTAATATCATTAGCATATAAAAGAGCACCATTCAACGTCCACATGTTTTACTTGAGAATGGCGAGCGGCAAGAAAAAGAATTTTAGCGAGGCTGAAATCGGGGTCCTGCTAAATAATTTAAGTTTAATGCCGTTATGCTAACAGAGTTGTGAAAAACCATACAGGCTATATGTTTTATTTTGAACAAGTAGCCTAAGGTATTCTTTTAATTGATTCATTTGTACACTTGTATAAATGTCTATACTGTCACTTGATCAATTTAATGCATAACCCTTTCACACGTAAGTTTAACATTTTCTGGCTGACCCACCAGTGTGAGTTTTTCAAGGTGACCATTATTTAGAACATATCCCCTTATTTTTTCCATGGTGACGCGCCATTGCTTGTCACGTAACACACAGCAGTCACAATAGTGCTGACTGATAATCTGCTTTTATTTCATTTTTCCTTTTTTTATTAGGGGGGGGGCTAATGCTATTTCATGCATTCTGACTTATTTACACTTTTAAAGAGTTGGATTCCCTTGCCAAACATGGCCAAAATTTCAAGTATTTCTAGTATGGCCCTGTATGATGTCATAAAGGGTGCAATTCCTTGTATGGGCACTTCTCCCGGATGAGCGCGTGCGCACATCAACCAGAGCAAGAGCGAGAGCGCGTCCATTAACAAGCTTCTTTGGGTTACGGAAGCCTTCGGCAGTGCTGTCATTTTGTTTTTAGACCACAAAATCAGTGAATGAAACTGCATCAAATGTCTGTGTTTTGTTGCCAAACGACGCGTAAGTGCATATAATGTAAACTACACAAACGTATAATGAATTGAAAGTTATCCAGGGATAATGCCATGAATGTATTAAGTGTGTGTGTGTGTTTGTGCTCGTGACTCTTTAGCTCCGCCCACTACACTCCTGCACAAGCTTGGCTGTTTTCAGAAAGAATCGGTACAGCATATCTGTCTTTTATAAATCTGATAAAACTAAAGACTCTTCTGAGATTTTTGGGATGCAATACTACTCTACAGATACTCAAGATTAACATGAGATTGGCAGAAACTGTGTGTGTTATGTACCCTTTAAAAATATTCACAAATATGTTGCCTATAGCATGAAATATCTGATATTCCGATTGTCAAATATGGGTGTGGATGTGTTTTCTTGTTTTAACACCTTATAACGATCGCGTTAGTTGAGAAATGCGCAATTGGCGCCGCCATTTTAGTGTGTGCCGCAGTTCAGAGAATCGGATCTATTGGATTTACAACATGTTAATTCATCCACTTCTCCCAAAATACATGAATGTAAGTGTCCGGTGAACTGGGAGAAGAAAAGAGTCAACTTTAAAGTTACTTACACTATGTGTATCTGATATGAATAAAACTTTTTGTCTAATTATAAATGTAAAGCATTTTTATTGCCACTTCCATAGACATCAGTGTATATTTTACAAACTCTAAATGTATTGTTTTGCGGGTACTTATATGTATTTAAATGTCTGAAACCTAAAATAAACATTATTTGGTTGAAAACACTGAATAGTTGTTGTATGTGGCAAGCGCTGAGTGTGTCTGTCTCTGTCTCATGCCAGCCAACGCACAAAAACATGGTTTAATTTAGCAGTTGATCATGTGATGCACTGAATGTTCTAATCACACCGGTGTGATTGTAAGGATTAAATGCATTCCTCAGCCCTTTGACTCTCAGATTGATTTAAAACAATGATGAAGAAATAAAAGACAAGTTGACATTTTATGCACTGTTCATGTTAATAAAATTACATTTATGATCAGCATGTTTTTGTGAAAATTATATCACTTTGACATGCTTGTGAAGGTGATAGATTATCTTAATTACAAACCCGATTCCAAAAAAGTTGGGACACTGTAAAAAATTGTGAATAAAAAAGGAATGCAATAATTTACAAATCTCATAAACTTATATTTTATTCTCAATAGAACATAGATAACATATCAAATGTTGAAAGTGAGACATTTTGAAATGTCATGCCAAATATTGGCTCATTTTTTATTTCATGAGAGCTACACATTCCAAAAAAGTTGGGACAGGTAGCAATAAGAGGCCGGAAAAGTTAAATGTACATATAAGGAACAGCTGGAGGACCAATTTGCAACTTATTAGGTCAATTGGCAACATGATAGGGTATAAAAAGAGCCTCTCAACTGGATCACCAATTCCCCCAATGCTGCGGCGAAAAATAGTGGAGCAATATCAGAAAGGAGTTTCTCAGAGAAAAATTGCAAAGAGTTTGAAGTTATCATCATCTACAGTGCATAATATCATCCAAAGATTCAGAGAATCTGGAACAATCTCTGTGCGTAAGGGTCAAGGCCGAAAAACCATACTGGATGCCCGTGATCTTCGGGCCCTTAGACGGCACTGCATCACATACAGGAACGCTACTGTAATGGAAATCACAACATGGGCTCAGGAATACTTCCAGAAAACATTGTCGGTGAACACAATCCACCGTGCCATTCGCCGTTGCCAGCTAAAACTCTATAGGTCAAAAAAGAAGCCATATCTAAACATGATCCAGAAGCGCAGGCGTTTTCTCTAGGCCAAGGCTCATTTAAAATGGACTGTGGCTAAGTGGAAAACTGTTCTGTGGTCAGAAGAATCAGAATTTGAAGTTCTTTTTGGAAAACTGGGACGCCATGTCATCCGGACTAAAGGGGACAAGGACAACCCAAGTTGTTATCAGCGCTCAGTTCAGAAGCCTGCATCTCTGATGGTATGGGGTTGCATGAGTGCGTGTGGCATGGGCAGCTTACACATCTGAAAAGGCACTATCAATGCTGAAAGGTATATCCAGGTTCTAGAACAACATATGCTCCCATCCAGACGTCGTCTCTTTCAGGGAAGACCTTGCATTTTACAACATGACAAAGCCAGACCACATACTGCATCCATTACAACATCATGGCTGCGTAGAAGAAGGATCCGGGTACTGAAATGGCCAGCGTGCAGTCCAGATCTTTCACCCATAGAAAACATTTGGCGCATCATAAAGAGGAAGATGCGACAAAGAAGACCTAAGACAGTTGAGCAACTAGAAGCCTGTATTAGACAAGAATGGGACAACATTCCTATTCCTAAACTTGAGCAACTTGTCTCCTCAGTCCCCAGACGTTTGCAGACTGTTATAAAAAGAAGAGGGGATGCCACACAGTGGTAAACATGGCCTTGTCCCAATTTTTTTGAGATGTGTTGATGCCATGAAATTTAAAATCAACTTATTTTTCCCTTAAAATGATACATTTTCTCAGTTTAAACATTTGATATGTCATTTATGTTGTATTCTGAATAAAATATTGAAATTTGAAACTTCCACATCATTGCATTCTGTTTTTATTCACAATTTGTACAGTGTCCTAACTTTATTATAAAAAATACAGCCTACAATTATATAATGTAAGAACTCACTTTTTCAAACAGCCCACAATAAATACATAATATTGAACTGCATTTAAAAAAAATTGTAAATGTACTAAATTACACTCACCAGTGACAGTAATGCTGAATCTCTTATTGCTGATTATGCTCTGGTGACGGCCGATGTTACTGTTGGACTGTAGTTTATAAAGTCCAGCGTCTGTGGTGTTGATGTCTGTGATGGTCAGAGATCCAGTCTGATGATCCAGCTCCAGTCTGTCTCTGAATCTCTCTTCACACTGATCATCTGTACAGATCTTACTGAAATCTCCAGTGATTTCAGCGATGAGAATGTCATTAAAATACCACGTCATTGAATCATTTGGGGTTTTTATTACACCAGGATCTAAAGTGACAGATTCTCCCTCCTTCACTGACTTCATCTTTAATTTATTTTTCTCTGCACCAGAAGGACAAATGAACAGATGATTGTAGGATCTTTGGAAATAAAACAACTACAGTACAAAAACAGACATATGCCCGAGTAGTAGTGCACACTTGGGACCATCTCTGTGTTTTACAGTATCTGACGACCATACACTTTTAGTGCATAACAATGATGAAGAAGAAAAAGAAAAGGAAATCAGAACACAACAGGTTCCAGCACTTTTGGTACTAAAAATACAAAATGATAAACAACAAGAAAGAAAATTCATGTGTTTTATGTGATTTAGGCATATTTAACATGTTATATGACTCACCACGAACAGCAACATTGAAGATCTTTTGAATGATCCTTCTGTTGATAGTTTGTATTTGATATTCTCCAGAGTCTGTGTTTCTGATGTTTACGATGGTCAGAGATCCAGTCTGATGATCCAGCTTCAGTCTGTCTCTGAATCTCTCTTCACACTGATCATCTGTACAGATCTTACTGAGATCTCCAGTGATTTGAGCGATGCGGGTGTCATTAAAATACCACGTCATTCTGTCTTGTTGGTTTGTTTGAACACCAGTGTGTAGAGTGACTGAATCTCCCTCCATCACAAACACTGACACTTCATCTGAATTAACATCATATGCGCCTAAAAAAAAAAAACAGAAGAACAAATAATTACAAATCACTCCTGGAATAGTGGGATAAAATTAATCAAAAACAGTTGCTGTGATTTTTTTTTCTTCTGAAGATAGTGGTATATAGGTAGAGAAATATGTCTGGATTCATAATCATGCAGTCGTGGCCTAATGGTTAGAGAGTCAGACTGGTAACCCTAAGGTTGTGGATTCGATTCTCCATACTGGCAGGAAATGACTGAGGTGCCCTTGAGCAAGACACCTAACACCAATCACTCCTAATGTGCAGGGGCGGACTAGGGCTAAAAATTGGCCCTGGACTTTTTGGCACAGAGCAGCCCATCACAACCGGTCTGCAACAAATCACACCATAAACCCACCAGTTGAAATGAATATTTCAATATGAATATTAATGAATGCAAGTAAATACTGAATTTAACCCAAGAAATGTTTAAAATAGTGCTAAAAAAGGCAAACTGCATTCAACAAATTGTGTTCCCCTTATATGTACAGTCGGCTAAATACATATGAATTGTCAATGCGCTTGACACAAATACCTCCCTTGGTCCCTTAGGCATTTGCCAGAACCAGATGGCCAATACTTGGCCTTCACATGTCACTTTCACTTTCATATTATAACACAAAGAGCAGAAGAATGAAATTGAACACCAGTCTCTTATCCAACCCACATCATGATTCTACGGAGCCCCTAAAGGGACGTGGTGGTGGAAAAAATTTAGGATGGGAGGAAATTTGTTTTTCCAAATCTTTTGCGTTCCCTCGAGAAACTTTGCGTTCCCTCGCAAAAGTTTTGCGTTCCCCCGAGAAGCTTTGCATTCCCACGCAAAAGTTTTGCGTTCCCTCGCAAAGATATTTGCATTCCCACGCAAAGATATTTGCATTCCCACGCAAAGATATTTGCATTCCCACGCAAAAGTTTTGCGTTCCCACGCAAAGATATTTGCATTCCCACGCAAAAGTTTTGCGTTCCCACGCAAAGATATTTGCATTCCCATGCAAAAGTTTTGCGTTCCCACGCAAAGATATTTGCATTCCCTCGCAAAGATATTTGCGTTCCCACGCAAAAGTTTTGCGTTCCCACGCAAAGATATTTGCATTCCCATGCAAAAGTTTTGCGTTCCCACGCAAAGATATTTGCATTCCCTCGCAAAGATATTTGCGTTCCCACGCAAAAGTTTTGCGTTCCCACGCAAAGATATTTGCATTCCCACGCAAAAGTTTTGCGTTCCCCCGAGAAACTTTGCGTTCCCACGCAAAAGTTTTGCGTTCCCACGCAAAGATATTTGCATTCCCACGCAAAGATATTTGCATTCCCATGCAAAAGTTTTGCGTTCCCACGCAAAGATATTTGCATTCCCTCGCAAAGATATTTGCGTTCCCACGCAAAAGTTTTGCGTTCCCACGCAAAGATATTTGCATTCCCACGCAAAAGTTTTGCGTTCCCCCGAGAAACTTTGCGTTCCCACGCAAAAGTTTTGCGTTCCCACGCAAAGATATTTGCATTCCCACGCAAAGATATTTGCATTCCCATGCAAAAGTTTTGCGTTCCCACGCAAAGATATTTGCATTCCCTCGCAAAGATATTTGCGTTCCCACGCAAAAGTTTTGCGTTCCCACGCAAAGATATTTGCATTCCCACGCAAAAGTTTTGTGTTCCCCCGAGAAACTTTGCGTTCCCACGCAAAAGTTTTGCGTTCCCTCGCAAAGATATTTGCATTCCCACGCAAAAGTTTTGCGCTCCCCCGAGAAACTTTGTGTTCCCCCGAGAAACTTTGCGTTCCCACGCAAAAGTTTTGCGTTCCCTCGCAAAGATATTTGCATTCCCACGCAAAAGTTTTGCGTTCCCCCGAGAAACTTTGCGTTCCCACGCAAAAGTTTTGCGTTCCCACGCAAAGATATTTGCATTCCCACGCAAAAGTTTTGCGTTCCCACGCAAAGATATTTGCATTCCCACGCAAAAGTTTTGCGTTCCCTCGCAAAGATATTTGCATTCCCACGCAAAAGTTTTGCGTTCCCCCGAGAAACTTTGCGCTCCCACGCAAAAGTTTTGCGTTCCCACGCAAAGATATTTGCATTCCCACGCAAAAGTTTTGCGTTTCCACGCAAAGATATTTGCATTCCCACGCAAAAGTTTTGCGTTCCCACGCAAAGATATTTGCATTCCCATGCAAAAGTTTTGCGTTCCCACGCAAAGATATTTGCATTCCCTCGCAAAGATATTTGCGTTCCCACGCAAAAGTTTTGCGTTCCCACGCAAAGATATTTGCATTCCCATGCAAAAGTTTTGCGTTCCCACGCAAAGATATTTGCATTCCCTCGCAAAGATATTTGCGTTCCCACGCAAAAGTTTTGCGTTCCCACGCAAAGATATTTGCATTCCCTCGCAAAGATATTTGCGTTCCCACGCAAAAGTTTTGCGTTCCCACGCAAAGATATTTGCATTCCCTCGCAAAGATATTTGCGTTCCCACGCAAAAGTTTTGCGTTCCCACGCAAAGATATTTGCATTCCCTCGCAAAGATATTTGCATTCCCACGCAAAAGTTTTGCGTTCCCCCGAGAAACTTTGCGTTCCCACGCAAAAGTTTTGCGTTCCCACGCAAAGATATTTGCATTCCCACGCAAAGATATTTGCATTCCCATGCAAAAGTTTTGCGTTCCCACGCAAAGATATTTGCATTCCCTCGCAAAGATATTTGCGTTCCCACGCAAAAGTTTTGCGTTCCCACGCAAAGATATTTGCATTCCCACGCAAAGATATTTGCATTCCCATGCAAAAGTTTTGCGTTCCCACGCAAAGATATTTGCATTCCCTCGCAAAGATATTTGTGTTCCCACGCAAAAGTTTTGCGTTCCCACGGATCAATAACTCGTGAGCTAAACGTTGCTAAAACACAAATTACACCAAATTACAACGTAGACAACGAGCTACAACCTAATTTTCCTTAAAACGAGCCTTATAATATGAGAGATAAGTATGTAAGGGACCGTCTGCAAAGTGCAAAACCCGAAAAGCGTAATTTATAACGCTTAAAAAAACATCAACTTCACTGAAATGCACTGTACTGTCACCAGATTCAGTTCACACACCACGCTCTCCTACTGGTTATACTACAACGCTTAGTTTGGCAAGTAATAGTACATAAAAATAATAAAAGTAATAGGCCTAGCACATAGCGAAGTAGGCATATTCTTTACACAAATGATGTTGGTACCCAGCTAAAATACAGTAGTTGCAACCATAGCTTTTATATGATACTTGCTTACTGATATTGATGGCATTTCACTGTATAACAGTGAAGTTATTGATTTTTTTTTTCTAATAACAGTGAAGGTATTGATTTTACTTTATAATCATAAAAATTATGCAAAAAGACATTTTATCAAACTAAGTGTTGTAGTATTAGTATATTGTAGTAGGAGAGCATTGATGTGTAAACTGAATATTAGGTTGTAGCTCATTGTCTACTCTAAAGAGGTGTAATTTATGTTTTAACAACGTTTAGCTCAAGAGTTATATCCGGGAAGTTCGCGTCTGAGTTCGGTCTCGACTCGGTTCGCTTTAAAGGGGTCTGAGATCGTTTGGAGTGTTCACATATGGCGAGCTAATCAATAGCGAAAGCGAATTAAGCTGTGTTGTTTTTTGACACAATGTTATTTCTCTTCGAGCTCTGCTTTCGCTTTCATTTCTTTCATCCAGCTGGACATTATTTGCAAATATCTTTGCGAGGGAACGCAAAAGATGTGGAAAAAACAGCAATAACTATATTTCTGCCATAGTATTTGATACAAAATGAAACATAGGTCACCTTGTTGTCGTTATGGGAAGAGAGATGGTAACAAAGGTCTTACCTGGCACGAAAAATAGACACCAAGTGAGAAAAACAAAAACCTTCATTTTCAACACCTTTTCCACAGATAAACCAGTGCCGCATTTGTGCCCATGTTTGTCCACATATCAAAGCCTTTGCAACAGAAAGCGAAAGCAGAGCTCGAAGAGAAATAAGTTTGTGTCAAAAACAACACAGGTTAATTCGCTTTCGCTATTGATTTGCTCGCCCCGTCAGCAGTAAGCAAGAGAGGGGAGGAGTCAAATCAGTGCTGTGCATTTTAAGTCCCAGCAGTGAAATTTTAGATTTATGTTCAAATTTGTCATATGATGCTTTATAAATATATTCACAGTGCCATTACACCTTGACAAAAAATATAATTACTGATTAATGTGATTTAATATAATATTATGAAGCATTTATAGCTCAAAACACCTGTGGTCTCAATGTTGAAATGCATAAAATAAGCTAATTTAATTACAATTTGACATTATTTCAAATGGAATTGTTTAATATACAGCATCTTAAAATTCTTTGTATTATTTACTGATCATTTTTATGATTTAACTCAATGTGCCTGTCCCACACTTTTGAGTCCTTACCGCAACAATGGAAAAAAGTTTATTATGAAAATGTATCAAACACAAACAGGTCTAGTTTCTATGGAAACAGGAATTATCACTTGAGCACATTGCTGACAGACTGGGCCACCACACTACCTCACTCACAAGATACCAACATTATCTTTTCTGCTCTAGTATTTATTGTGCGTCCTTACCATTCAGCTCAATAATTGTGTATTTTGAACTACATTTAAAAAATATATGTATATTACTGTTGAATTCATGTATATTAAGATGCTAAGAGTCAAAACTAATGTAGTGGGCCTTGCTAGCTGCCAAATAGCTAAAATATTAGCAAAAATGTCATTACCGCAGCAAATTTAGGTGTTACGGTAAAGACCTTGTGTCACGGTACAGACAAATTCAAGGTTTACTGTATATTAAATGACAAATATTCAGTATATTATTAGTACTGAAGTATATACACTCACCTAAAGGATTATTAGGAACACCATACTAATACTGTGTTTGACCCCCTTTCGCCTTCAGAACTGCCTTAATTCTACGTGGCATTGATTCAACAAGGTGCTGAAAGCATTCTTTAGAAATGTTGGCCCATATTGATAGGATAGCATCTTGCAGTTGATGGAGATTTGTGGGATGCACATCCAGGGCACGAAGCTCCCGTTCCACCACATCCCAAAGATGCTCTATTGGGTTGAGATCTGGTGACTGTGGGGGCCATTTTAGTACAGTGAACTCATTGTCATGTTCAAGAAACCAATTTGGAATGATTCAAGCTTTGTGACATGGTGCATTATCCTGCTGGAAGTAGCCATCAGAGGATGGGTACATGGTGGTCATAAAGGGATGGACATGGTCAGAAACAATGCTCAGGTAGGCCGTGGCATTTAAACGATGCCCAATTGGCACTAAGGGGCCTAAAGTGTGCCAAGAAAACATCCCCCACACCATTACACCACCACCACCAGCCTGCACAGTGGTAACAAGGCATGATGGATCCATGTTCTCATTCTGTTTACACCAAATTCTGACTCTACCATCTGAATGTCTCAACAGAAATCGAGACTCATCAGACCAGGCAACATTTTTCCAGTCTTCAACTGTCCAATTTTGGTGAGCTTGTGCAAATTGTAGCCTCTTTTTCCTATTTGTAGTGGAGATGAGTGGTACCCGGTGGGGTCTTCTGCTGTTGTAGCCCATCTGCCTCAAGGTTGTGCGTGTTGTGGCTTCACAAATGCTTTGCTGCATACCTCGGTTGTAACGAGTGGTTATTTCAGTCAAAGTTGCTCTTCTATCAGCTTGAATCAGTCGGCCCATTCTCCTCTGACCTCTAGCATCAACAAGGCATTTTCGCCCACAGGACTGCCGCATACTGGATGTTTTTCCCTTTTCACACCATTCTTTGTAAACTCTAGAAATGGTTGTGCGTGAAAATCCCAGTAACTGAGCAGATTGTGAAATACTCAGACCGGCCCGTCTGGCACCAACAACCATGCCACGCTCAAAATTGCTTAAATCACCTTTCTTTCCCATTCTGACATTCAGTTTGGAGTTCAGGAGATTGTCTTGACCAGGACCACACCCCTAAATGCATTGAAGCAACTGCCATGTGATTGGTTGATTAGATAATTGCATTAATGAGAAATTGAACAGGTGTTCCTAATAATCCTTTAGGTGAGTGTATATATATATATATATATATATATATATATATATATATATATAACAGGCCATTGTTTAACCCTAGATGAGACCAAATTCATCAACAATACGATCAAAAAAATGCAGAGAGGAAATGAAAAAAGACCCAGAGAGATATGCAGACTATCTGCAGAAGGAAAAAGAGCGCTACAAAAAGAGAAAGGAAAGTGGGCAGATAAAAACTGTCTCCCAGCTAACAAAAAGAGAGACAAACCTGAAAGGAGGCAGTGGAGGATAAATAAAAAAAAACAGAGGGCAAAACAAAAAGTACTGAATGTCTCAAATCAGTTTGTATCAACAAACACACCACCGATATCCCCATCTGATGAGGACTGCTCCACTAGAACCTTTACCTAATGTGGAAGCTGCTATTAAGAGGGGGTGTAAAAATGAGTCAATCAAAGATGTACTGCGAACTCAGAGATGCAAAGTACAAGCTAAAGAAGGCAGTGGCCTCAGTTGAAAAATACAGGAAGCTTGAAGCTTTCCAAAAAACAGTCCCCAACAGACTCACCCCAAACCAAAGTTCGCTACCAGATTTGCACATCCCAGCACCAAATGGGTTTTACTGTTCCATAATGTCATTATTTCAGAGCTAAAAGAGGGTAACAAGTCACTGACCAACCCCAAGTTACCTTAATTAGTTACCTGTACATGTACCAGAAGCCTAAATGTTGCAATGAGATTACTTCTCAGTCTGAAATGAGAAATAATTGGGTATGGTACAAAAATGTAATGTTGTGGTGAGATGCTGTTAGTTTTATGGGTTTGTGATAGTTTATGTGATTATTAATGTTCGTGCAACATCAACTTTAGGAGACAATATTTTTGAAGCAGTTAAAGGAATTAAAAGAGTTAATTAAGAGTTATTTACTGCAAAACTGCTACTATCTTTTACACATGCAATACCCGTTGTTTTCTGTTTCTTTTACTGTTGTTCTCTACAGTAGCCTGTTTTTGATTTTGTGGCACTTAAACATTGTGTCCTTACCGACACAAGATCATTACCGCAGCACTGCTCTATTTCTATTTTTTTCACATTTTCATTTGCAAAAATATATTTTAACACTTAAGTTGAGGTGATTTACACATTGAAATTGCAACATCTGTCTTAAAAAGTTAAAAAAATATATATTTTGTGTGTATGGAAACAATTGATATCTAAGGTTACTGTAAAATTTTTACATGGCATAGAAAAAAATCATGAAATTCCCTATTTTGTATATAATTTTTTTATATCAGTATTTACAAAACTGCATCAAATTAGAAAAAGCTATTTAAATATATTACATTTTTATAGAAATTAATAAAGAAAAATGTATTAAAAAATTTAAAAAACGTTATTGTAACGTTGCGGTAAGGACACTTTTTAAGAAGATGACTCGAAAAACTAAACATGAAAAAAATAAACATGTTCCAGATTAAAATCTTAACAATTTTGTGTACATTTTTATATGTATTACAGACTGTGATGGTTAAAATCTAAATTCATAGAGGTTGATTTTTTAAAAATTGGGATAGTCGAAAGTGCCCGTAGTTGCAGAAACACCCATCTATAGCACGAATTGTATTCATCGTGCAATATGCAAACATGAGTTTTATGATATGATACGCACGTAGTTTTCACTTGCATATGATACGCACTTTATGGTGTGTAAATAATACGCACGTACCCACAACACTAATCCTACCCAAGGGGTTAGTGTGCGTTGCATATGTCAAGTCAAGTCAACTTCATTTATATAGCGCTTTTTACAATGCAGATTGTTTCAAAGCAGCTTCACAGTGTTTAACAGGAAAATAATGAACAGAATTTGATTCGGCTGTACAGCCGCTCTGGAGAAAACACTGATGTCATCAGCTCATTTCAATCATCATATATATTCAAGTAATGTAGTTGATATAATTTAGTTTAGTAATTAAATTTATTTGGCTATTTATTTGAAAATTTAGTGTCGTGCATATGCACGTAAAACCTAATTTTTGCGTAGGCCTATATGGCACGATAAATTAGATCCGGGCCAATCTTCTCTGTTGGCCCCCCCAGCGGCCATGGCCCATTCACTTGAGTGTGAGGGTGTTTTCACACGTGGTCCTTTTCAGGGGTCTGAGTGCGGTTCGCGTGATTTTTGGCCCATATGTGAACACTCCAAACGACCTCAGACCCCTTTAAAGCGAACCGAGCCGAGACCACCTCGGGAGGTGGTCTGGTTACGGTTCGATCTCATCTTATGGTACGGTTCGCTAAAAACACGCAATCTGAACACAAACCGCTCTGGGCTTACTTGATTTGTGCTGTTCATCATGTCTGCTTATTCTGGCAAATCTCTACAAATTATTCGTTCACAACTTACACTTGTTTATTGCAATTTCAACCGCTTCCGAACGGAGACACGGCTGCGCACCTTGCCAGTTTAAAATGGTTTTGAGTGCACACACCTAAAGCGCATGCACAGAAGCCAGCTGTCACAGCGCGTGTACTAAACGGAATCTTTAGCGTCTTATTGCATTTATTTTAAAGTGTCAAAAACACATAAACAGGTGGTTTTGTCTTAAGTGAATGTAAACATCTGCATTACTAGCCTATAAGAATCAGTGGAGTACGTCATACAGTGAAGAATATGCAGTTTTATTTTTTTCATGTGATTATTCCATTTCTTACATGAATGCTGCTTTTAGGTATACTTATACTTTACCTGGAAAATTTAAAGCAGTTTATTTAATTTTCATCTTTCTTTTATTATGTTATTTTATTGTTTTTTTTTTTTTTTTGTATGCTGATGTTATCATTGCCTTCTGCAATAACAAACATGAATCAAGGAAAACAATTCAAAATAAATGTTATTTACAAAGGTGAATGTGTGCTATAGCTAGTGAAAGAATATGTAGTATTGCAAAAAATATATATTTTTGTGTAAAAAGATAAACAACTTAATTCAACAGCATTTGTGGCAATGTCATTCAAAAAATAATAATAATCTTTACAAACAAATATCTTGGTTAAGTGAATGGGATCAAATGTTGAAGGCCATATGGTCAGCCATCAAACACTGAACTGGACTAGATCCAGAAAGCAACAGTATGAACACAAAGGGGTCTGAGACCACATTCCTACTAAAGTTGACCAAAATAGGATGTGAGTCCTCTTTCAGGTACAGGGACAGTGTGAACGTGAAGAGAACTGGGCCCTTTTTCACTTGGGTCACCTCTTGGTCCACTTAAAGGAGTCTGAGTTCGGTTCTTTTAAAGAGGACCCAAGTGTGAACACGGTATAAGTGTTGTGGCCAGTTTGATAAATGTTACAGGACAATTTCCACACAACTGTGTGTTTGCATGGAAAAAAATTTTGTATAGTAGCCTTGTTACAATCCACGCCTGTCCCGGACTGTCCCATGACCCTCCCTGTCTCACACCTGTACTCACTTCCTCATCTCTCCCGCTCTCCCTGGATTCCCTGCACCTGGTCTTCATCGTTTGCACTCCTTTTATATTGGACTCACTTCTCTGCACTCCTTGTCCGTTCTTGTTGTTCTGTTTGGTTGGTGTTCCTTGTTGTCTCCTGTTTCTTCGCCGCATCTAATTAAACCCATCTATTGTTTGAAGTCCTGTTCAGTCTCTTCCCTGCCGCACCACAGACTGTAACAAGCCTACTCATGTATTTATTCTATTTTGTATTATTTCTATATTTGTATCTATATTATATTGCTTGAAATTGTGAAAAAAAATCTGTGATGTGTTTTGAGATGCTGCAGTCCTTTCATTTTATTTTATTTAATATATATATAAAATTGGTTGTTTTTATGAATTAAGTAGTTAGTAGCTTACTATTTACAGGTAAATATTACAGTATACAAACATCCCAGACAATAGCAGATAGCGACTGAGGCAGCTCTGGCATAATGTCAATAACACTTCTATAAATGACTTAGTTTCTTTACAGTTATTAAGGTAAACCTCACTAAAGTACCGAAAAAGGTACTAATGTTTAAAAATGTGAACGATATCCAACCCTAATAATGAGTTAAATTGTACTTTTAACAATTTTAATGTTACATTATCACAAAGTGCACTTTTTAAAAGTGTACTTAAGTGTTTTAAGAAAACAACCGTGAAAGTGGACTCTCTTTAAGTGGCCTTTTATTTGATTAATATTTTATATTATTTACACTACATGTCTGTCCAATACAAATGGATGGTTCTCAAATGGATGTACAAAATCAATGAATAAAAAAAAGTTTAGTGCACCGCAGTACTTGACCAAAAAGCAAGCGACTGGTCTGCTAACTGGCCAAAACTCTCTCACACTGGGCCCAGGCTAGCAGCTCATCTTTATTACTAAGCCCTGACACTGGACACTACATAGCAAAAACACTTAAAACACCGGGAACACTTTAGCTTAAGGGTTCAGAATTATGCATTAGTTAAGCATAAATACACTAGCAATAAATGATGAACTTAACATATAGTTAAACCAACAACTTTATAAGACATTAATTGCCACATATCCAGTGTGAGTGTGAGTATGTGCTTGGATCTTTAATTACATTTATGCATCTTTTTTCTTGCACGTGAGGATTCTCTCTGGGTTTCTTCTGTTTCTTGTGTCTTTACTTTGGATCTGTGCACTTTTTTTCTTAACTGTGCACTCTGCAGGACTTCATTTTGGCTCCCTGCTGGTGTGTCCTGTAGCTGTTGTTTTATTGTGCACAAGATCCTGGTTGAGGACTGCCAGCTGCTTCAGGAACTCTATGTCGGGCTTGATGTACCGCACCCTTATGAGATGATCAATGGCATCCTCCACAGTCATGTCCTGGTGGATCATGAGGTATGCCAGGAAAAGTGTAGGGGCGCAGCTGATACCCTCTGTGCAGTGAATGAACACCTTGTCTGTGGAAATAAAAACAAAGACAAGTAAAAAAAAAAGTCCCAATCAGTTTGTCACTCCAGAACACTTAAAAGATCTTACTTTCTGGGTTTTTCTTGGCCTTGTGGATGAATTTGGCAGCTTTGTAGAAGTATTTGCTGATGTCTGAAATGTGCGTTGCAGGCAAGCCACAATACGAGATGTTCATGCCTCTGTAATAACACACCCCTGTATTAACAGTTTCTCTCAGGTATTTCTCCCAAGGCAGTCCCAACAAGACCCTCAGTTTGTTCTTCACCGCAGCCGCATTTAGGATGTGAGTAATTCCCAGCTCCTTCAGTCTCATTCGGTCCCTTGCTATCTCTCTGCACAAGAACACAACAGCCTAGATTAGTCTTTCACTAAAGAGGATTTACAATGTAGAAACATACCCTGTTCATACATGGTCTATATTAGTGTAAATGTGTTGTAGACTTACTCATTGCCAATGAAGACGTTGTACCAGACCGCAGTGACAGGTCTATGACGCTGCTTACAGCCCTTCACACGCTTCTCCAATCTGAAACAATGCTCTTCTGGAAATAGTTCCTGCTCAGAAGTGCTTGAGTCAGGTTTTGGCACAGAACTGCTTGGACCTGGGACACACGAATCATCTGAACCATCCAGATCTGATTCAGATTCCGGCTCAGGAACGCTTGGATCTGGTCGATACCAAGGAATTGTGTGTCCCAGTTCAAGTTCCGTCTCAGGAACACACGAGGGCTCAGACCGATCCAATGGAAAATACTTTTTGAAGAATGCACTCATTTTCTTCTTCACTTTAGCACTTTCTAAAAAAAGAAAACAAATAATATGTTATTAGAAACATCACTAACCACAGATAAAAAATGAATAATTATTCCACCTTGAAAGAAATTTCTGTTTGCATCTCATTCGTTCTGAACACACACAGTTCAGTAATTTACGGGAGTGACAACCATATTTACAAAAACTAGACGCAGTGTGTACGGAACCGAACTGAACGACTAGTTGTTAATGACGTTAAATGCGGTCGTCACTCCTGAAACTTTACAGTGTGTACATGGCCATTGTAATGTTGCATCTCAAATGCTCTGTTGACGTTCACCTTTTGGGCCGTTCATTTCAGGAGTTTCAGGAGAAGCATCCATGCCATCACTGACGCCAACCTCCTGACCTTCTGCAGACACGCTTGCATTTGGGACACACGAGGGCACGGACGGATCCAATGGAAAATACTTTTTGAAGAATGCACTCATTTTCTTCTTCACTTTAGTACTTTCTGAAAAAAGAAGAAAACAAATAATATGCTATTAGAAACATTACTAACCACAGAACAAAAATGAATAGGGTGAATTCAGGTTGAATGGGACACTTTTTCCTAGTCATCTCAATGGCAAAAAGTGTCCCAATTAACCTGAATTCACCCTAATTAGTCCAACTTGAAAGAAATTTCTGTTTGCATCTCATTTGTTCTGTACACACACAGTTCAGTAATTTATGGGAGTGACAACCGCATTTACAAAAACTATACGCAGTGTGTACGGAACCGAACTGAACAACTAGTTAATGATCAGAGATGTATCTCGTCTGTATCACAGGAAATCACAGGGAAAGTGGTGTGAGCCTTGACTCATTCGTGTTGCCAGATCTTGCAAGCAAATCAGCAGAAAAGCCAATCAAAAAACGAAATAAATGAAATACTGCAACCCATACCTGTACACTTTAATAACGCCATAAACTCGATCGCTGTATGAGCCAAGCTTAAATATAAAACCCAAAAACTGCTTATAATAAGTGGACATGGCAACACCGCAAGAGTGCGCTCTGTGAAGTTCAGGAGTGAGTCGTGTTCCGTACACACATGGAATGATAATTTTGGGGACTCACTCCTGCATTTAAATGCGGTCGTCACTCCTAAAACTTTACAGTGTGTACATGGCCATTGTAATGTTGCATCTCAAATGCTCTGTTGACATTCACCTTTTGGGCCGTTCATTTCAGGAGTTTCAGGAGAAGCATCCATGCCATCATTGACGCCAACCTCCTGACCTTCTGCAGACACAGGTTCTGGCTCAGGAACGCTTGCATCTGGGACACACGAGGGCTCAGACTGATCCAGCGGAAAATACTTTTTGAAGAATGCACTTATTTTCTTCTTCACTTTAGTACTTTCTGAAAACAGAAGAAAACAAATAATATGTTATTAGAAACATCACTAACCACAGATCAAAAATGAATAATTATTCCAACTTGAAAGAAACCTTTTGGGCCGTTCTTTTCAGGGGTTTCAGGAGATGCATCCATGCCACCCTCATCATCCATGCCATCAAACTCCTGACCTTCTGCGGACACAGGATCAGTCTCAGGAACGCTTGGACCTGGGACATTTGACTCCTCTGGAACAACCAGATCCAGTTCAGGTTCCATCTTAGGAACGCTTGGAACCGGGACACATGATTCCTTTGTATCGACCAGATACAATTCAGGTTCCGTCTCAGGAACGCTTGCATCTGGGACACACAAGGGCTCAGCCCGATCGATGGGAAAATACTTCTTGAAGAATGCACTCATTTTTTTAATCACTTCAGTAAAAAAAAGAAGAAAACAAATAATATATTATTAGAAACCACAGATCAAAAATGAATAATTAATCCAAATTAATCTCATTCGTTCTGTACACACACAGTTCAGTAATTTACAGGAGTGACAACCGCATTTACAAAAACTATACGCAGTGTGTACGGAACCGAACTGAACTAGTTGTTAATGACGGTCGTCACTCCTGAAACTTTACAGTGTGTACATGGCCATTGTAATGTTGCATCTCAAATGCTCTGTGACGTTCACCTTTTGAGCCGTTCTTTTCGATCCCACTGTTGCTCCCTGACACTTCTGCTGGCCAGCAGATGCTAACCAGATTCACTTCAGGTTCCGGTTCAGGAACGCGATCCGTTTCAGGTGTTGGCTCTGGAGCAGTCGGATCCATCCAAAAAAGCGTTTGAAAGAATCCACTAACTTTTCTCATCATCCACTCTTTGGTACTTTCTGAAAAACAAATAATATGTTATTAGAAACATCTCAAACCACAGATTAGACATGAATAATTACTCTGACTTGAAAGACATTTCTGTTTGCATCTTATTGTAATGTTGCATCTCAAATGCTCTGTGGACATCAGGGATGGGAAGGTTACTTTTACAATGTATTTTACTACAGATTGCAAAATACATGCTTTAAAAATTAATTTGTAATGTTTTTCTTTATATTACAAGTTTTGTAACTTAATCTAAATATAGATCGTATATTGTATGTGACACAAAGGGACCACCAAACATAGGACTCTGCATTTTAAACAACATTAGTCCACAATATTTATTGAAGCAAAAATTAAAAAGAAATATTTATGCTCAATAAGGCAACACGATGCATTACGATCTGGGGTGTGTAAACTTTTTGAATCGGATGAACAGGGTAAATTGTACTCATTTTGTCTTCTGGCAAACATGTAGTTATTAGCTTCTGAAGGGCAGTACTAAATGAAAAAATATGATCTTTAAAAAAACTGAAAAACGTACACATAATGGCACTAAAAAAAAGAAAAGGTAACTGCAACTTTTTATCACAATTCAGCCTAGTTTTTCTTGCTATTGCAAGTTTGCATCCTACAACTGACTCACAATTGCATGTTATAAAGTCAGAATTGTGAGATAAAAAGTCGCTATTACCTAAAATTAAAGTCGCAGTTCTAAAAAAGTCTTTCCCCCTCTCATAATCGGACATTATAATTCGCAATTACGAGTTTATATCTCACATTTCTCAGAAAAGAAGTCAGAATTGTGAGATATAATATCGCAAACACCTAAGCAAATGACTTAACATGAAACATGAAAACAGTCGTGGATCATCCAGGTAATGACAGACGGTACGTACATTTTTGAATGAGGCAATCTGTATAAATTCAGTCATTCTGTCTTGTGGAGTATATATGTAAACCTCTATTATGTGAAATAGCTTATTCAGGACAGTGCTAAATAAAAGTAACATGCAATTTTTATGACCCCAGATCCCTCTTTTTTTGTTAAAATCGCATATTCGGCAAGGGGTATGAAACTTATGAGCAGAAATGTATCTTAGGATGCTTTTGCAGACTGTCAAGAGTCTGAGAATCACCATTGCCCGTTGCAGTTTACATTAATGTTTAAATGAAATAAATGATAAGTAATCACTTTGGTAATCTAAAATACTTTTTGGATGTAATGTTAAATGTCATTTGATTACCACCCATTTAAAATATAACTGTAATGAATTAAATTTTGTATTTTAAATATGTAACTAAGTTACATGTATTTCGTTACTCCCAAATTTATTTATTTGTAGATATGTGTCTACATTACAATTTAGAGTAATCTGTTATCAGAGGTGACTGTGTCCAAGGCCCTGTTTACACCTGGTGCAAAGATGCATTTTGGTCGATCAGATCACAAAACTGGGTCTAAAACGCTTTAAGCTTGTCCACTTTCGACCACTTTCAGAGGCAGTCAGAAACTCATGTGTCCAGATTGCTTTCGTAGTGTAAATGCTCAAGACCGTCTACTGACCTAATGCGTTAACATTATGGGAAGCGCGGGATTTAATCTTTGACTGGAGACCCAAGCTTGGTTTGAAGATGAAAAAACATACCAAGCACAATTCGCCGCGGCTGTCAGAGCAGAAATGAAAGCTGCTGCTCTGCGCATGTTCTTCTGTTTTATCTGGTCGTGTTCACATGTAAAATTGTGCGAGCTTATTTTGTCCATTAGATGGAAAAACCTGAAAGAACCCATACATTTACCCGCCCCTAGACCCTCCCCTCGAAGAAATCAGGACACGGCACATCTCAGACTACGTTTACTGACTCGATTTCAGTCACCTTAGTGGTGGGTAACAATATGATTTACCCGCCCATAGACCCTCCCCTCGAAGAAATCAGGACAGAAGTGCTTGAAAGTGGACAAAAGAGACGGATCGACCAAATGTACCAGGTGTAAATTTCTGTCCATGTCAGAAATGTAGTTATAAGACAATACAAATCATGCAGTTCGCTAACATCATGTATTCACTTAAGCAGAAATAATGATCTCATTAAAAGTCGTGATCATCATAATGATTACAGTAAGTTATATAGAAAAGCTGTGGTGCATGTTGAGCATATCACCTGTCGGGCTGTTCTCAGGGGTTTTACAGGTACAGGTTGGGTACTTCATGTCAATGTCGATATGCATATCGTCCCCCTCTAAAGCGCAGTGACTGACGGACATGCACTCATCCGTGTCCACCTCCAGCTGTGCCGTGATCTGGCCCGGGGAGCACCCGAGAAGCTCGTAGATGCGATCGGTGACCATAAACTCCACCTGCACATCTTGCTCATCCGGGACCCAGCAGCTGTCAGTGCAGTACAACTCGCCGTTCACGTAGACCTCCAGACACACCTCTCTGCAGTTGGAAGACATCGTGTGTTTTGCGCTGACAAATCCAACAGAATCTGATAATGCCAGAAGTACAAAACTGTGTGTGACTGTACAGTTCGAGTCTATAAACTGGGAGTATGAACACGCTGAATATAGACTCTGTCTGTATGAAATGCTGGTGTTTCTGAAGTCAGTATCGGTCGGTTTCTGCTGTAATGTATCGGTAGATGTGTCGCTCTGCTCGGATAATCGCTGTACTGGAGAAACTGCGAGTGTGAGGCTTAACAGTAAGCGCTGTCTGTGACGCAATCATACGTGACGCTCCATGGTTGTCATAGAAACGGATTGATTGACACTTGACAATTAGCAGCGGTTCTCAACGGTTTATGTTGTCGCTGACTCACTAATGATCCATATGTTATTATTAATATAAAATAAATACTTTAACAATTTCATGTACTCAGATTACGTTTACTGACTCGATTTCAATCACCTTAGTGGTGGGTAACAATATGATTTATCCAGTCGGTGTTTGCGATGCGGACTCTCCAGCGCCACAATATTTAAAAAACGAAACATATTCACCAGATGTAATTTTGAAGGCTGAATTAAATGTGGGGATAAAAACGTCCTTCTGTTGAGTTGTCCTCGCGAGCTGAACGCCGAAGTCTAGTCCGATTCACGAGCAAATGACTCATTTGATCAGCTTCTTTTTATATGACTCATATGTTACTGGTTTGAATCTTGAATCAGTCGAACGAATACGAATCCTTCACTGAATGAACTCGTCAAAGCGGTTATTGAATCAACATTTGACTCACTGAACCGCAAGTTAAGGAACCGTTCACACCAAGGACGACAACTATAAAGATAACGTTAAAGATATAGTTATAAAAATCGTTCTCACTATTAATAAATAGCAGATTTCACACCACAGCTATAACGATAACAGCACAGAGAAACGATATTGTTGGAATGACTTTCAGAATGAGTTTTCCCCCCCAGTTGATGAACAATCAGCGAAAGAATAACAACTGAACTGACGCATGCGCAGAGGTTGCTCTATCCTCGGCGCATGCGTCAGTTCAGTTGTCTTTCACTGTCTGCCGGAAGCTAGTTATTTTACTTAATAACATTTTAAATATGGATATTTTTCTCACACAAACGCATCGATTCACTTCAGAAGGCCTTTATTAACCCGCCGGAGCCTTGTGGAGCAGTTATATGATGGACAGATGCACTTTTATGGACTTCAAAAACGAGGCAACAATTATTGCCTTTATAATGCTTGGAAGAGCCATGACATTTTTAACATACACTCACCTAAAGGATTATTAGGAACACCATACTAATACTGTGTTTGACCCCCTTTCGCCTTCAGAACTGCCTTAATTCTACGTGGCATTGATTCAACAAGGTGCTGAAAGCATTCTTTAGAAATGTTGGCCCATATTGATAGGATAGCATCTTGCAGTTGATGGAGATTTGTGGGATGCACATCCAGGGCACGACGCTCCCGTTCCACCACATCCCAAAGATGCTCTATTGGGTTGAGATCTGGTGACTGTGGGGGCCATTTTAGTACAGTGAACTCATTGTCATGTTCAAGAAACCAATTTGAAATGATTCGAGCTTTGTGACATGGTGCATTATCCTGCTGGAAGTAGCCATCAGAGGATGGGTACATGGTGGTCATAAAGGGATGGACATGGTCAGAAACAATGCTCAGGTAGGCCGTGGCATTTAAACGATGCCCAATTGGCACTAAGGGGCCTAAAGTGTGCCAAGAAAACATCCCTCACACCATTACACCACCACCACCAGCCTGCACAGTGGTAAGAAGGCATGATGGATCCATGTTCTCATTCTGTTTACGCCAAATTCTGACTCTACCATCTGAATGTCTCAACAGAAATCGAGACTCATCAGACCAGGCAACATTTTTCCAGTCTTCAACTGTCCAATTTTGGTGAGCTTGTGCAAATTGTAGCCTCTTTTTCCTATTTGTAGTGGAGATGAGTGGTACCCGGTGGGGTCTTCTGCTGTTGTAGCCCATCCGCCTCAAGGTTGTGCGTGTTGTGGCTTCACAAATGCTTTGCTGCATACCTCGGTTGTAACGAGTGGTTATTTCAGTCAAAGTTGCTCTTCTATCAGCTTGAATCAGTCGGCCCATTCTCCTCTGACCTCTAGCATCAACAAGGCATTTTCGCCCACAGGACTGCCGCATACTGGATGTTTTTCCCTTTTCACACCATTCTTTGTAAACTCTAGAAATGGTTGTGTGTGAAAATCCCAGTAACTGAGCAGACTGTGAAATACTCAGACCGGCCCGTCTGGCACCAACAACCATGCCACGCTCAAAATTGCTTAAATCACCTTTCTTTCCCATTCTGACATTCAGTTTGGAGTTCAGGAGATTGTCCAATTGGGCATCGTTTAAATGCCACGGCCTACCTGAGCATTGTTTCTGACCATGTCCATCCCTTTATGACCACCATGTACCCATCCTCTGATGGCTACTTCCAGCAGGATAATGCACCATGTCACAAAGCTCGAATCATTTCAAATTGATTTCTTGAACATGACAATGAGTTCACTTTACTAAAATGGCCCCCACAGTCACCAGATCTCAACCCAATAGAGCATCTGTGGGATGTGCTGGAACGGGAGCTTCGTGCCCTGGATGTGCATCCCACAAATCTCCATCAACTGCAAGATGCTATCCTATCAATATGGGCCAACATTTCTAAAGAATGCTATCAGCACCTTGTTGAATCAATGCCACGTAGAATTAAGGCAGTTCTGAAGGCGAAAGGGGGTCAAACACAGTATTAGTATGGTGTTCCTAATAATCCTTTAGGTGAGTGTATATACCAGTAATAATACTTTAAAATCAATTCTAAATGTAACTGGAAGCCAGTGTAAAGACCTGAGGACTGGCGTGATATGGTCATATTTTCTGGTTCTGCTCAGAATCCTGGAAAACGAATTATATCAGCAACAGGCAACACTATTGCTGTAGTGAAAGCTTCAGAAAACTGCTGGAAGAAAATAACAAAATGTGGCATTATTGAATTAATATTGGCTTAAAGGTTGAAAGAGAAAAACTGGATTGATTGAAACTATACGTATATGACTATAATAAACTATGACTTTCGCATATATAAACAACAGTGGGTTTGTGACTATCTCTAAAACTGTTTTGACTGTGAAGTGCTACTAGAGATACTTGAGGAGTCACTTTACTCACGGCTGATATTTCCAATATCTATAAAACATGTTATCCTCAACATAATCTTCCCTTGAGCAAGTTTGGTGTGTAGTATATATGATTATGAATGTCTACCTTTATAGAACAGAATATCCAAGGTTGGCTCAATCTAAGCCATATAATCACAAAATCCTGCTTTTTAATTATAGCAGGGCGATGTTTTCTAAAAAATTCTTTGGCTTGTTTCAGTATTTGTGAATTTCTGTAATGTTATGGCATGATGTCGTGCATGATCGCTTTTAGTCTTTTCATGGCACTATTCTCTAGTGGAAAGTCACAATATATCTTGAGTATTGTGTGAGTTCGGTAGTTTTGCTATTGGAAATAATTACTTATATTTTCTAATATATTATGACTTCCCCTCACAACATAAAACATTGTACAGTTAGGAAATAAAAGAAAGCAATTTAGCCTGTTTACTATTGTTCAGTTTAATATAACAGTAACATTTTACGAATAAGGTTTCATTAGTTAGTAGAACTAAGAATGAACAATACTTCTATAGCATTTATTAATCTTAGTTAATGTTAATTTCAACATTTACTAATACAATATTAAAATCAAAAGTTGTGTTTATTAACGTTAGTTAATGCACTGTGAGCTAACATGAACAAACAATGAACAACTGTTGTTTTTTTATCAGCTAACGTTATCTAAGATGAATAAATACTGTAACAACTGTATTGCTCTTGTTAGTTAAAGGGGTGATAAATTGAGAAATCAACTTTCCCTTGAGCTTTTGATATATAAAAGGTCATGGTAATATAAGAATATCCTGTAAGTTTCAGAGCTGAAAACTTTCTTGTTAGTCAAAGAAAAGCTTTTATAGGCCCAGCAAACGACAGGTTTTTCAAAGCGGGGATCTATGATGTCAAAGGGAGGCAAGCACCGCCTCAGCAGAAGAATATCAACCCCTACTCCATCACTGCCTGTTTAGCCCCGCCCACCGATTCGCGCATGTAACATAGGCCTAGTGTTAAACCATCGAGCTACAAAGCAATAAACGTGCCGTTGAGGATTACAAAATATTGTGCAGTGACTGGGTTTAACAGTAATGCAACATGTAAGTAACTGTGTTCATTCTAATGCCTGATCTGAAATGTGATGATTCATGTAGTCAGATGTTCTTTGTCTGTGTCAGTAAATCAAACCAGTGACTAAACATCAACTTGCATTGTTTCTCTTAGTAGGATGAAAATAATCTGTTATTTAACAGTGATTAAATTCTGTAAAGAAAGTGATCAAAGAAAGCTCCCTTTGCAATCGTTTGAGCAACACGCGCTGCAGCTGTCAATCAAACATATGCCACAATCTTAATATAATGCCATAGATCTTAATATAATGCCATAGATCTAAATGTAATGCAACACTTTTCACGATTAGTTAACCATGAGAGCTGTAATTGTAAAAAACGAGCTAAAAGAGGGAGTAATACTATTTCATATGCAAAGATGTTAGCCAATCACAGCAGTGGGCATTTACACTGAAGTCTCCCAGTGGACACGCCCCTTAAAACAGAGCGTTCAGAGCAGAGGGCTAAAATCAGGGTAGGAAAAATGCCTTTTATTTAAAAATTATGAAATTTTTTATTGTAAAAAGCATTCTAATATTATAAGCGCACCCCAGGGAACATCATAAAACAATAAAAAACGCAGTTCATGACCCCTTTAATACATAAACTATGTTAACAAATGAAACTTTATCTAACCAAAAACTCAACAAAAAAAACCCTCTACATTAACATTAAAAAAATATTTATTTGATAGACTTTACTAAAATTAAATAAAGTGGATGTGTCTCAATTATAGAGAAGCAAGAAGCACTAAACTGGACATTCCCTTACAGATAAACACACACACACTCCACACAATAATATATCGGTATTATAGTATCATCCTTTGAGGTTTTGTGTGATTAGCATGTTCAGTCAACCTGAACACTTCACAGTTGGACATTTCATTCAAAGAGCTTTGCATTATTAATGGAAGATATTCAAACAAGATGATAAGAAACACAATACAGTCTTAGTTCACCATACAAGAAACACTCACACAGTTGTGAGATTAATAAAGGGGAAAGTCTAAGAAGGAAACTGTGAGAGTTGTTCAGGCTGACAGCTCATGCTAATCTCAGATAACACTTAATTTAGTTTTAGAAAAGACTAATGATCTTTTGATATTAAAAATGTTTGCCTCTTTCTTTCTTTGCATTAGAAGATCACAAGGGAGACCTGCTAAAAATTAACTATAAGTATACTTAAGTAAAGTTCACATATATTTTTGAGTATACTTTTTGTAGCAAGTAAGTGTACTAATATCAACATTCTACAAAACTTGTGTACTGTTTCAATACTACTTGGGACTAAATTGTCCTACTTTTTAATTATACTTAACAGAAGACTTTGTGTACACAACTAGTTTACAACTATGTTTTAAAAAAAAATTGTACTGAAACTACAAGTACGAATAGTTTACTAGTCATACTTGTAGCACATTTGTTATTTATGAAACTACACTATTTACTCGCAGGAAACTACTAGTATTTTATACGGCAAGTGAACTTAAGTTTTCTTTAAGTGAACATGTTATACTGATAGTTTACTATTTATATATTATTAATTTTTATACTTGAAATATACACCTATCAGGCATAACATTATGATCACCTTCCAAATGTGCCAAAAAGCCCTGACCCGTCGAGGCATGGACTCCACTAGACCCCTGAAGATGTGCTGTGGTATCTGACACCAAGATGTTAGCAGCAGATCTTTTAAGTCCTGAAAGTTGTGAGGTGGGGCCTCCATGGATTGGACTTGTTTGTTCAGCACATTCCACAGATGCTCGATTGGATTGAGATCTGGGGAATTTGGAGGCCAAATCAACACCTTAAACTCGTTGTTGTGCTCCTCAAACCATTCATAAACCATTTTTGCTTTGTGGGAGGGTACATTATCCTACTGAAAGAGCCACAGCCACCAGGGAATACCGTTTCCATGAAAGGGTGTACATGGTCTGCAACAATGCTTAGGTAGGTGGTATGTGTCAAAGTAACATCCACATGGATGGCAGGACCCAAGGTTTCCCAGCAGAACATTGCCCAAAGCATCACTGCCTCCGCCGGCTTAGTGCATCCTGGTGCCATGTGTTCCCAGGTAAGCGACGCACACGCATCCGGCCATTCACGTGATGTAAAAGAAAATGTGATTGATCAGACCAGGCCACCTTCTTCCATTGCTCCGTGGTCCAGTTCTGATACTCACATGCCCACTGTTGGTGCTTTCGGTGGTGGACAGGGGTCAGCATGGGCACCCTGACTGGTCAGCGGCTATGCAGCCCCATATGCAAAAAACTGCGATGCACTGTGTATTCTGACACCTTTCTATCAGAACCAGCATTAACTTCTTGAGCAATTTGAGCTACAGTAGCTCGTCTGTTTGATCGGACCACACGGGCCAGCCTTCGCTCCCCACGTGCATCAATGAGCCTTGGCCGCCCATGACCCTGTCGCCGGTTCTCCACTGTTCCTTCCTTGGAGCACTTTTGATAGATACTGACCACTGCAGACCGGGAACACACAAGAACACACAAGAGCTGCAGTTTTGGAGATGCTCTGACCCAGTCGTCTAACCATCACAATTCGGCCTTGTCAAACTCGATGCTTACCTATTTTTCCTGCTTCTAACTCATCAACTTTAAGGACAAAATGTTCACTTGCTGCCTAATATATCCCACCCACTAACAGGTGTCGTGATGAAGAGATAATCAGTGTTATTCACTTCACCTTTCAGTGGTCATAATGTTATGCCTGATTGGTGTACCTTTAACTGTGCTTTAAGTAGATTTTAAGTAAATTCTGGGGTGTATTCGGGGTGTGCTGCGAGAGAAGTATGCTAGGCACCCTAAACCCTCATGGTCTTCCTCTGAGTCCGCACTTTCGTGACGATCCAATGGATAGTGAACTGTGAGAGTTCCGTTGAACTACAGGACCTAAAGTGAACTGTGAGTGAGCACTTAAAGGGACGTCTCACGTAAGTGTTTTTTTGAATGCCCTTGTTGTTGTGTTTGTAAATGTGATTGTGTTTAACAGTGATGATCATTTGAGCAGTGAAAACTCACTCTAAGTGGGGTTTACAAAAAAAGTGTTTTCCATTTTGAAGTACCATTGGGTTGGATTTATTGTACAAGTGAAACGTTTATAACTTTTACATTTAAGGGGTTTGTTTCCTAGTTTTTTTTATTTAGTGATTTAAACGGAAGTAACTTCATTACAAGGAAGAAAAATATACACAGAAAATAAACACTGTTTAATTTTTTGTACTTACCTTCAGTGCACCCTTTTTTCTTGGGTTGAGAGCTGTCCGGGAGTAGGGCGTCTCACCTTGAGTGCATCTCAAGGATATATAAAGAGACTAAAAGCCCTGAAAGCTGGGGTTAAGATCCTTTCGTTATTCAGTCTTCCAGGGCAGCAATAACAAATTTCCCCTACAAGACGAGCTAATACCCCATTACACCAAGTATACTTAGAATACTTAATTATAGTTTTAAGTATATCTCAAAAGATTGAGTACAAGTATAGGGCAAATATACTGCGACGTTATTGTCAGTGTAAGTCAAGTATACTTAAGTGCAATTTTAAGTATATTTCTCAAAAAGTAGGGGAGAGTGGGGCACAACCTAACACTTTTTTACTTTCTCAGTTTGTGTAAATCCACATTAATTTCACACGTCTAGTACAAGTTTGTGGTTTTGTTTAATTAATACAGTGTATACTTTTTTCTTGATTTAACCAGAAAGAATGGAAGTGAAATGTGACAACATGCCCCATAGGTGGGGTACATTCTAACATGACCATATGACAGCTTAAGAAAGATGTTATCTAATCTAATGAAAATTATATAATAATAAATTATTGTGTCATTTGTGCACTTGAAACAACATCCGAGTTGAATCAACTGCATAAGAAAAAAACCAAAAATAAGAATTAAACCAACAGCAAGTATGAAGGTACTGAGAGACAGACTATTTTAGCATAAGGTCTATGCAATCATGTTTTCTTGATCATGGTTTGGCCAGCCATCTGTGCAAAATGTATTCACATATCTTGTCTGTCCCTCCCCAGTTTTTCTAATTTACAAATGACCACAGGGAACAGCTTGTTACTTATAAACAGGTTTCTGTATACTTGAAAGTCGAGTTAATGAAAAATATCTATTACTATTTAAAAGCAGATAGATCTAGATTAAGATCCAGTGACCGCCAACCGTCCCTTCACTAATACAACACACAGGAAGTTTAAATGTCATATGACATGAACACTCAAAAAAAAAAAAGAGTACAAAATTGTACCTCAAGTGGCCGTCACTGGGGTGGTACCCTTAAGGGTACATTTTTGTACCTCTAAGTAGAGGAAAACAATGGTATAATTGTACCCTAAGGAACAATTGTGTACCTTTTATAGGTACAGTTATATGTTTTGTTCCCCAAGGAACAAAACTGTACCTCCACTGTACCTTTTTTCTGAGCGTGAACAGGTGACACTACTGGTGCACACCGCCATCTAGTGGTTGAATAATCATTATTCATCTCCGTTCACTGTTGTCTGTCTGTATCACTGGAGTTATTATTGCAAACCTTCTTGTTGTGATGATATCATAGACCGTAAAAAAATATGGACGACGTGACTTTATTATCTTCCGCTGAAGAAAAGTGAAGCCTCCGGAGGTCCGAATATGGCGCTGACATCTTGCGCAGATTTGGGACAGGTGTCATGAGAAATCCTGTCCCCCTGTGAAATAGTGTCCGCTTAGGACCCAACGTGGTAGCCGTTTTAAATGCCTGATCAAAAGCTGTTATCATTTCGTTTAATGGCTAATCGAGCTGCTGTAGCTTAATAAACTATGAATTGTCATACTAAGTACACACAAATGACATTTATTTGAAATGTGTAATTGATTAAAGCGGGGCTAGGGCTTTTAAGATGTAGGGTAAGTGCAACCGTGGTGTATAAACTAAGCTAATCGGGTAGCAGTATGCTATGCTAGAACGTACGCTAACAAAAAAAACCATTAAGAACCAGATATGCTTGATTTCACAACTTATAGCTTTGGTTATATACTAGTATATGAAACATATGATTTGCAAGACGTTAAAGACTACTTTAACACAATTTAAACGACAAAAATCAAAATGTGATTTTGTAAGAATTGTAATCAGGCTCTGAACAGATTACCCATTAAAAGTTCTTTCAGCCAATAGAATCGCTCTGGGGTCCTAAGCGGACACTATTTCACAGGGGGACAGGATTTCTCATGACACCTGTCATGAAGTAGAGCCGCGATATCAAAAGCCTGCCCACACTCTCGCGGATGCAGAACAATTCATTAATTCAGTGTGAAATAAACAGTTATGGAAATGTAGAAATTAAAGCTAAAGCTCCAGTCTCCTCCCGAAAATCCTGAAAAAAGTCTTTTAGTGCCTCAGTGACGACTTCACTCAGAGAAGCCGTCAATCTCAGCTGTCAATCATGACCCCCCCCCCCCCTATGACCCTGGCTTTAAAATGCCCCCTTTATTTAAAAAACTAACACTTGAAATGAAATCATCATGATAAAAACTGCCTAAAATGACAGAAACCAACTTTGGGAAAAAAATTATATTAAGTGTAATTTGATTGTTTAGTTTGTCCATTAGAATACACGGAGGGGCGGGAGTTATGAGCTATACTGGGACCAGCCACCTGTGGGCAATCGAGACGCATCGGCTTCAGTTTTTAACATGAGTATATCCTGTTGATCTGTTTGTTTTATTCTAAATCAGTGTTTGTCAGATCAAGTAGCACATATGATCACACTGAAGTGTCACTAGCATGTGAATCGTCTATTTTTACAGTTCACAGTCAATATAAGAGTGTGGGAAATGCCTTAAGGGTCTAATGATGAGACACACAAAGCTTTTAAAACTGTAGATCAGAAATGAGATGTAGAACATGGTCAAATTAAAAAAGCACATTTTAAATGTTATTTCCACAGTGGTGTACCGTTTGAGGGTGAGCCACTGTTTACGTATCTACATTTATCTGTAAAATATCACCGATTGATAGCTATGGACTAATGCTATGAAGTATAAAGACAAAAAAAAAAAAAAGTTCATGGATATTTTTCTTCAAATTGTTGTTGTTGAGATGCAAGACAATCAAGCAGACGAGTTTAAGGGTATAGAGAAGTTTTACTAAGGATTACAGACAAATAGAAAAAAACACCTCTCTTTCTTCCCTCATCTGTTTTTGCTCATTCACTACTTTCATTACATGCTCAAAAAGTGTGTAACAGAGTGATTAAAAGTTCACTGAATCTTGCACACGATAAGCGTGATTACACACAGAGACATGCATGAAGAAGTGCAGAATATACCATTAACTGAAAGAAATAATGTAAAGTTATTTTATGCTAACGATGAGAGACAGTGAAGATATTCTCGCTCATATCAGAGTCTCATAAAGACAGAGGGGTACATTTTCTTTCAACTTAAGCTGAACTTGTGCTGTTCTTCAAAAGGAATTATTTTTCTTTTTTTTACTGCTTTTGCTCAAATATATTTAGAGATTGTATGCTTTTTAAAACACAATAAGCAATGTTATGTTTTAAAGTATGTGTAAATCTGTAGTGTTCATGTTCACAGCTGTGCTTCATTGATAGACTTTGCTCTCAAACAGTTTGTCATGTTCACAGCACATGTGAAGAACTGCTTAAAAACCACTGCACGTTAACCTCTAACTCAGCAATCATTGATTTTTTTTTTTTTGCACTTGAAAAACAAAGATAGATGGAAAATGAGAAATTAACAAATGATAACAAAATAATTATTTATTTTTTTCAGCCTGTCTTCTATGCATCTGTTATGCCTTCTTCATAATGTACAGGCCAGCCTTCGGCACACCCCAACACTACATAACGAGTGGACTTCTTCCCTTTGCCATATTCACATTTTGGGGGTCTCGCCCCACTTTGCAATTTGCACGTGATCACAGGAAAGGGCTGGTTGCTCTTAAACAGGTTACCGCCCTGTGGAGTTCCTCCTCTGCCACAAACTGCTCTTATATCATTTGAGTTTGCTTGTATGAAGGTGTTGACAGGTTTGCAACCATCATCAGTTCCAGTAATACCTCTCTTTCTGATTTCACTGCTACACTTCTGCTCATTCATATCAGGGCCGAAATGCTGAATGAGGAATTTTTGATAACGGGGCTTTATATGTGCTGGTTGAGCATGAGTGGAGAATGACACACAGAAGACCAGCAGCAGAATCACAGCAGACTGATGAATCTCCATGACCTGGTGAACAACACATACATTAAAACTCATTTACTGACAGTTGACGTAATAAAGCAGTTTAGGCTATTTAGGTGTGATTAATTAAGAAACTACTGATGAGACCTTTATTTTTACTTGCACATATCTGAGTTACTTTAACCCAGCTGTTCATAATTTTGTACATAGACCGTTCCACATAGACTTTGTGTTTTAAAGTGTTTTTGACTGTACTTTGTTTCCATCTGCACCACAACAGATTTCTTGTATCTTAGACTTGCTGAGTAAAGTTCTAAAGTTGTTAACATTTAAAAACAAGGTAAATCACAAACCCCAGAAAATCTAATTACCTCAGATAAACATATTCTCAAGTATGTTGCTTTTGTATACTTATAACTCAAGATTATTTATAGACCAACTTTTTCCCCAAAAAAATTCCACTTAAAAAGAGCAGCAACGTACATGTTATAAAAATGAGCTTGAACTGATACTCACAGGTTGCAGTCTATAGTAAACCTGAGGCCTGTATTATGATGCTCCTTCACAAAGTCCAAGCGAATGCAGTCAGGCTTAATCTTGGTGTTACTGTAGATTAATTTTCAGGTAGAGTATCTGCAGATATCAATTGGAAACAGGCGCCTCAATCTGGGATGTGTGTCAGCACGAGATCTTGGGAGAATGATCAAGCAGACACAGAGACGGTGTAATAACACTCTCAAGTTTATTAAGGAAGAAGAGTCATATTTATACACAAGATGAAGCAGAATCATCCACGATGTCCAGGCCATCCAATCATAGTACTCAAAGATCAACCCCTGCCATATATAGCATATTAAGAAATATAATAAGTAGTTAAATGTTCAAATGTATGTGCGTCTCTTGAGTTCCTGTTTGCGTGCAAGTGTATAAGTGTGTCCAAGGCCTAGTCCATGATGTGCACATAACATAACGAAAATAAGTTACACAAGGACATTCTTACACAAGAATTGTCAAAAGTGGAGCCTAAGAGAAATAAGAAAATATTAACACTATGACCCTGGCTTTAAAATGCCCCGGTCCACTCAGGCTTTGATCCTCAGTCTATAAATTCTTGTGCACGCAAGCAGCCAATCATGTGACACACGAAGAGTTGTAGCGTAATATACTTTAAGAGCTAATAACCAAATGGTAGAAATAATTTAAACACATTATATCAGCAACAGTCAACACTATTGCTACATTCAGAGAACTGCTGGAAGAAAATAACAAAATGCGTCATTACCAAAGTGAATTAATATTGACCCATAACAAGATTTAATTAATTTATATAACTACTATATATATATATATATATATATATATATATATATATATATATACACACAGCTCTAGAAAAAATTTAAAGACCACTTAACATTGGGAAATCAATGTTAAGTGGTCTCTTGATTTTTTCCAGAGCTGTGTGTATATATATATATATATATATATATACAGGTGCTGGTCATATAATTAGAATATCATCAAAAAGTTGATTTATTTCACTAATTCCATTCAAAAAGGGAAACTTGTATATTATATTCATTCGCTACACACAGACTGATATATTTCAAATGTTTATTTCTTTTAATTTTAATGATTATAACTGACAACTAAGGAAAATACCAAATTCAGTATCTCAGAAAATTAGAATATTACTTAAGACCAATACAAAGAAAGGATTTTTAGAAATCTTGGCCAACTGAAAAGTATGAACATGAAAAGCATGAGCATGTACAGCACTCAATACTTGGTTGGGGCTCCTTTTGCCTGAATTACTGCAGCAATGCGGCGTGGCATGGAGTCGATCAGTCTGTGGCACTGCTCAGGTGTTATGAGAGCCCAGGTTGCTCTGATAGTGGCCTTCAGCTCTTCTGCATTGTTGGGTCTGGCATATCGCATCTTCCTCTTCACAATACCCCATAGATTTTCTATGGGGTTAAGGTCAGGCGAGTTTGCTGGCCAATTAAGAACAGGGATACCATGGTCATTAAACCAGGTACTGGTTGCTTTGGCACTGTGTACGGGTGCCAAGTCCTGTTGGAAAATGAAATCTGCATCTCCATAAAGATGGTCAGCAGCAGGAAGCATGAAGTGCTCTAAAACTTCCTGGTATACGGCTGCGTTGACCTTGGACCTCAGAAAACACAGTGGACCAACACCAGCAGATGACATGGCACCCCAAACCATCACTGACTGTGGAAACTTTACACTGGACCTCAAGCAACGTGGATTGTGTGCCTCTCCTCTCTTCCTCCAGACTCTGGGACCCTGATTTCCAAAGGAAATGCAAAATTTACTTTCATCAGAGAACATAACTTTGGACCACTCAGCAGCAGTCCAGTCCTTTTTGTCTTTAGCCCAGGCGAGACGCTTCTGACGCTGTCTGTTGTTCAAGAGTGGCTTGACACAAGGAATGCGACAGCTGAAACCCATGTCTTGCATACGTCTGTGCTAGTGGTTCTTGAAGCACTGACTCCAGCTGCAGTCCACTCCTTGTGAAACTCCCCCACATTTTTTAATGGGTTTTGTTTCACAATCCTCTCCGGGGTGCGGTTATCCCTATTGCTTGTACACTTTTTTCTACCACATCTTTTCCTTCCCTTCGCCTCTCTATTAATGTGCTTGGACACAGAGCTCTGTGAACAACCAGCCTCTTTTGCAATGACCTTTTGTGTCTTGCCCTCCTTGTGCAAGGTGTCAATAGTCGTCATTTGGACAACTGTCAAGTTAGCAGTCTTCCCCATGATTGTGTAGCCTACAGAACTAGACTGAGAGACCATTTAAAGGCCTTTGCAGGTGTTTTGAGTTAATTAGCTGATTAGAGTGTGGCACCAGGTGTCTTCAATATTGAACCTTTTCACAATATTCTAATTTTCTGAGATACTGAATTTGGGATTTTCCTTAGTTGTCAGTTATAATCATCAAAATTAAAAGAAATAAACATTTGAAATATATCAGTCTGTGTGTAATGAATGAATATAATATACAAGTTTCACTTTTTGAATGGAATTAGTGAAATAAATCAACTTTTTGATGATATTCTAATTATATGACAAGCACCTGTATATATAATCACTATATTGCCAAAAGTATTGGGACACCCCTCCAAATCATTGAATTCAGGTGTTCCAATCACTTCCATGGCCACAGGTGTATAAAATCCAGCACTAGGCATGCAGACGCTTTTACAAACATTTGTGAAAGAATGGGTCGCTCTCAGGAGCTCAATGAATTCAAATGTGGTACCGTGATAGGTTGCCACCTGTGCAGTAAGTCCATTCGTGAAATTTCCCCACTACTAAATATTCCACAGTCAACTGTTAGTGGTATTATAACAAAGTGGAAGCAATTGGGAACAACAGCAAAACAGCTGAAAAATCACAGAGTGTGGTCAGCACATGCTGAGGAGCACAGTGTGCAGAAGTCACCAACTTTCTGCAGAGTCAATAGTTACAGACCTCCAAATGTTGTGTGGCCTTCAGATTAGCTCAAGAACAGTGTGTAGAGAGCTCCATGGAATGGGTTTCGAGCAGCTCATCCAAGCCTTACATCACCGAGTGCAATGCAAAGCGTGGGATGCAGTGGGGTAAAGCACGCCACCACTGGACTCTGAAGCAGTGGAGACGTGTTCTCTGGAGTGACCAATCACGCTTCTCTGTCTAGCAATCCGATGGACGAGTTTGGGTTTGACGGTTGCTAGGAGAACGGTACTTGCCTGACTGCATTGTGCCAAGTGTAAAGTTTAGTGGAGGGGGGATTATGGTGTGGGGTTGTTTTTCAGGGGTTGGGCTTGGCCCCTTAGTTCCAGTGAAAGGAACTCTTAATATATAATAACACCAAGACATTTTGGTAAATTTCATGCCCCCAACTTTGTGGGAACAGTTTGGGATGGCCACTTCCTGTTCCAACATGACTGTGCACCAGTGCACAAAGCGTCGGTTTATAAAGACATGGATGAGCGAGTTTGGTGTGGAGGAACTTGACTGGCCTGCACAGAGTCCTGACCTCAACCCGATTGAACACCTTTGGGATGAATTAGAGACGAGACTGTGAGCCAGGCCTTCTCGTCCAACATCAGTGCCTGACCTCACCAATGCACTTCTAGAAGAATGGTCAAAATTGCATCAAGTTGTGGATACTTGTCACAATGCAAAAACGAGGCATCCGAGGAATGCAGTTGCTGGTGATCGGGTATCGAGGAGCTCACATTTTTGGGGCAGACTGCTGTAACTTCTCACAGCTCCCCCCTCAATGCAGCTGTTGGTCAAACAAGCATCCGTTCAACTCTCATACTCACATATCACACCTCCCTTCAAGGGAAGCAGGAACCTCCTGCCTTAGGTTGTCCTCCGTTTGGCCAAAAGAGGATCTTACCCATCATTGAGAAATGACCTCATACACACTGGTAACCGCTCTTTTCCATTACAAAATCTTCAACAGTTTTCTTCAGCAGAATCAGGTGTTTTCTGGAGCTTAGGGAAGGTGCATTCAAGAGTTATCGGGACAGCCGATAGTGTTAAAACATGGAAACAGGTTAATGACAGCAGTATTTAATCACTAAAATTCATTAGACATCTTCAAAACAGCAACATAACAATGTTGAGATTATACTCAGTGAATTTAGATATCACAACCGTCCATTCAGTGTAATGTTCTGCTACCTCTGTAACCAGCGCCATCGGCCCACTATCACGGTGGAGATTAAGATGAGACAAAGAAATTACTGGTCACAAAGCAAGGCAGGGATACATCTGTTGAAACTAAAATGTATTGCTTTTATAGTTTTTAAGGTCTGTAAAAGACCTCATGTTTCTGCGTCTATAGATTATTTATTATTTTTTTACTATCTCTTATCTCTTAAATACATTAGGTAATTGAAAGACTTAACTGCAAGTTACCCTCTGAATGTATAAAATCTGAAACGTTTTTTTTTTTTTTTTCAAATACTTGTAGCATTCCTTTAACATGTCTGTATGATTTTCAACTGAAACACTGCTTTACTATAAATATCTTGTTAGCTGGGCTAAATGAGTTAACACTGTTACTGCATTCCTGACATGGATCAGACCCTCGGTCATCTCTCAAGCATGACCTTGGCCAATTGAACTAGTTCATGGAAATTTCATCACCCTTATTTGTTACTATAGGTAGATTTGAAAATGTTCAAAAAGGACAACATTGATGATATTTCAAAGTCCAGTTTCTACACACCTGAGCTCCTTTACCTAGATTTTTAAATGATGTAATATATCCTGTTGTGATGCACACTGTTGATCTGATTGTTTTACTCAGTGTTTGTCAGATCAAGTAGCACATATGATCACACTGAAGTGTCACTAGCATGTGAATCGTCTATTCTCACAGTTCACACTCAATGTAAGATCATGGGAAATGCCTTAAGGGTCTAATGATTAGACACACAAAGCTCTAATAAAACTGCACATTTCAAATGTTATTTCCACAGTGGTGTACCGTTTGAGGGTATGCCACTGTTTACGTATCTACATTTATCTGTAAAATATCACTGATTGATAGCTATGGACTAATGCTATGAAGTATAAAGACAAAAAAATAAGTTCATGGATATTTTTTGTTGAGATGCAAGACAATCAAGCAGACGAGTTTAAGGGTATAGAGAAGTTTTACTGAGGATTACAGACAGGTGGAAAAAACATCTGCATCTTTCTTCTCTCATCTGTTTTTGCTCATTCACTACTTTCATTAAAATGTGTTGAAAGAGTGCTTAATTTCATTAGACTTGTTGAATCTTGCACATAAACACAATTACACACAGATATATGCGTGATGAAGTGCAGAATATACATTTTTTTGGAATTATTCTTATTTAAGGTAAATGATGAGACAGTGAAGATCTTGTTCATATCAGAGTTTCATAAACTCAAGATGAACTTGTGCTGTTCTTCAAAAGAAAGGAAAATATAATTAAGTACATGTGTAAATCTGTAGTGTTCATGTTCACAGGTGTGCTTCATTGATAGACAGCACATGTGAAGAACTGCTTAAAAACCACTGCACGTTAACCTCTAACTGAGGTCAAGTATATTCATAAATTTCTGATTGTTTCTTGTTGTTTTTTGCACTTGAAAAACAAAGGAAGACAGAGAAGGAGAAGTGAACAAATGATTAACAAAATATTATGAAGCTCTGTGAGGCTCTTTTCATCCTGTATTTAGCCTACATTAATTATGCCTTCATCATAATGTACAGGCCAGCCGTCTGCACAGCTCAACACAATATAACGAGTGTCCCCGAATCCTCTGTATTCACAGTGTGGGGGTGTCTTCCCAGTACTTTTTAATGTACAAGTGATCACAGGAAAAGGTTGGTTGCTCTCAACCAGGTTACCGCCCTTTGGAGTTCCTCCTATGCCACAAACTGCTTTAATCTGATTTGAGTTTGCTTGTATGAAGGTGTTGACAGGTTTGCAGACATTTCCATCACCAGTAATGCCTTTATTTTTGATTTCACTGGTACACTTCTGCACATTCATACGAGGGCCGAAATGCTGATCAAGGAATTTTTGATAACGGGGCTTTATATGTGCTGGTTGAGCATGAGTGGAGAATGAGACACAGAAGACCAGCAGCAGAATCACAGCAGACTGATGAATCTCCATGACCTGGTGAACAACACATACATTAAAACACCTTTACTGACATTTCCCTCAATAAAGCAGTTTAGTTGTGATTAGATAAAATATTAAATTAAATTAAATGAAGGGCTGAAATAATCCTAATAAAGAAGAAAGTAATTCAGAAAGCATCTTAACCCTTAAAAGAGGTCTTAAGGTCTGGAAAATGCTGTAAAACTGGAAAAATGCAACCTAGCAGCAGTGATGATTTGGGTCTGTCAAAACCTTCTATTAGCAAAGTGACCACACAATTACAGAAATTTCAGAACCATATTAATTTCCTATCAAATATGTTAAGTACAACATTAACAGCATGGTAAATAAAAAATACACATATATATGTGTGTGTGTGTGTGTGTGTGAGAGAGAGAGAGAGAGAGAGGTAAAACAGGAAAAATATGAAGTGAATTTCAAAGTGAAGGCTTACCCTATACTTAAAAACGCTCTTTTTTTTCTTTCTTGGACAACCAATCACAGTCTTAAAAAGACTGTGTCATACATAGCAATGGGGTCAGTCCCGCCTCCTCACTAAGATAGAAGTTTTTGTATTTTCCCCGCTCAGAGTTGCTCTTAGATCAGTCCTGAATCACTCTTAAAGGAACACTCCACTTTTTTTGAAAATAGGCTCATTTTCCAACTCGCCCTAGAGTTAAACAGTTGAGTTTTACTGTTTTCGAATCCATTCAGCCGATCTCCGGTTCTGGCGGTAGCACTTTTAGCATAGCTTAGCATAGATCATTGAATCTGATTAGACCGTTAGCATCTCGCTCAAAAATGACCAAAGACTTTCGATATTTTTCCTATTTAAAACTTGACTCTTCTGTAGTTACATTGTGTACTAAGACTGACGGAAAATGAAAAGTTGCAATTTTCTAGGCAGATATGGCTAGGGACTATACTCTCATTCCTGCGTAATAATCCAGGAACTTTGCTGCCGTACCATGGGTGCAGCGGCGCAATGATATTACGCAGCACCTGAAAATAGTCCCCAGCACGCTCTCTGTGCAAGCAGGTTGTCAGGTTGGTTATGTTGACGGAAGTTAGCCTATTTTCAGGCGCTGCGTAATATCATTGCGCCGTTGCACCCATGGTACGGCAGCAAAGTTCCTGGATTATTACGCAGGAGTCGGCGAGTCAAAATCAGGCCTAAAATCAGGCAGTTTGAACTTGGCATAAGACTCCTACGTATAAGTTTTTAAGCTAAGTTAGGAGCTTTCTGAGAGGACTCTTAGAAGCTTTAAGAATACGGGCCCTGAAGTTTTGCAATATGTTTGATTACTTTTATATCTTATGTTAAGTATGTTTGTTAGTATTTCTTTTGATCTGGGGAACGTATGGGGAGGGTGCCATTTTTGTTTGTACTAATTTTCTCCTGTTTATGGGTAGACAGGAGAAATGGAAGTTTTATGTCATTTATTTTTCTGATTATTTATTTTTAGGTCATTTATTAAGATTTCTGGGTTAGTTATTTTAAGTTTTGAAATTAGTTTAAAATTATTACATTTGGCACACTTGTAGTGATGGTAAAGAAAAGTAATTTGAAACATTGAAGCATTGAAACAGTTATAACTTTTGAACCATTTGCTCTAGAAAAATAAAACGTAGTACACCTGATTCATCTCTTCACGCTGATCACATTCAACATCTCACATCAAGACTCCACAGTAGCAGCCATTTTGAAAAGGACAGTATTTTGTATTCTCGCTACTCCTCTTTCAAATTTTGTTCAATTTTGTCGAAAATGTAATCAGACGATCTTTGGACCAAGCCGCATTGCCATGGGTAAACATCATTTTTTTTTTAAATTCATCGGAACCATGATCTGAAGGTCCATGCCAAATTTGGAAACAGCGCCACCTACAGGTCATGAGATGTGAAAAATAGATATAAGCTATTTTTGCTAATAACTTTTGAACAGTTTGTCAGAAAATCATTAAAAAAAATCATCTTGTCTGTGGATTCGCTGTGTCATGCTAAATCCGTGGATACAGATTTTGCCAGGATCGGATAAACCATGTGGCCGCCATTTTAAATTTTGTCATAAATTGCAATATCTTTTAAACGATTTGACATATCTTCACAAAATGTGATAGGGATCATCGACAGCATGTCCTGAAGGTACCTGGGAAGTTTGAACACAACGCCACCTAGTGTTCCAGAGATATACGTTTTTTTGCAAAAATGCTTATAACTTTTGAAAACATTGTTTAAAATTGTATTTTGGTTTCTTGGTTTATGCCGATTCCAATGATACCACATTTGTCATTTTCCAACAATGTGACCGTCCGCCATATTGAATCAAATTAAAACCAGTTTTTTTCACCACTACAAATGTTGTCCAATTTTATCGGCTCAGATGATCTTTGGACTGAGCCGAACAGAAACGGATTTTTGATTTTTGCTACCATTCCTGAGAAATACATCTCTGAAGATGACTCTGCCTGTGTTTGTGTCTTTATGCTAGTTAGCTTAGCATGTTACTTGGATAGCATGCTAACCAGTTGCCATTCTTTCTAATGTGGGTCTTCAGCTATCAGGTTAAGCATAAGCTTTATTAGCATCAAGTTATCTTAGCATGCTAATTTGGTTAACATGTTTTTGTGAGCTCATTCTCACACTGAAGGCTCTCATCAGCACCCTGGTGAATCAGCATCAACCCAGTGGTGCAATCTGTTAAGACGCCTGTCATGAATGTTTGTTACCCGAAATGTTACCCGTTTTCTGTAGGTTTACTGCTTTTCGAGACCCACTACACCAGTTCACTCAATCTTTCCAAATTGGCTACTTAAAAATAACCGCAGTGTAGAAATCACTGAAACACAATCAGTGAAAAAAAGAGGTACTTACAGTCTGTAGTTTGCAGAAAGAGCCTTCAGTCCTGTCACAAACAAATGCTGTTCAGGTAAGATCAGGTATCGGAGCTGACTCAGGTCTTGATCCGCAGTCTTTTAATACTCAGACGTGAGCAAATAGAAGTGTGATGTTTGCAGTGAACAGCCAATCACTGAAGAACAAGAGATTCGATCAGAGATTATCAAATACATTAAACATTTTCACAAGAACAAGAAGGCAATCTTTTGTATATGCATCACAGAAAATAACTAAATATGACACTTTGTGAAAGTGAATATATTGTCCCACAACAAGGTTAAAAGAATATAGAGGGTTAATTAAAAGCTTATATAATATAATATAATTAATATAATACAGTAATAAAAGCTTATATAATATAATTGTCAAAATATGATTTCTTGCATATAATGCATTCATCCATCTTTGGTGATGGTTATAATAAAAAAACTAAAAATTGTCTGTGTTTTGGTGAATAAAACACGTCTTCCCAAGGTCAAATGATCTCAATCTCAATTTGTTTAGTAACAGTAAAAAAGTTTTTTCCCCTGGTTTGTAGTACCTCCACAACAAGCATCTGCTATCGCTATCATCATTGCAAGAATGTTGAGGTGTTCTAGAAACCTCCAGAGATTCTTGTTTAATGGGGTTTTTTGAGCTGATGATGACAAAATAAAAGTCTTTTGCAGCTGATGACCAGCCTAAACCCATCCTTGTGTGAGTTCTTTTGATTGGATATTTTTTTTATTGTTGTTTATGTCAGGCTAGACCCTTACACCTGTAGAATTGGTTTGGTGAAGCCCAACTTAGTCCTGATACATTGTCTCTACTCTAAGATTATGGCTATGATTTTTAGCAAAAGAAAAAAAAAGAGATTTTTCTTCAGGGCATATAGTAATTAAATATTGTACAGAGATAAAATAGAGTATAAGGAATGAATTTAGTCTGCTTAATTTATTTCTGTTTAATTTAACATTAAAAATATAACTGAATAGAAATTAACAAAATTCTCTATATGTTAATATTGAAAATATCATTTAATTTAGGGTCCAATTCTCATTGCTTAGCATGCATATTACTCAGATATTGGCTGTTTATTAATACGTACACTCACCTAAAGGATTATTAGGAACACCATACTAATACTGTGTTTGACCCCCTTTCGCCTTCAGAACTGCCTTAATTCTACGTGGCATTGATTCAACAAGGTGCTGAAAGCATTCTTTAGAAATGTTGGCCCATATTGATAGGATAGCATCTTGCAGTTGATGGAGATTTGTGGGATGCACATCCAGGACACGAAGCTCCCGTTCCACCACATCCCAAAGATGCTCTATTGGGTTGAGATCTGGTGACTGTGGGGGCCATTTTAGTACAGTGAACTCATTGTCATGTTCAAGAAACCAATTTGAAATGATTCGAGCTTTGTGACATGGTGCATTATCCTGCTGGAAGTAGCCATCAGAGGGGCCTAAAGTGTGCCAAGAAAACATCCCCCACACCATTACACCACAACCACCAGCCTGCACAGTGGTAACAAGGCATGATGGATCCATGTTCCCAAATTCTGACTCTACCATCTGAATGTCTCAACAGAAATCGAGACTCATCAGACCAGGCAACATTTTTCCAGTCTTCAACTGTCCAATTTTGGTGAACTCGTGCAAATTGTAGCCTCTTTTTCCTATTTGTAGTGGAGATGAGTGATACCCGGTGGGGTCTTCTGCTGTTGTAGCCCATCCGCCTCAAGGTTGTGCGTGTTGTGGCTTCACAAATGCTTTGCTGCATACCTCGGTTGTAACGAGTGGTTATTTCAGTCAAAGTTGCTCTTCTATCAGCTTGAATCAGTCGGCCCATTCTCCTCTGACCTCTAGCATCAACAAGGCATTTTCGCCCACAGGACTGCCGCATACTGGATGTTTTTCCCTTTTCACACCATTCTTTGTAAACTCTAGAAATGGTTGTGCGTGAAAATCCCAGTAACTGAGCAGATTGTGAAATACTCAGACCGGCCCGTCTGGCACCAACAACCATGCCACGCTCAAAATTGCTTAAATCACCTTTCTTTCCCATTCTGACATTCAGTTTGGAGTTCAGGAGATTGTCTTGACCAGGACCACACCCCTAAATGCATTGAAGCAACTGCCATGTGATTGGTTGATTAGATAATTGCATTAATGAGAAATTGAACAGGTGTTCCTAATAATCATTTAGGTGAGTGTATAGAGCACATATTAATGCCTTATTCTGCATGAGCATATTTTACATCCCTAACCAAGAAAAGAAGTAGAAGACAGTAGAAAAGAAGCACCTTTGTACATTCCCTTACAGATAAAGACACACTCCAATAATATGTCAATATTTGTCATGGGTTGCTTAAGGAAATAAGCGTAGGCAAGGGTGCAGCTGGTTTAATTAAACAGAGCGTCTCTCGATCACATGTTTGCTCACAAACTCAACGGTCAAGGAATAATCAAATTTCAACAGTCAGAACTGCAATGATACACAGTAATTTTTTCAGTAATTAACTGGCAGCAGCTTCACCTGCAAAGTACTGTTGTTTTTACAGTTTTTTTACTGTAAAAATTGTCCTGTAATGTATCTGTAAAATGCTGGCAGCACAGTTGCAGTTTTATTTAGGGGCCCCTCGGTGCCGCCAATACAGTTGACTATTGTCAATTATTGATTATTCGCACACTATAAATCTAACACGCCCATCATCAAGTGTTGCTTTCATCATACCAATGTCTACCTGGCATGATTTTACCCTTATACGGTTTTTAATTGTAACAGTAGCAAACCCACAAGAGTGGCCAGGTGTTAATTTGCACTTTAATATTCAAAGTCTTAAAGTACTAAGTGCCGTACTTAATGTGGTGTACTGAAAAGTAGCTTAATAAACCAGCAGACTATGCATTCACTTTAATTGCTTTTGGCAACGTGCAAAAGTGCAGAACAGTCAACTACAAATAAAATAACTTGAGATAAACATCTTCTTATATAAAAATAAATAAATGTAAATATACATTACTGACAATATTACATTAAATTCTTAAATAATGACATGAAATGAACAGATCAGATGGACCTGTAACAAGATATCAATAATAAAGGTATTAACATTAAAGGCATAGTTCACCAAAAAAATGAATATTCTGTCATCATTTACTTACTGGCGCAGTCAAACTTTACCATCAAGAATCAGCATATGAATCTCAACAATGGTGATGCTGCAATGTATGCTGGGAGTCATGGATGAGTTTTGTCCTGTGCTGGTACCCAGCATGCATTGCGACATTAAACTTTTAATGTCACCATTGTTGAACTTCATCTGCTGGTTCTTGATGTCTCTGTGTGTCTGAATGTTAGAGTAGTTCAAAATGTTTTGTGCGCAATGTTTTTTCAGAATGATTACCTCAATATTGCTGGATCTCATGCTGAAAAACCACGTCCATCAAAATTTTGAACTACATAATTTGTCATATAAACTAGATTCTGAATCTCGCCACTTAACGTTGACACTGTTACTGTCAGCACATAACCAACATCACCTGACTGCATTTTCTCTTGGCTTTTCTTGAAAAATTTGCTTTAGAAACACACAATCAGAAAAAGACAAAGTGATGTTGAAAGGCCAAGGGTCAAGAGCTCAACAAACGCAAACACTGTTAAAGAAAAACTTAACAAACAAGGGTGGTTACAGACTGTAACAACAGAGAAAAAGAAAAGAAAAGAGATATTCTCTCTCTAAACATTTTGTCTCCGTTTACTCTTGAAGTGAGCATCTCAGTTACTATTGTAACCTCCTATCCCTGATGGAGGGAACGAGATGTGGTGTCGATGACTGACACTAGGAGTCGCAATTGGGAGCCCTAAACACCGCTGAGACTTTGAGAAAATGCCAATGAGAATTGGAAAGTGGAATTTGCATGCCGCGGGTATAAAAGGAGCTGGCGTGCATCCACTCATTGTGTTGAGGAGCCGAGAGCGTGTCCTGGCCATTTCAGCAGACAGTTCAGTGTTGTGGCAGGAGGGACACCATGTCTTGTTCTGAGGTTACAATAGTAACAGAGATGTTCCCTATCTGTCAGTCACTTCGACATGGTCTCGATGATAGTTGACGGTTACTTTACGTTAACCCAGCTGTGCACGTTTTTGTTCCAGTCTCTTTGTTTTTCTTTATTTGTGTTAAAGACAAATTTCTTGTATATCTTATACTTGCTGAGTAAAGTTCTTACCTTGTTGTTCTGGGTAAATGAATATTTTGTTAGTTGTCTTCTTTTGCCTGAAGGATTTACAGTATCAACACCACGGTAATGAACAAACCACAGAAAATACTGATGAAACTTGCTCCAAACACGATTTTAGACTTCACGAGTTGAGAAGAAACAGTTTCCAAAATGGCAGACAAGTAATGAACCTTTTGCAAGTCAGTTATGGTATCGTTGGACCCAAAAGTGTCAACAGTTGTTGAGATGCAAGACAATCAAAGAGACGAGTTTAAGGGTATAGAGAAGTTTTACTGAGGATTACAGACAGGTGGAAAAAACATCTGCATCTTTCTTCCCGTTTTTGCTCATTCACTACTTTCATTACATGCTCAAAGTGTGTAACAGAGTGATTCAAAGTTCACTGAATCTTGCACACGATAAGCGTGATTACACACAGAGACATGCATGAAGAAGTGCAGAATATACCATTAACTGAAAGAAATAATGTAAAGTTATTTTATGCTCATTTAAGGTCAATGATGAGAGACAGTGAAGATATTCTCGTTCTCATAAAGACAGAGGGGTACATTTTCTTTTCACTCAAGGTGAACTTGTATGTTCTTCAAAAGGAAATAAAATGATTTTGCTCAAATATAATTAAGTGTAAATCTGTAGTGTTCATGTTCACAGCTGTGCTTCACTGATAGACTGTTTGTTGATTAGACATTCATTGTTTTTTGTTTTTTTTGCACATGAAAAACAAAGGAAGACAGAAAAGGAGAAGTGAACAAATGATTAACAAAATATTGTAAAGCTCTGTGAGGCTCTTTTCATCCTGTATTTAGCCTACATTAATTATGCCTTCATCATAATGTACAGGCCAGCCGTCTGCACAGCCCAACACAATATAACGAGTGTCCCCGAATCCTCTGTATTCACAGTGTGGGGGTGTCTTCCCAGTACTTTTTAATGTACAAGTGATCACAGGAAAAGGTTGGTTGCTCTCAACCAGGTTACCGCCCTTTAGAGTTCCTCCTCTGCCACAAACTGCTTTAATCTGATTTGAGTTTGCTTGTATGAAGGTGTTGACAGGTTTGCAGACATTTCCATCACCAGTAATGCCTTTATTTTTGATTTCACTGGTACACTTCTGCACATTCATACGAGGGCCGAAATGCTGATCAAGGAATTTTTGATAACGGGGCTTTATATGTGCTGGTTGAGCATGAGTGGAGAATGACACACACAAGACCAGCAGCAGAATCACAGCAGACTGATGAATCTCCATGACCTGGTGAACAACACATACATTAAAACTCATTTACTGACAGTTGACTTACTAAAGTAGTTTGATTGTGATTCATTAAGAACATACTTAAAGGAACACGGCAACTTTTTGGGACTTTAGCTAATTCACCGTATCCCCCAGAGTTAGATAAGTCTAATTTTATCTCCGTGCGTGCCATAACTCTGTCTGACGCACCCACCGCTAGCCTAGCTTAGCACAAAGACTGGAGGTAAACGGCTCCAGCTAGCCTACTGCTCAATAAGTGACAAAATAACGCCAACATTTTCCTATTTACATGTTGTGATGTGTATAGTTACATCGTGTACTAAGACCGACAGAAAATTAAAAGATGCAATTTTCTAGACCGATATGGCTAGGGACTATACTCTCATTCCTGCATAATAATCCAGGAACTTTGCTGCTGTACCATGGGTACGCTCTCTGTGCAAGCAGGTTGTCACGTTGGTTATGTCGACAGAAGTTAGCCTATTTAAAAATGGTATGTATGGACTTATCTAACTCTGGGGGTTACAGTGAATAAACTAAACTCCCAAAAAGTCTCCGTGTTCCTTTAATAAAATAAATGATTGGACCCTTCATTTGTTTTTACTTGCATGTATCTTGGGTTATTTTAACCCAGCTGTCCCAGTCCCTTAGATTTTCTGTATTATATATCTTACACTTGCTGGATAAAGTTATAAAGTTCTTACCTTGTTGTTCTGGGTAAATTAATATTTTGTTAGTTGTCTTCTTTTGCCTGAAGGATTTACAGTATCAACACCACGGTAATGAACAAACCACAGAAAATACTGATGAAACTTGCTCCAAACACGATCTTAGACTTCACTGTTGTCTGTCAGTATCGCTGGAGTTTTTATTGCAAACCTAACGTGACCTTTAAACACTGGACAGCACAAACATGACCTTGGCCAGTTAATTCAGTTTACGGGAATTTCATCACCCTTATTTGTTATTTGAAAATATTCAAAAAGGAAAGCATTAATGGTGTTTCAAAATCCAGTTTCACAGCTGAGCTCCTTTATCCAGATAATCTGTTTGCAAGTATATAAGTGGTATTAACACCATTTAAACTCATTTTCTCCACTGTAAGGGGTCCCTGGTCCCAAAACTTTGAGAACCCCTGATCTAAACTATCCTGTTGTGATGCACACTGTTGATCTGATTGTTTTACTCAGTGGTTGTCAGATCAGGTAGCACATAAGATCACATTGAAGTGTCACTAGCATGTGAATCATCTATTCTCACCGTTCACACTCAATGTAAGATTGTGGGTAAGGTCTTAAGAGTCTCGACAAACAAAGCTATAATAAAACTGTAGATTAGAAATGAGACGTCGAAAATAAAAAGCACATTTCTAATGTTTTTTTTTTACATTTACCATATGTGCCATTTGAGGGCGCTCCACAGTTTGAGAACCACTTGCTCTAAATACCCAAAAATGTGTGATTATTGTCTGTTCATAAATGTTGGATTATCAAACATATGTGACCCTGGAGCACAAAACCAGTCATGTGTCTCACTGGTATATTTGTGGCAATAGCCAACAATACATTGTATGGGTCAAAATTGTTGTTTTTTCTTTTATGCCAAAACTCATTAGGATATTAAGTAAAGATCATTAAGAACTTTTGTAAATTTCCTACTCTAAATATATCAAAAATGTATTATTAGTAATAATATGCATTGCTAAGGACTTCATTTGGACAGCTTTAAAGGAGATTTTCTCAATATTTAGATTTTTTTGCACCCTCAGATTCTAGATCTCCAGATACAATAGTTGTATCTGGGCCAAATATTGTCCTATCCTAACAAACCATACATCAATGGAAAGCTTTTTATTCAGCTTTCATGTGATGTATAGATGTCAATTGTATAGAATTGTATAGTCTCAATTTAAAAAAATTTACCCTTATGACTGGTTTTGTGGTCCAGGGTCACATAAAAAACAACTAAAGAAGAAGAGTTTCAGTTTGGAGGTCATGCTTACCTCTGTTCACTTTATCTTCGTGTCTGACTGCAGTGGAATGGAGCCAAAGGGAATATTTGCGAAACAGTTTAGTCTGAGCAGTCATCATGCTTGTTTGTGTTTGAGAGTTTACCTTACCTGTTAAACACACAGACAGGGAATGTGCACAGTCATTTTGATCCCATTTTAATGGAAATCATCTAAGCATGGCATGCAGAAATAGTAGTTCCCTTTCAGTCAGTACACTACGAGTTACGTCAGTTACTGACGGAATGGGGGTTTCGCTTAGAAGCCAATCGCCTTTGAGCTCTACAAAACGAGCCAATGGCATGAAAATGCCATGGGTCTGCGGAATTTGCATGCCGCAACCCCGCCCCACGGCGTGGGTATAAAGGGCGTTGCGTGGCAATCTCGCATTATGTTTTTGCTTCAGAGCCGAGTTTACTGCCTGAGCGCTTCCTCTTCAAGACGAGTTTCTCTCCAGAGTGTTGGTGTTACGGCACGTTCCAGCGAGTTCCGCATTTCCTGTCTGATCTGTGCAGTGATCGAGCACAGCGTGCGCGTTCTCCCTGGGTGCTTCGGCATTCTGCAGAGCTTTTCACTCCTCTCTAAAAGAGCTGCACGTGGCACGTCTTTTTAAAGATGGCTCGCCCGTGCTCCGTTTCTGGGTGCGGTCGACTGGTACCTCCGTTTGATGGTCATGATCGCTGTTTGGCGTGCTTGGCCTCGTGCACGCGGAACGCGCGTTCATGGATGAGTCATGTTCTCACTGCGGGAACATGACCATCTCAGTGTTGCGATCGAGACTCCATGATCTCCGTAATGGGGGGAGAGTCCCCTCTACCACACCCCAATCTACTTCCTCCACTGGAGGGGGTACTTTGGCTGGTGGTCAGGGTGATCTGAGGGTTACGGTGTGGAACAACTCGACGAATCCTCCTCGGGCCACACCCCCCTCCTGCACACTGCAACCCGTGGTGTTGCCTGATGAGGGCGCCGGGGCTTCCCGTTCGGGGCCCTGCGTTTCATTTGGCGCACCCGCGGAGGATGCTATGTCGATCGCCGCATCACAAGGTGGGCTGGACTCCTCCGGAGATGACGATTCGGCTGTGTTGCCTCCTTCGGGAGTCCCAGCATTGCCCGAGTCCGATCCGGAACTCACAGCCATGCTTGCCCGGGCGGCCGAGGCGATTGGGCTTGTGTGGAACCCTCCGCCATGTCCCGAGCGTTCCCGGCTAGATGATTGGTATCTGGGGGCGGCCCGTGCCGAAGGCGCCCGTCAGCTCCCAGTGCCTTTCTTCCCGGAAGTGCATGAAGAGGTGTCGAAATCGTGGAAGTCTCCCCTGACTTTTCGCGATCGCTCGGCAACCACTTCCGCCTTCACTGCCCTCGATGGCGGCGCGGTGAAAGGGTACACTGGGGTTCCCCCTGTTGAGCGCTCTGTTGCGATGCAACTGTGTCCTCAGAGTGCTTCGACATGGCGCGGTGACCCAAAGCACCCGTCCAAAGCCTGTAGATTCACGTCCACGTTGACGGCGAAGACCTACAGAGCTGCGGGCCATGCCGCGTCCGCCCTGCATGCCATGGCCACCCTACAGGTCTATCAGGCCAAGGTGCTCATGGACATGCACGAGGGCAATGCTGACCCTGCGTTAATGCAGGAGTTGCGGACGGCCACCGACCTCGCTCTACGAGCGACGAAGGTGACCGCTCGCTCTCTTGGTCAGGTGATGTCCACTTCGGTGGTCCAGGAGCGACATCTATGGCTCAACCTGGTTGATGTGGGAGAATCTGAGCGAACACGTTTCCTCAATTCTCCCATTTCCCAGGCTGGGCTATTCGGCGGGGCGGTCCAGGACTTCGCCCAACAGTTCTCGACTGCTCAGAAGCAGACTGAGGCAATTAAACACATTCTGCCCCGGCGGCCAGCTGCTGCCTCCACCCAGCCGCCGGCCCAGAAGCCTCAGTCTGCTCCCCGCCGAGGCCGCCCCCCAGCGACTCCCACCCCTCCTGCCCGGCCCCAGCAGCAGCCTTCATCCGGGCCGAGGCGTGGAGGACGTCGCAGAAAGGCGGCCCGCCCGTCCCAGCCCCCCAGCCTGCCAAACGGCAGTCTAAGCAGCGGTCCTGAGACGGGCGGCTCGGAGGTGACTTCGGTTCTTTCCCAGGAGATGGTAGCAGGACCGCTCCTTCCCCTGGTGGAGGGCCGGGGGAGAATCTTTTGTTTTCCCATGAAAGAACTGATTTTCTCACCTCCGAGCCTCAAGAGGGCGCGGCTGGCAGTGCGCGACGCCCCATGGCCTCGCCGCTCTCGGCCCCCTCTGTCGCCACCCCCCTGGCAGACGAGACCCCCGTGGAACGCTGGTCCTTCCCTGGTCTCCTCTGTCAGGGCGCGGAATTCGACCCCGCCCACACCCCGGGACGCTCCCATGCCTCCCTTGTCTGGGCCGGTCATTCCGCCTCGCTGCCCCATCGGGGGTACGCCGGTGGTTCGCATGACCCCGCTGGTTCAGTTCTTGGGAGCCTGGCTAGCGCTTCCCAACCTGTCCAGTTGGCTCACTCGCACCATCCGGCTCGGCTATGCGATTCAGTTCGCTCGGTCTCCTCCCCGCTTTCGGGGAGTCCGCTACACCGTGGTGGGTGGCAATGCCCCTGTCATGCGTGCGGAGGTCGACACCCTACTGGCGAAGGGTGCGATCGAGATCGTCCCTCCAGCCGAGATGAAGTCCGGCTTCTACAGCCCTTACTTCATTGTACCCAAGAAAACCGGTGGGTTACGGCCAATCCTGGACCTGCGCGTCTTGAACCGAACCCTGCACAGGCTTCCATTCAAGATGTTGACAGCCAAACGTATTTTCGAGTGCGTTCGTCCCTCGGATTGGTTTGCAGCGATCGACCTGAAGGACGCGTACTTTCATGTCTCCATTCTTCCTCGACACAGACCGTTTCTACGGTTTGCCTTCGAGGGGCAGGCATATCAGTACACGGTTCTCCCCTTCGGGCTAGCCCTGTCCCCTCGCGTCTTTACGAAGATTGTCGAGGCAGCCCTTGTGCCGCTCAGGCAACACGGGGTTCGCATCCTGAACTATCTCGACGACTGGCTGATTCTAGGCCACTCTCGGGATCAGGTCTGCGAACACAGGGATCTGGTGCTTCAGCACCTCGCCCGTCTGGGCCTTCGGGTCAACTGGGAAAAGAGCAAACTCTCCCCAGCGCAGAGGATCTCTTTTCTCGGTATGGAAATCGACTCTGTCGCCATGTTCGCGCAGCTTACGAGCGAGCGCGCGCAGTCTCTGCTGACTTGTCTTCGCCAGTTCGAGGGCAAGAGTGCGGTTCCACTGAAACTTTTTCAGAGGCTCCTGGGGCATATGGCGTCAGCAGCCGCGGTGACCCCGCTTGGTCTGCTCCATATGAGACCGCTTCAGCACTGGCTTTGCGATCGAGTCCCGAGATGGGCATGGCAACACGGCACCCTCCAGGTCCCAGTGACCCGAGCCTGCCGTCAGACCTTCACCCCGTGGTTGAACCTCAGTTTTCTACGGGCAGGTGTTCCCCTAGAACGAGTTTCCAGGCATGTTGTTGTCACAACAGATGCCTCTTCCACGGGCTGGGGCGCCATGTGCAAGGGACATGCTGCCGCGGGCTCCTGGATAGGACCCCAGCGCCTATGGCATGTCAATTGCCTCGAGTTGCTGGCCGTACGTCTTGCCCTGCACCGCTTTCGAGCCCTGCTCAAGGACAAACACGTTCTGGTCCGTTCAGACAGCACGGCAACAGTAGCGTACATCAACCGACAAGGTGGTCTACGCTCCCGCCGGATGTCGCAACTCGCCCGCCATCTCCTCCTATGGAGTCAGAAGCATCTGAGGTCGCTTCGTGCCGTTCACATCCCGGGAGACCTGAACTGCGCAGCCGACGAGCTGTCGCGGTTCCAGCCGCTCCCGGGGGAATGGAGACTCCATCCCCAGACGGTTCAGCTGATTTGGGAGCAGTTTGGCGACGCACAGATAGATCTGTTTGCCTCCCGCGACTCTTCCCATTGCCGCTGGTACTATTCCCTGACCGAGGGGACCCTCGGCACGGATGCACTAGCGCACAGCTGGCCGCGGGGCCCACGCAAATATGCGTTTCCCCCAGTGAGCCTTCTCGCACAGGTTCTGTGCAAGATCAGGGAGGACAGGGAGCAGGTCCTTTTGGTCGCCCCATATTGGCCCGGCCGGACCTGGTTCTCAGAACTAGTACTCCTTGCGACAGCACCTCCCTGGTCGATCCCTCTGAGACAGGACCTCCTGTCTCAGAGACGGGGCACCATATGGCACCCGCGTCCCGACCTGTGGAACCTCCACGTGTGGAACCTGGACGGGACGCGGCAGGTTTGAGTACCCTGCCACCTCAGGTGGCGGCTACCATCACTTCCGCTAGAGCCCTGTCTACCAGACAGGCCTATGCGTTGAAGTGGAACCTCTTCGTCACCTGGTGCTCCTCTCGGCGAGAGGACCCCAGAAGATGCTCGATCGGGTCCGTGCTCTCCTTCCTCCAGGAAGGGTTGGAGCGAAGGCTGTCTCCCTCCACCCTGAAGGTCTATGTGGCTGCTATTTCAGCTCATCATGACCTGGTGGACTCTAAAACGGTTGGACAGCACGACCTGGTCAGTAGGTTCCTCAGAGGTGCGAGGAGGTTAAATCCTCCTCGCCCACCTCAGGTACCCTCTTGGGACCTAGCAGTGGTCTTAGCTGCCCTGCAAAAGGCTCCCTTTGAGCCATTGCAGTCAGTCGAGCTGAAGTTCCTTTCATTGAAAGTGGCGCTCCTGACTGCTTTGGCCTCCATCAAGAGGGTAGGGGACCTGCAGGCATTTTCGGTTGACGAAGCGTGCCTGGAATTCGGGCCGGCCAATTCTCACGTCATCCTGAGACCCCGGCCTGGATACGTGCCCAAGGTTCCCACCACTCCCTTCAGGGACCAGGTGGTGAACCTGCAAGCGCTGCCCTTGGAGGAGGCAGACCCAGCCTTGGCACTGCTCTGTCCAGTACGCGCCCTTCGCGCTTACGTAGACCGGACGCAGTGTTTCAGGACCTCAGACCAGCTCTTTGTCTGTTACGGAGGGCAGCAGAAAGGGAAGGCTCTCTCCAAGCAGAGGTTGTCCCACTGGATAGTGGACGCCATTGTCCTGGCATATCAAGTCCAGGGCATGCCATGCCCCCTCGGGGTAAGAGCACACTCCACCAGGAGTGTTGCCTCCTCTTGGGCTCTAGCGCATGGCGCCTCGCTAACAGACGTTTGTAGAGCTGCAGGCTGGGCGACACCCAACACATTCGCAAGATTTTATAATCTCAGAGTGGAGCCTGTATCCTCTCATGTACTCGCCCCTACTGGCCAGTAACCGGACAGGCTCAGGTGTCTTCGCTTGCTGCGCCATTCCACTCCGCGGACTGGATGCGTGCGCTATTCCCCTCAGGTGAGCTTTCCAGTAAGCCCTGAGCTCCGCCAGCACTGTCGATGTCGTCACCAGAGCGAGTGCCCTTTCAGGCCACCCCTCGTGTTCGGCTAGGTGCCTCCGTGTGCATGGTTCCCCCGCTGGGTAACCCCCACATGTGTATTTCCACGGTAAGTCTCTTGTAGCTCGTGTCTTCCCTTGGCAAGACACCTTGCCACGCCTGGGGTTGAAAATTTCCACCTTCGGCTGGATACCCCAGAGTGTTCCCTATGCAGCTCCTTCGGGTCATAGGTGTATTCTTCAAGTCCCCCCCTTTGGGTTGGCATTGTGTTGCATTCTCCACGTGGGATATGCTTCCCAGTGTACCTTGGTAGCGTTGAGCCTAGCCCCTCGTTCGTGCCACACTCACGGCAGGGAGCCCGGGTCAGCGCAGGACGCTGGAAGACAGCCGTCATGGCGAGATTGTATTGGACCCCCATTCCGTCAGTAACTGACGTAACTCGTAGTGTACTGACTGAAAGGGAACGTCTCGGTTACGTATGTAACCCTCGTTCCCTGAAGGAAGGGAACGGAGACGTTACGTCCCCCTGCCATGACCGCTGTACCGCTGGAACTGGCCGGGCGCTCATGCCTCGGCTCTTCAGCAGGTAAACATAATGCGAGATTGCCACGCAACGCCCTTTATACCCACGCCGTGGGGCGGGGTTGCGGCATGCAAATTCCGCAGACCCATGGCATTTTCATGCCATTGGCTCGTTTTGTAGAGCTCAAAGGCGATTGGCTTCTAAGCGAAACCCCCATTCCGTCAGTAACTGACGTAACGTCTCCGTTCCCTTCCTTCAGGGAACGAGGGTTACATACGTAACCGAGACGTTACATGTGCTACATGTTACATGTGTCAGAAAGAAACTGCATGTCAAACTTAATATATGCATTTACCAGTAATGATGTGGAGAAAACAGCTCACTTATAAACAGAGATAAGAGAGAACATGCCTGATTCACATGATTCCCACCAAGGAAAGTCAATCAGGGAAATCTGATCAGATTATGATTTAATGCAATGTCGTGTTTGTAGTTCCAGTTTCACTCATGTTGAATCATCACAGAAGGCAACAAAGAGACCACCTCCTTAAATCACACAATCAAGTTTTTGCCACTGGAAATGCTTCAGGGACAGAAATGAAAGTAAATGAGATGTCCCTGTCTCACACAAAACATATTTACAGATTGAAAAGCTTGATAGGAAAACTGCTCTCCTGCTAAACAGGAACAATTTTCTCTCTCTCATGTGAAGATTGCAGAGATCAGAGAAGTCAGAGATTATGAATTATATAATATCTTCATCTGCCAGTACTGTAGCCTCAATCTGAACGCTCAGACAAGGCCTGTTCTTATTCCGGCTCAGAAGAACTTCAGACTGTCAGTTAAACTGTGACCTGATGTGAATGCCAATAGCGCAGTGTGATTTTGGTCTGGTGACAGTGAAGAGGACGGGTTACTCTGATTGTATTCGTCTGAAAGAAGAATGTCATATACACCTAGGATGGCTTGAGGGTGAGTAAATTATGGGATCATTTTTGGGGGAACTATCCCTTTAATGCATGTGAAAAAAATATGATTTTTTTTTAAGTTTGATATGTTCCTAATGATGTTGGGTATTTAGAAAATGAATTATATGTAGTAAAAAAAAAAAGCAAAAATCCAAGTTGAAATGTTACTGAATCCCAGGAATGACCCAGTAGCAGAAAAAAAGGAAAAGAGGTAAGAACTGTGGAGAAGCCAGAGGGGTGTCCAGGGTGGCACCGGACATCCCTGACGTCTAATGCTGAGTTCAGACTACACAATATTTTTGTCTGTTACGACACTCACTGTGTCAGATTATGTGTTTTTGACTCCTAAATTCTTATGTCTTGTATGTCAGACTACATGTTTCATCCTGACCAATCATCGCTTGCCGCCTTTAATGAAGTGCCTGATGTTATAGAGAAGGCGGAGTTAGCAACTGACTTGGAAATGATAACATAAACAAACCGAAGTGGTATATTAGCCAGTACTCACAGGTTTGCTGAAGCACCTCCACTATCATTCACCAGCATTTATCTTTTTTCACTCAGTCGTGGTAGTCCCTTGAGGAAACATCATAAATGTAGTAGTATTGTTGCCATAGCTACACAAACCTTTCCTCCATTGCATAATTCCACTTAATAGCGACAATAACATCGGCTGCATCCAAAATCGCACACTTCCCTACTATATAGTATGCGGAAAACAGTATGTGACAAAAGATTTATGTCTCAGTAGGCAAAAAGTACCCGGATGACCTACTGCTTCCGGCGAGATTCTGAAGTGTGAAGAGGATTTATGAATGACAGTGAAGTGATGCAACTGACGCTGGTAAGATCACATGACAAGGACAACATGATGAATGTACTAAGTCCGGATTACATTCATACTACACACACTCATATCAAGTAATTATTTAAAATAAGTACCTACTAAAAAGAATATGCGATTTCGGACGCAGCCAATGTGTGTGTTCATGTGTTTTGTAGGAGGTGTGGCTTTGGGGATGCTCTGGTGCTTTCAAAGCTAGCTTGCTATAGAGTGATGCAAGTATGATGTCACTTTGTAGGCCAACCAGCAGTTCTCATCGCACTGGTTCCCTCAAGAAAACCCAATAGGATTTTCCCATTTGGATTATCACAATAAACAAGCTCTGTGATCAACAAGTTTATGATATTTGCACGTTTTGACACAACTTTTATGAATTTTGAAGCCTAAATGCAGTCGCAAGAAGTAAAAAGCTAAAGGTAGGCTATAAACGGACTACACCAGGGTCGCTCGACTTCAACGTCACCATCACTGAGCTTCCGACAACTCTTTCAGTTTTTATCTCAAAACATTTTCCCAGAACTTTTCAGTTAAACTAGTTTATAAGAGCACAAATTTAAGCATAATGAGGCTGTAAAAGCAGACTGAGTTTACCTGTTTGGCGTGATGACGTTTATTCTCCTCGACAGCCTCTGTAGTCCATTTAGCCACTTATTAGCAATCGCCTTTTCAAGACACAACAGCTTCAAAAAAGCTATTTTGAGCTTGTGTTTATCACAGACCTTATTTCAGCCATTTAACCAAAATCCCATTTAAAAAAACCCATTGACTTCGGGACGAGGGAACCGGAAGTGCTAAAATGCGCGTTTTGGCCTACGAAGTGATGTCATACCTGCACCACTCTATTGCTAGCCTCTCTGAAAATTGCACTCCGTAGCTTTAAATAGTTATAAATCACTGCTGGGACAGTGGGACAAAAACAAACAACAGGAGCTGTGAACATATTTTTCCCTACAGATCGTAAAGATTGTGAGTAGAGAAATATGTTTGGATTCATAATGTAACACATGCAAAACAAACAGCATAAAAACATAATTGATTTAATGATCATCATATTTTCATGTCATTAACTATTAAACCTCTGAAGGGCTGAAATTAATTTACTGCTATTTTACACCACATTGGTTCTCAAAAAAATGTCATGTTATTATTCACAATATTTCTTTATGAATGCCTATTTTGTTAAAGGGGTAGTTCAGCCAAAAATAGGCACAAATTCAGAGTATGGGACACTACTTGGCTACACGTCACTTTCACTTTCACTTTCTTGTGTATTATACACTGTTGCCATCTACAGGTCATAATAGGCATAACGCCTGATCACCACTGAAATACAAATATAATGAAAATACCCTAAATATCTTGCTAAATATAAATAAAAATACATTTATTGATTTGATTTGACTCTACACCTGTGTCCTTCACTGGCAGTCACACTAACAATCCGTCTGCTATAGCAAATTAAAGGGGATCAAATGCAAAATAAAGTGTATCAATGACCAATGGTAAATTCTTTTCATAAGCATATTTACAAAACATAACTCGATGAGTGAGCAAATTAATTAAGTAAACAAAATGATTTTAAACCATTATGCCACTCTCATTAATGGGATGTGCACCTTGTGCGTTTTAACCTTTATAACAGCTAAAGCGCCACCTATGGCCATACCTTTGTAAAAGTTTGCATTATTTTTTAGAATCATGTGTTGCATGTGGTCTTATCATGGTTGAGCAAAAAACCTATAGGAGTTGTTTGTGAGGTAGATTTTTGAAATAATCTCTGATATTTTACATTTGATTCGATTGACAGCGGTGGTCCTAGAAGCAAAGCTGTTCAGAATGAGGAGTTCTACCACATGTTATGAATATCATGCATGTGTGGAAAATCAAGTATGTCACGTCGCTGAAATATACGAAGGCGCCCCCCCAGTGGCCTATTTCTTTCAAGTTTCTCACAGGCCTCTTGGGCCGTGAGTCAAATGGGCCCAGTGAGTTTCATTGTGATCGGCCTCCTTTAAACTTGTCTGAGAGGTGCTCAAACGTCTAATGGCGGGTGTTCGCAAAATCCAAAATATCTGAAAAATTGGCCAAGGTGGCATTCGAGTCCGATACATGTTGTACCGAAACATTCGTCTTGAACCAAGGATTCCAACGATATAAGACACTTGAGTCTGTGATTAACGGGAGTTATGGGCGACTTCATGCTTTTGATCAGTGTTGCACCACCATCAGGCCGATTGGGGAAAGACTTGGTGACATTGTAGATGAGGAGGGTACTACCATCCCTCAAAGTTTCAAGTCTCTAGGACTTACGTTTTGGTCTGTCCAATCAATTTTAGGCCAGAATGCTGATCTTTGAAAATCCTAGAAATAGCGCTACTCACTTGAACCTCTAATAAAAACAACAGTAGTACTTCCCTGTCTCACCCTGAGTAACAGGAGAGAAAGATAGTTTACAAAGGAAATGGCACCCACCTCCCTACAGGTTTCCAAACAATTCAAGGAGGAGGGGGTGCAGAACCATTCCTATACTTTCAGTTCAACAAAAACTTAAGGTCAACTGATTAGCTTCAAAGGGGAAAAGCAACAGTTGGCAAACTGTCTGTGGCAGGAGAAAATGAGCCCAAATGTGGAGGAAATCCTCCAAGTCTCTGCTTACGGTGCTTCTTTGGCTGCTTTTATTGCTGAGCTTGTTCTTGCAGGAGCCAATGGATGGAGAAGTTGATGACCAGCAAATGCAGGTGTATGCGATCAACATCTGCCAGAGCAGCAGAACATTAGAGAGGGAGATATCACAACCACAGACAGAAAAACAAACACTGCCGCCCACCGATCATCACATAACAGGACGTAACAACTACAATAGTGCGTCAGTTTTAAAATGATTTATTACTCCATGATCAGCTTAGTTATTTCTGATAACACAAACACACATATTTTAGAGACACTCAAATTCCAGCTGTTATGAATGAATCATATGTTTTTAATAATATTTGTCACATAAACATACAAAGAGTTTTCAAGTTCATTTCCAAGAAAACTGTATTTATGTTGGTGGTTTTACTTCAAGGCAAGTCCAAAAACTCTGTTTAAAAAAACCTTTAGTGTTAGGAAAACTACAACATTCATCTCCACTTCTGATTGGTTTATCATCAAATCTGTGGTAAAGGAGTTTAGCATATATTAGGTTTGGCATTTAAATGACTTTTCTTAAAACATTTATCTGACATAAATAAAATAATCCTCTATTGTGGCAAGCATTTTCATGTTAATGAGTATCAGACAAAAAGACAAATCCAAAAATAGGTACAAGGACAAGAGTGCTGCCAAAAGAAAGAACCAAGAAAACCTGCAAGTCTAAAGCTGAAGGCTAGACTGGACAGAGTATTTAAGTGAAGACAATCATCTCCATCAAAAAGTGATAATATTCTAACAAACGTGATATATTTCATTATAAAATCACACTTAACAATCACAGCTGAAAACAATTGAACTGAAAGAGACACATGCCAACAAATAAAATGAACGAATCAGCACTTCATAAAATGTCACAGATGTTTGTTCACAGCTTCAGTGACTTATTGTTGCATATTTCACCAGGAGATAAATATACACTCACCTAAAGGATTATTAGGAACACCTGTTCAATTTCTCATTAATGCAATTATCTAATCAACCAATCACATGGCAGTTGCTTCAATGCATTTAGGGGTGTGGTCCTGGTCAAGACAATCTCCTGAACTCCAAACTAAATGTCAGAATGGGAAAGAAAGGTGATTTAAGCAATTTTGAGCGTGGCATGGTTGTTGGTGCCAGATGGGCCGGTCTGAGTATTTCACAATCTGCTCAGTTACTGGGATTTTCACACTCAGCCATGTAGAGTTTACAAAGAATGGTGTGAAAAGGGAAAAACATCCAGTATGCGGCAGTCCTGTGGGCGAAAATGCCTTGTTGATGCTAGAGGTCAGAGGAGAATGGGCCGACTGATTCAAGCTGATAGAAGAGCAACTTTGACTGAAATAACCACTCGTTACAACCGAGGTATGCAGCAAAGCATTTGTGAAGCCACAATACGCACAACCATGAGGCAGATGGGCTACAACAGCAGAAGACCCCACCGGGTACCACTCATCTCCACTACAAATAGGAAAAAGAGGCTACAATTTGCACGAGCTCACCAAAATTGGACAGTTGAAGACTGGAAAAATGTTGCCTGGTCTGATGAGTCTCGATTTCTGTTGAGACATTCAGATGGTAGAGTCAGAATTTGACGTAAACAGAATGAGAACATGGATCCATCATGCCTTGTTACCACTGTGCAGGCTGGTGGTGGTGGTGTAATGGTGTGGGTGATGTTTTCTTGGCACACTTTAGGCCCCTTAGTGCCAATTGGGCATCGTTTAAATGCCATGGCCTACCTGAGCATTGTTTCTGACCATGTCCATCCCTTTATGACCACCATGTACCCATCCTCTGATGGCTACTTCCAGCAGGATAATGCACCATGTCACAAAGCTCGAATCATTTCAAATTGGTTTCTTGAACATGACAATGAGTTCACTGTACTAAAATGGCCTCCACAGTCACCAGATCTCAACCCAATAGAGCATCTTTGGGATGTGGTGGAACGGGAGCTTCGTGCCCTGGATGTGCATCCCACAAATCTCCATCAACTGCAAGATGCTATCCTATCAATATGGGCCAACATTTCTAAAGAATGCTTTCAGCACCTTGTTGAATCAATGCCACATAGAATTAAGGCAGTTCTGAAGGCGAAAGGGGGTCAAACACAGTATTAGTATGGTGTTCCTAATAATCCTTTAGGTGAGTGTATATATCTACCAAATGTATGAAGACTCACTATAATTTAACTGCATTGTTTTATCAAGTATACACACTCTTGTTTGTTATTATTGCTGTAACATTCCTCCATCAAGTATTTCTCAGTTTAACAGCAGAGTAACAACGTTTAACACGGCCTGTATCATGTATGTGTCCAGTTACAGGCACTGAACAGAATAAATACACTCAGCAAAGTGTTTCCCCAACTTAACATTAAATCACTACATTTTCAAGCTTATTAAAGCTGGTTTTGTTTCCAGTGTAGCTGGAGGGTGTTTTCTGACGAAGGCGAAAGACTGTGTTAGTGGTTACACTATAAACATTAGCAACATACGGTATTGATGGCAGTCTTCTCCAGTAACAGCAACAACGCCAGTGAAACACCGACAGTATCAGTAGAGCAGACGCTCCTTGTGTGTGTGTAAAATAATTCTCATCTGGTTTAGGTAATTGTGGAAACAGTCAGTTCTATCAGATATAAGAGGATGTAAACAGACGGACAAAATAACCAGATCAGCATTAGTGCAAATGACAAGAAACTGATGATGTTTCTGTCCGGATCACAGCTTTAACAAACCTCTACATACTGAGAAACATCACTGATCTACTGCTGGTGACGTGTTGCTCTGTTTCTTACTTACGCTTGCTCTCTGATGTTTATTTGGGAGTTATTAGTGTTTTAGTTTGTTTTGACACTGTCTCACCGGTGAGTATCTGCTTCTGTAGTGTAAAAAAAAAAAGTAAAAGGCAAAAAAGATAACATTTCACATTATACTTATATAATAATATTTAAATATATCCATACCATTGTTCTTTTAAAGTTTTTTTTTTTTTGTACAGTAAATCTCATATAATCGTGTTAAGTCAGTTGTATGTAATTCTTACATTCTGTGCTGCTGGTGGTGTATAGATCCTGCGGCGACGGTAGTAAATCACACCAGCAGTTACAGCAGCAGCAGCAGCAAACACCAGCAGAACACCAACACCAACACAAACACAAACACCAACACCAACACATATTCCTGCTACAGCACCTGCAGACAGACCTGAACCTGGAACAGATAAAGACAGACAGTCATTATTACTAGAGAGTAGGGGTGGGAATCACAGGGTCCGATACACGATACGTGGCTCACGATACAATATATTGCTAAACAATCCTATAATGATACATCATGATATCTGTCTAACTATAGAAACAAACTGCCTGTGAAAAGGTTACGTGCAGGTTTTCCAGACTTTGGACGTGGCTGGGGCATCTATTATTTTACTCACACTGCTGTCCGCCATCCTGTTAAAACACTCTTTTTCTTAGGCTAGCTAACTTATGTTCATGTTTCCTTCACTTGTGTGTTGAGCGCCACCTCGAGGAGCCATGAAGTAGCAATGCTGGGAGCAGGGAAATCTATTTAGAGCGCCTTATTTTATTAATTAAAATACTGATATTTGCTGCCAGCGTATTGATTCTCGTATTGCACAGAGCAGGACAACGATATTCCCATATCGATATTTTGTCCCACCCCTACTAGAGAGTGGATGATAATACATACAATGTTTACTAATATCTCTTGACTGATATTTACACCTTTGTACTTCATTAATTGTATGATATTAATTTAACTGACAAATCTGGAAGTTTTTTTTTTTACAGCAGCTGATAAAAAAGCATCACAGCACTGTGCTAATATTATGCATTTTTATGTTAAAAACATTAATTGCAGTCATTGCTTTTTTAGCAGCCCACAACCAAACACTTGGTTGATTTTAAAATATTGGACTGTTTTTTTTTTTTTTTAAATCATTAAAGGAAAATGCATTTTATAACTGAATTATATACTCACCAGTGACAGTAAGGTTGAACCTCTTCACTGTGGTGATGCTGAAGCTGCTGTTGCTGATGATGATCTGTAGTTGATATTCTCCAGAGTCTGTGGTTCTGGTGTTCATGATGGTCAGAGATCCAGTCTGATGATCCAGCTTCAGTCTGTCTCTGAATTTCTCTTCACACTGATCATCTGTACAGATCTGACTCTGATCTCCAGTGATTTCAGCGATGAGAGTCTCATTAAAATACCACGTCATTGAATAATTTGGGTTTTTCATTACACCAGGATCTAAAGTGACAGATTCTCCCTCCTTCACTGACATTCTCTTCACTTCATCTCGTTCAGCAGCAGAAACACCTGAAACACAAACCAACAGATGATAGAGGACAAACAAAACTACACAACATGAAAGAACTGATGCGATTACATAAGCTCAGAAAAGTCTCTCAATCGGAAAAGAAACAGTTTGGTATGTGCCTATCAGTGTTGGGTAAGTTACTTAAAAAAAGTAATGAATTACTAGTTACTCATTATTTTGATGGTCCACTTTGAACATTCTGTTGACTATAAGTAACTTTGCAACTACATGTCATACTCTCTACATTTTGCATCTACATGTACTAACATCTCATTAGAGTATTAGTAGACTGGTAGGGTTAGGGTTAGAATAAGTTTACATGTATTTACAAAGTTACTTATAGTCAGTAGAATGTCTGTTGGAGGACCATCACAATAAAGTGCTAGCAGATATTAAACAGACAGTCTACTAATACTCTATGAGAGTGAGAGTTAGTAGACATGTAGTTGCAGAGTTGCAGAATGTTCAAAGGGAACCATCAAAATAAAGTGTTACCCTAATTACATCTTCAAATGTGGAATACTGTACAAATTACTCTCTCCAAAATGTATTTAATTACTTATTACTGGGATATAATCCTATATCAACCTCACTATTCAAGGATAGACATGAAACGGCTCTTTTAATTTATTCAAATAAAAAATATAAAACTACATCAATTATTCTTATTAACTGACCAAAGTATTACAAATGTAAGAAGGATACATAAAAACATGCATTTTAAAGGTCATGTCTAATGCTATTTCATGCATTCTGACTTATTTACACTGTTAAAGAGTTGGATTATCATGCTAAACATGGGCAAAGTTTAAAAAAATGAGTTTGACATATGAGAGTATTTCTGTGCCAAATACACTTATTCAGGATTCAAACAAGTTTCGGAAAGTTTTTTCGAGTATGGCCCTGTATGACGTCATAAAGGGTGGAACTCCTTGTATGGGCACTTCTCCCGGATGAGCGCGTGCACACATCAACCAGAGTCCACCGTCGGCAGCGCTGTCATTTAGTTTTTAGACCACAAAATCAACAATGTCATTAAAGAAGTGTGTTTCTGGTTGTGAGGGAAAGATGACCTTGTTCAGCTTCCCAAATAACCCAGCGTTAAGGAAACAGTGGATGCCGTTTGTTTTTCCAGAGCAGCAACGGAGTTCTGCAAGTGTGTTTGTTTGTTCCCGGTCACGAGTGGAAACCGCAGGCGGTGAGTGAAACTGCATCAAATGTCTGTGTTTTTTTTGGCAGTAAGTGCATATAATGTAAAAAACATTAACGTATAGTGAATCGAAAGTTATCCAGGGAGTGTGTGTGTGTGTGTGTCGAGATTTTTTAGCTCCGCCCACTGCACGCCTACACAAGTGCGGCTGTTTTTGGAAAGAATCGGTACAGTTTATCTGTCTTTTATAAATCTGATAAAACTGAAGACTCTTCAGAGATATGAAGGATGCAACACTACTCTATAGATACTCAAGATTAACATGAGACTGGCAGCAACTGTGTGTGTTATGTACCCTTTAAATTTATATATTTTTTAATGTTATTTCCACTATTGTACTATATATAATTGTTCTACAGTCTATACACAGTATTTAGTTCAATTACATCAGAAGTAACTGTAATTAAATTACAGAAAAAAATAAGAGTAATCCCTTACTTTACCTTTTCAAGGGAGAGGTCATTAAATTTACAGTAACTAATTTCTTAGTAACTAGTTACACTCAAGACCCCTGCCTATAAACACACATTAACAAAAAAAACTGCATTTAAACATTTATAAATTACTCACCATGGACAAAAACACTGAAGGTATTTCCACTGTTGTTGCTGCTGAAGATCTGTAGTTTATATTCTCCAGAGTCTGTGGTGTTGATGTTTGTGATAGTCAGAGATCCAGTCTGATGATCCAGCTTCAGTCTGTCTCTGAATCTCTCAGTATCATTATTACACTGAACATCTGTGCAGATCTTACTCTGATCTCCAGTGATTTGAGCGATGAGAGTGTCATTAAAATACCATCTAATATCTTCTTGTTGGTTTGTTTGAACACCAGAGTTTAGAGTGACTGAATCTCCCTCCATCACAAACACTGACTCAACACCAGCCACACCTGGAGAAGAAATAGTTAACATAAGAAAAACAAAACTATGCAATAGGGCTGTGAATTGTTTTTCTTCTGATCATAAAGATTGTGAGTAAAGAAATCTGCCAGGATTCATAATGTAACACATGCAAACAAGCAGCAGAAGAACATCATTGATTTATATTTTTAACCCCTTCTCTGTACATATACATTTGCATATTCATATAATTAAACATTTTCATAGACTCATAATGAATAGTATAAACATATTTCAGAAAATTATGCTTTAATACAGTGCCTTTTCTACAACATATTTTTTGTCTTCTACATAAATAAGATGTTTAGGCTACATTACAGTTTATTCATTTGGCAGAAGCTCACTCACATTACATTCAAGCTACATTTGATCAGTCTATGCACTGATGTGAAAGAACTTTACATCAATCTTTCAACCTTACTAACAGTATGACACCATGTTACGTTTTTATACCTGGACTGTGGATTACTTTCTGTCACCCTATATATCCTCCTACCATCACTCCTACGTTGACAAAATAGATTTGAACAAATCTTAAGTCTTACCGTGGTCGACTGAAAACAAGATCACCAAGAGCAAATTAAAGAGAAGTTTCATTTTCACCAGTTTCCCCCTCAAAAAATGAATGACGATTCTGATTCACAAGAGCTTTGTTCCTCTGTTCGAACTAGCTCAAGTGAACGTTCCTATGGAAGAAGCGTGGAACGATGACGTGAACGTTCCTTTAATATGCATATTCAAAAATGCTTTTCGCCGCGTCCCGTTTGTAAAACAAGCATAATGTCATCATATTAGTGTATTACATGGATTATTCCTAACCCCTGTCTGGTTTTTATAATTTTAAAGAATTTGAAGACTAATGTTGAGTAAAACGTTTTAAATGAGTTTATTATTTTAGATGTTTTAATAATAAAACAAGGTAAACACAACAAAAAAGGCTATCATGTAACTGACATGAGTAATGCAAGAGCAGTCTTGTGGAAAAAAGCTAAATCACGTTAAACTGAGTCTAGCCTAAAGACCTTTAAACCAGTTGTTCAGGAAGGTAGAGGTCAGCTGAAGAAGAAAAACCATGGGCAGAGCCCAGAGGATCTTCTTTTGTCCCATAAACACCTGCTGGTAGATGTTGTAACTACACACTCTGACTGCAATAAGCATCTTTCTTTATTGATGTCATGGCAATAGAAAATTATGCAAGATTGCTTCCACCACAGAATAATAATAATAAAGTGTTTACAATTTTTGACTTTTCCCCCCTCAGAATTGCAAGATATAAACTTGCTATTTCAAGAAAATGTCACTTTTTTTACCCTCATAATGGAACTTGATAAATGCGAGTTTATCTTACAGTTTTTCACTTTTATTCATGTATTGTTTTTTATTCCATGACGGAAACAAGATTCCATAAATATCACTCCACACACTAACTAAATAAAATTAAAAAAATATTTTTTAAAAATGTGAAGGTCCCAGTACATGACAGAAAGAGGTTGTTGTTGATCCTGTTACTGAAAGAAAAAAAGCAAAACAGCATGTATCCCATGATAACGCTCCAATGAGAAGCATATACTTAAACCTTGAACTCATTTCCATCTTCATACAAATCACCTGGATCAGGGCAACATAACAAACAAAAAGGCCACATGGCAAATTAAATTAACCCATAAGTAGATATTTATTAATTAAGGTAATACCTAAATGAATCAAGCACACAAAATCAAACAAAAGAATAACTAATGAATACACACAAAATGGGGTTGGAGAAGCCTCAAGCAACAACCTTTTATCAACTGATTCATCACAGATAACTCAGAATCTGCTGCTTGACTCCACCCTGCAAACACAAAGAAAGAACACACCATACAAGACAAGCACCACCTGGGGACAGGGAAATGCAAATGAGAGAGGCAGAAGCCAGTTCATGACCAGTCGAGAGCAAGTTGACTGCATCTGCAACCATAGTTATACATAAGAATGAATATCTGTTTATCATTAACGCAATACATAAAGACAAAGCTAATGTGAAAATAAAAAGTTGCCAGAGTTTAAAAACCTGTAATGTTGAGTTCATACATGCATAAAAACACAAACCAGCACATACTCACCTGTGAAAGGTTTTACCATTTCTTTGGGATTTTACTTTTTTTTTTGGCAATGCATCTGGGAAAACTCACTGGATCTCATCTGAAATCTTGACCACTTCTACATATACATTTATGGCAACTGCATATTTAAAGGGTTAGTTCACCCAAAAATGAAAATTCTGTCATTAATTACTCACCCTCATGTCGTTCGACACCCGTAAGACCTTTGTTCATCTTCGGAACACAAATGAAGATATTTTTGTTGAAATCTGATGGTTTAGAATTGGCAGCAATGACATTTCCTCTCTCAAGACCCATAAAAGATACTAAACTACTCGTTAAAAAGTCCTTCTTACTACGGTGGTTCTACAATAATTTTATGAAGCGACGAGAATAGTTTTTGTGCGCAAAAAAACAACAACAGAATAACGACTTATATAGTGATGGCCGATTTCAAAACACTGCTTCCTGAAGCTTCGGAGCGTTATGAATCAGCGTATCGAATCAGAGGTTCGGAGCGCCAAAGTCACGTGATTTCAGCAGTTTGGCACGCGATCTGAATCATGAATCGATACACTGATTCATAACGCTCCGAAGCTTCAGGAAGCAAACGTCTTTAGTACCTTTTATGGGTCTTGAGAGAGGAAATGTCATTGCTGCCAATGGAGGCCTTTCTGAGCCATCGGATTTCAACAAAAATATTTTCATTTGTGTTCCGAAGATGAACAAAGGTCTTACGGGTGTCGAACGACATGAGGGTAAGTAATTAATGACAGAATTTTCATTTTTGGGTGAACTAACCCTTTAAGTTAACTAAAATGACAGCCCGTCCAGAAAATGATTGTAGCACAGTTTAAGTCAGGGAAGGAGGAGGCGGGATGTAAAGCGGCAGTCATCCGTGAAGGACAACTCACACCACAGGCCTTGTTCCGTTCCTCCAGCTCTCAGCCCCGCCCAGTCCGGTTTAGGGATGCGCCGATCCGATACTCAGTATTGATATCGGCTCCAATACGCCATTATTTGCCGGATCGGGTACCGGTCAGACAGGACCGATCCAAATCCGATACTGTGCATATATTATTCTGTGTTATTGTTAAGCCCCAGTGCCCCACAAAAGGCACAAAAACATAAAGCATCATCAACGCTTCGTGCACTATGTTAAGTGTTCTGAAGTTATTCAATAGTTTAATGTGAGGTGCAGATAAGTTCACTTGAACTCTTCCCTCCGCTGTGGCTGTCAGTTATTCTCCATTCAGCTTTCAAACTGCGTGTCGCGTTCAGTTATGACAGTCAACACGATGAAACTCTCTCCAAGATGTTTCAATGTTCCTGTGATTATGCTTGATCTGTAGATAACGGTCTATAGTTTCGCATAAAATTACTTTATCATGGTTTATTGCGGTTTCTAAATCGTGTTACTTTCTACCGGGTGTCTGTTAGATCACAACAGTGGACTAGAGATTGTATTGTTCTTCACACACGGTAACTGAAATCTTAAACTGTTAAAAGAAAAGGCTCAATAAAATATTGCATAGATAGATAAACTACGCATCGATTATCTTGCCTTTGTGTTTTGAACTTTTCAATGCAGACAGGATGTGCATAAGTGCTTTGTGCCGCTTTGTATTTTCGTATTATAATACTTTTGCGCAATGAAAGATTATTAACCTTTCTTGGTCTGCTCTATCTATAATATGTTGCAGCCTCATTAAAAACGTCTCGGTTATATATGTAACCCTCGTTCCCTGAAGGAGGGAATGGAGACGTCCGACATATGTCGAAAGTGACCGACTGAAAGGGAACCTGCGCTATACATTTAAAATAAATGTCTTTTAATTTTTTAGTATATAGGCCCTATTTCTATAAATATATTTACTTGTTTCACGAATGTATTTTACAACAATGTGTAACATTTTACCAGATTTAGTGCTACACATTCACTTTTATTTGTTCCCCACTAAATGTTTAGGATTTTATACGGAGCACCACACGACGTGCAAGAAAAAAAAAGTAAATTGTGCGCACAATTTACTACTTAGTTCCCTCGACTTGCTAAACCGCCTACACGATTTACTAATTTGTTCCCTTGATTTATAAATCGTGCGCACGATTTAGCCTACTATTTTTTCCTGCATGTCATATGCGGTGGCTCCGTAGATTGTATACAATTATTGTGCACTCATGATTTTTCTCATGATTATCCACTAATCTAGTTTATCCACCATCTAGTTTATAGTAGTTTTTGTCAGATTGTGATTATATACTTTTTTCAGTTGTTGTTTTTCTTTATAATGAAGTTGTCTGTATTTAGTAGATTGTGTTTAACACAAAAAAAGAGTAGTTATCAGTTCAACACACTGAGGTATAGAAATTCTACATTGAATTTTTAAACAAAACTGTGCTGGTATCGGATCGGTTCTGAAAAAATGGTATCGGTGCATCCCTAGTCCGGTTCCCAGATTGCACTGCCATTACGTCCTCCACCAGCTGGGTGAACTCCTCCGCGGTGGCGCTGGACACCCCTCAGTGGACGGCCTTCTGACTCCTCCACCCCCTGGTGGATGGCAACGGCTCCTCCTGCTATGAACACCTGGCAGCGAGTCCCCTGTTCCTCCCCTATCATGGAGGACAGCAGCAGTTTCCAGCCTCTAGTCGACCAGTCGCTGGCCTATAGAGGGCGCAACAGGATAAGTCCATTTTTACCATTTCCAAACAGATAAATGACAGACAAATAGATCTCCACAAGACATGTTTGATTATACCATCTGGATGCTCAATATTGATCAGGTGAATTTTAAACAGCTTATTGTAAACGCAAGTTAATCGCACTGTAATGCACACACAGACAGTGGCCCGCATATCACGCGCACACAGAATCATTCAGTAGCACAGAAATGTACTGTCAACACTGTTCTGTGATTTGTCAAAATAGCTTAGAAACTTAAAAGTTCTTGCATATATTTCTTAATAACTAAAACCCACAGCTTCACTATTAGTAGAGAGACGCTGCCAGGTAGAATTCACACGCAATCGCTCTCTCACTAATACATTCATAAAAATGTCATCTTTATTATAACTTTATCTGTAACTTTAACCGTGTGGCCAGCACTGTGTCATATACCATATCTGTGCACAAGGTCTCAGCTCAAGGTTTAGGTTTTGTTCATTAATGACATCATCAAATTTCATCACATAAATGTCGACTTCAAAAAAAGTCGTTCAACCCCTAGCACAAACATAAACAAAACTCAAAATAAATGTCCCAGGCCTGGTCCTCTCTCATCCTTCATTGTTGTCACTCGTCCTTTTATAATTCCGGAACTCCTCCGTGTGACTCAGGACTGGTGTGGTGTGCAGGTGATGCTCATTTGCACTTGCCTCACCTTGACCTAACAGCTCTATCGTTGGTATCTAAGGGCGTGTTCACATTTGGCATGTTTGGTTTAAAATGAACCCTGGTGTAATTGGTCTGTTAGTGCAGTTAATTTCAAGTGTGAACGCTGCCATCTGAATCCTGCTTTGCACCAAACAAGCGGACTGAGACCGCTGAAAAAATGGCTTCCAAGAAGCTTCCAAACGAACTCTGGTGCAGTTCGAATGAAATATAAAAATAACACGGACCAAAGACATGTAAACAACCCAAAAACAGGAAGCTGTGACCCTAAAAAGGACAGAATGCTGACGCATATCACATGTCTTTTGTGGGGTCCGGACCAAACTACAAGTGTGAACAAGCAAAGATAGAAAGATAAGATAAGCTAGGATGTAAAACAGAGAAAGACACTTCACAAAGAAGAAATGACAGCCAGCTGTGTGGAAAGTTGTCTAGAGTCTAGACCAAGCATTTGTGTACATGTTATTTATTTCTTGACTGGATTCTGTACTTTTTGACTGTAACAGGTTAAATTTGACTGCATTTAACGGTTTTAAAATGGCATCAAATGTGAGGTTCATAGTAGCAGAACAGGAACAAACCCTTCACCTACATTCTAAACACACATGCAGTGAAAGCCACCTCTCACCTTCAAGCTGTCTGCCTAGATCATACCACATCTCTGAAAAAAACTGACCATAGCCGGTTTCAGTTTGACTCAATGAGCAGCTAGTTTCACATATATGTGAGATAGCGAATGGTATTAAAAATGATTGTATATGGTAAAAAAATATATAAAATTTAAAATCAAAAAGCTCTACTTCAGCATAAAATTTAGGAGGATGTCCCCAATATTCCACTCTCCTAATTTTACATATTTAACACACTAAAGGCCCTTTTCACACTGAGAGTAACAAAACTAATCTTTAACCCCAGCCACTACACAACATACAACAGTAAAATGATACAATTTGATACTACACCAGAAACACAAACTATTGCGAGAATTCTTTTGATCAAATATATCATAAAATAAGCAGGACTGGGTCGAACGGAAAGGCCAAGAAGCACAGGAAGCTGCCAATAGAAATTACACACAAACTTTCTGGGTCATCTGGGTGCTCAGCAGATCCGCTGAGAGCAGAGTACCGATAAGAGAAAGATGGACGCCCACTGCTGACAGCCGAAGCACAAGAGAAGCGCTGGGTGGAACACTTCGAAGTACTCCTGAACCAGCCTGCACTGGTGTCAGAGTTTGCCGATGAGTTATCATTGACCGACAGACCGATGTCTACCACAGAGACTCGAGCGGCGATTACGGCCCTCCGAAGAGGCCACGCACCTGGCATTGACGAGATATCGGTGGAAATGCTCAAGCAGGGTGGCCAAGCTCTAATTGACGAGCTGACCACCTTGATGAACCCAAGTTGAAATATGTCGACGGTCCCAGCGGACAGAAGCAAGGCCGGCCGAGGCAAATCTGCCGCTACTCATTTATTGATTATTTACGTGCTGCCAGCTTATCATGGGATGAAGTGGAAGCCACAGCAGAGCTCATTGGAGATCACTTGCTGCTCTATGCACCAGTCGGCGCAGGAGGAACTAAGTGCTAAGTAAGTACATCATAAAATATAATTAGAGCTACAAATAGCATCAAGCTACTATTCAATATATACAATTTATGAGATTGCACTTTTTTCTCAAAATTAGTTTTTAGGGGGCTCGAGCCCATGCCCCTTTATTTGGTGCCCCCCGGAACGCAATTTTAATCCAGGGGGAAGGAAAGCGTTTTCAACCAAAGGGGTAGAGCGCACATTCGCCCCTGCCCCAGCGTAGGTCTGTGCACGCCACTGCATATATCATTCATGACGAGCATGTGCATTAAACCCACAAGCAGGGTTACATGCTGTGTGGGAGGATTCACACACACCATGTTAACAGCTCAAGTATTGTCAGCAGATAGTCTTATTAGATCAGACACTGAACAATTGAAGATGTTTCACATGTTTGTTCGGTTCTGTTTGTGCTGGTGGAGTCTGATTGGTAAGTTATAAATACAAATTCTCTCTAAAAAATATTTTAAAAACACTTCAGAAGTAACCATGAATTCATTAGTTAAAAAGTGCAGGAACCCTGTTTCATCTACTGATTTAAATGTCCTATACAAAAATATCAACGCGTTGACAATATCCAGAATAAATCAACTTTTCATGTTGTACGTTCATGTTCGTGGTTCTGGAGGTTTTCAGTTCACATTTAGTTACAAACTATAGCTAATTTTAGGCTTTGTAAACCATCAAAGCATTAATCTGTGTAAAATCTGTGTGTTCATCAGGTGTGTTTGGTGAGTCGTTGTCAGTGCTGGAGGGAGATTCTGTCACTCTAAACTCTGATGTTACTGAAATACAGGAAGATGAATACATACTGTGGAAATTTGGAGCCGAAAAGTCTCTAATAGCTAAAATGAAAAAAAAGAAGCAAACCTTCTCCACATATGACATTCTTGATAGGAGATTCAGAGACAGACTGAAGCTGGACGATCAAACTGGATCTCTGACCATCACAAACATCACAACTGAACATGCTGGAGTTTATGAAGTACTGATAAGTGGACTGAAACTGACAGCAAAAGCATTCAGTGTTTCTGTCTATGGTGAGTATAGAGATCATTTGTGAAGCTTATAAGCTTTATATAGGCATAATAATTTATATAATTTTAATAATTTAAGTTGTGTTTTTATGCCTTTATTGGATAGGACAGTATAGATTTTGACAGGAGAGAGTGGGGCGGAGAGAGAGGGAAACAGGATTGGCAAAGGACCTCGAGCTGGGAATCAAATAAAAGCTGTTTTCAAATGTATCCGGATTCATGTAGACATAGCCCTAAACACTCACTCTACAGACTGAACCGAAAATAAGATCACTGACTAAATGTATCAATATTCTCATGTTTTCCAGCTCATCTGCCTGTTCCTGTCATTAGCAGTAACTCTTCACAATATTCACCATCAGTGTCCAATTGTTCACTGGTGTGTTCAGTGTTGAATGTGGGTCATGTGACTCTCTCCTGGTACAAAGGAAACAGTTTATTGTCCAGCATCAGTGCGTCTGATCTCAGCATCAGTCTCTCTCTACCTCTGGAGGTGGAATATCAGGATAAAAACACCTACAGCTGTGTGCTGAACAATCCCATCAGCCACCAGACTCAACATCTGGACATCACTCAACTCTGCCACACACCTTCAGGTGCGGCAGTGCTGATATACTACATGTTTATTTACTGAGCTGCTCCCTGTTTTTTTTGTAGATCAGACTGACACATTCACTTACATTAATGTCTCTCTTTGATTCTCCTTCAGTTCCTCCAGACTCAGTCTCTCTGATACTGCTGATCTCTGCTCCTGCTGCATCTCTGTTGATTTTAGCTTTAATCGCCTTCTTCATCTGTAAAAACTGTAGAAAAACAGGTCAGGAGAGCAAGCCGATTATGTTGAAATATTGATCTTTTTTAATGCAATTTTTTTTAAAACACTGTAGTTTTAACATGTCTGTATTATTGTTAATGCAGGCGAGGCCCAGGAGAAAGACAGAACGGATTCAGCTTTCTGTAAACATAAAAAACATAAAATGGTAAGACAATTTATGACTCTGCTGCAAAGTTGCAGTCAGTTAGTGTGATTGAAGAGTTCTGATTGAAGTGTGGTGTGTAATCATATAGTTAGTGAAAACATTTAATTTAATATAACATATAACATTTCATATTTGACAACTGTTTTACAATGGATATATAAACTATATTGTATTGATATTGAATAATATATTTGTGGTGAGCAGTGAGGCGAGGGACCGTGAGAGCGGGCCGGTGACGAGCGATAATGAGCTCCAGCTGCGCGCCACACCGGTCTCGTCTCACTGCTCGCCACAATATTATATTGACATAGTAGACATAGAGTACAAACAAGACTGAATGTGTGCATATTTTAAATAAAATATTATTTGCAAAAAGTTTAAATGGTATATATTCACAACAATATAGACTATAATTAGACCTAGAACTTTTACCATTCTTACTTAATCTTTATTCCATTAAATCCCTTGTAATCCTTTAATTATTTAATTGATTTAACCTGCGCCCCTATTTTTGAGAATTTTCTGAAAACGACATACCCAAATAAAAACATCTGCAGCTCTTAAACCCTTTGGTCGATATTCATAAATCTGGTCTTATTTTAAACTAGACACTTGAAATTGTGTTACCCAAGAGTCATAATAACTCAAAGTAGTATAGGAACAGAGTAAAACAAGGTAAAATATACATGCAAGTGACTAAAAAAAAAATTTATTCACTTAGGGAAAAAAATTATGAGACTTTAATGTTAAGGGCCTGAAAATATGTCTGATCATGTTTTGATTCAAATTTGAGGATGATTATCTCAAAAATGTAGCTTCTGTAAGCTTTTATGTCAAGAAAAGTCTAAGCATCCTTTTTAAAAAGGCCATTTATTTCAGAACATTTGTAATTGTAAAGAGTAGTTTTTAATTCAAATAAATCTGCAATAAACTGCTAATTATAATGGATATATAGTTACTGAAAAACTAAAGCAACTATTTACAGAATTTACAAAATGTAAAAAACGTATTTCCTTGATAAGAGTCTGTCATAGTCTGCGCGCTCCACTGCGGTGTGTGCGCAAACGTTCAGGCAAGGCACTGGATAGGCATTGACTGCCTTTATCCAACAAAACAGCTCGCGAGCCAGTCATCAGAAAGCCTGTGATTGAAGCAGAGAGACCTGGGAGGGTTTAACTTGAGAGGAAGAGTCCAAAGCACAGGGGAGATCATCAGAATACTGATTAGAATCCATATTTCATTGAAAATGAACATAGTTGATTACTCTAACTCAAACAATGGAGTATTTTTTTGTTTTTCCCCCTATTTTTTCGTTGTTTTGGATTAAAAAGTGGGTTGGATTTTGAGGAGTGGACACTGACATGTATGCTGGTGTTTCTTGGATTTGTCCGATCTGATCTGCAAGATAGGAGATGAAAGATGAGTACTGCGTTTATTATGTTGACGTTTAAATGGCCGGTCCTTTAGTATTTCATTTAACCCTTTCCTCTCTGGTGTATTTATTGCCAAAATAAATTCAGAACATGAATCTTGAGTGTTTTAGCTTTCAAACATGGAAACTTATGTGTAGCAATTTTCAATTTGCAATGCAATATGTAAAAAGGCAATGCATTTCAGTATTTAAATTTTACATTTCCCATGTGTGCAACATTTGGTGCAAATGATAATTCAAATTGAATAACATAATTTACATTTGCTATTTCCTACACTAGTTTTAGCAGATCATTTAAATATATCTTTTAATGCTTTATAAGTTGCAAAATTAAAATGTATTACAGAAATGATTGGATGTGTTTAACATGTTTTTTACCATTCTGATTGTTGTTTCATGCATCAATTATATTAATAAAACGAAGTGTAGTCCATCTGGATGGTGATGGGTGTTATTTATATCAATAATAGGCCTATTATTATATTTAATAATAGTAAAACTAGTGTAGGGAATAGCAAATGTAAATTATATTATATTATTCAATTTGAATTATCATTTTGCACCAAATGTTGTCAATTTAAATACTGAAATGCATTGCCATTTTCCATATTGTATAGCAAATTGCTACACATAAGCTTCCATATTCAAATAATGCATAGTTTACGCCCACTTCCGTTTACTCAATAACGATAAAATGCTATTGATAAATTATTTTTATATTCAATAATTAGTTAATTCAATCGTTAAAAAATACTTGACACTCACCGGAACCCACATTTCACTGTTTCCCGGAATTAAGTTTATCTCCAACTGTACATTTCCGTGTTCGGGGAGAAAGTAATGCCTTAAGACGCTCGTCCTTCTTTAATCGTGCTCTTTTAATTACTCCATAAAAAGTGCACAGGAACAACGTGCTGAGTTGACGTTTGTTATGATTTAACTAGTTTGTGAACGATTGGCAGCAGATTCGTCAATTCTGGAAAAACGTGCGCAATATGTTTCTTAGAATTAAATGTTATTACTACATGATGCTGGTATATTATAGCCTTTTTTTCCGTGCGGCTAAACCGTCCTCGTTGCTTAACCGTCCTATTCTGTCGGTAGCCTACGGTTTTGGTTTCATTTTCCACTGAGTTGCTGAGAACGGCCACTCTTTGGAATGTAATACAGATTCGTCATTTATTTCCTTGCTAACGCAAGTTAACGGCATGAGGTGTATAGCGATCGCGTTATGGCGGATGATTATATATTTCTTTAAATTTTATTATTTACTTGTTTACTTCACTCAAATAACGTACTCGGTTACTTACGTAACCTCGGTTCCCTGAGATAAGGGAACGAGTACTGCGTCTTAAGACGCAATGGGAAATAATCTATTTCTCGAATTACTGAAGCATTTTTGTAAAATCACGCAGTACTACTGCCCAGTCAAAACAGTGTAGAGACATCTCGCACGCTATTGGCTGGCCAGTGGGAACTGCATGAACCAATGGCAGAACAGCGTAACTGAGCGAACCAATGGGCACAATGCCCGCGAAGCAGGGCACAAAGCCCGCCAAAATGGGTGTGGCATCTGCCTTAAAGGTACGCTGTAATGCCCTAAAACGTCAGATTAATCTCCTTCAGCGACGATCTCGGTCCTTGCTGATAAACTCTCGAAGCTACACCACCTTTCGCCGAGAAAAGACGATGCAGCGGAATCGTGATCTAGCCAGCCCGGACATCCTGCAACGAGTCAGCGGCCTGTTTCAGCGCGCTCAATTGCCAGCGGTCCTGTGAGCTGTCGCGCCTTTCTCCTGCGCTCTCCAGTGAAACACTACGGTGTATCCTTGTTTTTACAATGAGCGACTTACGTAATGTCGCGCAATATATGTGTAACATGCAGCACTCACCTGCATGAAGAGGACGGCCACGATGTGTGCGTGATCTGTCTGGGCTAAGCCCACGCAGACGCTGCTCTCTCCGGGTCCGGCTGCTCTCACTGCGAGGGTATGCCCATCTCCTCTCTCCGCTCGCGGATAGCGCTCTTCTCAGAGCGCGAACCCGCCCCTCGCGCTCTCCCGTTCCCTTTCCAGTCCGAACCCCGGCGGAAAAAGCGGCGGAGCCCGAGGGCTGAGTACACCTAGGCTAACGAGCTCACGTCGGCCCAGTGCCCGCGTGCCTCGTCTTCGCCTCAGAGAGACGTTTGCCCAGTGACGTTCTCTCGATCGGACCTGTTCCCTCCGCTCGAAGCCGAGGGCCTGGTCTCATTCGCCGGCAATGATGCGCGCGGGAGCATCCACACGATGACTCCGTGTGTCTCGCCACTTCTGACACTGAGGAATGGTCGGGCTCCATCGACGACCCCGCCCCCTCAACTTCACAGCAATGCAAATTCCCCAGCGGGTAAAATGCTTCAGTAATTCGAGAAATAGATTATTTCCCATTGCGTCTTAAGACGCAGTACGACTGACCGTTCGAAAGGGAACGTGCTTGTCCAGGCAGCTACTGTGAAACTGGTAGCCAGGCAACGTACAAGTGACGTGAGCGGCGACGTCACTACTATTTACCAGCACTGATCAGTCTTGTTCAGCAAGGTTGTAATCGTGCCATACCTTACGAAAATTAATCATAAATTTTCATAAGGGACGTGCCATACCAGACTCCTTACCGTTCTTAAAACCATTCAGCCCGACGGTGGAAAAGCGGCTATTGTGATTTCATTAGCCTACTTGAAATGCCAAAAGTACTAGTATACGCTTAACCAGCAAAACCAAAAAATGCCTATAGCTTTGCTATGAGATTCAAATATAAAATCAATGTGGTGTTGCAGTTTGTAGCCTAGCTAAATAATAACGAGAAATAACAAACGTATATTTGATATTCAAATAAGCTTTTCTGTATTATTATGGTAATATGCCCATATTAATGTGTGCCTCACGCTCGAATCATATTTGATTACACTGCATGAATGCATGAAACTTCAATTGCTTTTTCTCGTCAGCACACTAAATAATATATGTACAACATAACAGTCTTCATAAACCACTCAGTATTTGAATGGATGGCCTAAATAAATAAGCCCTCCACTGAGTTTATGCTGTACTGTTTTAAAAACATATTCAGCATATTTTTTATTTACTATAGATTTAGACATAGCCTACTCTGTTGGCGTACGTTTTTTTGCATACAAGGAAAGTATTAAATTTTGGATGAGCGAAGGTCTCTGTGTAACAGATGTAGGGCAGTAAGAGCTGTGTGTAAACCTCACTCCTCTGATCTCAAGAGGCGTGCTAGTGTAGTCGGTTTGGGCTCGCGTCTCTGTCACTATGGCTCGGCGTTGTGTTGTGTGGTGTGGTGAATAAAGACTGGAGTCGAATTGCTGGTTCAGAGGTTCTTTTATCTGCAAAAAATGGAGTAATTATTTGTTGCATTCAGTGTTGTGCAAGGTTAATCAGCCTTCTGTCACACATTTGAACATAGACAGACATTCACAGGCCAACTTTCACACTAACATACAATACAACGTAACACTGCATTCACTCGGCTAAACTTTCACTTATGCAGGGAAAACAGCTTTAAGAGGACAGATCACATACTTGTGCATACTCATTTTAATGAAACAGATAATTTAATTAGTGATTATTTTCACTTTCACTTTTTGAACAGGAGTGCACACAATGCATACCTCTCTCTGCTCAGACCTCCCGCGGACTGAAGCGAGAGCGTGCAACGCGGCAATGACGTCACAACTGCGACGAACGCAAAACTCATAACAAATTTTCTTTTCTTTTCTCACATATGTAGCAGAAAAAATAGGATTTTGTGTGAATTTAAAATAAAACAGGTTATAATTAATACCTGTTACACTAGCAATTGATGCTAGCGGCTGCGGTCTTTAACGTCCTTGTTAGCATGCCTGTCACGTCAGAGACCATGTGTCATGAGAAATCCTGTCCCCCTGTGAAATAGCATAAATATACATAATAAAGGCTAGATGTCTAGTCCGCACTGCTGGCCAATGGAGATCGACGTCCGCACCTGGCGGCCATCTTGTCACAGTCAGCTCGCTCACTCGTAACATTGTGTTTTAATGGTGCATGTACTTTTTAAATAACCATAACTTGCTCAATTTTCTACCGATTTTCAAACTGTTTGGTCTGTTATAAACGTCAGAGATGTAGTTATGACACTGCATACTTATGAATAATTATAACCATGGACTTCCATATGAAAATAACATTGAACAGAACAGATAGGTGCAATGAATATACACATGCACAAGGTATTTATGTTATTTATGTTAAATCAATATATAGGCTACTAAAACTCAGTGTACAGAAGAGCAACATGAGATTTTATATATATATATATATATACACACACACACTTTTATAATATGAATATTACTATTATAATAAAATAATTTGAATTATTGCATGTTTATTTTAACTTCTTCAGGGTTGGGCCATTTACTAGGCTTTTCCCCTCGACACTGCACTGTGCCTACTTCAGAGATCACTGTTCCCACCTATTTTTGCCTACCATCAAATGCCTGACCTCTGAGACCCTGTAGTTTCTTAGGAAACAATCAGAATAATTGTGTGAAGTACTGGCACAGAGTTATAGAGGCTAGAATATTGTTTTTTCTTTCTGCCGGTTAACAAGCATCTCTGAACTACAACCACACTCAGACTTGATAACTTGCGCAAGTAGCCGTGATACACAACTATGCTGCAAGTTTAAGTCATTTTTCGAAAAGAAAAGCTGCAATTTCAACATGTTCAAGCATCCAGAATTATAGCCACGTTAATAACGTTTGTAAGAAACCAAACCATTTGTAAATCCGTCAAGATTTCAGCCAGATAAGAGTATTTGTGTTCGTGCAGAACTCACCTTACATCAGGTACCACAGAGCCCCCCCCCCCAGAAAGCTTGCCTGTGACAAGATGGCCGCCGATGATGACGTTAGAGACTCCGCCGTAAGACATCTAGCCTTTATTATGTATATCTATGTGAAATAGTGTCCGTCTAGTGAAATATGTTTCATATACCAGTATATAACCAGAGCTATAAGTTGTGAAATCAAGCATATCTGGTTCTTAATGTTTTTTCAGTTAGCGTACATTCTAGCATAGCATACAGCTACCCGATTAGCTTAGTTTATACACCACGGTTGCACTTACCCTACATCTTAAAAGCCCTAGCCCTGCTTTAATGTTTATACAATTTTAAAAATCCTGTTGTATTTATTTTGTGCACCTGTTCTGTATATTATTGTTTTTTTACATTATAGGTACATTACTGTTATGATTTTGTATTGGTATTATTACTTAGTTTATCAATTGAAATAATTTACAATATGTTAGGCATGTTATTGCTCCCATTATAGCAATCAATTACACATTTCAAATAAATGTCATTTGTGTGTACTTAGTATGACAATTAATTTATAGTTTATTAAGCTACAGCAGCTCGATTAGCCATTAAACGAAAAGATAACAGCTTTTGATCAGGCATTTAAAACAGCTACCACGTTGGGTCCTAAGCGGACACTATTTCACAGGGGGACAGGATTTGTCATGACACCTGTCCAAATCCCACTCGGAGCAGGTCGAGTAGGACCGGTTACATCTGTGGTAGTAATGGGAGTTAGCAGATCTGTGGCCGTAACGGAGGGGCGTTTTCAACCGCGTTAACTGATTTGATCCCTTCACAGTGACAGTTAAGTTTAAGGGTGGGGTCAGTTAAAGGACATCATTTTAATTGCATGATTTAGAAATACAGACCTGTTCGAAAATGCCCACAAATTCAGAAATGCCCACTTTTGGTCTGCAGAGACCTCAAACTTGATCTGCGCCTGATACAGTTACCATAGGGGGAACGTCTAGGCCTACTAGAAAATATATAAGCTATCTCCAGATAAAAATATAAAAGAGTAATCGATTGTAGCCAACATAGGCTGCAATCGATTACAATTTATAAATCTTAAAACTATGACCAGTCAAAGAAGTTTACAGATTTTACAGAAATAGGGCCTTAATAAGGTCTTTCAATTTAAAGCAATATTATATTCTTTTTTAAAACAATGTTTTTAAACTGTTGCATCAGCAGGTTCCTGATTGACTGTATTTTTCCTTGCAGAAATCAAAGAAGGAGGCTGTATATGCAAATGTCGCCAAAAAACGATGATGAAATGCTGTATGGAATAAATGTTACAGCTCATTCAGGCCCTGACTCATGCCTCTTAATTTAGAATTTCTTATGAGGGTTTTTTTTTTTTTTTAATCAAATTGTTTTTCACTGTTTTCACCATTTTAAAATTTAATCAATATTTTTGTGTAAAAATGTTTCACCAGAAAATTGAGTAAACCATAGTAAACCATCTGCACCGTAACGTACCAAAAAGGATACACATCTGCTATTATGTTTATTCTCCACATTGCATACTCCACATTGTGTGTACATTTTGACATGCTTCAAAGTCTGCGACGATGGGAGACCGGCCCATAACCAGGTAAATATGTAGCCTATGGTTAAATATTTAATCGTTAGCAACTATACGTTTTTTTTTTTCTTATGTTAAATGTAACTGTTACAATATATTTTCACATTTAGGCCTATATATTTACGTCCAAGTCTTTAAGTACTTATTTTATTCAACTCATTTATGACATGGCAGCTTTCGATTGATTCATCCCAGCAAACCAGTGGAAATATGCACTCATCCCAGAGGATGTCCCGCTGGCAGAGCCTTACCAGGGTCTCTATTGTGCAGCCCATCCCGGTCCAGCAGCACCACCAGGGTCTCTCAGCTCAATGAAAGTGTACATACAAATGTTTTCTTCTGTTTTAGCTGTTAATTAAAATTTCTGTTGTCATTTAAATTTCTGTTAAACTTAAGTTATATTGTATAAATAGTTGTAAAAAGTAGTAATGTATAGACCAATTTATTTTCATTTACACCTTTTAATTTACATGACAAGAAAATATGTGTATAGAAGAATTTGTTTAATGTACAAATTATAACTTGCATTACAAAAATAAACAATGTACAGAACAATCACTTATCTTTTATTTAGCCTACACATTTCAAGTTACATAATGATATTAAACAATGTATAGTACTACTTTGATTAAAGGAACATGCCACACTTTAGCTTATTCACCGTATCCCCCAGAGTTAGATAAGTCCATACATACCATTTTTATCTCCGTGTGTGCCATAACTCTATGCTAGCCTAGCTTAGCACAAAGACTGGAATATCATCTGCGTAATATCATTGCGCCGCTGCACCCATGGTACGGCAGCAAAGTTCCTGGATTATTATGCAGGAATGAGAGTATAGTCCCTAGCCATATCGGTCCAGAAAATTGCAACTTTTCATTTTCCGTCGGTCTTAGTACACGATGTAACTATACACATCACAACATGTAAATAGGAAAATGTTGGCGTTATTTTGTCACTTATTGAGCAGTAGGCTAGATGGAGCCGTTTACCTCCAGTCTTTGTGCTAAGCTAGGCTAGCGGTGGGTGCGTCAGACAGAGTTATGGCACACACGGAGATAAAAATGGTATGTATGGACTTATCTAACTCTGGGGGATACGGTGAATAAGCTAAAGTCCCAAAAAGTTGCCGTGTTCCTTTAATTTACAAATAACTTACATTACAAAAATAAATAATGTAGGCTATAGAACTTTGTTTCATTTTTAACTTAGGCCTATACATAAAAAAATGAACAATGGACAGCAATTACTTTGTTACATTTACAAATAACTTGCACACAAAAAAAATGTGTAATGTATAGGCCTTCGTTTAAAAAAATAATATATAGAAAAATTGCTCTCTGCATCCCGGCCACGAGTTTAGAGAACATTCAGCCTTTGGAGGAGACTTTCGGTAATGGACCGTCATCAGTGAGCTTGCTTCATTCATTCATTTTGCAGTATAGCTAGTAAGTCAACAGTTTTCGTTTATCTGTATTTTGGCTTATAATTTTGAGTGACAGATGTCGTATTTGATTTAGCCTATTTTTCTCTGTGACATTTTTTACGGTGTTGACAGTATGATAAGAAAAAAATAATAAAATGATTGTATAGCCAGCATTTTACATTTGTTATCCCCAGTCTCTCTCTTTCTGTATGGGAAATTTAAAAGAGAGATTCTGGAAACGAAATCTAAATTTAGCGGGATTGGTCGGGTCGGGAATAAAATCATTCTAGCGGGTGAACATAGTGTGCTTCTCAATATCCCTCCTCCTTTCCTCGCTCCTCCGTCCTCCATCCTATGACCCAGAAACCGATCGAGCTCAGCCATCTTGTAGGACATCTCAATTCTCTAATTGCTCCGCGAGGAGGCGAGGATGGAGGATTGAGGAGACTTTCTGAGGAGTCATGAGCGAGGATACACAGGTGTATCCTTTGCGGAAGTGTTTTATCGACTAAACGTGACGCACGTATTAATTATCCTCCCCCTTCACATCTTACCACAGTTTATTAATGATTATTATTATGTTTACATGTACAAGACACAAATGTATGTCAAATAACAACAACTGTAGGACAGTTGCAGAATTATATCAAAGCACAAGAAAATTAAAGAAACTGTAATAGCCTACTAGCCTACACAATTCATTGTTAATAATAACTGGTAATATTAAATACCAGTGGACAAATGTGGTATTTTGTGGATGTTGAAACTATTACAATATAAATGATTATCTGTAATGTTCAAGAATCCCGACGGGCAAGCTAAATCCAGCGGTGTGGAGTCATCATCAATTAATGACGCTTTAAAGTGACGCTAAAGGGAGCGAGGATATATCATTTCACTTGATTCAATTCCTCCGTCCTCACGTCTTTTCCTTGCGTCCTTTCTTTCGCATCCTTAAGGGGAAGAAACGGAGGGCGCATTTTGAAGTCGCTTTGAAATTGCGGCAGCCTTCGTCGCACCGCGGTGACGCAATCGGCCTTCGAACGTGGCCTTCGGAGGGTGCAGCCTTCACATTGGGACACAGCTCACGTCTTACTGTTTCTGTGTGGATCACTGTATCAACTTAAATAAACCTCTATACTGATCTACTGCTGGTGACGTGTTGCTCTGTTTCTCGTTTAAGGCTAAATGTTAATTTATTTAAATCACAAAAAAAATCTAAAATAAATAAATAAAATTGATGTCATATTTAAATTGGTATGTAATAGGTGAAATTTGACTGGTATTGGTGTCGACCACTGGGATTCTGACACAATTACTCTGTGAGCGACGAGAGTTTCAGCTGATCCTAATATTTCTATAATTTCCTAATTCTCTCCAGTGTCCTTATCAATAAAAGTATCAAAATGATAAATGATGTTACACTGTTTTACGGAGTCTGATTTAAGGAAGTGTCCTCCTCAAAGGAATGGCATTCGGATCAGGTGGCGAGTTATCACAAGTTATCATCCTCCTGTAAGAAAACACAGATTCAGGAATGGAATTACAGACTTGGAATTGTTTTTTTCCTGTTGTTTGTACACAAGTTTTCATTTCTAAATATTTAACACACTGTCTTTTGTACTAGTAGGCTACAGTAATATAAATCTGAAGTATTATGATTTCAAAATCACATCTAAAATGCGTAAACTGTTGTATTGGTGTTTTCTAATAAGACTCTTGCTCTCTGACAAAGTTGCACTTGATGTTTTTATATTACTTGTAGTTTGGTTTATTTAGGAGTTACAGTACCAGTGAATATCTGCTTCTGTACTGTTAAAAATAAAGGAAGTGTACATTTTTGTTACAGCCTATGTTAAACAAAGAATAATAATTATATAATTGTGACCGAACTTTCCTTCACTTTATTCTCTGTCACAAACCAGCCTGAAAAACCTTCACCACCTACAAAAGTGCGCATGCACAAACCTATATACGGCAAGCCCCGAGGGGAAAAATACATTGCACACACATATAGCCTACACAACGAGCGCCAGAACATACAAAATTAATACATCATGACAGAATCCAATAAAGTCTGTTACATAATAATGTAAATCATGTATTCATTCCACTGTTCTTTTAAATCTCATAATCTTGTTAAATCAGCTGTATGTAACTTACACTCTGTGATGCTGGTGTATAGGTGTAATGCCGCGTTCCAGGCAACCCGTGTTTTTTTCCCCCAACTTTCTACCCGTGAAAGTGCACTGGAACGGCAGTCAAACACGTGACTTCCCACCCGTGAATTCGTAGTAGATCGATGTGCTCCCAGTTACGAGCTCTGACGTCACATAGCCAGCGAACGGCAGCCCCTATGGATGCGGTCCCAAATACATTTCCAAATATACAAATAACGTAAAATAAAAGGTATAACAGCCTCTCTTGCCTTATGCAGCGTTTTTTCTCCTCCGTTTCCCTCAAATAAGCAAGGAGTAAGCACCTTTGGCGATAGAAATGATTGTAAATGAGCATACGGTCCGCCATGCTTTGTTACACGTAATTAGAATAATATTACAGTAATCAGTTGACACAACTGTTGACACAACAACATGCCTGGACACTCATTCTAAGGGCACTCCAGCCCGAAGAAAGGAGAGGTCCGACCACGGGGTGAAGGTCTGACTGCAGGTCAGAGTGACTGGCACCCGGAGTGGTGAGTACTAAACAAATATTGAATTACTACATTAGTAATTTCTCGATAGAAATGACATCAGAAGTGGAAAACATTGGTCAAAAACGTAATGTATTTTGTTTTTTAATCACAAGCTCTCATTTTCCCATTTACTTGTCATGCAACGTAATTCATTAATGAAATAAAATAATCAGAAAGATCCAAATATTGAATTACTGGCCCACATATAATCTCACAGTGTCTGTTGATCTATTTCTGCCTGTTCCTGTCATCAGCAGTATCTCTTTACAATGCTCTTCGTCGTCATCATCAAATTGTTCATTGGTGTTTCAGCTTAACGATAGTTACAAACTTGTACTGAAAATGAGGAAGAAGTAAAAATGCTATAGAAATAACAGTTACAAATAATGCAACACAGTGGTTAGGAGGAATCTTACAACATTTCTCTTTGAAAAACTCAGTTTGGAAAGTTTTTCTTTCAGAGATTTAGTCTTTCACTGACACTCAAGATGACAATGAAGATTTTCATATAAAAGCACACTGTAAACCCTAACACTCAAAATTAATTGGTTTGAGTAGAGCCAACTCAAATTAAACAAATTAGTTCAATCAATATTACTTTTGAGTAACTTTCTTTATCTTCTGAGTTCACAAAAATGACACATTTTAAGTAATCTGAATTGTTTCATTGTTGTGAGTTTTATGAACTTGTTTCCTTTAATGTAGACAAACTTAAATCTAACTGAAACTGGGCTGTGATTTCAATTTCCCAGCATGCTCTGCCATGTGGAATATTTAGTGTTTAATGTTTCGCTATGTTAATTTGTAAGAGTTTCTGTTATGCTGGGTTTTTGGGGAGTTACCATCATGGGGACGAGTGGAGCATGAGCTTGGTTTGAGAACAGATGTTAAATGTTTTATATTGCTGTACTCATTCAGCAAGTGCTATGATCTGCTAATGCTATCAAAGTATTGTGTTACAAATTAGCCAGGTAGCATTTATTGAATTAGCTAGTTAAAGCTAGCCATGTTTCAACTACTAAAATATTTAATATTAGTTAAATGTATGAATTAGCTACTCATATATTTCAAGTTAAGAGCAATTCAATGTATGAGTACAAAATAAAAATCTGCAAGTTCTGCTTATTTAAACTTTACATTTCTTTACCTAGAAAATTGTGATGTAACTGATTGCCTCAAATGTTTTGAGTTTTGCCAACTTATTCAGGTTTACAGTGCAGCAGCAGAACTTTCTCCGTTTGTCTTGTTTTTGTTTGGAAACAAATAAGCCATAGTATTCGTTTCTAGACTAGATTACTACAAAATTATTCCGGTACAAACAAGAGTGGGAGAGGCCAAAAATCAATACAGTATCATTAATGATGACATGCCATTGCTGAGGCACATGAAAAAGAAGGAACTGAAATACAACCCCCAAAAGACACACTGACACAGACTGAAGCAGTTCACCTCAGTAGACTCTCTACACAGGACTTGACTGAAGAGAATGCTTTGCTCACTTGGTTTTTGCACTTTGTGCCTTTGGCATCTGGTTGGTAAGTTTTAAGCATTTCTAGTTTCAATTACCAGAATTATAAATCTGTATAGTCTGTGTTTGCTCCCGCATTCAATGCATTAGTTTTCTATTATCTTATTGGCATATTAAATGATGAAATTGGAAGTCTTAATGTTCTAAACATCACTCAGCGGTTTCCATCCGATGGTATAAAGTATCTGCAATATAAATAAAGTTTGTCCCTTCAGAATTTCAAACTGACAAGAGCCTAAATCTGATTTAATCATGTGAGACAAAGCGAGAGCATGAGCAATAACACTGATAAAAAATGGTTCTGTGGTGTAAGTGTAATTTTTGTAAAAGTAAAAGTAAACTCTAGTTTGGTACTCAATTCAAGCTTGTAGAAATTAAAGCGTAAATATCAACGTTATAAAATTAAGTAAAACCTACTCAACTTTTCTGATGCTGGTGTTCCCATCATGCACTGAGGCATGAATAATTCATACAGTTGATTATTCACTGTTTGGTGAATTATTACAGCTGTATTTACACTGTTTTATCATTGCATTTGTTGTTAGGTTTAGTAACTTGCCATTTTGTGACATATGGAGGTCATTTTCTACTCAAAATGACATTCAAAAACGATCCATCGAAGGTTACCGTCATTATGTATTGTGTATTGAGGTGTCTGTGTTCAGGTGCCGCGTTACTTCTATTGTTACTTCTAAAAAATGTGGTTTTTAATTCAGTTATATTGTTTGAGTAAATGCAAAGGAATCTTCAACTACAATAAAAATGACTAGAGAAATGCAAACATTGTTTACTTTATATGCAACTTTTCCTTCAACAGACAGAAAAATTAAGTAGTTTGTACAAAGACTAGTCTTGTTTGATCAACGTAATAAAATTATGCAAACAAATCATATTTTTTAAGTAAATCAAGCAGAAAAGTTGCTGGCTCCAGTTCACTGAATGGCCATCAGTATTTCATAAAACAAGGGTTTCTGAATTATACATATAGCCAAAGCCAAATTGAAAGTTTGTGATCATATAGTTATCTCACTTAAATGTGCTCATGATAAACTCACTGTGTTCTGCAGTGTTTGGACATTCAGATGCAGTGAAAACGGTGTCAGTGTCGGAGGGAGATACTGTCACTCTACAGACTAATGTTACTCAGCTACAGGAAAATGACCTGATATCATGGACATTTGAACATCCAGACAGTCGTATAGCTGAAATCAATAAAAAGGCTGGGATTTTCTCCACATATGATGATGTTCCTGATGGGAGATTCAGAAACAGACTGAAGCTGGACAATCAAACTGGATCTCTGACCATCACAAACACCAGAACCACAGATTCTGGTCTCTATGAAATGACCATCAAGAGCAAGAAAAACAACACATGCAAATTCACTGTTGCTGTCTATGGTGAGTTAACAATTACAGGTTTGCTTGTTCCATCTATTTATTACTAAATCAGCTTCTTAGCAGTGGCATAAGACGGGCCTCTGTCACTCCTAAACTTAAAAATACTTGGACTACCCCACAGTACAAATCGCAATCTTACCTCAACAGCATGTTAGCTAAATCATCTAGGCCTACAATAAAATATACAGCTGTTATCTTTTCAAGCACAGACTATTTCATTTAATCAGCCTTTCTTTTTTATTATAAATTAGCTTAAAAACAATAAACTGAAGTTATTTTTCACAGTGATTAAAACGCTAAAAATGTTGGATTGTTTCAACCCAAACTTGGGTACAATATGGACAAACTCAAGCGTTATGATAAAAAGTTTAAATAAAACATTTAACCCAACTGATGGGTTTCTCCATATTTTACCCGACTCCCTTTAATTATTGCCAAAGTTGCGTGATTTCAGTAAATGTGGCTTCGTTACGCCACAACTGTTTCGAAACGTTTCGAAATTCCAACCATTGAGCTAGTGTATAGTTTTTAGCTGACCTCTGATCAGTTTTAAAAATGTACAGACGTTTTAATGAGGAATTTGTAGAATTAAAAGGAATAATAGTTAGTCTATTGGCCTTTTTAGCTGTGCCATCCGTAAAACAAACCAAACAAGCCCTGAAAAATAATAAAAGGACACATATTATAGATTTAATTGCATTTGATAGATTATACTTTCAATAAAACATTTTCAATGGGTTTGTAAAATGTGTTTTTACCAAGCGGCAACCTCCCACGGTCTCTCTTGAAGCCAACACAAAAGTGACTTAAACTGTAATTCATCGACTGGCCACTAGAGACCGGCTCCAGAAGGAAGCAGAATCTCATTGAGCTCCATGTTAAAATGCCCAGCTTTACAGCAGAAAAAAAAACAGGTTTACAGCCTGGTACAAATTGTGGTTTTGGTCTATATAGCTAAAACTGTGAGGGGAGGGGATTTTTTTTTATAACTCATCCATTTAAATTATATAAAACCTTAAAAAGTTCTGCATAATTAAGGGTGTGGCCACTTTGAGTGACAGGTGGATTGCCGTTTGTCTGCTGTCTGTTAGTCATCAAGTCACCTCAGCTCCACCCACGTCCCGCCTCTTTGCTCATTTTCAGTTATCCGGGAGTGATTCGCTGCCAAGATGGCGTCGGCCGGATCCGCCCACTTTAGCTTCAAAAATGCTCTTCAGAAACCTAAGGGGGACGTCACGGACACTACGTCCATAGTTTTATACAGTCTCTGGTTTTTACGAATGTTTGGCCGGAGTTTTTGTTGCATTTGCACTGTTGTGACCACTAGGGGTCAGGCGTTTCGAACGTGTTTAACTGATTCGAAGCTTTGAAAAGCTAAAAAGTTTTTAAATCAACTTTAATATTATTTATGTTGAAAACACTTATACAGCCAATTTGATTATATTTAAAGATTTAAGGCAGCAACTGAACTTCAGTTTTTAAGTTGAAATAGGTGTAATTTAAGTGTACGGGTGCTCACATCTACTGTGGGAGATGTAAAAATCCAGTTTTAGTCATTTTAGCATTTCTGTAAGTTTTAGAGGAATTCAGGAGTTTTTAGGATTCACAATTATTGAGATGCATTACCTAATAAATACAAAGCAGCAGATGAGATGAGAGCGATTAACAGTAAAACCAGCCCTTTTAATCATTTATTAGGCTATTTGTTGTCAGTTATTCCCTACATATTTTTAATTATTTTTATTTCAGCTCGTCTGCCTGTTCCTGTCATCAGCAGTAACTCTTCACAATGTTCTTCATCATCATCATGTTCACTGGTGTGTTCAGTGGTGAATGTGAGTCATGTGACTCTCTCCTGGTACAAAGGAAACAGTTTATTGTCCAGCATCAGTGTGTCTGATCTCAGCATCAGTCTCTCTCTACCTCTGGAGGTGGAATATCAGGATAAAAACACCTACAGCTGTGTGCTAAACAATCCCATCAGCCACCAGACCAGACATCCCAACATCACTCAACTCTGTCAACCATGTGCAGGTATGGCAGCACGGCTGATATTAGTTGCATTTATTCACTGAATTAATCTGTTGATTGGTAGTTTAAGATAAATGAGTTTCTGTCATTATTTACTTTTTTTATTATTTATTACAATTTTTTATTATGTGGAGCAAAAAAGGAGATATTTTTGAGTTCATGACAGAGACTGAAGTCAGCATCTTGAAAATCTCAATTCTGTTTTATCATTGTTCAGTTGTTCCTTCAGAAGGCCACACCCATGGTTGTGATTCTGTTGAAGCTGCGCTCCGATTGGTCGTCACTGCGCTGATGGGCGTGGCTGCTGCGACTGCTATGTTCTTCTGATTTATGACGTCAGATCGACAAGAGGTTAAACAGAGAAAACAGAAGAGATATCATAGAATTTATCCAGTTAATCATGTTTTTGAGGTTTAAAGTCAACATTTCTGTCAACATAACTGTGAATTTTGGAAGATTTTGCATCTGTTTTATCACTGTATTTACTCAAGACTATTTTTGGAAAGATTTAGAAATGTATATTAATAGAAAACTGGGAAGAGTATCATATTTATTGGTATTATATGATTTGATTATTGCATTAAAATAGATCACATCTGCAATAAAACATATGCAATTGGTTTGTAACAGTTGTTTTTATAGATGTTTGGGCTTAGTTTCCGATGCATTACACTGTTCTGACCAGTGCGTGGCGTTTCGAACCCGTAGGCTAAATAACTTTGCAAAGAATTAGTTCATTTGATTCAGAGTTTCGAAAAGCTTTGTTTCTCGCTAGTGAGAAATGTCATGTAGTTTTTAAGTTGCTAAACTATTTTACTGATCAAATCGTCAGAGCAGCGCTAACACGTTTCTGTGCAAGTGTGTGTCTGTAGCTTCCTGTATGTGTGTGCGTCGAAGTGGGAGACAGTAGAAGAAAGAGAGTATGTGCTTTTCATACATAATAAAACGTAATTTTGTGGCAAAAAACATGGAAATAATTTGTCGTTTTTATCCTATTGTTTACTACATTTATTTGCTTGGTCAGTGTCTTTGTGGGTTTTGGTTCTTTTGCTGTTGTAAGCGAGTGATATGGAACTGTAATGCGGTCAAAACCTGCCTGGAACTACTTTTGCCATGCATTTCCCTGAAAATAATTGCACACCTTAGAACGCTCGTCAACCACTTAGATTCAAGCATTCAATGGCCCCGTAATATAAGTGATAGTTAATCACGCTAGCAAGCAAAACAACAACATAGGCCTACACTATATTGCCAAAAGTATCGGGACACCCCTCCAAATCATTGAATTCAGGTGTTCCAATCTTTCCCATGGCCACAGGTGTATAAATCAAGCACTAGGCATGCAGACGCTTTTACAAATATTTGTGAAAGAATGGGTCGCTCTCAGGAGCTCATTGAATTCAAACGTGGTACCTTGATAGGTTGCCACCTGTGCAATAAGTCCAATTCCATGGTCAACTGTTAGTGATATTATAACAAAGTGGAAGCAATTAGGAACAACAGCAACGAAGTGGTAGGCCACATAAAAACAAACAGCGGGGTCAGCGCATACTAAGGTGCACAGAAGTCGCCAACTTTCCAGACCTCCAAACTTTGTGTGGCCTTCAGATTAGCTCAAGAACAGTGTGTAGAGAGATTCATGGAATGGGTTTCCATGGCCAAGCAGCTCATCCAAGCCTTACATCACCAAATGCAATGCAAAGCGTGGGATGCAGTGGGGTAAAGCACGCTGCCACTGGACTCTAGAGCAGTGGAGACGTGTTCTCTGGAGTGACCAATCACGCTTCTCTGTCTGGCAATCTGATGGATGAGTCTGGGTTTGACGGTTACCAGGAGAACGGTACTTGCCTGACTGCATTGTGCCAAGTGTAAAGTTTGGTGGAGGGGGGATTATGGTGTGGGGTTGTTTTTCAGGGGTTGGGCTTGGCCCCTTAGTTCCAATAAAAGAAACTCTTAATGCTTCAGCATACCAAGACATTTTGGACAATTTCATGCTCCCAACTTTGTGGGAACAGTTTAGGGATGGCCCCTTCTTGTTCCAACATGACTGTGCACCAGTGCACAAAGCGTCGGTTTATAAAGACATGGATGAGCGAGTTTGGTGTGGAGGAACTTGACTGGCCTGCACAGAGTCCTGACCTCAACCCGATAGAACACCTTTGGGATGAATTAGAGCGGAGACTGTGAGCCAGGCCTTCTCGTCCAACATCAGTGCCTGACCTCACAAACACGCTTCTAGAAGAATGGTCACAAATTCCCATAAACACACTCCTAAACCTTGTGGAAAGCCTTCCCAGAAGAGAGGGTGGGGCAACTCCATATTAAACCCTACAGATTAATAATGGGATGTCATTAAAGTTCATGTGCATATAAAGGCAGGTTTCCCAAAACGTTTGGCAATAAAGTGTATGTGGGACCTGAAGACAGACCTGTACTGCTAAACACATGAATGATCTTGACATAATGAACATCATAAAAACCAACCATACTGATATCTTTTATGATGGATGGATGCACTTTTTTGGACTTCAAAATGTCAAGCCCCATTCATTACCATTATAAAGCTGGGAAGTATATATTATATATATAATATAAATGTATATATATATATTTTTTAATATAACTCTCATTGTGTTCGCCTGAAAGAAGAAAGTCATTTACACCTAGGATGGCTTGAAGGTGAGTACATAATGGGATAATTTTGATTCTTGGGTGAACTATTCTTTTAAATATTATAATTTTCTGTATCAAACACTTTATCATCCTTGTTTTTTTGGGTTTTTTTTACTGTCAATGAAAGAGTTTTTAAAAAAGCTGTTCATTATAGCAGGACAGGAAGAAGCTCTTCAACTTCAAACTAAACACACATGCTCTGACTAGCCACTCACACCAACAACATGATTGTGCACCCAACAGATCAAACCACGTCTGAAGAAAATCAACCGCAGCAGGTTTCAGTTTGACTCAGAAGATTATAACGTCAGTAAAACTGGTACTATGAGATCATTCACAGTTTTAACTGTGTGCTTTCCCCAATATGCTATAAATGAGAATTGAATACACATCATTTTACATCCACTACAGTTGATACAGGATTTGTAATTAATCAGTGACAAAACTTATTCATGTTCATCAGGTGTGTTTGGTGAGTCGGTGTCAGTGCTGGAGGGAGATTCTGTCACTCTAAACACTGATGTTACTGGAATACAGGAAGACGACGACATACTGTGGAAATTTGGAGCTGAAAACTCTCTCATAGCTGAAATCAGTAGAGCTGCTGGAATCTTCTCCACATATGATGATGTTCCTGATGGGAGATTCAGAGACAGACTGAAGCTGGACAATCAAACTGGATCTCTGACCATCACAAACATCACAACTGAACATGATGGAGATTATCAACTAGAGATAACTGGAGCAAACGAGTCATCAAAAACATCTAATGTTACTGTCTATGGTGAGTAGAGATTATGTCTTTTTTATTTATTTTTTATACATGTTCTTGTTTTATACTTACATATTGAACTGTTGAATCATTTTATAGTATAGACACTCATTTAACACACTGAAATGAAAATTAAATTGTTTATCTTTGTTCTCTAATGTTTTCCAGCTCGTCTGCCTGTTCCTGTCATCAGCAGTAACTCTTTGCAGTGTTCTTCATCATCATCATCATCAAATTGTTCACTGGTGTGTTCAGTGTTGAATGTGGGTCATGTGACTCTCTCCTGGTACAAAGGAAACAGTTTATTGTCCAGCATCAGTGTGTCTGATCTCAGCATCAGTCTCTCTCTACCTCTGGAGGTGGAATATCAGGATAAAAACACCTACAGCTGTGTGCTGAACAATCCCATCAGCCACCAGACCAGACATCCCAACATCACTCAACTCTGTCAACCATGCGCAGGTAGGCCTACGGCAGCACTGATAATAGCATTTATGTACAAATTCACTCACACTAATGACTGTCTCTCTTGACTCTCCTTCTCCTCCTCCAGTCTCTCTGATAGTGTTAATCTCTGCTGCTGCTGGATCTCTGATGATTGTAGCTGCAGTCATTGGGATCTTCTGCATCTGCTGGAAATATAGAGAAACATGTCAGAAATTCAATTACCAACTACAAATATTTAAGGGCTAGTTCACCCAAAAATGATAAATGAAAAAAAAAAAAAAGAAAAATAATAATTTCTCACCCTCATGTCGTTCCAAACCCGTAAGACTTTCGTTCATCTTCAGAACACAAATGAAGATATTTCTGATGAAATCCGTGAGCTTTCTGACTTCTCTATAGACAGCAACACAACGACCAATTTCAAGGCCCAGAAAGGTAGTAAAGACATCATAACAATAGTCCATGTGACTCTAGTGGTTCAATCTTAATGTTATGAAGCGACGAGAATACAAAAATAACGACTTTATTGAAGAATCTCTTCTTGTCTGTCAGTCTCCTACACTTCAGCGCTTTAGAGTTCTATGTCTAAACGGCGAAACCAATTGGCCGACGCTGTTCACAGGAGCACCACGACAAATGCGTGTGATGCTGACGCAGGATCTAGCCAATGGTTAGCCGCCATTCTGCCGTAGAACTCTGAAGCACTGCAGTGTGTTTACCACATCAGCAACGTAGGAGACTGACACAGACGAGAAGAGATTCTTCAATAAAGTTGTCATTTTTGGAGATTTCTTGTCGCTTCATAACATTAAGGTTGAACCACTGGAGTCACATGGACTATTTTAACAATCTCATTACTACCTTTCTGGACCTTGACAGTGGTGGTTGTGTTGCTGTCTATAGAGGGGTCAGTTCTCAGATTTCATAAAAAATATCTTCATTTGTGTTCCGAAGATGATGAAGGACTTACGGGTTTGGAACGACATAAGGGTGAGTATTTAATGACAGAAAATTCTACATAAGACTGCAATCTATGTTGTTTTTAGTTCAGGCACAGGAGAAAGACCGAACTGATTCAGCATTGTGTAAACCAACAACACAAAAAATGGTAAGATAATTCATGACTGAGTTGCAAGAAGTTGTTGCAGACAGTTAGTCTGATTGGAGTTTGCAGCATCAGACGGCCAGTGAACAGACGTGTGAATAACGGCCCAACCGTCAATATTATTCAGTTAGGAAAAGAACAAAACGATAGTTAAGCATGTTTTCAACCTATTTACATTAAAGGGCTAGTTCACACAAAAATGAAAATTCTGTCATTAATTTCTCACCCTCATGTCATTCCAAACCTGTAAGACTTTGTTCATCTTCTGAACACAAATTAAGATATTTTTTGATGAAATCTGAGAGCTTTCTGTACCTCCATTGACAGTCTACGCAACTTACACATTCAAGGTCCAGAACAACAGACATCATTAAAGTAATCCATGTGACTCCAGACCAATTTTCGCACCCGCTTGGCTTTATAAAACTGAGGTTGAACCACTGGAATGGATTACTTTACTGATGTCTTTTCTACTGTTCTGGACCTTGAATGTGAATATTGCTTCGCTCCCAATGGAGGAACAGAAAGCTCTCAGATTTCATCAAAAACATCTTCATTTGTGTTTCAAAGATGAACAAAGGTCTTACGGGTTTGGAAGGACATGAGGGTGAGTAATTAATGACAGAAATTTTATTTTTGGGTGAACTATCCCTTTAAGTTTATGTACTGTTTGCACCTCAGTGCAGTGCAGCACTAAAAAAGTTGCCATTTTACTCAGTAGAGTTTCGTAGTTGTGTTGGGATGTGTTTTTAGTTGACAAACAACTAGTTACATATTCAGCTAAATTATAAAATAATTTTTTTTCTGTTCAACACAGTGGAACTGGTTTGCATTTCCATTCTGAGTGAATTTGAAGCAAAACTATCGCATCAGCAGTGTCCTGATTAAGTTTGTTTCTCCTTTCAGGAATCAAAGACTGAGGCTGTGCTTGAAAATGTCCTCAAAAAACAGCGTCTATCCACACGTTTGTCTTACTTTTAATTCTTGGTTTTGAAGTGTTTGTTTCTAGAACAGATAAAAATAAAATAAAATGCAATGTCTATATCTTTGAAAATAAAGTTACATATTCCTATCCATTTATTGTCCGTTTCTTTGGTCAACAACAAACATAAGGAAAGAAAAAGACGCGACTATTTCAATCACTTGCGACACATTCAGGTCCATCACTGTTAAAGGGACAGTCCACCCAAAATTGAAAATGATCCCTCAAGCCATCCTAGGTGTATATGACTATCTTCTTTTAAAATGAACACAATTAAAAATATATATATATAAAAATAAAAAAAATCCTAACTCTTCCAAGATTTATAATGGTAGTGAATGGGGCTTGAGATGTTGAAGCCCAAAAAAAGTGCATAAAATATATAAAAGTCATATACATCTACTTGAGGGTGAGTAAATCATGGGATAATTTTCATTTTTGGGTCATCCCTTTAAAAAAAAGTTTCTATGACCTTCGACAATTCTGTGTTGACTTGAGAACATAAATACATTATGCACCCTCTAGCGGTGTAAAAGAAAACTACACGAATACAAAAATGGCTCCTTCATATTAATCAAATACCGTATCTACTGGAACTGATGTTAGAGCTAATACCCTGCTCTTATTCATGCGAAGCTGCATGGATGGGTGTTCTTGCCTAGAATAGAACCATACCGCCAATCCAACCTGTATTTTACTTGTCGGTCATCCTTGATGATAGTAATCCTGAAGAATTATGCATGGCTAAACCATACAGAAACTGACCATAGTAACCATACTTTCCCCAAAATAGTTATTTTTCTAATCTCTTTTTTGAGTCTACCACATTATCAGTTTTACTATAGTAACAATCTCTGTAATTGTTGGTGAAAGTTGAGGGCATCGGGGTTAAAATCATAACTCCATGAGTGAACGGTCATTTCTGATAACACACAAAATATTTCAGAGACTCACAGATTCCAGATATCATGAGTGAATCATACGTTTTTAATATTTTTTATCACACAAACATACAAAGATCTTTCAAGTTCCTTTCCTTACTTCAGAAAAAGAAAACAGTGTTTATGTGGGTTTTACTTCAAGGCACTTTCCCTTGGTTGATGGATAAGGAAAACAGAAAGGAAAATATTCTATACACAATTCCCCTTTCATAGGTTCACGCAACGCTATGGGAACACCTTCGGTGTGATGAATGTCTAAAGCCCTTATACATCATGACATCTTATTGGCTAGTTAGCACCGCCCCAAGAATACGTCATGTGTGCTTCATATCTCATATAGCGCGCTATTTCATCAGTTTTCATCGTATTCTCTGTCGCCTGTAGGAAAGCGTATTTCTCGTGTTCATTGCTACATTTTCAGAGCAGTTTTCACTCCTCTCAGCAGACACGATGTGTTACAGGAGATGCATCAACCCTCGAACGACAGGTTCCTCACAGGAGGAGACACTCATGACAGGTGTGTGCAATGTTTGGGCCTACAGCATGCTCAAGCTGCGCTTAATGGCCTGTATGTTGATACTGTGATAGCCTAAGTTTTAAAGTCTTGTGCTTGAGGCTCACCTTCTTTCTGAGGAAAGAAGGCCGCTCGTCTAACCTCCACCATTAGTTTCTGCGGTTGCCGAGGTGCCGCATGAGACGGACGCTTGGGGCGACGGTTACGAGCCGGAGTACATGGAGAGTGAGCAGACGGAATATTCTCCCTTTCTCTCTCTCCCCAAGCCGCATGCGCGTGTAACGGAGGCCAGCTAGTAGTTCGAGTCCCGCTTAGACTCCTGTCCAAGAGCAAACAGGAAGGGTTACACGTGCGTTGAACAATTGCAGCGTGGACCCCGTTGTTTTCGTTCAAGATGAATTGCAGCCTACCCCAGAAGCTTGTGACTCAATTTCTTTTGGTTGTGGCCCGTTTGACGATGACATGCTGTTTACAGCGGCCTCTGATTCTGAGGAGCTTGTGGGTGAAATATGTAGTTCTTTCCCTCCAAGCGGACAGGAGACACGTAATTCCCCGTCGTATAACTAATTGTTGGAAGTGATTACTTGTGCCGTAGACAGCCCAGCCCTGTAGGCCTCTCCCCTTCTTCCAAGACCTCCACCACGAGGTTTCAAAGTCTTGGAAGCAGCCATTTTCGGTGCGTACTACTAATCCCGCAGCCGCTGATATCACCACTGTTTCCTTCCTGGAAGTGATGCCCCCGGCTGCCGTCCAAACCGTGTAGAATTACTTCCACTTTGGTTGGAAAATCTTACATGGCCGCTGGACAGACAGCAGCCACTCTTCATACCATGGCTGTGCTTCAAGCTTATCAAGCTGATTTACTCAAAGAGCTGGATAAGGGGGAGGGCTTGACTCCAGAGGCTGTTAAGGAGCTCAGACAGGTTACTGACTTGGTGCTTAGAGCTACCAAGCATACTGCCCGCGCAATAGGCAGGTCTATGGCGGGAATGGTGTCAGTAGAATGTATCGTGCTCGTCTCTCATTAGCAATCGCTGCCTTGTTCTGCTCCCATGGCTTTCAGCCCCACCCTGCTTCATACTACAGTAACGTTAATAAATCTTTAATACATTAACTCATCCATGAACATGATTTATGCCTGACTCCCGTCAGATTACTTTCCATCGGCTATGGCCATTCCGCAAAATCATGGCGTCATCAAGCTTCGCCTTACATAGTGTGCCATTAAGGCATGTATATGCAAAAGATTTATGAGATGAAACGTGCAACTACTTGCAAAAGAAAATGGTCTGCAAAATTATAACAGTGTCCTTACAGATTTAATTCAGTACCTTGTGCGCTAACAATACTGGTACTGTTGCATCAAGTTTTTTATTATGTGTGTGTGTTCAATACTCACTGCTGTGTGTGGGTGAAATGCAGAGCACAAATTCCAAGTATGGGACACAATACTTGGCTACATGTCACGTCACTTTCTGTGAGGGCATCAACTGTGAGGTTCATAAAAAGCAGAGCAGGAATAAACTCTTCATCTACAGACTAAACATAGATGCACTAAATGGTCACTCACACCTTTAAGATGTTTGTCCATCCAACAGATCAAACCGCATCTCTGAATAGCACTGAATGCAGCAGGTTTCAGCTCGACTCATAAGATGAGCTGCTAGAGTGACATGGCAGATGGTAAAAAAATTTTACATACACAATAACAGACAATTGATTTATCTTCTAATTTTACATATTTAACACAGTAAGGCAACCACTTTTGAAAAATGATCAGTGCTGAATGATACAATGAAGAATGTTTCCTAGCCAGACAAGCATGTATCCATATATCATTCATAAAGTGCCTGTGCATTTCACCCAGTAGGAGGGTCAAACTCTGTTGTGGGAGGATTCACACACCAGCAGACAGTCTTATTATTAGTTCACACTTGCACTGAAGAAATGAAGATGATGTTTTACATGTTTGTTCTGTTCTGTTTGCGCTGGTGGCATCTGATCGGTAAGTTATAAGTATATATATATTTTCGGGTTCATAACAGCAACATTCTTTACAGATGTTAAAAGTCCTCCATTGAGCCGCATTTAAAATCTCAGGCTATTAATTTTAATTATTACCAATGCATATCCTCCTTAAAAATTATTTTTAAAAATGACTTTGGTATTAACAATGAATGGCAACAAAAGTAATAGAAATTCATTAGTCAAAAAGTGAAGGAACATCTGATCCCATATATAAAAGTATAAAGACGTTGACAATATCAAGAAGAATTCAACTTTTCATGATGTAATTGACTTTTTAGCTTCATACACTGTGTTCTATTGATAGCAGATAACTATAAAACACCATTAATATCATGTTGCTATATCTCACCTTGCCTTTGCTTTTGAATGTTTTTCAATTCACATTTAGTTACAATTTACAACTGATTTCAGGCCATCAGAGGGCATAATCTGTGCAAAATCTGTTTGTTCATCAGGTGTGTTTGGTGAGTCGGTGTCAGTGCTGGAGGGAGATTCTGTCACTCTAAACTCTGATGTTACTGAAATACATGAAGACGACGACATACTGTGGAAATATGAAGCTGAAAAGTCTCGCATAGCTAAAATCAGCATTGAGAACCGAATCTTCTCCACATATGATGATGTTCCTGATGGGAGATTCAGAGACAGACTGAAGCTGGACGATCAAACTGGATCTCTGACCATCACAAACATCACAACTGAACATGATGGAGATTATCAACTAGAGATAAGTGGAGTGAAACTGACAACAAAAACATTCAGTGTTTCTGTCTATGGTGAGTAGAGATCATTCGTTCAAACATTGAAATATTTTTTTCATTAAAAGGAATATTTAGTTTGAGTTAAGCTCCATCAACATTTGTGACATAATGGTCATTATCAGATTTAAAAATGTCCTTTTTTAAGGACATAAGGTTATGGTGGGAGACTGAAATGTGAAGCCTTGTGTATTATTTGAGCTGTAAACTGTTTAAAAGAGTTTCAGTGTCATGGAAACAAAGTTATACAATTTGGATAAAATGTATTTTTTACACTTTACAATTTTTTAAACATTTTGTAGTTTGAGATGACAGAAAAACTCACTGACCGTCAACGCACTACAACGAAAATAAGATTGTTGACAAGATTTACCCAGGTTTCTGTTTATTCTCTCATGTTTTCCAGCTCGTTTGCCTGTTCCTGTTATCAGCAGAGACTCTTCACAATGTTCTTCATCATCATCATCATCATCATCATCACACCAGAATTGTTCACTGGTGTGTTCAGTGTTGAATGTGAGTCATGTGACTCTCTCCTGGTACAAAGGAAACAGTTTATTGTCCAGCATCAGTGCGTCTGATCTCAGCATCAGTCTCTCTCTACCTCTGGAGGTGGAATATCAGGATAAAAACACCTACAGCTGTGTGCTGAACAATCCCATCAGCCACCAGACCAGACATCCCAACATCACTCAACTCTGTCACACATGTGCAGGTACGGCAGCACGGCTGATATATGTGTTTATTCACTGACCTGATCTCTGTCTTCTGCTGTAGATCAGACTGATGCAGTCACTTCTTTCTCTATCATTACAGAGCTGGACACACAGTCTCCTTCTCATCCTCCAGTCTCTCTGATAGTGTCGATCTCTGCTGGATCTCTGTTGATTGTAGCTACAGTCATTGGGATCTTCTGCATCTGCTGGAAATGTAGAAAAATGAAGGTGAGCAATTAATGTCAGGATTATCATTTTTGGATGAACTAAACCTTTAACCACCAAAAACACATATAAAGTCAGCCTGTTGCTAGGCTTTGCTAGAGCGAGAGAGCGAGAGAGAGAGAGAGAGAGAGAGAGAGAGAGAGAGAGAGAGAGAGAGCGCGCGAGAGAGAGAGCGAGAGAGCGCGCGAGAGAGAGAGAGAGAGAGAGAGAGACACTTTTAAAGTAATTTACTCCCCATTTGTATTGTATTTGTATTTCCATGTCATTGACCAGTCTATAGTAAGTAAATTATATTTTGAGTATTTTAGTAAACTATTTAAAATGGCCACTATCAGCTGATCCATCACCTCTCAAAGGTTTTTCCGTGAAAGCCATACGGCAAGTTTTAATTGCCCAAATAAAAAATGTATTAAAACATGAACCTCCCTCCTATTTCTACTATATTTTGGGCCATAGATGAATAAAACTGATGTAAAAACTTCCCCCAGAGTATTACATCACTCTTCCAAAACTCTTCCTTTCACACTTTAAAAACAGATGAAAAACGGTTTCCTGTTCTCCACATAAAGGACAATCCTTCCCTACCTGTGGATCAAGGTGTGCTCTGTATCTGTTTGTAGCTATAATCCCATGTACAATTCTCCACTGAAGGTCTCCAGATCTTTTCTCAAGCGGTGGTTTGTACAAGGACCTCCAGCTATCTTTAGGGGAAGCGCCTAGCCTGAACATCTCCAGCCAATTGGATTCTTTGAAACTCTCTAGTGTTTTCAAGTGCCATGTTTTAACACACAGAGTATACATGTCTTTCTTTCCAGCATCACAAAACAACAACAGCTGAGGTATCTTAAAAGATAGCAAGCTACCTTCCTTTTCTTGCCATATTCCAGTCTCAGCAGAGACACTCAGCTCTGGAAACACACATTTATCCACCTCCTCATCAAAAGATTCCAGTGCCAGTCTATAGTCCTGTGGTAGAGACTCTAAAATCTGATTCAACACTTTCTGTGCCAGTCTGATTGATCTTAGTCCCAGTTTTAAAGCAAAAATTTCCACTGTTATCCATCCTTTTGTTTCCATTAGATGTCCAATTTTTATTATATTTGCTTTCCACATTGCTTTTCTGAAATTATCTGATTTAAAAATGTCCAAATCCAATTTGAGATTAAAAAGTAGCGGTTCTTCTTTCAGCCATAATCTCTGTGTCTCATTTACATTCCATGAAAACGTAAACAGCATCCATGATTTTAAAACTGATCTGTAAAAAGAGCTCAGTCCAAAAAGGTCCAGTTTATTAATATCCATGAGGAAAAGATGGCGGTCTAGACCCTCAGGAGGGCACAGGCAACTCCAGCCCAGCTCACATCCTCTTTGTAGAGCAGTCTCTGTGTCGTCTGCATTCTGAAGGCCTTTATTCTTGATGCAACATCAATCAGTCCCTGGCCTCCTTCCTGCGTCAGCCGATACAGCACCGCTGCCTTCAGCCAATGATGTCCCGACCAGAAAAACTCTACTTGTCGCTTCTGGATGCTCAAGTATTGCCATTTTGTGCCATAAAAAAGATGCAACCAAATTATTACAAACCAGTACCCTCCCCCTGTAAAATAACTGGGGTAGCAACCAGGTCCAATTAGACAACCGAGCACACACACTTTCTCCACTAGGCCCTCCCAGTTTTTTCTTTTATACTCTTCGGTCCCTATAAATACCCCTAAGTATTTAAAACCTGCTCTTCCCCACTGTAAGCCACCCGGAAGTACTGGACCTTTAAAATCTCTTCCACACCACAAAGCATCACATTTCCTCCAGTTAACAACTGCTGAAGAGGCTTTACCATAACTCTCTAATGCCTCCTCTTAAGCATCTGAATGTCATTTTGCTCCCGAACTACAACTGTGACATCATCAGCGTATGCAGAAAGTTTAATATTAGAACATAGGGTATTAACCTGTAGCCCCGTTAGCTCTCTCCTCTATTTACACAGCAAGGGTTCAATCACAATACTGAGAGAGGACAACCCTGCCTAATACCTCTTTCCACTCTTATAGGGATACTTAAACCACCGGCCATTTTAATCATGCATGTTGCCTCCGTATATAAAAGTTTAATTTTGGAAATAAAAACCATCTGACCACTGCACACCATCTCTCATACCATCATCAGTAAACTGTGATAAAACATCTAACTCATCAGCAATGTTCTCCTCAGAGCCTCCTGCCTGAGCTCCATCATTCACCTCCTCTAAAACACCCTTTTTTCCCATCATTCATCTCAATTATATCATCAGCAGCAGACTGCGAGCCATTATTGTCAATAACATTGACAATCACCTCCTCTTGTCTTTTCACCTCGTCTGTGACTCCATCTTGTTCCTCACTCCTCTGCTCTGCTTCATTGTTTCTCTGATGCTCAACAGTAACTCCAGTATCAGCTCTAGACGTGGATGGCCTTTGATCATCTCTATGCGGGCACGCAAAACATTTATGGCCCAAATCGCCACAATCAATGCACAAAACTCTCTATACTCGCATAAACCATGTAAGAGTTTTCTCCGTGATTCACACCAAAAGGAAACTTCTAAAGCTTGCGTGGGTGAAGTAAGAAACATGTAGACCTGACGTCTAAAGGACAGTACATGTTTAAGTGCCGTATTTTTACACCCGAGGTGAATCATTTTTACAGGGCTCGCAATCTTCCCAAACCTCTGAAACTCCGTAATCGCATCGTTAGAAACGCTTCAGTTTTCAAAAATACCACAATCGCTTTATTTATACGTGATGCCGACACTATGTGAACCAATCTGCTCCCCAACAACTAAGAGCAGATCTTCCATGGTCACTCCAGGCTCTGGCACACACCTGCAACCATGCCTGAGTGACAGAGCTGACCCTGGAACAGACCCTTCTCTACCTTCTGCCTAAAAACAGAAACAAAAACCGAGGGGAAAGAAAATGCATTCGCTCCCAACAAACACTCAAGCTCCTTCACAAACTCCCAGCATGCACCACACACAGAGAGAGATTGATTGATTGATAGACAGACAGAGAGATAGATATTAAGCTTATTTGCTATAGTGATAAACAGCTTTATACACTACGATTTAGTTTACAAAAGCTTTGAAGCTTTTTGTGATACTTCGAAAGAAATCCCCTGGTGATCAATCTAGCAACTTCTTGGACAAACCATAATCGCAGTACTGAGACTCGCCCACTGATCTCTATAAATAAATATATATATATCAGTGGACTCACCAGTATGATGTCATCTAGCGACCAGTTTTAGCTTCTTTCCTTTGAAAGCAGTTGGCAGCAATGGGTGGAGTTCTGCTATTCACAGTATAGATAGACAGACAGACAGAGAGATAGACAGATAGATAGATAGATAGATAGATAGATAGATAGATAGATAGATAGATAGATAGATAGTTTTCTGTTTTTGTGGTAGCCCTGTATATTCTGTGGCATTGTTTTCAAAGAGTAATTAGCTGGTGAAGTGGATTTACTTGAAAATCAAAATATGTAAATAAAGTTCTGTAAACACTTGCATTTTTACAACACTATAAGTGTGCGTCCTTTTGGGTAATCAAGTTCTACACACACCTGGGGTCTTCATGCCCGCTTGAACACTTGGGCCAAATACAGGAAATACATCATGTAAGTAGACAAGTGGTCAAGTGCAAAGACTGCACCCCGGGCCAGTGCTGCCACCTTATGGAACAACTCATTAGTGAAAAACAAATTCATTGCACGTTCAAAAAAATCGAGCAGCGCACATAGTATCCTGGTGACGAAATTTGCATCACGCGCACTGTGCGTTGACCTTCCCGTACACATAAAACTCAAGGTATACTTTAGGCTTTAGTGTGCGTTAAGGGCACTGAGCTTTGCCTTTTTTTTCCACCAGAGACATACAGTCGCATACAGGCGTTCTCAAGTGGACAAGACAGCAAGTGTGGGTATTTAGGGCTGTCAAATCCTGCTCCTGGAGGGTCACTGTCCTGCAAAGTTTAGCTCCAACCCCAAATAAACACACCTGAAGCAGCTGAGGTCTCACTAGGCATATACTAGAAACTTCCAGGCAGGTGTGATGAGGCAAGTTGGAGCTAAACTCTGCAGGACAGTGGCCCTCCAGGACCGTTTGGACACCCCTGTGGTATTGGGACAGGCCCATCATTTGAATAAGCTGATGACTTCCACAGATACAAGAGATCAACTTTTGCGAATGATACCCACAAACAGTGATCTACCGCCTGATACAGTTAATGTACATATAGAATATCCTCCAGATAAAAATATACACATTAAGTAGACGACACATTTTTAATTTTAAAACTATGACCAGTTAAAGAAATTATTCAACTTTAATAAAGGTCTTGACTCAAGTTAATGAATTTGAAGCAAAATTCTATTATTTTTTAAACTGTCGCATGGTCAGCAGGTTCTGAATGAGTTTGTGTTTTCTTGCAGAAATCAAAGGAGGAGAATGTGTATGAAAATATCTTCCCAAGACAGCAATCAAATACTGTATCTACTGGAATAAATGTTCAAGCACACAGGCCCTGACTCACACCTCTAGTTTCACATTTAGGGGCTTTCGCATCAGGTAGTTGTAGGAACTAGCCACCAGGATGGTTCCTTGAAAACTTAAAGTTCCCCTAGAAACATTTTCCTGGTTGCATTCGCACCGCCAGTAGGAACTCTGAAGTGACGTAAGCCATGCTTGTTGTTGTGACTTTTTATTATACAAAGAAAGTAGACAGTGTATGAAAAAGTATTAGTGTTAGGGGATAACAGTTTAGGACCCATGACCCGTTATGAAAAATGAAGACCAAGAGTCAGGAGTGCAATTAATTAAAGAAAAAATTACTGAAGAATAGTTTGCAGTTTCATCAGCAGAAGCCAGCTTCATGTCTCACAAGGAGTTCGTAGGCCGCCCTCCCTCTACCAGTCTATCGTACATACAATTCCTCAACAATTATACTGTTTTCAAGGTGTAGCCACCTCATCACTGCAGGTTGAATGCTTTTGATTGGCTAAGAGAAAATAGACAGTCATAGTAAATTTCCACACATTGTCAGTAAATCAAATTCACGTGTCCATAGATCACTTGTTGACGTTTTCACCCTGGAATTAGGCACTTAGTGACCTTCCAGGTCTGGAGCAGGTGCCAGCTTGCCCAGAACAACATACTGTCGCTCTCCCTAATCCACCTCCAATACTGATCTGTAATACTGCGCACATACACAGATACACAGTTTCTCCAAGGTTGGAGTTGATTGAGCTCCAGTTCTGACCAGAAAGTTTCCCAAAACATTTTGATAACATGTGCTTTCTCTCAGTGAAAGGTACAGACAGTATTCACAGCAGGTGGCGCTTTGACTATAACCGAATATTGGCATGTAGATGTCTTCAGGACAGGACTCTTATCAAACATGTGAAGTTTGGGGCAGATCGGACATTGTATGCCTGACTTACAACAGCTTTCTGTTTCATGGCGAAACATCGAAATTTGACAGGCCGCCACGGCCACGCCCTTCGGGGAAAACTCAAGATCTTCGCAATTTGACATCACAAAGGCCTTTAGATTAGACTGTGCAAATATGATGATGATCTGATTAAATCTCTAGGAAGAGTTTGTTAAAGTATAACGTCTGGAAATGGCAAAATTTGCACCAATTTTGCAAAGAAAATTAAAAAAATCTCACTTCCTGTTGGTTTTCAGATTTCGTACCAGGAGACTTTTTTGTAGGCATTGGGCTGTTACATGTGTCTACCGAATTTCAAACCTGTACGTGAAACGTAGCGGGAGGGGCACTTCGTTGAAATGTTGTAGGTGGCGCTATCGAGCCATTTTGCCACGCCTAATTCTAAAACTCATATCAGACGTAAATTTTCACCACTTTTGATGCGTGTGCAAAGTTTTATGAGTTTTCGAGCATGTTTAGGCTATCAAAAATGCGATTCATTTGAGAGAAGAATAATAATAGGATGAGCAATTCCAATAGGGTCCTCACACCATCGGTGCTCGGGCCCTAATGAAGAGAATATAAAATAAAATGAAAGACAAATCCATATTTCATCTCTGGAAGTCGGCTAAATGAGCAAGCACTATTACTGCACTCCTGCATGTTAGGGGTGTGTGATACCTCCAAAATCCAAACACACGATAACATGTTCTGCTATCAAGCATTTAGCGACACATCACACATCACTAGGACAGACCCTCAGTCACTCCTCAGAGACCAAATGCACACTTTAGAAAATATATGAAGAAACAATAAACAATCAGTGGTTTTATTGATTGAGTAATATCATAACTGGAAAGAATCATTAAAAATCATTATAATAATATAGGAGGATAAATATTAATGATTTGATTATACATTTAATTAGGATATATATATTTAATTAGGATATATATATATATATATATATATATATATATATATTATTTATTTATTTATTTTTTCAGAATCCGCCCCCTTCAGTACACTTACATCACTGCTAGTTCCTATTGTGTTGAGTTAGACTCTACTCTGAAATAGGAGCTGAATTAGTTCCCCCAAAAGAACTAAAATCGTTCCTAGTTCTTGCGGTGCAAACACGCCAAAATCTGGGTACTTCCGCCATTAATTCTAGGAACTATGAAAAGGTTCCTCTGATGCGAAAGCCCCTATTTATGCTCAGCCATGTTATTTCTGTCTCAGTTTTTTTTTTCATTCTTTGTATTGGATCTTTTACTTTTTTCTTTTACTCTCATAAAATGATAGCCTACTGTTATGTCTGAAATGTTTCTCTGTTTAATTTAGTGGTTCACAAATGGCATAGTAAGCAAGTAAGTAACCAAGGAACCGGGACGTGTGAGGGAGTTGCCTGTCAATTGTGTCATATCTGCGTCATCGCTTTACAACAACTGTCTTAGCAGCAGCCGAACGAACGCACAGAGTAACGTCATAACATCATTTTCAACACACTCAAATGTATCTAATATGATAAAAAGTCCCGCTGCTTGCGAGGCGTGTGTTGCGTTCATCTTATTAACAATCGCTCCAGCGGCCTTGCTCAGCTCCCACAACACTTGGCTCTGCTCTGCTAGATACAACAGTAACGGTAATAATCACATCCATGAACATGATTTCTGCCCGAGTCCTATCCCGATTCTTTTCCACCCAAGATTCTGCGCTTAAACTTGGCGTCATCAAACTACCCCTTTGTTTTGAATAGGTGACCTCTAGCAGACGGAAAAGTTACATAGTGCACCTTTAATGTCATGGATATAGAAATATCCCTCCACACACACACACAAACAAATAATAAATAAATATAAAACATATACATAAAAATAACACGTGTGACACTCGCAGTGTCACTATATGACGACAGGAACTTCTCCAGAGCCACTTCATGAACATTTTACCGTTTAATTTGAGAAAAACTATTGTCATATCATATACATGCAGAACCCCGTCAAAATAAAGGTTTGGTTTAACTTGTGACAGAAATATTGTATTACTATTATACAGTATAATGTATGTCTTAATTTAATACCACTACTAATAATAACAACAATGCAATAATTAAGTTTATTTTTAAATGAATGATCACACATTTTTTCCTTCCATGTTTTAATTTTAACCTCTGTTGTGCACCACTTTGTTTGCGAAAAAAGGAAGGGTTTATTTAAATTTCATTTGACTAAAAAAATATGTTTATGCCTTCATTTGATCACCAGAAAAACTAAAATACGCAACAAAGAATTTATGTAAAAAAAAAAGAGAGAAACATTTCATAGGGCCCTATTATAAACAAATTAATAATGTGTTTATTTCACATCTCTCTTTATTCTATTGCATTTATTTGTGCTGTTGTTTGCAATTTGTTCTTTTATTACTGTCTTATTACTGTCTTTTTACTTTTTTTTTAATGAAAATAAAATTTTGCATTTCAGAAAAGTAGATTTTTGTTTGTATATGCTGTCAATTATAGTTCTTTGAAAGAAAATTGGAATCGGCAGGTCACACACACACACAGACACAGACACAAAAAACAAAAAACAAAATCAAAATCGGAAAAGAAAATTGCAATCGGTTGCATCTCTAATAAAACTACTAATTTTACAATGACAGACAGGTTGTTGTTGGTCCTGTTCCCAAAGATAAAAGAAAAAACCATGAGAGGTTTCCAATGAGAAGCATTACAACTACTTTACCCCTTGAACTCGGAGAGGAGTAAAGTTAAGTACAGTTACAAACTCCATGGTTCAGGGCAGAGTCACATAAACAGGGAGGCCACATGCAAATTAAATAAACCCTAAAGTAGATATTTATCAAGGTAATACATAAATGAATTAAGCAAACACCACTGAAACATGCATCTTAATGTAAGAACTGATTTTATTGAGCTTATGCAGAAGAAAACCACTGACAGATGTGCTAATGCATACGCAACATAACTGTCGTTTAATGCCATGTGGAAACTGAAACAAGCGATCACACTTTTAAAAAGGCACAGACCGATTTAATAAAATATTCAGAAAATATACACGTGTTACATGTGGTGACATGAGCCATTTCACATTTTTTGTGTGTAATTCAGCAAACCCTCGGTTACTACGTAAAAACAAATCCGGATTTCTTGATTACTTCAGCTTGTTTAAGTCATGAGGTTTATATATTTATATGTTTTCAGACAGCTGTAGTTTCCTCTTATTAAACACACACTTGACTGGCTGAACAGAGAATTTAAGTGAAGGCAATCGTCTCCATCAAACAGTGATAATATTAAACAAGACAAATACAACAAGCAACAAGATACAATTATTAAAACTTGACAATCACAGCTGAAAAGACATGAGAAAAACTATTGTGTCGTTTTTCACAAACCAAACAAAAAGTCCATTTTTATAGTTATAGTAAATATACAAAAGCAGAAATTTTGCTGTAATATTCTCCCAGACAAACAATACATAGAGTATTTTTCAGGTTTAATGCTAGAGTAATATCATTTAACACAGTCTGTATCATTTACAGGCATAATAAATCGAGAGTCCCCAAAACTGTACGGGAAATTCACAGTTAAAGACTTTAGTGAAGAACAGTGCAGTTTCATCAGCTTTAGCAGTCTCAAGCAGGTTGTAGGCCAGATACACAGATACACAGCTCTTTAAAGTTGGAGTTGTCTGAACTCTAGTTCTGACCAGAAACTTTCCTAAAAAAATTATGTTTTAATATGTTTCTTCTCTCAGTAGTAGTAGTAGTAGTAGTAGTTGTAGTATTTAAGTGTTAATAACATAATAATAATAATTTGTTACAAATATATAGCGCTTTTCTGAGTACTTAAAGCACTTTACATGGGGGGGGGGGGGGGTTGGGAATCTCCTTAACCACCACTGATGTGCAGCATCCACCTGGATGATGCAATGGCAGCCATAATGCGCCAGAACGCCCACCACACACCAGCTGATTGGTGGAGAGGAGACAGAATGATGAAGCCAATTGTATATATATATATATGGGGATGATTAGGAGGCCATGATGAACAGAGGCCAATGGGCAAATATGGCCAGGATGCCGGGGCTACACCCCTACTCTTTTTTCCGAAGGGATTTTTAATGACCACAGAGAGTCACTCAGTTTAACGTCTCATCTGAAGGACGGTGCTTGTTACAGTATAGTTTCCCCATCACTATACTGGGATATTAGGACCCACACAGACCACAGGGTGAGCACCCCCTGCTGGCCTCACTAACACCTCTACCAGCAGCTACCTAGTTTTCTCAGGAGGTCTCCTATCCAGGTACTGAGCAGGCTCAGCCCTGCTTAGCTTCAGTGGGAAACCAGTCTTAGGCTACAGGGTGATATGGCTGCTTAAGTGCATTGATAGATCCAACATAAATCCATGAATTTCCAAACTTATACCCTTGTGCATCCTTAAAGTCTTTTGCACTTTTTGGACTATTTTGCCTGTTTTAACCACAACTGTATAAATTAGTAACTGTAATAAATAGTGTGTATTTTTATTGAAATTTTACTATTTCATCCTCATTTCCTTTAAAGGAGTCATATGACGGTTCTAAAAAGAACATTATTTTTTGTGTATTTGGTTTAATGCAATGTTTACGTGGTTTTAGGTTCAAAAAAGTCATTATTTTACACATACTGTACATTATTGTTGCTCCTCTATGCCCCTCCTTTCTGAAATGCAATGATTTTTACAAAGCTAAAAAGCGCGGTGTGCTCTGATTGGCTAGCGATCCAGTGCATTGTGATTGGCCCGAATACCTTAAGCGTGACAGAAATGTCATGGTCCTACCATATTTGGAACATCAGCTCCCGAAGCAATATTGACAGATGATAATGTTCGTACAACCTTATCAATTCGAGCCTGAATCAGGGCAGTATTTGAGGGGACAGCCATTTGTAGTGCACCCACAATGCACTGTGAGAGTCGCGCGTTGAATGAATTCCTGCATCTCGTCAGGAGATGGCGCCCGCGGCTGATTCATCCATCCATCCATCCATGCAACGTAATATCATACAGGTATAAATTCCTTTTTAATTGATTATTAAATTGTTTAATTACAGTTTATACATGCTAGTTTCCATGATAGAGTTCAAGATAAATCTTTTCATTACTACTGGAGCTGCCAGTTAAGTTTCAAATAATTATTAAACAGCAAGCAGAAACTCAGTGTCTGAATTCACTCACTCGTTTTCATTCACTCCTCTAGTGGAGTAATGTAGGGAATAGTAAATGAGGGTATAGGGGGCAATTTCGAACACAGCAAGTCTCAAAAATGCCAGTTGAAATTGCTGGTGTTTCTCACGTCACAAACTACATTGTAACCAATCAAGTCAACGTGTCAGCGGGCTTTAGCATATCATAAACTTAACTATGGCCACTCTGAAGCAGTGGTCCCAAGAGAAGCAAACACATTATTAGCTGTTTGATAATGTAGTCAAGCAAAAGGCTAATCATATTAGTTACTGTTATGCGTCCGATGTTGTAAAGAGCGATAGCATTGTGCAGTGTTTACCTCAGTAAGTACCTGTGTAATATCATTGCGCCGCTGCACCCATGGTACGGCAGCAAAGTTCCTGGATTATTACGCAGGAATGAGAGTATAGTCCCTAGCCATATCGGTCTAGAAAATTGCAACTTTTCATTTTCCGTCGGTCTTAGTACACGATGTAACTATACACATCACAACATGTAAATAGGAAAATGTTGGCGTTATTTTGTCACTTATTGAGCAGTAGGCTAGATGGAGCCGTTTACCTTCAGTCTTTGTGCTAAGCTAGGCTAGCGGTGGGTGCGTCAGACAGAGTTATGGCACGCACGGAGATGAGAATGGTATGTATGGACTTATCTAACTCTGGGGGATACGGTGAATAAGCTAAAGTCCCAAAAAGTCGGCGTGTTCCTTTAAGTAATTGCATATTGATGTAATGGAAAACTAGACAAAAATACTGGGGAAAAAAACCCCACTCTGTAAGTGAAGATAATTTTAACTGATCTATTTAGTGTGCCTTTCAATCAAAGTATCAAATTATAAATGATGTTACATTTTTTTACTGGCAGCCTTGGCCTGATTTAAGGACGTGTCCTCTTCCTCAAAGGAACTCCTTTTGAATTAGGTGGTGAGTTATCAGCCAAGTTATCATCCTCCTGTAAGAAAACACATTAACAAAAGGTAAAAGTAGTGAGGAGGATTGATGTTTAAATTGAAGAAACAACAAAAAAAAGAAATGTCACAGATGTAACAACCAAAGAGACTTTTCTACTAAACCCCCAATGTAAAGACGCTCTGTGAAGATGCCATAGACCAAAGCCACTGCGGCAAAAATTAATCAGCCGCATTTTAAAATCGTTTGCGAAATGACCGCCAGGTGGCGCAAAGGGACAGTTTGCAAAACAGCTGCAATTGTCACATTTTAAAATGTAAGTGGAGCTGAAGTCATGAATTAACAAAACACTTAAGGATGGAATACTATAATTATGCCAAATCCGAATACTTTATACAACAAACATGAAAAATCAAAACCAGATCTATTGCCATTTACTGTACAATAATGTAACAATTAAAGAGTGGAGTTGAAACTGCAGGGAATGGCTATAAAATGTTATCATTAAATAAAGAAAAAAAACATTGGTGATGTTGTTTAGACAAACGATCATATAGGCTACAATTTCACCTAATATTATTTGTTCAAAGAGTGAACTGTTATACCCCGCCAAAAAAGCAAAAGTTGCTGTTTGGAATTAAATGGGCAAATGTTTAAGAGTCTATGATTGGATCATTATTGCAGTGATTATTATGTTTATATCATGTTATATGTTTGGCAACAGTTCTTCTAACCCTAATTGATGGAGTGCGTAGCTTTTCATTTCTTAAACAACCATGTAGACACATCATGGCCATATTCCAGGATGACAATGTCAAGATTCATCAGGCTCAGACTGTGAAAGAATGGTTGGGAGGGAGCATGGAGGATCATTTAAACACATGAATCGACTCCTCTGAGTACAGACCTTAAACTCATTGAAAGTCTTTGGGATGTGCTGGAGGAGACTTGACAGAGTGCTGGACTCTTGCATTGTCAGTACAAGATCTTGACCAAAAATGTATGCACCTCTTGATGGAAATTCAAATGTTGTGATGTTATTTCCATCAAGAGGTGCATCAGTTTTTGGTAAAGAAAATGTTTGTGTTCTGACCTGAAGATCAAGAATAGCAAACGTGATGACAGAAAAAGCTGTCCGCAATGAATAAAACTGTATTAGCCTACATTACATTAGTACGGAGCCCCTAAAGGGATGTGGTGGTGGAAAAAATTCAGGGAGGGAGGAAAAAATATTTTTCAAATCTTTTGCTCTTCCTCGCAAAACTTTTGTGTTCCCCTGAGAAGCTTTGAGTTCCCTTGCAAAGATATAATGTCCCGCTGGCAGTGCTTCAAACAGCTCAGTGCGTTAATTTGAGCTGTGCAGTGTTTTATTTTGAACTTGGACTTAAGTATAAAGAAACAGGCCAACAGTCAGTGCTTCAATGAGTTCAGGAAGGTTGGCAATATATTCACAGATTCAAACTTCCCGGATCAATAACTCGTGAGCTAAACATTGTTAAACACAAATGACACCTCTTTAACGTAGACAACGAGCTACAACCTAATTTTCCTCAAAACGAGCCTTATAATATAAATAGATCTCTATGAGCAGGCGCTGAGAGACAAGTCCGAAGGGACCGTCTACAAAGTGCAAAACCTGAAAAGCGTTACTACAAAAATAGTCATTAAAGGGTTAGTTCACCCAAAAATGAAAATTATCCCATGATTTACTCACCCTCAAGCCATCCTAGGTGTATAAGACACTCTTCTTTCAGTTATATTGAAAATGTCCTGGCTTCTCCAAGTTTTATAATGGCAGTGAATGGTTGTTTCGTTTTTGAAGTCATAAAAGTGCATCTATCCATCATATAACTGCTCCACACGGCTCCAGGGGGTTAATAAAGGCCTTCTGAAGCGATGCGTTTGTGTAAGAAAAATATCTATATTTAAAACTCTATAAAAAGTAAATTAACTAGCTTCCACCAGATCGCCTTCCGTATTCAACTTACGGAAAAAGTGTAGTGCCTCTCGCAGTTCAAACTGCTTACTGTAACGTAGTTTGTATGTTCCGGGAAGAAGGAGGCGGGAAACCGGCGAACATTTAAAGACTTTAATCAATAAATAAACAAAACGAAAGTAACCGCGGCAGCCCCTCACGGACGACTGCCGCGCGCACACATAACAAAACGTAAACAAAACACAACATAAAATCCAGGCCTGGTCCTCTCTCGTCCTTCACTGTCGTCACTCCTCCTTTTATGCTTCCAAGCTCCTCCGTGAGAGATCCGAGACCGGTGTGACGCGCAGCTGGCGCTCATCATCAAAATCACTCCCCGGCCTCGTGTCGCCCTCCCACGGCTCTCGCTCGCCCGGCTCGTCACATACCACCATCGCCCTTCGCAGGCCGGGGGGTACCCACGAGACTGCGCTCTACTCCCCCCGGGCCAGTCTCGGCGGCCGCAGCACCACCTGGGGGTAAGGACAGACGAGACGAGAGAAAAGGAGCCGGAAGCCGCTCGGTCCTCAGCCAGCCAAGAGGCTCTTCCTCGCGGTGCCATGCGATGGTACTGGACGCTCGGTGGACGGCTCAATCCTCCTCCGCCCCCTGGCGGCCGGCGGTGGCTCCTCCTGTTGAGGGCAACCGGCAGCGAGTCCTGCGCTCCCTGCTCCTCCCCGTCATGGCGGATGGCAGCAGGCTCCGGCCCACGGCGAACGCCGGCGACTCCTCCGCTCCCTCTCAGACGGCAGCCACCCCACCTCGACCCAGGGGCACGGCAGTGAGCTCTCCGTCCCACCGGATCTTCACTCGCTCCAGCACCACCGCCTCGCGGTCTTCATCCATTTGCGCTGCCCGACCTCCTCAGCACCGTGATCCCCCTCAGCAGCGAGGGCTCTTCGACAGCATGTCCCTCCTTCCTCCCGGGCTTCGGCACCAATGTAAGTTTGTATGTTCCGGGAAGAAGGAGGCGGGAAACCGGCGAACATTTAAAGACTTTAATCAATAAATAAACAAAACGAAAGTAACCGCGGCAGCCCCTCACGGACGACTGCCGCGCACACACATAACAAAACGTAAACAAAACACAACATGTGTTGGCGCTCATCATCAAAATCACTCCCCGGCCTTGTGTCCCCCCCCCCGGCTCTCGCTCGCCCGGCTTGTCACACTTAAACTACGTCTGACGACATTGCTCACCAGTTACGTTTTTTTTTCGATCTGGCGGAAGCTAGGTATTTTACTTTATAAAGTTTTAAATATGGATAGTATGCATTTGTGTATTTAAATATAGATTTGTATGTCATGTTTTGAGCGTCAGCAGCGCAGCAAAAATAGACTCGGCACCGAAAGCTCCGCTTCACCGCTTCATTTATGACTGGATTCTGTGATTTCACCCGTGTTTTCCGCATCGCGAAAATCATATGGTTGTAAGTGGTATTTGCAGTATTAAAGAGAGTTAATTCTGCGAGTTATTTGTTGTTGTTTTATAAAGTTATTACCATTAGTGTAAGAAGGACATGCAGTTAACAGAGGTCCGCTATCAATACACTCATAGCGCTCTTCATGGCCACTTAAAAGATACAGCAGCTGTTTCAGCAACGCATGGCGGTTTTTGAAAAATTCATATCGGTCACGAAATTGAAACAGGTTCACCGGATGAACCAGTTTACTGCCCAGCACTACGATGCATTGTTACACCCCTACTTTTTATGTATTATGTAATATTTACACATAATAAGAAAAACTGTCATCTTCTTTAATATAAACTTGAAGTATTGTTATTTCAATACCACATCTAGAATGCTTGAACTGATGCATTTTCTAATAAGACACATTTGCTCTGTGACAAAAGTTGCACTTTATGTTTTTATATACATTTTTATTTAGGAGTTATTTGTGTTATATGTATTCAAACCACTGTTCTTTAAAAGGGTTTTGTGCACAGTGAATCTCATATATGTTGTTAAATAGGCTGTATGTAATACTTGCGTTCTGTGGTACTGCTGTATGGCTCCTGTGGCGATAGTAAATCACACAAACCGCAGCTGCAAACACCAGCAGAACAGCAGCAACAGCACATATTCCTGCTACAGCAGCTGAAGACAGACCTGAACCTGGAACAGATAAAGACTGACAGTCATTATTACTAGAAAGTGAATGACAATCCATCCAGTACTTAACAATATCTTTGACTCATTTTTACACCTTTATACTTTGCTCATCCGGTGTATGACATTGTTTAAACTGATAAATGGCGGCTTCTGTGGTTTTTAGCAACTGCAGCTCAAAAAGCACCAGCACTTTAAGCTCAACTGGAAGCAGCAGCGCTCACAGGAAAACTGGCTGATATTATGCATTTTGCATGTTAATAGCATTAGCCATAGCGTCACTGACTCAAAACTTACTTTTTTAAACAATCCACGACCCAACATTTATTGGATATATTGAAAAAATATTGAAATTATTTTAAATTCCTCAAAGGAAATGACTCAATTATGTACCCACCAGTGACACTAACATTAAATCTCTTCCCTCTGGTGATGCTGAAGCTGCTGTTGCTGATGATGATCTGTAGTTGATAATCTCCAGAGTCTGTGGTTCTGATGTTCATGATGGTCAGAGATCCAGTCTGATGATCCAGCTTCAGTCTGTCTCTGAATCTCTCTTCACACTGATCATCTGTACAGATCTGACTCTGATCTCCAGTGATTTCAGCGATGAGAGTCTCATTAAAATACCACGTCATTGAATCATCTGTGTTTTTCATTACACCAGGATCTAAAGTAACAGATTCTCCCTCCATCACTGACTTTCTCTTCACTTCATCTCGTTCAGCAGCAGAAACACCTGAAACACAAACCGACAGATGATGGAGGATGTTTTTGTGGTTAAAAAAACCCTACTACACAACATGAGAGAACTGTGACTGAGTGTATACTGTACATGAATGAATATACAGGAAAAGAAAATATCTCTGAATATCATTGTAAAAAAAAAATAAAGAAACACTTCAACAATGTTCTTGAAACACACATAAACTGCATTTAAACATTCATTAATGACTCACCAATGACAGTTACACTGAAGATCTTTTCACTGTCGCTGCTGCTGATGATCTTCAGTTTATATTCTCCAGCGTCTGTGTTTGTGGTGTTTGTGATGGTCAGAGATCCAGTCTGATGATCCAGCTTCAGTCTGTCTCTGAATCTCTCAGTACCTTCATTACACTGAACATCTGTACAGATCTGACTGAGATCTCCACTGATTTGAGCGATGCGAACCCTTTTGAAATACCATTTAATATCTTCTTGTTGGCTTGTTTCAACACCAGTGTGTAGAGTGACTGAATCTCCCTCCGTCACTGACACTCCATCTGAACCAACACCAGACGCACCTAAGCAAAATATACAACAGTGCAGTGAAAATTTACAGATCATAAACGTGTATGGCAAGCCTTTTAAATTCTTACTATCAATAGTTACTAGTAAAAAAAATCTCTATTGACATCAACAAATGAATTGCTACTATAGTAAAAATGTTCATTTTTGATTTCAATAATTTGATTGTCACTTGTGACAATGGTTATATCTGATATCATGAATGTGATTGTTACTATTAAGAATTGTATTTTAGATATCTGAAATTACTCTTACTGATATCAGAAATACAACTTCAGATATCAGAAATAACAAATTTAACACGTTGAAATAGATTTACAGATATCAAGAATTAGCATTTCAACTAGTGACAATTGCATTCTTGATATCAGGAATTCACATTTTTACTAGTAACAGTGTAATTACTGATATCAAAAATGAGGATTTTTACTGATTTTTCTGATTTGTGAAATTGGAATTTCAACTAGTAAGAAAGACATTTTTGATATCAACAAATGAATCTGAATGGCAGCCTATGGTGACATCAAACTAGTGAAAATACAATCACTGATATCAAGTGATGACGTCATTGTTGATATCAATAATTCACATTTTTACTATTGTAAATGTAATTCCTAATATTAATAACTGTCATTGTTACTAGAAATCCTGATATCAAGAATTAGCATTTCAACTAGTGACAATTGCATCCTTGATATCAGGAATTCACATTTTTACTAGTAACAGTGTAATTACTGATATCAAAAATGAGGATTTTTACTGATTTTTCTGATTTGTGAAATTGGAATTTCAACTAGTAAGAAAGACATTTTTGATATCAACAAATGAATCTGAATGGCAGCCTATGGTGACATCAAACTAGTGAAAATACAATCACTGATATGAAGTGATGACGTCATTGTTGATATCAATAATTCACATTTTTACTATTGTAAATGTAATTCCTAATATTAATAACTGTCATTGTTACTAGAAGTCCTGATATCAAGAATTAGCATTTGAACTAGTTGAATTGTTGATAACAAGAATTCATATCCTGGGAATGAGTAAAAGTGGAAACGGCTTGCCATACTGGTCACGTGATTATGTGTGTATTCATAACGTCGCGCATGATCTTACAGGCCTACAACACAGATGCCATGATTTCCTGATTCATGTTTTACCGCCACTTAGGCCTATATTTACACATTCATATAATCAAACAAGGTAAAACTCATAATAAGCATTACATATCTGAATAGTAACCATACAAATACTTAACATATATTTGATCCACCGCCTTAAGACAGATAATACAGTGCCGTGTTTTCCACATTTTAGTCCTAAACAACTCGCGTGAATAACAGACGACATTTAGGCCTACATTTGATGAATCTGGCAGAAGATTTAACATATTACACCCAAGCGACATTGCATCAGTTTACGCACCGAAATGTGACTTGTTATTGTTTACGCGTAGTCACGTGACCAGTTTGAAAGAGCAATTTTATCTCGTTTCAACTGCATTAGCATCGTTTTTTATCGTTAAAACGTGTTTTATCGACCATCGATTTCTGTGACAGTTATCACAATAACTCCAACATTAAACCAGCGACAAAAATAGGCCACAGAAATCGGAAAATAGATCTTACACACGGATATGGTCTCGTCTTACCGTGGTCGAGTAAAAACAAAACCACTACGTGCACATTAAAGAGCTTCATGCTTTTCCTTTAGTGGAGGCGCAGTTCCCATTGTTTAAAGTGAAAGTAAATAAAACTGGGAAACGAGTCTCGTGGAAGGAAGGAGAGCGTGCACTCAGTCTGGATATGGACACTTTATCTAGTAAAGTCTTTAATATTTTAATTTATATAAAACAACGCACATGTATAACGCTATATTTTGTGTTATATTACCTTGACATTAAATTACAAAAAAAAAAAAAATGCAAATACAGAAATATATTTTATATATTTTATATATATATATTTTCTGCTGGCTCCCCTATAGACATTTAAACGAAGACGTTTGCTTCGAACCCTGGAAATGTGAAAAAGTCCCATTTACAATGTCAGTGCAGAGATAGTTTTTCAGAATAACTCACTTTGTTATGACTGTTGTGCAGTCACTTTAATGTATAGTGTAATTGACCTTTAACCCAGTGACCCAGGAAGGCAGAGTTCAGGTGAAGAAGAAAAGGAAAGAGTCTCTTCCAGGGGGCAACCGCCACCCCAGCAGTGTATCCCAAATTCCCAGCAGGAAAACACCACTTTCTATTATTGTGTAGTAGTCTATTTCTATTACTGCACGCGCTGAGTTAAAGTGACAGAGCATTGTTCACAATAAAATAAACATTGAAGTGAACATCTAGTAATTTCACCACAGATGCATATAATTTAAAGTCTAATCTGTTTCAAAGTCAACACATGACTTGTTGCCTCGAGTAAAGCTAGGAAAACGACACCTTAAGGTAAACATAATGGAGAGCACATGTCCTTGGAGGTGCAGGATTTCTTGTAAACATATTTTTTTGTCTATTGCAAGTTTTAAATGTAAAATGTTTTTGATTTTAACATATATAGGCCTATGTTTAAATGTTTTGCCACTTGCGTGAGCAAAGTACTAGCTATATAAATATAATGAATTGAATAAATCGTTTAAATGTAGGCTTTAAACGTGACATGCACAGTTGATTAGATACTGTGTTCATGTTGCTGCCCAAAAAATTCTGATTCCAGCCATTATGAGATTATCAACAGTTTTTAAATCACACTTGTCAGATGAACATACAAACATCTTTCACAAGTTTATTTCCATTATTACTTAACTGTAAGGCACTTTGGCTGATGTAACGTTAAAGAAAACGAACAAAAAATATATATATATAATATCTCTTTTCTGATAACATTTACAAAAATGTTAACAAACATTCAGATGATTAATACCAGTACAATGCTTATTCAGCAGCCTGTAAGTTATAGAGCCTAAAATATAACTATATATTTCATATTATATTATATATAACAAAAAAAACAACATTTTGGCATTCTGCTATGGGACAGAAGTTCCTCTATAGTGTTGTCAATGGCAGTACTGAAATAGTAAATATGTAACATGACCAGCACCAGTAGTACAGACTGCTCACTTGTGTATTGATGTGAGGCTTTTCCCTCTCATTTCCCGTCTTCTCTTGACTTCCCTCTTAATGAAAGTATAATAATAACAAACACTGGCAGCCTCAGTCCCATCTGTAGCGTTGATCAGTTTGCTTCAGTCGTCTACATGACTCTCCTGTAAGAAAAAACAGCTCTGATGATTCAGTTACACAAACATAAAAACACTAGACATGGAATTGTGTTCTCTCATTACATTTGAGGAATGTGTGTATTATAAAATATTTGTATATTAAAATGTATTAAATAAGGGATGTTTCTTTGATAAACTGCCATCTTTTGCACTACATTAATATTTGCATGTCATAGTGCCTGATTAAAATTATCATCATTATTATTAAAACAATCACAAACTTCAGGATGAATTTGGATGTTTGGACAAATAAAAATCACACATGACCGTAAACATTCATATTTGTTAATCTGCACACTCATTTCAGTAAATTTCATCATCAATTGTGCACACATACTGTATATACTAGGGATGTCAATTTACATAAATTCCCATGATCGATCGTCGTTTAAATTAATGATCAATTAATCGATTAATCGTTAGCCTTAAAACTGCAATATGCGTCTACATCAGTGGCTTATAGCCGACAGCATGACAGGGTGTGCAAATGCTGCTCAAAACACCATGTTCCTCACCAAATGAATGAGAAGGGTTTTTAGTCTAAATAAAGGGCTAGTATGACTGTAAAATGAGTCAATGTGATTGATCATTTAATTAAATTAAATATTTAATAATCAAATATAACCTCTAATACAACGCATCACCAACGCCGGCTCATGTTATTCAGAATGAACACGCTCTTCCTGAAAGAAAACACGCTGAACATGGCAACTAAACCCGACGAATTCACAACGATTTATTAAAATAGTGTTCTCATTAATGTTATGTAATATGACAGTCCCAATCAAAGTTATTATTAGTTGTGCGTTGCTGTGCGCGCTGAATGAACACCGGTACACTGAAGTTCTTTGCTAGCACGATATTTAGCTCAAAGAAATGCATCCTATATGAGATTAATCAGATATATAGAAAATAAACATAATATTACAAATTATATCTGCACAAAATGATGCAAATGCACAAGTGAACTTGAATTAAGCTATTCAGAATGCATGACTCATGTTGTGCACGCGCTCTTCCTGGAGCGACGCGATGAAACCGCAAACTAAACCCAAATAATTCACAATGTGTTATTACAATAGTGTTCTCATTATAATGTTATGTAATATGACAGTCCCAATCATAGTCAATTTTAGTAGTTGTGCAGTGCTGTTTGAGTTGAGCTGATCACCGGCATGCTTTACTACCACGTTAATTCTTAACCAAATGCATCCTATGAGATAAATCAGATATAGACAGGCCCACACAAAATAACACAACATTACAACTTACATTTGCACAAAACAAAAGGCTGCAAAAGATGTGTGATTTTTTGCATGTTGTATGCATGTTTTGTAGTTTTGTGTGTACAGTTTAGATAAATTAAACCATAGTTGTAGCCAAAATTGTATGCAATTAATGAGTAATTGTGAGAAGTCACAACTACCTTTTAATTTTTTTATTCCATGGCGTAAATAAGCTTTCATACATTCCACGTGTAAGGGGAAAAAGCATAAAGATGCACTTTCTGCCACACATTCTTCCTCCTCTCCCTTCTACCTTTTTCAGACAAACTGTTCAAAAGTTATGAGCGAAAACAGATCTCATGACCTGTAGGGGGCGCTGTTCCCAAATTTGGCATGGACCCTCAGATCGTAGTTCTGATGAAGCGTACCAATTTTTCATTTCGATTGATCAAAGTTTGGCCGAGATACAGCCTCGGAACAAATTGTGGGTCGACCTCGTTACATTTGGCTTGGGCCCTAATAATAATAATAATAATAATAATAATAATGACAACTAACTGTTACACAAGTAAATAATAAGATATTAGATATCATTATTAGATATTATTAATAAAGATGCACTTTTTGTTTTCATTTTATTTGTCATTTAGTTCATTTGGAAGTCATTTGTGTGTGTTTTTTATCACGTTTATCTGCTTAGGTGACAAGAAACATTTATGTTCACTGAGAAGAGATCGCCTGTACGTCAGTTGAGTTGATATTTCGTGTCGAAGACTTCAAGCACATACAGGTGAATAATAGCCTTTTTAAACTGATTAATTATCCTTAATTGCAGTCTATATCAAATGTCTATGTCTGATTTAATCTGTCCTGCTACAGTTTTGTAATGAACCTAAAAGATCACTAACACCATTGTTTTGGCAAAGCATCTGTCAATCAAACAGAAAGCAAAATCGTGATGTAGCTTAGTGCACTTATCACATGGCAAAGGCTGTGAGCTAATTCAACAGACTGCGGCGGGATTCAGAGCGAAGCATGTTCACGCAATCAGCTCATGACTCGCTTCTCAAAGTGGCTCCGTTCACAGTAAACGAGCTTCATCATCACTGCATGTGCTGTGAGTTAAAGGGATAGTTCACCCAAAGCCATCCTAGGTGTATATGACATTCTTCTTTTCTTCATCCTTCAAACACTGGCACTCCATCTTTATTAAGCAAACCTGGAGAAGAAATAAACGGTTAGTTTTGAATAAATAAAGTTTTGAATAAATATATCAAATACACGGAAAAGTGCAGTGAAAATGTGTTTCAACAGATCATAAATGCGAGTAGAGAAATGCATCTGGATTGATAATGTAACATGCAAACAAACAGCAGAAGAACATCATTGATTTACACATTCACACACGAGTCTCATGAAGGATCAACTTGTGAACATCATACAACCCTTGAATACGACAGATGAATATCACACATAATAATACTTCAGAAAGTGGTGCCATTTTCTACCATTTAGTATTTTTTTTCTAAAAAATATTTTATCTGTGGAGCAACTGTTGGAATCTCCCGCATAAATAACTTAAGGCTTACTTTCATGTACATTTGTATTCATTCAACAATAACAAAATCTCATAAACCATCAATAAAAACAAAGTGTAAAACACTAAAACTCACCAATAGAAAAACACATCAGTTTAAATCATGCTGAACTACATTTGTAGTTAAATCTACAGATTCTGGCAGGCATTCACACCTTTCTACTTTGGTCATGATTTGTATGATCTGAAATAGTGTTTTTGTAAGGAAAAGCAGCTAAAACAGCATCACAGCACTGTGAGCTCAACAGGAAACATCAGCGTTCACCAGAAAAATTATTTTATGCATTTTACAAGTTAATAACATTAGTCTTGTGAACAGCATGTGTTTGTGGTGACAACTGAATGTAACTTGATGTGAAGATGATAGAAATGATCTAGAAATGAACTATATTTCAATATTGAATCAAAGCTCACTTTTTCAACAGGGCACAATGAAAACATTTACTGGGTTCATTTAAACATTTCAAACAAAGGGAAAATGCTCTGAATGATTAAATGACACTCACCAGTGACAGTAACACTGAAGCTCCTGATGATGCTGATGCGTCTCACTTTCATACTCATTCTGAATCTCTTGTTGATGATGATGTTCACTGTATATTCTCCAGAGTCTGTGTTAGTGGTGTTCATGATGGTCAGAGATCCAGTCTGATGATCCAGCTTCAGTCTGTCTCTGAATCTCTCTTTACACTGATCATCTGTACAGATCTTACTCTGATCTCCAGTGATTTCAGCAATGAGAGTCTCATTAAAATACCACGTCATTGAATCATCTGTGTTTTTCATTACACCAGGATCTAAAGTGACAGATTCTCCCTCCTTCACTGACATTCTCTTCACTTCATCTCGTTCATCAGCAGAAACACCTGAAACACAAACCAACAGATGATGGAGGATCTTATGCTGACAACATGAGAGAACTGTAGATAAAGATGTGATTTTCATGCTTTTTCCCCACTTTCTGTCGGAAAAGCAACACTTTTTTTGTGATTATAGACACATTTTTACATCACATCCTCTGCACTTTGAATTCCTGGTTAAACATACAATAATAGATGCATTTAGTACATAGATGATGATGAGAAAAGGGCAGCGATCAGAGATGTTATGATGAGAAATTATCATCTTCACCAAAACAAAATGTTATGCTAGTGAAACGTAAATGTTAGAGTATATTTAACAATATTACTGATCCGACTGCATTGACACCATTGTATGAGAATTGAATTGAGCTGGACGATGACATCACTGTTTACTCCTGACACTATTTTCTTCTAGAGCTGCTGTACAGCCAAAACAATGTTCCTGTTATCACTGTAAAGCTGCTTTGAAACCGATTATGCACTGTAAAAAGACCTAAAGACGACTACACTTGTTGGTTAAAACTAAATGGTTTTAAATCACACTGAACTAAATTTGTAGATAAAGCTACAAACTCCATTTTAAATCTAGTAAATTAATTTTTTTTAAGAAATGAAACAGTATCTCACAAAAGTGTACACCCCTCACATTTTTGTAAATATTTTATTATCTCTTTTCATGGGACAACACTGAAGAAATTACACTTTGCTACAATGTAAAGTAGGGAGTGTTCAGCTTGTATAATGTAAATTTGCTGTCCCCTCACAATAACTCAACACACAGTCATTAAGGTCTAAACCGCTGGCAACAGAAGTGAGTACACCCCTAATGCAGAGTTCAGACTGCACGATTTTCTAACTCGTTATCACTTCTGTGTTCACACTGCACGATGGATCGGCGACAGGAGGTTTCACACTGCATGACTTTACAATAGGAAGAATCGCCGACAACTCTCTCTGGTGCGCAAACTACGTTTCACAAGCAAACACACGCAAGAAGTGACAAGGAAACAACGCGAGATGACAGACCGTTCTCGCGCGAGACTGGAATGGTTATTAAAAATGATAAACTGCAGAAAGCTTGCGATCCAAACTGTCTGTGCACTGATTTGCAGCGAAAAGGAGAAAAAGAAAAAAGATTATGGCGGAGGAAATGGTTGGGGAGACATAGGGAGCAAGGATTGTGTTCTGCAAAGAGAGTTGGAGGTAAATAAATTTGCAATGGGCTACTTCTGTGGCTGGTCAAGCAAATGTTTGTGCTTTGTTTCTGTTTGATATAATTGTATATATATATACACACTCACCTAAAGGATTATTAGGAACACCATACTAATACTGTGTTTGACCCCCTTTCGCCTTCAGAACTGCCTTAATTCTACGTGGCATTGATTCAACAAGGTGCTGAAAGCATTCTTTAGAAATGTTGGCCCATATTGATAGGATAGCATCTTGCAGTTGATGGAGATTTGTGGGATGCACATCCAGGGCACGAAGCTCCCGTTCCACCACATCCCAAAGATGCTCTATTGGGTTGAGATCTGGTGACTGTGGGGGCCATTTTAGTACAGTGAACTCATTGTCATGCTCAAGAAACCAATTTGAAATGATTCAAGCTTTGTGACATGGTGCATTATCCTGCTGGAAGTAGCCATCAGAGGATGGGTACATGGTGGTCATAAAGGGATGGACATGGTCAGAAACAATGCTCAGGTAGGCCGTGGCATTTAAACGATGCCCAGTTGGCACTAAGGGGCCTAAAGTGTGCCAAGAAAACATCCCCCACACCATTACACCACCACCACCACCAGCCTGCACAGTGGTAACAAGGCATGATGGATCCATGTTCTCATTCTGTTTACGCCAAATTCTGACTCTACCATCTGAATGTCTCAACAGAAATCGAGACTCATCAGACCAGGCAACATTTTTTCAGTCTTCAACTGTCCAATTTTGGTGAGCTCGTGCAAATTGTAGCCTCTTTTTCCTATTTGTAGTGGAGATGAGTGGTACCCGGTGGGGTCTTCTGCTGTTGTAGCCCATCCGCCTCAAGGTTGTGCGTGTTGTGGCTTCACAAATGCTTTGCTGCATACCTCGGTTGTAACGAGTGGTTATTTCAGTCAAAGTTGCTCTTCTATCAGCTTGAATCAGTCGGCCCATTCTCCTCTGACCTCTAGCATCAACAAGGCATTTTCGCCCACAGGACTGCCGCATACTGGATGTTTTTCCCTTTTCACACCATTCTTTGTAAACTCTAGAAATGGTTGTGCATGAAAATCCCAGTAACTGAGCAGATTGTGAAATACTCAGACCGGCCCGTCTGGCACCAACAACCATGCCACGCTCAAAATTGCTTAAATCACCTTTCTTTCCCATTCTGACATTCAGTTTGGAGTTCAGGAGATTGTCTTGACCAGGACCACACCCCTAAATGCATTGAAGCAACTGCCATGTGATTGGTTGATTAGATAATTGCATTAATGAGAAATTGAACAGGTGTTCCTAATAATCCTTTAGGTGAGTGTATATATATATATATATATATATATATATATATATATATATATATATATATATAAAATACTGATATTCTGGTCTATAACTCCTCCCAAAACTTCCTAAAGCCCTGTATCTTGCTCTCTCATTGGCTGTAGGTCGTCGCAGATGTCATTTTCAGTCAGAACTCATTTCACACAGCAGGAGTTTGAATCGCTTCTTTCTGATCGCTTCTTTGATAATTCACACTGTGGTTGTCACTCACATGCACGAGCACCGATTTGCCTATGATTTCAGGCATTTGTCGTCGATTTCGCAAAACCTGACGGCGAGTCAAAATCGGGCAGTGTGAACATGTGAAAATGTCCAAATTGGGCCCAATTAGCCATTTCCCTCCCCAGTGTCATTTGACTCTTTAGTTTTGCAAGGTCTCAGGTGTGAATAGGGAGCAGGTGTGTTAAAGATGGCCTAGGCTTTGAGAAGATTGCCAAAACCCTGAAACTGAGCTGCAGCACGGTGGCCAAGACCATACAGCGGTTTAACAGGACAGGTTCCACTCAGAACAGGCCTCGCCATGGTCGACCAAAGAAGTTGAGTGCACATGCTCAGCATCATATCCAGAGGTTGGCTTTGCAAAATAGACGTATGAGTGCTGCCAGCATTGCTGCAGAGGTTGAAGAGGTGGGGGGTCAGCCTGACAGTGCTCAGACCATACGCCACACATCAAATTGGTCTGCATGGCTGTCGTCCCAGAAGGAAGCCTCTTCTAAAGATGATGCACAAGAAAACCCGCAAACAGTTTGCTGAAGACAAGCAGACTAAGGACACTGGAACCATGTCTTGTGGTCTGATGAGACCAAGATAAACTTATTTGGTTCAGATGGTGTCAAGCGTGTGTGGCGGCAACCAGGTGAGGAGTACAAAGACAAATGTGTCTTGCCTACAGTCAAGCATGGTGGTGGGAGTTTCATGGTCTGGGGCTGCATGAGTGCTGCCAGCACTGGGGAGCTACAGTTCATTGAGGGAACCATGAATGCCAACATGTACTGTGACATACTGAAGCAGAGCATGATCCCCTCCCTTCGGAAACTGGGCTGCAGGGCAGTATTCCAACATGATAACGACCCCAAACACACCTTCAAGAACCACTGCCTTGCTAAAGAAGCTGAGGGTAAAGGTGATGGACTGGCCAAGCATGTCTCCAGACCTAAACCCTATTGAGCCTCTGTGGGGCATCCTCAAACAGTAAGTGGAGGAGCGCAAGGTCTCTAACATCCACCAGCTCCGTGATGTCGTCATGGAGGAGTTGAAGAGGACTCCAGTGGCAACCTGTGAAGCTCTGGTGAACTCCATGCCCAACAGGGTTAGGGCAGTGCTGGAAAATAATGGTGAACACACAGAATATTGACACTTTAGGCCCAATTTGGACATTTTCACTTAGGGGTTTACTCACTTTTCTGAGATACTGTATACTGTGTGCAAGTAAATAGCAAAAAGACCTCTTAATGTCACTGCAAAATTAGCAATAACACATTAATGATATTAATTAAAAGACTTGCTTTTAAACACAATGACTCACCATGAACAGCGACACTGAAGAACCTTGTACCTCTGCTGCTGCTGCTGTAGAACATCGTTAGATAATAAAGTCCAGTGTCTGTGTTTATGGTGTTTGTGATGGTCAGAGATCCAGTCTGATTATCCAGCTTCAGTCTGTCTCTGAATCTCTCATTACCTTCATTACACTGAACATCTGTACAGATCTGACTCTGATCTCTATTGATTTGAGCGATGAGAGTGTCTTTAAAATACCATTCCATCCTCTCATGTTGATTTGTTTCAACACCAGTGTGTATAGTGACTGAATCTCCCTCCGTCACAAACGCTGATATTCCATTTTTACCAACACCGAGAAAACCTGAAGAAGAAATGAACAGTTACATGTCTAGAGCATATAAATATGTCAGGATTCAGAGATGCGGGAGGCTAGATGCAGAATGAGCAGGGGAGTGACGTTTATTAACAACAGAAGACAACACTCGAGACAAGACAACAAGAGATTACCCGAAACAAGAGCAAAATCAAAACTGGCAAAACAATGACTAGAGAAATCAAACTAAAATTAACTGGAATTTGAGGAAAAAAAGGAAACAAAAAGAAATAAGAGAAATATAATTACTAGAAATAAATTTGCAGCAAGAGGAAAAATAAATAAATTCTAGAAATAAATTGACTGGAACTGCAAACAGAACATTTACATTTGCATTTAGCAGACGCTTTTATCCAAAGCGACTTACAACTGAGTAGTACAGGAAGCGATCCGTTATGAAGAGGCGTAGAAACGCAAGAAGTGCCTTAAATACTACGTTTCGGGCATTGCTCAGAGTAGCGTAAGCTAGAATAGGGAGGGTGTACAGAAAGGTAGAGGAAAAAGAACTAATTTAAAAAAAAAAAAATTATTTATTATTATGATAAGATTAAGTGCTCGCGGAAGAGATGGGTTTTTAGCTGTTTTTTGAATGATGTTAGTGATTCTGTCATCCGGATGGAGGTGGGAAGATCGTTCCACCAGCTGGGAACAGTGAATGAAAAAGTTCTGGAGAGGGATTTCATGCCTCTCTGGGATGGTAACACCAGCCGCCGCTCTTTAGCTGAGCGGAGGTTTCTGGTAGGGGTGTAGACTCGTTGGATCGAGTCGAAGTATGCAGGTGCTGAGCTTGTGGTGGATCCATAAGCAAGCGTCAAAGCCTTGAACTTAATGCGGGCAGCGAGTGGTAGCCAGTGCAGAGAGGTGTGACATGGGCCCTTTTGGGCTCGTTGAAGACAAGACGTGCCGCAGAAAAAACAAAAACGAAACTGCAACTATGCAGAGAACAAATAAATAAAAGACTAGATAGAAACAATATCAAAACCTAGAGAGAACACAAAATAAGACCCGGGAGAACTAGAGCAAAATAAAGACTGGGACTTGACTAGAGAAGAAAAAACAAAACAAAACACAGGAAGAAAGAAAAACTAGAATAATAAAAGAATATTTTACTATGTCTGCACTGCAGTATTTATTTCAATCCAGTGAAATCCCACAGAACAAATGTCTTAAATTAGATAAATTAGATTTCTATTGGTGGCTAGACACTCAACATGCACTATTAAAGGGAACCCCTGGTGTTAAGACTAAATTATGTCTCTTACTGAAATATGTAGTAGAAAACCCATGAAAGATTTATGTTATTTTAAAAAAATCCACATCGTTTTATATATATTTTGGACAAAGGGGGGCTCCATTTTGTTTAGGTGCGCTGTCGATGACGATGGTTGCACTCGGTGAGCAAACTGGCGCTACCTGTAGCTATTTTTACCACAACAACTCAAAAAAACTTAGACAACGCCACATTGTGCAGCTTTTGGCTGTAATTTTCAGTCGAAGGGCAACAGGAGAAGCGACATAAGTCTTCACTGCTTTCCAAGCGACAAGAAGAGGAGAAAAAAATGGGAAGATGCCCGATACATATATGAGTCTGATACTGCTCCATTGGGCTGTGATTATGGGGCGTGTTTCAACCGAACCAGGAAAGATAATGGCCTCTGCACTCAATTGGATAGACCTACAACCAATCAGAGCAACGGAGTAAGTGACGTATGTTGAGCGACGCATAGTTGTCAACAGAACTCAACTGTACGCACGCTGGAAGAAGTAGAAGAAAAAGATGAGTGTAAACGATCTTTGCCGGTGTCGTGAAAATAATTTAAGGATACACGGAGTACTTAACCACACAATCATCATTTTTGAGAGAAATGGTAAAGGTGAATGCATATACGAACAAGTTCTCTGTTTAGTAAACGAAATCAACCCAAGCGCTCTTTGGAGACGTGGATGATCACGATACTGTTGATCATCTGTCCATCATCGTATAAAGCCCGCCCTGACAATTTGATTGGTCAGAACAGCTCTGGTTTGAGCTTAGTTACTCCACAACGGATCAAGTCCAGGCCGAACTTCCCGACATCAAATGTTGTGGGCGGGGCTAAGTTCGGCTGGCATCCAGGCTAGGTTCCTCCGGGAATAAGCTTGAACTTCTCCCCTCAGTGGATGCGGCGTCATGACAAGCGTCGGCATGTTTACATACATCAGGATGGCATCTAGCGCTTCTTGTCTCTGCCATTTCACAGCGTTGAGACTTGCTGTGGGGAAAAAAATCGATGGTACGGCATTTTGTTTAAGCTTACGCTTATATCCATCACCACCTGAAAGCTCTTTCAGTAGCTGTGGTCTACTGAAAGTCTCGAAGTCGTCAGGGTTAAAGTGGAGAGAACAGAGATGTGAGTCTTTAGGAAGTTTTGTTCGTCCACAGGCATCTTCCCATTTTTTTTCTCCTCTTCATGTCTCTAGGAAAGCAGTGAAGACTTACGTTGCTTCTCCTGTTGCCCTTCAACAGAAAATTACAGCCAAAAGCCGCACAATGTGGCATCGTCTACGTTTTTTCTAGTTGTTTTCAATAGCTACACGTAGCGCCAGTTGCTCGCCGAGTGCAACCATTTGACATCATCGACTGCACACCTAAACAAAATGGCGCCCCCCTTTGTCCAAAATATATTAAATGATGTGGATTTTTTAAATAATGTAAATCTTTTATGGGTTTTCTACTACACATTTCAGTAAGAAACATCATTTAAGTTCATCAGTTAAATTAAGCCATACAAGCCTTAACACCATTCCCTTTAAACACTGCAGTTAATCAGGAACCGCATCCCCCTCATTAAAAGAGGCCTATAGAAATGCATTGGCCAGAAGTGATCCCATATTGTACATAACATTTAAATAGACAAGGAGCTAAAGGTTGAAATCTCAGAAACATTATTGTATATGATGTGTGAAAACTACAACAAACCACCACTAAAGTATGGATGAAATTCTCTTGAATGAGTCAAATATATTTCTTTGTTACTCCAAAGATTATGATGGACACAATGTGGAGGTCTTTTTGGGGTGATGTACATCATGACATTAATGCTGTGATTTAAATATAAAAAAATTGCTTTTGAACATAATGACTCACCATGAACAGCAACAATGAAGATCTTTTCACTCAATGGTAAGTTTGTTTGTTCGTAAAGTCCAGAGTCTTCAGTTCTGGTGTTTGTGATGGTCAGAGATCCAGTCTGATGATCCAGCTTCAGTCTGTCTCTGAATCTCTCAGTACCTTCATTACACTGAACATCTGTACAATAACGTCTGTTAAATGGATTCATTTCAGCTATGACAGCATCTTGAAACCACCATTTAATAGTAATATATCCATCAGATCTTATATTTCTGCTACTGAGTAGAGTGACTGAATCTCCCTCCTTCACAAACAATGGCACTCCAAGCCAGGGAAAACCTGGAGAAGAAATAAACAGCTAGTTTTAAATATGCAGAATAAATCCATAGAAAGGTGCAGTGCAAATGTTTTTCTACAGATCATGAAGATTGTGAGTAGAGAAATACATCTGGTTTGATAATGTAACACATGCAAACAGAACATCATTGATTTACACATTCACAGATGATCCCAAACAACTTCATGAACATCATACAATCCTTGAATACGACATAGTTACATTTGATCAGTTCATGATGAACGCCGTGATATTTTTAGATTAGGTTTCAGCAAATACATATAACGTTACATTGTTTTTTGTCGAATTTAATGCGAACAGAGCCTCGTTTGTTTACATCGTCGACAGGAAGAGAGATTGTAACATATACAGACTAAAAGTCTTACCCTGCTCAAGTAAACACAGCAAGAGCAAAATCGAGACGTGCTTCATTTTCTCCGTCTTTTTTCTTTTCTAATTCAGTTTTCACGTGACGTGAATTATAGGAACGTCCTTTCGTCATTATTGGAACGCCCACCTAGAGGGCAAAACAAGTCTTTCCTCCATTGACCAGCTTTGTAGTAAGTATTATTAATGTAGTAAGACAATGCTATTAAAGACCAAATTCAATATACACGTTATTGATGATGCATACTTTGTACAGGCAGGTAAATGAACATGATATAAGGATCATTCTTACTATTCAGTGCCATTTTAGCTTGGCAACTTTCTATTAAAAAATTAAACATTTTCCATGATTTAATCATTTTATCTGAAGAAGGGCTTGTTACACTACAAGAAAAATATATGGGTCCAGCTCAGGATATTATTCTTTAATAATTTTGACCAAATTCTAAACACACGCAAAGGCCAAATGTCCACCCGGTTACAAGACATTCTCATCTCAATGAATACGTGTTTTGAATGCATAGTTATTGTAATATTCACATTTTCCAAGAGCTAAAATGTGTCCCTCACTTTACCTTAAAAACATATGTGAACAAGGAGTTCATAAACAAGCATTATCTTGAAAAAAGTTTTTTTTATTTTAAGGCACAGTATAATTTCAACACATTTCTTTTAGAATAAAAATATATTTAAATGGAATATTGGTTTTCACAAGTAACCAGGAAGATTTGCATAACATTTGTTGAACAAAAAAGGTACGAGGTAACAGGGTGGACATCACACCACTTAACAACAGAACATCACTCTCACTCTCTCTCACACACACACACACACACACACTGGGTACAATGGGGATAAAGGCACACTGGGGTAAAATGTGCCTTTTATGTAATTTTCTTTTAAACCAGTAGATGGCACACAAACTTTCAACTTGACAGTCACTTTTCAAGATGCACGTGGACGTTTTTGATCCTTGACGTAAGCTCCCGTGCGATTCTGAGCTATTTTGATCTGATATTTGATTTTTTTTTTTGTAGATTTAAGTAGCAAATGAGAATCGCTAAAATTATTGAAAATATTTTGTGACAAAGGTCTTCTTAATGATTTTCCGTTTTGTTCAAGGTAATTAAAGCAACAGTTTTTCAATAACGGAAGAATATGTAAAAGTATGGGGTAAAAGGCACAATAATTAACATGATGATAAAACTTTATCCTGATAAAACAGGATGGCATCAAACCAGCTTAAGGTGCATTCTCGCCACCTACTGGGATGGAGTGAGATGTCTCGATGAACAAAAGGAATAAATAAATGAAATGAGGGAAGGAAAACAAACAAACAAAAAAAAATCATACACCCTTAACTGATTCTGTGCACTCTTTCATATGCCTCAGTGTAAGAGCACATGTTGAACTGTTTCTGTTATTCCACAGTAATTGAAGCCATCTGACTCATATTTTCCAATAATGTGCAGGGAATAATTAAGGTCTTATACAGAGCCTGGTTATAATAGTGTCTTCTTGCCACATATTTCCAACTGCTGTTTTAATAATACCTTTTACTTCTGTTTTGTTACTCTTCTTTTCTCAAAGCTGTGTTGGCCAGTTTATCCACCACCTCATTCCCTATGCTGCCATAATCTAATCATAAGTCTAATTATTGCACAATATACTCTTTTCAATGCCTGTCGGGTTGCACCTCAATCTACCCCTGCTGAACATCATAAAATGTTTATTCCCTTTTTACATTCATCTGTTACTTTCTTTATATACGATTAGTTTTGAATCCATCCATACTCAAAAGAAACTAATTTCTGTCACCTGCTCTAACATTTGACCATAAAGCTTTAGTTTGATATTTGGTGATTTCTTCTTTTTTGTTTTTTTTTAAATATAACTTTATTTTTTCTACTGACAGTCTAAAACTCCAATTATTAACCCATTTCCCACTTCATTAACTGCTCTCTGCATGCTACTTTCCACATACGCTACATTTCTTCCCCTTTTCCAGAAGGCACCATCATCCACATATAAAGAGTTACCAATTCCTTGTCCAATCATTGAAAATATGTAATTTATCATTGTATTAAATAATACTGGGCTACACACACTTCTTTGTGGTCACATTATCTGTTGAGTAAATCCTAGAATAACTTGTTCCGACCCTTACTTGTATGGTGCTATTAAGCAAAAAGTCCATTATCCAATATACATTTTTCCTTTAATTCCCATCTTATCTAATTCAATTAAAAGTCTCTCTTTCCAAAGCATATCATAAGTCTTTTTCACATCAAAGAACACCTACTAACACCTCCTTATTCACTATTGCCTTTATAGTTTCAGATTCTAGATATATTATTGAATCCATTGTGTTAGCACGTTCTTCTTCTAATGATGTTTTTTTTTTTTTTTTTTTTTTAAATGTGCATTACCCCCACCTACTGGATTGGAGTGTAAAGTATGCATAATGTAAATGATACGATACTAACTAACTACTATTTTTATCAGGTAATTTGGAATCACCAACTGACTATTTTGTAAGTAATCTACCCAGCACTAATAATATATAATAACAACAACAATCTCAATTAAACACAAGTTACTTTGCTTTATTAGAATAAAATATCTTTATACTGTCATCACTTTTGAGTGGTGCCCTCTGGTGTGTTTTGAATAACAGCAGCTAAAACAGCATGTCAGGAAGAGTCATGTGACACAATACATAATGTGAAAATTGTCACTGGATGTGCATGGTGACAGGTGGTAGAGATGATGTTCACTATGCTTTAATGCTGAGTCAAAGCTCACGTTTCATTTATTGGATTAAAAATATTCAACTGTATTTTTTACATTCCTTAAAGGAAAATGCACTGAATGGCTGATATGTGCTGCTGAACTTTAGTTGGTAAAATCCAGACACTTTAAATGAATGGCTAAATATATATAATTATATATATTTTATGAATAGTGGAACAAATATACACACAGCAGAAAAGTGCTGTAAAAAAAAAAAAAAAAAAAAAAAAAAAAATTATATATATATATATATATATATATATATATATATATATATATATATATATATATATATATATATATATATGATGAGATGTAGTAAAATCACTAAATAAAATATTCCTAGATTTTTATTAGATACTGTATATAGTATACACACCATACTGTATATAGTATACACACCGATGAGCCATTACATTATGACCACCAATCTAATAACCCGTAGGACCTCCTTAAGCCTGCACAGAAGCACAGAAGTGAGGCATTGATTTGAAGAGGTGGCAATAGGTCTCTTGGTGTATCTGGTACCATAATTTCTACAGCAGGTCCTCCAGTTCCCGTACATTGCGGGGTGGTGCTGATGTAGTGCAAACCCACTTTTCCAAGTCGAACCACAAATGTTCTATTGAGTTCATGTCAGGTGAATTTGGAGGCCAAGACATAGACAGAAATTCACCATCATGTTCTTCGATTCTAGCAGTGTGGCATACCAGCAGCCATAACACCCTGTAGCCCAAGACTGGTTTCCCACTGAAGCTAAGCAGGGCTGAGCCTGGTCAGTACCTGGATGGGAGACCTCCTGGGAAAACTAGGTAGCTGCTGGTAGAGGTGTTAGTGAGGCCAGCAGGGGGTGCTCACCCTGTGGTCTGTGTGGGTCCTAATATCCCAGTATAGTGATGGGGAAACTATACTGTAACAAGCACCGTCCTTCAGATGAGACGTTAAACCGAGGTCCTAACTCTCTATGGTCATTAGAAATCCCTTCGGAAAAAAAGAGTAGGGGTGTAACCCCGGCATCCTGGCCAAATTTGCCCATTGGCCTCTGTCCATCATGGCCTCCTAATCATCCCCATATATATATATATATACACTCACCTAAAGGATTATTAGGAACACCATACTAATACTGTGTTTGACCCCCTTTCGCCTTCAGAACTGCCTTAATTCTACGTGGCATTGATTCAACAAGGTGCTGAAAACATTCTTTAGAAATGTTGGCCCATATTGATAGGATAGCATCTTGCAGTTGATGGAGATTTGTGGGATGCACATCCAGGGCACGAAGCTCCCGTTCCACCACATCCCAAAGATGCTCTATTGGGTTGAGATCTGGTGACTGTGGGGGCCATTTTAGTACAGTGAACTCATTGTCATGTTCAAGAAACCAATTTGAAATGATTCGAGCTTTGTGACATGGTGCATTATCCTGCTGGAAGTAGCCATCAGAGGATGGGTACATGGTGGTCATAAAGGGATGGACATGGTCAGAAACAATGCTCAGGTAGGCCGTGGCATTTAAACGATGCCCAATTGGCACTAAGGGGCCTAAAGTGTGCCAAGAAAACATCCCCCACACCATTACACCACCACCACCAGCCTGCACAGTGGTAACAAGGCATGATGGATCCATGTTCTCATTCTGTTTACGCCAAATTCTGACTCTACCATCTGAATGTCTCAACAGAAATCGAGACTCATCAGACCAGGCAACATTTTTCCAGTCTTCAACTGTCCAATTTTGGTGAGCTTATGCAAATTGTAGCCTCTTTTTCCTATTTGTAGTGGAGATGAGTGGTACCCGGTGGGGTCTTCTGCTGTTGTAGCCCATCCGCCTCAAGGTTGTGCGTGTTGTGGCTTCACAAATGCTTTGCTGCATACCTCGGTTGTAACGAGTGGTTATTTCAGTCAAAGTTGCTCTTCTATCAGCTTGAATCAGTCGGCCCATTCTCCTCTGACCTCTAGCATCAACAAGGCATTTTCGCCCACAGGACTGCCGCATACTGGATGTTTTTCCCTTTTCACACCATTCTTTGTAAACTCTATAAATGGTTGTGCGTGAAAATCCCAGTAACTGAGCAGATTGTGAAATACTCAGACTGGCCCGTCTGGCACCAACAACCATGCCACGCTCAAAATTGCTTAAATCACCTTTCTTTCCCATTCTGACATTCAGTTTGGAGTTCAGGAGATTGTCTTGACCAGGACCACACCCCTAAATGCATTGAAGCAACTGCCATGTGATTGGTTGATTAGATAATTGCATTAATGAGAAATTGAACAGGTGTTCCTAATAATCCTTTAGGTGAGTGTATATATACGATTGGCTTCATCACTCGGTCTCCTCTCCACTAATCAGCTGGTGTGTGGTGGGCGTTCTAGCGCACTATGGCTGCCGTCGCATCATCCAAGTGGATGATGCACATTGGTGGTGGTTGAGGAGATTCCCCCTTCTATATGTAAAGTGCTTTGAGTACCCAGAAAAGCGCAATATAAATGTAACAAATTATTATTATTATTATTAATTTTGGCACATTATCCTGTTGGTAATGTCCTTCACCAGCAGGGAACACAGTTGCCATGAATGGGTGCACTTGGTCCGCGATAGTGTCCTCCCCACGGACCGTTGGCTTTTCGGTACTTTTCTGGAAACACTTCAGGAGTTTCGAAGTCGTTATCTGATTGGTTGAATTCTACAGGATGCCCGCGAGACCTGTGCGCCGCGTTCTTTAATGGTCCGCCCTGAAGCCAAACTCCCTAGTCGTGTTTACAACTGTGACAATGAACACTTACCAGGATCAACTAAGCGCTGGATTTTCAAAAGTATATGAAGTTCGCGGCTTATTCGTTCTTGAATGAATAATTTATAGATGCACACCAGTCTGTTATTGCAGGGACATCGACTTTACATTTTCATGGCCCTAAACATTATGCAGAACAAAACGGACTGTGATTGGTTGCGTAACATGTCAGTCAAACGTCCTCTTGGGCGGTCCTTGACCAATGAAAGCTGCGATTGAGTCCAGACCTTCTGCCGTCAGTCTGAAGGTCTGGCTACGTGAGACTAGGTCCGCAATGCTGTTCAGATACCTGACATCAGTCAGGGATTGTGCTGTTGGGATAATGGGGCCTAAGGTGTCCAAAGGAAACATTGCCTGTATCTGTCCAGTGCATCCAGGTACCATTCCATCCATTGGTAATCGACATATCCGCACTCGGCCATCGACGTGATGCACCAGGAATCTTGATTCGTCAGAGCAGGCCACTTCCTTTCAATCATCCACAGTCCAATCTCAGTGATTTTGGGCCCATTTCATGTGTTGTTGACGATGGCGTGCAGTTAGTGAAAATTGGATCCTAAACTAGGGCCATGTCCAAACTAATAAGTTTTCGTTTGAAAGCGCATCTTTTTCTCTCCGTTTTGGCCTTCTGACCACACTGAGACTTTTTTTTTTTTTCACGAAAACGCTCTCCAAAGTGGATACATTTGAAAACAACGTTTTCAAGTTATAGTGTGGACTGTGGAAACAGAGGTATTTGAAAATGACGACGTGTAGTCATGTGACGCATATTGAATCCATAGATATGTATGTTTATATCGCTATTGTGCCAGTTATGTGCTATTCACTTTCACACAGTTGCTAAAATATTTACTTTGCACACTTCATATCACAGTCCTGCAAGGACGACAGAAAATGTACTGGCATTTGCTGTCCTGCGGCAAAACATGAGGGCAGTTGCGTTTTAGACCAAACATAATAATGGTGAGTGAGTGCGGCCTGGACGCATCAGTGAACGGTGAGATATTTGGCTAAATAAAATGATCCTGCCAGAAGAATTGCATGATAACTTTATGATGTCTGTTTCGTCTGTACCATCTTAGTGATCTTTTACACATGTGCAGTAAGGTGAATTTGGCATTTTCTGATGTTTCAGTGGGGATGAGAAACTTTTGGAAAACGCTAGTGTGGACAGAGAGCGTTTTGAAAAGAAATCTCTGTTTTCAAATCTATCCGGATTAATGTAGACATAGCCTAATGTTTGACTAATAAATTTGCTATTGTTTTATCAAACATTTCATGTTTTTTCCCAGTAGATTAAACAGCCAAAGCTGTTGATAGTAGAAGCACAGGAAGAAACTCTTCACCCACAAACTAAACACTCGCGCACTGAATGCCCAGAGTTACCGACATATGTTTGTTTATCCAGCCAACGGATCAAACCACATTTAGAAAACTAAGGTTTCAATCTGACTCAGGGAAGATAAACCTCAGTAAAGCAGTACTGTGAGATCATACACGCTTTTAACTTTGTAGCCCACTCCGGTTTTTCAATTCACTAAAATTTTCAATAAAATTATTTTAAAATCTAGAGTTATGCTCCATTTCACCATGAAATGTAAGGCATCCACAATTCACACAATATTCTTCTACTTCTAGCCATTTGAAACAGTCAGGAAGCTTTTTATCCATCAAGAACAGTTAACTATAACCTTATATCGTATGCAAATGCAATGTGTGAAGTAGGTGGGTCACACGCTGCTATGGGAGGATTCACACAACACACAACACTGCAGTTCTGCAGTTAGATCACACACTGAACCACTGAAGAAAATGTTTCACATGTTAGTTTTGTTCTCTTTGTGCTGTTGGAGTCTGACTGGTAAGTTATAAAAACATTTTTATGACTTGTTTTTTTTTTTTTTTTTCATTTCAGTGTAAATTTGAATTCGATTATTTTTATCTGCTGTTGTGTATCAAAAGAATTATGAATATTGTATGAATATGGTACAAGTTCTACTAACTTTAAATGCAGGGGCCAGTTGTTAAAAAGTTGAATCTGGAACAGAATGATCTGGATTTGGAAATCTCATGTTTTGCTATCCAGGATCAGGTAATCCATTTTACTTTTGTGCCGGTTTTTCAAAGCAAAATTGGATTGGATCTTCCTGATCCAGATACACACTTTTACAGATTACCAAATCTGGATTACTTGTGCTCTACGGAGCCCCTGAAGGGACATGGTGATGGAAATAAAATATGAGATAAATATTTCAATGCTTTTGCATTCTCTCAGAAAAGTTTTGTGTAGCTTTCACCTGAGAAACTGCGTTCGCACGCAGAGAACTTTTGACTAGTTCATCTCTTATGATTAAGCCAATGTAGTTTACAAACAGTGATTAAAAAAACTCCAAATTAAATATAATATATTATATATAAATATATATATATTTGCAGCTGTTTGAGAATCATTTAATGGCAATTAATCAAAATCTCTTTTTTACTTTACTGCAGACTGCCGAAAGGCTTAATATGAAGCCTAATGTCTACTTCTAATTTATTACTTTAACAATTCAACCAATCAAGAGCAATATAAAAAAGTATGTGTGTATATTACATGATACAAATTTTGTTCCTGTAATCCACCTTTCCACAGGGATCAGTATAATCCAGATTTTTTTGGATCAAAGGTATCCCAATCTTACTAAAAAGAACAACACAAACAGATGATTTGATCCAGATTGGATTTTGTGACCTAATCTGATTTCAGAATCCTTTTTTTTTTTTTTTTTGAACAACCCATTTTCAAGATTTGATTCAATCCGATAGCCGAAACCCAATCAGATTACTTTTGAACAACTGGCCCCCATCTCATATTTTATTTCCATCACCATGTCCCTTTAGGGGCTCCGTAGAGCACTAGTAATCCAGATTTGGTAATCTGTAAAAGTGTGTATCTGGATCAGGGTGATACAATCCAATTTTGCTTTGAAAACCGGCACAAAAATAAAATGGATTACCTGAACTTGAATAGCAAAACAAGGGATTTCCAAATCCAAATCATCATGATCCAGATTACATTTTTTGAATAACTGGCCCCAGGTCTCTCTAGAGATTAGGATTAGAAAATTCTGGAAAAGGTCATGAAAATAATGGAAATCCCTACAAAGAATGTACATTTTTCATTGAGCTGCTTTCAAATATAAGGCCATTTTTTGTCCTTTTAAAAATATTTCTGCAGCTATCATAAACATCTACAAAATGCCATGGAAATTCACTAGTCAAAATGTGCAGGACCCTTATAGTGCAGACTAGCCACTGATCTAAATATCTCATTTATTTAAAAAAAATTATTTAAAATATCCAGCACAATTAAAACTGTTCTTGCAATCTGCAATAATTACCATGCATTTATTTTCAACTTTAACTTAACCATAACTTTAAACACAGATTGTTCTCTACACTTTAAAACAAATTAAAGTGTAAGGATGTGCTGCACCAATAAGGTTGATATTTGATATTTTACATCTTGTTTTGTGTTTCTGCTCGTTTTGGATGTTCTCAATTTTACATGTAAACAAAGCTGATTTCAGGCTTTGTAAACCATCAGAAGTCAAAAAATCTGTGTGTTCTCCAGGTGTGTTTGGTGATTCAGTGTCCGTGTTGGAGGGAGAATCTCTCACTCTAAACACTGATGTTACTGAAATACAGGAAGGCGACGACATACTGTGGAAATATGGAGCTGAAAACTCTCTCATAGCTAAAATAAACAAAAAGAAGCAAATCGTCTCCAAATATAACGGTACTGTTTGGAGATTCAGAGACAGACTGAAGCTGGACAATCAAACTGGATCTCTGACCATCACAAACATCACAACTGAACATGCTGGAGATTATGAACTAGAGATAACTGGAGCAAAACTGACAACAAAAACATTCAATGTTTCTGTCTATGGTGAGTAAAGACGTCATTTGTCCATACGTTAACATTCTATTTACATATTCAGATGTTAAATCATTTTATAGTTTGAGATGACAGACACATTCATTGACCATCAACACACTAAACACTCACTCAACACACAAGATATTACACCGATTTACTACAATTCACAACATTGAAAATAATCTGATTGTTGTGTTCATATTCCATTTATTCTCTCATGTTTTCCAGCTCGTCTGCCTGTTCCTGTCATCATCAGTAACTCTTCACAATGTTCTTCATCATCATCACACCAGAATTGTTCACTGGTGTGTTCAGTGGTGAATGTGAGTCATGTGACTCTCTCCTGGTACAAAGGAAACAGTTTATTGTCCAGCATCAGTGTGTCTGATCTCAGCATCAGTCTCTCTCTACCTCTGGAGGTGGAATATCAGGATAAAAACACCTACAGCTGTGTGCTGAACAATCCCATCAGCAACCAGACCAGACATCCCAACATCACTCAACTCTGTCACACATGTGCAGGTACGGCAGCACGGCTGATATAATGTGTGTTTATTTACTGACCTGGGGTGCGTTTCCCATACAACGACGTAACTCGCTGCTTAACTACCATAGTACGATGCATCGTTGAAGAAATCATCTAGTTACTGACGACTGTTTCCCGAAACCGTATTGTTGCCAAAAAAATTAGAATTCAATTTACAAATATTCAGTCATCACAGTCCGTGAACAAGATCATACATCAAATAATTACAAATAACATAATATGAAAAACAAGTATGAAATTAATAAATAAAAAATAAAAGAACAGACTTACAAACTTCGTTAATGATAAGGATAACAGGAATTGGTAATTTAGAATAATTTAAAACATGGTCTTGATTTGGAAAATTTTGCTTTATGAATATGGAACTTACCTAATAAAATAAAGAAATTTACAATATTACATACATTTCTATCTTTACAATCAAAATCAGTAATAATCTTTTACCCTTAAAGTGTGATTGTATGTGTTGTTTTAGACCATTTTCAACACTTTTCCAGATTGTCGCAAATCTGTCATTCAACCACGATGGTTAATGATGTCACGCAGGTGGTGGAGTAATAACTGCTTTTAATTAATTAGTTTGCGATCGAATTCATGCTAGATTGTTTTGCTATAAATTATGGACATGGTATCTGAGGAGTAATTATCATTTTTCTCATTTTTTTGCTTTATTTCCAGATTCAATCATAAGCTCATTCTTTCTTACTAGGGCACGTACGTACATGTGCACTCTTCAAAAAAGGTGCTCTCTTGACAAACTAAAAGACATAAATGTCATTTGTATGTATTCAAAATAAAAAAATATAGATTGTACTAAATGTCAGCTTGCTTATTTTGCTCAAGATAAGGGTTTATTAAGTCCACATGTCATGCAAACAAGAAACTCTGCTTCTAACCACAGGTCGAGAGCTGTCGTTGCAACCACACGTCTTTGCGATGCTGTTTGCGAATGTTCGTTGGAACGATGGTTTTGGGAAACACCGACTGGTTGAAGTATTCTGATAACGACGGAACTTGCGACCATAGTTGGCTAACGATGCTTTTGAGAAACGCACCCCTGATCTCTGTCTTCTGTTGTAGATCGGACTGAGTCAATCACTCACATTAATGACTGTCTCTCTTTTCCTCTCCTTCAGTTCCTCCAGTCTCAGTCTCTCTGATAGTGTTGATCTCTGCTGGATTTATGTTGATTGTTGCTGCTCTCTGGATCTTCTGCATCTGCTGGAAACACAGAAAAACTGATCAAGATGGCAAGTATTATCCTCTCCTTTTAAACAAGTAAAATAAGAAATAATTCTCTGAAAATATGTTCTGAATATTTTAGCCAACTGATAGCTCTATTTATGATTTTCTTTGACTTATAAATGTCTATTTGTATATAATGACACTGAACGTTGCTCTTTACTCGTCTCACAAAAAAAACTGCATCAACACTGGAAATGCAAAAACAGAAACGTTTCTTTTTAATTCAAAAACTAAAAAAGAATTCTCCATTTTATGAATATACTCTTACATGTGTAAAGATGCGGCTGGTGCTCTAAAATCTATGTACACTCACCTAAAGGATTATTAGGAACACCTGTTCAATTTCTCATTAATGCAATTATCTAATCAACCAATCACATGGCAGTTGCTTCAATGCATTTAGGGGTGTGGTCCTGGTCAAGACAATAATCCTGAACTCCAAACTGAATGTCAGAATGGGAAAGAAAGGTGATTTAAGCAATTTTGAGCGTGGCATGGTTGTTGGTGCCAGACGGGCCGGTCTGAGTATTTCACAATCTGCTCAGTTACTGGGATTTTCACGCACAACCATTTCTAGAGTTTACAAAGAATGGTGTGAAAAGGGAAAAACATCCAGTATGCGGCAGTCCTGTGGGCGAAAATGCCTTGTTGATGCTAGAGGTCAGAGGAGAATGGGCCGACTGATTCAAGCTGATAGAAGAGCAACTTTGACTGAAATAACCACTCGTTACAACCGAGGTATGCAGCAAAGCATTTGTGAAGCCACAACATGCACAACCTTGAGGCGGATGGGCTACAACAGCAGAAGACCCCACCGGGTACCACTCATCTCCACTACAAATAGGAAAAAGAGGCTACAATTTGCACGAGCTCACCAAAATTGGACAGTTGAAGACTGGAAAAATGTTGCCTGGTCTGATGAGTCTCGATTTCTGTTGATACATTCAGATGGTAGAGTCAGAATTTAGCGTAAACAGAATGAGAACATGGATCCATCATGCCTTGTTACCACTGTGCAGGCTGGTGGTGGTGGTGTAATGGTGTGGGGGATGTTTTCTTGGCACACTTTAGGCTCCTTAGTGCCAATTGGGCATCGTTTAAATGCCACGGCCTACCTGAGCATTGTTTCTGACCATGTCCATTCCTTTATGACCACCATGTACCCATCCTCTGATGGCTACTTCCAGCAGGATAATGCACCATGTCACAAAGCTCCAATCATTTCAAATTGGTTTCTTGAACATGACAATGAGTTCACTGTACTAAAATGGCCCCCACAGTCACCAGATCTCAACCCAATAGAGCATCTTTGGGATGTGGTGGAATGGGAGCTTCGTGCCCTGGATGTGCATCCCACAAATCTCCATCAACTGCAAGATGCTATCCTATCAATATGGGCCAACATTTCTAAAGAATGCTTTCAGCACCTTGTTGAATCAATGCCACGTAGAATTAAGGCAGTTCTGAAGGCGAAAGGGGGTCAAACACAGTATTAGTATGGTGTTCCTAATAATCCTTTAGGTGAGTGTATATGAATGATAACTTTTGTTGAGCTTGTTGAACCTAAATACTGATTAAATACAAAGAATGTAAAATACTTTACTTTTGTTAAACATCACATCTGGGTTTGATTTATGTGTCTAAATTTTATTATAAATATTCTTTTGGGAATTTTTGTGTGTGGAAAAAGTTTAAGCCTAATGGCAAATTAAATTTGTTAATGCGTTTTTAAAAACGTTAAGTCTTACCTTGTTGTTAACTTTGAAAGCCCTAATAATAACACTGTGAAGAACCAGATCTAGTTTCCTGTGGCTTTCCTGTAGCTCAAGCTAGCATCGCCAAGGTCATGGGTTCGATTCCCAGGGAAAGCAAGAACTGACAAAAATGTAAAATGTGTACCTTGAATGCAATGTAAGTCGCTTTGGATAAAAGCGTCTGCCAAATGCATAAATGTAAATCTAGTAAAGATTGAGTTTTGCAGTTTTAATGTATCTATTATAGTTCAAACAGATGAGACTCGTGAAGAAGAGATCACTTACGCTGAGACGACATTCTACAAAAGAAACACACAGAAATGGGTAAGACAATTTATAGTTAATTTGTTGAGTATTTGTATAATTTCAGCAGTGATTCAGATGTAGATCAGTGTGTGTTTGTGTTATTGTCTGTATAATATTGAAGCCCATTTCTACCAGTTAAGAAATAAAAATCATGCTCAGGTTAATCATAACTATGACAAAAAGACCAAATTATGACTTAAAATTGTGAGATTAAAAAGTCATAAACATATTAAAAGTTTTTGAAATTATGACACAAATTTTGACTTGCGTATGTCATAATTTTGTATGTAACAATTTTGACTTATGATTTAGCAGAGAAAGTTTATTTTTCTTAAGTGGCAGTAATGGCCTTTCAAAGTATGATCTATCACACACAGTAAATCTCAAACACAGCACCATCGGATGTTTATAAAAGACTTATTACTTTAAAAAACTACATCAAATTACATTTATTATTATTATTAATATATCTTGTGTTGTGATTTTTTTACAGAAAGCTGAAGAGGAGAGTCGTGTGGAATATGCACCAATCAAATTCAGAAGATGATCAAACTTTAATGTTGTTCTAAATCATTTTCACTATGAACCTCCTGCAACTACCTCAGACTCTGAGGGCCCTATTTTAACGATCTGAGCTCATGGTCTGAAGCGCATGGCGCAGGTGCACTTAGGGCGTGTCCCAATCCACTTTTGCTAGTTTAACGACGGAAAAAACAGTCGGTGCGCCAGGCACATGGTCCAAAATGGTTGTTCCTAGTCTCTTAATGAGTCATGGGTGTGTTTTGGGCGTAACGTGCAATAAACCAATCAGAGTCTCATCTCCCATTCCCTTTAAAAGCCATACTTTAGACCAGGTTTTTGTTGGTCAATGGCGCAGTCGTTTTCAGTTCCTCAAAATAACAACGCGCCAACAATGTGCCTGAACACACTTCGTTTTCAGACCAGCACGCCCATGGGTGAACAGATGGCACGAGTGCATTTGCCATTTAAACAACGTGGCGCTGGATGTGAAAATGATAACTGCGTCAGGCTAAACTAGCAAAAAACACTTACGTTGCGCCTGCCATCACATTGTGCCGGGTGTATGATAGAGTCTATGGTGGTTTTGGGATTGTGAGAATCACCATGTTACATCAGGAAATCACAGACATACAGGATCTTCCTAAAGTATGAAAATTGAAACCAGATTAATGAAATGTTCTCCTAAAAACTTCAAAAGAATTCACCTTAATTGCAAAACAGGGACTTTATGTAAATCATGTGGCCCATTGCAGCATTTTCATGTTTGCAAAACGTAGATGCAAACTAGTGATCAAAAGGTGACAAAGTGAACTCTGCTGTGGTCTCATTTATTTATATCTGTACACAAATGTGGTTTGATCAGTTGGGCAGACATACAGCTTGTGCATGAGAATGTGTCTACTGCTGGAAGCAGTACTGTTTCTGAGGTGTCAATAAAGCGTCTGTGCGAGTGTTTGTTTCTGAGGTGTCAATACAGCGTCTGTGCGAGTGTGTGTCTGAGGTGTCAATAGTGTGTCGGTGCGAGTGTGTCTGAGGTGTCAGTCTGTTTGAACAGCACGTCGTTGCAAGGATTTTTCCATTTATGCTCGCATGAAACCGTTGATGACTTCTCTACATGGAAGCCACTCTATTAAAAAAATACTACACTCATTAGTGCTGATGTTTGACAAAAAAGGTCCCAAATCAAACTGTGATATTACTGTGAAAAATGTATATATTATATTCTTTGTGTGCATGATGATCCTGCAGTTGAGCAGTGCTACTCTCAGAAAAAAAGGCTGTCATGTGCAGTAGCTTTTCAAAAGGTACACCTTATTTACCCCTTAAGGGTGCACATTAGTACCTAAATGGTTGAAAAGGTACCATGCCAGTGACCTTATACCTTTTTTTCTGAGAGTGTGGTTTCAGTAGTTTAAATTTTTTCTAAGCAAAACTATTCTTGATCTGTTTTTTTCTTTCTTATTAAAGGTCATATCCTGTTTTCTGCCAGTGTCTGGGTCATTTTAAGAATAAATGCAATGTATGATTTATAATTTGTATTTTGATGGTTGTTAATAATTTGCTTTAATCAGCTTTGAGGAGAAACTAAATGCTGCTAACAAACAGGGCTCCTGTCCACAAAGGTTAGAGACATTTAGAGTGTGAAATCAAATCATAATCAGACAGAAAATCTCACCTTAAGTTCCCTTGATAGTGTTAAAGTCCAGACACAAAGTTATAATGACTGCTCCTGCTCCAGTTCCAGCACTGTAACCACCAGCGGATCAGGGAACAAAACATGAGTGATGGGGTGAAGCAGTGTTATCCGAAAAAATGATAAAGACCACTTGTTTTTTAACTTTAGTAGAAAGAAGCAGTAGCATTAACAAACATGTAGTTAGTGTGGTGTTCTGGTAGATGTTAATGGTAGTGTGCTGTGAGTGGGTGGTTGTTTGCTGGTCAAGAGCCCACATGTCTGATATAGCCTGTCATATTCTGGTCTGGAGATATGTCTGGTCAGTGGTCCCTCCTTTTCACCTGGTGCTTCGTCTAGACTAGCAAGTCTGGTCACTTAAACTAACTGCACACCTCTCATCAGGAACACAGAATGAGGAATCATTAATGTCACAGGCCTGTTTGTTTATACACTGATAAATTAGGGACGCCACTTTCGTTCATGACGTCACGCGACCATATGCCGTCACACAACACATTCTTTCAGTGTGTGTGTGTGTGTGTGTGTTGGTCTGTAAAGCTGTCATGCTGTCTGTCAAACGTATAATGCTTCTGCGTAAAAACCGCCCCACGAAAGCAGACACATGCTGCGTCCCGATACTACGCCCTAAAAGTATGTACTCTGTTTTTGTGAAGTCAAAGTAAATACTTTTGAGTGTGTAGCAGAAGAGTAGAAAAGCTGGGACTATCACGTCATACAGTTGCGTCTTTAACGGTTGCTCTGTCGCATCATGTCACCGCAAACTGGCCTGTCAATCATCTTGTCACACAACCCTCCACATTTCATTTTTACTTGATTTCCTACCATGAGAGAAACGCAGTAGCACGTTGATCTGCGGTCGCGGGTCTTTCATGCTTTATATTAACGCATAATGATGCATTTTCACATTCACAATTCACTGTCGGCCGCGCATATCCGCCATGTTTTGTAGTTTTTTACATATTTTACGTGTTTGTAGTTCCAGCGCAATGGGTTGTGGGCAATGCTAGCCTTTAGAAGCTGCGTTCCATTCGACAGGGTCCCTACGCAGTGTTCACTGCTCCCTACTCCCTAGGGGGAGAGTGGGGTATTTCTTATTTATGGTCCTTAAGATTAGGAAATTAGGCATAAGTACAATTAAAGTATCTAAAGAAATTTCAGGATGCTTCCTATTATTTTAAATGATCAGAATCTATGGCAAAGGGGTCTAAAACAGGTTAGGGGTAAGTTGATCCGAGACAGTGGGTAAGTTGCCCCATCTGAGAGTAAACTGACCATCTAACTGAATCTGAAACATTGAAACTAATAAACATTTTAGTCAAAGGGTTCTTGGCATGGTTGTTTTTCTGCAGTGTCGTACATGTTGGGTCATTAGGGACTACAGGTGGAAAGATATATGTGATTGAGCATCTTCCGGGTCTTATCAGAGAAGGATTTGGTGTACTTGTACATTGAGTTTATTTGATAGGAACAATCTAAAATAAAAAAAGCATTATAGCATAAAATAATTGAAATAATACCAGTTTATACTTCAGAGATTTAACGCGTTAGATTAAAATGCTGGCTCAATTTACCCCACAGCATTTGGCTCACTTTGCCCCATGCTATTATTTTGGACAAAACTAGCTAGCTTACAAATTCAGGCTAATATTTAGCTAAATGATTTGTATGGTTTAATACATTGCTCCATCACCAATATGGATCATACATATTTTAGCCTGGACTAATTTGCTTTGATGTAACAGCCATTACATCTGTTATGCTAAAACTTTACTTTGACAAGCCAAAAAACAAACAAACACTTTTTTTTAAAGTAAATGGTGCCTTCCACTCCTCCCATGTGCTTATCCTTTTCACAGTGTGGTAGAAATGATGGGTGGTTCCAAAATATACGGTCACATGATAAAAGTGTACAGCTACCAAGATAAAGGGGGTGGGTTAACTTACCAACTGGCTTATCTTACCCCACTATCCCCTATATCAGTTAAAGTGGACTTCATTTTGATTTGGTTACCATGAAAAGGTAAAATTATCAAATATACCACATAGTCTTCAGGCTAAGCGAAATTAAACTATCACCTCACGTGTAGCCCTTTTTATTTCTTAAACCATCAGCTCTATCATGTGCCTTTTGCTTTCTATTATAGCCATAAGATCCTTTAACCCCTTTAGGTACCGTTTTTTTGTGTGTATATTATACACTGTTGCCATCTACAGGTCATAATAGGAATAACACCTGATTATTATGATTACCATTATTATGACATACCCTATATACATTTACTTTATTTGACTGCACCTGTGTCTCCTTCACTGGCAGAGACACTAATGGGCCGTCTGCTATAAGAAATTAAAGAGGATCAAAAGCAAAGTAAAGTTCAGTGGCAGCAGGAATTCTTTCCATAAGCATTTTTAACTTTAAAACATATTTACAAAACATAACTCATGTGAGCTAAGTAATGAGGTAAAAAAAATGATTTTAAACTGTTTGCCATATTTCCAAATCTAAATCATTTCTAGAGTTTACAAAGAATGGTGTGATAAGGGAAAAACATCCAGTATGCGGCAGTCCTGTGGGCGAAAATGCCTTGTTGATGCTAGAGGTCAGAGGAGAATGGGCCGACTGATTCAAGCTGATAGAAGAGCAACTTTGACTGAAATAACCATATGTTACAACCGAGGTATGCAGCAAAGCATTTGTGAAGCCACAACACGCACAACCTTGAGGCGGATGGGCTACAACAGCATAAGACCCCACCGGGTACCACTCATCTCCACTACAAATAGGAAAAAGAGGCTACAATTTGCACGAGCTCACCAAAATTGGACAGTTGAAGACTGGAAAAATGTTGCCTGGTCTGATGAGTCTCGATTTCTGTTGAGACATTCAGATGGTAGAGTCAGAATTTGGCGTAAACAGAATGAGAACATGGATCCATCATGCCTTGTTACCACTGTGCAGGCTGGTGGTGGTGGTGTAATGGTGCGGGGGATGTTTTCTTGGCACACTTTAGGCCCCTTAGTGCCAATTGGGCATCGTTTAAATGCCACGGCCTACCTGAGCATTGTTTCTGACCATGTCCATCCCTTTATGACCACCATGTACCCATCCTCTGATGGCTACTTCCAGCAGGATAATGCACCATGTCACAAAGCTCGAATCATTTCAAATTGGTTTCTTGAACATGACAATGAGTTTACTGTACTAAAATGGCCCCCACAGTCACCAGATCTCAACCCAATAGAGCATCTTTGGGATGTGGTGGAACGGGAGCTTCGTGCCCTGGATGTGCATTCCATAAATCTCCATCAACTGCAAGATGCTTCCTCCTCAAAGGAATGGCATTCGGATCAGGTGGCGAGTTATCACAAGTTATCATCCTCCTGTAAGAAAACACAGATTCACAGAAGGTAAATGTAACACAAACACAAAAATACTTGAGACTTGGAATTTTTCCCTAGACGTTCCCTAAATATTTAACTGCATCAAACTTTCATCTGTACTACAGAAATTTACATTTGAAATATTGTGATTTCAATATCACATCTAAAATGCTAAAACTGTTGGTGTTTTCTAATAAGACGCTTGCTCTCTGATTTTTTTTTACACTGTTTACAGAGTTGCCAACTCTCACGCTTTTACCGTGACACACGGTTTTGCCTGTTTTCACATGCACTCACGCCACACATCCAATTTCTCACGCAAAAAAAAAAAAAAAAAATTCCGATTTTAGGCCGAGCTATGTCTGCTTCACAGAATGTAACCAATATTGTCCATCTCCAGTAGGCTGCCCATATCAACGGCTTTGGGCCTCCCCACAAACCATCAGAATGCAGGGTACAACATGGGTACAACATCAAATTAATTCCAGTTCTCTGATATCTGAGCCACCAACTTGTGTGGCTGCGTGCGCGGCATAATTTTGATCTCCCCTGACAAAATCTCACTCCAAGGTTTTTTGATAAGTTGGCAGGTATGTGTTTATTTGGGAGTTATTTGTGGTGCTGTTTGTTTTGACTGTCTCACCGGTGAATATCTGCTTCTGTAGTGTTAAAAAAAGATTTTCACAGTGTACATTTATGCTACACTCCTAATTATAATTATATAATAATAAAATATATTCATACCACTATTCTTTTGAGGTCTATTTTGCACAGTAAATCTCATATTTCTTGTTAAATCGGCTGTATGTAATACTTACATTCTGTGCTGCTGGTGGTGTATAGATCCTGCGGCGATGGTAGTAAATCACACCAGCAGTTACAGCAGCAGCAAACACCAGCAGAACACCAACAACTATTCCTGCTACAGCACCTGCAGACAGACCTGAACCTGGAACAGCTGAAGACAGACAGTCATTATTACTAGACATCCATCCAGTATTTAAAAATAATTTTGACTGACATTCCCACTTCTTTACTGTAGTCAACAGTTGTAAGATATTGGCTGAACTGATAAATGGCACCATCTGATTTAGAAACAGTAGCTAAAGCAGCATCACAGCACTATGTCTATATGCAAACTTTCTGCTTTAATTGGAATAAATTCATTCTTGATTGATGAATCCGAACGTAGTGTTTACATGAATAAAGTGATCAGGTTGATGTGCGTGTTTATGCCATGTTCACACTGTCAGTCCAAATCCAATTTTTGTGCATATCCGAATGAAATCGAATTTAGCAAGTGTGAAATGCAAAAAAAAAAAATCACATGAAATGCGTTACAACAAATCCGTTTCCAACTACATTCATATGTGGTCTGAAATCCTATTCAAATCACATTTCTGGAAATCAGTTTCAGTCAGACTGCCGATTATGAGACTTTCTCACGCCACATAAAATGTAAACATCAGACGCTGTCACTGAAGAAACAAGGTTGTGTTGTTGCAAAGCGCCAGTGTAAATAGAGCAACATCTGTATTGCAAACCCCCTGCTGTGTTGCGGTTGTTTTTGCTGTGTTTGGCTTATGCTTACCAACGCAACGGCATTGCATTAGAAACCAATGCAGATATTCCGGAAAACGAAAGACCTGCATGGACACACAAATCGGATCTGAACAGATTTTCAGTCGATTAAGATGTTTACATGAAGGTTTTTCAGTCCGATTGAGCCGTCAATCCGATTTCTAATGGATTAATTGGTTGCATGTAAACCAACACGAAACAGCAGTGCACACTGGAAAAATGTCTAATATTATGTATTTTGCATGTTAATTACATTAGTCAAAGTGTTATCAAGTCAAAGCTCCCTTTTTTTAAACAGTCCACTACCCAACACTTATTGGGTTTATCTAAAAGTATTGAAATGTTTTTTTCAATTCCTCAAAGGAAAATGCATTTAATGATGGAATTATATACTCACCAATGACAGAAACACTGAATCTCTTCACTGTGGTGATGCTGAAGCTGCTGTTGCTGATGATGATCTGTAGTTTATAGAGTCCAGAGTCTGTGTTCGTGGTGTTCATGATGGTCAGAGATCCAGTCTGATGATCCAGCTTCAGTCTGTCTCTGAATCTCTCTTCACACTGATCATCTGTACAGATCTGACTCTGATTTCCAGTGATTTCAGCGATGAGAGTGTCATTAAAATACCACGTCATTGAATCATTTGGGCTTTTTGTTACACTAGGATCTAAAGTGACAGATTCTCCCTCCATCACTGACTTCACTTCATCTCGTTCATCAGCAGAAACACCTGAAACACAAACCAACAGATGATGGAGGATCTTATGCTGAAAAAACCCCCAACAAAAACAAGACAACAACAAAAAACTCCACAACAAGAACTCTTTCTTGACTTTCGATCTGAAAAGAAACATTTTAGTTTGTGCTTTTAAACTCTTTTTGCATCCTTATTTTATATCAAATCCTCATTTAAACAGATAATAATAGAAGTTGGTCAGAGACAGCATGACTATACCTGACATTTGAGCTCAACTGAAGCTTCCTGTGAACGCTAATATAGTTATCATCATGGGTCTTTATAGTTATTGTTCTCCTTTAGTTTTATATCACAAGCTGTTAAATGATGTAAAAATGAGATAAATCTATAAACTGCACTTGCTCAGCAAGTTTGTAAAGATGATCTGTATACTGTATGTGAATTAATATACAAGAAAATATCACTGTAAAAAAAATCTATTAACACGTGTCTTAAACATATATAAACTGCATTTAAACATTCATTAAATGACTCACCGCTGACAAAAACATAGAAGATTGTGTCGCTGCTGCTTCTGCTACTGATGATCTTTAGTTCATAAACTCCAGAGTCTGTGTTTGTTATGATTGTGATGGTCAGAGATCCAGTCTGATGATCCAGCTTCAGTCTGTCTCTGAATCTCTCAGCACCTTTATTACACTGAACATCTGTACAGGAATCACTGAGGTCTCCACTGATTTGAGCTATACGAGTCTCATTACAATACCATTTAATTACTTCCTGTTGGTTTGTTTTAACACCAGTGTGAAAAATGACTGAATCTCCCTCCTTCATTGACAATGAGACTTCATCTGTATCGACACCAGACGCACCTGAAGAAACACAAAACAAACAACAAGCAGTGTTGAAAGGGCCCTCGAACATGGAAAACAGTGAATAGTGGGCGACATGCATTTAAGTGGGTAAATAAAGGAGGAAATATACTTCGATGTAGGCTCGAGCCCTGAATGATTTAAACTGAATGTTTTTGGCTCAGAACAGGCCCCTGAATTTAGGGGAAATATGATACGAATTAAGTAAATATTGGTTGTTTAATCTTAGTTTAGAGGTGACTGGTGATTGTTGAAATCTGTCTCTCCCTCCCTTCCCGCACACACACACACAGAGAGACATGTTACGCATCACGTGAGTGATTTCAGCTTATCCTAGAATATCTCCAGGAGTTGCGCGCAACAGCAATCTCACAGCACTTAAAAAAATAAATAATGCAGTCAGTGCTGCACAGTCCTATGAGCAGTACCGTCGCAAGGTCTGTGCCAAGTGTGTGACCGCACAGGGCCTCGCTCCTGGCCTGCATTTCAAGTAGTTTATGTATAATTTTTTATTTCTGCTTTTCCACCCAACATCGATAAATTAAAATGCCTGCTGTAAAATAAAAAAAATAAAAGTTAAATTTTTAGGCTGCTCTGCCTCAGCGGTCCAACACGAATGATCTAGATGGCCAATCAAATCAAAGAAAGTGGGTCTTACTGTCTGTCACAACCATAGACTATATAAAAATATGGATGTAGTGTCCTTGATGTCACCCGTAGGTTTCTGAAGAGCAGTTTTGAAACCCAAAGCCGGCCGTCGCCATCTTGGCAGCGCGTCACTTCCAGATAACCGAAAATAAGCAAAGAGGCGAGACGTGGGCGATCCAAACTACTCAACTTTTTATGAAATTTTGCCATTTTGAATTGAAAATATGCGATCATGATTCATGTAAATCATAAATGAATGTGACAAGAAATGTTTTTGACTATTAGATATATTATGAATAAGAGTGAATGTGTTTTAAAATAAAATATTTTCAAAAACCTATAATTAGACCTAGAACTTATTTTACCATTCTTATTTATGTATTCCCTTAAATCACTTTTAATCATTTAATTGCTTTATTATTATTAATATGCAGTAGATCTTACAAATCTTATGAGCATGTGCGTGATTCATGCCAGTGAGCACGGCATCCCACATCAAGATTGTATGGAGCTTTACTCTTTTATTTTATTTATTTTAAAATCTAATTGCGCAAACCACTTTTTTATTTGTCGATCAGATGCGTGTGAAAGTTGTCCGTTACTATAGCAACCAGTCGAGTTATTGACACATCATAATATATATATATTATATAGACTTGCGCCTGCAGTGCAGGGACTTCCAAGCTGTAGAATCTGGTAAAAGTAGACGTGAGGACCAGCCTGCCGATCTACAGATGTCACCAATAGAAACTCCACTAGACCATGCCCATGAAGAGGCCATGCCTCTAGTGGAGTGAGCTTTGACACCTATGGGGCATTGGAGGCCCATAGTGTCATAAGCTAACGCTATTGCGTCCACTAGCCATCTGGCCAGGCTTTGTTTGGTGAACAAACCGAGATTGTGGAATTGTGGAATTGGCCATGGGGCTGCTGATAGTAGCTGAATTAACTCGGGAAACCAGTGTTGGGTTCGCCAAAGTGGAGCCACCAGCAGGACTGTATGCCCGCATTCCCTGATTCTTTTTAAGACATGAGGGAGAAGCGGAACTGGAGGAAAAGCATAAAGCAGACTGCTGGGCCATTCGTGGGCCAGCGCATCCTTGCTCTTTGAAAAGTAAATTGGGCAGTGACAGTTGTCTTCGGAGGCGAAGAGGTCTACCTCTGCCCTCCCGAAAACATTCCATATCTTTTGAACCGTTTGGGGATGGAGGGTCCATTCCCCTGGGAGCACGAGGCCCCTGGAGAGCATGTCTGCTCCTTGGTTCAATCTGCCTGGCACATGCACTGCTTTTAGCGAGTGTAATTTGCCTTTTGCCCATAGGAGGAGATGTCTGACCTGTTGGTTGAGCCATCTCGACCTGAGCCAGCCCTGGCAGTTTATGTAGGAGACCACTGTCGTGTTGTCCGTGCGGACTACAACATGGTGACCTGAGAGACGTGGTAAAAAGGTCTCGAGGGCCAGCACAACTGCTAGCATTTCTAGGCAGTTTATGTGTAACCGTGACTCCGTGCTCGACCATGAGCCGAAGGCCGGTTCGCCCTCACACAGAGCGCCCCAACCCGTGTTGGAGGCATCCGTGGTGACCACCATCCGTCTGGAAACTGTCCCCAAGCTTACTCCCGACTCGTAGAGGCGGGGATTTGACCATGGGGCCAGTGGTTTGACACAGCCGCGGCCCACTTTGATCCAAAGCTGGCCAGAATGCCACGCTTGGGGCAGAACCCGTGATTTCAGCCAGTACTGCAGGGGGCGCATGCGCATCATGCCCAGCGGAAGTACTGGAGAAGCTGATGCCATTAGGCCTAGCATTCTCTGAAAAGTTTTCAGGGGTCTGTTGGTTCCTGTTTTGAACGAGCGTGCAAGCTGCTGTGTAGTCAGAGCGCGCTCGTTCGATAGCCACGCCTTCATTTGGGCTGAGTCTAAAATTGTTTCCAGGAAGGAGATTCTCTGCCTGGGAGACAATGAGCTCTTGGCTGTATTTATTCTGAGACCCGGGCATTCTAGATGGCTGAGTAGCACAGATTTGTGAGATTTTATTTCTTCCTCTGACTGGGCCAGTATGAGCCAATCGTCGAGGTAATTCAGAATGCGCATTCCCGCTTGTCTTAAGGGGGAGAGAGCTGCATCCATGCACTTCGTGAAAGTGCAGGGGGCCAGAGACAGGCCAAATGGCAGGACTGTGTACTGATAAGCCTTCCCGTCGAACTCGAATCTCAGAAACGGTCTGTGACGTGGGATAATTTGAATATGAAAGTAAGCATCTTTTAGGTCCACTGAGAAAAACCCGTCCATCGGGCGAATTTGCGTGATTATCTGTTTTAATGTCAGCATTCTGAAAGGCCGTTTGATAAGAGCCTTGTTCAGATGTCTGAGGTCTAAGATGGGTCTGAGACCGCCATCTTTTTTGGGGACGAGGAAATAGCGGCTTTAAAACCCTGACTCGCGCTGTGCTGGAGGCACTGCCTCTATAGCTTTTTTCATCAATAGGCTCTCCACTTCGGTTTTGAGGACGTGAGTCACGTTGCTCTCCACTGAAGTGTGTATTATGCCCGTGAAACGGGGTGGTTTGCGAGCAAATTGGAGCGAGTAACCTCGTTGAATTGTTTTTATAATCCACTGTGACACACCAGGGATGGCTTTCCAAGCCTCTGCCCGGTTGTACAGGGGTTTTATAGTGTCGGAAGGCGGCGCGCTGTGCAGGACGCCGACTTCCGTGTGGTGTGGAAGAGATAGAAAACTAATTTTTTGAACATTCATGTTTTTTATTGAACTCGCCATTATAGTGGCAGAATGCAAGGGAGCGCGCATCAGAGCGGGCTCGCAGTTTACATTTACAACATTCAAAATAAAATTTTTCTCCCTGGCCGGAACTAAAACGGGCTGTGGGGAGAGAATTCTGAGTCTTTTGGAGGGTGGACCGGCCTGGGCGGGACTCAACCTTCCTTGACGCTGATCCTGTGGTGGGCGGGGCGGCACGGGCACGGGCGTGTGCACCGTTCTGCGCTGTTGCAGTTGTTGTTGCTGCTGCTGATGGTACGGAGCTCTCGGGCGCGCCGAGGCGGCAGAGCTAGCTCGTTTCGGGAGAAAGTGTCGCATTGCCTGGGACGCTTTCTGAGCCGTGGTGAAGCGATCTGAAAATCCATCCGTTTGGAGCTATTGGAGCGTCGAGGAGGGTGGTTTTGTCGGCCTCCTTGATCTCGATGAGATTCAGCCAAAGATGGCGCTCGAGCACAACGAGGCTGGCCATGGATCTGCCTATGGCCTGTGCGGTGGCTTTTGTGGCACGAAGGGCCAGGTCTGTGGCGCTCCGGAGGTCACGAAAGATCTCTTGATTCGGCCCGGACTCGTCCATAGCCTGGAGGAGCTTGGCCTGAAACACCTGCAGGACCGCCTTCGAGTGGAGAGCGGAGCCTGCTTGGCCGGCGGAAGCATATGCCCTATTTGCCAGGGCTGATGTTGTACGACAGGGCCTGGATGGATGGGCGATTTTGGGCTTCCAGCCTTTTGCAGAGGGAGGACAGAGGTGAGCGGCCACCGTTTCCTCGAGCGGAGGAAGCTTCTCGTAGCCCTTCTCGGCTGCGCCGTCGATAGTGGAGAGCGCGTGCGAGATGGATGGGCGGAGACGAGCAGAATAGGGGGCGTGCCATGACTTCGCCAGCTCCTCGTGCACCTCAGGAAAGAACGGTGCGGCTTTCTGTCGAGGGGCCTGTTGGCGCCCCGGCAGATACCACTCATTGAGGCGGCTGCATGCAGGCTCTTCCGGGGAGGCCCAGTCGAGGCCGAGCTCGTTGACGGCCTTTGTGAGGACACAGAGAAACTTGGTGTCCACACCAGCCTTTGAGTCGCTGCACTGCTGTGATGTCAAGGGGGTGGGGTCGTCGAGCGAGCCCGACCATTCCTCAGCATCTGATGCGGCAAGGGACATGGAGTCATCGTGTGGATGCCCGTCATCGTTGCCGCCGAATGAGACCAGGCCCTCGGCTTCGAGCGGAGGGAGCAGGTCAGATCGAGAGAACGTCACTGGGGAAACGTCTCTCTGAGGCGAAGACGAGGCACGCGGGCACTGGGCCGACGTGAGCTCGTTAGCCTCGGTATACTCAGCCCTCTGGCTCCGCCGTTTTTTCTGCCGGGGTTCGGACTGGAAAGGGAACGGGAGAGCGCGAGGGGCGGGGTCGCGCTCGCGCTCTGAGAAGAGCGCTATCAGCTTGTGGAGAGAGGAGATGGGCATACCCTCGCAGTGAGAGCAGCCGGACCCAGAGAGAGCAGCGTCTGCGTGGGCTTTACCCAGACAGATCACGCACACATCGTGGTCGTCCTCTTCATGCAGGTGAGTGCTGCATGTTACACACACATTGCGCGACATTACGTAAGTCGCTTATTGCAAAACAAGGATACACCGTAGTGTTTCACCGGAGAGCGCAGGGGAAAAGCGCGACAGCTCACGGGACCGCTGGCAATTGAGCGCGCTGAAACAGGCCGCTGACTCGTTGCAGGATGTCCGGGCTGGCTAGATCACGATTCCGCTGCATCGTCTTTTCTCGGCGAAGGTAGTGTAGCTTCGAGAGTTTATCAGCAAGGACCGAGATCGTCGCTGAAGGAGACGCATTACAGCGTACCTTTAAGGCAGATGCCACGGCCATTTTGGCGGGCTTTGTGCTCAGCTTTGCGGGCTTTGTGCCCTGCTTTCGCGGGCATTGTGCCCATTGGTTCATTCAGTTACGCTGTTCTGCCATTGGTTCATGCAGTTCCCACTGGCCAGCCAATAGCATGCGAGATGTCTCGACACTGTTTTGACTGGGCAGTAGTACTGCGTGATTTTATAAAAATGCTTCAGTAATTGGAGAAATAGATTATTTCCCCATTGCGTCTTTAGACGCAGTACGACTGACCGTTCGAAAGGGAACTGTCTGCTAAATTACTACTGTAACTTTACAATAGATGATAATGATGTCATTTAGCATAGTTTTTTGAATGACGATAGTAATTGGGTGCTACTGCTAACATCTGCTAGCAGTTTAATACTTAGCTACGTTAAAGACAAAACCACAGTAGCTTTTTACCGGTGAAACTGACCTGCCTTTGAAGCCCTGAAGAGGTCAGTAATTTTGCTATATTTCGCTCCTTCTTCATTGAGAGCTTTCCCCTCAATGCTCCACCTGGCCGCTTCCCCGAGTCCGTCGCACTGATTATTACTCGAAACGGTTTGGCGAACACGCAGAGCTCACGCGAGCTGAATCGTAGCGTTGCCAGTCAAGACTAACCGTTTCATGATGTATTATCGATTTATTTTCGAATGGCGAACTCGGGAATTACACTTTAGTGCATTGGGGCGATTATATATAATTAAAAAGGCAATAATATTATAATTACATTTATTTATTTAAAAAAAGAAAGAAAGAGGGCAGCGGGCCAAATCAGTTTCCAGGCCACCGGGAATTCACCCGGGTAGGGTTGCACCAGCCGTCCGTAAGTTCTTTCTTAAATTGGAATGTAAAGGCCACACTAGAGGCTTAGTAACTACTAGCTAGTTTGTAACTAACTCTGTACTTTTTTCGGTTGCACCATATGTTCTTAAGGCAGAACGTAACTAGTAGGTCGTAACGTAACTAGTAGGTCGTAAAGTAATGCGTAGTCGCATAATATGACGTTTACCCTCAATGATCCAATAGCAGCCTTCAAACACGGGAGCAGGAGTTGTGTTATCCTTTATTCTAACTACTTTTGCCTCACGTAACTAACAGTAAAAATAAGTTTACATTAAATACTACACTTAATCATTAATAACATAAGTGCTTTCATATATAAATAAAATTCAGAAACATTCAGTATTTTAAACTAAATTAATAAGGATCAATAAATAAACACTGAAACGTAAAAAACATAAGAAATTACATTTATTGATTATGACTGATTTTATTTGACATGCACAACACAATTCACATAATGTTTTCTCTCTTAAAATGTAAGCTTTATCATATACGTGTAAGGAATTTAAGTCTCATGTAAAACAAGAGCTTATTGATGCAGTTCAGTCTGTCTGCTATATATTTTTATACATAGAGTTACGCTTCAACTAAGTTTAATGGTGCAACGCAAAAATATTTAGTAGTGCATAAGTTGTAACTTAGTACCCATTTACGTCAAAACTAGGCTAAGTTGTAACTTACGCACAGCTTGTGCAACCGGCTCCCGATGGCCAGTCCTGGCTTGCTCACAGTTGTTTGGTCCACTGCGCACCTCACCTACACACAAGTCCGCTAGGAGAGAACAAAGTTCTTCAGTGAGTAAAGAAAGATTATGACAAGCCTAAAGGTCTTACCATTGTCGAGTAAAAAACTGACACCCAAGAGCAAATTAAAGAGACACTTCATTGACGACGCAGTTCTTTCCCTAATTCAGGTGAAAGTGACGGGAGCTTCCCAATGAAAGGTCTATGACACTGCGGTCAAACCCTCCGCGCGTTGAAAATACACGCGGTCAAGTCAGCACACTGTTTTTAGTATGTGCGTATAATCGTGCACTTACGGTATGGGTGTCAAAATAGAGAAGTATTAAAATAGTAAGCTACTAGTATACTTAGAAGTTCACTTGTAACACAAACGCAGTAGAAATGAGAATGTGAACTACTTGTGCACTTAAAGTTTACTACACTTACAGTAGCCTACACTTAAACGTATACTTTTATATGGTAAAGTGGGCCAATTTAGTACTAAGCAGTATTAAAATAGTACACTTACAAGTTTACTACTAGTGCACATTGATATTAGTATACTTACTACATAAAATATGCTTAATGTGATTCTTTGGCTGCTTTTGATAGCTGGGCTTGTTCCTGCAGGAGCCAATGGAGTAGTTGATAACCAGCAAATGCAGGTGTATGCAAATAACATCTGCCAGAGCAGCAGAACATTAGAGAGGGAGATATCACAACCACAGACAGAAAAACAAGCCGCCCTCCGATCATCACATAACAGTAGGCTAAGTCACAGGACGGAACAACCATAATAAAGTTGCTAGTGAATGTAGTGCATCAGTGTTGAAACCAAACATAACTCAATGGTTCAATATTAACTTATTTCTGATAACACAAGCATTATTTTAGAGACACACAGATTCCAGCCGTCATATGTTTTTAATCATATAAACATACAAAGATTTCTCAAGTTCATTTCCTTGTTTCAAAAAAGAAAATGGTATTTATGTGGGTTTTAGTTCAAAGTAGTGACAAAGTCAAGACCAAGACCAGCGTGTGCGGAGACCGAGACAAGACCAAGAGCAGACCAATCCAACACTCCTCAAATTCATCTAAAAGATCTGTATCTACTGTCTGAGAAATGTCTTATATTTAATCAATAAATACAATTAGAATACCAATCAAAGTTACCAATCAAATCACTAACAAAAAAAAATTCATCTTTGAGTTGCAGAGGTGGCACAGAAGTTGCATCTGAATTGGTACACCTGCATAAATAATGTTCAGATTAATTTAACATTAAATCATTTACATTATTTGTCACAGAATCATTTATTCAACCCATTTATTCAAAGCAGCTAATTCATTTAATAATCAAACACGTTGCGAATGAGCAAAAAACGTGTCTAAAATTGTGTCTTGTTTATTGAACGTTTGTATAAAATCAATATCTCATTTGCAATTGTGCTCATATTCATGAAAACAGCTCTCTTGCTCTTGTAATATTGCTTAATTATATCCTATGTTATATATTAAAAAAAAATAAGATCTTATACAAGTACGTTTTTGCAATCTTAAATTTTGTGAGCATTTATATGAATTTTGGCCATTTTTGAGACAATCCTACATTGATTTTGATCCCAGCAGCACAGTAACAAATGAAATCACATTACAAAGAAGTTATTGATTGCATTGTAGGCAGTAAGTTTTACATCAAATCACATTAATGATGTTAACAAATAAACCAGACAATGCACCGGCAATTTAGTGATATCCTTGCAGTTGTGGTCTTGAGATAAAATCCAGAGTCCTCTTAGTCTGAGGCCGAGACAAGACCTTCAAAAAATGGTCTTAAGACCGTTCTTGAGTACTACAACACTACAGTTCAAGGCACTTTTCCCCTTGGCTGATGCAAAAGGAATACAGAAAGGAAAATGTCCAAACATATTCTGCCCATAGCACAAGAAACAAAATATATGTCTTATTAAAACATCTTATTGATGTTTGGCAAATAAATATTCTGAGTTTAACATATGTTAACTTTGATACTTAAATTATTTTTCTTAAAATATTTACATGAAATAAATAAACATCATGATACTGCTCTATTGCGGCTATTTACAAATCCAGAAAAAGGAACAAGGGAAGTCTTCAAACAGTGTCTACAATACACTGCAAACACATCAGCAAAATACAATAATTCCATGAGTTTAACAAATAAATTACCCTGGTCACAGCTGAACAAAGAGACACAAGATAAAAAAAAATACATGGACAAATGACACGACAGGTCTTCATCTCGTCACATGCCAACAGAAAAAATGGAAGAACTAATCAGCACCTCATAAAATGAAACGGATGTTTGTTCACAACTTCAGGGAAGACTGAGCATCGTGATTTTCACTGTGACTTATTTTTGCACATTTCAACAGGAGATAAAGATATATTTGCCAAATATATGAAGACCTACTGTCATTTAATTGCATTGTTTTATCAAGTATACACACTCTTGTGTGTTAATTTTGCTGTAACACTCCTCTATCAAATATTTTTCAGGTTTAACACCAGAGAAATGCAGCCTATATACATACAGTTACATGCATAATAAATACTGAGCAAAGTGTTTCCCCAACTTAATAAATCAAATAATTTTCAAGCTTATTAAAGCTGTAGCTGGAGAGTGTTTTCTGACGAAGGTGAAAGACTGTGTTAGTGGTTACACTATAAACATTAGCAACATACGGTATTGATGGCAGTCTTCTCCAGTAACAGCAACAACGCCAGTGAAACACCGACAGTATCAGTAGAGCAGACGCTCCTTGTGTGTGTGTAAAATAATTCTCATCTGGTTTAGGTAATTGTGGAAACAGTCAGTTCTATCAGATATAAGAGGATGTAAACAGACGAACCAAATAACTGATGTCAAACCAGATCAGGATTAGTGCAAATGACAAGAAACAGATGATGTCACTGTTTCTGTCTGGATCACAGCTTTAACAAACCTCTACATACTGAGAAACATCAGGCACTCACTGATCTACTGCTGTTAACATGCTGCTTTGTTTCTTACTTTGTCCGCTTAGGGCTACTGTAGAAACATGGAGGCACAAAATGGCGATTTCACTTTAAGGGGACCTGCGGTGTATATGGCTCATTCTAAGGTAATAAAAAACATAACGGCTTATTATGTAACATAGAAACATAGCTATGTACACTCACCTAAAGGATTATTAGGAACACCTATTCAATTTCTCATTTATGCAATTATCTAATCAACCAATCACATGGCAGTTGCTTCAATGCATTTAGGGGTGTGGTCCTGGTCAAGACAATCTCCTGAACTCCAAACTGAATGTCAGAATGGGAAAGAAAGGTGATTTAAGCAATTTTGAGCGTGGCATGGTTGTTGGTGCCAGATGGGCCGGTCTGAGTATTTCTGCTCAGTTACTGGGATTTTCACGCACAACCATTTCTAGAGTTTACAAAGCATGGTGTGAAAAGGGAAAAATATCCAGTATGCGGCAGTCCTGTGGGCGAAAATGCCTTGTTGATGCTAGAGGTCAGAGGAGAATGGGCCGACTGATTCAAGCTGATAGAAGAGCAACTTTGACTGAAATAACCACTCGTTACAACCGAGGTATGCAGCAAAGCATTTGTGAAGACACAACACACACAACCTTGAGGCGGATGGGCTACAACAGCAGAAGACCCCACCGGGTACCACTCATCTCCACTACAAATAGGAAAAAGAGGCTACAATTTGCACGAGCTCACCAAAATTGGACAGTTGAAGACTGTTGCCTGGTTTGATGAGTCTCGATTTCTGTTGAGACATTCAGATGGAATTTGAGTCAGAATTTGGCGTAAACAGAATGAGAACATGGATCCATCATGCCTTGTTACCACTGTGCAGGCTGGTGGTGGTGGTGTAATGGTGCGGGGGATGTTTTCTTGGCACACTTTAGGCCCCTTAGTGCCAATTGGGCATCGTTTAAATGCCACGGCCTACCTGAGCATTGTTTCTGACCATGTCCATCCCTTTATGACCACCATGTACCCATCCTCTGATGGCTACTTCCAGCAGGATAATGCACCATGTCACAAAGCTCGAATCATTTCAAATTGGTTTCTTGAACATGACAATGAGTTCACTGCACTAAAATGGCCCCCACAGTCACCAGATCTCAACCCAATAGAGCATCTTTGGGATGTGCTGGAACGGGAGCTTCGTGCCCTGGATGTGCATCCCACAAATCTCCATCAACTGCAAGATGCTATCCTATCAATATGGGCCAACATTTCTAAAGAATGCTTTCAGCACCTTGTTGAATCAATGCCACGTAGAATTAAGGCAGTTCTGAAGGCGAAAGGGGGTCAAACACATTATTAGTATGGTGTTCCTAATAATCCTTTAGGTGAGTGTATATTATATTGCATTTCTGTTAATAGATCCTCATAAATACGACACACTGCACCTTTAAGGCAAAATGTCTAAAAAAATCGCTAAAAAATAAATAAGAAATCAGTTATTGGTGTCATATTTAAATAGTAATGTAATAGGTGAAATTTGACTGGTATTTTCATCATTTCCTAATTCTCTTCAGTGTCCCTTTTAATGCAAGTATCAGAATTATATAAATAATGTTACATTGGTCTATTAGCAGCTTCGGCACGAGTCTGATTCAAGGACGTGTCCTCCTCCTCAAAGGAATGGCATTCGGATCAGGTGGCGAGTTATCACAAGTTATCATCCTCCTGTAAGAAAACACAGATTCACAGAAGGTAAAAATAAAGAGGAGGATTGATGTTCAGTTACACAAACACAAAAACACTACAGACTTAGAATTTTTTCCCTAGACATTTCCCTAAATATTTAACTGCATCAAACTTTCATCTGTACTACAGAAATATAAACCTGAAATATTGTGACTTCAATATCACATCTAAAATGCTAAGACTTGTATTGGTGCATTCTAATAAGACACTTACTCTCTGAAAATGAGTACACTTTATACTCATTTTATGTACACTTTGTGATGTTTTATTAACAGATTTCGGGAGGAGCACGTCAGATAATTAAACCTAATTAAACACAAGTGGAGCACGTCAAGTTAATCAATTTAATCAACGACAAGAGGTGTATATATAGTGCAGATTTACCTTCTTTTCGTTGACAGTTTTTTAGCATCCCTCCACCACCCCATCTCCTCACTTTGACTTAATAAACTCTTATTCGGCATCAACACAATCTATAATACAATACAGTCTAGTTCTAGTCTATCTCTATCACGGGGGAAATACTCATAATCTTTACTCTATTTTAATTTGATGTAAGTGTGAACTCGTGAAATGTTTATTTGGGAGTTATTAGTGTTTTTGTTTTGACAGTCTCACCGGTAAATATCTGCTTCTGTAAATTTTCACAGTGTACATTTATGCTACACTCATAATTATAATTATATAATAATGTAAGTTCATACTACTGTTCTTTTAAAGTGCACAGTAAATCTCATGTTTCTTGTTAAATCAGCCTTATGTAATACTTACATTCTGTGCTGCTGGTGGTGTATAGATCCTGCGGCGATGGTAGTAAATCACACCAGCAGTTACAGCAGCAGCAAACACCAGCAGAACACCAACAACTATTACTGCTACAGCACCTGCAGACAGACCTGATCCTGGAACAGCTGAAGACAGACAGTCATTATTACTAGACATCCATCCAGTATTTAACAACAATTTTGACTGACATTAACACTTCTTTACTGTAGTCATTAGTTGTAAGATATTGATTTAACTGATAAATGGCACCAACAGTAGCTAAAGCAGCATCACAGCACTATTACAGCACTACAGTTAGTCTAGCGCAGTACACGTACACAAAACTTTTTTTAAAAACATTTTTTAAAAATAAACAAACAGAAAAACTAATAGAACAGTTAAGTGCTAGTCTTAATTGGTCAGGTGCTGCTGGAAAAGATGCGTCTTTAGATGTTTTTTGAAAATGGCTACAGACTCGGCTGCTCGAATTGAGATCGGCAGGTCATTCCACCAGGTGGGAACGGTCCAGGAAAAGGTCCGTGAGAGTGATTTCATGCCTCTTTGGGATGGCACTACGAGGCGTCGTTCACATGCAGAACTCAAGCTTCTGGAGGGTGTGTAAGTCTGAACAAGCGAGTTTAGGTATATTGGTGCAGAGCTTGTGGTTGCTTTGTAGACGAGCACCAGTGCCTTGAATTTGATGCAAGCGGCTATTGGCAGCCAGTGCAAATTGATGAAGAGGGGTGTGACGTGGGCTTTCTCATTGTACTGTAACACTTGCTTTCTCAGTTGTTTACTTTCATGTAAGACATAAATGACTGTGTTTACGAGGATACTTGCAAAGATGGGCATTTTAACACACATGTATTAACCGTTCAAGGCCAATAAAGTGCCAAATATAACTGTTCTCTGTGAGAAGCGGAGGTCTCTCGCGCAAATGGAGAAATGAGGCGTCTTTCGCTGCTAACTGCGATTCAAAGGCTTATAATTACTTTACAAACGCATGCAAATTAAAAGTTTTCGTGACCAGTCAGCACAGCAACCTCATGTGAATGAGTAACTTCAGAAGCCGTGAGTCTGTTGATGTCATTCACCGTGACTCCTCCCTGGCAACCCCCCCCCCCCTCTAGACGAATCACAATAATGACCTATTTTTGATCTAAAACTGCGAATTTCGCCGCAAGGTGACAAGTTTGCACCCCTGGCATTTATGCCATGTTCACACTGTCAGTCCAAATCCAGTTTTTGTGCATATCCAATTGAAATCGGATTTAGCAAGTGTGAACTGCAAAAAAATTACATGAAAAAAAATCACGTATTTTTACAAATCTGTTTCATGGTTTGAAATCCTATTCAAATCACATTTCTGGGAATCTGTTTCAGTCAGACTTCTCTGATCGGATTTCTCGTGGTTAAGTGACTTTCTCATGCCGCGTAAAACGTAAACGCCAGACGTTGTTATAGGAAACATGCTGAAAGTCACTGAAGAAACAAGGTTGTGTTGTTGCAAAGCGCAGGTTGAGCAGAAAATGCCAATATAATGGAGACATGTTTTGAAACCGGCAGAAACGACAGCACAGAATAAAGCCGCACATACCAGCCTCCTACATTTCTGCCGCTGCCTCAGAAGACGCATTAGTCCAGCGCGTGGCACCTGCACAATGTCATGTTGTAAATAAAGCAACATCTGTATTGCAAACCCCTGCTATGCTGTGGTTGTCGTTTCTGTTTTTGGCTTGCCAACGCAACGTCATTGCCATAGAAAGAAATGCAGATATTCCGGAAAACGAAAAGCGGCATGGTCACACAAATCGGATCTGAACACTTGTGTACATCAAAATCAGATTCCAATCGGATACGCAAGTAATCGAATTTGGACTGACAGTGTGAACGTAGCCTATATGTCTCAAGTTTCAAATCGGAATTGATCTTTTGATATGCGCACATGCACAAATTAGGGCTGGGCGATTTGTTCAGATTTTTTCGATTAATTTGAATGTAATGTATTGCCACGATTTTATAATATTTGTAATCGAGAAATCGCAGTTTTGAATAAAAATGTTAGCAAACGTTACAATTAGACATGTTGACAATTCAGCAATGAGAAGAAATGATCTGACCACATGATAGTGCGCCTGATTAACCGCTCTGGTGTGACGCACTCAGTAAACGTCTTCAGCGGCTGTTCACACAGAATGCAATATTGCATTGAAAAAAAAACAAGATGCGGGCAGTGAAATGAGAAAAAACTAAGATATTAGACGCGAGTTGAACTTTCTTCTAACTTGAGCGCTGCATTTTTAGAATGCCGTTTCATGGGTGAGACACTGCTAAAGTCCCGAGTGCACCAGCCAAACACGTCCGCAAAACATAAAAACAATAGGAAAAATAGCTCAATGGAATGCAAAAACCTGTAAAGAACTACTACTGTATGTTTGATATTTCATGTTTGCATGATGGTGACAGGATGAAATGTGCTGTTATTTTCAGTTTTTACAAAGCATTTGCTGTTAATAATAGCCTATTACTGGTGTTATTTATTGATATTACTTTTTGGCTAAGAAATATTTAGCATTTTTCTTATTTCATATTATTTCTAAATATATATAGGATATGTTTAAGGTAAGTTTGTACAATATTTGCTTTCATATTTCATGCATATTTTCTGCAAAGGTATTTGACAAATAATACCTAAAGTCATTTGTTTTACATTTACACCATGATGATCACTTTAGGTTGGAACATGCAGAGTTTCCCCCTGTTTGTGTATAATATTCATTCTTCTACACTGCTACTTTTATTTGTTTTAAACAACAGACTTAATATGAATCTATTTTCAGGTCCTAATTAGGAGACGATGAGCACATGAAGCTTTGTGCCGTGCTGCTTATATATTTATCAAGCAGTAAAAACGCCCCTCATTCCCACGCCCAAAACAAAGCGCCTGTGGATGGGAGTATGAAGCAAGGACTGGTGGGATGATATTCCTGCAGCACTTCACAGATGATGAGTGGAAGGAGAATTTTAAAATGACACTTCATTCAACATCAACTACAGCTCGTTCCTCGTGTCATATGTCATTACGCCATTTCATTGCACATGCGCAGTGCTTTCCAGTTTCTGTTTTCAATCCGATCAAGTGTTTACATGTCCTCTCGATCGGATTAGAAAAGGAAGAAACCACCCATTTCAATCCGATCCAAATTTAATTTGGAAAGAGCTCAATCTGATTGTTTCAGTCATGAAGATTTTTCAGTCCAACTGAGCCGTCAATCAAACAGATTATTTGGTCGCATGTAAACCAGGGGCGGTTTCTTCATTAGGGCACTAGGGCAATGTCAAGTCCTTTATTTATATAGCGCTTTTTACATTGCAGATTGTTTCAAAGCAGCTTCACAGTGTTAACAGGAAAATAATGCAACAGAATTTAATAGAAAGTAATATAGTTAAATATTTAGTGTCCCCACCAATGCGAAAGGGACGGATTATTCAATCACATTCACATTCATATTCTAGACTGTTCTGCCTCTGGATATATAGTCCAATCAGCGTCAAGTCACGTTCTGTGGAGTACCGCCCCTTTAAACCTTCAAGTAAGTGTATTTTTATGATAGCAGTAACTGTAAAGTGACATTGTAGGGTCTGTGCTTTTATTTTTTATTTATTTTCATTATTAGTTTAGTGAATTTAACTTCTGCTTTAAAAAATAATGATTTTTAGTGGTTTTTAGACTGTAATGTTACAATGTTAGAATGTAATGTTTACCCCTTTTTTGCACATAGGCTATCATAGACTACACGGTTACATTCACTATGTTTGTTTTCATAGCCTTCAATATGAACATTGTATGTAGGACGATATTGGGCAGGATGTGAAATAGTTTTTTTTTAATTCCTCAAAGCAAAATGCATTTAATGATTGAATCATATACTCACCAGTGATAGAAACACTGAATCTCTTTACTCTGTTGATGCTAAAGCTGCTGTTGTTGTTGATGATCTTCACTGTATATTCTCCAGAGTCTGTGTTTGTGATGTTTGTGATGGTCAGAGATCCAGTCTGATGATCCAGCTTCAGTCTGTCTCTGAATCTCTCTTCACACTGATCATCTGTACAGATCTGACTCTGATCTCCAGTGATTTCAGCGATGAGAATGTCATTAAAATACCACCTCATCACATCATTTGTGTTTTTCATTACACTAGGATCTAAAGGGACAGATTCTCCCTCCATCACTGACTTCACTTCATCTCGTTCAGCAGCAGAAACACCTGAAACACAAACCGACAGATGATGGAGGATCTTATGCTGGGAAAAAACCCCAACAAAAACAAGACAACAACAAGAAAACCACACAACATGAAAGGCCTGTGAACAAGATTGTGATTGCACAAGCCCTTTCTTGACTTTCGATCTGAACAGAAACATTTTGGTTTGCGCTTTTAAACTCATTTTGCATCCTTATTTTATATCAAATCTTCATTTAAACAGATAATAATAGAAGTTGGTCAGAGACAGCATGACTATACCTGACATTTGAGCTCAACTGAAGCTTCCTGTGAACGCTAATATAGTTATCATCATGGGTCTTTATAGTTATTGTTCTCCTTTAGTTTTATATCACAAGCTGTTTAATGATGTAAAGTGAGATAAATCTATAAACTGCACTTGCTCAGCAAGTTTGTAAAGATGATCTGTATACTGTATGTGAATTAATATACAAGAAAATAAACATATAAACTGCATTTAAACATTCATTAAATGACTCACCATTGACAAAAACATGGAAGATTTTGTCGCTGCTGCTTCTGCTACTGATGATCTTTAGTTCATAAACTCCAGAGTCTGTGTTTGTTATGATTGTGATGGTCAGAGATCCAGTCTGATGATCCAGCTTCAGTCTGTCTCTGAATCTCTCTTCACCATCTTCACACTGAACATCTGTACAGGAATCACTGAGGTCTCCACTGATTTGAGCTATACGAGTGTCATTACAATACCATTTAATAACTTCCTGTTGGTTTGTTTTAACACCAGTGTGAAAAATGACTGAATCTCCCTCCATCACTGACAATGAGACTTCATCTGTATCGACACCAGACGCACCTGAAGAAACACAAAACAAACAACACAACTCAGTATATTTACAATTTAACATTGCAAAGGCCTTAAGATGAGACTGACCAAATACAATGTTGATCTGGTTAAATCTCAATGAAGAGTTAATCACAGTGTAAAACATGCCATTTCCTGTTGCCAGCAGGTGGCGCTATGACTGTCACTGAATATTGTCATGTAGATGTCTTCAGGCCCGGGCTCTTATCAAACGTGAATTTTGGGGCAGATTGGACATCGTATGCCCGAGTTACAACAACTTCCTGTTTCATGGCGAAACATCGAACTTTGCGAGGCCGTCACGGACTTCAGCGGAAACTCAAGATCTTCGCAATTTAATGTTGCAAAGGCATTTAGATTAGACTGGCCAAATATGTTTATCTGAGAAAATTGTGTGTCTGGAAATGGCAAAAACTGCATAATTTTGCACCCACTACTCTACGATGATCGCATTATTTTACATTTGCGTGAGCAAATTTCTACTAGTCTCTGCTTCTTTTCCTGTGTTTAGATTTGGAGATTATGTACTAGAAGAAGCGTAATAGCGCACCCTACTGTATAACAGTGAAAACACAGATAGACAGAAAATTCAGTCAGTGGCAGGGAAAGAGTAAGGTAGATTTAAAGTAGCCTAAATTTCTATGTCCACTATCAGTGGACTAGCCTACACAAAAAATCAGGAACATATCTGTTCTCTTTATTAAATCAATATTTATAAAACAGTATGTAAAACTATTAATAGGCTACTGTACTAGTATTACTGTACTTTAAGTATATCTCGCTCAAAAGATAGGCCAAATATACTTAGACTTATCAAGTAAATGCCTCTTGATTTAAGACTTTTAAGATCATTTGACTGGAAATAAGAAAACAATACTAAGACAGACAAGCATTTTTTTTTTTTTGCAGTGTAAGGGATAGAAACTGGGAAGAACATACAGTTCAGGATCATATTCAGGATCAGGAAGTAGACAAGACAAAGTCAGCAAGAAAGACAACAGTGACAGAACAGATGAGAGACTGTAGTAAAGAACTGCTCTGTAGATGTGGAGTAACTGATTGTGTGTGCGAGAGAGAATATGACTTTTTGTTTTGTTTACCTCAAAGACTGTGACTTGATAGAGGGGCAAAACTGAATGAAGAGAATTGAGAGATGTAGTTACATATGATTCATTTGTGTTTACCAATAACCAATAATTGCTGTTGCAAATCATGTTATCTTATGGTCCACACCCAGCCCAGCCCCTGATGTGCATCATTTTCACGCAACACTGACTCATGTTCAGTTTTTTTTTTATATAGTTTAAAGGTGTTACACGCAATTCTCTGAGCTTGGGCGCTGCTGTCATCCTATCCATCCATATTCCCAACAATAACCTTAATCCTTCCGTCACTACAGCGCCTGTATACGCTCACAGAAACACCGGCAGAAAGATTGTAACAAGGTCTTACCATTGTCGAGTAAAAACCAGATCACCGAGAGCAATTTAAAGAGCATTTTCACAGCTTTCCACATGATTCTGAGCATAAAAGCGCTCAGTTCTTCTGCTTTAATGGCGACGCAGTTATTTCCCTAATTCAAGTGACAGGAGCTTCCCAATGGAAGGTCGACGACGTAGTGAGTGAGATCCTGCCTTTATGCAAAAGGACGTGTTCCTTATATCGTAGTATCGTAAACACGGAAAAAGAGACCGTCTTTTGGCTTGCTGGTAGAGGTTTTAACACACTCTCACTGCAGTAAGCATCTTTATTTATTAATGTCACGGTTATAGAAATATCACTCCACACACGATTAACAAAACAAATAAATAAAATAACAAATTTAACAAATAAAATATCAAAAAAAAAATACAAAACAATATTAATATAAAAATTAAATTTTATAAAACGAATAACAATACAATAAATAATAAATAAATATAATAAATAAAAATATAAATATAATAAATAAAAAATATTAAACACTTAAAGTGTATAAAAACAAATAAAATACATTAAATAAAAAAATGCAAAATGCAAAAATTATATATATATATATATATATATATATATATATATATATATATATATATATATATATATATATATATAATTATATATATATAAATATATATATATATATATATATATATCAAATCGATTAATCACATAAAAAATAACAGCACTAATATACATGTATAATGGAAATTTTAAAGTGTATAAAAATACAATAAATAATAAATAAATAAATATGAAAATACATTTTATAAATATAGTATATAACAATAAATACAAATAAAATAAATAAAAATGAATTTAAACATTAAAATATGTATATAAAAATGTGTTTCAGGTCCCAGTAAATGACACAGAAGTTGTTGTTGGTCATTTACTCCTGTTACCAAAAGATTAAAAAAAAGTATGTATACCATGAGAGGGCTTTTAATGAGAAGCATTACAACTATTACAACTAAACATTACAACTTTACCCCTTGAACTCGTTTCTATCTTCACATGGAGAGGAATAAAGTCGGCTTTGTGGAGGGTTACAAACCACCAGACTCAGGGCAGCGTAACAAACAGGGAGGCCACACGCAAATTAAATCAACCCAGAAGTAGATCATTATTAAGGCAATACACAAATGAAGCAAACAAGATTGAAAGAATAAATAACTAATGAATACAATGAATACAGTGTTGGAGTGGCCTCAAGGTCAAGCGACAGCCACACTGGGTAAGGACATTTTATCAGTTGATTCAGCACCGTCGACTCCACCCTATAAACACAAAGAGAGAACACACAAAACAAACACTGCCTGTCAACTGAAAATGCAAATCGGGGGAAAAGAAGCTAGGCAGGATTGTAACAGTAGATACTGACTGTAGTATGACATTCAAGAACACGTCTGGAAGAACAGAAGCAGAAGCAATAATGATTTCATCCTATCCTTTGGATACTTTTTCAAAATGAAATTCTGATAAATGGGCTGCACAAATGAAAGAAACATACAGAATTGCAAGGGAAAACAGCAAATCTAGTGAAAAGGGAGTAAAAAATATTCTGATCATCGGTCAATAGGAATTGAGTCGTGGTCCCAGACATGAGAAAAGGTAGTCCAGAAAAACTTCAGGGTAGTAAGTAGTACTCGGGTTCATCGCCCTCAAAAGTGTAAACAAGCCTCCCAGGCACCATCAAAACACTGAGAGCAGTCATGGACATGTCAAAAGCGAATGCAGTATTATTATGAAACACACTACAGTGGACGCTTCAATACCATACATCATCATACACACATTCAGAAAGACAAATAAACCAGTTCCAGTGTAGACAGACTCATATAGTTGTGGCACCTACTTTTAACTGTTTCGACAAGCCACGCACCTGTAAAAGCAGTGTTTACAATGTTTGAGTTGGCCGAGGTGCTTAAAGGTGAAGAATGTAGTTTTGCAAATGTACCTGTTCCATCACCGGTAACTAAGATGCCAACTGAAGCAGGAAAGAAGAAGAGAACGGATCTAAAGCAGAGAGAGGTACTTCAGTTACAAGTGACACAACTGAAGCGGTAGGCCACGTAGAGCGGGGTCAGCGCATGCTGAGGCGCACAGTGCACAGAAATCGCCAACTTTCTGCAGAGTTAATAGCTACAGACCTCTAAACTTCGTGTGGCCTTCAGATTAGCTCAAGAACAGTGCATAGAGAGCTTCATGGAATGGGTTTCCATGGCCGAGCAGCTGCATCCAAGCCTTACATCACCAACTGCAATGCAAAGCGTGGGATGCAGTGGTGTAAAGCACGCCGCCACTGGACTCTAGAGTGACCAATCACGCTTCTGTGTTTGGCAATCCGATGGACGAGTTTGGGTTTGGCGGTTGCCAGGAGAACGGTACTTGCCTGACTGCATTGTGCCAAGTGTAAAGTTTGGTGGAGGGGGGGATTATGGTGTGGGGTTGTTTTTCAGGGGTTGGGCTCGGCCCCTTAGTTCCAGTGAAAGGAACTCTTAATGCTTCAGCATACCAAGACATTTTGCACAATTTCATGCTCCCAACTTTGTGGGAACAGTTTGGGGATGGCCCCTTCCTGTTCCAACATGACTGCGCAACAGTGCACAAAGCAAGGTCCATAAAGACATGGATGAGCGAGTTTGGTGTGGAGGAACTTGACTGGCCTGCACAGAGTCCTGACCTCAACCCAATAGAACACTTTTAGAATGAATTAGAGCAGAGACTGTGAGCCAGGCCTTCTCGTCCAACATCAGTGCCTGACCTCACAAATGCGCTTCTAGAAAAATGTTCAAAAATTCCCATAAACACACTCCTAAACCTTTTGGAAAGCCTTCCCAGAAGAGTTGAAGCTGCTATAGCTGCAAAGGGTGGGCCAACTCCATATTAAACCCTACGGATTAAGAATGGGATGTCATTAAAGTTCATGTGCATGTAAAGGCAGGCGTCCCAAAACTTTGAGCAATATAGTGTATGTTGTTATTTAGTTATTCTATGTATTTGTTTATTTTCCAACTTATTTATGAATACTGTTGTTTAAAGGCAGAGACACACCAAGCAGGCGTCAAAGAACTAGCGGCGATGAAAGCTGACTGTGTTGTCGCCTCTCGTTGGCTGCGTCTCGGCCAAAAAGCTGCTCTTGAACACACAAAAGGACTAAAGGTGAATGTCAACAAGCAGAAAAGGAAACTGAAACTAGGACTGCAGATATACAAACCTCAAACAAAGCAGCGCTTGCTCTAGGGTAAGGCTAGATGTGATTCCTCCTTAAAAATAAATTTTTCTCAACAAAGTTCTGCTAAACAAATAAGCTGACTGAACAATGAATATCTTATTTAGCCTACATAATGTCTAAACTTTTTTGTTACGAGTTAAATTATAATTTAGTGGATTTGAGTGTGCAGATCTCAGCACTGGACAAAACTCCGGCGTTTTGAGTGGTGAGGGGATTCTGACAAACACATCTGATTGGCCATTGTGTTCAAGAATGTGATTTGCTATTGCTCATCGCGGCAAAATTAGGTTGTAAATAGAAAAACCTATTTATATTTATATTAGTTGCGACGCTCTCAAGAGCACAATCACCAAATCTGTTTATGTTTATCAGTTTATGATGAGAGTATACACAAGAGTGCACAATTCAGTCAGAATTCAGAGTTTAGCTCACACACTGAACAAAACGCTAGTAGCTGGGTTTCTATCCAAAGTGAACCGAATAATTTTTAAAATTTGCAAAAAAACAAAAAAAAACAAATGCGAATTAGGTGCTTTCCATCAAGTTGTTAGAGCGGAAAATGGTGGTATTGGTAACCTAATAACCAATAGTAAATAAAACACCATCAGCGGAAACAGTAGTGATGTGTCGTTCGCGAGTCTGCTCTATGAGCTGGCTCATTTATTTGAACGGTGAGAGTCAGTTCTTGTCTGAGAGGTGTTTTCCCTCTTTGTATATTAATACAGGACAGAGTAATATGATTATCCTTTCGCTACACTGCTCAGCCATAAGTCAAGTAATGTTATTTTGATGTGTAGGCTACACATTAACATAAGTTACTGCGTGGAGTGTGTGTGGTCGAGCAATGTGGCGAAAAGATTATCCTTAATATTGGGTCAGAAAAAAAGATGAGTAACACACACAAACGTACACTCTTATTCAGGGCCGTAGCTAGGGAATTCTGGGCCCCCTGAAAAAACATTGGTGTGGGCCCCCAACGCCCTCCATTCATATCATATACGGTATATACGGTAATGGTAGGCCTATAAGATATGAGCATGGAGGCCCACATCTGGTGCCACGCACCTAACTAAACAGACAAATAAATAAATGCAAATAAAGGTTATTGCTTTTACTTATTTTATATACAAAGTTGTATATAAAATATTATATAAAAATGCATTAAGCAATTAATAACTTCGTTTACAGTTATCAAGAAGGGATGGGCAGTATTTCAGATACATGTATTTAAAATACGGATTTTCAAGTACAAAATGCTATTTTGTATTTTGTATTTTAAAGCCTTTATGTGTAATGTAATGTAATTTGTATTTAAATACATTTAAGATGAGTATTTTTGTATTTTCAAAATACCCAAAATACTTTGAGCCAGTCAACCTCTTTATCAGGGTGCTGTTTTCATGCATCAACTAGTTCAGACCAGACACGGCCCTCCCCCCAACCCCAACATTCATGCACGTGAGCCGCAGCTGTACAACCCAGCCTTGGATCAGCAGCTATTCTGGAATAAGGTGAGTATGTCATGGTGCTAAAGGGTATCGCCTAGATGGATGTCTGAAACACACGGGCAGGGGCGTAAATTTCATCTAACAGTTGGGGGGGACAATAAACATAAAATTTCTCAAGAGCAATTTTTGAAGGGGACACAAATAATACAGCCAAAATCGTACTTGTAAGGATATGTGTACACAAAGTAAAGCCTTACAACTATTATTAGTGTAGCATGAAGACCATGCCATTATCCTTCTCAAAGTTTCTCTCTGGTTCAATGAAAAAGCTGACTAAATTGACAAAAATATTCTTCAAAACCGTTTATTTATTGCAATATTTAATGTTTAAAATATGAGTACGTTTCAACACGCAGTCATATTATAATTATTAAATGATCTTGCGTCCTCCACATAGTATTTTATACACTCACCTGAAGGATTATTAGGAACACCATACTAATACTGTGTTTGACCCCCTTTCGCCTTCAGAACTGCCTTAATTCTACGTGGCATTGATTCAACAAGGTGCTGAAAGCATTCTTTAGAAATGTTGGCCCATATTGATAGGATAGCATCTTGCAGTTGATGGAGATTTGTGGGATGCACATCCAGGGCACGAAGCTCCCGTTCCAGCACATCCCAAAGATGCTCTATTGGGTTGAGATCTGGTGACTGTGGGGGCCATTTTAGTACAGTGAACTCATTGTCATGTTCAAGAAACCAATTTGAAATGATTCAAGCTTTGTGACATGGTGCATTATCCTGCTGGAAGTAGCCATCAGAGGATGGGTACATGGTGGTCATAAAGGGATGGACATGGTCAGAAACAATGCTCAGGTAGGCCGTGGCATTTAAACGATGCCCAATTGGCACTAAGGGGCCTAAAGTGTGCCAAGAAAACATCCCCCACACCATTACACCACCACCACCAGCCTGCACAGTGGTAACAAGGCATGATGGATCCATGTTCTCATTCTGTTTACGCCAAATTCTGACTCTACCATCTGAATGTCTCAACAGAAATCGAGACTCATCAGACCAGGCAACATTTTTACAGTCTTCAACTGTCCAATTTTGGTGAGCTCGTGCAAATTGTAGCCTCTTTTTCCTATTTGTAGTGGAGATGAGTGGTACCCGGTGGGGTCTTCTGCTGTTGTAGCCCATCCGCCTCAAGGTTGTGCGTGTTGTGGCTTCACAAATGCTTTGCTGCATACCTCGGTTGTAACGAGTGGTTATTTCAGTCAAAGTTGCTCTTCTATCAGCTTGAATCAGTCGGCCCATTCTCCTCTGACCTCTAGCATCGACAAGGCATTTTCGCCCACAGGACTGCCGCATACTGGATGTTTTTCCCTTTTCACACCATTCTTTGTAAACTCTAGAAATGGTTGTGCGTGAAAATCCCAGTAACTGAGCAGATTGTGAAATACTCAGACCGGCCCGTCTGGCACCAACAACCATGCCACGCTCAAAATTGCTTAAATCACCTTTCTTTCCCATTCTGACATTCAGTTTGGAGTTCAGGAGATTGTCTTGACCAGGACCACACCCCTAAATGCATTGAAGCAACTGCCATGTGATTGGTTGATTAGATAATTGCATTAATGAGAAATTGAACAGGTGTTCCTAATAATCCTTTAGGTGGGTGTACTATGATATTCAGATATTCAACTGCAGCAAGCCCTCTGATCTGCCACTTATCATATTGAGCAAAACCCAACCCAGATCTGACAGTGCAGCCGTGCGCATATACGTTAGGTTTAGAATTAGCGCCAATTTGGGGGTGGCAGTTGCTTGAATTGTGGGTTCATTAGCCTATTATTTTAAATGGAAAAACAGAACAAGAGAACAGTACAATGACAAACTCCCTAAATAGGCACTTTTACATTTCGCTTTGAAACCAAATCTTCCGCGATCATCTTGTCTGTCAGCTCTTCGCTCTCGTGATGAATGAGATCTGACTCCTGCTGCGTTTGTGCTTCGACTCTCCTTCGGCTCACACTGTATTGAGCAGTGGGTGCCGCGGTTTTGCCTGAACACCGGCAACACCGACTATCGCAGCAAGTCTAATCTGTATTAAAAGAGAAAATAATCACTTCATCTGATGTTTAAAGTGAATAAAATAGACTTGACAGCTACTTACTGGTGTTTCACAACTGCTGTCTGAAGAGCTTTGTTCTCTCCCCAAACTTGTGTGGTAGTTGCTATTTTTTATGGTCTATACCTATAGGTAGTTGAGGTGCGCGGTGGATCAAACAACTGTAAGGCAATGGAGGGGGGAAGGACTCAAAATGTTTCTAAACTTTTGCCCCGTTTGCATTTGTATTGTTTTACTACTTACACAATTATTTTAAGTATATATCATTATATTATTTACAATACTCAGCATGGTTATTAGGGGGGACAGCCCTCAGATTATTTAAAATATAATTGACTTAGTGTTATTGAGTTCTTGTTACTGAGTACGAAATAATGATGGTGATAAAACATAATAAAAGTAAAAAAAAATGTTTTTTTGTAGTTTATTTCCTACAGGGCAGGGGAAGGGAAGAGGTATATAAAATGAAAATGAAATTTTCTAAGCAGTTGCACACATCTAAATGCTTATTGGCATTCAGAATAGGCCCAGATAGATTTCAGCCTAATAGGTTACCTGCACTGAATCGCCAATTTCACATGTATTTTCAAAATACAAAATACTGTATTTGTATTTAAATACATTTTTCCACACAGTATTTTGTATTTGTATTTTAAATACATTTCCATGTATTTATGCCCATCTCTGTCATCAAGCAGTTATGCAAGACAAAAAAATAAAATAAGAAATTGATAAAATTATCAAATAAACTTTTTTTAAAGATAACATATAACAGGCCTATAAAATGTATTTCCAGTCAGTCTGGTGTCTAACAGCTGAGATAAATATTCAGAAAGTAAAATGAATGCAGTCAAATGTAAAATAAAACCACTTAAGTTACTCACTGTCTTCCTCTTCCCGCGAAAGTAAATCGGGCAGCGAAAATATCGGGGCACGGCATCCCATCACATTGACTTGGTAGACTGGCATCCTTTTCCTTTTGATGACGTTACTGGTACCCAGATTTTTCCCCCTGATATTTTTAGTCAGTCTCACTTCCACTGTAACTTTAGGCTACTTCTAACTTTAACTGTTCTCGGAGCAGCCTCAACTGTGATTGGTTTTTCTGTTTACTAGCTGGGGTGGGACTTGCGGTTTTATTGGGTCTTTCTGTATTTTTTTTCCGCTGATTGAGCTGAAATAATTAATAACCATCAGACTAAACCATTTTTAGGGAGGGGGGAGAGAGGAGATTTGGAATACTTCTTTAACTAAATTGCATGTATTTGTGGTTTTCATTGAACATACAAATCAGGCATACAAATGTATATATTATAATGATTCATAAGAGTAGGGGAATATATAGTACAACAACTACTGAATTTAGTGGGCCCCTGGGCAGTGGGGGCCCCTATAATTGTCACCACCTTTCACCCCACTAGCGACGGCCCTGCTCTTATTACTGAGCTGAGCAAAAGGGTTCTCTTCGGTTCTCTAAAAAGAGCCGGAATTCCCATCATGAGGAAATAGCCAATCAGTCACGTGGGTTTAATGTTCGCTACGTCAGAATTTATTTGGCAAATGCGTTTCCATCTCCCATTATTCGCATTAACTCTTTTTCGCACAAGTCAAAAACCACCTCAAGCGAGCTTACAAACTTGAAACTTAACTTAAAACTTAAAAACAAAATGTGCATAAAAACAGGGTGATGGAAACATAGCTAGTGATTACTAATCTTAACACCTCTAATTGGCCACTGCATTCCTAAACTCAGTCAGTGTGATTGGTTATAGTGCGCAACACTGTAAAACGCGCAAAAAGTATGACACAACATGAGCAGATCTAAATTTAATGCCGCAGTCGACACTTTTTATTTCATTTTTATTTTCACTTCATTACATATTTGGCCCAAGCCCGTAAGGCTAATGCTTGGTTTATACTCGACACATCCGCACGAGCGCGAAGGTGCACGCGGCAAAAACTACGCCATTGCGCAGTGGGTGGTAGTGCGCGTTGAGAGCGCGAGACCCCATTTCGCGTGGTGGTGTGCAGGGCATTTTTTCTAACTTTTCACACGGCTCCACATCCAAAGATGCACGAGTTCGAGGCGAATCTAGCTGAGCATGACGTCTCATCACACGAGCACATGAAGCTTTCATCAAGCAGTTAAACCACTCTTTATACCCACAGCCAAAACAAAGCACCTGTGGATGAGAGTATGAAGCAAGGACTGGTGGGATGATATTCCTGCAGCACTTCACAGATGATGAGTGGAAGAAGAATTTTAGAATGACACCACTTAATTCCTCATGTCATACGTCACTAAGCCATTTCTGCATCATTGCACATGCACAGTACTTTTAAGTTTCGGTTTTCAATCTGATCAAGTGTCTATATGTACCATCAATCGGATTAGAAAAGGTTTAAATCACCTTTTACAATCCGAATGAAACTTTAATCAGATTACAATTACAATCAGATTATTAGGGTCCATGTAAAAAACAATCTGGTATATTATTTAGTTTAGTTTAGCTGTCAATTTGTGTATGTTATCAAAGATGCATGATAGGTAAGAGTCTAGTTTAACCTATCTAAATGTTTTTGATGGATTCAGTATTTTTTTATTTGACTGTAAAGCTGTTTTGTGAAGGCATTAACTGTGAGATTCATTAAAACCAGGACAGGAAGAAGCCCCTTCACCTAGAAAACAAACACACGTGCACCGTTTACCCACTCTTCATCTCTGAAAAGAACCCAACCACAACATGTTTCAGTTTGACTCAAGATGAGCTGCTAGAGTCACAATGTAAGACATGAACTTTTTTTAAGACTTTTCACTGAACAATTAAGGGAAATGATTCACATGTTTTTGTTCTGTTTGTGCTGGTGGCGTCTGATTGGTAAGTTATAAATAAATAAATATATTTTCTGGCTTAATATTACTAACATTCTTCACAGATGTTAAAAGTCATGGAATATAATGGAAATTGCTATGATGAATGTAGCTTCATTCAGTGGAGAGAGAGAATGAATCCTCCATTACGCCACTTTCAAATCTCAGGCCAGGCCTGGTGCATGACATGGCAAAATTAGCAGATTATCTTGCAAAAATAAGAGGTTGATTCATAGGTTTTTGATTGAATTCAAAAGCTTTTTTTTGCAAATTCAGAAGGATTCAGAATAAAAAAATGTATATTCTTCTTTGATTCTAGACTTCACAGTTAATGTTTTTTGCAAATTCTAAAAAGATTCCTCTGATCCTAGGCTAAAATCTGAAGTCTTTGATCGTTAGTTTGACATTTTCACCGACAGCCGATTAATAACCGGTACGATCAAATTTTGTTTGATCAAAATTTTTCACAGTCCTGCAGTGAGTCCTACGGCGACCGTCAAATTGTCTTCGTTTTTTCAAGACAATCCATGACCAAAATTATATATATATATTGCAGATTCTGCCAGGTGTATGTAAACATATGACCTCTATACACTATGCATAAAGGCTACTTGGAAAGAGTTCAATATGCTGCAAAACTGAGCAAAGCTGAGCAAAACTATTCTAAATTTCACAAAAAAATTATGCGTCTCAGGCCAGAGGCAGGAGACACCCTGGACGGATGGGGCCTGGGAATCACAATTTGAAAATTCCCTTCCCAGACAGCAACACAGTGTCGGCCCAGATCCGGCCCACATCTGGTACATGTGGATTCCACACGTACCAGATATGGGCCGGATCTGGGCTGACACTATGTTGCTGTTTGGGTTATATTTGCAGGTTTTTCTTTACAGTGTATCAATGTATCAATGGTGCTTTGACTAAAGACTCAAGCTAAATTTTGAGCTGTCAATTGCCGATATATACTCAGTGGCTGTCCTGAGAAGCGATCAGACATGAGGTGATTGGAAGCATCAAGAAAACTGCTCAGAAAAAGTTGAATGTAGAGCGGAAACAATCCGTAAAGAATGATAAAAAGTACTGAGTGTGAGAGCTGTGAGGGCACACACCACAAGGCAGGCTAAAGAAATGCGCCTTTAATATATTGTGTTTTATTTGTCAAGTATTGTATGCTGTCACAAAAAAATAAAGCATTCTATGGATAGTGGGGTTGGAGCGGAGCGGTGGGGGTTGGGGGGGGGGGGGGTCATTGCCATTTGTTGTGGGTTTTATCTTAATTTCAAAGATTTACAAATGCAAATCCTCTCTAAAGATTATTGGACAAATACTTCAGTAGTAACCCTGAACAACAACAAAAGCGATTTATATTAATTACTCAAAAAATTCTACTGATCTAAATGTCCCATAATTAAGAATGCCAACGTGTTGAAAATATGCAGGTGAATGCAATATTCCATGTTGGAATTGATTTTGTAGCTTTATACATTTATTGTGATCCAGATAGCAGATATGTTTAAAACTCCATTAATATCATGTTCGTATATCTCACCTTTCAGTTGCTTTTGTGGTTCAGGCTTTTTAAACCGTCAGAAACATTAATCAGTGTAAAATTGTTCATCAGGTGTGTTTGGTGAGTCTCTGTCAGTGCTGGAGGGAGATTCTGTCACTTTATACTCTGATGTTACTAAAATACGTGAAGACGACGACATACTGTGGAAATATGGAGCTGAAAAGTCTCTGATAGCTAAAATGAAGAAAAAGAACCGAATCTTCTCCACATATGATGATGTTCCTGATGGGAGATTCAGAGACAGACTGAAGCTGGACAATCAAACTGGATCTCTGATCATCACAAACATCACAACTGAACATGCTGGAGATTATCAACTAGAGATAACTGGAGCAAAAAAATCATCAAAAACATTCAGTGTTTCTGTCTATGGTGAGTTCAATTGAGATCATTGTGAGATCGTTTGTCCAAACATTTACATTTTCTTGTTTTATTTAAAAAATATCCAGTGCGAATTAAATTCAATCGACAGCATTTATGGCACTGATTAAAAAAAAATTCAAATATAAAAAGTTTCCTTTCAATTTTGTTTTTAAAGCAAAACTCAAGGTTACGTCAGTGGGATATTTGGAGGACTCAAAAGAAGCTTACAATTGTATTAAAGCCCTTACATTGTGCATCAGGTCTCTTATGAGGCTGCTGAGAGCAACGAGCCATTCCCCAATCTTGGCGAGGGGGATCGCGGCTCGCCACACTTTGCTTTTGCGCCTCACGTCTCTGAGCAGGACTGGGTTTGGATTGGGTGGTCAAAAGCCCCTCCCCTTGAGTGCGGCAAGGAAGGACTGGACGAACACTTCCTCGTGTCTCTTCACCTCCCAGGATTTGCTGACAACTGTGGTAACCGAGTTGCCAAACAGCCTGGAAGGTGAAAGAGGGGTTTTGACCAGAAACATACTGTCTCTGTCTTTGATGCCTGTTTGGGTCAACCACAGATGCCTCTTAGTGGCGACCAGCACCCACTGAACGGCCAATGGCATGAGCCGTCTCTTTAGTCACACGGAGAGACAAATCTGTGGCTCAACGAAGCTCAGAGAATGACTCTACGTCGATTGAACCACCTACACTCAAATCCTTGAGCAGGTCAGCCTGGTATGCTTGTAACATGGAACCTGACCTGCTTTCCCCACCAGCGTGGAGGTTGTTCTGCACGGCTTGGTGGGGAGAGTTGGTTTCTTTAAAGATGCTGCAGACTCAGGAGAGAGATAGCTCGCAAGCGTCTCTTCAACCTGAGGCATCATTGTACAGGCAAACCGTGTGCCTTCAACGTTGAAGGCACAAAAACACGCAATGTGTAAGGTTTCCCCCATGAGCGAGTTAAATCGCTATGTAGGTCCTCAAAGAAGGCGTGGGACCGATGTTGAGGCTCCTCCTGGCCACCGTACAGAAATCTGTTCTCCAGTTTAGATTGTTTGTTTGTTCCTGTGGCCAGTCTAATTGTTGTCTGGCCACAGCACAAGTTACCACCTCGAGTAGTTTGTCTTGAGCTTTCTCATTGTGGGTGGAACGCTCGGAGGTGGCGAACTTACATTCTATACCAACAGAAACAAGAGATTCAGTGTCCTCCCCCCAAGCCAAATAGGTGCCTGGGCTATGTGCACAAGCTTCGGAGTCAAGCAAAGGGACATCCTGATCTGGAGAGAGTGATAGGGACTCTCGCTCCGTGGCCAGATCGACGCGCGAGCCCCACAGTCGTGTTAATCTTGAGTACCTATAGAGTAGTATTGCATCCTTCATATCTCCAAAGAGTCTTTAGCTTTATCAGATTTATAAAAGACAGATACCCTGCTCCAATTCTTTTCCGAAAACAGCGCCGTAGGCGGAGCTAAAGAGTCACGAGTGCTGTCGACGGCTTACGTTACCCGAAGCTCGTTGATGGACACGCTCTTGCTCTCGCTCTGGTTGATGTGCGCACGCACTCATCCGGGAGAAGTGCCCATACATTTATGACCTCATACAGGGCCATACCTGAAAAAAAAAAACTTTACGAAACTTGTACGAATCCTGAAGGAGTGTATTTGGCACAGAATACTGTCATACGTCCAACTTGTTTTAGTTTTTTTTACTTTGGCCATGTTTAGCATGAGAATCCAACTCTTTAACTGTGTAAATAAGTCAGAATGCATGAAATAACATTAGACCCCCCTTTAACTGTGGACGTTTCACAGTGCTCGCACTCATCATGCTCAAACGCAAGGGCAGCATACTATTTCCCCAAACAAACAAAGCAAAACTGGTGTGTGTCGTATTCAGGCATGGGCTGTGAACACAGAGGCATACACCGTTTACCTTGAGTGACGCTCATTTACCACAAGAAACCTGAAAGGCACACCTGTTGCACATCTATTTGTAGCCTCTGGCGGGCATGCATTCCAATGACGTCACTGTCAGAGGATCAAGTTCAAGGCCAATTTCATTGGCGTGTTGCACACACTCTTCATATCCGGTCAGACGCAAAGTGTTCCCATAGTGCTACAATCAGAGCAGCATAGAGAGAAGCTTTTGAAAGGAAATCGCTCTGTTGTTTTGATGCACTGCTCACTTTAAACTGTAGAAATGGTAAAATGCGGCAATTATGTCCAGCGGTCTGGATGGAACCATGGAGGTCCGCCATTGAATACCACTGCCCTAAACACTCACTCAAAACATTGAGCTGGAAATTAGATTGTTGTGTTATCAATACTTCTCTTTTAACTCTCATGTTTTCCAGCTCGTCTGCCTGTTCCTGTCATCAGCAGAGACTCTTCACAATGTTCTTCATCATCATCATCATCATCACACCAGAATTGTTCACTGGTGTGTTCAATGGTGAATGTGGGTCATGTGACTCTCTCCTGGTACAAAGGAAACAGTTTATTGTCCAACATCAGTGTGTCTGATCTCAGCATCAGTCTCTCTCTACCTCTGGAGGTGGAATATCAGGATAAAAACACCTACAGCTGTGTGCTCAACAATCCCATCAACCACCAGACCAGACATCCCAACATCACTCAACTCTGTCACACGTGTGCAGGTACGGCAGCACGGCTGATATATGTGTTTATTCACTGACCTGATCTCTGTCTTCTGCTGTAGATCAGACTGATGCAGTCACTTCTTTCTTTATCATTACAGAGCTGGACACACAGTCTCCTTCTCATCCTCCAGTCTCTCTGATAGTGTCGATCTCTGCTGGTGCTGGATCTCTGCTGATTGTAGTTGCAGTCATTGGGATCTTCTGCATCTGCAGGAAACGTAAAAAATTAGGTCAGGAGATCAAACAATTAATGCATATGTTAAAGTATTTATCTTTTATAAGGCACCAATTTCAATATAAGATCGAAAACTTTGTAGTTTTAACATGTATGTGTTATGTTATTGTTAATGCAGTCCAGACACAGGAGAAAGACAGAACTGACTCAGCTTTCTGTAAACCAAAAACACGAAAAAAGGTAAGATCATTCATAACTGTGTTGCAAGAAGTTGTTGCAGTCAGTCTGATTGAATTTTTGTATGTGATATTCATCAGACAGTCAGTAAACAGATGCGGATGGTCAACCTTGATAATTATTACCTACAGTAGGGAATGACTCGAAAAAGTGTGTTTTTATGCTATTTACACTACTGTATGTACTGATTCAAAGTATCGCAAAGTATCCCTTTTCACTACACATAATGTGTTGGAGATTTATTTGTGAATAAGATTCTCAAAGATGCAAAGCACTGAATACTAGTTACAAGTGGCTGATTATCAGTGATGAAGTGATCGGCCATTATTCATTTGAATAGGCTGATGACTTCTGCTGATATGGGACATTGACCGTTGGCAATGCAACAGGAGATCATCAAACTTATACAAATGATGGGTCCGCCGATTGATTAACGTGGAAGGAACACCTACTAGATGCTATCCTCCAGATAAAAATATGAAATATGATATTAATACATAGGCTACAATCAATTAAAATGCCCAGTCAAAGAAATTATTTTACAGAAACTTTAATAAGTTCTTGTAAAGCCTGCATAATTTTAAGTAAAATTACATTATATATTTAAAAAAAATGCTCTTGATTGACTAGGCCTGTATATTTTTCCTTGCAGAAATCAAAAGAGGCTGTGTATGGAAATGTAGCCCCAAAACGGTGATCTACAACATCTCTGCCAGCATGTTTTTCTTCTGACTCAGTTTTGTTTTCACTTTTTTTTAATTCATCTAATGTTTTTCTTTTACAGGTGCACTCTCATAAGATTGTTATGTCTGAAATGTTATGTATCATGGTGTAGAAATAGCACAGCATCCAGTCAAATCAATCAAAATAAATGTTTTATTTTTTTATCTTAACACACATGGAAATGTACTAACTCAATATTGATCCCACCCATCACTGTTCTCTATCACTTGGTCTATTCTTGTTTAAATAGATAGAAAACTGAATATGGAATGCATAGTTTACAGTATCACACACACACACACACACGTTCTGCTGGATCATTTGGCAAATCCAGCACAAGCATATTGTCGCTCTCTAGTGTCCAAAGCATAAAATCACATCTCTCTAATAATAGAGCTACTTTACCTGCTATAAACATGCTGTTGTTCTCACAGAGGAAGAGCTGGAGAACAAATATAATGCGAGTGATGGCGCTTTTGTGAATCATTTTGTTTCTTAACCATTCAGAGTCAGACTGCCAAAGTCACATGATTTCAGTAACAAAGTTTCGTTCCGTCAGAACTGTTCGGAAGTTCCAAAGGTTTGCCGCTAGGGGGAGATAATATCTCTGAACACATGAACTAGGTTGTCCACATTTTTTTAATTTTTTTACCTGATCTCGGATCAATTTCATACATTTCTAGACATTTATTGACACCTTTGTAATATAAAAAGGAAGCTCTGTAGTTAAAAGTATTTAACTGGTCTGATTAATCCATAAAACAAACAAAAAGTCATACAATTTAATAAAATAACACATATCATAAAGACACTTCTCTTTAATAATATTATATGATTTGTTAATTGCCTTTAATAGATTACACTTTCAATAAAACCTTTGCAATTGGTTTGTAGAAGGTGTTTGTATGCATGTTTTGACTGATGTATGCTGAATTTCCACTGTTCTGTCCAGCAGGGGTCACCAGTGTGTGTAATAATACAATTATTATTATTATTATTATTATTATCACAGATTGATTGTCTTTGACACACATCTACTGTTATCACTTTCATTCATGATGTTGAGTGGCGCCATCTGGTGGGTTCTGAATAGCAGCAGCTGAAACAGCATCACAAGACAATGCAACAGGTTATTTTAAGTCATGTGACATATTGTGAAAATTGTGTCACTTGATGTGCATGTGAAGGTGATAGAGATGATCTCAGTTGCTTTAATACTGAGTCAGAGCTCATGTTTTTCATTTATTGGATTGATTTAACAATATTCAACTGTATTTTAACAGTCTTCAAAGGAAAATGTGGTGAATGACTAAATAATACTCATTAATGACAGAAACACTGAAGCTTAGTGCTGCTGTTTATCATTAATCCAGAATCTAAGGTTCTTTATTTATGTATATATATATATATATATATATATATATATATATATATATATATATATATATATATATATATATATACAGTATATATAAAGAACCGTCGCCCATGACCCTGGGGAATTTGGAGGCCAAGTCAACACCTCAAACTCGTGCTCCTCAAACCATTCCTGAACCATTTTTGCTTTGTGGCAGGGCGCATTCTCCTGCTGAAAGAGGCCACAGCCACCAGGGAATATCGTTTCCATGAAAGGATGTACATGGTCTGCAACAATGCTTAGGTAGGTGGTACGTGTCAAAGTAACATCCACATGGATGGCAGGACCCAAGGTTTCCCAGCAGAACATTGCCCAAAGCATCACACTGCCTCTGGCTTGCCTTCTTCCCATAGTGCATCCTGGTGCCATGTGTTCCTCAGGTAAGAGACACACACGCACCCGGCCATCCACGTGATGTAAAAGAAAGCGTGATTCATCAGACCAGGCCACCTTCTTCCATTGCTCCGTGGTCCAGTTCTGATGCTCACGTGCCCACTGTTGGCGCTTTTGGCGGTGGACAGGGGTCAGCATGGGCACCCTGACTGGTCTGCGGCTATGCAGCCCCATATGCAAAAAACTGCGATGCACTGTGTATTCTGACACCTTTCTATCAGAACCAGCATTAACTTCTTGAGCAATTTGAGCTCCAGTAGCTCGTCTGTTTGATCGGACCACACGGGCCAGCCTTCGCTCCTCACGTGCATCAATGAGCCTTGGCCGGCCATGACCCTGTCGCCGGTTCACCACTGTTTCTTCCTTGGAGCACTTTTGATAGACACTGACCACTGCAGGCCGGGAACACCTCACAAGAGCTGCAGTTTTGGAGATGCTCTGACCCAGTTGTCATAATGCTATGCCTGATCGGTGTATATACAACAGGAAAGAACTGTGACATTTTTTTTTACACATCCTAAAGGTTGTAGGTAGATCAATATACCTGGATTCATAATGTAACATTCAAACAAACAAAAAAGAACATCACTGATTTGCACATTCACTCATCAGACAAACGTAAATGAGTCTAATGGATAATCTTGTGCAATTTAATGAACGTCATATAAACCACATCCTGTTTCATCAACAACAGTTTCTCAGCCTCCACCTGTTTTTGTGTGTTGTGTTGAGTTCAGGACTATTATGTTGAAGTTATTCAAGGACCTTTAGTTTGAATTCTCCCTCTTCCTGTTTTTTCTTCCTGTTAATCTGTTCCTTTAGTTACCCATTTGGTTCACTATTGTCTTGTTTAGCTGCTTGTTTATTCTGTGTGTAAATATAGACCCGTTTCAGGTTTTACTTCTGTGTGCCCGTGTGTCTCACAGGGTGTTTTTCCATAGGTAGAAAATGAAAAGAAAAACGCATTCTAAACTTCTGAACAGTTAAATATGATAATTTTGTTTCTGTTTCTCTCCCTCGGTGTCAAACAGTTGCTCATCTTGTTTGTTTTTCTTTTCCTCCATTAGATTGAAGTTTTAAAAATCTGTTCATAGGACAGGAAGAAGCTCTTCACCTACAAACTAAACACACATGCTCTCTATATATATTCTCAACTGCAAACTGTTTGTCCACCCGACAGACAAAACCACATTTCTGTAGAAAACCGACCGCAGCAGGTTTCCGTTCGACTCAGAAGATGAACTTCAATAAAACTCGCACTGTGGGGTGGCAGGCAATTTTATCTATGTACTTGGGTTTTTCCATTCACTAAAATGTAGAATAAATAGAAATCATGTTAAAATCAGAGTTAAACTTTGCAACCCCATTTCCAGAAAAGTTGGGACATTTTGTAAAATGCAAATTAAGTCAATCTGATTTGTATCTCCTTCACCTGCAGTTAACTGACAAAAGTACAAAGAAAAGATTTCCGCTGCTTTCATTGACCAGCTTTACTGTATTTTGTAGATATAAACACATTTTGATTTTGATGGCTTCATCACACTCCAAAAAAAGTGCCATTTTTACCACTGTGTCACATCACCTTTCCTTTTAATTACACTTTTCAGAAAATGAGAATGAGAACAGTTTTGCAAGTGGAATTTTTACCCAATCTCGCTTTATACAAAACCAGACTGAAAACCACTCTGATGTAGCATGTGCAGACTGAGGTGATTGTCTTGCTTCCCAGGAAAGATGTCATCTTGATAGCAGTCTGTACAATCCCAATCCATGCCTCCACTTCAGTGGTACCTTCACCCACATGCTGTTTGCACTGATGCACAGCCAGATGTTTGCTATTGCATTTGTCGCTGATGAAAGTCTGGATGGTCCCTTTCATCTTTGGGACTGAGAACTCAATGTCCGTTTTTTTTTTCAAAAACAAGCTGAAATATGGACTCATCTGATCACAGCACACATTTCCACTGTCTTTTAGACCATAGGGGCTTTCGCACCAGGTAGTTCTAGGAACTTAGTTATAGGAACTAGCCACCAGGGTGGTTCCCCAAGAACTTAAAGTTCCCTTAGGAACATTTTTGTGGTTGCCTTCACACCGCCAGTAGGAACACTGAAGCATAGATATTAGCATAGATAATATGGACAATGTTTCTTCACTACCTTCCACTTAAGAAAAGTGAAGCCAACGTCTGAATATGGCACTGACATCTTGCGCTGATTTGGGTCTGCGCAGTAGAGAGCAGGAAGTAGTGCCGCAATATCAAAAGCCCGCCCACACTCTCGTAGATGCAGAACAATTCATTATGTCGGTGTGAAATAAACAGTTGTGGAAATGTAGAAATTAAAACTAAAGCTTCAATCTCCTCCCGAAAATCCAGAAAAAAGTATTTTAGTGGATCAGTGACAACTTCACTCAGAGAAGCCGTCAATCTCAGCTGTCAATCATGACCTCACACCCCCCGTTTTTATAGCATCAAATAACTAACTAAAACCAAACTTATTAAAAAAACCAACATGAAATGAAAACAGTGTGATAAAAAATATTTGAAGTGTAATTTGATTGTTTAGTTTGTCCCACGTCCCATTACATTACACGGAGAGGGTGGGGTTTATGACCTATACTGGGACCAGCCACCTGGGGGCGTTCGACACGCTTTGGCTTCACTTTTAAGGACGTGTGCGGCACGCTTGCTCTGAAGTGACGTAAGCCGCGCTTGTTGTGACTTTTATTTTGATGGTGCGGAGAACGCCAGACCCCTAGCACACAGCTCTCGCATTCTCCGTCTTCACTAGTTTACGATCTGTTTAACAGTCCTGTCTAATACATTATTAGATAGAGCTGTTTTACAAAGAAAGTAGACAGTGTATGAAAAAGTATTAGTGTTTGCTGTGTGGTTGATGCCCAGTGTGACTAGCTGAGCAGAATAATCATGTTTTGCTCGGTACCCTCAAAGTTGCATTGGATTTTCTCTTTATTGTAAAGGTTGAGAGGTTCATCTATTACTGTTTTCCATGTTCATAGAGTTAGTTTGTGGAGTAAATATATAAACTATAATCTGTGTGTGTAGATGGCTTTTTAAAAATGGCGGGTGCTGGTGTTTCGCGTGCGTTCGGCCAACCAGTGCACACTTACATCACTGGTAGTTCCTATTGTGTTGAGTTAGACCCTACTCTGAAGCTAATTTAGTTCCCCCAAAAGGAGTTAAAATCGTTCTCAGTTCCTGCGGTGCAAACACGCAAAAAGCGGGTATTTCCTCCAATAGTTCTAAGAACTATGACAAGGTTCCTCCGGTGCGAAAGCCCCTCATCTGAGAGAACTCGGCAGCATCTCTGCATAAAATCAATGTATAGCTTTCTCCTCGTGTGACATAGATTATAGTTGCCTTTTTTTTATGCTCCTGAGCACATGTGGCTATATTTAACACAGCTGCATTACGGTTTCTCATGCAATGCCGTCTAAGGGGTCAAAGGTCACGCACATTCAACAGAGGTCTCCTGCCTTGCCCTACACAGACTGAGATTTCTCATCTTTTCACAATATCATGTATGGTGGATGGATATCTTGCATTTAGAAATGTGATTTATGAATCGTTTGACAATGATATTTGGCACAAAGTGATGAGCCATGACCCATCTTTACTTGCAAAGACTGAGATGCTCATTTTATACCCAATCAGGTACTAATATGTACCATTTTGGAAGTAATATGTACACTTTAGGCTCTTGTATGTAAATTTACGATACTAATATGCACCCTTAATGGGTAAATAAGGTACCCCAGTGACAGCTTTTGCCCAAAACAATTCTGAGAGTACCTCACAAAAATGCAAGTTAAATGACAAAAATAAGGAATGTTTCGCCCATTAAGAGCAGTTAAAGTTTTAATAACAGCAAGATAAACTATTAGATTATATCATGCAAATGCAGGGTTGTGAAACTAGGAGGGTCAAACTCTGTCGCTGTCGTGGGAGGATTCACACAACAACAGTTCTGCTGTATGTTTAGCACATAGTTTTATTAGATCAGATACAGAACAACTAAAGAACATGTTTCACATGTTTGTCTTCTGTTCATGCTGGTGGAATCTGATCGGTGAGTTATAAAAACATTTTTATGGCTTAAAAGTAATAAAGCGGCTGCTACTGTTCAAATTAGATCATTTTCATCTGCTGTTGTGTACCAGATGAATCATTAATATTGTGAAGTCCACTAACTTTTAATTCAGTCTCTGTTCAGAATTTTACACTGAAAATGTAAATCTGAAAATGTATTAGAAATGTTGTGAAATGTACATTCAATCTGCAGTAATTATCATGTTACTTTATAATTTTTTTTTATTAAATATTTTCCTCTACAGCAGATAACAAACTAAAGATTAAGGATGTGTTGCACCATACAGATTAATATTAAATCAAAGTTTAGCTAATAAATCTTTTGCACCAAACTTTAAACTTTGAAATAATCAGATTTACATTTAAACTATCGTTTTGATCCTGGTGTTCCTTTACATTTAAGATTATTAACTTTGACTGTGTTACTTTAAAGTAAACTCCTTAAAGAAGTCGCATGACTGCAAAAGTTGTGACTAGTTTTGGAAACCTGTTTGCTTTGAGTTCATATCTGGAATAAAGCATTTATGTTTTTAGTGTATTTAATAGCCTGGAATATTTAGTTTGAAATTCCAGTGTATTACTGCTTGTTGGGTCATTAGCTTGTTTAAAATTGACATTTGTAAAAGTAATAATAATAACAATAATTCTTGAATAAGAAAAGTAGCATTAATCTATCATCCCTTTTTTTTTCATAAATGATGCTGCCATATTACTCACTAATGCAATCACATAAGCTCTGCTGTAATGTTTTCTCTGCGTGATTCTGACAGTCCCTCAGTAACGGTAGCGGTTAGCAGTTTACAGTAGAAGTTCGTAAAGACAGAAGACATTTTACTCATTTATTATTCATTATCTGTGTCAAAGGAATGTCCATACTGCAGTGATATACAGCTAGAAGATATACATTTAATTTAATCCTTATTGGTGCAAAAGTGTTTGTCTGTCCATTCATTGTGTTTTGTGTTTCTGCTGCTGTTCTGGATGTTCTCAACTTTACATGTAAATGATCAAATCTTCAGCTGATTTCAGGCTTTGTAACCCACCAGAGGCCATAATCTGTGTAAAATCTGTTCATCAGGTGTGTTTGGTGAGTCTGTGTCAGTGCTGGAGGGAGATTCTGTCACTCTAAACACTGATGTTACTGAAATACATGAAGACATTGACATACTGTGGAAATATGGAGCTGAAAAGTCTCTCATAGCTAAAATGAAGAAAAAGAACCGAATCTTATCCACATATGATGATGTTCCTGATGGGAGATTCAGAGACAGACTGAAGCTGGACGATCAAACTGGATCTCTGACCATCACAAACACCACAACTGAACATGCTGGAGATTATCAACTAGATATAACTGGAGCAAAAAAATCATCAAAAACATTCAGTGTTACTGTCTATGGTGAGATATAATTTATCTAAACATGCACATGTTCTATTTACATATTCATACATTAAATAATTGTAGTTTTTGATGACAGACACATTCAGAGACTGTCAACACAAAAAAAAAAAACAGTTTATTATACCGATTCTCTACAATTCACAACACTGTGAATAGACTGAATGTTGTGTAGATTTATCAGTATTTCTGTTTATTCTCTCTGTTTTCCAGCTCGTCTGCCTGTTCCTGTCATCATCAGTAACTCTTCACAATGTTCATCATCATCATCATCATCAAATTGTTCACTGGTGTGTTCAGTGTTGAATGTGGGTCATGTGACTCTCTCCTGGTACAAAGGAAACAGTTTATTGTCCAGCATCAATGTGTCTGATCTCAGCATCAGTCTCTCTCTACCTCTGGAGGTGGAATATCAGGATAAAAACACCTACAGCTGTGTGCTGAACAATCCCATCAGCCACCAGACCAGACATCCCAACATCACTCAACTCTGTCACACATGTGCAGGTACGGCAGCACGGCTGATATATGTGTTTATTCACTGACCTGATCTCTGTCTTCTGCTGTAGATCAGACTGATGCAGTCACTTCTTTCTTTATCATTACAGAGCTGGACGGACCGGCTCCTTCTCATCCTCCAGTCTCTCTGATAGTGCTGATCTCTGCTGGATCTCTGTTGATTGTTGGATTTGGGATCTTCTGCCTTTGCAAGAAATGTAGAAAAATTAAAGGCAAGTGTTACCTGCTGATTTAAAAAAAAAAAAGTAATATAACAAATAATACTTTGAAAATATGCTCTAAACCAGTCAACCGATAGCCCTATTTTGTCATTTAATTAAAATTATTCGTTAACACTTTACAATAAGGTTTCATTAGTTAATGTATTAACTAACATGAAATTATAATATTATAATTTTGTTCTCAAAATTTAAAAAGCTTTCTGCATTTTAAGAACAATCTCACATGCAGCTGGTGCTCAAATTAAAATCTAAATGGATGGTGACTTTAAATTTGCTTGTTGAGCCTAAGAGCTGATTAAATACAAAGAATGTAAATGACTTGACTTTTGTTAAACATCCCAATTGGTTTGATTTATGTGTAAAGAATGTCTCTCTAAATTTTATGACAAACATATATTTTTTTAGGAACTTTTTGTGTGTGTGGAAAAAGTTATAGGCCTTATGTTAAATTTCTTAATGTCATTTAAACATTTATTTCTTTAAATTTGAAAGCCCTAATAATAACAAAAATATTGTGAAGAACCATCTATTTAAGATTGAATTTTGCAGTTTTAATGTATCTATTATCGTTCAAACAGATGAGACTCGTGAAGAAGAGATCACTTACGCTGAGACGACATTCTACAAAAGAAACACACAGAAATCGGTAAGACAATTTATAGTTAATTTATTGAGTATTTGCATGTACTCAACAGTGTAGATCAGTGTGCACTTTTGATTTTGTCTGTATAATATTGAAGCCCATTTCTACCAGATAAGAAATAAAAATGATGGTAAATCATAATAGTGATATTAAAAATTCAAAATGAATTTAATTATTTTTGTGACTTATAATGTTGAAATTATGACATCATTTTGACTTGTGGCTTAATTATGATTCACCAGAGCATGATTTTTTTCTCATGTGGTGGAAATGGGCTTCCATATTATAATGATCTATCACATAAATCTCAAACACAACACCATCAGATGTTTATAAAAGCCTTGTTACTTCAGAAAAAAAAAAATATATATATCACATTTATTATTATTATTATTTCATGTCATGCATTTTTTACAGAAAATTGAAGAGGAGGATTGTGTGGATTATGCACCAATCACAATGAGAAGATGATCAAACTTTAATCTTTTTCTGTCCATATTGTCCTGCAAAGACCTCAGACTCTGAGTCAGTAGCTGAGTTTTGGGATTGTAAGAATCACCATGTTTCATCAGGAAATCACAGCGGACGTACAGCAGGATTATCCTAAAGGGGTTTAAAGAATGAGAAACAATGGATTCATTAAAAGATCTCCTAAAAACTTTAAAGGTAGAAGGTCATTTTGTGTTACTGCTCCTATGGAACTCACTACCCCTCACTCTCTAAAACATTTTGTCTACTTTCAACACCCAGCTATGTATGTTTGATATGTATGTTCAATAATGTGGCTGCATGTGGCCTTATGTGTGTGCAAAATATCCATAATGTACCATGTATAGCAACCTTGAGCAATGGAAACTAAACTTCAAAATACTTTACCTTGAAATTTAATCTTATAGTCGATTGGAGCGTTTAAATTGTTTACTCTTAAAGTCAAAAGTGCAAAATGTAGATGCAAACTGAAGGAATGGAGACCCTGCTGTGGTCTGAATTATTTAGGCCTTTGTACAGAAAAGTGGTTTGGTGAACACCTTGTGCATGTGCACATTTCTGCTGCTGGACGCTTGTAGTTTGAAGTCTGTTTGTGATTGCGTCAATAGCTTGCGGTTGAAGGTGTTTTTTCCATTCCTGCTCGCACGAAACCATCTGACTTCTGCTCAACAGAGAAACCACTTTACAACATAATACTGAACCCATCAATGCTGACGTTTGACAGAATACACAGTGCATCGCACGTTCTAATATTGTGTTGGTCCTACTTTTGCTGCCCTGACCCGTCGAGGCATGGACTCCACTAGACCCCTGAAGGTGTGCTGTGGTATCTGGCACCAAGATGTTAGCAGCAGATCCTTTAAGTCCTGTAAGTTGTGAGGTGGGGCCTCCATGGATCAGACTTGTTTGTTCAGCACATCCCACAGAAGCCCGACGCTGTGCTCCTCAAACCAAGGAGGTCATCAGACCAGGCCACCTTTTTCCATTGCTCCGTAGTCCAGTTCTGACGCACACGTGCCCACTTTTGGTGCTTTCTGTGGTGGACAGGGGTCAGCATGGGCACCCTGACTGGTCTGCGGCTATGCAGCCCCATACACAACAAACTGAGATGCACTGTGTATTCTGACACCTTTCTATCAGAACCAGCATTAACTTCTTGAGCAATTTGAGCTACAGTAGCTCGTCTGTTTGATCGAGACACACGGGCCAGCCTTCGCTCCCCACGTGCATCAATGAGCCTTGGCTGCCCATGACCCCGTCGCCGGTTCACCACTGTTCCTTCCTTGGACCACGTTTGATAGATACTGACACTGCAGACCGGGAACACCCCACAAGAGCTGCAGTTTTGGAGATGTTCTGACCCAGTCGTCTAACCATCACAAATTGGTCCTTGTCAAACTCGCTCAAATCCTTACGCTTGCCCATTTTTCCTGCTTCTAACACATCAACTTTGAGGACAAAATGTTCACTTGCTGCCTAATATATCCCACCCACTAACAAGTGCTGTGATGAAGAGATAATCAGTGTTATTCACTTCACCTGTCAGTGGTCATAATGTTACGCCTGATCAGTGTATGGTTTCAGTAGTTATTTCCAGATCAATAGTTCTTTCTAAGCAGAACTATTCTTGATACCTTTGTTTCTTATAAAGGTCATATCCTGTTTTTTTCTGCCAATGACTGTATAAACAGTTTTGGTTGATGCAATATGACACTGGTGGGCGTGGCCACACTTCAAAAGAGGACTCGCTCAAGGTGAAAGGCAGAGCATAAACACTAAATGTAAACTGTACACTATGTAAACACTAAATATTATTGTGACAGCTTGTTTGTTATAGTTAATAAGGAATAAAATGCAAAGAATGTGTCAGTTTTTTAAGTGTTTAAATATTGCTGGCCCACTTTGGATGAATGTGATCGATAAAGTGGGATTCAGGGCAACCTTTAACCTTCAGTAAATATATTCAAATGCACCAACCCTCTGGTGTTCTTCGGTCATTTTTGACCAAAATCTTTTTTTTAAAATAATTTTTTACTTCATTGGAATGGTACGAAACCATGTGAACACACACACACACACAAATCATGAACATGATTCAAAAAGGTTAAATGGTCCTGTAATAAAAAAGTCACACAGTTGTGAACTATTGTTTGCCGTCGAAAAGTGGAAATGAATGGGAGACAAATTTCATCTGGTGGAAACCTGGTACTGCGCCCAAACAAAAATGTTTTTTTTTTTTTTTTAGATATCAAGCTCAAATTTGGAACACAACTTACATTTATGGCTTTTACTTTTCAAGCATTCAAGATTCATGACAGTTTAAGTTGGAAATGTAATTTTCAGTTCTATGCCCAAAAAGTGAATAAAGGGATATAATTTAGTACCATAAAATCCCCTAAAAATAAAAATTTTTTAATTAAAAAACATTATTGAACTAAAACAAAGTACATTCATTTAATTGAAAAAAAAAAATCTTTTTTGACTTCCACGCGAAGAGGGTTAAATAATTTTTGCCTATTGTTGTATGTGTTGTAGTCACATTTTAATGTTAGGGTTAGGGTTAATGTTGAGTGAACTGATGAATTTCACTCATAGCCCAGGGCCCTATAGGCTATATGCTTTTGGGTTTGTTAAATATATCTGCTTGATAATGTGTGTTAATAAATCATGTGTTTTTTTAATTGCAGGTGAATCACTGGTGAAACATCTGCTATAATACTAGTTATGAATGTAGAAATAGTAATTTTCCTCCACATAATGGTGTAGTTCAATCTAACAGCAGGGGTTAATGTAATAGAAACTGTGCTACCCGCTGTATAGAGCGCCATCTAGTGTGTGTTTGTTTTTGTGATTTATGAGGACACAAATTTGTATAATGACACGGGTATTACACTGGTATTACAAAGTAAACATGAAATATGAGGACATTTCATATGTCCTCATATTTAAAATAGCTTTAAAACATACTAAATAATGTTTTATTAAAAATGTAAAAATTTAAAAATGCTGAATGTTTTCTGTGATGGGTAGGTTTGGGAGTAGGGGTAGTGTAGGGGGATAGAATGTACAGTTTGTACAGTATAAAAACCATTATGCCTATGGAATGTCCTCACTTAGATAGCAAAACAAACCTGTGTGTGTGTGTGTGTGTGTTGCTCCCTGTTCACATTCTGTTGGATCTTTGTTAATATAACTTCATATTGGATATTATTCGTCTTCCTTGTCTTTTTGCCAGCAACCATACGTGACAGTATGCAAGTCTTATGCTGTATTGTATGTTCTTTAATGGGCAATGCAGCGAATGACTAAATTACACTTACTATCGACAGTAACACTGAAGCTCTTTATGATTCTGCTGTTGATCTGTAGTTTATAGAATTCAGAGTCTGTGTTTGTGATGGTCAGAGATCCAGTCTGATGATCCAGCTTCAGTCTGTAAATGTAACACATGCAAACAAACAGCAGAAGAACACATTCACTCACAAACATACAGTTTCATGAATTAATGATCTTGATCAACTTATGAACATCATACAAACATCCTGATTTCACCTGTAATAAAGCATCCCAGTACAATCTCTAGAACGTGAATGTTTGTTTTACTAAGTTGATATCAAATTATTAATTTTTAAAACAAAATAATAAATACAGACTAACCTTGTGAATGACAGTGTTAAATATGATCATTGTGTTTCAATTGTTTTTCTGTCTTATCAAATGCAGTTTCTCATCATGTTTCTGTAGATTAAAGTTCAAAGCTGTTCATATAGAAGCAGGACAGGAAGAAACTCTTCACCTACAAACTAAACACACATGCTCTCCATATCCGTTCTCTCACCAACAAGATGTGTGTCCACCCAACAGATCAAACCACATCTTTGACCACGTTTTTCAGTTTGACTCGATGAACGTCTGGCACTGTGAGGTTAGACACGCTTTCAACTTTGTACTTTTTGAATAAATATGCACTATTTTCTACGCAACTATTTTAAATTCACTAGAGTTATGCTTTTGGCCATTCAGTTACAGCTACTTTTCAAAAAGTATGTTAAATGATAAAAAAAATAAAGAATATTTCACCCATTAAAAACATTTGAAGTCTTCATAAGGGCCAGATGAACTATAACATTATTATATGCAAATGCAGCGAGTGAAACTATAGGAGGGTCAGACTCTGTGGTGGGAGGATTCACATATAGACAGTGTTTTCAGCAGATTAGATGAGATCTGAACAACTGAAGTAAATGTCTCACATGTTGTTCAGATGCGTTTTATTCGGTTTATGTTGGTGCCGTCTGATTGGTAAGTTATAAAAAACATTTTTTATGGTTTAATATACAGTGGCTGCTACATGCTCAGGACAAAAGGTACAAAAGCTGTCACTGGGGCGGCACACTTTCAAAGGTACTAATATATAGGCCTACCTTTAAGATACTAATATGCATCCTTTAGCGATAAATAGGTGCACCTTTTGAAAGGGTCCCGTCCCAGTCGCAGCTTTTCGGGAGATAAAGCAGGTGTTCGACCGGGCAGTGGTGGGTCATGAAGCGGCCCGCAAACTCGCCGATCTGCGCCAGGAAAGAAGATCTGTTTCAGATTATGCCATCGAATTCCGCACCCTGTCGGCTGAGTGTAGCTGGAACGAGGAGGCGCAGTGGGACATGTTCCTGCATGGGCTGGCTGACCGCATCCAAAGGGAGGTCTACACCCTGGACTTACCCAAAAGTCTCGATGGTTTGATCGAGTTAGCATTACGTGTTGATGCCCGTATACAGCAACAGATGGAGTACACCAATCCAGTCACGAGTTGCGAGGTCCGAGGATTTCCCGGCGGCAACGGTGGGGGTGCGGTCAGCCATCCAGTCGATCAGGAGCCCATGCAGGTGGGTAGGGCTCGGCTTTCCCGGGAGGAGGGCTCGGCTTTCCCGGGAGGAGAGACAACATCGGAGAGAGAGATGACTTTGTCTATACTGTGGAGGAGCTGGACATTATCTTAGAAACTGCCCAGTAAAAGACCAAGCCCGACAGTAGTTACATTTCTCTGGCACGTCGTCTGGGTATTCCCATGGTTCCCCTTCAACACACCATTTCCGTTCACGCACTTGGCGGGCAGAAGGACTACCTTGACCTGAAGAGAGTGTTCAGTAAGTCCCGGGCTGCTTCTCTACCTCCGCATCGTCCCTATGACTGTGCTATAGAGTTAATGCCAAGTACCTCTCCGCCGAAAGGCAAGTTATACTCCCTTTCCAATCCTGAGAGGGAGGTCATGGAGAAATATATTTCTGATTCTCTAGTAACTGGGCTCATTCGTCCGTCCTCATCTCCAGCTGGCGCGGGGGTTTTTTTGTGAGTAAGAAGGACGGCTCTCTGTGACCGTGCATTGACTGCCGAGGGCTGAACAACATCACGGTAAAGAATACTTACCCTTTGCTGTTGATGGATTCGGCCTTTGAACGGTTGCAGGGAGCGTCTCTTTTCACAAAATTAGATCTGCGCAACGCTTATCATTTGGTCCGCATAAGGGAGGGGGATGAGTGGAAAACGGCGTTTAATACCCCCAGGGGGCACTTTGAATACTTGGCCATGCCTTTCGGCCTGTCCAACTCCCCTGCCGTTTTCCAAGCACTAAAGAGCCGCTTCGTTTCAGCTCCCATCCTTGTAGCCCCTGATCCGTCACGTCAGTTCGTGGTGGAGGTTGATGCATCGGAGGTGGGGGTAGGTGCAGTTCTTTCCCAGTGCACCGCCGCGGACGACAAGATGCACCCATGCGTTTTTTCTCAGCGCTTATCGACAGCCAAACGCAATTATGATATTGGTAACAGAGAGTTGTTGGCAGTCAAATTAGCATTGGAAGAATGGCGTCATTGGTTAGAAGGTTCAGGGGTACCTTTCATTGTCTGGACCGATCACAAGAATCTAGAATACATCAGGTCTGCCAAACGACTTAACTCCAGGCAGACGGTTATTTGTGGTCGGAGGGATTACGGTCAGATGTTATCCGCTGGGGACATGTTTCCAATGTGGCTTGTCATCCAGGAGTTTCTCGGACCAGGTTTTTGGTTAAGCAACGATTCTGGTGGCCCAAGATGTGCCCATGACATCCGAGATTTTGTTTTGGCTTGCTCTGTTTGTGCTCGTGGTAAGACTTCCAATCGTTCCCCTTTTGGGCTTCTCCAACCGCTGCCTGTCCCTTCGAGACCCTGGTCCCACATAGCGCTAGATTTCGTGACAGGTCTCCCTACTTCACAGGGAAATACGGTAATTTTAACCGTAGTGGCCCATATTCATGGCCTCCCGATAGATGTGGTTTCCAACAGGGGATCTCAGTATACTTCCAAATTTTGGAAAGAGTTTTGTAGATTACTGGGAGCAACTGTCAGCCTGTCATCTGGGTTTCACCCCCAGAGTAACGGTCAAACCGAGAGAGCCAACCAAGATCTGGAGAGAATGTTACGATGTAGGGTGGCTCAGAATCCTTCCTCCTGGAGCCAACAACTCTCATGGATAGAGTACGCTCACAACTCGTTACCAGTATCATCCACGGGCCTTTTGCCTTTTGAGTGTAGTATAGGTTACCAGCCACCAGTTTTTCCCAGTCTGGAATCTGAAATTGCGGTTCCCTCCGCTCACGCCTTCGTCCAAAGGTGTCATCGCACATGGAGAAGAGCCCGGGAGACTCTTCTTCAGTTGGGAGCGTGCACCAAGGCTCAGGCCGATCGCCACCGGCTGAAACCTCCCGTATACGTCGTTGGTCAAAAGGTGTGGCTTTCTTCTAAGAACATTCCGCTCCGATCCGTTTGTAATAAGCTTGCACCCAAATTCATTGGCCCGTTTCCTGTCACTAAGATCCTTAGTCCAGTGACAGTCCGCCTCAAATTTCCTCCATGTGTCCAAAATTAAACCCGTTTTTCATTCTCAGATTAATCCGCCCGCCCCGGTAACCCCCCCGCCACGTCTCATAGATGGGGAACCAGCTTATTCGGTTTGTCGTATTCTGGACGCTAGACAGAGGGGATGTGGATTCCAGTACTTGGTGGACTGGGATGGTTACGGTCCGGAGGAGAGAAGTTGGGTTCCTGCTAGGGACATCCTGGATCACTCCCTGATAGATGATTACAATCTACAGGTAGGTTCTCCTGGGAACGCCAGGAGGCTTTCTTAGGGGAGAGGGTACTGTCACAGTTCATGGATTCACTGATTCGCCCTCGTGTGTGTGTGTAGGGGGGGCGTGGTCTCGTTTAGCGCTGATCATTATCAGTAGCAGCTGTTCCTTGTTTAGCGGTCTATTTAATGTGTGTGTTTGCGTGTCCTGTTTGTCAGTTCGTTGCAGACGCTAGCAGGATCGGTCGCTCATTTCTCTGCCATCGAACTGAGTCTCGGAGTCACCTGCAGACTTCTGTGTCTACGTCTTCATCGTACTGTGTCTCTGAGTTTGTCAATAAACCTGTTCGTACTCGCTATTGGATCTTCTGTGATTCTTTTACAGTGTGTCGTGACAGAACCTTCATGAAAGATAGATATCAGTTTCTTGCATAAATTAGGTGTTAACTCTTGAAAAATATTATTATTTTTAAAGGGGTAGTTCAACCCAAAAATGTGATTTTTTTTTATCCATACAATATTCAATGGTAGCCTATGGTTTGTTTGCCAACATTCTTCAAAATATCATCTTTTGTGTTTCACAGAAGAGAGAAAGTCATACAGGTTTGGAATGACATGAGAGTGAGTAAATGATGACAGAATTTAATAGCAGTAAATTTACTGCATCCTAGCTCAAAATCTGTTCTTTACTGTCAAGTGCATTTCTGTGTGACTAAAGTGCAATATTGTTTGTCCCTGTCCTAGTTTTATTTATTTACTCCAATTTAAGACCCTAACCCCAGCTAAAACATTCACGGGGAACTCGTGGGCCGGATGGGCTGGGTTTGCCAGGGCCAAATTTTAGCCCCAGTCCAGCAATGTCTCTGTTTATTATTATTAAAATACAATAAATACTTCTGCAGTGATCATAAACATCTACAAATATCATAAAAATCCATTAGTCAAAATGTGCAGGTCTCATTTATGTAAAATAATGTATAGAAAAAGTCCTGCTCAATTAAATTTGTACGTTCAATCTGCCGCATTTATTTGCGTTTGTTTTCAATAAATGATATCTCTTTAAACACTGATTTTCCTCTACAGCAGAAACTAAAGATTATGGATGTGTTGCACCAAACAAATTAAGCTTCCGTCTAGTTTAAATCAAGATTTATTTAATAATTTAGTTGTATCAAAATTTGTTTAAAAATTTCAGACTTACATTTAAACCATCATTTTGATCCTGGTTTTACTTTACATTTAAGATATATAATATATTATAAGATATTATAGGGTGAATTCAGGTTGATTGGGACACTTTTTCCAAGTCATCTCAATGGCAAAAAGTGTCCTAATCACCCTGAATTCACCCCTATATGTTCTGCTTGATTCTGACAGTCTCTCTCTTCATCTAAGAGCTACTGATGTCAGAGTGGAAGTTTCTGGTTGTCAGTCAAAAAGGAAATTGAATATTATTGTTTAATTACAATGGCGAATCCATCACGGCAGACCAAATGAACCATATGAAGTTTTAACATTAAGTGATGCAACCAGCCCTAAGTGTTTGTTAATAAATCTCACCTTTCATATGGTTTTGAGTTTCTGCTGCTCTGGGTGTTCTCAAGTTCACATGTAAACAAGAAAAGCTTTATAAACCATTAATCTGTGTAAAATCTGTGTGTTCATCAGGTGTGTTTGGTGAGTCGGTGTCAGTGCTGGAGGGAGATTCTGTCACTCTAAACTCTGATGTTACTCAAATACAGGAAGACAACGACATACTGTGGAAACATGAAGCTGAAAAGTCTCTCATAGCTAAAATCAGCATTGAGAACCGAATCTTCTCCACATATGATGATGTTCCTGATGGGAGATTCAGAGACAGACTGAAGCTGGACGATCAAACTGGATCTCTGACCATCACAAACACCACAACTGAACATGCTGGAGATTATCAACTAGAGATAACTGGAGCAAAACTGACAACTAAAACATTCAGTGTTTCTGTCTATGGTGAGTAGAGACGTCATTTGTCCAAACATTCACATATTCTTTTATTATTTTACTAGAACTATTTACATTTTAAATGATTTAAGATTTCAGTGTGTGAGATGACAAACACACATACTGTCACTATACTAAACCACTCAGCTTCAGTGTATATAACAATGTGAGCCATCTAGAGTTTTATGACAAAACTTTGTATTTATCAGTTTTCCTCTTATTCTCTCATGTTTTCCAGCTCGTCTGCCTGTTCCTGTCATCAGCAGTAACTCTTCACAATGTTCATCATCATCATCATCATGTTCACTGGTGTGTTCAGTGTTGAATGTGGGTCATGTGACTCTCTCCTGGTACAAAGGAAACAGTTTATTGTCCAGCATCAGTGTGTCTGATCTCAGCATCAGTCTCTCTCTACCTCTGGAGGTGGAATATCAGGATAAAAACACCTACAGCTGTGTGCTGAACAATCCCATCAGCCACCAGACCAGACATCCCAACATCACTCAACTCTGCCGCACATGTGCAGGTACGGCAGCACGGCTGATATATGTGTTTATTCACTGACCTGATCTCTGTCTTCTGCTGTAGATCAGACTGATGCAGTCGCTTCTTTCTTTATCATTACAGAGCTGGACGGACCGGCTCCTTCTCATCCTCCAGTCTCTCTGATAGTGCTGATCTCTGCTGGATCTCTGTTGATTGTAGCTGGATTTGGGATCTTCTGGATCTGCAGGAAACACAGAAAAATTGATCAAGAAGGCAAGTGTAACCTACAGCTTTTACCAAGTGTTATAACAAATATTAATTATTATTACAATAATAGTACAATTGAAAAATCTACTCCAAACACATTATTCAATTGATAGCCCATATTATAATTTAATATTTAAATACATATTCCTGTAGGTAACACCATTTAGTCCGTACATAATGTTGGTTATTGTTTTTTGCACTGATTTGCACTCTTTACTCGCACACAAAAACTGATTCTGTATTTACTGTTTTACTCTGTTAGTACTGGTGTGTGGAAAGAGCAATAATGTCAAATTAAATTTGTTAATGCAGTTTTTAAAATTGCAGCATTAAATATATTGAATTAATTGTGAGCATTAACACTTTAACTTGTAAAAAACAAATCCAGTTTTGTAGTTTTAATCTCTTCCTGTTGTTCAAGCAGTTCAGATTTGTGAAGATGAGAAAACTTCTGCTGTTCTGTTTCTTCGTCCGTCGTTCTGTGAAAGAAACACACACACATGGGTAAGATCATTTATCATTAGTTTCTGTTGTGTGTGTTTGTATCATTTCAGCAGTGAGTCAGATGGAGATCAGTGTGTGTTTCTGTCTGTACAATCATCATCAACTGAAGACAGTAACTGATACTTTTTTGCAAGTAATAACTAGTCATTTGTACTGTAATATATTTTAAAGCAACTGAGAAACACTAAAAGAGTGCAGGATATTTTAATGCAACTAACTGTATAATTGTGAAAATCTTTTCACTTCAGGCTAATATTAATACAATATTCGTCACACTTTCTGTTGTTATTTAGGCAAAATTGTACATTTTTTTCTATTCAGCTTGCGTTATGGTTATGATTTAACATAGATAGGCCTGTGCAATTCATGCTATATTACTACGTTTTTTTCTAAAACCACTGATATAAAAATAGATGATTTGTTTTTTATTCTATCTTGTGTGATGTGTTTTTACAGAAATCTGAAGAGGAGACTCGCGTGGAGTATGTGTCTGTCAGCATGAGAAGATGATTCAATGTTTTTCTAATATCAGATCCAGCTGTGATCATTTCACAATAGAAAACTCCTGCGACCAGTCTATGGTATTAATACTAAGATTATGCATATGATCTTATATAGCCTATAGCTGCTCATGCTTTGATACACTGGGCTGGTTTCAGTAGTTATTTCCAGCAAGAGTAGCAGAAGAACTATGCTTGATATCACACCCTATTTTATAAAGATTTTAGACTGAAATCAATGTACAAATTCAATGATTCACTGTTGTAATATGGTATCATGCAAATGTCACGTGACTGATATTTGAAACATCCTTCCAGCAGCAAAAAGTCAATTTAAGAGCCTCCAAAAAAGTCACTGCTATAATACTATAGGCTAAATGTATAATTATGAATGTGGAAATAGGCCTTTTCCTCCACATAATGGTGTAGTTAAATCTAACAGTAGGGGTTAATGTAATAGAAAGTGTGCTTCTCTCTGTATAGAGCGCCATCTAGTGTTCAAAATAAGACTTCACATCTGGAACAATAATATCAGCTCCACCATCTAATATAAGCATATAATAAATGTTATTTCCACACTGGGTTCATGTTAAGGACTGAACTGAACTGCTAGTTGGCTTGAGTAAAGGTCAGAAGTTGAATCCTTTGATATTTACACATCATCAGTGGTATGATATTAATTGAACTCATAAATGGCTCCATCTGGCGTGTTTTTGAAGAACAGCATCATCACTGTGAGCTCAACAGGAAACTATATTATATATGACCCATCAGATTTTTTAATTTTTTATTTTTTTTTACAATTGCTTGGGCACATTTCTCAATACTTAGGTGACTTTTTCAAAACTCTTCACACAGTTCTCTTAACCAACTTTCAACTTGGCACAGCAGCTAATGTCACATTCAAAACTACCAAAACACTTTATTCATGTCTCAAGATATTCTTCCATATAAGCTACAAGCTTACGCTTCTATTTTGATCAAATATATATTCATGCCACTTATGATATAAAATGGCGCCATCTGGTGGGTTTTGAATAACAGCAGCTAAAAACAGCATCACAGCACTACACAGAATGTGAATAAAACCTTTTTTAGATAGTGGAACAAATACATACACAACAGGAAAGTGCTTTGAAAATGTAGATCATAAAGATTGTGAGTTGAGATATGTCTGGATTCATAATGTAACACATGCAAACAAATTATGATCTTATACAACTTAAAGGGATAGTTTAGACCATGATTTACTCACCCTCAAGCCATCCTAAATGTACATGACATTCTTCTTTCAGACGAATACAATTAGAGTTATATTAAAAAATATCCTGGCTCTTCCAAGCTTTATAATGGCAGTGAATGGTTGTTTGGTTTTTAAGTCAATAAAAGTGCATCTATCCATCATATAACTGCTCCACACGGCTCCGGGGGTTAATAAAATCCTTCTGAAGTGAAAAAAAATAAAAAATCATATTTAAAACTTTATAAACTGTAATCTCTAACTTCCACTAACTGTCGTCTGTGCGTTCACGAGACACAAAAACAAAACCAAAACACCGGTCGGCAGTATCTTGTGAACGCGCGGACGACAGTTAGCGGAAGTTAGAGATTACAGTTTGTAAAGTTTTAAATATGGATATTTTTCTTACACAAACACTTTGCTTCAGAAGGCCTTTATTAACCCCCTGGAGCCATGTGGAGCAGTTATATGATGGATAGATGCACTTTAATGGACTTCAAAAACAACATAACCATTCACTGCCATTATAAAGCTTGGAAGAGCCAGGACATTTTTAATATAACTCCGATTGTATTAGTCTAAAAGAAGAATGTCATGTACACCTAGGATGACTTGAGGGTGAGTAAATCATGGGCCAATTTTCACTTTTGGGTGAACTAACCCTTTAATGAACATCATGCAAACTTACATCCTGATTCATATATACCCCCCTCCTCATACACATACAACCACATAGTGTTCATTACATACACTATATTGCCAAAAGTATTGGGACACCCCTCCAAATCATTGAATGCCACCTGTGCAATAAGTCCATTCGTGAAATTTCTTCACTACTAAACATTCCACGGTCAACTAGTCTGGTTTTGGCGGTTGCCAGGAGAACGGGACTTGCCTGACTGCATTGTGCCAAGTGTAAAGTTTGGTGGAGGGGGGATTATGGTGTGGGGTTGTTTTTCAGGGGTTGGCCCCTTAGTTCCAGTAAAAGGAACTCTTAATGCTTCAGCATACCAAGACATTTTGGACTCCCATTTTGGACTCCCAAGCATTTCATGCTCCCAACTTTGTGGGAACAGTTTGGGGATGGCCCCTTCCTGTTCCAACATGACTGCGCACCAGTGCACAAAGCGTCATTATCATTTAATTATTATGAATTAAATGATTCACAAAATGTGATTACTTCATATCACCATAGTATGAGAAAGGAAATTAAAAAGATGTAGGCCTGTCGGTATCGTTTTAATATAAATAACATGGCAAGACACACTTATTTTACAGAAGATGTAGGTCTTCATAAGCCATGTCGGGTGCATTTTTATGATAAATGAAATGAGCCAAGAAGTCAGGTAGTGACTTCAAAGAGGAGGGACAAAAATTTGGCAGGCAGTCGACATCGGGTACAACATATGATATTTTCAGATCAACTGTGCTCCTAATAATTCTTAATAATGCCAAACTGAGCTCTTGTGTCGCATTAGAAACCTCACTTTTACTGGAGTAATATTTTATTCCTTAGTGTTTCACTACATGTGCACACCGTCCCCCACGAATAAACATTTCATAATTGATTTCTCTTGCCATTGCGGGATGTAGGCTATGTTGTATTGTCTGTGCATTACAGTGAAGACAACTCCGAAGTCCGAACACATTTCTTATAGGCGTATGAAAGACAACCAAGCCAATCAGAGTAAGTGTGGGGTGGAGCGAAATGTGTAGTAAACAATAATAAAATAAACTATAATACTATGGATATAACAATAACAATAACCATATAAAACACCTGGCGCAAAGCGACCTTAACAAGTGTTTTTTGCTAGTTTCAGCCAGACGCAGTCATCATTTTCACGTCCAGCACTACGTTGTTTAAATAGCAAATGCACTCACTAAATAGTGAATCCGCCATGGTACAGCGTAACTGGCTTTTAAGGGAATGGGAGACTCTGATTGGTTTATTGCACATCATGCCTAAAACACACCCATGACTCATTAAGAGACTAGGGGCAACCCTTTTAGACCATGCGCCTGGTGCTCCGACCATTTTTTCCATCGTTAAACTAGCAAAAGTGGATTCAGACACGCCCTAAGTGCACCTGCACCGTCCCACCTTCAATGCAAGTTTTTTTTTTCACCTGTTTATCATCCAGCAAGTGAAAATGGTGTGTCTGAGATGGATGATAATATAGTATGCATTCTACTAGTAGGCTATTATGTATACTAACTAGAGCATGACCAGGAATAACCCTTTCAGAGATCAGCTCCACCATATAATTAGGCTATATTAAATAAAATAAAAAGCTATTACAATTACAGTTGATAAATGTGACAAGCAGGGCGGGCGAGAGCCGTGAGAGAGGCCGGTGGCGTGATTGCAAATGAGTGTCATCTGCGCACGGAGGAGCTACAGAAGCATAAAAGGAGGAGCGACGACAGTGAAGGACGAGAGAGGACCAGGCCTGGACTTTTACGTTGTGTTTTGTTTATGTTTTATTACGTGTGTGCGGCAGTCGTCCGTGAGGGGCTGCCTTCTTTACTTTCAGTTTGTGTTTAGTTTTTATTAAAGTTTGTTGAACGTTCGCCGGTTCCCACCTCCTTCTTCCCTGAACAAAGAACTGTGTTACAATAAGTCACTGGGTTCATGTTGCTAAGGACTGAGAGTACAACCATTGAATGTGAAAGTGTTTTTCACTAGATTGATATAAAATATATCAAAAATCAAAAATACCAAAAACTTTTAAAGACTAAACTTGTGAATGTGAGTGTTAAATATTCTGTCTCTGTGTCAAATGCAGTATCTCATATTTCTGTAGATTAAAGTTCAAAGCTGTTCATATAGAAGCAGGACAGGAAGAAACTCTTCACCTACAAACTAAACACACATGCTCTGAATAGCCAATCTCACCTACAAGATGTCTGTCCACCCAACTGATCAAACCACAAACAAAACAAAAAAACGCAGCAGGTTTCAGTTTGACTCAGAAAATGAAGGTCAGTGAGACCGGTACTGTGAGATTTTTAACTTTGCACTTTCTCCATACCTTGTAATTGAGAACTGAATAAATATACACAACAATTTTAAAATCACTCTCTTAAAATCACTAGTGTTACTCTCTACTTTACATTAAAATGCATTTTTTATATTACACATGCATATATGTATAACATGTGCATATGTGTGTGTGTGTGTGTGTGTGTGATGTGTGTGTGTGTGTGTGTGTGTGTGCATTTGGGGTCAGACTCTGTCGGGGTAGGATTCACATGCCACAGCCCTTCTGTTGCGTTTGTTTAGATCAGTTTCATTGATAGTCTTATTAGATCAGATGTTTCACTGAACTACAGAAGAAAATGTTTCATACACTTGTTTTGTTCTGTTTGAGCTGCTGGCGTCTGATCGGTGAGTTATAAACATATTTGTGTAACAGTTCAGAGTAATAAACTCCTGCTGCGGTTTAAATTAGATTATTTTCATCCACTGTGATCAGATCTCTCGTGTTGTTATTTTCAATGATTACAAATGCAAATCCTCCCCAGCTAGTTTAAAAAAATAATTTAAATCATTTTAAATTCTTCTGCAGTAATCATAAACAACTACAAACCTAATGCAAATCAATAACATATTGAATAGATCCATATAATTAAACTTGTACTTTCAAGCTTTAATTAATTTATCATATAATTTTTATTTTGCTCTACAGCAAATCATTTTTAAGTTAAAGATCAAATTATTAATTCACTCACATCTGTCTGTTCATATTTGTGACTTTTCATTTTGTTTCGTGTCTTTGTTGCTGTTAACGGTTACAAACTGATCTCGGGCATCCAACAGTAATCTGTTCTTTTTCTGTTCATGTTCATCAGGTGTGTTTGGTGAGTCGGTGTCAGTGCTGGAGGGAGATTCTGTCACTCTAAACTCTGATGTTACTGAAATACATGAAGACGACGACATACTGTGGAAATATGGAGCTGAAAAGTCTCTCATAGCTAAAATCAGCATTGAGAACCGAATCTTCTCCACATATGATGATGTTCCTGATGGGAGATTCAGAGACAGACTGAAGCTGGACGATCAAACTGGATCTCTGACCATCACAAACATCACAACTGAACATGCTGGAGATTATCAACTAGAGATAAGTGGAGTGAAACTGACAACAAAAACATTCAGTGTTTCTGTCTATGGTGAGTAGAGATCATTTGTCTCGTCTTTCACTTATTTTACAAGTTAAGCTCAATCTACAGCATTGTGGCATTGTGTTGATCACCAAAATAATAATAATTTAGACTCATCCCTCATGTGGAGGTTACAGTGAGGCACTTAAACTGGATGTCAAACGGACAAATAAAGGAAACTTCAGAAGCACTTTTAATGTAGTCATTTTACGGTTTATGGTGTGTTGTCATAGCAAAGAGGTTGTAAAATTGGATATAACTTTACACAGAAAGGTTTAATACATGATTTTTCACACTAAAATCATGGTAACACACATATTGCTCACATCTTGTGGCTGTACTATTGAAACACTGAGTATTTTAACATTTACAGATCGGACCCATTCTATGGAAACTTGTTTTCGCCACTTAAATAAAATAAAAAAGGTAATGGCCATTTTTTATCACACAATTTTGACTATTTTTTCTTAGAAATGCAAGATATGAACTCAACATTGCAAGAAAAGGTCAGTATTGTGAGATAATATTCACAATTATATTTTACACGAAACCTTCCATACCATTCAGCGCCTCACTGTAACACAGATATTTGTTTTTCTGGTAATTTAATCAACATTGTCAAAAATGCATTAGATTGAGCTTAATTTAAAATTAACCTGGAGTACTCCTTTAAATATTTATAAACTGAAATGTTTTATCATTTAATAGTTTGAGAAATACTCACTGACCGTCAACACACTACAGCCAAAATAAGAGAGATGTCGAGATTTATTCACATTTCTGTTTATTCTCTCATGTTTTCCAGCTCGTCTGCCTGTTCCTGTCATCAGCAGTAACTCTTCACAATGTTCTTCATCATCATCACACCAGAATTGTTCACTGGTGTGTTCAGTGTTGAATGTGAGTCATGTGACTCTCTCCTGGTACAAAGGAAACAGTTTATTGTCCAGCATCAGTGTGTCTGATCTCAGCATCAGTCTCTCTCTACCTCTGGAGGTGGAATATCAGGATAAAAACACCTACAGCTGTGTGCTGAACAATCCCATCAGCAACCAGACCAGACATCCCAACATCACTCAACTCTGCCACACATGTGCAGGTACGGCAGCACGGCTGATATATGTGTTTATTCACTGACCTGATCTCTGTCTTCTGCTGTAGATCAGACTGATGCAGTCACTTCTTTATCATTACAGAGCTGGACGGACCGGCTCCTTCTCATCCTCCAGTCTCTCTGATAGTGCTGATCTCTGCTGGATCTCTGCTGATTGTAGCTGGATTTGGGATCTTCTGGATCTGCAGGAAATGTAGACAAATTGACAGAGAAGGCAAGTATTACATCCAGATTTTAAACATGTATTATAATAAACAAAACTTTATACTCTAAATATTTATAGACAATTGATAGCCCTAAATATCTTTAAAAAATAAATATTGTCATTAGTTTGTAGTTAAAACCCTTTATATTAAATAAATTAATAAAAAAGCTTTCTCCACTTTTTGAATATGATATCTGTAAGATATTTCACCATACAAATAATACAAATGACTCTGTTTTTGTTAAACATCCTGCCTGGGCTTGATTTATAAATTATGTGTAAAGAATGTCTCTCTAAATTTAAAGGGATAGTTCACCCAAAAGTGAAAATGCTGTCATTTAATCATGTTGTTTTTTTTGTTTGTTTTTTGTTCTGCTGAACACAAAAGAAGATATTTTGAAGAATGTTGGTAACCAAACAGTTGCTGGCAACCATTGACTACCATAGTATAGAAAAAAAAGTCAATGGGGCTCATCAACTGTTTGGTTACCAATATTCTTCAAAATATCTTCTTTTGTGTTCAGCAGAAGAAAGAAATTCTTACAGGTTTAGAACAACTTGAGGGTGAGCAAATAATGACAGAATTTTCATTTTTGGGTGAACTAACACTTTAATGACAAACACATATTGGGCCCTATTTTAACGATCTGAGCCCATGGTCTGAAGCGCATGGCACAGGTGCACTTAGGGCATGTCCAAAGCCACTTTTGCTAAACGTCTGGTGTGCCAGGCGCATGGTCTAAAAGGGTTGTACCTAGTCTCTTAATGAGTCATGGGTGTGTTTTGGGCATAACGTGCAATAAACCAATCAGAGTCCCATCTCCCATTCCCTTTAAAAGCCAGTTGCGCTTGCACCATGGCGGATTCACTATTTACATGGCGGAAAGACTAAATGGAATCCTTTTAATTTTAATATTTAAAAATGTTTCTGTGCTGCTGCGCATCCCTGTGTGTGTGTAATAAGCATTGTGCACACGCCTATAGGCGCATATTACTAACACAAAAAAAACTGTGATATTGACTTTAGGCCAGGTTTTTGTTGGTCAATGGCGCAGTCGTTTTCAGATCCTCAAAATAGCAATGCGCCAACAATGCGCCTGAACACACCTCATCGGGCGCGAGTGCATTTGCTATTTAAACAACGTGGCGCTAAATGATAACTGTGTCGGGCTGAAACTAGAAAAAAAACACTTGCGTCCCTCATGGTGTCGCGTTGCACCGAGTGTATAAAAGGGCCCACTCTATTTGTAAATTTGTCAAATTATATTTGTTAATGCCATTTTAAAAATGGCATTTAATGAAATGTGTGCATTTATGCTTTTACATTGACAGCCATAATGATAATAACACATATGTTGTGAATAATCAGTTAGGATTGCGTTTTGTTGTTTTAATGCATTTATTATCATTGAAACAGTTCAGACTGGTGAAGACGAGATCACTTACACTGATCCAACGTTCTACAAAAGAAACGCACATAAATCGGTAAGAGAATTTATTATTAATTTATGTTGTGTGTCTGTGTATAATTTCAGCAGTTGAGTCAGATGGAGATCAGTGTGTGCAGTTGTGTTTCTGTCTGTATAATGATCCATCACACACACAACAGCACAATATCAGATGTTTAATAAAAGCCATAAGATTATCAATGCAAGAAACACTTGTTAATGATTGTGCTATTTGCATCACATCACAGAGTACATTTTAGCAAGCAATTAGTCATTTGAAATTGAATACATTTTTTAAACAACTGAGAAACTGCAGCATCTCTATAAAGGATCTATAATGTTTTCAATGAATGTAATTACATTGACGAAAAGCAATTAATGGTTCCCATTTCGTCGGATCATCTCTGACGTACATCTCTGTTCCCTCCTTCAGGGAACGAGGGTTACCATACGTAACCGAGACGTTTTTACGACAAGACTAGAATAAGCCGATTGATGCTTGTTGAACTTAATAAATTTAATTTCTTGTATCAGATTAACATATTAGCAAAACTGTTTGAGAACAAGATGTTGTTTGATGTCATTTCCTCAAGATTCTTAAGTTTGCATGCAGTGCTGATAAATGTTATTCGAAAAAGCTATTCAGTAACTATCTCTTGCTTTGTGTTTTTTACAGAAAGTAAAAGAGGAGGATCATGTGGATTATGCACCTATCACAATGAGAAGATAATCGAACTTCAGTCTATTTTTGGTGAGAATCACCATATTGTATCAGGAAATCCCAGCAGGATCAAAGCTTAGGATTTAAAATAGAATAATTAAAGATGAAATGAAGTGGTCTCCAAAAACTTCAAACAAACTTGCCTCTTTAACAAATTCAATTGTATGGCCCAGTGGAGCATTTTCATGTTTGACTCTACGTATGTGTAAATCTCATGAAAAAAGTGCAAAATGTAGATGCACTCTGCTGTGATCTCATATATTCACATCTATACACAAGTGGTATACACACATGTGGTTTGATCTGCTGGGTGGACAGATGTGTTTGATGTCATTTTTCTGATCGTCTCTGTCTGAGGTGTGAATCTGTGAATAGCATGTGGTTGAACAACTTTTTCCATTTCATGACTTCACTGCATCACTGCATGTGACTGTGGGTTGTTTAACATATCCATTGTAAAACAGTTGTCAAATATTAAATCTTGATCTACTTATATATCTTTATCAGGCACGCACACTTTCACTGTAAAAACTAAAAGTGTTGCGGCTCGTTGGAATTCACACTCGTCTTCAGTGAACATTAAGCCCCGCCTTCTGATTTATAAAAGATATCCACACGGCTCCGGGGGGTTAATAAAGGCCTTCTGAAGTGAAGTGATGAGCTTGTGTGAAAAAAATATCCATATTTAAAACTTTACAAACTAAAATCTAGCAAGAGTTCTTTCTAAGCAGAACTATTATTTATTCCCTTTTTCTTTTCTAATAAAGGTCCTTTTTCTGCCAGTGTCTGGGTAATTTTAAGAATAAATGCAATGTATGACTTACAGATACATACTTATAGAGTTGTCAATATTTTATTTTCATCAGTTTTGAGGAGAACTTGCTGCTATTTAGCTGATACTTAATAGCTGCTAAGAATCTTGATTTTTTCCCCCTTTCTCAGTAGCATAACTCCTGTCCATAGGTGAAACATAAAGGTTGAACTTTAGAGTGTGAAATCAGATAGAAAATCTCACCTTAATTTCCCTTGATAGTGGTCCAGACACAAATATATGAGGACTGCTCAAGATATCGGATCCTGCTTCAGTTCCAGTTCTGTATGATGACGATGAATCAGGGAACACGGGTGTGGAGTAAAGAAGTGTTGATCCTACAAATAATACAAATTAATGTATTATTTGTATTATTAATTTTTGATAAATTAATATGCCTAATTAGCAAATATGTAGTTAGTATGGTGTCCTGGTGGATTTTAGTACCTGTTTAGTAGGCTACCTAGAGTGCTCTGAGTGGTTGGTCTTTCACTAGTCAAAAGATCTTGTGGTTTGTATGGCTTAGGTACCTCCTTCAATGTGCATCTGAAGGACTTTTCACCTTCATTCAAGTCTGATCACTAAATAGCTAACAGCATGTCCCCTCAGCAACAAAAACACACATTATTTTAGGAATCATTTGTGTCTGGAGCACAGGTGTAAAACTGCCGGATTGTTTGCACACTGATAAGTAAGAAAATAAAAAAATGTCCCCCACTGTTATACGGTAGGGGGCGCTATGACACATCTTCTAGTACAGAATGTCTGGATCAAAACACAGGAGAAGAAGCAGCAAGTGTAAAATAACACCATCATCAAACTGTAAATCAAAACTAATAGGCTAGTCTTTGACAAGAATGCGATTTTCTCAACTTTTTGTCTAAAATGTTGCCCTTCTTTTTGAAATTTACCCACATTCAAGTGTTGATAAAAAAATTATGCATGAAGCTATAATAAAATGTGTTTAAAATTAAAGTACAGTTAAAGGTATATTTCAAGTATGAAAAATTAATATCTACATTTGAACATAGTAGTATACGTTAAGTACAAAAATAATATATAAATAGTAAACTATAATGTTATGTTCACTTAAAGAAAACTTACAAGTATACTTGCAGTAGAAACTACTAAACTAGTAGTTTAAAGAGAGTATACTTCAAAGTGTTCTTTCATGAACTAAAAAATGTACTTCTTGTATTAAAATAGTAAACTACTAGCAGAGGTGGACAGTAGTGGAGTATTTTTACTCTGCTTAAGTACATTTTTTCAAGTGCCTATACTTTATCAGAGTGTTTTTTTGGAAAACTTTTACTTCACAACATTCCAAGTCAAGTAAAAGTAATTCAAAGTTTTACTTGAGTACAAGTAAGAAAGTACTAAATGTTTAATGCAATTAAGTATTAAAGTTAAAAAAACTACTTTTATTTATGAAATGTAGTGCTGTAAAAAGTATGATATTATATATTATAGTTTGGAATGTAGTGAAGTAAAAGTTTTCCAAAGAAAAACAATGATAAAGTATATACTTGAAAAAATGTACTTGGGTGGAAAGTGAAAATACTTCACTACTGTCCGCCTCTGACTACTAGTATACTTATAAGTTTACTCATAGTACAGATGCAGTACAAATGAGAAAACGTCTCGGGTTACAACTGTAACCCTGGTTCCCTGTGAACAGGGAACGAGACATTGCATCAAGCGCTATGGGGAACGACCTGTACAATCACGGCAATCCTATTGGCTGGCGACAGACATGACGTCATACTAGTGTGACCCGGAAGTATAAAAGAGGTGCCCAGAGAACATGCCATCCACTTCTTCGTCTGAAGGGACTATGCAGGCAGCCCTGAAGCATGGCAAATATCACAATATCTCATTCCCTGTTCTCAGGGAACCAGCAGTCATAACCCTAGGCATTCCCTATCGAAGGGAACTCGTATTGCGTCAAGCGCTATGGGGAATGAGAATACCCACACTGCCATGCTGAGGGGGTGTGCTGTCAACATTGGCTGTGACAAGCACAAGAGGCTAACTCCATGGAAACTTCCAAGGTTAACTCCCCCCCACGGGTACGCACCAGCCTGGCTGTCAGTGACACTAATCCCTTCGGCCAGTTTGCCTCAAAGAAGAGTCTAATTCCAACAAGGAAGGACTCCTTCCAGGGTGCTAGCTCAAAGGCCTGGAAACCACAACCTACTGTATGGCCCAGGCTCAAAGACCCTGGCCTGCCACTTTCCAGAGGGACCCAATATCAACCTCTATTAACAGGGAGGCTAAATACTGATAACCGCCCAGCCAACAACCTGTTTACTGTAAAAATAAATACATATGTAAATATAGAGGCTGCTTACCTGAAGGCCTACTATTACTCTACATGAGGGAGCCAGCACTCTGCATAATGACCCTTTAAACAAGGGGTGTACCATCAAACACCTCTACCAACCTGGAAGCCATATCATGGAGGCTCCTCACGGGCCTTACAACATGACGCTAAACCAGAGCGTTAAGGGTTAAGTCAAAAACCTCCTAGCATACCCCTGCTTAACATCAAGAGCCTTATACTTGCCTTATACTTATACTTGAGGGGACAACCATTTGTAGTAGTGTCCGAAACAATAGTGGACGTTATTGAGTACACTCATTCAATCCCACATTGCACCACACTCAACGGCTGTCCGACTTTACGCACTCGTTTTCATTCACTCCTTCAAGTGAACTGTATTAGTGGACTAAAGTAGGGAATAGTGATTGAGGGTTGAGGGGGGATTTCGGATTCAGTGTTCATGAATCTAAGTGAACCGAGGCCCATACACACACCCTTTAGGGGGATCCAAGGCCAGCTAGAGGAGGCCAAACAGCCAACAACCCTATTATGCTTAAAAACGAAGTTACAGGAAACTGACATCTCTACAAAATGACTCACACTATTAGAAGGAGATAAACAACTCTTACCTGTATCCAACGAGCGGAAGCCTTCACCACTTTAATATTAAAAGGAGGCCTACCATGCTCTATGAATTCCGTTTATTAAACAAAAGGCCCTAGCCAGACCGTCAGAACAATGATATCATCATTGGTCTTCAAGCTCCATCCGTTAGCCCAAAAACGGAATCTAACGGCTTGGTTGAAGGATTCTGCGTGTAAGCCTTTTCAGCATTTCTGTTAAATTCACTGAATTTATTAATATCTAATTTTAAATCTGACTCCATGAATAAAGTGATCTGACTCCAATTTTATGTGACTTTGTTCATTTTGTTACGTTTGTAATTTAACAGCTGGTGATTCGTTGTGATTTAATTTGGATCGTTGATTTTTCTTAGTATATATTATTTTCAAATATTCGTTCATCAAGGGACCCAATATCACACAGAGACTGAATGCTCGCGAAAATTACATTAGCTCACGGACACAAACCCGCCAGTTCTGATATTAGTCAGAGGATTGCAGAGTGAATATTTTACCTTTAAGTGGTCGCACCTGCTTACTCAACAAAAAGTGTAATTTGATTAATAGACATGAAAGCTGCAACTTGTTAATACAGTAATAGTCAGAAAGCAGATTATCCCGCATGCTGCGCTCCATGCTTCAGTCATGGGGTCCTCAGTTTGATCTATTCTGGCAAAAGATTTGCGGAAATAACGGACTCCACATTGATCCATGCTAGAATAATGATTTCAGAAAATACAAGATAAATCAAGATTAACATTTATTTTGGCCAGACAGAACTTAAATAAACATAATTAAACATGAATCCATGGTACACAACTTTCAGCATAAAAATATAAAATACAATTACAAAGTAATATGAAAATAGTCATTATATCTGGCACAGTACACACAGTGTGTGTGAGTGCCTCTCGGACACTGACACAGCACGGCATGGGGGCTCTGGCTACAGAATGTTCCCCAATGGCAGCTCTGCTACCCTTCCTTAAATACCCAGACCAGAACAAAGGGTGGTAAATATTTGCAACACAACACCTAGTTTGGGGGAGAGGATCGGATATCTTTGAGGAGACCACTCAAAAAGGGAGAACATAATTCTCATGTTTCAATCTTTCTCATCCTACCAGTGTCTACAGTGAAGTTGAGACCATTTTACCAATCGCACTGAGACCTTTAAAAAGATACCACACATGACAGAGGAAAAACAATAGATTTACAAGATACATCATCTGTGGTATATCTGCATTCTGTGACTTGAATCAGGAGGAGGGAAGGGAGGAGGGAGAGGGGGAGAAGGTTTTGGGCAGGCCGATGTCCTACACTCTTTCTGTGAGATCTTCTCTCCAGATTAGTGAGTTTTATTGTTCTATTGCAGGGGGTTGGATCTTCAACTTTTGTCTTAGCAGTAAAACCGATTCTTACAGGTCTAGCCCAGGTCCTGATGCTTAAAAACAAAAATAAGGGGGAAGGCAAAAAAAGAGGGTAGTTGTAATAACCATCAGAGAGGGAGGCGATGTTATCTGCCTCTACCAGACCCAGACCGCTGGTCGCGTCTGTACTCTATTACCTCTCTAAGATCCTACTTTTTCCGCCTCGAGTTGCGCCATCTCTCAGACCTGCTCCTCACCAGAGGCGTTGCTCGAGTGGCAACATACTCTCTATGGCCCTGCCTACGATCCTTGAATCGAGATGGGCCAGGACCCCCTGCCTGTCTAGGTGCGGTATAAATATTTTAAATGTGGATGAGTGTGCCTTTGCCTCTCTGAACTTTTCCACCACCACCCTTGATGGAGGTACCAAAAAGTTCAGAGGGCGAAACCGGAGCATCGAGGAGAAATGCCTTTCACTCCGATGCTCGCCAGGTTCACCCACAGATGCCTCTCCGTGGCCACAATCGCCGCCACCGATCTCCCAACCACGGCTGCGTTCTGTTTGGTGGCCCGGAGAGCTAAATCTGTTGTGTGGCGCAACTCGGCAACCGCAAAAGCCCCTTGCCCTGGTCCAAGTCCCCCAGCAGGTCTGCCTGGTAAGCTTGAAGCACTGCACTACACCTGCTGCTGCATATGCTCTGCCATTCAAACGCTACATTGTTTTCAGTGGTCTGGATGGCAATGATGGAGCTCTTAGTGTCGATGCTTCACCTAAAGCGAGATAACTTGCAAACATCTCATCAATAGGAGGCATTGACACATACCTGTGCTCACGCATCCCCTCGACATTGGCATAATTTGCATGCCGAAGGCAAAAGATGCGTACTGAGTACGGGTTCTTCCATGCCTTCTCGATCTCAGAATGGAGATCGGAAAGAAATGGAAGGCTCATCGGAGCTGGTGGTCTGTGGCCCGGGCTACTGCAAGGCTCGATTTGCCATGGCAACATGGCAGAGATTGTTCAAGAGAGAATTTTCAATTGATTATTAAACAGCAAGAACACTTCATCCAGCTCAACGATTTGATATTTCCGTTGCCTTTTACTTCTACATTTGCTGAAACTCAAAGAAAGCAGATAAAACACTCTCAGAAATAAAACTATGACAACACTTGACCACTAGAGGGATGAATCACATTCCCCAACAAGATTAAATGTGGTATTTGCTTTGTCAAGCATCACTACTACTGCTTATATTAGGGTTATTAACAATGTTCACTTTAAATGAACTAGTAAATGTCACTATAATAACTTGCTGTTTCCCATGCTATATTATTATTATTATTTGTTAGAACAACATCCCACACAATGTGCCCTTGTTATCACCTTATTGTTCAGATAATTGTGGGTCCATTTGTAATTTTAATGTGTCTGGCTTCCGGTGGCATTCACTTCCAGTTACGTTTAGCTGTACAAAACGGCTTGTTATACTGCTTGATATTGAAAACTGGTGTTTCTTACCATATTATTTTAATATATTGTCTTAGTAATTATAAACGCGCTGAGTTATTTCCCTATAGTGGTTTTGCATATTCACAGAAAACACCTTACTTCCATGTTGAAAAATAATGTGGATAAATTGTCTATTTCATTAATACATAAAGTGTGTATATTACAAGTAGTATTCATACTGCGTTAGACCACCATCTAGTATCCTAACTAAGAATTTCACATTCAAAGAATGTTCATTAGATGTTTTAATGGCATCTATCACATGGTCATACACAATCAGACGGATTCAAAGACTTCAGAGTAGAACTGCATCAGTAGCTCCTTGTGGCAGGTTGAACTTCCTCAGCAGGAGAAGAAAGTACAACCTCTGCTGGGCTTTTTTCACAATGGAGCCTATGTGAGTTTCCCATTTCAGGTCCTGAGAGATGGTGGTGCCCTTTGGGATGGGGATACACACATACACTCACCTAAAGGATTATTAGGAACACCATACTAATACTGTGTTTGACCCCCTTTCGCCTTCAGAACTGCCTTAATTCTACGTGGCATTGATTCAACAAGGTGCTGAAAGCATTCTTTAGAAATGTTGGCCCATATTGATAGGATAGCATCTTGCAGTTGATGGAGATTTGTGGGATGCACATCAAGGGCACGAAGCTCCCGTTCCACCACATCCCAAAGATGCTCTATTGGGTTGAGATCTGGCGACTGTGGGGGCCATTTTAGTACAGTGAACTCATTGTCATGTTCAAGAAACCAATTTGAAATGATTCGAGCTTTGTGACATGGTGCATTATCCTGCTGGAAGCAGCCATCAGAGGATGGGTACATGGTGGTCATAAAGGGATGGACATGGTCAGAAACAATGCTCAGGTAGGCCGTGGCATTTAAACGATGCCCAATTGGCACTAAGGGGCCTAAAGTGTGCCAAGAAAACATCCCCCACACCATTACACCACCACCATCAGCCTGCACAGTGGTAACAAGGCATGATGGATCCATGTTCTCATTCTGTTTACGCCAAATTCTGACTCTACCATCTGAATGTCTCAACAGAAATCGAGACTCATCAGACCAGGCAACATTTTTCCAGTCTTCAACTGTCCAATTTTGGTGAGCTCATGCAAATTGTAGCCTCTGTTTCCTATTTGTAGTGGAGATGAGTGGTACCCGGTGGGGTCTTCTGCTGTTGTAGCCCATCCGCTACAACAGCAGGTTGTGCGTGTTGTGGCTTCACAAATGCTTTGCTGCATACCTCGGTTGTAACGAGTGGTTATTTCAGTCAAAGTTGCTCTTCTATCAGCTTGAATCAGTCGGCCCATTCTCCTCTGACCTCTAGCATCAACAAGGCATTTTTGCCCACAGGACTGCCGCATACTGGATGTTTTTCCCTTTTCACACCATTCTTTGTAAACTCTAGAAATGGTTGTGCGTGAAAATCCCAGTAACTGAGCAGATTGTGAAATACTCAGACCGGCCCGTCTGGCACCAACAACCATGCCACGCTCAAAATTGCTTAAATCACCTTTCTTTCCCATTCTGACATTCAGTTTGGAGTTCAGGAGATTGTCTTGACCAGGACCACACCCCTAAATGCATTGAAGCAACTGCCATGTGATTGGTTGATTAGATAATTGCATTAATGAGAAATTGAACAGGTGTTCCTAATAATCCTTTAGGTGAGTGTATATAATATAGTCAGAACACCGGCAGGATAATAGTCTGTTTCCTGTTGAGCTCACAGTGATGATGCTGTTCTTCAAAAACACGCCAGACATGAACCCAGTGTGGAAATAACATGTATTATATGCTTATATTAGATGGTGGAGCTGATTCCTGGTTAGATGATGTTGTATGCACACTATGTTATCATTGATTGTGTATATCTCAGACGCACCATTTCCACTTGCTGGACGATAAACAGGTGAAAAAAATCCCACAGACTTACCTTGAAAAAGGAACCCAAGCGATATCTAGTGACCAAAGACTTGAGATGGGCAGATAAAAAAAACACACTGAGCGCGCTAGTATTATTGTTCCAGACGTGGTCTTATTTTGAACAGATGGCGCTCTATATTTCAGAGAGAAGCACACTTTCTGTTACATTAACCCCTAATGACTATTAGATTGTATTTATAACTATAGTAGTGACATTTTGGAGGCTCTCAAATGGACTTGTCTTTTTTGCTGCTGGCTGGAGGTTTAAAATAACATGATCAGTCACGTCACATTTGCATGATACCATATTACAACAGTAAATCATTGAATTTATTCTTTAAATGACAGACTGTATGCATTGCTTTCATTCTAAAATTGACAAAACAGTATATGATCTTTATAAAAATAGGGTGTGAATTTATTCTTCTGTACTCTTTCTGGAAATAACAACTGAAACCAGCACTGCGTAGTGAAATGATCACTGCTGGATCTGATATTAGAAAAAACATTGAATCATCTCGATGGGTCAGGGCTGTTTTGGCAGCAAAAGGGGGACCAACACAATATTGGGTCATAATTTTATGCCTGATCGGTGCATACACAAGGTTTCTTCAAGTGTCTTGGAGACGTTGCCTTAGTTTTTCTGGATTTAGTCTGTCTCAGTTTTTTCTGTTTCTTCCTGTAATCACAGACAGACTCGATGATGGTGAGATCAGATCAGACCGGCTGCTATCAGACTTCTTGTGCATACATTTTATTTTTATTTTTTTTAAATCTCACTGGATTATTACAATTAATTGCAAAATGAATGTTTGGAAAAGACTGATATTTCCTACTGACACACTACAGTAAAAGATATAAATAACTGGCTTAAAAACATTTTTCATGTGAAAATACCAACGTGCCTAAGACTTTTGCACAGTACTGTATATTTTCATATTTCACAGCATTATCTTTGCTTGATTTGAGACCTTTTTGTCAAACATCAGCATTGATGGATTCAGATGTTGTAAAGTGGTTTCCCTGTTGAGCAAAAGTCAAATGGTTTCGTGTGAGCAGGAATGGAAAAAACACCTTTAACCACACGCTACTGACACAGACACACTTTTCACACCTCAGATACAAATCACAAACAGTCATCAAACTACAAACGTCCAGCAGCAGAAATGTGCACATGCACAAGATGTTCACCAAACCAGTAGTTTGCATCTATATTTTGCACTTTTGGCTTTAAGAGAAAAAAAAATTTAATGTTCCAATGAACTATAAGATTAACGTCATTTGTTAAAAATATCAATGTAAAGTCATTTGAATAAGTTTTATTTAAAGTATATAGTGCATTTCCATTGCTCAAGGTCGCTTTACACAGTACATTATAAATATGCATTTAATCACACACACTCAAAGGCCACATACAGCCACATTATTGAACATACATATCAAACACACATAGCTGGGTCTTGAAAGTAGACAAAATGTTATAGAGAGTGAGGGGTAGCGAGTTCTATAGTTTAGGAGCATAGACTAAAAAAAAAGATGGACGACACACAGACGCACCTTCACTCTCTTCCATTGAAGTAAGTGAAGCTGCTAGTGTCCAAACATGGCGCTGACATCTTGGGTCTCGAATCTGCACAGTACTGAGCACGAAGATGAGCTGCGATATCAAGGTCCTGCCCACTCGCCTGCCTTATTAATCACACGCCTCTGAACTTTTTGTGAAATAAACAGTTATGGAAATGTAGAAATTAAAATTAAAGCTCCAATCTCCTCCCGAAGTTCCCGAAAAAAAATCAGTTGGTGCCTCACTGAATACTTTGCTCAGATTAGTTGTCAATCATAAAGCCACACCCCCATTTTTATAGCTTTAAATAACTAAAATCAAACTTAAAGAAAAAGCACTTGAACTAACATCAGCGTGATGGAAAAAACTGCCTAAAATGACAGAATTTTTTTTTTTAAGTGTAATTTGATTGTTTAGTTTGTCTATGTCCCATTACATTACATGGAGGGGGCGGAGCTTATGACCTATACTGCATCCAGTCACCTGGGGGTGATCAAAGCGCTTTGGCTTCACTTTTCACGACTCATGTGGCACGCTTGGTTAGGAGCAGTAAAATGACCTTTCTTCTTTGATCTTTTAATTAATCCATTGTTATCGTTCTTTAATCCCCTTTAGGATGATCCTGCTCTACATCCGCTGTGATTTCCTGATGAACCGGGCGATTCTCACAATCCCAAAACTCAACTATTGACTGAGTCTGAGGTCGTTCAGGGGTTTCATAGTGAAAATGATCACACAATCTGAGTCTTGTAATCAGAAAAAGTTTGAAGTTTTATCATATTGTAATTGGTGCATAATCCACACAATCCTCCACTTCAGCTTTCTGTAAAACATATTATTATTATTATTATTATTATTATTATTATAATAATAATAAAGCTAAATGTGATGTGATATAGTTAAAAATAAAAAAAAAATAAAAAAATAAACCCTTTATAAACATCTGATGGCGCTGTTGTGTTTGTGATTTATGTGATAGATCATTATAATATGGAAATCATGCTCTGGACGTTATGGAATCAATTTCTACATCTACAGTCACTAATTTAACTTTCTATTCTCATAAATTCAGCTTTGTATGTGATATGACAAGTCATAATTTCAACTTTGTCATAATTATGATTTACCAGAGCATGATTTTTATTTCTTATCTGGTAGAAATGGGCTTCCATATTATACAGACAAAAAAACAAGCACACACTGATCTACATCTGAATCACTGCTGAAATTATGCAAATATTTAACAAACAATAAATTGCCTTACCGATTTCTGTTTTTCTCTTGTAGAATGTCGTCTCAGCGTAAGTGATCTCTTCTGCACAAGTCGCATCTGTTTGAACGATAATAAATGCATTAAAACTGCAAAATGTTAACTTAAATAGATCTGGCTCTTCACAACATATTATTAGGGTTTTCGAGGTCAACACAGTAGTTTTTAAAAATTGCCAACGACGGAGACTCTGCAGATGGATCTATAAGCGCAGACAGAGAGCCGATAGACTCTAGTGACATCGCTGGCTCTGGAGATCTGGGCAATGCCATGGTGACGAATGTCAAAGATGGAGCCAGAGTACCCAAGGGCTGAGGTGAAGCCGGTGTGATGGAGGACAGAGGCGCCACAGAGGGGAAGGAGGAACCTGCTGCAGCCGTAGAGATGGAGGGCTGAAATGCAGCGGATGGCCTGCAGGTCCGTGGTGGAAGTGATATGATGACTGACCAAGGGGGAGCCGGCAGGACGAGGGAACCCGGTTGAGCCACGAGTGCGAGACTTTCCGGTGGAGTCGAAGGTGGGAGGAGCCAAGACAGAGCCAGTAGGTCGACAGGCCGAGATGACGCGAAGAGGTCGAAGGCAGGAGGCAAAAAACCACAGGATCCTCTTGCATGGGCGCTGCAGATGGATGCACAACCTACGGCTCGACGTCACAGGGACTCCCCAGAGATTGCGCAGGCCTGTAGACATCTGGCAGTAGTGGGGCTGGAGGACTGGCTGAGCTTTGCGGTGATTGTGGCAACGGGATGCTTGACAGACTCATGGTCATTTTAACACAGTCCATGCAGATTGATGAAAGAAAATCATTGTCCCTGTTGTCTAGAAACAGTGATGATGAAGGTACTGGGTGGGATAGGGTAGGAGTTGTTGGTTCCTCGCTGAAGTTGATCAGCCAGTCCTCATTTTCCATGGTCACTCGTCACTTGTCACTCGTCCCTCGTCCGCTGATGTCGTGGGCTCACACACCTGGTCAGACTTCTGATGGAGCTCTACTTCCGGGGCGAGGGTCGGCTCGGTCCTCTCTCGGGCTCTGGCTGACGCATCGCCAGGGGCTCGCACGAGTACTCCGTGGTCGATGGAGGGGATTTAGGTTCTGGGTCTGGCTGTAAACGGTGACTTCATGGTCTCGTCCTCGTAGTGGCTAATGATGGCAAGACGGAAAAAACGTGCAGAAAAACTCAAATCATGGCTCTCCTGAGCCACAACAGCAAATCTTGCTGCATAATCCATTTCTGGTCCGGTCATCTGTCACAGGTGCGTGCAGGCAGGAAAATTAATACAGACAAGTTCAAGTCAATCAAGTCAAATCAAGTTCAAAACGTAGTTGAATCGTAAACACTCTAAAGAATGTTAGATATGTTGTGCTAAAGGCATAGCACAACATATCTAACATAAAAGGTGACTGGACAAAGACTGAGTGAAAAGGGAAGGAACTTAAGTAGCAACACTAACAAGGGTAATAGATGACACAGCTGACACATGAACTTATAAATGACGGTAACTATGGGGACAGACGAGTGGCGGGAAACTGAACAAACTGAAAGTCCATGAACAAAACTAAAAAGAATGGTGAGAAACACACAATAACTACACATTAGTTTGGCTTCATATGAAGTATGGTAACTACAAAATTATGAGAATAATTTTTGTTAAATGATAAAATAGGGCTATCAGATGACTAAAATATTTTGAGAATATATTTTCAAATAATAATTTGCTATATTATTTGTTTAAAAGCAGTAGGTAACTCTTGCCTTCTTGGTCATTTTTTCTACATTTCCTGTAGATGCAGAAGATCCCAAATCCTGCTACAATCAACAGAGATCCAGCGGAGATCAGCACTATCAGAGAGACTGAGGAAAAGAGAGACAGTCATTAATGTAAGGGATTGAATTAGTCTGATCTACAACAGAAGTCAGAGATCAGCTCAGTAAATAAACACATTATATCAGCCGTGCTGCCGTACCTGCACATGTGTGACAGAGTTGAGTGATGTTGGGATGTCTGGTCTGGTTGCTGATGGGATTGTTCAGCACACAGCTGTAGGTGTTTTTATCCTGATATTCCACCTCCAGAGGTAGAGAGAGACTGATGCTGAGATCAGACACACTGATGCTGGACAATAAACTGTTTCCTTTGTACCAGGAGAGAGTCACATGACTCACATTCACCACTGAACACACCAGTGAACATGATGATGATGATGATGAAGAACATTGTGAAGAGTTACTGCTGATGACAGGAACAGGCAGACGAGCTGAAAAACAGAACAATCTGCGTATTTTTGGTGTTGTGAATTGTAGTCAGTGTAATATATTTTGTGTTGAGTGAGTGTTTAGTGTGTTGATGGTCAATGAATGTGTCTGTCATCTCAAAGTATAAACTGTTTAAACATTTGAATATGTAAATAGAATATTTGGACAAATAACGTCTCTACTCACCATAGACAGAAACATTGAATGTTTTTGATCTCAGTTTTGATGCCCTTATCAGTACTTCATAAACTCCATCATGTTCAGTTGTGATGTTTGTGATGATCAGAGATCCAGTTTGATCGTCCAGCTTCAGTCTGTCTCTGAATCTCCCATCAGTACTGTTATATGTGGAAATGATTTGCTTCTTTTTTTTAGCTATGAGAGACTTTTCAGCTCCAAATGTCCACATTATGTCGTCTTCAGGAATTTGAGTAACATCAGAGTTTAGAGTGACTGAATCTCCCTCCATCACTGACACCGACTCACCAAACACACCTGATGAACACAGATTTTACATAGATTAATGTTTCTGATGGTTTACAAAGCTTAAAATCGGCTGTTTAGATGTGAAGTTGAGAACATTCAGAGCAGCTGCAGAAACACAAAGATGAAGATGAAGTTTTTAATCTTTAATAAATCCACATAAAGAAAGTGGCGTATCACACATTCAAACACTGACAAGACCCAACAGTGATAAAAATACACAATGGGACTTATATACAGGTGCACATGAGGTGATTAATGACAACACAGCTGACAGTGATGAAGACTCAAATTAGACAACAAACTAGAGGCGCGAAATACTGCAAACAGGAAAACAAAGTCCAAAAACAGTGAAACTGTAACGTACGCTAATACGGCAATACAATTTTCTCTTTTTCTCTGTCTACAAGAAACTTTCAGAAAAAAATGCTTTACATTCAAGTCTGCTTATTTCAGAGTTGAAAGTGCACAATAATTATTACAGATAAAACTTAATTTAGATTGACGCTTGATAAGCTTCATTACAGCAGATCTAATTCGAACAGTATAGCAGCCACTTTATTACTCCCAAATGGAAAATATGTTTTTATAACTTACCAATCAGACTCCAGCGGCACAAACAGAACAAAACAAACATGTGAAACATTTTCTTCAGTTGTTTGGTGTCGGATGAAACTGCTGAATCTGCTGAATACACTCAAGCTTGTGTGAATCCTCCCCCGACAGAGTCTGACGCTCCTAGTTTCACAAGCTGTATTTGCATATCATATGTTATAGTTCATTTGGCTCTTATTAAGAGTTTAACTGTTCTTAATGGGTGAAAACATTCTTTATTCTTATCATTTAAACTACTTTTTTAAAAAGTAGTTGCCTGACTTGCCTGAAGAATATTGTGTGAATTGTACAATTCATGCTAAAATCGAATGTAACTGATTTAAAATTTGTTGTGTATATTTATTAAGTTCTCAATTTTAGTGTATATAAAAAACAAAAGTACAAAGTTAAAACTATGTATGATCTCACAGTTCCATTTTTTAAGTTCATCTGAGTCAAACTGAAACCTGCCGTGGTTGGTTTTCTTCTGACATGTGATTTGATCTGTTTATCTGTTGGGTCTACAAACATCTTGTAGGTGAGAAAATGGGTATTCAGAGCACAGGGTAAAGGGCCTGTTCCCGTTCTGCTACTATAAACAGCATTAAGACTTTAATCTACAGAAGAAGAAAAAAACAAGCCAAAAAAAAAAAAAAAACATAAAAAAGAGAAAATAAGACAGAGAAAAAAAAAAAAAAATTATCACATTTTTCAAAGGTTTGGAATGACCATTACCCACTTGAAAAAACTCTGTTTGTCAGGGCTTGGTTGTAAGGAGACAGTTGAAGGACTTATCTATTTGCAAAGCAGTATTTATTAAATACAGCTCAGGAAAACCACAGGAAAGCAAAAGAAGTAGAGTTTAAAAACCTTGCTGTAGCTTTTTTTTGTAGAGCAAACATACAAACAATAGTTTTTAGGTAAATCAATTGAATAAAGTAATTATTACAAATTGCATATTTGATTTATACTGTGTAACACCTCTGTTTATGTCAGATGTTACTCTGAGGGGTTCAACAGAATTTTGATATGTACTGATCAATAAAACCTCTTCACAAACAAAAAAAAAATCTTTTAACTCATTTTATTTGCTTCACCAGTGCTTATATCCCCGGTGCAAAACACTCAATGCATACTAGGACTCAATGCCCAAAAGTCTTTGTTTCTTAAATGAGTCAAATGAATGAAGTAAACTTATCATTTGACTGTTCAGTCTTTTGATGAGATGAAGCGGTGATGGTGAATTGAGCTTCAAGTACTCCTAGTCATTGGGGTGCGATGCAATGCAATGCTTGTGCTCCACAACGTGTGAAAGGGTGGCAGTTAATGGTGATACGTGTAGACGTATCACATGCTGTAGCCGCTTTGCACTTGAATTTAATCTCTAGTATCCAGCAGATGATTTATTCAGCTCAGTGCTCGTATGGGAAACTCACAAAAACAACAGGAAGACATTAAAAAGTCAGTTGAGCAGAAACTCAAAGAGTTCTCAACCAAGGCCTTTAAGAGACAGAAGGCAGTGTGGAGTTCACAATGTGATTTCCCTCTACCAAACGAACTGACTTACTCTATGGTAGCTGAGCTTATATATCCTGTTCCCTCCAGGCCATAGTGCCCTCAAGCTGCCACACAGAAGAAGAGAGTATTTACATATTTACGTGCTTGCCAAAACCATTCACACACTCTTTGCTAACTGGCAAGCAGCATTAGCAGCTCATCTTCTTCTTTGTCTTACTTCCTCTTCGTCATATCAATATGTGCTCGGCAAGACCACTTTGTGCTTGAGTGCCACCCAGTTGTGTTTTACTGTAACTTCAGCAGCTCCAGGCACATTAACAAAAGCGCCAATTTCATTAGTCGGCCAGTTTTTAACGCTCCGCGTCAAAACAAAAAAACAAACCCAAGGCGTTCCCAAACTGCCTGCCGTTTTGCGCGTCGGTGTGCACACTCATACTGGCGCCCTATGTTTAGTCACAAGGTGTTAAACGCTTGACGTCGACTAGTCACTGGCCTGCACTGTAAAATCTAATGAGGTCTTGTCCCAAATGGCACCCTAAACCCTTGTGGTCTTCCTACGAGTCCGCAATTTCATGACGTAACGGCGCTTTGACTGTCGGGAAGAAGTCTGCTGCAGAGTTTACATCTGCAAAAGTGCGCATCGAGGGTGCATATCGACCGCAAAGGGAGCGCTCGCGAGCACCCTTCTGAGATATAAAATGACAAATGGGACACCCTACGTGGGACATAGCAGTCCAAACACAGCCCTGACTTCTAGGCTAAAACAAGGCAAATTTTGGGTTGTCAGTGAAAATTTATTAGACGTCTAACCAGAGCCCAAGAATAGACTAGTCATCAATGCATAGAACATGTCAAAGAAATTAAACCAAACTCCTTGTAATCACTGTTGACTTTGCTTACATGATGGAATATCATACATCTTGCAAGTTACTTTGGCAAAAAAACGACATGTAACCAAATTCAAGGTTATTTTGGCTAGAAGTGGGTTACTCATTGCCGGACTATATCGGGTCTACAGTTAACTGTGACGGTGAAATGACAGCTATTGCTTGCTGGGTCCTTCAATCAATCAGACCACAAGAGGCATGATCAACGGGCATAGTTCAAATGACTCTGTACGAAATTGGAAGGTCCTTCAACCAATCAGACCAATGATCCATCCCTTCTCTATCAGTCATTGTGATAAATCCGCCAATAGCGTGCCAGGTGGATAAGCCGGTTTGTGTTTGGTCCCCGCAAATTTGTAACAGAAGCAGGATAAATTAATGTACAGGTGTCTAGCCTGATCTGCAGGGTGAAATCAAATCGCCGCCAGATCAGGCTGGGTTTACCCAGTCTACAACCAAAGTGAACACTGATAACCATAATGGTGGTTTTTTTTTCTGTGCTCTTTTTGCACTCAAACCAATCAATTAATCTTAACATGGGTTTTCTGAGTAAACAAGTTATAGTATGTGAACAGTACTGATTACTTGATTTTTACAATTAAGTTAAGACATTAAGTAAAGTTAACTAAAAAGTGTTAGTTAGAATCACTGTTGGATTTTACAGTGGCACAAAAGGATAAGCCATTTCCTGACACACGCTCTTACACTTAACAAGACTTCGCAAAGAATGACTGAGATAACCAGGCTTATATAGTGTGAGCTAACAAGGTAATGGGGTGCAGGTGGATGTAATCAGGAAGGAAGTCCGGGTAGTGAGTGATGTGGGAAATGTAATCCTAGATGAAGTGACAGTCCGGGATGGAGTGCCCTATGGGGCTAACCACGGGCACTCTCATTTGTGATTGTGATGTCTGAAAATATCAGACATCACAATAACAACTAATAAAACAACAACAACAAAGAGCAAAACAGAGAGATTCTGGCAGAAACCAAAATTTGTGAGTCAGGGCCCGTATGAACGCGAACATCAGATCCAGTAGATACTTTGATCATCGTGTTTTGGGGACATTTTCATACACGGTCTCTTTCTTTGATTTCTGCAAAAAAACACAAACTCATTCAGGAACCTGCTGATGCAAAGTGAAAATTGATTGCAGACCAACCTTTAAAACTTTCTTTGCTAATAATAGCAAGGGTATAGAACAGGGGTGCAAACCCCAATTCCTGGAGGGCCACAGCCTTGCAGAATTTAGTTTAGACTGTATAAAACAATGGATGTAGTGTCCGTGACATCATCCGTAGGTTTCTCAAGAGCATTTTTGAAGCCCAAAGTGGGCAGAGACGGTCATCGCCATCTTTTTGCAGTGCGTCACTCCCGGATAACAGAAAATGGGCAAAGAGGCAGGACGTGGGTGGACTAACAGACAGCAGACAAACGGCAATCCATCTGTCACTCAAAGTGGCCACACCCTTAATTATGCAGAACTTTAAGGCTTAATATAATTTAAACGGATGAGTTATACAAAAATTCACCCCCTCACAGTTGTCATGAAGGGCAAAATTAGATATATGGACCAAAACCACAATTTGTACCAGGCTGTAAACATGTTTTTTTCTGCTGTAAAGTTGGGCATTTTAACATGGAGCTCAATGAGATTCTGCTCCCTCAAGTCGATGAATTGCAGTTTAAGTCACTTCCGTGTTGGATTCGAAAGAGAGACCACGGGAGGTTGCCGCTTGGTTTCAACACTGCTTCAACATACACATATAGGCCCTACATGTAGTTTTCAAATAAGCCTGAAGGACTTGATTAGTTGGATCAGGTGCATTTAGTGAGGGTTGAAGTTAAACTCTGCAGGGCTGTGGCCTTTTCGCCCCTGATATAGAGTCTAGCCTATATTTAGATGTTCTAAACCTGATGCTGTAACTGCATCAGGCAGATAAATGTTTGCAGGGTTTTCGTTGGTGGGAACATATCTCCACTGTTGTGAAGTTGTGCTGAGATGTATCTTCTGCACTCTGTTCACCACGAACGTGTGAAAGCGGCGTGCTTCGTTGTTAATGTATCCCAGAACCACTTGGGAGTCGGTCCAGAAGTGCTCTTCCATGTCTGCATATTCCAACTCTTGTTTAAACATATTGCTCATGGCAACTGAAATGACGGCAGCTGTCAGTTCGAGCCTAGGAATAGTCTGGACCTTAATGGGAGCAACTCTGGATTTACCTATGACCAGGGCACAATGGATGTTTCCTTCTTGATGCAACTGTGGATAGTATGCCACGGCATGTTGCTGGCTGGTCTTTGAGGTCAACAGAGAATCTAAATCTGTCAGAATCAATGTGCCAGTGGATCCCTAGAGCTCTTTCTAAAGGTGTGTCATCGAAGTTCAGATCAAGCGCCTTTACTTCATTGGCTCGTTCAGAAATTGGAATACTATCCAGGACAACTCTGTCATTAGAAATAAATTTGTGTAGTCTAAGACCACCTGAAGCACACAGTTGTTGAGCTTCTTTTGCTACCTGGACAGCTTCTTCTGTGCTGGTTACACTGGTGAGACCATCATCCACATAAAAGTCTGATGTGATGAATTTTGAGCCAAGAGGATACATACACTCATTCTCCTTAGCGAGATGTTTCAAACCATAGTTGGCGCATCCAGGTCTTTCCGGTTGCACCGAAAAGATGGACCTTCATGCGGTATTCTTGTGGGTGTAAAGTTAAATCTCCGTTTTTCCACCAAAGAAAACGGAGGTAGTTTCGATCTGCTTCTTCCACATGAAATTGGTGAAACATCTTTTCAACATCGCACATAAGGGCAACGGGATGTTGTCTGAATCTTAAGAGAACACCAGTCAGCTTATTCATTAAATCTGGGCCTTGGAGCAAGTGGTCATTAAGGCTGGTTCCTTGATACTTGGCGGAGCAGTCGAAGACAACACGTAGCTTGTCTGGCTTCTTAGGATGGTACACCCCATGATGAGGGATGTACCACTTCTCTCCATCCTTTCCTTCGTCATGCACTTCTTCCGCCTCACCTCTCTCAATGACGTCATCCATAAAACTCACATAGTGTTCCTTGTACCTTTCATCTTTCAACAATTTCCTTTTAAGATGATTGAGCCTTACGATGGTAAGTTGCTTATTGTTAAGCAGGTGAGGTCTCGCTTTGAATGGGAGTGGCATCTCGTAATGCCCGTGATCGTTCTTCCTTATGCCTTGCTGCAGTTTGTTCAAGAAGAGGATGTCATCCTGTGAAACTGTAATAACATCTGCTGGAGTCACTGGGGGGAGCTCTTTAATGCTGACTATGACAGATGGTGTCAAAGCTTTTCTTAAAAATATATCTAAATTACAGCATATGCTTTCAATGCAAAATGCTGAACAGTTAGTTCATGCGTTCATGACCTCAAGGCTAGATTATTGTAATGCCCTACTGGGTGGTTGCCCTGCTCGCTTAATAAATAAACTGCAGCTGGTCCAAAACGCAGCAGCTCGAGTTCTTACTAGAACCAGGAAGTATGATCATATTAGCCCGGTTCTGTCAACACTGCACTGGCTCCCTATTAAACATTGCATACATTTTAAAATCTTGCTAATTACTTACAAATCACTGAATGGTTTAGCTCCCCAGTACTTGAGCGAGCTCTTAACGCATTATACTCCATCACGTCTATTGCGGTCTCAAAACTCTGGCCAATTGATAATACCTAGAATATCAAAATCAACTGCAGGCGGTCGATCCTTTTCCTATTTAGCACCTAAACTCTGGAACAGCCTTCCTAGCATTGTTTGGGAAGCAGACACACTCTGTCAGTTTAAATCTAGAAAAACACTTCTCTTTACTATGGCATACACATAAAACATTTTTAATTTATATTTTATTCAAATTGTTAGGCTGCATTAACTAGGTCAGCCGGAACCAGGAACACTTCCCATAACACCTGATGTACTCGTTACATCATAAGAACAATGGCATCTAAGCTAATGTTAGTCTCTCTGTTTATCCCGAGGTTTACCGCAGTCAGCCGGATCCGGGCCGTATCCAGATCAGATGGTGGACCAGCGCCCAGACATTACCAACGCATCCCTGAAGTGTCTGCAGAGACCGTGTCAATTAGTCTACCCTCTGAAATTGCTCATCGACATGGCATCCTCAATGGATCCATCTCCGGCATGATGACTCCGATATTTCGAATATTCCTATTTAATAATTGTTTAATCGACACGCCATCCTCAATAAACCCGTCTCCGGCGTGATGCCGCCGATCTTTCGAATATTCCGATCTAATATTACTTCTGACCTATAAGGCTGCCAAAATAATAATCATACACTGTTTGTTAATTGGCCAGAGGAGAACAGGCACCCCGACTGAGCCTGGTTTCTCCCAAGGTTTATTTTTCTCCATTATGCCACCTGATGGAGTTTTGGTTCCTTGCCACTGTCGCCTTTGGCTTGCTCAGTTGGGGACACTAAATTTTCAAATAAATATCCAAATAAATTTAATTACTAAACTAAATTAACTATATCAACTACATTACTTGAATATATATGATAATTGAAATGAGCTAGATGACATCACCGTTTTCTCCAGAGCGGCTGTACAGCCGAATCAAATTCGGTTTCATTATTTTCCTGTTTAACACTGTGAAGCTGCTTTGAAACAATCTGCATTGTAAAAAGCGCTATATAAATAAAGTTGACTTGACTTGATTCATGGTGTGAAGACAGGCAACCAACAATGCTCCATCCTAGGTCTGTATGGACTGCATATGGTTCATCGTCTCCTCCTAAAATCACCTGTTTTGGTGCCAAAGCCTTTGGACAGCTGTAGCCTATCAGGAGACCAACCTCACAATCCTGCAGAGGTGGAATTTTGTCCACTATTGTAGAGAGATGCTTCCAGTGTCGTGCTGTGTCACAGGTAGGGATATGAGTACGGTTTACTGGAATGGAGTCCTTAGTGTAGGCAGGGGGCAGGTTGAGGACAACGGGGAAGCTGTAGCCTCTTACTTTGAGACCTGACACCCTTTCACTCGGCATAACAACATCCTTTGCAGTCATGGTTGTCAACTTCAGTCTCACAGGACAGGAGTCAACTTGTAGCTTGTTGCTCAGTTCTCGGTCGACAAACACAGTATCACTCTGGGTGTCAAGCAGAGCATAAACAAGTTTTTCAAAGCCTGGATTCCTCTCGGTTGATACCCACACTGGCACGATCATTGAAGTATTGGTGGATGGCTCATCATTCTCTACTTTGAGAGACATAGTAGTAGTTGTCTCTGTGTCACCTTGGTTTGAGACTGGTGCTGAGTCGACTTTCCTTGTGTAGTTTTCATCATGTAGACACGTTGGATGTCTACCTCTACATGACGGCAGTCTTTTGCGCTGTGGCCTACTTTCATGCAACCATAGCAGAGTTTGTTCTCTTTTACATACTACCGTTTCTCTTCTAATGATTTTGCCACAAATTTAGGACAGTTGTGAATCTTATGCTTGCGGTCTTTGCAGAAGAGACACATTTTATAATTTCCTTTAGTGGGGCTTTGTTCGCTTTCATCATTTTGTTTATTTTCGTAGCTGTTTGAATGTGAAAGACGTTAGCCCTGTTCCTTTTACTGTCCTTAGGGTTCCGTTTTTCCGAAGTGGGGTCAGAAGCACGAAGAGCACTAAAGGAGGTGACGGGATTGCAAGTAATCTCTGCTTCCATTGACATGAAGGTCACAAAATCTATAAACTTTGGAAAGTCATCAGAGTCTGGTAATTTGTGTACAAGTTTCTGATTTTCATCGCAATCATTTAGTATTTCAAGCCCCTTGACATGAGGCATTGCGTGATGACATGCATTCAAGAAGTCAGAGAATTCTCTGAAACCTTCAGCATCTTTAGGCTGAATCTTAGGCCATTTGGCTAGTTTTTCTCTAAATGCCTTCTGTATGACAAATGGCTGTCCATACCGTTGGTTCAGCTTGTTCCATGCATCATTATAGGCCTCATCATCATTCCTGTAGAAGATGCCATCAAGAGATTTACAAGCTGGCCCACTAACGTACCTTCTTATATAGTGCAGCTTGTCAGCAGAAGAAATGGCCTTTCCATCAATGAGCGACACAAATGCAGCCTTCCACTCAATGAATTGGATAGGATCACCATTGAACACTGATGGTTCTGTTGTTGGTAGCCTGTTCAGGGCTATGCTATCTTGGGCAGCTTGAGCAAGATAAGATCAGATTTTGGAAGTGAGGATGTTGCTATGATGCCGGTAGGACGTGTTGCTGTGATGTTGGTAGGACATTGGATGGGAAATGGAATCACATGCTGCTGCACTGTTATGCTTACATCCTGCTGTTCCCCTGTATTCCAGACTGAAGAATGAGTGCTGAATTCCTGTGCCATTTCTTGATCATAAGCCTGCACTCTGGCTCTAGCTGCTTTTAGATCCTTCTATGCCTTTAGTTTTTTCAGTTCACACTTCCGAGCTTCAATCTCTTGTATCTTTGAGTATTCTGCTTCTTTGGCTGCTAATTCAGCTGCTGCATCTGCCCTCTTGGCTGCAATAGACATAACTGAAGACCTTGATGATGTGGGGCGCGAGACTGTGGATCCGTAGACAGAGCGAGCATAATCGTGATGGAGTAACTCACGAAGGCTGTGTTTTACAGTTTCTCTGTCAAAGTCCTCAATGCATGCTATTCTCTCAAAAATTATCTTTGAAATATCTTTTGTCACAGCTTCACAAGTATCTATTCTGCGTCTAGTGTCACTGGATGGAGCGATGTAATCTCTAATTTCCAGGTAGACGTGCATAACATCATCCCTTCCCTTCTCAAGTGTATTAATAAGAACTACCAGTTGGCTTTCACTAATGTCTGTTTTTAGCACTTCTCTTGTCTTGCGAGCCAGGTCCTACCATTGTTCGTACAGCTGAATCAATCTTTTCTCCCTTTTTAGTGCCTCCTCCTGTTTATATGCACGCATCTTCTCCGTGAGGTTCCATTGACGACCAGAACAGTGAAGCTCCTCCTCTTCCGTTCCATTATGAGGGGCCTCTACCTGCTGGTCTGGGTCTTTATTTTCAGATGCATCCATTTTCTTTACAGGAGTGCCACAAACTTGATCATCGCATCAAGTTCTTTGATTACCATTAGACAGCTTTCAGATGTGTGGTAGGATGGATGAGGTGAAGCTGTTGTTCTTCTGGGTAAAGCTCTTACTGTAGCATTCCCGGCTGAACAGATGCAATTACTCTCAGGAACTGATGTTTATAAAGGGTTTAATTTCCAGAAAACACTGTAAGAGCTGAATAAAACAAACAAACACACATTAGCGCAAATTGTATACAAATGTCCATAACAAACCTATAAACTAATAAATACACATTTGCAATCTAGATGGCCTATACGAATTTATTAATTGTTTTAATTACAACAGTCTCCCTTTAGAGTGCAATATGAATTAAATAAAACACCTGAGCTAATAATGAATTAATTTTGGTACAACTGGCAATCTCAATTTAGAGAGAAAACATAAAATATATATAAAATGACCAAATAGAGACTTGATTTACTGTAAACAATCATTCTGGAGTGCAAACCAAGAGAAACCACCCACTAAACGTTATAGATAGAAAATATCAACACTTCAAAGTCTCTCAAAGTTTACTACACAGAATAAAATTCAAACAGTACCTTGTGCCCTTCATCAGCCAGGAGCTAAGCGGTAGAAAGAAACCTTTTAAACATGTACCCAAAAATTTACCTTTCTTCTCTGGTAGCGTTAATCAGAGTGACGATTCATGTAAAAAGTGCGCCAACATACACACAATGGGCCGCAGCACTTCCTTATCCACAATTCAAAATAAAGGTATGAGAGGTAAGAAACAAACACTCTTGAAAAACAAGAAAGAGTACCGTGTCCACATTAAGCATTTCTCAAGCATCATTTGACAACCAAAACATAAAAGTTATTTTGTAACATTTGGCTAAAGTTTAATATTAAAGTCCTTTCTAGTGAAAGCCTTCCTCAAGTATTCAATGCAACACTGCCCTCTATGGATGGAGGTAAAGGTGACAGCCCACTTCAGTGATTGGGGGTTTAATGGTCATTTACAGACAAATTAGGCCTAGTTTGTCCCAAAGCTTGCCTACTCTTCAAGTATGTACTATTTCTTCCCAAAAACAGTACATACTTTTAGGGTATAGTACAAGTAGGTAAATTAAGACGCAGCAACTGATTCATGCAGCTTCGAAACCTTTATGAATCTTTTGTTTCGAATCAATTGGTTTGGAGCGTGTATTTGTCACGTTGTGCAAAGGAAAAATGGGAGCGAGAACTCAATTGCAGAGAGGTCAAATAAATGTATGTCTTGGAGGAAGGAATCTGTGCATGTGTGGAAAGAAGAAAACCCACAATCAATACAAGTAACAGTAGAAACAGAACGAAATGACTGAACGAACATTTTATGGTTATACGCCTTCCACAGACAATATATATTTATAAAAATACATTTAGACCTCTTAACATAGCGACTGCTATCATGAGGAGACTTTCAACCAGCATAACAAAAAAATGTTTTGTAGAGAATCACTTATTGCACCTAAATTAAAACTAAATTATCAGATTTTATGTAAGTGCAATAATTTAATACATCATATAATTCACAGATATCAGAAAATAAATAAACCCAAAAGCAAAATAAATACACTAAAATAATGTAAACTTGCAGATTTCTGCAATGAATGGAGAAATGTTGAATTTGACCCTGGATGGTCAAATATGTTTTTATTATGTTTAAGCGGATGAAAGGCTATTCAGCAAAATAATGCTCGTCTCCTCTGACTGATCTCTTCTGTTTGCAGTGTAACCTAGAAGAAAACACACAGGACAGTGAAATAGAAAACAGACATAAGAAAAGGAGCATTGCTTTTGCATGTATAATGATGAGTAAATATTCTTCACTAGTAAAATGTGTTGCACAAATAACAGTGAAGAGTCTACTCAGAGAAATTACAGGAGTTAAAGGGTTAGTTCACCCCAAAATGAAAATTGTGTCATTAATTACTCCCCCTTATGTCGTTCCAAACCCGTAAGAAGCTATTTTTGATGAGAGCTCTCAGGCCTCTCCATAGACAGCAATTTAATGAACACTTTCAAGGCTCAGAAAGATAGTAAAACAATTGTTAAAATAGTCCATGTGACTCCAGTGGTTCAACCTTAATGTTATGAAGCGACAAGAATACAATTTCGTCTAGTCTGTGTCAGTCTCCTACGCCGTTTATGCAACAGTGCAGCGCTCTCGAGTTCTACGGCAGCCGATGCTGTTCACGTGAGCACCACGACGCATGCGTGTGATGATGATGCAGGAGCTGCACTGTATTTACAACAGAAACTGCGTAGAGACTGACACAGGCCAGAACGACATTTTTGAATAAAGTCGATATTTTTGTTTGTTTTAGCGCACAAGTATTCTCATCACTTCATAACATTAAGGCTGAACCACTGGAGTCACGTGGATAATTTTAACGATGTCTTTACTACCTTTCTGGACCTTGAAAGTGTTCATTAAATTGCTGTCTATGGAGAGATCAGAGAGCTCTCGGATTTCATCAAAAATATCTTAATTTGTGTTCAGAAGATGAACGAAGTTCTTACGGGTCTGGAACGACATGAGGGTGAGGAATTGATGACAGAACTTAAATTTTTAGGTGAACTAACCCTTTAATACAGTATAAATATAATAAACCATCTGAAACCAACATGTTTAATAGTGTTTTTTATCAGATAATTGCAATTAAAGATTATTGGAAATGAACATGATTTAAAATAGGCTATTGTAGTGCTGAGTATGTGCACTATTTTTTGTCACAAGTTCTTCTGTTTTTCATAGTGCAATCTATTGCTTTTAATTCTGTGTTTTATGCTGAGAGACTAAGAAACAAAAACAAGAAGTGACACTACACTAGTCTGTTTGGAGGTCTATATAGACCAACAATAAATAACGGAGTGCAAATTGCATGCCTTGTTTGCAAGCGCTATTTAGACTAGATCCGCTAACAATGGTTGGGCCACACAAGATTACAAAAAACGCATACATTTCAATGTCTTCAGTGGTGTAATCAGTAGAGCATCTCTGGATATAACACTAGGTTTTGACGCGATTGACCCGGGTTCGAATCTGCCTTTTGTCGAGCCCGCTCTTCTCCCTTTTCCCATCACATATCACATCGGAAAGGCATTTACTTTCAATAAATATGAAGAAAATGTTCTAAAAGTGAAAATAAAGTGCCTAACGAAATGTTTAATAATTGCTATTTGAACTTGTGCAAATAGCCGCTGCCTAAAAACAAATCCATAGACAAGTGCAACAATTTCTTGTAAAAATCTATTTACAATCATACACACAAAGACATATCTGTTTAACAGAAACCAGGATGCACTTCTGACACAGACATCTATAGTCACATGATTAATCTGCTACTTCGCCACCTTGGAATTATAAGGTCAAAATGGAGTTATTCACATATTCTTATTCTGTGTCAACTTATTTACATTATGTGATGTTTTTTATGTTGTGTACATTTTGGGACTTTTTATTTAGAAAACAAAAAAGGTTCTATTTACAAAATCAAATGGAATGCTCAATATCTCAAAACGGCTCCGAATGCAGACAGAACCTTATAATTCCAAGGTGGCGACTTGTGGCAACTCATAGTCCTTCATTTAAATGATTGACACAGTGTTGATCTAGAAATCTGTTGCACTGAAAGATTCAGGTTACTCACCAGAGACAGTTACACTGAATAACTTTGATGAGGTTTTTCCACTTCTGTTGATCTGTAGTTTATATTCTCCAGAGTCTGTGTTTCTGGTGTTTGTGATGGTCAGAGATCCAGTCTGAGGATTCACCTTCAGTCTGTCTCTGAATCTCCCATTAAGAGCATCATTGTCTACGACCATATCAACCACAGTGATTTCAGCTATACGTGTGTTGTCAGGTCCAAACGTCCACAGAAGCAGCTCATCTTTCTGTACTTCAGTAACATTAGTGGGTAGAGTGACAGTCTCCCCCTCCATCACTGACACTGACAAGAAAACCAAGAATTGCAGAAACAGTTTTATTTTTTCTTAAAGGCGTATGTAAGTTTTGCCACTAGAGGTCGCTTATTCAAAACAACAACAAAGACGTAGCATGCTGACGCAGTGAATGAGCGTGGAATCATGGGAGTTGTCGTCTTCACCATCACAGCCTATGGAAAGGAATCAGACGGACTTGGGCAGAAATCATGGTTCATGGATGAGCTAATGTATTACAGTTTTTATGGTATGAAGCAGGGTGGGGCCACGAACATGGGACATTTTACTTCACTGTTTTTCTCATGCTTATTATGCCACTGCCCCCTATTGAAAAAAAAATAGCATATGCAGGTTAGGTATGTTTTGAAGCATGACAGCTGGTTTAAACGGGACCTTAGCTGGTCAAGTGCTGGTCCTAAGAAACTTGCTCCAGCTCAGGACCAGCTCAGGACCAGCTCATGACCAGCTCATGACCAGCACAAACCAGCTTAAACCAGCTCAGGACCAGCTTAAACCAGCTCATGACCAGCTCAGGACCAGCACAAACCAGCTTAAACCAGCTCAGGACCAGCTTAAACCAGCTCAGGACCAGCTTAAACCAGCTCATGACCAGCTCAGGACCAGCTTAAACCAGCTCATGACCAGCTAAGGACCAGCACAAACCAGCTTAAACCAGCTGCCATGCTTCAAAACATACCTAACCAGCATATGCTGTTTTTTTCAACAGGGTCGCCCCTTTCGTTTTGTTGTTGAGAACTTGACTTTAGATTTGAGAACTGTTTTTAAAATCTTATCTGTTTCTTATCTTATAATCCATTACAGTGTATAACAACAACAAATGCATAATGGCAGCAGCTGCATTTGTAGAGTAAGTCTATGATACCGTATGAGATAAAAAATTGCCCACAAAATATTGATTTGAGTCTTAATATTTAATTAGTTCACCAATACTACAGCAGGGACCTTTTCCCACGCCTGCCTAATCTCAAACCAGCATTGCAAGGACAGCACTGATCAATGGTCATCTTAAATAGCAACATCTTAAATAAATGTAAAGAGTTGTGAGGAAATGAGACGCGTGTGAGATCCGCATAATGTGCAGCAGCGGCAGATTTTAAAATGACAGTAACCATTTATGATGTCATTAATGTAAAGACCAAAAGTAATTACTCACTAAATTACTCACTGCTCTTGACAAAAAAAAAAAAAAATGTGTATGCAGTGCAAACTGTCTGATAAATTCATTCAATTTCTGTATTCATATTTCCTACTTGTTATACAGGTTGGAAGGGCACAGGTAATTTAAATTAAATACACATAAATTAGGCAATCCTCACATAAACCCATAATTAGAGTATAAACTCCAGAGTTTGTGTTTGTGGTGTTTGTGATGGTCAGAGATCCAGTTTATGGACCCAGCTTCAGTCTGTCTCTAAATCTCTCATCATCTTTATCCTTGATAAATATCTTACTGGTCCCTCCTTTGATTTCAGCGTGAGACTTTTCATTAGATGTCCACAATATCTGATCGCCTCTCTGTATTTTAATATCAGTCTTAAAATGGACAGATTCTCCCTCCATTACTAACACATCTGAGCCCACATCACGTGACAACACAGTTCACAGAACATAGAGGGATATTAATAAAGAGAAATTAGAACAAGAAATCTAAATCAACACTGATCATTTGCTCCAAATATGCTCTCTGATTTATCTTTAACCCCTCTTCACACTGAATCACATTTACACTCACATCCCATCATTACACTCACTGCCCATCATTATTTATTTAAAGTCATGTGCCTCATAATCTTTAATCAAATAACTTCCCCTCCCTCTTGCAGTGACATCTGAGGACGAGGGCAGGGAAACCTGTCACTCACATGAGATCCACCAATTGCAAACCACAACCATCCAATCAATTCCCTATGGACAAAATCAAGTTCCACCTTAAATTTGTTCTTATTCCATATTTCACATGGATATACGTCACCAAATGGAAAAAAATTCTTCAGTTTTATGCAGACTTTAATACTGAAGTATTTGATTTATTGTAAACAGTTGATAACCGAGGTGCAAGATGGCACCAGATGTGTTTGAATAAAACGAGAGAGTGTGTATGATATGAAAGACTTGAAAGAAACGTCGGCTCCAAATACCCAGATGAGCGTCATTATAGCGTTGCTATTGACGACAGTCATTATCGGACAAAAAACTGACCTCATATGCCATGACTCTCCAATCAGAATCAAGCATTTAAATGAGCTGTGTAATAAATAAATATATTTATAATCCAAGAATCTAAAGCGCCATTTTGTATTTTAATTATATTTGTACTGTACATCACTGATGTGTACATACACACACAATCACTTTGTGTACATCGCACACATAAAATCGCACAAAAAGCTGCAAAGCATGCAACGTTTGAAAAATGATTATGCAAAATGAAATACTTACACTTTAGTCTTTTTTGTTTAGACTTAGAGTAAATCACACCAGCAGCAGCAGCAGCAGCAGCAGCAGCAGCAGCAACCAAGGCCAGCAGCAGTGGGTAGATAAGAACACGTTTTTCTGCTTTACCATCTACATGTGAATCTGTAGTGAATAGAGGGAGTCTTTAGGCAAGTTATATAATATAATATACCACATTTCACAGATTCATACACAATGGTAATTGTAACTGACAGAGAAATCAGTTTATATGTCATGCTTATTTAATTATTTTGTTAAAAACGTTTAATTTGAAACTGCTAAAGAGCTGTTTGAGTGGAGATTTTTATTATGAAAAGCACAGAGTAACTCAGGAAGAGAGAGGTCTGCACCGCATGGCAAATTGAAGAGTATTCCACATTTCTAACGTTATTTTCTACTCATCTGAAGTTAAAGGGACATCAGAAGTTTTTTATTTGTATTATATGTGATTAATGTGGATTGTGTTGCTGTGTAGAAAGGAGTGATATCTGTACAAAGACTGTTAAAGTGAACTTAACTCTGTTTGAAAAGTTTACAAAGACAACATGATTATGTATTTCTGCTCAGCTAGTCACACTGGACATCAACCACACGTCAAACGCTAATACCTTTTCATACACTGCCTACTTTCTTTGTATAACAGTTCTATTCAATAACAAATTAGACAGGACTGTTAAACAGATCTTAAACTAATAAAGATGAAGAATGTGAGTGCTGTGTGCTCGGGCGTTCTCAGCGCCGTCAAATTAAATGTCTGTTGCCCCGTCAAAGTAAAGGTCATAACAACAAACGCGGCTTACGTCACTTCAGAGTTCCTACTGGTGGTGCGAATGCAACCAGGAAAAGGTTCCTAGGGGAACATTTAGTTCTCGGGTAACCACCCTGGAAGCTAGTTCATATAGCTAAGTTCCTAGAAGTACCCGGTGTGAAAATGGCTCAAGTTTGCATTTTCAGGCCCCCAAAACGTGTAAATGAACAGCCAAAACGAATAAAACGTTTTCTGGTTTTAGTTGAAAATGGTGTTGTGTAAATGGCCCATTAGTCTCAGATGTCTTTGTCATTGTCATTCATTTGTTATCGTAGTGCTTAATTAGTCCTCATCTGTTCCCAATTCTTCCCTTAGTTCCCTCAGCTCTAGGTCTTACATTAAAGGTTATGGTTTGTTGTGTTGTCTTTTTAGTTGTTTAGAGTTTATTAAAAGTATAATTTTTTTAAAGATTTTATTTTTTTTGCATCTTTGCCTTAATTATTAAAGGACAGTAAGTGATGTGGGAGAGAGAGGGGAGACAGGATCAGGAAGCTGGGACTTGAACTTGGGTCACCTGACACACAATAGCGTTATGTCAGTGCACTGCCCACGAGGCTATTGGCTCAAATAATAAAAGTAGTAATGTGGTAATTTATTCATCAATTTGAGTCACACATCTTCCTTGGGATTTAAAGTACACTACCCTGATAAAAACAATCATTCATCATGTGATTGTTTAGAGATTCAGTGTCCCAAATTAAGGATTTTTCAAAATCATTTTATAGGAATTACACACACAACTGAATATATACATATATATATACATATATATATATTATATATATATATATATATATATATATATATATATACACCGATCAGGCATAACATTATGACGTGAACTGAATAACACTGTTAGAAGCAGGAAAAATGGGCAAGCGCAAGTATTTGACAAGGGCCAAATTGTGATGGCTAGACGACTGTGTCAGAGCATATCAGAGCTCCAAAACTGCAGCTCTTGTGAGGTGTTCCCGGTCTGCAGTGGTCCGTATCTATCAAATGTGGTCCAAGGAAGGAACAGTGGTGAACCGGCGACAGGGTCATGGGCGGCCAAGTCTCATTGATGCACGTGGGGAGCGAAGGCTGGCCCGTGTGGTCCGATCAAACAGACGAGCTACTGTAGCTCAAATTGCTCAAGAAGTTAATGCTGGTTCTGATAGAAAGGTGTCACAATGCATACGAGGCTGCATAGCCACAGACCAGTCAGGGTGCCCATGCTGACCCCTGTCCACCCCCGAAAGCACCAACAGTGGGCACGTGAGCATTAGAACTGGACCACGGAGCAATGGAAAAAGGTGGCCTGGTCTGATGAATCACGTTTTCAACAAAATATTAGGATGATCGGTGTGTATAATATATATATATATATTTCAGTGTAAGGACTGAGCATAGCAACAAAAAATACAAAAAAAAAGTGCTACAGAACTTTATATCTTTTAATATTATATCTATATCTATAATATCTCAGTCATAACTTGAAAATAATATTTAAAATAAGCCATACATTTATTAATTCATGACATCATGGAGGTACATTTTAGTTTAATGTTAATGGAAAAAAATATATAAATATAGGCCTACTTTTTCCCCAACACAAATTGTTGCTAGTCAGTGAAAGTGTACAATCTGAGGAGAGGCACTGACCTGATGGTACCAGTAGAATTTTTTTTTATTGCTGAGCCATTAATAACTAAATTATACTCACCATTAAGAGCAACATCGAAGCTCTTTGTTATGCTGAATCTCTCTCTGTTGATTATTAGTTTATAGAGTCCAGTGTCTGTGTTTGTGATGTTTGTGACGTTCAGAGATCCAGTCTGATGATCCAGCTTCAGTCTGTCTCTGAATCTCTCAGGACACTGAACATCTTTACAGTTGTAACTGAGATCTCCAGTGATTTTAGCAATACACGTATCATTAAAATACCACATCATCACATCATTTGGTTTTCTTATTTCACCAGGATCAAAAGTGACAGATTCTCCCTCCTTCACTGACCTTGTCTTCATTTTATTCATCTCTGCATCAGGAACACCTGAAAACACAAATAAACAGCAGACTGAAGGATCTTCTTGGGGAAAAAACTCCACAATAAGAAATAACTATCAAAATTAATATACATAATAATTTCCTAGATTTTGAGAAATTCACTCAAAACAAGATTAACTGCAAAATTGCTAAATAATTGTGGTTAAAAAAAATGTGCATATGTCTTTACTCATATAGACTTAGAATGTCTAGGTTACAAATGTAACCCCATTCTCTGAAGCGTCTAAGTTACTAATGTAAGGGTACGGAGACATTACGTTAGTGACTGACGAATTGGGATCTCACCTGAGAGCCCCATCACTTTCGAGTGTTAACAAAACCAGACAATGGACATTGGCGAGTGAGATTTGCATCACGAACCATGCCCATGCTGCAAGGAAGCGTACAGTACTCAACCATTCAAGTTCAAATTCAACCCATTCAATCACAACATATGGGCACCTAGCCTAGCATAGGGGCTAACCGGCCATGTATGCAGACAAGCACTAGACCTGGTGTTAGACGCCTCCGCCGCGTCTGACTGCAGAAGGTGCTGAAGGAACTGCAAGCAGTGTTTGCCAGCTGGGGAACTCACCTGAGGAGTGAATAGAGGGAATGGCGCTGCAAGCTGGAGACTGAGCCAGCCTCTCCGTACATCACATGCTTGTAGACAACACATGGGAAGAAACAGGCTCTACTCGGAGATTATAGAATCTCGCAAATGTTTCAGGTGTCGCCCAGCCAGCAGCTCTGCAAATCCCTGTCCAGGAGCCAGAGGCAGCATGCCCATTGTACACGTCATCCCAGCTGGTGGTGGAGGCATCTGTTGAGACAACAACATGCCTGCAAGGTCTGACCACAGGCTGAAAGCTTGGCCTCAGTTCAGAGTGATTGTCAATGGGAGCGAGCCACGGTGCCATGGCCATCTCGGGACTCGGTTGGAGGGTGGCCTCCACAACCTTCGTAAAGCTGTAAAGACATTGTACTGGTATGCCTGTCCCTCAAACGCAAAGCGTAGGAATGGTCTGTGTCGAGGGAGAATTGAGACATGAAAGTATGCATCCTTCAGGTCGATTGCTGGGGACAGAAACATCCGAAAAGGCGCTTCTGTGTTAGCATTTTGAATGGAAGTTTAAGAAGGGCCCGATTCAAAAAACACAGATATAAGATTGACTGTAACCCACCACTCTTTTTGGGCACAATGAAGTAAGGGCTGTAGAACCCTGACCTCATATCGGCTGGAGGGACAGGCTCTATCGTTTTATTCGACAGGAGGACTGCAATCTCTGCATACAGGACAGGGGCCCCTACATTCGTCACTGAGGTGAAATGGATGATGCTGAACCTGGGGAGACGCCGGGTGAACTGAATTGCATAGCCGAGTCTCATTGTTCAAATGTGTTCAAATGTGCCAGTGGCGCTAGCTAAGAAGCGCTAGCCAGGCTCTCAGACACCGAACAAGCGGGTCCAGAGGGACCACAGACGTACCATGGTGGAGCAGCAGGGCGTTTCTTTTCTTCACGGGGTACAGGCGCCCTTGGCGAAGAATAGACTGAGGGGCAGCTTGTGACCGTCTCATAGCAGAGCATCGGGGGCAGCCTTTTGATAGCCTCAGCCTGCTGCTGGACTGCCAAGAACTACTGGGTATAGTCCTCGACAGTGTCGCCAAAGAGGCCACCTTGCAGGATGGGAGCATGAAGAAAGTGCATTTCGTCAACATCTCGCACCTCTGCAAGGTAGCCAGAGATGGCACTTCTGGACCACCAAGGGGGACATTGTCTGGCTGAGGGGCTGCGCCGTGAATTTCATCGCCCGGAGGGCGGGGTCCATCAGTGAATGCAATTCCTGCATCAACCCTAGCTCAGAGCTACTCTAGTACATTGTGAGTGCTTTGATATAGTAGACCTGCAGGCATTGCACACAGGGCAGAGGCAGCCTGTCCAGCAGCATTGTGAGTCCCAGCAGTGAAAGCTGCTGTAGTCTCACAGGTGCTGGACAGGAGTCGCGGGTGACCCCACCGCAACTGCACACTCCACCTGGGGACTCCCCACAAACCCCCCTGACTGTCCCACCATCAAGGACGGCGAGAGAGGAAAAACTTTTTAAAGCAGATTTTGCCACATTTGGCATTCAATATTGGCACCAATATGTTTTCTATACTGCCAAATTTCTTCATGCTCATCTGGGAAGAAAGGCACAACGGCGGGGCAAAGCGATTTCCGTGTCGCAAGTGACACGCTGGGTTGCCTTGCTCATTTAAGGAAAATCTCTTTAACCTGTTAACCTTCACGAGGACGCCAACACACTGAAGCATTCTTTATTTAAATTAGCTCAAAGTTACTGTTAGAATGTAATGTAATTACCTTGGACAAACTATATATCGTTAAAAAGATCTAAGACTCAAGTTTACATTTTTTAATTAATGATAGGGCTCGCAGGCGAGATCCCAATTCGTTAGCCACTGACGTAACTCATAGTGACTGACTAATTGGGAACTGTATTAGACATTAATTATTAAACCAACTGTCACATTCTGCTTGTCAACAAGCATAATAACGGACCAAAATAATTTACACTGTATTGACATTTTTATATAGAAACAATGCATCTGTGAAATGAGATACTAGTAACACTTCCACGGATATTACATATCATAGCAAAGCATCTCAACTAAACAAAAAATGCTGCACTGCCAAAGCGCTCCCAGAGCTAAGTGTTTTCAGCAGAGCACCTAGCGTTTTCAGACTATTATTGAAAGTATTTCTGATTTTAAACATTCAGTAAATGACTCACCACTGACAGAAACACTGAAAGTCCTATCATTGCTTTCGCTACTGATGATCTGTAGTTTATAAAGTCCAGAGTCTGTGGTGTTGATGTTTGTGATGGTCAGAGATCCAGTCTGATGATCCAGCTTCAGTCTGTCTCTGAATCTCTCAGTACCTTCATTACACTGAACATCTGTACAGATCTTACTCTTATTTCCATTGATTTGAGCGATGCGAATGGCATTAAAATACCATTTAATTCTGTCTTGTTGGTTTGTTTTAACATCAGTGTGTAGAGTGACTGAATCTCCCTCCATCACTGATACTGTTACTCTGTCTGTATAAACATCAGACACACCTGAAGAAGAAATTAACAGTTAATTATAAATCATGTTTGGGACAGTGAAACAAAACAACAGGAAAGTGCTGTGAATAAAAAAATTAATTATGCAGATCCATAAGGATTGTATGGGTAGTGAAATATAACGTGATTCATGGTGCAGATTCAAAACACAATATATGCCTGACACATGTAAACAAACAGTAGATGAAGGGATCAGGACGAATCTAAGGGCCCTGGTTACACAGCGGGCCCAGCAGAACCCCATACTTTCCTGTGTGTTTTTGGTATTTAAATGATCTATTAAGAAGCACGCTATAATGAATTTACCCAGATTTTGTTTTGTTTTGTTTTCTTTCATTTTTTTATTAAAAAATGTGATTTAAGTTCCCTGTTGTAACGGGGATTCACTGGAGGTAGTGATGTGACATTTGGACCGAGGCGTCGGAGCTTGTGTCGAGAATAAATGTGTGTGCCAGATGAAGCCCCGATTCGAGGCTTGTGTTGTTAACGGAGAAATCATATGACCAATGACAAATGAGGCCTCGGTTTGTGTGGAATACGTCATCGGTTCGGTCTGAGTGTCGATTCGGGTTCAAAACTCGCACCACCGTGTGGTTGTTGTGGCGTTTCAGATAAGTGTCAGGAGTATAAGAAGTGTGAAATGTGTCAGAGAGTCGTGTCATTGTGGTTCATATGTGTTAGGGCTATATATTATTGCAGTATACTAAAGTATTACTATTAGGTTAGATAGTTTTTTTCTAATAGAGTTTTCCTCTACTATTAGATGTCCTTTGGCATCTTCTGGATAGCACGGTTGATCACAGTAGAAGGAGCTCAAGTGCAACAGGTGCTAGTGTTGAAGTGGACCGATATTTATCGGAAGTAAATCTCACAAGATCTGAGGATCCACTAGTATATTGGGCTCAACAGAAGCATCAGTATCCTCACTTATACCAACTGGCACTGGCATTTTTATGTTCAACTGCATCCTCTGTTCCTTATGAAAGGATCTTTTCCAAGGCTGAAGAGGTTTTGTCCACGAAGAGGAATCGTCTAAACACCAACACACTTCAAAAAATTCTGTTCCTCAATAAAAATTATTTAAATTATAAAAAATTATAATCCTTCCTTCACCCACCCCAAACTGCTGTGCTGCAGTTTGCTCCATTATATCCTCAGACCCATAAGCACTACACTGCACTAAAACTGCACAATAAACTGTGCACACTGAACAAAAAAACAGTAACATTTCTTAACGTTTCCCACCCCAGACTGCTCTGTTGCAGTTAGCTTTATTACTTTCCCTCCATCATAAGCACTGCACTCAACACAGCATCACTTTTGTTGTTCATACTGTCACTATTCAAACAATGTATAAATAATTAATTAACAGTATGTCTGACAGTTGTCTTTGTGCAAGTAAAGTCAAAGACAGAAAGATGCATATTTTATTTTATACCCAGGCAATGGAGAAATGTCTGCTCAGGTCATTGGCTCAGGATTCATGGATTTGTCTGCTATTTCTTTGCACAGTAGCTAGGTGTCACTAGTGAGCAATGATGAATGAAGCTTCGGGTAATGAAACTTTTTGTGAAGCAATGGGCTGTGAGGTCTCAGTGGTTCAGGAAGCCTCATTTTGCCATCACTAACTGGAGGCAAGTTGTAGATGAACCCAAATGCAGTTTATTAAATCCAAAATGTGCAAACAGAAACAATGACTTGACCTGACTTTACTAAAACAGACTTAAACATGAACCATAAGCAAACTTAGCAAACTCAGCAACAGCGTTTACAGGAACAATCAACAATACTCGACAAGAGACAATGGAAACATGAGAACTATTTATACAGAGACTAGGGGAACTATGACATACCACATGACTATGACAACCAATGAACAACCAGAACTCAACCACATGACAAGACAATGAGCCAATGAGAACTATGGACACATGACTAGACTAACCAATGAGAACATGACACAGACAAGGGAACCAATCAGAACAAGACACATGAAACTAGGAAAGCGCATGACATGATCACATAAGGGCAAGGAGGTCACATGACAAGAACCAGGAAACATAAAATAAAATAAAAAACATAAAAACATTTTATAAAAATAAAAAACATATACGTGAAAAAAACCCGAAACCAACCAGGACACCTGTTTTATTCTGATTCTGAAGCTAGCCGGTATGAAGCTCTTATAATTATTATAACAAAAAAGAAATTCTATCAATTACTCACCCCGAATGTATGTTTTTCTATGCAATCGAGCAATTGTTTAGCAAAACACATAATATGTTAAACAAAATTAAACAATTTAATTAAACAACTCCACAAACAGCATTACCAGCTTTACTGATCACTAACCAGTTTGACTTTATTTCTGCCATACATCTAAAGAAATTCTTATTGAGAATTAACAAGTTTAAGGCCAGGTTTCATAGACAGGGCTGAGATTAAGCCAGGATTGGACCTTAGTTCAATTAGGACATTTAAGTAGCTTTTATAAACATGCAAGTTGCAACATTCATTTTAGTCTGAGACTAGGCTTAAGCCTTGTTTGTAAAACTGGGGGTAGATGTTTTATTGAAAATGTTTTGTTTGAAGTCACAATGATGGTGATCAGTGTTTGCTTTATTTGGGCTCTTGACCCTTGAGTTTTTAACAGGACCAGCCCGTCGCATCACAAACATCTTGAAGTGAAACTCCTGGAAACACTGGAGCCTTAGAGGCAGCCATAGTCCTAGTTGAGTGGGCTCGGAATGACATAGGTGAAGGTTGTCCGGCCAACTCGTAAGCAAGAGAGATTACCTCAACTATCCACTTGCTCATTCTCTGCTTAGATGCTGGGGACCCCTTGCTAGGTGGCCCATAACAAATGAAGAGTTGTTCAGACTTACGCCACAGGGCAGCTCTGTGGACGTACACATCTAATGGCCGAACTGGACAAAGCTGATTACTTTTCTCCTGGTGTGGATCTCAGAGAAAACCCCCTGGTCCTGAGCCAACACTGTAGGGGTCTCATGTACAGCAGGCCAAAAGGTATCACGATGGACGCTGCTGCCATAAAACAGTCTCTGGAACCGTTTTACAGTAAGTGACTGGCCTAGCTTTAGTATGTTTACGGCTGACAGGATTGATTCAATGCAGGCAGGAGCTAGATGTGCTTCAATCATAACCAAATCACATAACATTAACCCCAACACTTTCATATAGGCGAGAACGACATCTAAATGCTGAACTGCCAGCTGATTCGACTGAGCTAATATCAAGCAATCGTCAATGACGAATGGAAGGAAGAACCCTAAATTGGTATGCTTCACCCCCGAAAGCAAACTTTAAAGATTTCCTGTGTTGTGGAAGGATGGCGATATGGAAATATGTGTCTTTGAGGTCTATCGTGACAAACCAGTCCACGGATCTGATCTGTGGCACGATTTGTCTCAAGGTTAACACTTTGAACTTAAGCTATAACTGACTGGTTCAGAAGATGCAGATACAAAATGGGACGCAGCCCCCCATCCTTCTTTGGAATGATAAAATAACAGCTGTAAAAACCATTTTCTCTGTTGGGAGGAAGTACACGTTCTATGGCCTCCTTCCCCAGCAAAGATTTTAGCCTGTTTGGGGTCTACCACTGTGTGTAGGAGCCCCATAAATGGGTGTAAAGTGTATTGTGTAACCCTTTTCGATTGTGTGTAGGACCTCTGAGACTGGCCAAGAGTAACCAATTCGGTGCCCTGAAGCAGTGAACCGGCAGGGAACAACCAAACTGGTTGCTCTGGGACCCTCCCCAGAGGGAGCGAACATCCCAGCATGGCTACGTTTCTGGGCGGACACTGAGATTTGTGCTCGCTGGAAACAGCTGCGCCCCGATCCACACAAGGTGGCAGGGTTGGCAGAACAGCACCCTGAGGTAGGGCTGTAGTCAAGTCCACCTTTGTCGAGTCCAAGTCAAGTCCAAGTCCAAAGAGGTCGAGTCCAAGTCAAGACCGAGTCCAAATGAGAAAAATAAGAATCCTCTTCAAGACCATGTACTTAACTATTGATAATTTATGTGATGCGAGAGACAGCATATCTTCTAAGACAATCATTTTGCATTATATTTGTAATGATCAAAAAGCATGTGCAGAGTAACACTGGATCCAATTAGGCATTTTAATAATCAATTTCACTAAGGTCACATAAAGCTGAAGTGCCAAGGGCTAGTGTTACGGGCTTGGTAGTGCAACATTTAAGTGAATTAATGACAAAACACTTTCAGTACATAGATTCTGTACATAGGTTCTTTTTTCTCTTTTCTTCAGTATTTCTTGTTTGTCATTATTGACACTCTGTGTCTTAATCTACTTTGAGTGGATTGTATATTATAGTAAACTAATGTAGGGAACAGTGGAAGAGGGTAAAGGGTTTAAAAATAATGGGTGGGGGGGGGGGGTCATGTTATTTTACATTAGACATGTAAATTCACAGTCTATTTTTGTAATTGTATTAATGTTTTCGGTAACACTTTACAATAAGGTTCATTTGTTAACATTAGTTTATGTATTAACTAACATGAACTAACCATGAGCAATACATTTGCTACTGTATTTATTAATCTTTGTTAACATTAGTTCATAAAAATACAGCTGTTAGCTGTTAGAAAGAGGAATTTGTCTAAAATATGTATTTTTAAAAATATGACCAAAGAACATAAAAGTGCCCATAGTCTGTCACTATCGTGTGCAGCCTAGCATGGATAAGAGCAGGGAGAGCAGTGATAAACCCCCCAAGGTTAAACCGAACAGAACCAACAATGTATTGCAGATAGCATTAATGTCAATATTAAAATGTACAACCTAATTCGGGAATTTAGTCTGATTCAGGGGGAATCAGAATGCCAAATCCTGACTGACGAGTGGAGGAGCTTGGGATGGAGGAGGGTAATTAGCTCTGGAGAAACGCGAGCTTATATATGTATGCTGTGGTAGGCATGACTGTAAAAGACTGACTTGCCATTGAATAAAAATATTATATATGAACTGTTCATGTCCTATATATACACTCACCTAAAGGATTATTAGGAACACCATACTAATACTGTGTTTGACCCCCTTTCGCCTTCAGAACTGCCTTAATTCTACGTGGCATTGATTCAACAAGGTGCTGAAAGCATTCTTTAGAAATGTTGGCCCATATTGATAGGATAGCATCTTGCAGTTGATGGAGATTTGTGGGATGCACATCCAGGGCACGAAGCTCCCGTTCCACCACATCCCAAAGATGCTCTATTGGGTTGAGATCTGGTGACTGTGGGGGCCATTTTAGTAAAGTGAACTCATTGTCATGTTCAAGAAACCAATTTGAAATGATTCAAGCTTTGTGACATGGTGCATTATCCTGCTGGAAGTAGCCATCAGAGGATGGGTACATGGTGGTCATAAAGGGATGGACGTGGTCAGAAACAATGCTCAGGTAGGCCGTGGCATTTAAACGATGCCCAATTGGCACTAAGGGGCCTAAAGTGTGCCAAGAAAACATCCCCCACACCATTACACCACCACCACCAGCCTGCACAGTGGTAACAAGGCATGATGGATCCATGTTCTCATTCTGTTTACGCCAAATTCTGACTCTACCATCTGAATGTCTCAACAGAAATCGAGACTCATCAGACCAGGCAACATTTTTCCAGTCTTCAACTGTCCAATTTTGGTGAGCTTGTGCAAATTGTAGCCTCTTTTTCCTATTTGTAGTGGAGATGAGTGGTACCCAGTGGGGTCTTCTGCTGTTGTAGCCCATCCGCCTCAAGGTTGTGCATGTTGTGGCTTCACAAATGCTTTGCTGCATACCTCGGTTGTAACGAGTGGTTATTTCAGTCAAAGTTGCTCTTCTATCAGCTTGAATCAGTCGGCCCATTCTCCTCTGACCTCTAGCATCAACAAGGCATTTTCGCCCACAGGACTGCCGCATACTGGATGTTTTTCCCTTTTCACACCATTCTTTGTAAACTCTAGAAATGGTTGTGCGTGAAAATCCCAGTAACTGAGCAGATTGTGAAATACTCAGACCGGCCCGTCTGGTACCAACAACCATGCCACGCTCAAAATAGCTTAAATCACCTTTCTTTCCCATTCTGACATTCAGTTTGGAGTTCAGGAGATTGTCTTGACCAGGACCACACCCCTAAATGCATTGAAGCAACTGCCATGTGATTGGTTGATTAGATAATTGCATTAATGAGAAATTGAACAGGTGTTCCTAATAATCCTTTAGGTGAGTGTATATATATAATAGAGATTTTAGAGTGCATTTTTATTATCTAAAATGAAAAACCTTCAATATCAAATTGACTGACCAAACACTTTAAAAAAAACAACAACCCAGCAAACTGTGTAAAAATAACCCGACATGTGTTCTGTCCAAATTTACCCAGCGCTGGGTTGCCAAATAACCCAGACATTTTTGTTGTTTTTAACCCAGCATTTTTCCTGTAAGGAACCATATTGTAAAGTGTTACCATATTTTACGTATTTCCATATAAATACAAAAAAATCTGTAAAAAATAAACAGCAAATCTTCTTTTCCATAGGAGGAAGAGAGAAATACAAAATGAAAATAATAAACCCAAAAAGAGATTATAACGAAATAAGAGATTAATCGTTGACCGGAAAAGAGATTATAACAAATAAATGACTTACCACGGTCGAGCAAAACACACGCTGAGATCAAAATAAAAATGAAGTTCATTTTCCCCATGTTTCCTCATGAAAAGATTCAATGAAATGTGCATGTTCTGTTCCTCTTCTTTCATGTTGCTGTCATATTGTTAAATGTAAAGCGAAAGGAATGATGAAAGAGCATGGTTAGGTTAAGGGCAGTACCTGTAAGAACATTGTTTGAAGAGGGTCGTCATAATCTATTGTGGGATGAATCACACGTTAACAGATCAACCAAGGGCGTAAGTTTGGGGGGCTGAAGTGTGAACTGTTTTAGCTGGGTCCCAGGGCATATACTCCCTCATGAGATTTATTTGTTTGCTTGTTTGTGTCACAGTGCAAGACAGGTCCCCTCTGCAGCCATCAGTACCAGATCCACCCACTTGTTCCCAATCACCGGAATTCTGATCACCTGCACCTGTTATCACTCATCAGTTTACCATTATAAGACACCTTCTCCCTTCACTCCCTGTCAGGTGAAGAGTTGGTTTGTAGAGAGAGAGAGAGAGACGATTGGTGATGTACAATTGGTGCGCTGAAATCAAATAGTTTGTATCTAATTTTTTCATTCGTTTTTTTTTGGGGGTTGTTTTGTTAAGTTTGGAAATAACGAATAAACTCATTCATCTGAAGCTGAAGGCGGTTGAGCACGACTGCTCTGCGAATGGATCAGAGATAGGTGGGAAGATATGGATTATAATGAAAGGGAAGATGAAGATTGTGGGGATATGAGAAGACGGATGAGTGATAAAAAAGATAAAGGGAATAAAAGAGTCAGAAATGATTATGATGAAGGTACAGAAAGTGAAGAAAGACAAGCGATACCACAGAAAGAAAGAAATGAGAATTTCTGATTTAATGAGAAGAACCAGGGTAACATGAAGAAAGTTAACCCCTTTGTGTTAACAACAACTCTGGCAAGTAAGATAGGGGCAATAGAATATGCAAAGGTCCTGTGTGCTGATGCAGTGCAAATGGAGAAAGCACTAAAAATGAAAGCGATAGAAAAATGTAAAGTGGAAAATACAGGAAGGGTGGGAGCTCGGAAGGAAGATGGTTACATAGGAGTGATTACGGGGGTGCCAATGAATGTTAGCATGGATGAATTGAAAAAGAATTTAAAAGGAGGAAAAGTACTGAACGTTCAAAGACTGAAATCAACAAAGGAAGGATTAATGAGGGACAGTGAATCGGTGTCAATAGAATTTGAAGGAGAGAATATTCCAAAGAAAGTATTTTTGGGATTCATGAGTTATCCTGTGAGAATGTATGTTCCCAATCCAGTGAGGTACTTCAACTGTCAGCGGTTTGGACACACTGCAAAAAACTGCAATAGACAGAGAAGATGTGCTAGATGCGGAGGGGACCATGAGTATGGAAAGTGTGGAATTGGGGTTCCACCAAAGTGTTGCAGCTGTGGAGGAGCTCATAATGTGGCTTATGGGGGATGTGAGGAGGGAGACCAAAAGATAAAAGGATAACCTATGCAGATGCTGTTAAAGTGTCAAGAGAGGGGGGAAATAATATGAATGAGTTAGAAGAAACGGGAGTACAAGAGCAACAACAAGGAACGGATGACAGAATATATGTGGAGAAAAGGGATTTGGTAACGTTTATAGCTGGAGTGATTAATAGTACTGCAGAAGTAAAATCTAAGAATGACAAAATTCAGTTGGTGGTCAAAGCTGCAATCAATCATTTAGGATTAATAGGACTGACATGGGAGGAAGTGAGGGAGAACCTTGCTAATCAGTCAAGCCAAGAAACATAATGGGTTGGCTAATATTAATGGTAATCCTTTTACAATGGAATGCTAGAAGTTTAATGGCCAATGGTCAGGAATTTAAGCATTTCATGAATGAAATGGATGAAAAACCGGATGTACTATGTATTCAGGAAACTTGGCTGAAACCGCATCTAGAATTTGTAACACATGGATACACAACAATTAGGAATGATAGGACAGTAGGAGAAGGAGGAGGAGGATGTGCCACCTTCATCAAGCATGGAATACCATATAAATTACTGGAAGAGGGAGAAGATCAGGAATACATAGTGGTGGAGGTGTGGGAAAGAGGGGGAGGGATAGGTATTATCAATTACTATAACCCTTGTAAAAGATTGATGTTGGAAAACTTACTAAGAATACAAGGGCAAGATAGACAAAAGGTAATTTGGTGTGCAGATTTTAATGCCCATAGCTCAATGTGGGGAGGTGTACAGACAGATGCAAATGGAAAGATAATTGGATGAAAAGGAATTGGTTTGTTTGAATGATGGTAGAGGAACTAGCATAAACTTACAAACAGGAATTGAATAAGCATTAGATTTAACTTTCATGTCTAATTCAATGGCTGGAGATAGTAAATGGGAAGTTCTGTCAGCAACAACGGTGGGGAGTGATCACTATCCAGTTTTATGCACGGTGGGTGGGAGAATGGATGTAAGGATAGAGGGAAGGATCCCAAAGTGGATTTTTGAAAAAGCAGACTGGGACAAATTTCAGAAAATAAGTGATGAAACAGTGGCTAGGATTGATGTGTCTGGAATTATAGATGATGTAAATAATCAGGTTACATCAGCAATTATTATAGCAGCGGAGGAATCTATTCCAAAGGGGAAAAACAGAGGAAATCGGAAATTGGTGCCTTGGTGGAATGTCATCAGGCAGTAAGAAATAGAAATAAAGCATTCAGACTAGTTAAAAGTTGGAGAAACTTTTGTAGTGAGATAGGAAGAACAACTCCGGTGGGAGAAGTATGGGGAATGATAAAGAGGATGGGAGGGAACAGGAGGCAATGGGAATTTCCGGTTTTAACACTTGAGGAGGAAATAGCTGTATCTGATAGGGAAAAGGTAGAGGTCATGGTTAAATCTTTTACAAAGGTTCACAGTTCAGAAAATCTGTCAGGAAAAGAGAGAAGGAGAAGGGCAATAACTTTGAATCAGCATTTACAGATGTTAAATAGAAAGAATGAGTCAGGAGAAGCAATAGATGAACCATTCACTCTGGCAGAGATGGGAAGAGCAATTAAGAGAGCAAAACCTACATCTCCAGGGAAAGATCGAATATGTTATGTAATGTTAAAACAACTAGGGGAAAGATCACTTTTAAAGTTGCTTGAGTTATTCAATAAACTATGGAAAGAGGGAACATTACAAATGTATGGAAAGAAGCAATAGTGTTTCGGATTAGAAAAAATGGCAAGGATCCAACTATTCCCACGAGTTATAGGCCAATAGCTCTAACATCAAACTTGTGTAAAATAATGGAAAAAATGATAACAGATAGAATGTCATATGAACTTGAAAAAATTGGTAAGTTATAAACATTTATATTGCACTCAGGATTCCTCTGTTTATTTTTAATAAGCCCTGAATCTTGGCTATAATAAGCAATATAAATGTTTATATATAGCTGCTATGGTGGAGTCCCCCTTTTTTTGCAGGGGACCGACACCCTGGGCGACAAGCAGACTGTGAGATGTTAGACTGTTTTAACTTTTTTCTGTTTGTTTGTGTTGTTATACCCAACACACTGTTACAACAGTTTTAAAATGAATAAGTTTATTTTACCATGCCGTTTTGAAAGATTGACACAATATTCCACTCTCCCATACTTTTCACACCACAGTCAGACATCTATTCTTTAACACACAGCATGCCATCAGAGTGTGTGCGTGTGAACTAGGAGTGTCCTCAAACTCTTTTGGGGGAGGATTCACAACCCAGATGAACCATTTTGTTGTGTTTGTTTCATTATTAGATCAGACCTTTCACTGAGCTATTGAAGAAAATGATTCACATGCTTTTTTCGTTCTGTTTGTGCGGTGGTAAGTTATAAACATTTATATTGCTTATTATAGCCAAGATTCAGGTCCAAGTAAAAATAAACATAGGAATCCTGAGTGCATTTTAAAGGGTTCAGAAGCAGTGAGCCTGTTTTTATACTGATTTAAATATCTCATAAAATGTATTAAACTTGCAACTTGACACGTAACTTCACACCTTTTGTTTGCTCTTTGCATTTGAGTCACATTTTAAAGGTTACGAACTAAAAATGATTCCACACTTTGTAAACCAACTGCCTTAAATTGTGACCCTTTCTCCAGGTGTGTTTGGTGAGTCAGTGTCAGTGATGGAGGGAGATCCTGTGACTCTAAACACTGATCTTACTAAAATACACGAAGACGCCGATTTACTGTGGAAATTTGGAGACGAAAAGACTTTAATAGCTGAAATCAATAGAGAAAAAATCTTCCCCACATGTGATAGTCCTGATGGGAGATTCAGAGACAGACTGAAGCTGGACTATCAAACTGGATCTCTGACCATCACAAACATCACAACTGAACATGCTGGAGTTTATGAAGTACTGATAAGTGGAGCAAAACTGACATCAAAAACATTCAATGTTTCTGTCTATGGTGAGTAGAGACATTGTTTGTCCTGCCCTTTATATTCTTATTTTATTATTTAGGTATTGAAACAATTAATCACAGACACACTCACTGTCATCCCCATTCACTGAACACACTGAACTGAAAATAAAAACCTTGATTAGATTTATCCTCATTTCCATTTATATTTCAGCTCGTCTGCCTGTTCCTGTCATCAGTAGAGATTGTTTTTCAACATCATCATCATCATCATCATCATCAAATTGTTCACTGGTGTGTTCAGTGATGAATGTGGGTGATGTGACTCTCTCCTGGTACAAAGGAAACAGTTTATTGTCCAGCATCAGCGTGTCTGATCTCAGCATCAGTCTCTCTCTACCTCTGGAGGTGGAATATCAGGATAAAAACACCTACAGCTGTGTGCTGAACAATCCCATCAGCCACCAGACCAGACATCCCAACATCACTCAACTCTGTCACACATGTGCAGGTACGGCAGCACGGCTGATATATGTGTTTATTTACTGACCTGATCTCTGTCTTCTGCTGTAGATCAGACTGATGCAGTCACTTCTTTCTTTATCATTACAGAACTGGACGGACCGGCTCCTTCTCGTCCTCCAGTCTCAGTCTCTCTGATAGTGCTGATCTCTGCTGGATCTCTGTTGATTGTTGTTGCAGTCGGGATGATCTGGAACTGCAGGAAACACAGAAAAACAGACCCAAGAGGCAAGAGTTACCTACTGCTTTTAAACAAGTATAAATATACTCTAAATGTTAATAAACTAAAGTTTCTTCATCTCACTCGCACAAAAATCAGTTTTCACGTTTCTCAAAGTGCATCACAACACACTGGAAATACAAACACAGAAATGCCATCTCAATTAATCCAATAACATGGGTCTACACAGCAATTTACATTTTACATTTACATTCACATTTATGCATTTAGCAGACGCTTTTATCCAAAGCGACTACTGGAGTACAGGAAGCGATCCGTTATGAAGAGGCGAAGAAACGCAAAAAGTGCCTTAAATATTACGTTTCGGACATTGCTCAGAGTAGCCTAAGCTAGAATAGGGAGGGTGTAGAGAAGGATTTTTTTTATGATAAGATTAAGTGCTCGTGGAAGAGATGGGTTTTTAGCTGTTTTTTGAATGATGTCAGTGATGGGAAGATCATTCCACCAGCCAGGAACAGTGAATGAAAAAGTTCTGGAGAGGGATTTCATGCCTCTCTGGGATGGTAAGACAAGCCTCCGCTCCGCTAAGGTGGGGGTGTAGACTCGTAGGAGCGAGTCGAAGTATGCGGGTGCTGAGCTTGTGGTGGATCCATAAGCAAGCGTCAAAGCCTTGAACTTAATGCGGGCAGCGAGTGGTAGATGAAGAGAGGTGTGACATGGGCCCTTTTGGGCTCGTTGAAGACAAGACAAGACAAGACGTGCCACTGCGTTCTGAATCATTTGAAGTGTTTTGATTGCACACGATGGAAGTCCAGCCAGAAGCGCATTGCAGTAGTCAAGCCTAGAAATGACCAGGGCTTGGACAAGAAGCTGTGTTGCATGCTCTGTAAGGAACGGTCTGATCTTTCTGATGTTGTGCAGCGCAAACCTGCATGACCGAGCTGTCTTTGAAATGTGGTCTTTGAAGGACAGCTGGTCATCAAAGATTACTCCAAGATTTCTGACTGACTCTGAAGGGGTAATCAAAGATGAACCTAGCTCGATGGTGAAGTTGTGTTGTAGAGTCGGATTAGCAGGGAAGACGAGAAGCTCAGTCTAGGTTGAGCTGCAGGTGATGTTGTTTCATCCATGACGAGATGTCTGCTAGAAAGCGTGAGATTCGTGCAGCTACTGTGGGATCATCTGGTTGAAATGAAAGGTAGAGCTGTGTGTCATCAGCATAGCAATGGTATGAGAAGCCATGTGCCTGTATGATGGGTCCCAGTGATGTAGTGTAAATGGAGAAGAGGAGAGGTCAAAGCACTGAGCCCTGAGGAACCCCCGTGGTCAGTTGATGTGCTTTGGATACCTCCCCTCTCCAGGCAACCTTGAAAGACCTACCTGTGAGATAGGACTCAAACCAGTGGAGTGGGATCCCTGTGATGCCCAGTGATGAGAGGGTGGGCAGAAGAATCTGATGATTCACAGTGTCAAACGCAGCAGATAGATCGAGGAGGATAAGGACTGATGATTTGGAAGCAGCTTTTGCAATCCGCAGGGCTTCAGTGACTGACAGTAATGCAGTCTCTGTTGAGTGGCCCTTTTGGAAACCTGATTGCTTTACGTCCAGCTGATTAAACTGTAAGAGGAAAGAAGAAACCTGGTTGAAAACAACTCGTTCAAGTGTTTTCGCTATGTATGGTAGGAGAGAAACAGGTCTGTAGTTATCTACAAGTGATGTGTTGAGTGTGGGTTTTTTAAGCAGTGGAGTTACCCGAGCCTGCTTAAATTGTGTTAGGGAAGATACCGGTGCAGAGAGATGTATTGATGATGTGTGTGAGTGCTGGTAGGAGTACGGGAGAGATGGCTTGTAGGAGGTGTGAGGGGATGGGATCTAGTGGGCAAGTAGTAGGATGGCTGGAGAGGAGAAGTTTAGATACTTCTGTCTCAGTTAGTGTAGAGAAGGAGGAGAGAAGATGTTTGGCTGTGGATGTGGCTGATCTAAATCCTGTGTGTGTGGAGGTGAGAACTGACTGCTGATGATTGTTGTTTTATCAGTGAAGAAATGGGCAAAAACGTCGGCAGATAAAGAGGTGGTGGGAGGTGGTTGAGGGGGACAGAGGAGAGAGTTGAATGTTCTGAAAAGTGTGCGTGTGTTTGAGGTGCTGTTGATTTTGTTGTGGAAAAATGAGGATTTAGCTGCGTGGACATCATCTGAGAAGGATGAGAGCAGAGATTGGTACTTACCCAGGTCAGATAGGTCGTTTGATTTTCACCATTTTCTCTCTGCTGCCCTGAGTTTTGTCCAGTGTTCGCAAAGAACATCAGATAACCAAGGGTTAGAGGGAGTAGGACGTGCTGGCCTAGAAGATAGAGGGCAGATACTATCGAGACAAGAAGGTAAGGTAGAACATAACGTGTCTGTTGCAGTGTTGACATCCATAGATGAGAATTGTGTGGGTGAGGGAAGGGACACAGCAGAGGAGAGATGAGAGGGAGAAAGAGAGCGCAGGTTTCGTCTGAAAGTAACTGGTAGAGGGACTGGAGGTGCACGAGTAGTAAGTTGTAGATTAAATGTGATGAAGTAATGATCTGAGGTGTGTAAAGTTTTCACCAAAATGTTGTCCGTAGTGCAGTTGCGTGTGTAGATGAGGTCAAGTTGGTTGCCAGATTTGTGGGTGTGTGCAGTGATGAGGCGTTTGAGATCAAATGAGGCTAGGAGGGCGTGGAAATCTGTAGCATAAGGTTTGTCCAGGTGAATGTTGAAATCGCCATGGATTACAAGTGGGCTGCCATCCTCTGGCAAAGAGGACAACAGCACATCCAGTTCCTCAACAAAGGTGGCTAATTGACCTGGGGGGCGGTAAATAACTACAAGATGGATTTTAACGGGAGTTGTAACTGTAATAGCATGGTATTCAAATGCGTTGTTATTGCATAGAGAGGTGTGGGTTGCGTATTTCCAATTGTTAGTAATGAGAAGACCTGTGCCTCCACCCCTCCCAGTGTGGCGAGAGGTGTGGGAGAAGGAGAAGTTGTTAGAGAGAGCAGCAGGGGTTGCTGAGTCTTCTGGACGGATCCAGGTCTCAGTTAAGGCCAAGATATTGAGAGTGGAATGAGTGGCTAAGGCTGGAATGAAGTCAGTTTTGTTGACAGCTGACTGACAATTCCATAGACCCACAGAGAAAGAGGGAGGAGTATTAGCGGAGGAGGGAATAGGGCGCAGATTAGAAGCGTTGCGCTGCCTTCTGCGTGTAATAGTGGTGCGTGTTTGAGAGATAACGGGAATGTACTGAAAGCACATGGTTAGAGAGAGGAAGGAAGGTGAAAGAGGACAGGAAAAGGAGATACGTAAGTGCCTTACCAGTGTCCTTACTCGGTGGAGTCGCACGCAGGTAGAATCGAAATTATGAGTAGATAAATAAGTACAAAATCGAAATGTATCCTCCTTCTAGCACGTAATACGCTAAGCAGTACAGCGAAACTGAGTATTCACAAAAACACTTACTTCACTGTCCAGTACGCTTCTCATAATGAGCAACTAACTGACTTGACCTTATATATGTTCAGTCCGCCCTTATAATTAGCCCAAAGAATCAAGGCAAAAGCCTGTCAATGGCTCCAATCAAAACGAAACTATGCTATATTGCCAAAAGTTTCGGGACGCCTGCCTTTACATGCACATGAACTTTAATGACATCCCATTCTTAATCCATAGGGTTTAATATGGAGTTGGCCCATCCTTTGCAGCTATAACAGCTTCAACTCTTCTGGGAAGGCTTTCCAAAAGGGTTAGGAGTGTGTTTATGGGAATTTGTGACCATTCTTCTAGAAGCGCATTTGTGAGGTCAGGCACTGATGATGGACGAGAAGGCCTGGCTCACACTCTCCGCTCTAATTCATCCCAAAAGTGTTCTATTGGGTTGAGGTCAGGACTCTGTGCAGGCCAGTCAAGTTCCTCCACACCAAACTCGCTCATCCATGTCTTTATGGACCTTGCTTTGTGCACTGGTGCACAGTCATGTTGGAACAGGAAGAGGCCATCCCCAAACTGTTCCCACAAATTTGGGAGCATGAAATAGTCCAAAATGTCTTGTATGCATTACTAAAGCATTAAGAGTTCCTTTCACTGGAACTAAGGGGCCATGCCCAACCCCTGAAAAACAACCCCACACCATAATCCCCCCTCCACCAAACCTGAAGGCCACACGAAGTTTGGAGGTCTGTAGCTATTGACTGCAGAAAGTTGGACGACTTCTGCGCACTGTGCACCTCAGCATGCGCTGATCCCGCTCTGTGATTTTTTTCTTTTCTTACATTTTACGTTACCTAACACTTCATGGCTGAGTTGCTGTTGTTCCCAATTGCTTCCACTTTGTTATAATACCACTAACAGTTGACTGTGGAATATTTAGTAGTGAGGAAATTTCACAAATGGACTTCTTACACAGGTGGCAACCTATCACGGTACCACGCTTGAATTCACTGAGCTCCTGAGAGCGACCCATTCTTTCACAAATATTTGTAGAAGCGTCTGCATGCCTAGTGCTTGATTTTATACACCTGTGGCCATGGAAGAAATTGGAACACCTGAATTCAATGATTTGGAGGGGTGTCCCAATACTTTTGGCAATATAGTGTATCATGAATGATGCAATACCATCTTTAGTTTGCATCATTAATTTTTTCCCCCTAAAAGCAAGTACTGTCCATACCAAGTCATAGATTTATTCATAGATCCAGTCAAAGATGTATTTTAGTCATTTCTGCATTAAATTGAGATCCCTTCCCTTTATTACTCACTTGTCCTCCGCCATTCCCAAGTCAAACATTGTCTGACACAATAGCATATCCTGAAAACCAGAGCCAATCAATAATTTTAAGCACAATTTTCGTTCTCAGTGACCCAGAATTGGTAAAGTTTGACTACATTTATTTCAGAAGCATGTTTTTCTAAATCTAAGGATATTGTCATTGTTGTTCAAACAGTTCAGACTTGTGAAGATGAGATCATTTACACAGAGCCAATGTTCTACCAACACAAAGCACAGAAATCGGTAAGATCATTTACTAATAATGTATGTCTCGGAATCACTTCAGAAGTGAGAAACACTGACTCACATCACACAATACTCAATACACTCACACAGGATATTACTTAATATTTCCAGAGCTCAACTTGAGGCACTGATGCTGATTTCCTGTGGAAAAAAAGACATAACTGTCAAACCACTGACTGTTTTTGAGAAGAGAAAGAAAGAGGGTTTAAGGGAAACTTAGAATTGACTGTAAAATGTGAAACAAAAGTTAAATAAGAATGTGTGACTTGTCTGTGGTTGATTATGGAAAATGCTTTGACTAGTCATTTTTAAGTTAATCACGTGATTCTTCAGTAACACTTTACAATACGGCTGCACTAATATGCATTAATTCATGCTTAACTAATGCACAGATGTATGACTCATGACGAACTGAACCATTTATTAATGATTACTGCATCAGCAACTAATGAAGATTATATATGATTTTTGATTGTTGTATGACAAAGTATTGAGTATTATTTTAAGTATTATTGAGAAATCCCAGCAGACATACAGCAGAATCATTCTGAGGGGTTTGAAGTGAGATATGGATTCATGAAATGCTAAAGAATTGTTCTCCAATCTGTACCAACTATCAAAATTGTATAGAGATCAATTAAGCATTTTCAAGTTTGACTCTTAAAGCCTCAAAATTCAGACTGTGTCTTTACATCTCCCTTTCTCTTTACATCTGTACAAAAATGTGGTTTGACCTGATGGGTGGAGAAATAGGCTGTGCATGAAGTAAAGTTTATTAAACTCAGGTTTGCATCTTTCCAAGAACAAGGCAGAAGAGAACAACATGGCACGTGGATTTAAATGTAGGCCACTAAAATGCCAATTTGGGAGTGAGATCACCACTTCAGGAAATATAATAAATATTTTTTGTTCACAATTTCATGAAGAAAAAAAAAATCATTATTGCACATTTAAATAGTGAACATGATAAGTTTGTACCAAAAAATGTTGTCATCATGTCCTCACCCTCTTTCATAGTTTTTTTTTTTGTTTTTTCCTACTATGTAAGTCAAAGGCTATCATCAACTCTCTGGTTACCAACATTCTTCAAAATATATACTTTTAGAACAAAAACTCATACAGGTTTGGAAATGGGTAAGGGTTTGATGACAACAATTAAATTTTTAACCCTTTAACTACGTCGCGATTGCTCTACCTTCCATAAGGAGGCTCCCAGGGAGTATTACTTTAACTAGTGAAAGAACTGTGTTGCCATTAAATCAGAAGAACTGAATATGAATCAGAATCTGCATTCATTTGTCTGAGGGGAAATTAAGCTTCTCTTTAATTTGCTGTCGGTAATCTTGTTTTTAACCGACAATGGTAAGAACTTTGTTACAATCCCATACGGAAATGTAATATATGTACATATATGAAATATCAATGTATGCAATATTTGCTCATATAAAGTAAAAACATTTTACCTATTGGAAAATGGAACAATTCCATACACTGGCATATAAATGTATACCATATATCATATAGGTTTATGTATGTATAATACATCATTTGACAATTAGGCATAACATTATGATCACTGACAGGTGAGTTTAATAACACTGATTATCTCTTCTTCACGGCACCTATTAGTGGGTGGGATATATTAGGCAGCAAGTGAACATTTTGTTCTCAAAGTTGATGTGATAGAAGCAGGAAAAATGGCAAGCGTAAGGTTTTGAGCGAGTTTGACAAGGGCTAAATTGTGATGGCTAAACGACTTGGTCAGGGTCAGAGCATCTTTAAAACTGCAGCTCTTGTGGGGTGTTCCCGGTCTCAGACAGTATCAGACATCAAAAGTGGTCCGAAGAAGGAACAGTGGTGAACCGGCGACAGGGTCATGGTTGGCCAAGGCTTGATGCACGTGGGGAGCGAAGGCTGGCCTGTGTGGTCCGATCAAACAGACGAGCTGTAGATCAAATTGCCAACATTAGGCACATGAGCATCAGAACTGGACCACAGAGCAATGGAAGAAGGTGGCCTGGTCTGATGAATCACATTTTATTTTACATCCGGTGGATGGCCGGGTGCGTCTCTTACCTGGGGAACACATGGCACCAGGATGCACTATGGGAAGAAGGCAAGCCGGCAGAGGCAGTGTGATGCTTTGGGCAATGTTCTGCTGGGAAACCTTGGGTCCTGCCATCCATGTGGATGTTACTTTGACACGTACCACCTACCTAAGCATTGTTTCAGACCATGTACACCCTTTTATGGAAGCGATATTCCCTGGTGGCTGTGGCCTCTTTCAGCAGGATAATGCACCCTGCCACAAAGCAAAAATGGTTCAGGAATGGTTTAGGAATGGTTTGACCACAACAACGAGTTTAAGGTGTTGACTTGGCCTCCAAATTCCCCAGATCTCAATCCAATCGAGCATCTGTGGGATGTGCTGAACAAACAAGTCCGATCCATGGAGGCCCAACTCGCAACTTACAGGACTTAAAGTATCGGCTGCTAACATCTTGGTGCCAGATACCACAGCACACCTTCAGGGGTTTAGTGGAGTCCATGCCTCAACGGGTCAGGGCTGTTTTGCAGGCACAAGGGGGACCAACACAATATTAGAAAGGTGGTCATAATGTTATGCCTGATCGGTGTATCAAAACTAACTGAACCAAACATGTCCCCTCCCGGTCACCGTAGAGATGTTTATATGCATACTACAGCAACATCTAGTATTGTAACCAGGAATCAGCTCCACCATCAAATATATGTACACTCACCTAAAGGATTATTAGGAACACCATACTAATACTGTGTTTGACCCCCTTTCGCCTTCAGAACTGCCTTAATTTTACGTGGCATTGATTCAACAAGGTGCTGAAAGCATTCTTTAGAAATGTTGGCCCATATTGATAGGATAGCATCTTGCAGTTGATGGAGATTTGTGGGATGCACATCCAGGGCACGAAGCTCCCGTTCCACCACATCCCAAAGATGCTCTATTGGGTTGAGATCTGGTGACTGTGGGGGCCATTTTTGTACAGTGAACTCATTGTCATGTTCAAGAAACCAATTTGAAATGATTCGAGCTTTGTGACATGGTGCATTATCCTGCTGGAAGTAGCCATCAGAGGATGGGTACATGGTGGTCATAAAGGGATGGACATGGTCAGAAACAATGCTCAGGTAGGCCGTGGCATTTAAACGATGCCCAAGAAAACATCCCCCACACCATTACACCACCACCACCAGCCTGCACAGTGGTAACAAGGCATGATGGATCCATGTTCTCATTCTGTTTACGCCAAATTCTGACTCTACCATCTGAATGTCTCAACAGAAATCGAGACTCATCAGACCAGGCAACATTTTTCCAGTCTTCAACTGTCCAATTTTGGTGAGCTTGTGCAAATTGTAGCCTCTTTTTCCTAGTTGTAGTGGAGATGAGTTGTACCCGGTGGGGTCTTCTGCTGTTGTAGCCCATCCGCCTCAAGGTTGTGCGTGTTGTGGCTTCACAAATGCTTTGCTGCATACCTCGGTTGTAACGAGCCCACAGGACTGCCGCATACTGGATGTTTTTCCCTTTTCACACCATTCTTTGTAAACTCTAGAAATGGTTGTGCGTGAAAATCCCAGTAACTGAGCAGATTGTGAAATACTCAGACCGGCCCGTCTGGCACCAACAACCATGCCACGCTCAAAATTGCTTAAATCACCTTTCTTTCCCATTCTGACATTCAGTTTGGAGTTCAGGAGATTGTCTTGACCAGGACCACACCCCTAAATGCATTGAAGCAACTGCCATGTGATTGGTTGATTAGATAATTGCATTAATGAGAAATTGAACAGGTGTTCCTAATAATCCTTTAGGTGAGTGTAGATACGCATTTCATGAAAACCAGCATAATCGGTCACTGTTCCTGTCTAGATCACTGTAGCAGCTTTAATAAACATTTAAATACTGAAAAACATCAAAAACTTCCTGTTCTAATGCTAGTAACGTGTCGCTTTGTTTCTTTATTGCTGATCTACTGCTTAACTGTTTACTTTCAGTGTGTTTGATCCTATTCTCTCAGTTCTTCACTGTCCCTTTCAATAATAGTGTCAAAATAATAAATCAAGTTCTGTTGGTGTTTAAGTGGCAGTCTCAGTCACAGTATGGGATGACCCATTAGCAGTCTTTGAGTCACTCTGATTAGCAGATCCGTATGTTGGAAGTCTCCTCTGAAATAAAACACAGATTCACAGAAGGTAAAAGAAATGAACAGAATTGATGATTCAGCTACACAAAAATAAGATTGGATTGTGTTTTTAAGAAATTTTGTGTGGTTTTATTTTCTTAGATAATTGACAATGTCTTAAATGTAGGAAGTTTCTGTTAATGAATCTTCAGTCTGATAAACAACACACTGTCAAATTCTGTACCACATTAATACAACAGTAATGTTTGAATGACATAGTGTGTGATGCTGTGTAATTAAAATAACAAACAATAATAATAATTCACATGCACACAGACAGACAGCACTTACATTCTTCCAACAGTAAATCACAGCAGCAGCTGCAGCCAAGAACAGTAGGACACCAACAACACTTATTCCAGCTATAGCACCTGAAGACAAACCTGAACCTGTAATGAAAAAGTCAGACAGTCATATCAATTTTACTTATATTTTTTGGACTAATATTTACACCTTTCTGTTTTGAGTTTAGTTTTATGATATTGAACTGACAAATGGCGCCATTTGGTGGGGTTTTTAAGGAACAGCAGTTAAAACAGCATCAGCACTTTCACGAAACATCACTGCTCACAGGGAAACTGATGTTATGCATTGTGCAGATTAATAACATTATCCACAACATTAGACAGAATAAAAAAAGGTAAACACTGTACTTAAAATACACTGAATGATTAAAGCACACTCACCGTTGACAGAAACACTGAAGATCTTAATCCTCCTAATACTGAATCTACTGCTGCTGCGGTTGATCTGTAGTTGATATTCTCCAGCGTCTGTGGTTCTGGTGTTTGTGATGGTCAGAAATCCAGTCTGATGATCCAGCTTCAGTCTGTCTCTGAATCTCTCTTTACACTGATCATCTGTACAGATCTGACTCTGATCTCCAGTGATTTCAGCGATGAGAATGTCTTTAAAATACCACATCATCACATCATTTCTTCCTACATCAGGATATAAAGTGACAGATTCTCCCTCCTTCGGTGACATGGCTTTTAATTCCTTCATCTCAGCAGCAGCATCTAAAAAAACAAAAAAACAGCTGGTTTAGGATCTTTTTGATGAGAAAAAATTCACAACAAAGAATTTAGAATAGCAAAGTGATTACAAACTGTAAACGGCAGTAAGTGCAGAGGCCTGTGTGAACATGATGGTTATTGTCTAGACCAGTGGTTCCCAAACTTTTTGGAGTAGAGTATTTACCACCCCTCTGCGTACCCCCTCTTTTCCACTCTCACCTTTTCCATTAAGGGACAATACTTGCCCCCTGGATTTGGCCTCCCCAAATTTAAAAGCTTCCCATACCCACATACAGTGGTCTAAATACAAAATGTTGGTGTCATTTTACAGGAAACCATTTGAAATTACATAAAACACTGCTAAAAGTGATAAACATTTAAGTATATGTTGTCTGAGCTGTAAAATAGGTTTTAATGTTATTTTAAGGTGGGGCAGAATTAAAATGAACAGCAAAACTCAGCATTTTGTTCACATACTGTTGCCTCACGTGCCTCCAGGGGTACACGTACCCCAGTTTGGGAACCGCTGGTCTAGACTGAGGCCCTAGTCTACACCTGGTATTAAGATGCGTTTTAGTCGATCAGATCACAAGTAGACGAGAGAGACACATTCCCGTTTACACCTGGTCCTTTCAACCATTTCTTTAAGGGGTAAATCTAAATCTAAAATAGTAAATCTATGTTTTTTTTTTGGATCTTTCGATCTAATGGACAAAATAATAATACATATGAATGCGCCTGATAACAATGGAAAAACATATTTTCTGCTTTGACAGCCGCAAGACCAGCCGAACGCTGTGAGTGTGTGTTAGAAATCAGGAATGGTCAGAGAACATTGTGCTTGGTACGTTTTTCATCTTCAAACCAAACTTAGGTCTCCAGCCAAAGTTTAAATACCGTCTGGCTTGTGCGCTTCCCAATGTTTCCGCATTAGGTCAGTAAGCGGAGAGCAGGCGGTCTTTTGTGGCTGTTCGAATGCATTCGACCACATGAGCGTTTATACTACGAAAGCAATGTGTTCAAATGTGTTTTCGACTACCTCTGGAAGTGGACAAAAGTGGACAAGCTCAAAACATTTTAGACTCCGTTTACAACTGTATGTAGCACTGTCCACTTGTGATATGTGTCCACCATTAGTAATATGTGCCTATAGGCGGGTGAACAACGTGCGTACACTCTGCTTATTACACTTGGTTTGAAATGCAGAATGACACACCTGCACAAAAACTGCCCACACCTCCCACCGACCAGGCGCTCTGTCTGTCTCCAGCCGACGTAAGGAAGACCCTATCTAAGATTAATCCACTCAAGGCTAAGGGTCCTGACAACATACCTGGCCGTGTACTGCTGTGCTGCACAGCTGACAGATGTCCTAACAGACATCTTCAACACCTCGCTGAGCCAGGCAGTCATCCCCACCTGTCTCAAGTCCACAACCATCATACTGGTACCAAAGAAATCACCTGTCCTGTCTAAATGACTACCGTCCCATAGCACTGACTCCAATCATGATGAAGTGCTTTGAGAGGTTCGTCATGCACCACATAAAAACCAGCCTCCCCAACACACTCGATCTGCTCCAGTTTGCATACCGTCCAAACCGCTCTACAGACGATGCTGTTCATCGACTTCAGCTCAGCATTCAACACAATAATCCCTCAGTAGTTTATCAATAAATTAAAATTGCTGGGCCTCAACTCATCCCTCTGTAATCGGATACTGGTCTTTTTAACTGGAAGACCTCAGTCAGTCCGTGTCAGCCACAACACCTCAAGCACTATCACGAGCATAGGTGCCCCACAAGGCTGTGTGCTCAGCCCGCTGCTCTTCACACTGCTGACTCACACCTGCACTGACAAGTTCAGCTCCAACCACATCATCAAGTTCGCTGATGACACAACGATGGTAGGTCTCATCAGCAACAACGATGAAACGCACTACAGAGAGGAAGTGGGACAGCTGGCGGTATGGTGTGGCAATAACAATCTGTCCCTCAATGTAGGAAAGACAAAAGAGGTTGTGATGGACTTCAGCCTCCACTGATCATCGACAGCTCGACTGTGGAGAGAGTCAACAGCACTAAGTTCCTGGGGGTGCACATCATACAGGATCTGGACCACCAATATCACATCACTCTCCAAGAAGGCACAACAGCGCCTACACTTTCTCCGTCGACTGAAAAGAGCAAGTCTCCCTCGACCAATCCTCACCATATTCTATAGGGGAACCATTGAGAGCCTGCTGACCAGCTGTATCACTGTCTGTTATGGGAACGGCAAGACCCTCCAGCGGACAGTGAACATAGCTGCAAAGATCGGAGCCCCTCTCCCCTCTATCCTGGACATTTTCCACACGATGCTCCAGCAAAGCCACGACCAGCATCGTGAAGGACCCCACCCATCCCTCCCACAGTCTCTTCCAGCTCCTACCATCAGGAAGATGGTACCGGAGCATCAAAGCTCGCTCTGTCAGACTGCTCAACAGCTTTTTCCCCTAGGCTGTGAGAGCCCTGAACTCAAATCACCCCGCCCCCCTCTGAAAACACCATACAAAACCCTACCTCCTAAAACATGGACTGTCTCACCTCCGCCCCCAAACACCCCCAACCTTACCACATCACACGAAAAACAAAACAAAACAAACAAAAAACTGTCTGAAACTTTTTGTGCAATTCTGAGAGTACTACACACAGGTGAGTGGGCCTGTACAAACCACCTGTAGTAGCACACTCTCTCTATGTGCACTAGACACCTTCTACACACACTGTGTACATAATCGTGCAAAAGACTATTACATATGTTTGTTTACACTAAATGCACTGTTCCCACTGTCCCTTACAATGTTTCTCTTTGCACATGTACAGTGTTTATGTGAAAGCATTTGTATATTTGTATTTATAGGTAAATATTTATATATAGTATATTTATAGTCAGACTCTCTCAGTAGGTTAGTGTGTATAGGTTTATACTGTCTGTATTTATGTAGCACCGTGGTCCTGTGAGGCACGACATTTCGTTCCACTGCATGTCACCACATGTAGCGGAATGGCAATAAAGTTCGACTTGACTTATTACACACACAGGTACGCGCAGCAGACACACATTTTTAAATATTAAAAATAAAAGAAGTCTTTCCGTTCACAAATTCCGCCATGTAAATAGCGAATCCGACATGGCACTAGCGCAACTGGCTTTTAAAGGGAATGGGAGATGAGACTCTGATTGGTTTACTGCATGTGCTTAAAGGCCATAAATGCTTGAACCCTGATGATTGCTGCTCACAGCTATATTTTTATTGCTGAAGTAAGAGTGTTAAACGTTCTTCAATCCAGAATGGCAGAACAGCTGAAATGTTTGTTTAAACTGCACCCTCTGCTGTACAGGCATGAATTTGTATTTCCTTCAGCCTGAGGCTTACTCATTTTACATTTGCCAAAAAAAGAAACAAACAAGCAAGCCCAGCCCATGTGAGAAAAAGTAATATAATTACTTACTGTTTTAGGAAGTAAAGCAATATGGTAATGCCTTACATTTAAAAGTAACTGCAACACTGATTATAACATTGATTACAACCATTTTCTGTATATAATATAATCCATTCACAATTTTCTTCTTGTTTTTTAATGCTGCTACACACTTTTTCATGCCAGTCACAAACACACTGCACTTAACTTACTATCTAAATTATATATATTACACACTATAAAATCATGTGGTAAAAACCTGTTTCTATTCAATGTAAAATGACTCACCATGAACAGCAACACTGAAGATCTTTTCGCTTTTGGGGTTGTTGATCTGTAGATGATAAAGTCCAGAGTCTGTGGTGTTGATGTTTGTGATGGTCAGAGATCCAGTCTGATGATCCAGCTTCAGTCTGTCTCTGAATCTCTCAGTACCTTCATTACACATCTGTGCAGGTCTTACTGAGATCTCCATTGATTTGAGCGATGCAAGTGTCATCAAAATACCATTTAATTTTGCCATGTTGGTTTGTTTGAACACCAGTGAATAAAGTGACTGAATCTCCCTCCATCACTGACACTGACACTTCACCTGTATCAAATTCAGACGTACCTGAAGAAGAAGAAGGAAAGAAAAAAAACACTGCTCATAACTTTTTTCTACAATTCATAAAGATTGTGGGTAGAGAAATATGTGTGAATTCATAATGTAACATGCAAACAAGATTTGTTCAGTTTCATGTTCTGTTTTCCACTCATAAATACAAAGATCCATATTAAATCAGTGAGCAAAATAAATTCAACTGATAAGTGGCTGTATTTGGTATGTTTTTAAAGAAAAGCTGAACAGAAAATAGAGCTGAAATTATAGCAATGTCTTTTGTTTGTTGTGAAAAATTTTAAGGCCAACAAGATGACCTCACATTTTATTTTAATATCTGGGCAAAGCTCACTTTTTTATTCAAAGTAAATAACTGTATTTTAACATTTCTTAAAGGACAATGCAATGAATGACTAAATCATACTCACACTGAAGCTCTCAATGCTGTTGCTGCTGCTGCTGTTGTTGATCTGTAGTTGATATTCTCCAGAGTCTGTGGTTCTGATGTTTGTGATGGTCAGAGATCCAGTCTGACGATCCAGCTTCAGTCTGTCTCTGAATCTCTCAGTACCTTCATTACACTGAACATCTGTACAGATCTTACTCTGATCTCTACTGATTTGAGCGATGCGAGTGTCATTAAAATACCATCTAATTCTGTCTCTTTGGTTTATTTTAACATCAGTGTGTAGAGTGACTGAATCTCCCTCCATCACTGACACTGACACTTTATCAGCACCAGACACACCTGAAAAAGAATTGAACAGATAATTATAAATAAATTCAGAGATAGTTGGACAAAAACACACAAGAGGAAAGTGCTGTGAATATATTATACTAATAATTCAATACTAATTACAATAATAATAAAAAATATTGCTTTTGTCTTCAAAGTTACAGTTTGTGTGTGTACATAATATACTTGAAAACATATTTACCATTTAATACAAAATAATACATCTTTATATTTCTCTTAAGTTACTCTTAAATATTACGGGAGATATATAATAATGATTTAATGCAACGCCACAAGAAATGGCCAAGAAGATGTCCAGTGGAAACAGGGCTAATATTATTTATTATTATCATTAGGCCTTATTAAAGTTTTTTGTTTGGTTTTGTTTTTGTTTTTTACAATAATGCAACAACAATAGCCAGGTGAATATAAAGACAGTTTTGAGGAATAAAGAAAAACATGGGGAAAACAATATGTGCTGCATGAATGAAGTCAAAACCTGGAAGACTATTCGCCGCTGGATTTTCCTATGGGGTTTTATAATGGGGATATTTAATTTATGAGTAAAATAAGGTCTATGGTAAAGTTAACGATACTTCTATGTTATTCAACGTAAACTGTGCATGCACACCCCAAACGTTCTTATCAAGTTACTTAAGATTAAAATAATAATAATTTTTAAAAAAAACAGCTTAAAAACTCATACATTTTTAATTTATTTCACTCATAAATGGAAAAAACCTGTTATTTTCACACAGGAAATTCTCAAGGGAACCAGAGGCGAATCTTCCGTGTTTTGACGTCATCTCCGCAGTACTCTTTAAGTGTCATAAATAAATATCTTACCATGCAGGAGCAAAACACAGTGTGGGAAAACCTAACATAACTTTCTCCAGTTTTCCAGAAAAAAAGAAAAAAAAAAAACTGCAGAATAGGATCCGATAGCTTAAGTGAAAGCGAAAGTGCCATGACGTAGGCTAGTTATAAAAAATCACCATCTACGACCAACACTGACCATCTACGACCGACACTGACCAGCTAAGACCAACACTGACCAGCTAAGACCAACACTGACCATCTACGACCGACACTGACCAGCTAAGACCAACACTGACCATCTACGACCGACACTGACCAGCTAAGACCAACACTGACCATCTACGACCAACACTGACCATCTACGACCGACACTGATCAGCTAAGACCGACACTGACCAGCTAAGACCAACACTGACCAGCTAAGACCAGCACTGGCCATCTAAGACCAACACTGACCATCTACGACCAACACTGACCATCTACGACCGACACTGATCAGCTAAGACCAACGCTGACCAGCTAAGACCAACACTGACCATCTACAACCGACACTGACCAGCTAAGACCAACACTGGCCATCTACGACCGACACTGACCAGCTAAGACCAACACTGGCCATCTAAGACCAACACTGACCATCTACGACCAACACTGATCATCTACGACCGACACTGACCAGCTAAGACCAACACTGACCAGCTAAGACCAACACTGACCATCTACGACCGACACTGACCAGCTAAGACCAACACTGACCATCTACGACCGACACTGACCAGCTAAGACCAACACTGACCAGCTAAGACCAACACTGACCATCTACGACCAACACTGACCATCTACGACCGACACTGACCAGCTAAGACCAACACTGACCAGCTAAGACCAACACTGACCATCTACGACCAACACTGGCCAGCTAAGACCAACACTGACCATCTACGTCCAACACTGACCATCTACGACCGACACTGATCAGCTAAGACCGACACTGACCAGCTAAGACCAACACAGACCAACACTGGCCAGCTAAGACCAACACTGACCATCTACGACCGACACTGACCAGGTAAGACCAACACTGACCAGCTAAGACCAACACTGGCCATCTACGACCAACACTGACCATCTACGACCGACACTGACCAGCTAAGACCAACACTGACCAGCTAAGACCAACACTGACCATCTACGACCGACACTGACCAGCTAAGACCAACACTCACCAGCTAAGACCAACACTGGCCAGCTAAGACCAACACTGACCAGCTAAGACCAACACTCACCAGCTAAGACCAACACTGACCATCTACGACCAACACTGACCATCTACGACAGACACTGACCAGCTAAGACCAACACTGACCAGCTAAGACCAACACTGACCAGCTAAGACCAACACTCACCAGCTAAGACTGACACTGACCATCTACGACCGACACTGACCATCTACGACCGACACTGACCAGCTAAGACCAACACTGACCAGCTAAGACCAACACTCACCAGCTAAGACCAACACTGACCATCTACGACCGACACTGACCATCTACGACCAACACTGACCAGCTAAGACCAACACTGACCATCTACGACCAACACTGACCATCTACGACCGACACTGACCATCTACGACTGACACTGACCAGCTGAGACCAACACTGACCAGCTAAGACCAACACTGACCATCTACGACTGACACTGACCAGCTAAGACCAACACTCACCAGCTAAGACCAACACTGACCATCTACGACCGACACTGACCATCTACGACCGACACTGACCAGTTAAGACCAACACTCACCAGCTAAGACTAACACTGACCATCTACGACCGACACTGACCAGCTAAGACCAACACTGACCATCTATGACTGACACTGACCAGCTAAGACCAACACTCACCAGCTAACACCAACACTGACCATCTATGACCGACACTGACCATCTACGACCGACACTGACCAGCTGAGACCAACACTGACCAGTTAAGACCAACACTCACCAGCTAAGACTAACACTGACCATCTACGACCGACACTGACCAGCTAAGACCAACACTGACCATCTACGACCGACACTGACCAGCTAAGACCAACACTCACCAGCTAAAAAAGTGTTCAAAACCCCTCTAAAACCAGCCTGAAAAACCAGCTATGACCAGGCTGGGAGACCAGTTAAAACCAGCCTGACCATCTTAGGCTGGTTTTAGCTGGATTTTTCAGCAGGGTCTCTTATCGTACAAACCTGTTTTGGGTCATGCAGTCTCTACTAAATGAGATGAATCGGGTGAGTTGAATCAGTTGTGTTCCCAGTAACCCAGAACGTTCTGGAAACTAAACATTGGTCTAGATGAAAGAGAAATCCAAAATGTGCATGTTTGAGAACCCTCTTTACTTTATTATAAATGAGTTTCCAATAAACTAAATGCTGTACTTGGAAGCTATAGTGTATTGAGTTTTCTAACAACAAGAATACATTAGTGCAATGCAAACAGTGGTCAACTTTAAAGTAACACTCTCACACACACACGTGCAGTGCAGAAAGGTATAAAGAGCAAATAAAAAGCAATATAAACTATATACCCGATACATAACTATCCTAATCTAATATGACCAGCTCTTGTTTCCAGTCAAAGTCATGCTGGAATGTCTTCCTAATAACAAGCAGATAAATACAATCATTATGTTTTTAAAGTTTCTCATATCCTGGATATATATGCCTGTATTAAAGAGTAAATGGTCATATTTCTTATTAAAGTAGAAGTGGTTAGGTTCAATCTGCTGGTGTTTTATTTAGTGCTGTAAAATTAATCCTTTTTGGACGTCTGACCTGTGACGTTTTGATGATTTTTAATGGACTCTTTTTACTTCAACCTGTTCTGTGCAGAGGGCATCAGCTGTGAGCTTCATAATAACAGGAAGAAATTCTTCACCTAAACTGATCACACATGCACTAAATGCCTCTTGCAAAAGATGTTTGTCCACCCAACAGATCACACCATGTTTCAGAGGAAATCAGACCGCAGGTTTCAGTTTGAGTCAGACGTCGAGCTGTTAGTGTCTCACCTCAGACTGGCGTTGAGAGATGGGAGATGATGTTACATGTTTTATCATTTACTACATCTAAGTAATTGTGGACCATTTGAAAGTCAATCTTAATTTAACCTTGAATTTTAGGAAGATTTACACAATATTACATTCTTTTGCTTTTACATACTTAGCACAGTCAGGCAACTACTATTATATTTATGAGTGTTAAGTGATACAAATATTAAGAACGCTATTAAGAACATTTAAAGTCTAGGAGAACGTTTATATGTAATTAGATATGACATACAGAGCATGTGCGTGTGCATTAGAAGCGTTAAACTCTGTCGTGGGAGGATTTACACCAGCTCGAGTGTTTCCACACTGAACCACTGAAGAAAATGTTTCACGTGCTTGTTTTCTTCTGTTTGTGCTGGAGACATCTTGGTAAGTTATAAAAACATCTTTATGGCTTAATTTCTTTCTGTTTCAGAACATTATCTGCTGCTACTGTTCAAATTAGGGATTTGCATTTGCTTTTCTTCTAAGATCAGTCAAAACAAACTGAGATTTACTTTATTTTCTGTTTTAATGTCCCACATACACAGAAATAGTTTAGTTTGGTTTAGTTTATTGATTTATAAAGCACATTTAAAACAACAGAGGTTGCAACCAAAGTGTTGTACAAGAAAATTAAAACAAAATCAAAACATATTTGATCTAAACCTTAAGGGCACATGAGAAAACATTTACACCATCAGTTAAAACATAAAGAATACAAATGAAGATCTAATATTAAGAGGGAGACTGTTCCAGAGTCGAGGAGCCGCCACAGAGAAAGCCCGGTCACCTTTAGTCTTATAACGAAAGCGAAGAATAGAAAGAAGTTGATTAGATGAGCGTAGGGATCTTGAGGCATTGTACATGACAAGAAGATTACTGATGTACTGAGGTGCGAGCCCATGCAGGGCTTTAAAAACAAAAAGCTACATTTTAAAATCAACCCGAGACCTAACTGGCAGCCAGTGGAGAGAGGCTAGCACAGGAGTGATGTGCTGACACTTTTTAGAACTTTTTGCAGACGATTGACAGTTGAATTAGGCAAACCCAGGTACAGCGAATTACAGTAGTCCAACTTAATGCATAAATGCATGAATGACAGTTTCAAGGTCTCTCTTCGATAGCATGATCTTAATTTTTGCAATAGATCTTAGCTGAAAGAAACTTTTTACCACAGCGCTAATCTGCTTATCAAAACTCAGGTTGGAATCGAAAATGACACTAAGATTCTTGACACAGTCATGAACATTTGAAGAGAGAGAACCAAGCTGATGGACTATGTCAGAGGTCAGATCTGATGGGGCAAAGATAATGATTTCAGTTTTGTCATTGTTTAGCTGTAAGAAATTCATGTCCATCCAACATTTTATGTCACTGTGGCGAGGGGGGCGTGGTTTCGCGAGGTCTGCACAGACGGAGGGAGTCACGAGACGAGCGGTGAGAAAGTAGGTCAAGTGCATGATGATAAACACCTGTGTCTGATTGCAGTGATTGGCGCGGAGAGACCGGTTAAAAGCCACGCAGGAGCAGAGTGCAAAGAGAGAGAGTCACGCAGACAGTCAAACAGAGTAGACACAAAGCAGTTGTTATTTTTGATAGGAAGATAGAGCTGAGTGTCGTCGGCATAACAGTGGTATGATAAATTGTGTCTCTGAAAAATATGACCAAGTGGAAGCATATATAATGCAAATAGAAGAGGTCCCAAAATGAAACCCTGGGGTACACCATAAGAAATTGGAGCCTGAGATGAAAAACTATTTCCTACTTTCACTGAAAACGTTCTCCCTTTGAGGTGAGAGGCAAACCACTTCAGCACGGGCCCCTGAAGCCCAACTACATGTTCAAGTCTGTGTAAAAGGATATCGCGATCTACAGTGTCAAATGCTGCACTTAAGTCCAGCACTACTGCATCCAGAGTGAGTAAGATGTCATTAAAAACCTTCAACAAAGCAGACTCAGTACTATGTAGCTCCCTAAAACCGGACTGGAATGTGCCAAAATATTAAAAGCATAAGATACAAAGAAATCTGAGAGTAGACAACTTTTTCCAAAACCTTGGAAATAAAGGACAATTTAGAAATGAGTCAGTAGAAGCCTCAGATGGAGCACTAGAAGAGGGATTTAGAACAGCATTAATTGTGCTAAAAAGAACCTTTGGCCTGTGAGAATTTTGTGCAATTGAAACAGATATGCATTTCAATCGTGCTTCCCTAACAGCTTTCTGATACCGCCTAAGACCAACACCGCCTAAGATACCGCCTTGAAAATTTCAAAAGAAATGTGAAGTTTGTCACTCCTCCACCTGTGTTCAGCATGCCTACACTCTTGTCTGAGGGTACGGGTAGAACCATTTAGCCAGCGCTGCACTTTCTTCACCATCCTGGATTTTTGTAACCTCAGAGGAGCAATTGAGTCTAATGTAGCAGTACAAGTACTGTCAAAAAGGTCAACCAGATCATCAGGATGACTGAAAATGATTAGAATTAAACTTGTTTTACAAATGTGAGATGAAACATCACACATTTATTTTGCTCTACAGGAGATAACTTTAAAACACATTTGAGATGAAAGATCATGCTCATCTGTCTGAAGTGACTTTTAATCTTTTGTGTCTCTGCTTTTCTTCAATTCACATTTAAATGTTACAAATTGATTTCATTTTCAAATTGAACAATCAAATCTATTCGTGTTCTCCAGGTGTGTTTGGTTCTGACACAAATGAAATACAGTCAGTGTCAGTGATGGAGGGAGATTCTGTCACGCTAAACACTGATCTCACTGAAATACGTGAAGACGACGATATACTGTGGATTTTTGGAGCTGAAAAATCTCTTATAGCTAAAATCAATATTGAGTCTAATATTTCCACCACATATAATGATGTCCTTGATGGGAGATTCAGAGACAGACTGAAGCTGGACAATCAAACTGGATCTCTGACCATCACAAACATCACAACTGAACATGATGGAGATTATGAGGTGAAGATATGTGGAGCGGAAGACTCATCAAAAACATTCAGTGTTTCTGTCTCACGTGAGTAGAGATCATTTGTCCAAATGTTCACATATTCTTGTTTTATTTTTTTACTTGAACTATTAAGATTGTAAAAATATTTAAGATTTCACTGTGTGAGATGACAAACACTCAATAACTGTTATTATACTAAAAATTCACTCAGCACATTAAACCAAGCATTTTTTTTTTATATCAAGATTATCCATATTCTTTTTTATTCTTTAATGTTTTCCAGCTCGTCTGCCTGTTCCTGTCATCATCAGTAACTCTTCACAATGTTCTTCATCATCATCATCATCATCATTAAATTGTTCACTGGTGTGTTCAGTGTTGAATGTGGGTCATGTGACTCTCTCCTGGTACAAAGGAAACAGTTTATTGTCTAGCATCAGTGCGTCTGATCTCAGCATCAGTCTCTCTCTACCTCTGGAGGTGGAATATCAGGATAAAAACACCTACAGCTGTGTGCTGAACAATCCCATCAGCAACCAGACCAGACATCCCAACATCACTCAACTCTGTCACACATGTGCAGGTACGACAGCACGGCTGATATTAGTGTATTTGGTTGTAGATCAGACTGAAGAATTCATTCTTTATAATTACAGCACCAGACACACATTCTTCTTCACACTCTCCAGTCTCTCTGATAGTGCTGATCTCTGCTGGATCTCTGATGATTGTATCTGCAGTCGGGATCTTCTGCATCTGCAGGAAACACAGAAAAACTGACAGAGAAGGCAAGTGTTACCTACAGCTTATAAGAAAGAAATGGAAAAAGGATGTTTTGTTTTTAATGTATATTTTTATTTATTATAGATGTTGACGATGAAACAGTTCAGAATAGAGATAATGAAGATATCACTTACGCCAATCCAATATTCTACAAACAAAATGCACAAAATCTGGTGAGTTCATTTTTATTTCCATGTATTTTTGTGCTTTATATGATGATCTTACACAAACACACACACACACATAAATACACATATATTAATAAAAACACTAGATGAGTTTTTAGTCTTCTGCTCTGATGGGTTTAGTAGTGATTTAGTACTCGAGACCGGCCTTTAGACCATTTTGTGAAGGTCTTGGTCTTGACTTGGTCTCAGACTTAGAGGACTCTGGATTTTGTTTCAAGACCAGTCAAGACCACAACTGTTGTGATATTAATAAATTATCAGTGCATTGTCCGATTTATTTACATCATTAATGTAATTGGGTAATTTCATTTGATTGGTAACAGCTCTATAAAGTGTCTTATTCTAATTATATTTATTGATTAAAAATAAGTAATTTCTCAGGCTAAATGTGGATCTTTATGAATTTAAGGAGTGCTGGTCTCGACTTGGTCTCGCCTTGCCTTGGTCTTGGTCACACATTGGTCTTGGTCTCGGATTAGGTGGTCTTGACTACAACACTAGGGTTCAGTATCAGTGGTTCTCAACTGGTAATTCTTTTCTGATAGCAGACAGCAGACTTTTAAAATGGAAGAAAATTTGGTCTGTTGCTTAAATACAACATGTGCCTATTTTTGAGCTTGTGAACTTGTAGTGGGGTGGATGTGCATTTGAGAGGGCATGTTGGAGGTGTGAATAGCATGTGGTTGAAGGCCTTTTTCCATTCCTGCTAATGTGAAACTGAACCGTTTACTTGCTACCATGCAATAGTCACTCCATCCATCATAATGTCTGACAGAACGTTCTCTCAAATCACACTGATGGGATTGTCCTATAATGCCCCTTGTCTCTGATGTCCCCAGAGTGTGTATGTGAAGTTTTAGCTCAAAATACCCCACAGATCATTTCTTATAGCATGTTAAATTTGTCGGTTTTTGAGGATCAGCAAAAACACTCAGATTTTGTGTGTGTCCCTTTAAATGCAAATGAGCTGCTACTTCCGACACCTTTCAGTAAGAGGGCGGAGCTTCTAAAGCTGGCGTTAGCAGCTCAAGTTAACCTCACGCAGACACACTGAAAATATCGGAAACTGTTCAGTCTTTAATGTTTAAACCGGAGTCAAACAATGATGGAGAATCTCAAGAAGAAATGACAACATGTAGAATGAGACAGGACATTTCTGAATGGTTAGTTGAATTTATGTAGCTGATGTGGAGTTAACTATCTTCAAGTCATTGATTAGCATATTCTGTCATGATAATCTATAATCGCTCATGTGGGAACTGTTGTACTTCAGAGCAGAGAATATCTGCTGCATGAAGATAGAACATGTATAGTTTAGTTTAATTACGGTTATAACTTATGTTGTAATTTTGCTTTTTTGACATGCTATTGCATTTGTGTTACGCACTGTATTTCAATAAATGTTAAAAGACGAATGCGACAGCTTGAACAGACTCCCAAATATGCTCGACTACAAAAGCTCTTCCTCTTCTCAACATGGTCTCACCCCCTTTGTTGCATGTTGTGGCAAGGTTTATGTAAATTATAGGGTTTGTGATGTCACTAACCCATGAAGAAGCTTGTTGTAGTCCCTACCAGCCATTTCTTGTAGTCCTTAAAAAGATTTGTAGTTCTTAAAAAAAAAAAAAAATCTCCCTTTGCATTGTTGTTTATGCTCAAACAGCAACATTATACACTAACTAAAATAAAATTTAAAAAAAATCATAATCAAGGACCCCTTTAATTTAAATCTTACTGTGTGAAACATGCAAATGTCATGTATTTTTGTAAGTGAGAACTGAAATTTAATATGTATGCAAGTACATATGATTGCTCGCCTCACTTTTGTTGTCTACTTAGTTTTTGAACCTTTGGTTTGGCTTTCAAGGTGTCAACACAGAAAAGCACTGACCATGTTCCTGGATCAACATCTTTGTCAAATTTGAGAGACAAGTTTTGGCGTACAACCAGGGTTTAGTGCTTCTACATCAGTGTTATTCACTCTGATTTTCGGGATATGTTATGGGTAGGTTTAGGGGTGGAGATAGGGTTGAACGACTAAATCTGGGGGCGGGGGGTCGTCTTTGCTTGTAGGGAAAGTGTGATACCCCAATAAACACTACATGTGTAACTGATTATACAATAAAGAAATGCATAAACTTTTGAGGAAAATTTTGCTCTGACAACACATTCCTGTCATGTCTGATACCCTACATACAAGACCATGCTTTTAACCACACTTTTTGTAAGGCCACCCAATCGTCCCAATGGACGCTTACGACTGGTGGGTGAAGGTTCCTTGCACGTTCGGTCTTTTCAGCTGGGCTAAGGGATTTAATTTAGTTTTATCTGACTCCATTTTATTATGACCTCAAATTTAGGTTAGAATGCCAATTGGTTATTTGGTCATTTATATTTAATAGTTTAACTACACATTTAATTATTCAGTTTAACCCTTTGTTGAAATTATACCCGTTCATAATCTACTAGAGATAGGTAATAATTCCACAGTAAGTCAGAATAAATCAGTGACAATTTATTATTAGTCAGGTAAATGTATCATGCCAATTACATAATCAATTCAAAGATAATCCATACATAACATCAAATGCTCTGAAGTATAGAATAAAATGTGGATACCTGACCTTCTGAGAATTACATAACGCTGAGCATCTAAGAGACACTCAGCGTTACGGGCTGACCGATGTAAAGGTTCGAGCCCCGAAGTTTCTGCAACATCTCCTTAAATACCCAGACAGAAACCTCTTTCAAATGTAAACGTGTTAACAATGGGAATTTACATTAATCACTGTCCCATAGAACTGTATTGACGGCAGGAGGTAGAGAACATTTGGCTGGAGACAAACCCATCATTCAATAAGCAAAATATCTCTAAACTCTTAAAATCCTCACTTCTGTGGGGATGAGACCTTTGTACCAGTTGCACAGAGACATTTCAAATAATATCAAACATGTATAATACTGTATAGTACTTGTTCACATTAAACCATATAGATTTTGGGTAAATTTCAGGTGTAAGACTTGCATCTCGAATGGAGATGCTAATTTCGTAAGAGACAGTTCAGATGTTAATTTCCAGAAAGTGTCCTTTGTCTTCTCGGGGAGTGATTGTTCCTCAATCAGACAGCCTGGCATTTGCTAGTTTTTCCAGCCTTACACTTTTACTCCCCAGGGTTTGGGATTTTCGTTGTATTGCTTCAGTTTAAAGCCCCGATATACAAACTGATATGACGCCATTTCAAACTAAAACAGGTGAAACGAAAGTTCAAGCTAAGTTCGCTTTGTGTTCGTTTCATGAGTTCAAAGCGGCCTGCCAAAGCGAACTTACCAGAAAAATTCACTACAGCTGGTAAACACCTCTGAACTCCCATTGGTCCGTGGCGATTACTAATAGGTAGGTGTGCGCTGAGGCTTAGCCTTCTTTCATGTGGAACTCTTCTCTGGTTCATTTTTCCTGTCCAGACGTCTGCGGGTAAAAACACGAACACACTGGAGAATCGCTTTATAGTTGAAAATGAAGTTGAACTTATGATGAAACAAGACACTGACACTGTTTTTCATGTTTAACAGTAGAGCTGCTTGATTTTAAGCAATCTATTGTATAAACTGATATAAACGTGACTTTACAAGATTCCCAACTTGCAGAGCTCATGCAAACATATCCCTATGATCAGATGCTTATCATATGCTTTCTTTTTTTAATGTAATGTTTTCTAATTTTTGTTGTGTGTTTATTATGTTATTAAGAGGGAAGCGCGCAGCACGTTTACATATTTATCTAACTGTCGCTCTCAGCTGTGTGAGTGGCGTTGGATGTTCACTATAGCCTTTTTTTACGTGTACGCGAGAGTATGTGCACAGTCGAACGCACAGCCTTGCAAAGTATACTTCTTTCGACTCGTACACTTACACAGGCGGTTGACGCATGCCACGAGTTACAACCCATGTAAATACTGCAAAAAAATGAAATGCGCATGTGCAACCTGGGCGCACAAAGTACACGTGGTTACAAAAATCCGACACACTGTACACAGACCCTCATATGTGCGTAAAAAGTTAAGTATTCTTTGGCCTTAACAGTATCGCTGCTCATGTATTTCAAACTTATTTTTACCCCTGAGTGAAGAACGAAAAAGAACTTTGCCGTGAGTATATCGAGGATTTAGAGACAGGCAGCCTTTGATACAGTGGCTGAAAGAGCTCAACATGCTGCAACTGAAGAAAACACATGCAAATAGAAAAAAAACACCAGCAAATTGAGAAAACATCTTCATCAATTTGACAACACGTGCTAAAAATACAACGCAACCAAAAACAGAAACGTGTTGCAAATACTTACAACAACGTATACGCATTGAGCTCTCTCAGCCACTGTAGAATAATCTTTGCTAGGGGGCGCTCAAAGGGTCCAGGTTGAGTATGGATAAAAATGGATAGGTGTGTATCCAATCATGGACGAGAGAGAAGAAATGTATTGTTGGTATTTGAGTTCTACAATTAAACAGAAATAAAGAAAATTAAGTAGACCGAATTACAAATAGTACGCTACATGCTGAATAATTATGTGGGCTGCAAGAAAAATATATGTTTACAGAAACAAACTGTACATTTTACCGTTTAAAACCTTTTCTGCTGAATTAGCAAGGCCATGCTGCTACTGACATGTTTTGTACCTTTAACATGGGGGTAAAAAGAAAGCAACATGATGAATCAGAGTTTATCACAAGTAGGGAGCGAAAGTTAAGCGGGACGAAAGTAACAAAGCGATTTTCTCAGAGCCCTGACTACATTTGCATTCCAAGCTATGACAGCACGTTCAGCACGCAATCCTCGACGGAGCTGCCAAATATCATGTCATTTCGTCATTGTTTCCCGTGGTTAGGTCAGGAAAGCAGTTGAGTACGGTAAGTAAATTACTGAAGCGGTACTTTTATGCTAATGACAAGTTGTGTTTCTCGTTTCATTTGTTGCAGTAATGATCAATCTACAGGTTATTTAGTGCTGTAACATCCATTTCAGTATAAAAGTAAATCAGGTTTAAATGTCAGGAGTTCCTTTCGGGATGAATGTAACACTTTTGTCCCGCTACAGTCACAACATATATGTTTCTTTTGTCCTGCTGCTGATGTGGTGACCTTTTCTGTGTTGCAGCATTTATTAAAACGTGTGTATGTCATATTATACCAACAGAATATGCCAATAAAAAAATATTCTAAACAATTCAAGTTTGTACTGTTGGGTTCCATTTGATGAAACTGACATTTAAAATGAAAATGTAATTTAATACTTTTTTGCGAAGATAAAGGACAAAATATGTTTGCGGTTACATTTTAACAAGGTTATAGTCAGGTACATTTAATAAAAACAAGAGTAACACAAAATAAAAATAGCTTGTATGTGTTACTATTATACTGAAGTCCTTCCACATTTGTACAAAATACCACCTTGTATTGAAAGAATATATCAAAAATATATCTGTCTAAAACATTACCTTTTAAAATGATAGCCTACTTTCACCTCTTCTCTCTTATTACAAGCTGAGGTAGAATACTGATATATAGAAGGTGCATAAAGTGCCATACACAAAACATGTCATAACAAACGATAATATAATGCTATAAACATTTAACATTTTAACACCAATTTGTACCATAAAACCATACTGTATGGGCTAACAAGAAACCATTATTAAACTGAAAAACCATCAAATGTGAAGTGTCACGCAGGGAATTAGGAATGCCATGTCATGGCTTTTCACTGTAAGATGATTTGTACAATTTTATTTCCAAAATGGAATTTGTTTTTACTGTACAATTGTAGAAATGTAAGGTTAGCTTATCTTATTATGTAAGGTTAGCCTATTACTGTTACTAAATGTGAGCAATTAAAACATTTTCCTTTTGCATTTTTACAGTCTTTCACAATGAAGATTAGAATTATTTGACAAACATGTACTGTAAATGATATTGTATGTTCCTCTGTGCAATTAAAGGCCAGTTGTTTGATTATTTAGCGAGGGATACAGGACACCCTTTGCCTACAGGCACGTTTTTTACGCCACTCTTAATATAAGAAGAAAACAGATTCACAGATGTTAAAAGAAATGAACAGGATTGATGTTCTAGTTACACACAGACTCTACAGTCTCAACCAGAAATTCTCACCAGTTACACCTGCAACCACCAGCAGAATACCAAAATATGCTCCTCCTATAGCAAATACACATATTTCCAGCTATTGAGTGAACCGATAAGTGGCGCCATCTGGTGTTTTGTTGCCTAAAAAAAAATGCTCATGGAAAAACTAACTGATGTTATGTATTATGTTCATTTTCAGACAGGTCGCAATGAAAACAAATAGATTGAAGTACCTGCTCAAGGGGAAATGAACTGAATTACAATCACTAGTGACAGACCGATTAATGCTGATGATGCGCTGACGGCGGATGCTGCTGCTGTTGGTGATGATCTTCAGTTCATAGAGTCCAGAGTCTGTGGTTCTGGTGTTCATGATGGTCAGAGATCCAGTCTGATGATCCAGCTTCAGTCTGTCTCTGAATCTCTCTTCACACTGATCATCTGTACAGATCTGACTCTGATCTCCAGTGATTTTAGCGATGAGAGTCTCATTAAAATACCACGTCATTGAATCATTTGGGTTTTTCATTACACCAGGATCAAAAGTAAAAGATTCTCCCTCCTTCACTGTCTTGGTCTTCGTTTTATCCATCTCTGCACCAGCAACATCTGAAACACAAATAAAAAAAAAACAACATGAAAAGAATATTAATTTAATGTAATAAGGACATTTCAACTGGATAAAAATAAATCATTGGCCCACAAATAGGGAAGATAGAACAGCATTTAGACTGACGGCAGAAGGTCTGGACTCCACAGCAGCTTTAATTAGCCAAGGGCCGCCCTGACTGACATTTAAATCAACCAATACAATACAGTTTGTTTTGTTCAGCGTATTTGACTGTTGGACACATTTTAAAGAGTCTATGCTGTGAACTTCACATGCTTTTGAAAATCCAGCGTTTTAGTTGATCCTGAGAAGCGCTCATTGTCACCAGGGCTTGACATTAACTTTTTTTTGCTCACCAGCCACTGTGGCTAGTGGTTTTCCAAAGTTACTAGGCACTCAGCATTTTCACTGGCCACAATGTTGACATCGATAGATACCATGGGGAAAAACTGCAATATCAATATTTTTAATATTATCTCATAATTTGGAGGCTGCTGTCACTTTAAGACCTGACGCACGGATCTATTATACTGTTAAACATGCGTATTATTTCTCAACTGTTTACGTTCCCTTAGAACATAACTGACGCATTGTCAGCGGCTAAAATTACACACTTGTTCACACATTTACTATTTTCTACATGGTGAATGGCACATAGTGCACTATATAGGGGATAGGGAACGATTCAGACAGTGTAAATATGCTTTCCATTGGGGCGAATAAAGTCTGGTTTCGCGTTAATGTCATGCAAACCTCCGCAGCTCAGGTCCAGAGACACGCGCACAGAGCAGATCTTATGCGCAAGTCTGCGCAGACCAGAAAAGTAACGGACGCATTTGAATTCTGCACAGAATGCTACAATTTAAAGCTATATGAAGGAGATTAGGAGGAGAAACAGTTAGAGATTAGGAGGAAAATGCGGCTTTACTGGCTGTGATAGAAACTAAACACTATTGGCTAATTATTTAAAGGGGAGGAGCTGTTTGATGTCCCGCCCTGTCTTCCTGTTTCAGGGGGAAATTACGTCAACACATTGAATAATGCTACGCGTTTCAAGGCACTTCAGTGAGCCTTTAATGTCAAGCCCTGAGTCACAGTTGTAAACACAATGGCCATAAAGTGGATTAAACATGTGACAGACCACACAAATCTCGCTAAAATCCTGTAGAATTCCACCAGAAACTGAAATCGAAACCAAACATTGCACTGAAAATCCCTTCTGTAATGATAAACATTGTGATCAAATATTTATATTTAAACATTAATTAAATGACTTACCATGGACAATAATATTGAAGATATTTTCACTGAATCTGCTACTGCTGATGATCTGTAGTTTATAAAGTCCAGAGTCTGTGGTGTTGATGTTTGTGATGGTCAGAGATCCAGTCTGATGATCCAGCTTCAGTCTGTCTCTGAATCTCTCAGTACCTTCATTACACTGAACATCTGTACAGGTCTTACTGAGATATTCACTGATTTGAGCGATGCGGGTGTTATTAAAATACCATTTAATCTTTTCTTGTTGGTTTGTTTTAACGTCAGTGTGTAGAGTGACTGAATCTCCCTCCATCACTGACACTCTGTTTGTATCAACACCCGATGCACCTGAAGAAATAACAGTTTAAAATAAGATTATATTCTTTATTTTCATTATAAAGAAACCCCTTAGCAGTCAAGTATCGCCAACGGCCCCAGATTACTGTTGTTCAACATTCACTGCTCGTTAAAACATCACACACTTACATCATCTGGAAAAACTTGGTATAATTATAAAGATTAAAGCCTCCAGCTTCGTTATTTGACCACTGTTTATGATAAAATGAGGTTGCAGTGACATTAATTTCTTAATTTATGTCAGGAGTGCAAAATAATCTATCTGTAATGAACAATATTTTGAATGAAATATCAACAAGAATCAAAAGCCAGTCACATCTTCTCCGTTTTATTTGTGGTCACATGCACTAAACAGCATCCCTTAGTCCAAACGTGCACATATTTGGACAAATATAGATTTATTATCACATGTTTGCAAAATATTTAGTCATACAGAATAACAGTTCTATTCATGTCTCACTGAATTATGCTGATCTGAAGAGCTGAATGACATTCAGAGATCTCTGTGTCTGATTATTCCTGCTGCACGTCACTTATGATCTCAGAGCTCTCTCATTGGCTGTACAGCTGTCAATCATCTTACGTGACTCAACGTGACAACAATCCTGCCCCATCTGGTCACGCTGTTCAGTGCACTTCCTCATTCTCATCTCTCTGTTGTAAACATTGCCAACACATGAAAACTAAACTAATAAACGCACGATTACGATGGCATATGGTTTGTGTGTATTTTCATATGAATAAAGAATGTTTCCAGCAACATGCTAAGCAGGTGTAGCGATTAGCGTCATATAAAATGCTAAATATAACATTTTAACATCATTGAACATCACTGAAACCCACATTATATCACGATCGGAAGTAAATACAAACACTCGCTGGCTGTTTAAAGAGAGTTTGGAGTTAAAGTGTAATATTAATCTTTTATTTTGTGTTATGTAGCTTGATGCTAACTGTAGCTCTAATGCACCTGTCACGCCAGGAGCTATATTTTATTTCACATAAGGTAACAAAAGCATGCTTTTTTTGTTTGTCTGTTTGCTAGAAAGACTTCAGATAGTAGGTTTTAATGTAAAGTGGGATGAATGTGGGGTTGATGGCCAATTCAGAATGCCTGAATAGGCTATAATGGATATAATACAAACAACATAATTACTATAAAAGAATAATGAGGATTAAGTCATTCATGACAGACTAAAGTTGAACGACTAGTTAGTAGACTGCATGTATGTGTTTTACAGGCCAATAACAATGATAGCATCTTATCTTAGCATTCGCTATTAGCGTCATATAAAATGCATTAGCGTCATATAAAATGCTAAATATAACATTTTAACATCATTGAACATCACTGAAACCCACATTATATCACGATCGGAAGTAAATACAAACACTCGCTGGCTGTTTAAAGGGAGTTTGGAGTTAAAGTGTAATATTAATCTTTTATTTTGTGTTATGTAGCTTGATGCTAACTGTAGCTCTAATGCGCCTGTCACGCCAGGAGCTATATTTTATTTCACATAAGGTAACAAAAGCATGCTTTTTTTGTTTGTCTGTTTGCTAGAAAGACTTATAAATAGTAGGTTTTAATGTAAAGTGAGATGAATGTGGGATTGATGGCCAATTCAGAATGCCTGAATAGGCTATAATGGATATAATACAAACAACAGAATTACTATAAAAGAATAATGAGGATTAAGTCATTCATGACAGACTAAAGTTGAACGACTAGTTAGTAGACTGCACGTATGTGCTTTACAGGCCAATAACATAATGATAGCATCTTATCTTAGCATTCGCTAAAAACTCACATGACATGCTATACAATATGCTTCATAAAATGCGTAATTTTAGAGATTTCATCCTCAGATTTGAAATAAAGCATGACCACACTTGTGGCTTCACTTTAGTTGTGGTTATAAGTTGTTATACTACATTCACACAATATTTTTATACATTTAAAAATATATTATTGATATTTTTTATTTTTGTTTTAATGTTTGAGCTTATATATCTCCATATTAATAGCAGTCTGAGTAATTGTAAACTCTTAAGCGTTGGCTTACTAGATATATGTTACTTATGTGTATATTCCTTTTATTTGGGGTATGTCAAAATGCCCCACTTGCCAAAATGGGGGGTGACAGGCAAGGGGATAAAGAAAACGCGTTGCGTTCATATTCTTGGCTCATCTACTCGCCTGTATATAGTATGCATCATCAAAAAGGTGTAAACTGAATTTGATCTTTTAATATCACTGTTTTAGTACATTACAGCACTTTAAGGGCACTAAATTCAGCCTGTCGTCAGTTCACCCTCAGTCTGCTGCTTGATCAGCTCTATAACAGGTTTACTGCATAATTATTCTGTTTAAAATTAAGTGGTGCAACAACTCGATTTAAAATAAAACCCATATCAACAAACCCTAGATTAGCGTTACACTTTGCTTAATTGAATCCTTATTGGTGCAACCTAAGCGTTAAGCATTTTAAAAACGTCCCACTGTTTCTAGTGATTGAAATACTGCAGCAGGTGCTGTATATGGATCACAAGTGCCCAAAACGTGCATATTGTTCACATATTTTTGTTTTAAGATGGAAATTTGACAGGCTTGTGCTGCAGTTCTGTGGCGGGTTTGCCCTCCAAGGCTCCGCGACAGTCACGTGACTGTGTTTACATGCGAGCGAGCGAGGACAATTTCGCAGTTTAATAAGCTTTAAATAACTCTTTTTAATATAAAAAACGTCCCGGAATCTCTTTACATGTTTTGCCTGATTTGGGCGATAAGCTTGTGTACTGGAAATCGTTGTATAGCCTGTCAGCTATCATGTTTTTATAAGGAAAACGAAACTAAAATAGGATTCATCGCACTGCCGTATTGACATCCCAAATTCTCAGCGTCAACAACAACTACATTAACAATAAACTATATGTCTGTCGAGTGTTACGTGATCAGAGCTAGTATAAAAGTCACATTCGCCATTTTTATCTTTCACCAGTAACAAATAGCCTAACTTACATGACTTACCAAGGTGGAAAAACCACACCGGGGAGAAAATGAAGAGGTTCATCACGTACCCTTTCTCCGAAATACGAATGCAGATTCTGTGGGAAAAGAAACGGTTCACTTTTGAGAAAGATTTCTTCTGAGTTAAGTGTGGGTGGAAATGTTGTATATTAATGGTGGTATTGGGGTTGTCCAGTAGGGGTGCATTGTGGCTGTAGCACTGTAAAAGGCAGAGAAGAATGAACAGTGGGTGTATGGTTGGCTATGGAGATATGTCCTAAATAAAATAGACCATCTAGAAACTGTATTTCTCTCTGAGTTTTTTAATTGTATCCTTTCTTTATTTGATGACACAGGAAATCTTTTGAAGTACGAGCAATTTATGACTTACCACAATTTCCCAGTTCCTCCATAAGAGTTTAGTACAGTAGTTAAAGCAATCTCACCTGGATTAATTCACTTTATTAAATGTCACTCCATAAATAAGCCAAAGAGTACAGTTACAATACAATCCACGTTACTCTTGGAGGGAATTGATCTATTAGATAAGAAATGTACGGAACATATTTCAATTTAAAAAGAATTTTTTTAGAGGAAAGTTCTATTGGAGGTCCCTGGTAGAAGATATTGACTGAAGGGCCTGGCTTTTACCTGGGAAATTTTGTATTTCCAATAAAGCAAAAGAAATACATTTCAAAATGTTACATAAAATCTACCCTGTCTACTCTAACATTTCTAAATATTTGGACATTGACAGCTCATGTTCTTTTTGTAAACAAGCAGAGGAGACACTTGAACACTTGTTTTTTTTGGTTGCCCTATTTCCAAACAATTTTGGTTTGACCTAGGTTCTCACATATTTGATTCTGCCAGTGTTACACACTCTTTCAGTTTAAAAGACATTATTTTTTTATTTTAACGGTATAAAAATAGACCCCTGGAGTATGTTGTTAATTTTTTTATTTTATATGGAAAATTCTTCATTCATAAGCATAAATTTGCAAATGGTATTCCATCCTACACCCACTTTGAAATTGAATTAAACTCACTTCTTAAATCTCTTTATTACATAAAGAATAAGAAAACCCTAAAATTCCTCAAATACTATGAAGAAATATTTAAAGAAAATCTATATTTAAAGCTTTCATTGTAATTGTTTGTATGTTACTGTATTAATACATCTGTGTCCTAGCAACTTATGATTTAATTAGAATGTGTGTTTGTTTGTTTTTGTTTTTTTCTTGTATGTATTTTGATTGTGTGTGTTTATGTTTCTATATGTATTCCCTTGGCAATGTTCTTATGTTTGTTATTCGAGCATCGAGCAAAAAGGTCTCTGCGGAACAAGAGTGGGCGTTTTCAAATTTGTGGGTGTTTTCAAACTGATGGGTGTTTATAAATCACGCAATGAAAATGATCCCCTTCACCCGACACCACCCCTAAACCCTACCCACACTGTGACGTGGGCAAATCAGGTAACGCAGTGGAAAACGGCCCTCTGTTTAAGGCCTCGCCCACTGACCTGGTAACTCCTATTACTAACCTGCAGAGACCTAAGGCTTGTTCGACTTCATGCAGCGTTGCGCAGACTGATCGGCGGCTGACTTGAAGCAGTGCATGCCAGTTAGAAATTTTGTCCGACTTGAGACAGCGCCGACGCCACGTGACGTAACTCTGATGACGGCACAGCTTTTCCACGATTGGCCGGATTCCCCGCATGACAGTGATCACGTGTGTTTCATGTTTATTCTAAAACCTTCAGCTCCACTAATGCTCACAAATCATTTTTTTTATAACGGTAAAACCTCTTTTCATGTAGTCGCAATGTTATATTTTCATATTTATCCAAATAAAACTGTATACACCACTTCATTGATAGTGTATGTTGAACTTTATTCTTATACAAACAGACTCTGTATTATGCAGTATATCAAGTATCGAATGAAAATGTCTCTGAAACATTGTGTATTTGACAAATATTGCATTTATTTAACTTCAGCTGTGGTAAAGTATGCAAACACAGCGTGAGCGTCACTGCGGGAAGCAGAAAGTGTCCGTCTTCACGTCTCCATTTGCAGCTTCTCCTGGACTGCACGCGGCTACTCTCGCCGATCGGTTACATCCAGCCGCAGCCGATGTCCAACACACCTCTGTAATTGGGTCTGAGTGTCGCTTCGGGTTCGAAACTCGCGCCACCTTGTGGTTGTTGTGGCGTTTCAGAGAAGTGTCAGGAGTAGAAGAAGTGTCAGTGTCAGAGAGTTGTGTCATTGTCATTATTGTGGTTCATATGTGTTAGGGCTATATATTATTACATTATACTATTATACTGCGGTATACTACAGTATTACTATTAGGTTCGATTTTTCTCTAATAGAGTTTTCCTCTACTATTAGATGTCCTTTGGCATCTTCTGGATAGCACGGTTGATCACAGTAGAAGGAGCTCAAGTGCAACAGGTGCTAGTGTTGAAGTGGACCGATATTTATCGGAAGTAAATCTCACAAGATCTGAGGATCCACTAGTATATTGGGCTCAACAGAAGCATCAGTATCCTCACTTATACCAACTGGCACTGGCATTTTTATGTCCCCCTGCATCCTCTGTTCCTTATGAAAGGATCTTTTCCAAGGCTGAAGAGGTTTTGTCCAAGAAGAGGAATCATCTAAACCCCAACAATAATAATCCTTCCTTCACCCACCCCAGACTGCTGTGTCTGTTGCAGTTAGCTTTATTACTTTCCCTCCACCATAAGCACTGCACTCAACACAGCATCACTTTTGTTGTTCATACTGTCACTATCCAAACAATGTATAAATAATTAATTAACAGTGTGTCTGACAGTTGTCTTTGTGCAAGTAAAGTCAAACAGAGAAAGCATATTTTATTTTATACCCAGGCAATGGAGAAATGTCTGCTCAGGTCATTGGCTCAGGATTCATGGATTTGTCTGCTATTTCTTTGCACAGTAGCTAGGTGTCACTAGTGAGCAATGATAATGAAACTTTTGGTGAAGCAATGGGCTGTGAGGTCTCAGTGGTTCAGGAAGCCTCATTTTGCCATCACTACTTTTGAGCATCTCGCTTGTAAACAAACAGATGACGTAATTAGTGGGCGGAGTCTGTCAGGTGGCACTGGCTGGCACAGTTTCAGTGTTGCCAACAATCAAATCAAAGTAGGCAGATTTACGTTCTCTTTTGGTTTTCTCACGTTTTCTCTTTTGTCTTCACACAGACAAGCGCGTCAATCTATCGCTTAATGCCATTGCGGGGACTCTATTCTTTCCGGTGAAATCACAAAACAATATATACTCTTATTATACAATCATTGAACATCTTTGATTTTAATGAAGAAAAAAAACTATATGAGGGTGGATTAGAACCTGTAACCTTCGACACGGTTTACAAAAATTATACCACCAGAATTAATGCAAATATTATTTGCAAATAGTCCCAAAATGATTATTTTCCCAACTAGAATTAGACCTAGAATTTCATTCACTGTTCTGTTTCTTTATGCTTTATAAAAATTAAAAAAATTGGTCCGCCCCAATGTTCAAGACATGGTTACGGCCTTGGTATTACGACGTCAGGCTAGCAGACGCCTACTCTCGCTTATACACTCACCTAAAGGATTATTAGGAACACCTGTTCAATTTCTCATTAATGCAATTATCTAATCAACCAATCACATGGCAGTTGCTTCAATGCATTTAGGGGTGTGGTCCTGGTCAAGACAATCTCCTGAACTCCAAACTGAATGTCAGAATGGGAAAGAAAGGTGATTTAAGCAATTTTGAGCGTGGCATGGTTGTTGGTGCCAGACGGGCCGGTCTGAGTATTTCACAATCTGCTCAGTTACTGGGATTTTCACGCACAACCATTTCTAGAGTTTACAAAGAATGGTGTGAAAAGGGAAAAACATCCAGTATGCGGCAGTCCTGTGGGCGAAAATGCCTTGTTGATGCTAGAGGTCAGAGGAGAATGGGCTGACTGATTCAAGCTGATAGAAGAGAAACTTTGACTGAAATAACCACTCGTTACAACCGAGGTATGGGGCAAAGCATTTGTGAAGCCACAACACGCACAACCTTGAGGCGGATGGGCTACAACAGCAGAAGACCCCACCGGGTACCACTCATCTCCACTACAAATAGGAAAAAGAGGCTACAATTTGCACGAGCTCACCAAAATTGGACAGTTGAAGAATGGAAAAATGTTGCCTGGTCTGATGAGTCTCGATTTCTGTTGAGACATTCAGATGGTAGAGTCAGAATTTGGCGTAAACAGAATGAGAACATGGATCCATCATGCCTTGTTACCACTGTGCAGGCTGGTGGTGGTGTTGTAATGGTGTGGGGGATGTTTTCTTGGCACACTTTAGGCCCCTTAGTGCCAATTGGGCATCGTTTAAATGCCACGGCCTACCTGAGCATTGTTTCTGACCATGTCCATCCCTTTATGACCACCATGTACCCATCCTCTGATGGCTACTTCCAGCAGGATAATGCACCATGTCACAAAGCTCGAATCATTTCAAATTGGTTTCTTGAACATGACAATGAGTTCACTGTACTAAAATGGCCCCCACAGTCACCAAATCTCAACCCAATAGAGCATCTTTGGGATGTGGTGGAACGGGAGCTTCGTGCCCTGGATGTGCATCCCACAAATCTCCATCAACTGCAAGATGCTATCCTATCAATATGGGCCAACATTTCTAAAGAATGCTTTCAGCACCTTGTTGAATCAATGCCACGTAGAATTAAGGCAGTTCTGAAGGCGAAAGGGGGTCAAAAACAGAATTAGTATGGTGTTCCTAATAATCCTTTAGGTGAGTGTATTTCAGGCGAGGCGCATCTCAAACAAGCCTATAATGAGTAGCTAGCAGTGGAGTTAGATGTTGAAACTTAAAGGAATAGGGTCTTATCTTATCTGGGTCTCATCAGTCATTTTCTAAAAACAAAACAAAAAAACTTTATATGCTTTTTAACCTAAATTGCTCATCTTGTGCTGCTCTGCGACACACCACGGATTGTGCAGGCAGAAGTACCGCCCCCGTGTTTACAAAGGACTCGTGCAGTGTGAAAAGAACAGTGATCTGTGTACTTTGAAAATCGTGCAGTGTAAACTCAGCTTTAGGCCATTCAGAAAACCCATTGCAAGGGTTCTGCCAGTAGTGGGAACTCATGCAATGTCAGCAATGATGTACATCCGAGTGAACAAGATGAAAGAAAATTAGCGAGGGAAGGGCATAAAAAGTGAACTTAAATGCAGCCTCAGAGGAACATCACAAGGGCTTAGGGTTCCATTTGGAACGAAGTGATAATGATACTAAAATGATAATGTAACTGTGGTTTTATTGTAAGCTACAGCAATGTCTGCTAAAAAAAAAGATACATTAAAAAATAATTTAAACGGTAAGTTTTTCAAACATTATGGGCCAGATTTACTAACAGCTTGCGCCAACACAAACCCTCTTTTGGCATTAAAAAACTACTGTCAGGATTTACTAAAGACACACAGTGATAAATTAAAAAGGCGTGGACAGGGTTATTTTAGCAGCTGACCTTATTGCATATGCATTTGTAGGAGTTTCCCTTTCAGGCACAAAATTTATGTGAGGAGAGTATTTAAATGAATCACGCAAGGTGATTTACAAAGGTTTGCGCTCATCAATTTACTGGTGTTTGCGCCATTATTTACTATTTATTTATTGTTGTGCCAAATTTCGACCCCCTGCCAAATTATTACCCCCCTCCTTGAAGTCGCTACCTGATTGCCAAAACCTAACCCCTCCCCCAATCCTAACCCATCCCCCACACCTACTCCTAAACCTACCAATCCTAGAGGGGAAATAGCAGGAGGTCAGAATTCGGCACAACACCGTCTGTGTTCATTTATTTGCGCGTTGTCAGTAGTTCATGCGCAGAACTGTCCACTCCCATCTGTGCTTTTCTGGAATTGTGCTTGCACGCTAATTTGCCCTGTTTAGTAAATCTGGCCCCAAGGATTCATTTCAATTGACTAAAGCTGTAGGAGGGAAGTGACTGTGAGGTTCAACAGCAAGACTGGAAGATGCTCTTCACCTACATACTAAACACACATAAAAAAAAGGCCATTCTCTCATGCACAAGCTAACTGTCCACCTGAAATATCAAACCAGGTTTTTGAAGAAAACCAACCGCAGCAGGTTTCAGTTTGACTCAATAGATGAGCTGCGTCACGTAACATTGGCAATAATGTGAGATGGCGGATAGCTTTTGACTTTTGCAACAATTGAATGATTTTAATACCATTTTGAAATACATAAGATTTATTTTTTATAATTAAATTTAGGTTGACTAATCCAATTTTCCTCTCTTCTACTTTTTCATATTTGACACAGTCAGAAACTACCGTTCAGAAACTATCAATATTTAATTTTTTAAAAATGTTTTCCAGATTATTAAAAAGTTAAAGTCTTAAGAGCCAGAAGAACATATATAAGAATATAAATAAAATCATAACACGTGTAAAGAGTGTGCATATGAACTAGTAGGGTTGTCAAACTCGGTCGTGGGAGGATTCACACACCCCAGGTTCAGTGTTATCAGTGGATAGTATTATTAGACCGGAGTTAACGCTGAACTACAGGTGAAAATGTTTCACACATTTGTTGTGTTCAGTTTGTGCTGTTGGCATCTGATTGGTAAGTTACAAATACATTTTTACGGCTTCATTTATTTCTTTTTCAGAAAGTCATTTAAGTTAAAAAAGTTAAGTCATTAAATCAGAAAAAAAGATTCCGGCCCTTTTTCAGTGAGTCTGTTATAATGCGCCAAATATGAAACTACTTAAAGTGTCCAGCAGAATTAAACTTAAACTAGTTTTACTTGGCTGTAATTAACTTGCAACTTGACGTATTTATTTTGCTCTACAAGCAGATAAAACATATTAAAGATCAAATTATTGAATTCACATACATCTGTCTGTTCATATACCTTTCATTTTGTTTGGTGTCTTTGTTAAAGGTTACAAACTGATCTCAGGCTTTCTAAACATGAGCATTAATCTGAAAACCTCTTCATGTTCTCCAGGTGTGTTTGGGGCCGAAACAAATGAAATACAGTCAGTGTCAGTGATGGAGGGAGATTCTGTCACTTTACACACTGATGTTTCTGAAGTACATGAAGACGACAATATAGATTGGGAATATGGAGCTAAAAAGTACATTATAGCTGAAATTGTTAGAAAATATGAATTCTTCTCCACATATAACGGCACTGATGGGAGATTCAGAGACAGACTGAAGCTGGACAATCAAACTGGATCTCTGACCATCACAAACATCACAACTGAACATGCTGGACTCTATGAACTACAGATAACTGGAGCAAAACTGACATCAAAAAAATTCTCTGTTTCCATCAATGGTGAGTAGAGATGACATTTGTTCAAATGCTCACATATTCTTATTTTATTAAAATAATCTTTGGTTAAAAAAATTAAGCTCAATCCACAGCATGTGTGGCATAAGGTTGATTAGCACAAAAAAATTATTTTGACTCGTCAAGAAAAGAAAAGAAAAAAAATCAAGGCGCTTACAATGGAAGTTAATGAGGTCAAAAAAAAATTACAATGTAAAGTGTATTCTTAGTACCATATTACAGAGCTTCTAAAAGGAAAGGAAAAATATACAGACTTTCGTGTGCACATGAGAAACCATTAAACTTCGCATATAGGACAATGCACACTGAGCCACATATTGCCCCATCAGCCCATTTCACAGTGTCTTTTCTTGTCCGCCACAGAGTATGTGTTAAAGCAGACCTAAGTCCTTGAAATATGACGTACTACCCTAAAGAAAGCCAAATTTTAAACACCTTTTTTTACTGTACCAGTCGTTTTTTATAGACCCTTGAACTTGGCAAATAGGCCATTGCACACGTCCGTATTGTGTCATCAGCCCATTTCATGTCATGGTTTCTCCACCGCCACAGATGATGTGTTAAATTAGACATTAGGCCTTGATATAACCAAATTTTGAACAATAAGGTCTCTATTAATTCATGTGCATCCATGCTCTTGTTTTCTTCATAGTGAGAAGGCAGTGACACACAAAGGAAATAGGTTGTAGTATAAATAAAACTAGAAACTGTAATGCGTAAGCATGCAAAAAATTCCAGTACGTATTTGAATAGTTTCTCGAATGCATGCAAAAGTCTGTCTATTTTTTTAAGGGGCTTTGTATGTGGTCACTACGAGCAAATCAATAAAAAAATAAAAATATTTACAGATGACTGTGATATATGCTAAATATAAAGCTGAAAATAATGCCGTATGAACCTTTTATGTTAAATATGGTCTGAAAATCTACCGCGAGGTTTGGAAATTTGAGTCTGGAAAAGTACGGAAATTTGAAATGGAAAATGTGTAGGAACCCTGAATTTCATGAAAACACATACATTAATTCTTCTGTCAAAACTATTTGAGCTGTAAAGCTGTCAAGCGACAAAGTTAAGAATTTAACTTTTACACAGTACCTAAGCAGTATTTTAGTGTTTACAGATTGACCCCATTGCATTGACTTCCATTGTAAGTGCCTCACTGTAACCTACACTTCTTCTTCTTCTTCTTTTTTTCCATTATCGAGTCATAATTATTTTTTGTGGTAATCAATATGCACCGCAAATGCTGTTGACTATATACATAATGAAATGTTCAATCATGACCTTCAACACACAACACCGGATTGATGTGTAGATTTATGAACATTTATCTTTAATCGCTCATATTTTCCAGCTCGTCTGCCTGTTCCTGTCATCAGCAGTAACTCTTCACAATGTTCTTCATCATTATCAAATTGTTCACTGGTGTGTTCAGTGTTGAATGTGGGTCATGTGACTCTCTCCTGGTATAAAGGAAACAGTTTATTGTCCAGCATCAGTGCGTCTGATCTCAGCATCAGTCTCTCTCTACCTCTGGAGGTGGAATATCAGGATAAAAACACCTACAGCTGTGTGCTGAACAATCCCATCAGCAACCAGACCAGACATCCCAACATCACTCAACTCTGTCACGCATGTGCAGGTACGCCAGCACTAATGTTAGTGTTTATGTACACATTCACTTACATGAATGTCTCTCTTGATCATCACAACACTCTCCGTCAGGTCCTCTAGTCTCAGTCTCTCTGATAGTGTTGATCTCTGCTGCCGCTGGATCTCTGCTGATTGTAGTTGCAGTTATTGGGATCTTCTGCATCTGCAAGAAATGTAGAAAAACAGGTCAGGAGAGCAAGCAGTTCATCTGTATATAAATATATATCTTTTTAAGACACACATTTTGATATTTGATTGTCTTTGATTATTGTTATTGCAGTCGAGACCCAGGAGGAAGACAGAACTGATTCAGCTTTCTGTAAACCAAAAACACAAAAAAAGGTAAGATGTTGCAAAAAGTCGCTGCAGTCAGTCAGTGTGATTGAAGCTGATTGAAGTTTGCAGCATCAGACGGTCAGTGAACAGACGTGGGTGGTTTATCGACTCAACTGTCATTATTATTACCTTTAGCAAAAAAAAGGACAGTTTAAGCACTTTTTTAATGCTATTTACACAAAATTTATGTTCTGTTTGCACCTCAGTGTTGTCCGATTTGCTGGTCTATTTTCATTTTGCAGAACTAAAAAAATCAATTAGCACTCATCAAAATGTATTAGCACATAGAAAATGTTTTTGCTAAATTGATTGCATTTTTTCAGTAACAGTATTATTTTATCATTGATAAATTATTATACATTAAAGTGTTCATCCAAAAATGTTTTAGGTTGAATGTTATCTGAAAGCTTCAGTCACCATTCATTGCATTTTTCTTCCCATATGGTGACTTTCTTTTGCTAATATTCTGACTTTTCTCTTTTTTTTTAACTTTAGTCATACATAAGCCAAGCAATTTTACCAATTGAAAACGGCAGATGTTTGTGTTTGCCGTGGTGCAATAAGGGAAGCTCGATTGTACTCAACAAATCGTGATTTAAAAAAAAAACAAACACCTAAATTAGTTCTCAAATTAGGGACCGAAACAATGGGTCTGTTGACATTTGACCCAGAACTTTTTGAGCAATGTATGGATTTATCTGTAGACTCTCTTTTAATGCACGGATCTCTGCATGGAAAAGAGAACCAATGAATAAATTCAATCTTGTTATGCTTGTCTACTTTTTATGTGGCTTTCGCACTAACCGCGATGATCAGCGATAAAAGACGTCATTAATTTGAACGAGATCTAGGCCGGATTCCACCAATATCATGTGTGTATCATTTGACTGAACTAGATCATTATAATCAGTGGAGTTGTTGCATCGTGACACGTCTTTAGTTTACATAGGTGTTATGAATTGTATTAGTTAGAGCTTAGCCTACATGTAAAACATTTTGATCTTTACACTAGCCAGCCCGTGGTCTGTGGCCTACAAGATAACCCAAATAAATAACCCAAAAATATTAGATTGGTTTTATACCATTCAGATTCAGATAGTCAGTTTTATACCATTAGATTTTCATTGGGCAGAAAGTAGGACATAAAGTTGTTACCCAGCTGTGCTGATGTCTGTCCTCGAGCTGCAGCGTCTCTGCGGTTCATGATTATCTGAGCTAAATGCAGCTTTAGCAGCCATTGGTTTCTTTGTAGACGTGCTGCAACAAGTATCTGTGCTGTTGCTTTAGTGTGAAAGACAATCATTCTCAGAGCAGAAGCTGTCATGACAAACCTGCAGAACTTAAACTGTTTGATGATTTAACGGTTTAAAAAGTCATGATTGATGTCATTTCCTCTTGCTGCTCCATGTTAGCATCTGTTAGTAGTAGTAGTTTTTTCAAAACAAGTTTATTTAACAAGTCAGTATTTGTAGATAAAGATTTGCATTCATAAGGTTTTGTTATTAAGAGAATAACAAGTTCATTCAGAGAGAAACCTAGCATAAGTAGTTCAGAGCATCAGTGGGTTGCTGATTGAGTTTGTGTTTCCTTTCAGAAATCAAAGACGGATGCTGTGTATGAAAATGTCCCCAAAAGACGGTGATCAAATACTGTATTTATCTACCGGAATGGATGTTACAGCTAATACGAGACAATACGTCACACTTTTGGCTTTATTTACATTTATTCTCTGCTAGGATGTTTCTGTTTTTTTTCTTTCTTTGTATCATATCTTTTGGTGTTATTGTGATGTCTCAAACTGTTTTAATTTAGTGGTTTATAATAACATCTGGAAATGTACCCAACGTTCATTATTAAATATTAATCACACCCTTCACTGTGCTCCTAGTCTGTCATTTACTGTTCTTGTTTTATTATTTTTGCAAAATGTAATTTGCAGTGGTTACAGTATCACACACGATAAGCTCTGCTGGATATTTCGGCAAATGTAATAAGCACATCATCGCTCTCTAGTGTCCAAGCAGAAAGAATCATCTCTCTAATAGTAGCACTATGTTTCCCCGACAGGGTGAGCTATAAATTGACACTTCTGTACACACAGCAAAATCCCCAGTGTAATGCTGCCTTCACATGCTATCGGAAATTTCCTACTTCCCACTTCTGAAGTCGCGATTACGGGCACATTGCATTCAAATTGTGACTTGAGAGGGTGTTCATGTCCAAATTTGAAACTAGGAAACTAGTATTTACGATAGCTGCAAAATCTGAGAAAGTGCTGGATGAGAATTGTGGCCCATTATCAGTCACTAATGTCTCTGGGATGCCGTGGCATGCGAAGATCGACTTTAGGTGTGTCGTGACATCTGCAGAGCTGGTGATTGAAAGATTTTCCACCTCGACATAACGTGAATAGTAATCTACAACTAAAAGGTAGGTTTTTCCTTTCAGGACAAACAGATCTGTCCCTAGCTTTTGCCAAGGCCTCTCAGGAAGATCTGATGGGATCAGTGGTTCAGTGTGATTAGTGCGCTCTTTAATGCAAGTATGACATTTCAAAACCAGCTCGTTCAACTGCTGGCTAAGTCCCAGCCACCCCACACTTTGCTGTCAACGGTCTCTGCATTTAACTATCCCTGGATGCCGTTCGTGCAGCCTGGCAAGGATATCATTCCGCAATGCAGAGGGAATAATAAGTCTTGTACCTTTTAGAAGAAGGCCATCGTGAACAGATAGGCAAGCTTGCTCAGACCAGTAATGCTTCTCAGTCCCTGTACAATGACTGGACTGTTCTAACACATTTTCATGACATTTGAGCAAACACTGTCTGATTTGAGGTGCTCCCTCAGGTTGTCCAGGAAAGATGGGCTTGCTGGGAGATGCTCCACAATGCTGTCCACGTAAATGTTAGTGCTTTCCATGAGCTCATCATTCATGTTTTCTTTGTCAGCAGGTAGTGGAGCACTTGAAAAAGTGTCTGCAGTCCATAAGCTCTTCCTTGGAACATGAGAAATCTTGTATGAATAGCGCATCAGTCTCATATGGAAACGCTGGATTGCGGGGAGGTAGGACAATGGTTTGTGATCCATCTCAAAATGTTGGCCCATCAAAAAGTCACAAAATATCTCACATGGCCAGGTCAGCCCCGGGGCTTGGCGGACTGCTCAGCTAAGGGAATTTGCCAAAATCCCATGTTCGCATCTGGAGTGCTGGTTTTGTGGTCATGGAACACATGGTCTGGTATAACAGTGAAATCAGCGCCTGTGTCGATTTTAAACTGCAGTCTTTTATTTTAATATCAATCAGCCAGGGGTCACCCCCAACAACCACAGTGCCTAAAAATATGCCAGGTTCCTGTTCTTGAATCTCATTTACCTTTCTGGATGAAGCACACAATTTTTGGTAGTGACCCCTTTTCCCAAAGGCATGACACAGTCATGACACAGTTCTTGTCCACTTTTGACTCTCTGAATTGTTTTGAGATGGCTTGGTTTTGCTTATGACTCTATCTACAGAGCCAGATTGTTTAGCATTAACACATTCACTACACAAGTTGCTCTGCTGCTGCTTCACTGCTTCAGTCTGTCTTGCCATATCAATGGCTTTTTCCAACATTAGATCTTTATCTAACTGCATTCGCTCCGACAGACGTATATCATTCAAACCAACGTTTAACCTGTCTCTGATTAGTTCATCGTGCAATGGCCCATATTTGCAGTGCTCAGCGAAGGAGTGCAGTGCAGTCACAAAGGAGTCGACTGCACAGGTGGACAAAGTACACAACTCCATTACTTGAGTAAAAGTAAAAGTACTACTGGTAAAATATTACTCCGTTACAAGTGAAAGTTGTAAAGCTAGATTTTTAGTTAAGTAAAAGTACAGAAGTACTTGCTTTTAAAAGTACTTAAGTATCAAAAGTAAACACATTATTTTATTATTGTTTTATTGTTGTATGAATGCACGCTGTGCCATCATGGTGGTTTAAGCCGGTCATGCTCCATCTGACATGCTAGCATACGACTACCTTGAACTCATTTAAATACTTGTTTAAAAGTTACAAAGCTCTTATCAAAGTCAAAATCATACTAGAAAAGAAAGGTTTCTACATTGTGTTTATTTGACAGGATTATGTAAAAACATATTTCTGAAAGGACTTCAGTTAACATTATTAGCCCAACTACATTTTTGCATGCTAACCAACGTCTCGAACGTTACCTATGCGTATGGCAACTTGGCGGGCAAATCCATTAAAAATCATTTGACTTACCATGTTTCATACCAGTGTTCATTTTGACAGCAAATTTTGATTTAGTTTTAGTCATAGTCTTTTGACTATAACATTTTAGGCATCTGAATTGTCTGTCTGCAAAAAAAAGTTTTAAAGAAGAAAACAAATCATCCACTGACTTTCAAAGCGGCTACGACTTTCTACTTTGAGGGCCTTGATGTAGTGGAGTAAAAAGTACTATATTTGTCTTTTAAATGTAGTGAAGTAAAGTCATAAGTTTCCAGAAAAAATACTACTCAAGCAAAGTACAGATACTCAAAAAGTGTACTTAAGTACAGTACTCAAGTAAATGTACTTAGTTACTGTCCACCCCTGGTCGACTAGTTCATTTTCCCCTTGTTTTCACATGTTGAAACATGCTCTTTAATAGATTGTTTTCTTCACAACAAAGAATGCATGATTTGTGTATTACAGACCTAAGAACTCCCTGCCAGCAGGAAGAACACAAAACGCAGCTATGGTCTATAATAAACAAGTAAAAAATAAAAAATAAACACTACTAACAATGAACTGCACTTGCATGTCCGGGTTAGCAGACTACTGTTTTTCATGATAAAAACTAGAACTATATGCCATACTACTATCTAGTCTATGTAAAATGTTATAGGTTTAAATATTTCATGCTGTATCTGTAGGGCTAATACATTATTCCCCCATATGAACTGTATATGTGATTTTATGTGGTTAGATGTAGGAGTCATTTTAATGCAATTATATATTTGTCCATTGGGTGGCTCTCTCACATGGTATATGAAGGGCCCCTGGGTAATGAGACAGCAGGGGCCCGTACAATTATGGTAATTGAATAAACTCAGGGTTACAGGATTAGTTTCGAGTTGACAAAACTAAACCAATCAGGGGGAGTGACTTTATTGCATCAGATGATTGGTCCAATTTCGGTTTAAGATCTCTTACCTAGAACATAACTGTGGAAAATAAGTTACTATGGCAATGAACACTGCGTAAAGACAAACCACTTTCATGGTGCTTAAAACCCATGGTTGGCGCAAACTAAACTGAAACACTGCAGCAGACTTCTACCCGACAGTCAAAGCAGCATTACATCACGAAGTGTGGACTCAGCCTGCGCTTTAGACAGACCCCTTGATTTTAACAGAGGGAGTCTACTTATCTGTACACTCCAGGAAGATCCATAGACCACAATGCAACATGATTGTGATGTCACAACAGCAACTCTCATAGCAGATTTCAATTGATCAAGGGCTCAGGATATTCCATTTAAACCCATTGCAAGGGTTCTGCCAGTGGTGGGCACTTGTGAAAATGGAAAGCCCTCGCGATCTTCTTCCGAGTCCACACTTTTGTGACGTAATGCTGCTTGGACTGTCGGGTAGAAGTCTGCTGCAGAACTCGCTTCAGCTTTGGCAAAAGTGCGCATCGAGGGAGCATATTGGCCCCAAAGGGAGCGCTCATGAGCACCATTCTGAGACCAAAAATTACCAGTGGGACACCCTACAGTCTTATGGACTTAATAGACACACGCATGTGGCGACCACTGTAAGTCCACAAGACCACAAATGCACATGAAATACTGACTCACACATAGGACACTCACTTGTCGCCACTTACTGATGTAACTTTTTAACCAGCAAAAAGGGTCAATGAATGAATCAGATTCAAATCGATTCAAATGATTTGAGCCACTGGAATGAATCAATTCCAACACAAAAGGTACATTTACCATGAAGGTATAAAACAAATCTTCTAATCATTACACCTTCTTCTTTTAATAGAAACATTTTAATTTCCCTGCAGTGTTTTTCCATCACATCTGTTACAGCACTGAAATAACTGATGAAAACAAAAGTCCATGAAAATGAAACTAACGCAACATAATGGTGACATAACCATTACACCAATCCCTACCAAATTAAAACATTATGCATCTAGAATGATTACTACATGATAAGGTAACTGTGGTTTTATTGTAAACTAAAGCAATGATTGCTAAAAAAAATAAAAAAATAACTGAGTTTAAATGAAAAAAATTTAATAAATCAATTAATGCTAACAGAAATATTTCTTATTTGACAGTTTTTCAAACATAATTGTTTTGTGGATTCATTTTATTTGACTGTAAAGCAGTTCTGTGTAGGAAATCAGACTGTGAGGTTCAACAGCAGGACAGGAAGAAGCCCTTGCTTCGCCTACAGACTAAACACACATCAAACCAGATTTTTGAAGAAAAACCGACCGCAGCAGGTTTCAGTTTGACCCAATAGATGAGCTGCTACAGTCACACCTCCATGTGAGATGGCAGATAGTTTTTGATAGTTTTTGACATTTGCAACAATCAAATGTTTATAAAACCATTTTGAAATCCATAAGATTTATTTTAACATTAAATTTAGATTGACTAATCCAGTTTTCCTCTCTTTTACTTTTTCATAATTTGACTTAGTCTAAACTGCCTCTCAGAAAACATTAATGTTCAAATTTTAAAAATGTTTTCAGTTTTTTGACCATTAAGTTATGTCTTAAGAGTCATAAGAACAAATATAAATATATATATATATATAAAATCATAACACGTGTAAAGAGTGTGTGTGTGAACTAGGGTTGTCAAACTCTGTTGTGGGAGGATGCCAGGTTCAGTGTTATCAGCGGATAGTCTTATTAGTTTCTGAATGTTTCTCACGCTTGTTTTGTTCAGTTTGTGCAGTCTCATTGGTAAGTTAAAAATGCATTTTTACGGCTTCATTTATGTCTGTTTCAGAGAAAAAAAGATTCTGCTACTGTTTGAATTAGTGAGAGAATTTGAAACTGAATTTAAGCTTTCTAAAAGGGCCTTAATCTGTTTGTTCATCAGATGTGTTTGGTGCTGATAAAGTGAAGTCAGTGTCAGTGATGGAGGGAGATTCTGTCACTCTGAACTCTGTTATTGAAATACATGAAGACGAAGACATACTGTGGAAATTTGGAGCTAAAAAGGTTATTATAGCTGAAATCAGCAGGGATGCTGGAATCTTCTCCACATCTAATGATGTTCCTGATGGGAGATTCAGAGACAGACTGAAGCTGGACGATCAAACTGGATCTCTGACCATCACAAACATCACAACTGAACATGCTGGAGATTATCAACTACTGATAAGTGGAGCAAAACTGACATCAAAAACATACAGAGTTTCTGTCTATGGTGAGTGGAGATCATTTGTTGAAATGTTCACATATTCTTGTTTTATTAAAGAAATATTTTGGGTTCAGTACAAGCTCAGTCAGGTTAATTACCTCAAAAACTATTTTGACTCGTCAAGAAAAGTAAAAAAAAAAATCAAGGTTACAGCGAGGCGCTTACAATAGAAATTTGTTAAAAAAGATTTTAAAGCTGAAATGTGAAGCTATTTTAATAAACACAAGGCTTAAGCTAGTCTCAGACTAAAATTTGAGCCGTTTTAACTGAAAGCAACTTTTTTGTCTCAAGATGTACATCAGTAATGTTTTTTTTGTTGTCTAACGCATGCTTATAAAAGCGTTCACTTTAATATGAAAATTACAAGATTTACTCACCCTTAAGCTATCCTATGTGTATATGACTTTCTTCTATCTGATGAACACAGTCTGAGTTATATTAATATCCTGACGCTTCCAAGCTTTTTCGTTGTCATCTGTTTTTAGTTCATCGTTGTCGTGTAAACATACCCTAAGCCATATCACATTCTCACAACAATGCATTGTCAAAATTCATGAAATACATATACACTCACCTATTATTAGGAACACCTGTTCAATTTCTCATTAATGCAATTATCTAATCAACCAATCACATGGCAGTTGCTTCAATGCATTTAGGGGTGTGGTCCTGGTCAAGACAATCTCCTGAACTCCAAACTGAATGTCAGAATGGGAAAGAAAGGTGATTTAAGCAATTTTGAGCGTGGCATGGTTGTTGGTGCCAGACGGGCCGGTCTGAGTATTTCACAATCTGCTCAGTTACTGGGATTTTCACGCACAACCATTTCTAGAGTTTACAAAGAATGGTGTGAAAAGGGAAAAACATCCAGTATGCGGCAGTCCTGTGGGCGAAAATGCCTTGTTGATGCTAGAGGTCAGAGGAGAATGGGCCGACTGATTCAAGCTGATAGAAGAGCAACTTTGACTGAAATAACCACTCGTTACAACCGAGGTATGCAGCAAAGCATTTGTGAAGCCACAACACGCACAACCTTGAGGCGGATGGGCTACAACAGCAGAAGACCCCACCGGGTACCACTCATCTCCACTACAAATAGGAAAAAGAGGCTACAATTTGCACAAGCTCACCAAAATTGGACAGTTGAAGACTGAAAAAATGTTGCCTCGATTTCTGTTGAGACATTCAGATGGTAGAGTCAGAATTTGGCGTAAACAGAATGAGAACATGGATCCATCATGCCTTGTTACCACTGTGCAGGCTGGTGGTGGTGGTGTAATGGTGTGGGGGATGTTTTCTTGGCACACTTTAGGCCCCTTAGTGCCAATTGGGCATCGTTTAAATGCCACGGCCTACCTGAGCATTGTTTCTGACCATGTCCATCCCTTTATGACCACCATGTACCCATCCTCTGATGGCTACTTCCAGCAGGATAATGCACCATGTCACAAAGCTCGAATCATTTCAAATTGGTTTCTTGAACATGACAATGAATTCACTGTACTAAAATGCCCCCCACAGTCACCAGATCTCAACCCAATAGAGCATCTTTGGGATGTGGTGGAACGGGAGCTTCGTGCCCTGGATGTGCATCCCACAAATCTCCATCAACTGCAAGATGCTATCCTATCAATATGGGCCAACATTTCTAAAGAATGCTTACAGTACCTTGTTGAATCAATGCCACGTAGAATTAAGGCAGTTCTGAAGGCGAAAGGGGGTCAAACACAGTATTAGTATGGTGTTCCTAATAATCCTTTAGGTGAGTGTACAACTGTCATGGTTGTGTGCAGGCAGAAAGACAAAGACAGGCAAATACAGTTCCAAACAGCAGGCAGACAGGAATTAGCACAACACATAACCGTGACCGTACAAGGAGTGCAAGGGAAGGAACTTAAGTAGCAACACAAACGAGGATGCTAGATAACACACAGCTGACACATGAACTATATAATAATGACGGTAACTATGGGGACAGACAAGTGGCCGGAGTCAGAAAAAAAGTCCAGGAACAAAACTAAACAGAATGGTGATAACAACGTCATATTTTGCCATTTATTTAGTAATTGTTTAAGGCAATTTCAATCATAATACAGTAACCAGCCCCAAACCCCCAGAAAAATCACATCCCTGACTTACTGACCATCAACACACTGCACCAAAAATAATTGTTGCGCAGATTGATCCATATGTCTCTTTATTCTCGCATGTTCTTCAGCTCTTCTGCCTGTACCTGTCATCAGCAGTAACTCTTCACAATGTTCTTCATCATCATCATCATCATGTTCACTGGTGTGTTCAGTGGTGAATGTGGGTCATGTGACTCTCTCCTGGTACAAAGGAAACAGTTTATTGTCCAGCATCAGTGTGTCTGATCTCAGCATCAGTCTCTCTCTACCTCTGGAGGTGGAATATCAGGATAAAAACACCTACAGCTGTGTGCTGAACAATCCCATCAGCAACCAGACCAGACATCCCAACATCCCTCAACTCTGTCACACATGTGCAGGTACGGCAGCACGGCTGATATATGTGTGATTATTTACTGATCTGATTTTTTTTTATAGATCACAATGACACATTAACTTACATTAATGTCTCTCTTTATCAACACAATCTCCGTCAGGTCCTCCAGTCTCAGACTCTCTGATAGTGTTGATCTCTGCTGCCGCTGGATCTCTGCTGATTGTTGCTGTAGTCTTGATGTGCTGCATCTGCAAGAAATGTAGAAAAACAGGTCAGGAGAGCAAGCAAATCATCTGTACAAATATTTATCTTTGTTAAGACACAAATATTGAAAACTCGTTTTAAACTCATCTGTGATTATTGTCAATGCAGTCGAGATCCAGGAGAAAGACAGAACTGATTCAGCATTGTGTAAACCAACAACACGAAAAAAGGTAAGAAGTCGCTGCAGTCAGTCAGTGTGATTGAAGCTGATTGAAGTTTGCAGCATCAGTCGGTCAGTGAACAGACGTGGGTGGTTTATCGACTAAACTGTCATTATTATCTTTAGTAGGGAGTAGCAAAAAAGTAGTAAATCGTTTAAGCATGGTTTTATGTACTCTGCATGAAAAAAAGAACCAATGAAAACCAATACACGTGATTAGGGTTATTTGGACCCAAAACTCTTTTTTTTTTTTTTTTTTTTTTAAATTGAGTGTTCATCTTAGTAGTTCAAGACCTTAGGAATTTTGTCGCATTTGAACCACGAATACACACAAAAAATAATGGCTGGATTTGAGGAGTTTATGTGGTTGTAATAAAAAAGTAACAAATCCTTTCCTCACAGGTCAATTGATCCCTTTAGGGTTGAATAGAATGTGAGGAATGTTTGAGTATACATAGAAAACCTAACAAATTTTACCTAACATTTTTTATAATGTCTACATGTGTACCTGAAAGCATACTGAAGAGTTAAACTCAACAAATTGACTGTAGGACCAAGTGGAACAGCGCATTTGCTCCATATAGAGCATAGACCGTAAAAAAATATGGACGACGTGACTTCATTCGCTTCCACTTAAGAAATGAAGCCTCCAGAGGTCCGAATATGGCGCTGACATCTTGCGCAGATTGAGTCTGCTCAGTAGTGACCTCGGGACCGGAGTCTGCGCAGTAGAGAGCAGGAAGTAGAGCCACGATATCAAAAGCCCGCCCACACTCTCGCAGATGCAGAACAATTCATTATGTCGGTGTGAAATAAACAGTTATGGAAATGTAGAAATTAAAGCTAAAGCTCCAGTCTCCTCCCGAAAAAAGTCTGTTAGTGCCTCAGTGACAACTTCACTCAGAGAAGCTGTCAATCTCAGCTGTCAATTGTAAGCCCGCCCAAACATCCCAATGACTCCATTTTAATTATGACCTCGAATTTAGGTTAGAATGCCAATTGGTTATTTGGTCATTTATATTTAATAGTTTACACATTTAATTATTCAGTTTAACCCTTTGTTGAAATTATACCCGTTCATAGTTAATAATTCCAGAGTAAGTCAGAATAAATCAGTGTAACAATTTATTATTAGTCAGGTAAATGTATCATGCCAATTACATAATCAATTCAAAGATAATCCATACATAACATCAAATGCTCTGAAGTATAGAATAAAATATGGATGCCTGACTTCTGAGAATTATATAACGCTGAGCATCTAAGAGACACTCAGCGTTACGGCCCGACCTCTTTGCAACATCTCCTTAAATACCAGACCAAGACAGAAACCTCTTTCAAATGGAAACGTGTTAACAATGGGAATTTACATTTAATCACTGTCCCATAGAACTGTATTGACAAAAGACCAAATGGCTAAAGCCACACCCAACGTAATAAGCAAAATATCTCTAAACTCTCAAAACCTTTATTACTTTTTGGTTTACTTCTGTGGGGAGGAGACATTTCAAATAATATCAAACATGTATAATTCTGTATAGTATTTGTTCACTTTAGACCATATAGATTTTGGGTGAATTCTGGAGGGGAGATAGGGGTGAAAGGAGAGACATGTAAATTTACAGTAATTCGTAGATGATTCACTCAGCGTGACGTCGTCTCGGATGGAGATGCTAAATGCATGAGTCGGTTCAGATGCTAATGTCCTTTATTTTCTTAGAGACATTCTGGCATATGCAAACTTTTTCCAGTCTTACACAATCATGACATCACAATCTCGTATCTACACCATGTGTGTAGTGTGTGTGTGTGTGTGTGTATCATTTGACTGAACTTGAGCATTATAACCAGTGGAGCTGTTGTTCCAAGACGCATCTTTAGTTTACATATGTGTTATGAATTTTAGCTTTTGAACTTTACACCAGCCAGCCCGTGGTCTGTGGCCTACTAATTTAAATTATCTTTTGTTTAAAATCATATGTAAACATTTTGACTATAATAAATAAATTGGCTTGTTATTTTCTAATAACAAACAAAGTCAGTTTCATACCATTCAATGTCTCTGCGGTTCATGATCATCTGAGGTGAAATGCAGCTTTAGCAGCCATTGGTTTCTTTGTAGACGTGCTGCAACAAGTGTCTGTGCTGTTGCTTTAGTGTGAAAGACAATCATTCTCAGAGCAGAAGCTGTCATGACAAACCTGCAGAACTTAAACTTGAACTTACTGATGATTTAACGGTTTAAAAAGTCATGATTGATGTCATTTCCTCTTGCTGCTCCATGTTAGCATCTGTTCTGTAGAAATAAAACTAAACAAATTTGTCAGTATTTGTAGATTAAGATTTACATGAATATTCAGAGAGTCAGCAGGTTCCTGATTGCGTTTGTGTTTCCTTACAGAAATCAAAGATGGAAGCTGTGTATGAAAATATCCCCAGAAAACGATGATCAAATTTTTAATATTTACAAAAAATGATCTACGGGAATCATACTGGAAAAGTGCGTAATAGTTTTGGCTTTATTCACATTTATACTCTGCTAGGATGTTTCTGTTTTGTCTTCACTCATTTTATCATATCTTTTGGTGTCATTGAGATATCTGAAATTGTTTTAATTTAGTGGTTCACCAGTATAATAACATACAGAAAATCAATTAAAATGTTCTATTTTAAATTACCATATGGAAATTTACCTAACGTTCATTATTAAATATTAATCACACCCTTCACTGTGCTCCTTTGTCTGTCATTGATTTTTCTTGTTTTATTATTTTTGCAAAATGTAATTGGATATTAAGTGCATTGCAGTGGTTATGGTTACAGTATCACATACTATAAGCTCTGCTGCATATTTCAGCAAATGTAACAAGCACCTCATTGCTCTCTAGTGTCCAAAGCAGAAAATCATCTCTCTAATAATAGCACTATATTTCCCTAACAGGGTGAGCTATAAATAGACACTTCTGTACACACAGCAAAATCCCCAGTGTTAAATAAACACCGCTCTGTGTTTATATGGGAACCACCGGCAGGGTGTAAAAAGTAACACTGAAGCAGTTAATTAGATAATTACGTAATTAATTGAGTGATGATTGAGCATTATTGAAGAAAACTGATGATAATGAGCAAAATCACTGAAGGAAAGCGAAACACAAGAACTAAAACTGACTTCCATCCATAATCTCAGCAGAGGAGGATTAAACAACTTCACAAACAGAATTACCAGCTCCACTTATTACTAACCACTTTGACTTTATATCTGTCATATGTCTACAGAAGTTCTTATTCAGAATTAACAGAGGTTTAGCTGTTGATGTTTTATTGAAAATGTTGAAAACCATTATGGTGATCAGTGTTTCCTTTAGTTGGCCAGTTTGACTCTTGTTTTTTTTGTCAGTTTGTGTCTTTGTAACAGTGTTTACCAAAACACATAATTTGTCGCATAGGAAGCAAGAAACAAAGACTATGTAGACTAGTAGAATGATTCCCTAATCTCATCACTGACCAAAGGTGGTTATTCATTATTAAAAAGATGATTTTTACCAAATCATGTGTGCAAAATAGTGCAAAAAAAAAAAAAAACACTGTGTGTGCATGTCCAATTACAAACACTGTGTTTATTATTCCAATGTTCCCATTAGCTTTGTCTTTATTGCAACCAATAAAAATGGTTTATTGGCAAATTGGGTAAGTGTGATGACTGCATTAAAATATAAATACAACATTAAAAAGTTAACCATTACCCTTAAATAACTTAGTTACCCTTGAGACTGCACTCTGTACTTCACGGCGGCCGCAGCACCTGAGGGTAAGGACAGACGAGGCAAGAGAAAAGAAGATGGAAGGATGAGGAGAGGGGAAAAAAACAAAGCGCACTGCCGCTCGGTCCTCAACCAGCCGGGAAAACTTCTTCGCAACGCCTGCCGGTGGCACTGGATGCCCCATGTGGACGGCCCTCTGCCCACCCCCCAGTCCCCTATAAGGCCAGCGACAGCTTCTCGCGGTACCTGCTCCTCTACATGCTGGCGGCTGGATGCAGGCCTGGACGTCGGCAAACGGCCACCTCCTCTGACCTGACAGCAGCCGCCCCGCCATGCTATGGTGAATATTCGAATATTCGTTGCCTCGACAAGCCCTCCAGCTCCACCACTTCGAGCGTCCTTGCCGGCAGATTCTGCTCTGATCTTCCCCACAGCGGTGAGGGCTCTATGACAGCGTGTCCCTCCTTCCTCCCAGGTTTTTGGCACCAATGTTGTAAGGTTTAATAGTTCAAGGAAGAAGGAGGTTGGAACCAGTGAATGTTCAACGTAACTTTAATATCCAATGTAAACAAACAACAAAACGGAAGTAAAGAGGCAGCCCCTTATGGACGACTGCCGCATATAACCATAATAAAACACAACATAAATGTCCCAGGCCTGGTCCTCTCTCGTCCTTCACTGTCGTTGCTCCTCCCTTTATCCTCCCGGATCACCTCCGTGAGAAACTCAAGGCCGGTGTGGTGCTCCATTCCCATGGCTCTCAGCCTCACCCTGCTTGCCACAGTGCCTCAAGCAAAACTCTTGGACGATGAATCTATGCCATGAATTTCACATACTTTTGAAAGCTTTTATTTGATCCTGATAAGCTCTCATTGTCACAGTTGACATGAAGGCTTTCTTCTTCCATAAGGGGGTTTGGTATCATGGCGGCTTTGTTTTCAGTTAGACCAGTAAAGAATGCGTCACACATGAGAAATCTAATCTAAATTTCAAAGTTTTTTTTTCCCCTTTACAGTTGCTACTTTCTGCCATAATTTGTTGTGTCTTTCTATCACCGCATCTAGTTAACCTTTTAAAGGTATACGCCCACTTGTGGCTGCTATAGCCCCTCCCACTTGGAGCACAAGCCCCTCCCACTGAGATGTTTCCAGGCAGCAGTGATACCTGATTGTCTTTGTCAACAATAGTTCCTCATCTTTGTTCAATGCTTCTGTAGAGTAAAGAGTCAGAGCTGTGCACAGAAGCAGGAAGAGGCCCCTCACCAAACTAGACACATGCTCTAAATACCCATTGTCTCTCACAAACAAGTTTGTCCACCAACAGAGCAAATGACAAGACGACCGCAGAGGCTTCAGGTATGACTCAAAAGCTGAACTTCAGTAAAACTGGTACTGTGAGATGGCAGATAGTTTTTTGTTGTTGTTGTTGTTGGTTAACTAAATAAACTGAATATATACAACCATTTTTAAATCATAAGGGGTTATTCTCAATCTCACACAATATTCTTCTAGTTTTACGTATTGAACACATCTATATCTTTCAACAAATTTAGTCAATAGCAAAAAAATTAAGAATGTCATATCAGTTCATATGGGCCTTATATATATATATATATATAGATAGATAGATAGATAGATAGATAGACATATATATAGATAGATAGAGATATAGACCCAAGTTAAAAAAAACGCTCAGAGCATGTGTGTGTAAGTAGGAGGGTCAAAAGATTCACACACCATATAAGCAGGTTGAGTAATTTAGCAAGACAGTCTTATCAGATCAGACGTTTCGATGAAGAACTAAACAACCTTTTCCGATGTTTTTTTTGTTCTGTTTGTGTTGCTGGAGTCTGATGGGCAAGTTAAAAAAGAAAACATTTTATGGTTTAATTTCTTTCAGTTCCTGGGTAATAAAGCTGCTGCTACAGTTCAGATTACTTTATTTTCTACTTTTATATGTACCAGATCATTATCAAGGTTTACTTTGAATTCAGGCCCTGTGTTTAATTGCAATTTTTTAAGAGGAAATTTCCAGGCCTTCTATTGTGACTATAAACGTCTCTCGCTCAGAAATCCAAAACCTCAATTGAACCGCTTTCAAATCTCAGGCGCTTTTTATTTTTTTTGTGTTTTTCAGTATCGTAATTTTCAAAGATTACAAATGCACATTCTTCACAGCAATTTCTCCAACTTGTACTTTCGAACTGTAATTATCATCATGTATTTTGTGTCTCTGGATGTTCTTCAGTTCATATTTAAACAATTCAACCTACAGCTGATTTCAGGCTTTGCAAACCAACAGGAGCCTCTCTCTCTTCATGTTCTTAAGGTGTGTTTGGGGCTGAAACAAATGAAATAGAGTCTGTTTCAGTGATGGAGGGAGATTCTGTCACTCTAAACTCTGATCTTACTGAAATACGTAACAACATCATAACATGGACATTTGGAGCTGAAAATAATAGCTCTCTGATAGCTATAATTAATGAAAAGAAGCAAATCTTCTCAACATTTGATGTTCCTGATGGGAGATTCAGAGACAGACTGAAGCTGGACAATCAAACTGGATCTATGACCATCACAAACACCACAACTGAACATGATGGAGATTATAAAATAAAAATGTTTGCAGCTAAACAGTCATCAAAAACATTCAGTGTTTCTGCCTATGGTGAGTGGAGATCACCAATCCTGCCCTCTACATTACTTTTTTTTTTTTTTTTTTTACATTTTTAAATGTTTAATCATTAATATTTTGAGATCACAGACACACTCACTAACCGTCAACACACTAAACACTCACTCAACACCGATTGTTGATCAGATTATCAGATTTCTCTCTGTTTTCCAGCTCGTCTGCCTGTTCCTGTCATCATCTTCATCATCATCATCATCAAATTGTTCACTGGTGTGTTCAGTGTTGAATGTGAGTCATGTGACTCTCTCCTGGTACAAAGGAAACAGTTTATTGTCCAGCATCAGTGTGTCTGATCTCAGCATCAGTCTCTCTCTACCTCTGGAGGTGGAATATCAGGATAAAAACACCTACAGCTGTGTGCTCAACAATCCCATCAGCCACCAGACCAGACATCCCAACATCACTCAACTCTGTCACACATGTGCAGGTACGACATGTAACGGGTTGTATTCTAAACAAATTAGTTTGACACTTTTATAGACTAATTACGAGATCAGAAGATCACAGTGTTCGACTACGGAGGTAGAGGGTAATTGCTGAGGAATGACAGGAGACCCCAACTTAGATAAGTATGTAGAATTTTTATAAATCTTTTAACTGCAGGCCTTTTTTACTTTCAATAAAATAAAAGAAATAAACAATTCAAAGTAAATTAATAAAAATAATTGAAAGGGGGGAAAAATCAAATCACGGTCAGTTTTACACCAACATTTACCATGCAATCCAATAGACTGACAAAAATTTGTTCAAGTTCGACAATAATCAGTCCTTGATTATTGAAAAATTTGTAATATCACACACGTCGACGATAGGTTCGATTTCAAATGGTTCAATCACTGATATCAGTTCTTTCTCAAGTTATCTCAAACAGTTCTTAGTCCCGTGTGGAAACTCAGTCTTTGTGCAGGAATAGTTTTACCTTGCGCAAAGAGGAAAAAAATGGGACAAAGATAATCTCATTGGTCCTGTAGGATGATTTTTCTTCTTTCTTGTCCAGTATCCGCGTAGGTTGGCTCGCCATCAACGAAAACAAACTCCACTCAAAAACCTGACCTGTTTAAAAGGCCAGAAATGCATAATAGCATTTAGTAACAATAACATCACATTAGGTAAGTATCTCCACATACCAGTAAATTAACACAGTAATTATTTCAATACAGGATGTAATAAACCCATCAATCGTCACAGGAGTAAAACAACAAAATCCACTCAATATCTTCCTCTTCCAACGGATATGAAGAGTTTTAAACACTATTTTCAAGGTTTTACTCAGTTATTTCTATTTTCTTGATAACTAAATCTAGCGAATTTCCCTCCGTCTTCTCTTCTTCTTCTCCGGTCTCGCGCAATCTGTTGCGTCAGTGAGTGGGCGGTCTTAAACGGATTCTGACTTTTAAATACTACTACAAAAAAAAAAAAAAAAAACTATTTTACATAAATTTCAATCAATCTTCAGGATGCATTAATATAATAATTTTATTAGTATTATATCTTGTTATTTTTGTTTTTTTTATACAGAAAGTTAAAGAGGGGAGTCATGTGGAGTATGCATCTGTCGCCACGAGAGAATCCCAAATCAGCATTGTTTGACCCATTGGAAAAAAATGATGTTTGCTTCTTAAAGGAATAGTTCACCCAAAAATGAAAATGATCCCATCATTTAATCCCATCCTAGGTGTATATGACTTCTTCTTTCAGTCGAACAGAATCGTGTACGCACGTATGGCCGTTGCCAGAAGCCAGTGATTATAGTTTATAAAGTTTTAAATATGGATATGTTTCTAACAAAAACCCATCGCTTCGCTTCAGAAGGCATTTTTTGGAGCTTCAAAAACTCGGGCACTATTCAATGCAATTACAAAGCTGGGAAGAGGCAGGATATTATTTTATATAACTCCGATTGTGTTCAGATAAAAAAAGAAAGTCATACATTTGTGGCTTGAAGGTAAGTCAATTATGGGATAATTTTCATTTTTGGGCGAAATATCCCTTGAAGGACTTAAATACATGACCAACAACAGTATCCTGTTTTTTTAAAGGGATAGTTCACCCAAAAATAAAAAAAGTGTCATCTACTCACCCTCATAGCATTCCAAACCCGTAAGACTTGTTAATTTTCTAAACACAATCAAGCTATTTTTAATATTCTCTCATAATTTTTAGTGCATCCATTTGTCAAGTCATCTTTATTTATATAGCGCTTTTTACAATGCCGATTGTTTCAAAGCAACTTCACAGTGTTAACAGAAAAATAATGCAACAGATGCTGTACAGCCGCTCTGGAGAAAACAGTGATGTCATCCAGCTCATTTCAATTATCATATAGTATTTATCAATTGTCATAGGCTACATTTGTAAATAAATTGTATATAGTATAAATACTGTTAAATACATGTATTGTTATCATTATTGCTTTTATGTCTATATTTTCACTCCAATTCATGTGTATAATGTTATTTTACTTGTGTGATTGTTTTTGTAATTTTACCCTTTTGAGTTATATTTTGTTTCCTGCTAAATATGTAGAAATGAGAGCATGTGGCAACAAGTGTACATCATATTTATTTTAAAGAGCGATTCATTCTAAGAGGCTGCTTGTTTGTGCTTTGTATCAGATGTTTTTTCTTGTATAATGTGATTTATTATTAATTTTTTTTACTCTGTCTCCTCTTCTTCCCCTTTTGCATTGTAACTAAATAGGAGAGAAAAGGGCGATTCATTCTCAAAGAGGCTGCTTATTTTTGTCTTGATCCAGTCTTGAATAAAAGATCCAGTGAAACTGCCGCCTGCTGTCCCGTGTCTAACTCCGCAAAGCTACACAATGCAGAAGTGTTTTCTAACTGGTGTCGCGAGCCACCGATTACACATTGAAAGTCTATTTTCAAGCTTAAAAAAGATTTGCAATGCCAGAAGAACAAACCTTATTGGTTCTTGTGCATCAACATGCAGATTTGAGCTTCTAGCTAACTCAACTACTTGAGACCATGTGTAGGCTACATCTGTAAAACGTTCAAAAAATTCATCAAAGCAAGCCATCCCTGCCTCATTGTGTACTGACATGGTTTGATCTGTTGGGTGGACAGACAGCTTCTGCATGAGCGTGCAACTACTGTAGGATGTATTTGAGGTATGAATAGCGTGTGCCATGCGGTTGAGGGTGTATGAACCTTACCATTTGACTTCCGCTCTGCACATCTTTATATGAAACACTGATTCTGACACGATACAAGATTCTGTCAACAGTGACATTGAGATCTTACAGTGGGACTGTGAAATAAGAAAACATCATACACTTAGATGTGAAATATTAAGATTGATGTTCAAGGGCATATCTGCCCTAAAAAGGCAAAAGACCTTAACTTGCTAAAGTGTTGAACTGAGAAAAATGACTTTTAGTTGTCCAGCCAAATTAATTAGCCTACAGGTAGGACACTGTAATCTGTCAATTATATGTTTTAGTAATAGTCTCAAACTTGAGCTCAGACACATACATCTCATGGGCAGGAGTCATCACTTGAGTATCATTCTGATTAAAGGGACGAATCCTCCTGATCCACCTGTAAGAACATTTACAGAATCACAGACGGTAAAAGAGAAGAACAGCACTGATGATTCAGACACACACAAACACAAAATTAGAGACTAGGAATTGTGCATTTCTTTCAGTGTTTGCAGAATATATAGTAGATTTCTTTTCCTCATATTAACACATTGTGAAAGAGCCATTAAATGTCTGTTGTAATTCCATTGTTTGACACTGGGTGGAGTGTGGGTTTAATAAGTGCATGGAGTAAAACAAGTCAGGTGTGTAATGGAGGGAAGCACATTTTTTGACCATGTCAGGACATGTGCAGGGGAAAGCAAGCTTTTGGGATTACTATGTGTTTGTGCATTGGAACTGTGAGTTTAAAATGACATCATTGAGCTTTGTGATAAACAAAGTTGATAAATGCAGCACTGGACTGGATGTGTGTCTTTTGGATCTCACACGTCAGAAACAACCATACAACATCTCTGAGAAGAGAAGGTTTATCTTCAGTCTGATAAACTGAATCACAGTTTTATACTACAGTAATATAAAATGTTTGCATGCCATATTGTCTGAAGCATTGAGAATTACAATAGAATTACAATTGCATAGATTATTTTGTGTGTTTGAATTTAAATCTAGATTTATTCACATTGGCTCTATGTAAACACACTTGCCCGTGTAACAGACGTAGGCCAGTAAGAGCGATGCGAGTAAACCTCCTCTCCCCTGACCTCAAGAGGCGTGCTATCGACTGATGTTCTTTAGCGTCTTTGTTGACACGCCTGCCTCCCGCGCACCGCTTGGAGCGGGTCGACTAGGACCGGTGAGACCCGGTAAAAGTGCGGGGGACGAATGTACGTTTTATTAAAAGTGCGGGGGACACGTCCCTCCCGCCCCCCGCGTAATCTACGCCCATGGTGAGAAAACCTGCGATTGGAATAGGATTTCAAACCACATGTAGCTGAAACTGATTTTTTAATTATAAAAAAAGGGAAAAAAAGATCAGATTCCAATTGGTAGGGGTTAAACAGATCGTTGTTAATCCGTGATCCGTACGAACTAAGCATGGGCGTCGGAACCATTGTATGTGGGTGGGACAAGACCCACCCACTTTTTACGACCAATGATATTGGACCCCCTCCCTTTAATCGTCTCTAATTCAGCGCATGTCTGTTTATCTCCCCTTAACCGGTAAACACTTATTATTAAACACATTAGACGCTTTATTTCCACTTTTCTAATATTTTCTTAATTTTTATTGAAAATAAATGCTTTTCCGATCTGATATGTGATGGGAAAAGGGAGTAGAGCGAGTTCGGCAAAAGGCGGATTCGAACCTCGGGTCGAATTGCGTCAAAACTGTGTGTCATGCGTCTTGCCCCTACACTATTGCTGCTGCAAATGATTCAGACGTTAAGTAAACAAGGTAGTATATTTGTATTTAAATTTTCTCTGGGAGAGGACCCACCCACATTTTATTTTGCTTCCGACGTCCATGGGACCAAGCCCCACGGTTCGGCATGCATGTGATTCGCGGATCAAGTGCAAGTTTAATCGCACTAGAGTGAAAGTTTATCATTAGCACGTGTTTTGTCTTGCTAGTTTACACAGTCAATAGATTTTAAAGCCATTCCAGCACTGGAAGAGGCAAAGGAGAATTTTGAGGAGCACACACACACAGAGAGAGATGCGTGTTTCAGATTTGATTTAGCTTTCCCATCTCCTTGCACTTGGATTGACTCATACATACAAATTATGTCAAAATACCCATCTCGGCAAGTACTCTCATAAACACAGTCTTAAGTGAACGAGTTGAGAAAGAAATCGGATGTGTTGGATTGGAAATCATTATATTGGATTGGATCCGTGCATTCGCTCTTAAAGTGACAGCAGCCTATAAATAGCTGCTGTTGTCTGTCATTAATGTTAATCAAACTACAAAACACAGCTTTAACAAAGATTAATCTAGATTAAATTTATACAGTGAACATATTTTTACATTTAATTATTACATCTCTGTACCCAAAATGAATACTACAGTTAGAGTAATACTACAGTTGTTATTTTGTATTTATCTATGCTTGCAATTCGTGTATTTGTTCTTTTTACTGTCTGTTCACTTACCTTTAATATTATTTTAACTTTATTAGTTAGCTAGTAGTTTTTGCTGTGGTAAGCACAGTTAATCCCCCACCCCCAATTTTTGGTGATCCGTGACTCAAAACCATAATATGATCGGAACCGTGAGTTTTGAGATCCGTTGAACCACTACCAATTGGATATGCACAAAAAAACGGACAGTCTGAATGAGGCTTTAGTAGCTTACCTGATCATTACGCTGCGTCCCGCTGTCTATTTGAACAATAATAAGAAACTATTAAACACAGATCACTTTGGTTAATCAGAATAAAAATACATCTTTTCGCATGTTTTAAATATTCTTTACAATCTCCATCTTGTTAAATCAGCTGTATGTAATACTCACCTTCACTTGTTGCTTGATGCTTGCGATAGTAAATCACAACAGCAGCAGCAGCAGCAGCAGCGACAAGCAGCAGAACAACAACAACTATTCCTGCTATAGCGCCTGAAGACAGACCTGGAACCGCTGAAGACAGACAGTCATTAGTACTAGAGAGCGACTGATATCAACTTCAACAATATCTTTATCTGATATTTACACCTTTTGATATTTACTTTGGTCATCAATTGTATGACATTGAATTAGCTAATAAATGGCATCATCTTCTAAAATGTATAACAGCAGCTAAAACAGCATCACAGCACTGTGCACTTAATGTTCACAGAAAAACTAATTCTTAATAACTTTAGACCTGTTAACAGCATGGGTTTGTTGTGACATTGCGTGTAATGGCGAGTCCACACTGCACGATTTTAGGCCCCATTTTTACTCGCCAGGTTTCTCAAAATCGCAGACAAATGCCCAAAATCGAAGGCAACCGGTGCTTGTTCACACGAGTGACAATCACGCAGTGTGAATTATCAAAGACGCGATCCAAGAGAATCACAGATCCGACACCAAAATCCTGCTGTGTGAAATGTGTTCTGACTGAAAAATACATCGCAGATGACCTACAGCCAATGAGAGAGCAAGATACAGGGCAGCGGGAGGGTCGGGGAGGAGTTATAGATTAAAATATCAGTATTTTAATAGATATATTTACAATTATATCAAACAGAAACAAAGCAAAAACATTTGCTTGATCAGCCTCAACAGCAGCACATTGCAAAATTATTTATTTACCTCAGACTCTCTTTGCAGAACACAATCCTTGCTCCCCGCGTCTCCCCAACCATTTCCTCTGCCATAGACTTTTTATCTTTTTCCCGTGCGCAAAGACAATTTGGATCGCAAGCTTCTTGCGGGATGTCATTTTTAATAATTCCAATCTGACGCATACATGATCTGTGATCTGATGACTTTTGAAAATCGTGCAGTGTGAACTCGTGCATGTGAAGGTGATTCCAATTAATACTGAGTGAATAAAAAAAGAGCTATATTATAGCTCAAGGGAACTAAATTATACTCACTAACAGTAACTCTGAAGCGCTTCACACTGATAGCGTTGTTAATGCGACGAAATCTGAAGCTGGTCACCTTTACTTCATAATCTCCAGAGTCTGTGGTTCTGGTGTTCATGATGGTCAGAGATCCAGTCTGATGATCCAGCTTCAGTCTGTCTCTGAATCTCTCTTCACACTGATCATCTGTACAGATCTGACTCTGATCTCCAGTGATTTCAGCGATGAGAATGTCATTAAAATACCACATCATCACATCATTTGTGTTTCTTACTACACCAGGATCTAAAGTAACAGATTCTCCCTCGTTCAGTGATTTGTTATCTTGTTCTGTAGCAGTAACACCTGAAACACAAACCAACAGATGATTGAAGGAGCTTTTTGAAAACAAAACAACAAAAAAACGTGAAAGCACTGTGGATATGAGAACAATTTCTCATGCTCTTTGAACATTTATTTGTTTTGCACACATTTTGAATTTTACAGTATTTTAACAGTAAGTGTGTTTTCAAAGAGATTAAGTATTTACTGCATTAAAATACAATAAGCCCTGTTTATACCTGGTATTAAGATGCATTTTGGTCGATTGGATCACAAGTGGACAGCACTAAATACAGTTGTAAACGGAGTCTAAAATGCTTTGAGCCTGTCCACTTTCGACCACTTCCAGAGGTAGTCGAAAACACATTCGACCGGATTGCTTTCGTAGTGTAATTGCTCATGTGGTCGAATATGTTCAAACAGTCACAAAAGACCGTCTACTCTCCGCCTACTGACCTAATGCGGAAACATTATGGGAAGTGCACTAGGTTTGAAGATGAACAAGCACAATGTTCTCTCACCATTCCTGATTTCTAACAGAAACGGCTATCAGAAACGAAAGCTGATGCTCTCTGTGTGTTTTTCTGTCGTCTCCAGGCGCATTCATATGCAGGGATGCAAACACATGTATGGTCAAAAAAGAGAGAGGTGATCGAAGCCCTCGCCCTGCTGCAAATATCAAGATACTTACATTGCCACCAACCCCTGCCATCCCCGGCCCACCCCTATAGCCACATAGAGTAAAATGAAATTCTGAATATCAAAATACACAGACACTAATTTGGAATATTCAATTTCATTTTTATTCCGAAACATAAACTCTTATCGAACTATCTAGCACTTCTTCTTGCTTTACTCCTTCTTCTCTTCTTTATATTAGAAAGCAAAAAAAATTTTATGTAAAAAAAAATGTAATGTAAATATATACACTCACCTAAAGGATTATTAGGAACACCATACTAATACTGTGTTTGACCCCCTTTCGCCTTCAGAACTGCCTTAATTCTACGTGGCATTGATTCAACAAGGTGCTGAAAGCATTCTTTAGAAATGTTGGCCCATATTGATAGGATAGCATCGTGCAGTTGATGGAGATTTGTGGGATGCACATCCAGGGCACGAAGCTCCCGTTCCACCACATCTCAAAGATGCTCTATTGGGTTGAGATCTGGTGACTGTGGGGGCCATTTTAGTACAGTGAACTCATTGTCATGTTCAAGAAACCAATTTGAAATGATTCGAGCTTTGTGACATGGTGCATTATCTTGCTGGAAGTAGCCATCAGAGGATGGGTACATGGTGGTCATAAAGGGATAGACATGGTCAGAAACAATGCTCAGGTAGGCCGTGGCATTTAAACGATGCCCAATTGACACTAAGGGGCCTAAAGTTGCCAAGAAAACATCCCCCAGACCATTACACCACCACCACCAGCCTGCACAGTGGTAACAAGGCATGATGGATCCATGTTCTCATTCTGTTTACGCCAAATTCTGACTCTACCATCTGAATGTCTCAACAGAAATCGAGACTCATCAGACCATGCAACATTTTTACAGTCTTCAACTGTCCAATTTTGGTGAGCTCGTGCAAATTGTAGCCTCTTTTTCCTATTTGTAGTGGAGATGAGTGGTACCCGGTGGGGTCTTCTGCTGTTGTAGCCCATCCGCCTCAAGGTTGTGCGTGTTGTGGCTTCACAAATGCTTTGCTGCATACCTCGGTTGTAACGAGTGGTTATTTCAGTCAAAGTTGCTCTTCTATCAGCTTGAATCAGTCGGCCCATTCTCCTCTGGCCTCTAGCATCAACAAGGCATTTTCGCCCCCAGGACTGCCGCATACTGGATGTTTTTCCCTTTTCACACCATTCTTTGTAAACTCTAGAAATGGTTGTGCGTGAAAATCCCAGTAACTGAGCAGATTGTGAAATACTCAGACCGGCCCGTCTGGCACCAACAACCATGCCACGCTCTAAATTGCTTAAATCACCTTTCTTTCCCATTCTGACATTCAGTTTGGAGTTCAGGAGATTGTCTTGACCAGGACCACACCCCTAAATGCATTGAAGCAACTGCCATGTGATTGGTTGATTAGATAATTGCATTAATGAGAAATTGAACAGGTGTTCCTAATAATCCTTTAGGTGAGTGTATATGGGCCAACACAAATAATATACAATTACAAGATGTTTATTGTAAACGTAATGTGCAGCTTTTAATGGGGCAACAAAGACATGATAGATACGAGAGAACAAGATAGGCTTTTAATAATCTTTCAGTGCACAAAACCATAATATGAAACGCTTCAAAACAGAGCGGCACAAAGCGCTTATGCGCATCCCGGGTGCAGAATGATGTGCTTAAAGCAACATTGAGTCAAAGTGCGCAGCGCTGCGCTAGTGCGCATTGAAAAGTTCACGACACAAAGAGAAGAGATGTTGAGCGCACAAATCCTAGTCTATAATGTATATCTATCTAACGGTTTACTGATCATTTGTTTCTTCACAGTTTTAAATTCCAGGTATTGTGCGTGTGATGCTAATTAATAGTCCTTGTGTTGTCACCCGATAGCGAGTACAACATCGTTCAGAAACAGCTAGATAAACTCCAGCAAGATAAAGTCATTTTATGCAAATCCACAGCCCTTTATCTACATATCAAGTATAATAACGGGAATATATCGTCTTGGAGAGAGTTTTACCGTGCTGCCTGTCGTAACCGAATGCGACACGTTGTTTGAATGCTGAACGGAGAATGATTGACAGCTGCAGCAGAGGGAAGACGAGTTGCCATTAACTTTAATTGAACGATGTAAATATTCTTCTGTCCCTCACATTCAGCTATGGAATGGCTTTAGGTGACTTTGTACCAGCAAATCATAATATAAGAATGATTGCTGAAGAGGATCATGTAACGATATATATTTCTAATGATTATTTAATTATCACAACAGGCCTAATCTGAGCATGTGACTGCCTGGCTGAGTTTTGTCGACAGACGGAGGAGGCCGCCTCGTAATTCTCAAAAACCCTAAAATATCCTTAACTCCAGTGATCTCACCAGTTGCCAGTAAGATGGGAAGGCGCCTAACTCTGGTATCAGGGAGAAATTTGTTGCAGTGGCAGATACCATAGACAGTAAAAGATACACAGCAAGAAGAAACACTAGTGGTTCATGCTTGCGCGCATACTGCTGTTTTGGTGCGCAGTGTTCTGATTTGCTTAGCTCCTATTTACTTGTTTGGTGAAGGCAATCCAGAATTACTGTTGGTGAAATTATAATCAGACCCTCTCAGACCACCCCCCTCCCTCACCCCTTAAAAAACTCTTCAGATCTGCACGATTCACACAAGCGCGCTGTTTGCATCCCTGCATATGTAAATTGCACAAGTTTATTCTGTCCATTAGACCGAAAGATCTGAAAAACACCACATAATGATTGCACCATCGTGTGCAATCAAAACACTTCAAATGATTCAGAACGCAGCGGCACGTCTTGTCTTCAATGAGCCCAAAAGGGCCCATGTCACACCTCTCTTCATCTCTCTGCACTGGCTACCACTCGCTGCCCGCATTAAGTTCAAGGCTTTGACGCTTGCTTATGGATCCACCACAAGCTCAGCACCCGCATACTTCGACTCGATCCAACGAGTCTACACCCCTACCAGAAGCCTCCGCTCAGCTAAGGAGCGCCGGCTGGTGTTACCATCCCAGAGAGGCATGAAATCCCTCTCCAGAACTTTTTCATTTACTGTTCCTGGCTGGTGGAACGATCTTCCCACCTCCATCAGGATGGCAGAATCACTAACATCATTCAAAAAACAGCTAAAAAAAAAGCTTTCTCTACACCCTCCATATTCTAGCTTAGGCTACTCTGAGCAATGCCCAAAACATAGTATTTAAGGCACTTTTTGCGTTTCTACGCCTCTTCATAACGGATCGCTTCCTGTACTCCTCAGTTTTAAGTCGCTTTGGATAAAAGCGTCTGCTAAATGCATAAATGTAAATGTAAATGTACATAAACCCTCCCCTCAAAGAAATCAGGACAGAAGTGGTTGAAAGTGGACAAAAGAGACGGATTAAAACACCAGGTGTAAACGGGAATGTGTCTCCCTCGTCTACTTGTGATCCGATCGACCAAAACCCATCGTAATACCAGGTGTAAACAAGGCATAAGAGAAAAGAACATGACAAAATGTTATTGAATGTTAAAATGTTTAAAAATCTGTAATTTAAACCTATTTAACTTGCTTTTAAACATTCATTAAGTTACTCACCATAAACAGTAACATTGAAGATCTTTTCACTGATGCTGCTGCTGCTGATGAGTTTCAGCTCATAGAGTCCAGAGTCTGTGGTTCTGGTGTTTGTGACGGTCAGAGATCCAGTCTGATGATCCAGCTTCAGTCTGTCTCTGAATCTCTCATCTCCATCTTCACACTGAACGTCTGTACAGGCATCACTGAGATCTCCACTGATTTCAGCTATTCTAATGTCATTGAAATACCATTTAATATCCTCTTGTTGGCTTGTGTGAACATGAGTGTGTAGAGGGACTGGATCTCCCTCCATCACTGACACTCCGACATAATCAACATCTAAAAAACCTGAAAAAGAAATTATGAAGCCACACAAAAATAAACAACAGGCAAGTGCAGAGAAAATGTTTTTCTCCAGATCATTAAGGTTGTGAGTAGAGAAATATGTCTGGATTCATAATGTAACATATGCTATACATGATTTACACATTCACAGTCTCATTAATGATCTTGAACATCCTAATGTAAGCCACAAAAAATAAGAACATTTTGCTTTTCATCACAAAAGATTTTAGTACTACTTTGAAAACACGTGAGATGTTCAGTCATTTACATTTTTATTTGGCAGAAGCTTTTATCCAAAGCAACTCATTACAATCAAGGTACATTTGATATAAAAGATATCAACATTTACTCACAGTATATGGTTAGTTGACAAATGTTTTGTAAAACAACACTTTTGAAGAAAAACATGCATATTGTTATGTAGTGTGAAGTCTGATGTTTGAGAAGATATAGGGGGTCACCAAGTGTTTTTTTTGTTTTGTTTTTTTTTACATTTTTACTGAAATGTGTCCTATGGTGTGACATAGAAAGAATTAAGAATATAGGGGTGTTGCACCAAAGGACAACAGAAATGAACACTTGTATAGTGGTTCCAAAAAAGTTTAATATTTGAACAATTCTGAGATTAAATCTTACCATGTGCACATGTCATGGGCTTCAAAGTAGCATGACCTACTAACTAATTAAACTTAAAGGATTAGTTCACTTTAAAAAGAAAATGTCCTGATAATTTACTCACCCCCATCTCATCCAAGATGTTCGTGTCTTTCTTTCTTCAGTCAAAAGAAATTAAGTTTTTTGAGGAAAACATTCCAGGATATTTCTCCATATAATGTATTTCAAAGGCAACCATGGGTTGAAGGTCCAAATCAATGCAGTTTCAAAGGGCTTGGCAGGCCTTTAGAGAGCTCTGCACGATCCCAGCTAAGAAATGGGCTCTTATCTAGTGAAATGATCGGTCATTTTCAATAAAACATAAAAATGTATATACTTTTTTAACCACAAATGCTGGACTTCAGTATTGTGATTCTTCACGGCGTATCACACCGAACGCGAATAGAGCGCCTGGAGCGAGTGATTTCCCTCCTGAACACTTCCCATATATTGCGCGTCTCCCTGTATCATTGCGTGATACTTTTGTATCCTTTTTGTAAAATCCTTTTTAGCCTGGTCGCCATTTACTGCCATTATATGGAGGAGCGCGTGCAGGACGTTTATCAAAATTAAATAAAAAAAAGATAGAAGGACATAGGGCATTGGAACAGCAGCAGGGTGAGTAAAAGATGATTTATTTTGATTTCAGGGTGAACTGTCTCTTTTTAGGGATTAGAGTAACAGAGAGAGACCCAACTGGATCCCATTAAAATCCCTACATGATATTTATGTATTGTCTTATAAGACAATTCCCACAGAATCCAATAAGAATTAGATGAGAGGACAAGACATAAGACTATTTCTAACGGAATTCTATAAGAACGGTTCCAAAATATGATAGAAATTCTAAATGGAATCCTGTACAGGTTTCTTATTGGAATCCTTTAGTATTTTTTGACAAGGGTGAAAATGAAACTGCAGGGATTTATCGTTAGCAGGCAGAGAGAACAATATCATGTCTTACCTTGGTCGAATAAAAACAATAACATCAAGAATAAGTTTAAAAGAATCGCCACAAAAATAACTGATTTCCTTTTTTATAGTCATGATGAAGACACGTTACGTTCTCCTTCACATTCTTCTCCTTCTCCTCGTTTTTGGGGGCTGGCAGTTTTTGGAGCAGGGCCGCCACTGACTGAACTGGGGTGTGAACAAAATTCAGAGCAGCGACATGTACTTGAGTACTGTCTGTCCCCCTCACAGACCATGCTTTTATTTGATGTATTAAGAGCATTATTAAAGGATTGAAAGCAAAACCAGTATCTTCTAATTGGGAGTTGTTCAAATGAGAGTGTAGAAAATTCTCTATTCGATTTAGTAAACAGTTGGCAAAAGCAAACTCTTTAAGCTATACCTCTATTTTAAATGAAATGAATCAAATTTTAGGCACCAAACAGACAACTGAAGATGCTACAATGCACAACAAAGAATGAAAAAAGCAGGAGGAAAAGGCTAAGGGTGCTTTTATTAGAGCTAGAATATATTGAGGGCAACAGATAAGCCAGTGTTTAATTTTGCTTCCAGTTTTTAGCTCTACTTCTTCATTTAAACCACAGTTTTCTGATCGATTTTTGAGAGGGTTCAAGGTTCACATCACATCTATAAGCGATCTGTCTTGTGAGATGGATTTGACCTTGGAAGAGTTGGATGCCATTATTCAGAAAGCTCTTCTCAATTAAAGCCCAGGTCCAGATGGACTGCCTTTTGAGTCCTATAGGACCTTTTGGCAAGACATAAAAAAGTTTGTCTTGGAACCTAACAATTACTTTACTTAATTTGGATATAAACAGTGTCACTGTCCATTATGCACCAGCAGATGGCAGCCTCGTCCCTTATTGTCACCATTATCTGTTTTTCCCGGACTCCATTTCCCAGAACTCTCTGCTCATTATTAACCGGTTACAGCTTGCGTCGATTTAAAATTATTCTATGACTCTCTTTGTTCATTATTTAACAAGAAAGCTGCTAAAACTGCTCTGTTGATAAAATTCATTATAAGATTTACCTCATGTTTACATTTTTTTTTTGTTTACATTTTTTATGTTAATTACTTCTATTTATTTTCATTTATTTATTTATTGTATGTTTAATTTCTATTGCTTTAGATGTTTCGTAAATTACTTTTTCTTTTTAGTAGTCTATCTCTGATTACTGTATCTTGCTTGTAATGCTGCAAAGTTTCAATTTTCATATATATATATACACTCACCTAAAGGATTATTAGGAACACCATACTAATACTGTGTTTGACCCCCTTTCGCCTTCAGAACTGCCTTAATTCTACGTGGCATTGATTCAACAAGGTGCTGAAAGCATTCTTTAGAAATGTTGGCCCATATTGATAGGATAGCATCTTGCAGTTGATGGAGATTTGTGGGATGCACATCCAGGGCACGAAGCTCCCGTTCCACCACATCCCAAAGATGCTCTATTGGGTTGAGATCTGGTGACTGTGGGGGCCATTTTAGTACAGGGAACTCATTGTCATGTTCAAGAAACCAATTTGAAATGATTCGAGCTTTGTGACATGGTGCATTATCCTGCTGGAAGTAGCCATCAGAGGATGGTACATGGTGGTCATAAAGGGATGGACATGGTCAGAAACAATGCTCAGGTAGGCCGTGGCATTTAAACAATGCCCAATTGGCACTAAGGGGCCTAAAGTGTGCCAAGAAAACATCCCCCACACCATTACACCACCACCACCAGCCTGCACAGTGGTAACAAGGCATGATGGATCCATGTTCTCATTCTGTTTACGCCAAATTCTGACTCTACCATCTGAATGTCTCAACAGAAATCGAGACTCATCAGACCAGGCAACATTTTTCCAGTCTTCAACTGTCCAATTTTGGTGAGCTCGTGCAAATTGTAGCCTCTTTTTCCTATTTGTAGTGGAGATGAGTGGTACCCGGTGGGTTCTTCTGCTGTTGTAGCCCATCCGCCTCAAGGTTGTGCGTGTTGTGGCTTCACAAATGCTTTGCTGCATACCTCGGTTGTAACGAGTGGTTATTTCAGTCAAAGTTGCTCTTCTATCAGCTTGAATCAGTCGGCCCATTCTCCTCTGACCTCTAGCATCAACAAGGCATTTTCGCCCACAGGACTGCCGCATACTGGATGTTTTTCCCTTTTCACACCATTCTTTGTAAACTCTAGAAATGGTTGTGCGTGAAAATCCCAGTAACTGAGCAGATTGTGAAATACTCAGACCGGCCCGTCTGGCACCAACAACCATGCCACGCTCAGAATTGCTTAAATCACCTTTCTTTCCCATTCTGACATTCAGTTTGGAGTTCAGGAGATTGTCTTGACCAGGACCACACCCCTAAATGCATTGAAGCAACTGCCATGTGATTGGTTGATTAGATAATTGCATTAATGAGAAATTGAACAGGTGTTCCTAATAATCCTTTAGGTGAGTGTATATATGTACATTTATAACACTACAGTTTGTATTATATTACATATGCATCAAAATACCTGAAAAAAGTGTGCTGTGTGTTTCTTAATACAGCGGCTGGGATTGACAGTCAAATCGATGTCTTTCTCTCTGACTGCTGTTATCAATCTCTCTCTATTTTCCTCTTTTTGAAAGTTGTGAAAACACTGTTGTGGAGTTTTTATTTAGCTATTTTAGCAAATGGGAACATGAAAAATATATTTAATGTAGTCAACTTCCGCTTCTGAGGAACTCGGAAATGGCTCTAATTTACGGTTCTTTACCCTAATTTCACACTATTATAGATTGGTGCAGGTATGACATCACTTTGTAGGCCAAAACGCAGAATAAGCCAGTAGGGGTTCAGAAAAAAAATCGGCAGCTGGCAGCAGGAAGTACCTGCCAATGGCAGCCAGTTGCTGAACGACCTCTCGAATGAGTTAGCATTTTAGCACTTCCGGTTCCCTCGTCCCGAAGTCAATGGGTTTTTTGAATGGGATTTTGGTTAAATGGCTGAAATAAGGCCTGTGGTCAACACAAGCTCAAGACACTTTCACGTTTTATTTTACAACATAAAATACATCCGTATTACCCATCTCGTGATTTTTTTGAAGCTGTTACGTGTCTTGAAAAAGGTGGTTGCACAAGTCCTACAGAGGCTGTCGGGAGATTAAACGTCATCACGCCAAACAGGTAAACTCAGTCCGCTTTTACAGCCTCATTATGCTCATAATTGTGCTCTTATAAACTAGTCTAACTCAAACGTTCTGGGAAAATGTTTTGAGATAAAAACTGAAAGAGTTCTTGGTAGCTTAGTGATGGTGACGGTGAAGTCGCGGGACCATGGTGTAGTCCGTTTATAGCCTTTTACTTCTGGCGACTGCATTTAGGCTTCAAAATTAACAAAAGTTGTGATCATCTGAGATAATTATCTTGATGGACAAACCGTGTAAGAATCATAAACTTTTGTTGCTCACAGAGCTTTTTTTTTTTTTTTTTGATAATCCAAAAGCCTATGGTAAAATCCTATTGGGTTCTTCTCGAGGGAACAGTGCGATGCGAACTGCCAGTGGGTATCATAAACTTTTGTTGATCAACATCACTTTGTAGGCCAACCAACAGTTGGCATCACACCGGTTCCCTCGATAAAAAAACAATAGGATTTTTTCATAGGTTTTGTGGATTATCGCAAAAAAACAATCTCTGTAATCAACAAAAGTTTATGATACTTAGACATTTTGTCCATCAAGATAACTTTCACAGATGAACACAACTTTCATGAATTTTGAAGCCTAAATGCAGTCGCCAGAAGTAAAAAGCTAAAGGTAGGCTATAAACGGACCACGGCCCCACAGCTTCACCATCAATATAGCTAATTTTTATTTTTTTGGTAATGCTATAATCCACAATATGTGAAAAAAAATGTTTCTTGACCATTAAAACATGTTAACCTATTCTCTATTACACCCAAACAAACAAAATAATGAATAAATAGCATCATATGACTGTTAAAGCCTGTTACATGCATATGCAACATAATATTTTCATAAAACAGGAGGTGAGTCGGAGATGAACTTAAAAGGTCTTTATTCACAGATAGTTTAGAGCGTTCAGGATCATCAAGCATAAGCCATTCAAAGAGCAATAACACTTAACTGAGGAGTCTTCGTTTTTTTTGCAGGATGATTAGATGAGCACAGAGATGATGAACAGTCTGAAGGATCGATGGATGGAGGAAGACGAAGAAGGTACATTCTCTTTCGGTGATTGTGAACGAGTGGGTGGAGATGAACGACCTGATGCTGGTGGCATGCTGGCTGAATCCGTGACAAATATCAGTCTTTTCCAGTGGTTTTATCAGTAGTGCAGAGTCGATTCATGTTGTTCGACTTGTTTGCATATTTGTGCACGTGATCTGTGTGCTTGCATATTGAAGTATGACGCTGTGTGAAAGTAGTAAAATACACTTCTTGGTCATAAAGAATGAGGTACTAAACTGTTACAAAAAGCATGACAGCATCATAAATAAATCTCTACAGAAAAACATTAAGCATTCGCTGTTCTATTGCTGACAGTGTGCTTCTTTCAAAAAATATATTTAGGCTACATGCTATAATTTACTTAAATAGCTAAAAAGGGTGATGACGGATTAGGGAACGATTCATCGGCAACAGTCAACAATGGAATCTCAGCCTTATAAGGGGACAAGTCTTCATCATAATTCTCCTGTAAGAAAACACATTCACAGAAGATAAATGAAATGAACAAGACTGATGGTCTTAAAAACTGCATTGCATTATTGCACTGACATACACATCCACACACGTGATAACATGCAAATTCAACAACCAATTTATAAATTTAAAGCATTCCAAACTTTGTGTGCATACTTGTATATTTGCAAATACGGCTTTGCATTTGTGAAACATATTTTGCAAATATAGGGCCAGATTTACTAAACATGGCAAATCAGTGTGTAACACGAGGAGCAAGGAATGCAAGCGGAGATGAACCCCTTAACGCATACCTCGGGTCTTTAGTGACCCGGGACGTCATTCACTACCCTCCTCCTCATTCATTTTTTTAAAGTTAGACATCAACTTTCTTAGTATTCCTCAATCAATTCATTATAAACAATATAACAAGAAAAAAAAGAATACAATTCTAAAAGAATGGCTGTTTTGCTATTCATTTTTTTGTAAAAAAAAATTGTATAGGGTCGCTGGTGACCCGAGGTGTGTAACAATATAAGAAATTTTTTTTCTGCAAAATAATTAAATCTTTGATGACTGAATAAGTGCAGTTCACCTTTTTTCCACAAGGTGGCAATGTCTGATACACAATGTTGAAGTGACGTTTCACTCATAGTTACCGCAGGCAGAAAACAAAAGAATATTAAGTATCATCAGCAAAACTTGAAATGGCTCAGAGATGTACTGCAGAGCAAGTACCGAATGCAATCAGATATTAGTGTCACTGTCACTTGATGCTGGATCCGGTGAAGAAGCTGTCAGCGGTCAAAATATTGATTTGGAAGATGATTTTGAGAATATGTTTGAGATGGCGAATATGAGCTAGATGCTGAATGTGCTGGGAAATGAGCTCTGACGAGGACAGTGATGATGATATAAAACATCTGCTCAAACTGAACCCTTCCAAGCTCCAAAAGTAACAAAATATGCTTTATGTAAGTGTTACTCCAATATCAGGAGAGTTTTATAATATCGCGACAGGTAGAGATTCGGTCATGTTAGATATAGATCTGGGTCGCTAAAGACCCAAATATGTAATAATGATTGGCGAAACATTAATGCATTTAAGGGCTAAAGGTCAGACGCAACAGAGCATTTCCATAATGACTAATAAAAACAAAAATCAAAAAATAACGTGGCTTGAGAGACAATATGTTTGGATAACGTCTTCATCTGGCATTAAAAATAAATGAACACGAAGGGAGATAATTATCTCTCAGGGCCAGTTGTTAAAAAGTTGAATCTGGAACAGAATGATCTGGATTTGGAAATCTCATGTTTTGCTATCCAGAATCAGGTAATACATCTTACTTTTGTGCCAGTTTTCAAAGCAAAATTGGATTGTATCTTCCTGATCCAGATACACACTTTTACAGATTACCAAATCTGGATTACTTGTGCTCTACGGAGCCCCTGAACGGACATGGTGATGGAAAAAATATGAGATAAATATTTCAATGCTTTTGCATTGTCTCTGAAAAGTTTTGTGTAGCTTTCACCTGAGAAACTGCTTTCGCACGCAGAGAACTTTTGACTCTCTTATGATTGTGCCAATGTAGTTAACAAATGGTGATAAAAAGCTCTTAAAAATTTAATATGATATTATTTTTTGATATTTGCAGCTGTTTGGGGATTATTTTATGTTGCCAAAATCTCTTTTTTACTTTACTGTAGGCTACCGGAAGGCTTAATATGAAGCCTAATGTCTACTTCTAATTTATTACTTTAACAGTTCAACCAATCAAGAGCAAAATAAAGTGCGTGTGTGTATATTACATGATACAAATATTGTATTTTCTTGACCAGTTTTAACGTTTTATTACATTTTTGTTCCTGAAATACACCCTTCCACAGGGATCAGTATAATCCAGATATTTTGGATCAAAGTTATCCCAATCTTACTAAAACGTTTGAACTACACAAACAGATGATTTGAACCCAGATTGGATTTTGTGATCTAATATTATTTCAGAACACTTTTTTTCTTTTGAACAACCCATTTTCAAGCTTTGATCCAATCCGATAGCCAAAATCCGATCATATTGCTTTTGAACAACTGGGCCCCAGATCCAGCATGTCAAAAGAAAAGCTAAGACATGCTTATTTGGGCTTTAAATAATGGAGCAAATCCCAAAAAACTGACTATGGTGAACTTTAGTAAATCACTTTACATGGTTTATTTAAATACTCTCCTCCCATAAATTTTGTGTCTGAAAGGAAAACTTCTACAAATGCATATGCAACAAGGTCAGCCTCAAAAATAACTTTGTCCACTCCTTTTCATCCGTTTCATGGCGTCTCTTTAGTAAATCCTGACAGTAGTTTTTTAACACCAAAAGAGGGTTTGCTCTGGAGCAAGCTGTTAGTAAATCTGGCCCATATTGTTTTATCTACATTTATCTACATCTACATTTATATCCTGATTATATAATTATATATGACTCAGCTGTATGTATGTGATACTTACATTATGTCCTGGTTTTTTAGCTTTATTACGATGACAGTTAATCACACCAGCGGTGTGATTTACAGCTGCAGAAACCAGCAGAAGAACACCAACACCAGCACATATTACAGCTACAGACTGACCTGATTCTGTAACAGTAAAGACAGACAGACATAATCACTAGACATCAAATGATAATCAACTAAACTGATATTTACCCCTTTCTTTGGTCATCAGTTGTATGATATTGATTGAGCTGATGTTTTTTTTTTTTTAAGAACAGCAATTAAAAAAGCATGGAATAAGCAGTTATCAAATGTTATTGAGTCAAAGCTCTTTTTTTCTTCAAACAGTTTACACAGAAACTTTAAAATTCTTCAATGTATCATTTAAATTAATTAAACGATGTACTCAACCAATGACGGCAACACTGAAGCTCTTGAAGCTGCTGATGCTGATGTTGCTGCTGGGGCGACGACTTGTGCTGCTGCTGTTTATCTCCAGTTTATAGAGTCCAGTGTCTGTGTGTCTGGTGTTCATGAGGGTCAGAGATCCAGTCTGATGATCCAGCTTCAGTCTGTCTCTGAATCTCTCTTTACACTGACCATCTGTACAGATCTGACTCTGATCTCCAGCGATTTCAGCGATGAGAATGTCAGTAAAATACCACATCAACAAATCATTTGGGTGTTTTATTACACCAGAATCTAAAGTGACAGATTCTCCCTCTATCACTGACTTTCTCTTCACTTCATCTCGTTCAGCAGCAGGAACATCTGAAACACAAACCAACGGATGCTGGAGGATATTTTTGGGGGAAAGTGTCCAAGAAATAACTGGATATGTAAACATGAACTTCCTAAAAATCAGGATAAACAATATGAATGGTTTTGGAACACAAATGAAGATATTTTTGATCAAATCCGAGAGCTCTCAGGCCATAGACAGCAATGTAATTAATACTTTCAAGGCCCAGAAAGGTAGTAAATTAAGACATCAATAAAATAATCCATGTGACTCCAGTGGTTCAAGCTTAATTTTATGAAGCGATGAGAATATTTTTGTGCGCAAAAAAACAAAAAAAACCCCGACTTTATGCAACAATTTCGTCTAGCCTGTGTCAGTCTCTACGCAGTTTCTGTTGTAAATACAGTGCAGCTCCTGCATCATCATCACACGCATGCGTCGTGGTGCTCACGTGAACAGCATCGGCTGCCGTAGAACTCGAAAGCGCTGCACTGTTGCACAAACGGCGTAGGAGACTGACACAGACTAGACGAAATTGTTGAATAAAGTCGTTATTATTGCACACAAAAAGTATTCTCGTCGATTCATAAAATTAAGGTTGAACTACTGGAGTCACATGGACTATTTTAACGATGTCTTTACTACCTTTCTGGACCTTGCTGTCTATGGAGAGGCCTGAGAGCTATCGAAGATATCTTCCGAAGATGAACGAAGGAGGAAACACTTCAGGAGTTTCGAAGTCATCATCTAATTGGCTGAATTCTACAGGATGTCCGCAAGACGTGTGTGTCGCATTCTTTAACAGTCTGCCTGGAAACAAATGCCGCAACTCCAAAGGCCCTCGTGAAAGAAGAATGCCGTCGTGTTTACAACTGTGACAATGAGTGCTTACCAGGATCAACTAAACGCTGGATTTTCAAAAGTATGTGAAGTTTGGTGCTCCATTGTTGCAGTAAACTTGCACAACGTTCTTGTACTGATTATTTATAGCTGCACGCCGGACTGTTATTGCAGGGACATCGACTTTACATTTTCATGCCCCTAAACATGACACGGAACAAAACAAACTGTAATTGGTTGCGTAACATGTTAGTCAAACGTCCTCTAGGGTGGTCCTTGACCAATGAAAGCTGTGATAGAGTCCAGACCTTCTGCCGTCAGCCTGGCTACGCGAGACTAGCCAAGAAATCTAAACTCTCGGTTTCCTTTACGTTTTGTGCCTTGGAGAGCCTTTGCTTATAAGTTTGTTAACATTTGTGCAAATGTATCTATTTCTGTCCTGACAACTCTTGGATATGGATATGACAATGTTGATTCTACTGCCAATACATGCACTACACGCTTGCATTTTCTATTAACAGTTCCAATTATACGTTTTATGTTGTTGCTATGATGTAAACAAAGGGAAAGCTAGCCTGCTTGATAGCGTTTACTGTAGCGTTTGTAATGCTGCCTTCACGTGCTATCGGAAATTTAATAATTCACACTTCAGAAGTCGTGATTATGAGCTTGTTGCATTAAAGTTCTTTGTTGTCGGATAAACAACATCATGGAATCACGGAAGACACCAGGTTTATTCCTGCCTATTTATTGGGAAAATCCTATTAAAACCAAAATTATATGTAGTGGCACTACCGTATAAACATTTATGGCGCTATCCAGACGATGTCCGCTTTCTGCCGACTGTGTATAAAACATACAATATGCCTAAAAAGAATACTCATGCACTCCATTAATGACAAGACAATCTAGCTGTTTTGGGGGGGGGAAACTAATAAATCATACCTGACACAGCAGTAGTTCTCCCCACCACGTTTAAAGATGCCGTTCATGTGCAATTTTTTCCTAGGAAACTCGTATTTACAATCATTCCGATAGCACGTGAAGGCAGCATAAGCTCTCGCTTTTCTAAGACTGTTTACCGCCCCTTTTTGTGATCGATTACGGTTTATATTACCATATTTTCCAACAATTATCATGATTAAATTGTGTATAACATTGTATCTAAAATGTATAAGAAAATTATTCAAATACCACTCTAAAATGTCCTGTGAAATGTGTGTTTGCAAAGTCCACACGTTCTACACGATCCTCTTATTTGTTAACAAGTCTGAATCAGGCTTGAATTGGTTTGAAATGAATATTTCCTTAATATTTACATCTGAGTAGTTACGGTAGGGGGTGTGTCATTTCCTAAACACATGCAAAGCGGTGCCAATCATAACACACTGGACCAGCTAACCAATCACAGCAGATTTTGTATTTCAGAAAGAGGGGCTTCATTAGAAACAGGAAATAAAAGGCGTGTTCGGGCCAGACTGGGGAGCGAGGAGCTGTTATAATGTCAAATATGCATGAAAGCATGAAAACATATTCTATTACACCCCAAAACATTGAGACTTCGTAAAAGGGCATATTAGGACTCCTTTAAGGAAATGACCTATTTACTTAAAATACAGTATAGAGTAACTGTGATAGTCACAGATATAATAAACACAGCCTGCTTTTAAACACTCACCACGAACAGAAACACTGAAGGTCTTTTCACCGTCACTGCTGCTGTTGATCTGTAGCTTATAGTGTCCAGAGTCTGTGGTGTTGATGTTTGTGATGGTCAGAGATCCAGTCTGATGATCCAGCTTCAGTCTGTCTCTGAATCTCTCATTATTATCATGACATTGAATATCTGCACAGATCTTACAGGGATCTCCATTAATTTGAGCTACACAAGTGTCATTAAAATACCATTTAATTCTCTCTTGTTGGGGTTTTTTAACACTAATGTGTAGAGTGACGGAATCTCCCTCCATCACAGACACTGTGTCTGTATCAACACCAGACACATCTGAAGAAAAAATACACAATTATAAATCACAGGACAGAATAAATGGACGCAGATCATCCAGTTGATCTATTCATTACAACTGAAGCAATAGATGATATTTACCATTAATGATAAAAAAAAGAAAACAGTTTTATATCTTTAATGTATAGATCTGTTTCTTATTGTAACGATGCTAGATTTACTGCTCGTTTCTGTCGCCACAACAATAAAGCCAGGATTAGGCCTTAGTTAAATTGCATCTTTAGACACTTATACAAGTTTATTTCAGTGAAGACAGCTCAAACACGCATACTAGTCTGGGATAGCTTAAGCCTAGCTGGTCTGCGAAGCGGGCAATAAATAATTAAGAAATAATATGAATTACTGCTCCGGATTCCTGACCGCAAGAGATAAACATTTGAACAAACAGTCTTACCATGCACGAGTAAAACACTCGCTATGTGCAAAATAAAGAACTTCATTCCTCTGAAAATAATGGATGTTCTGTGGAATATCAATAGTTCGTTCAAAAAATATTATTTTCTGTTCTTGCGCAGACGCCTTTTTTGCTGCATAGGCAGAAAGAGAAAATGGTTATTCAGATTCCCCTCTGAATCTACGAAAACCAATCCTCCACTCCTATCGATTGATGATATTTTCCGCTTGTTGTGAGATGTGTGGGGGTTGTTGTCGGGGGAGAAATAGAGGATGCTTCCCAAACGGAAAGCTGCATCCTAGTGAAGCTGTGTCCTTCCTAGTCCTTCGGGGGGGTTGTAGTGACCTCCTTCTGTCAGCACCGAACGCTAGAATGAAGCCTTGGCGCTGTTGTCCTCAGACTGCGGTGACGTCCTGTACAGGATTCCATTTAGAATCATATTTTGGAACCGTTCTTATAGGATTCCGTTAGAAATCTTATAGGATATTTATGTCTTGTCCTATAAGATTCTCATCTAATTCCTTTTGGATGCTGTGGGAATTGTCTTATAAGACAATACATCAATATCCTGTAGGATTGGGTCTCTCTCTCTCTCACACACACACACACACATACACACATGTTGGTGCAACTACATTATGAGGACATTCCATAAACGTAATGGTTTTTATACTGTACAAACTGTACATTCAATCCCCCTACCCCTAAACCTACCCATCACGGAAAACATTCTGCATTTTTACATTTTTAATAAAACAATGTTTAGTATGTTTTTAAAGCTATTTGAAATGTGAGGACATTTGAAATGTTTACCACGTTTACGTTGTAATACCAGTGTAATACCTATGTCATTATACAAATTTGTGACCTCATAAATCACATAAACAAGCACACACACACACACAATGTTACTCTAAAAAGTTGAAGGGATAGTTCACCCTGAAATGAAAATAAAGTCATCTTTTACTCACCCTCTTTTTTGAAATTTTGAAAAACGACCTGCACTCGCTCCTCCGTATAATGGCAATGAATGGCGACCAGGCTAAAACTTTACAAAAAGGATACAAAAGTATCACGCAATGATACAGGGAGACGCACTCCAGATGCTCAATTCGCGTTCGGTGTGAATGCAGCATAAGGTTTTTATTATTTAGTCAATTTCCTCTGAGTGTGTGCGAGCCATTATTTTTGTCTTCCTACATTGTTTTTATTTAACTTTAAATTGGCCTACTCTCAAAAATGAAACCACAATTTGACTAGCCTACTTGAGGAATGAGTCATTTTCCTACAGAATAATGCCATGATGACTGTATAATTGTTTTCATGTTTCTTAACACTTTTAAAGAAAACTAGCAGTGGTAAACCATATCATGATTTTTCCACTATTTATCATGTAACTATAGTTTATTGTTATAAGTCACAATTTAATATGCTATCTTTTTTGTGCATATTATTCATTTAAATGTTGTATCGCACAGGCCATGCTGGGTTCCTCAAATCCGGTCCTGGGGGGCCACTGCCCTGCAGAGTTTTGTTATAACCCTAATCAAACACACCTGAACAAGCTGATCAAGGTCTTCAGAGTTACAAGAAAATTGCAGGTAGGTGAGTTTGATCAGGGTTTGAGCTAAACCCTGCAGGACAGTGGCCCTCCAGTGAACCCTGCATGGCCTGTGCGATACAACATTTAAATGAATATTATGCTTTCTTGTCTTCAAAGACTATACGAGTTTTTCTGAATGTTGTCATTTCTTTGATGATAGTGGTGTCTGATTACCAGTTTTACTGTAATAAAAATCACCAAAAACTTTGGCTGTTTTCACTGGTAAACTTCCTGATTTTCCATACAAAAGTTTGTATTCTAAAAGCAGTATGGATACTATCCCAATGTGTTGTCTGTTGTCCTAACTATTTACCTTTCCATAATAACCTTCATCCAATATAAAATAAACCATAAACGGTGTCATGTGCTCTTAGCTCACCATTATAGCTGTGTTCCTTTTACCTTTTTAGGTACCGGATTCTTGTATATTATACACCATCTACAGGTCATAATAGGAATAACACCCGATCGCCACTGAAATTAATGAAAAAACATAATGAACTATCTCCCTAAATATCAATAAAAATACACTGATTGATTAACTAATTGATTTGACTGGCAGTGACAATAAGGAGCCAGGCCTGCTATGAGAAATTAAAGGGGAATCACTTCCACAAATTATCCAAATGGATACAGTGTATATCAAAATCGAAATAAAGTGTATAAATAACCGAATAGCAACAGAAATAGTTTCCATAAGTATATTCAACTATTATACTTGCCGTGTTTTTGATGGGATACACTGTTAAGCTCCTATCACTTACAATTTTCCACAGCTCATGTTCTCTGGACTTTTTTTGTCTACTGAAATGTCTTCATCAGCAGAAAAATCTAAAAACTCCTTAAAGGTGCTGTATGTAAGTTTTTGACTGTACTAAAGCATAAAAATACCATAATATGTTTGCAGATATGTAGGAAACATGCTGAGTTCACATACTCGTTTTTCTGAAAAGCAATACTACAGCCAGTTATTCTACTTTCTAAATGTCAATAAAAAGCTATTGCGAAATGACGCCGTTTCCATTAACCGATGTTATGCGACTAAAACTTATTTTTTTCCTCTTGCGATAAGTCATTCCAAAAATTATGCCACGTATGTTGGTAGGTTTATGTATATCCCATCCACCGCACTAGCCATTATTTTTAATGGAAGGAGACGTAGGCGTGTTATCCAAGCATCAGTGGCAAGGAAAGCACCTTATGCTTGAGTGGTACGTATGAGGTGTTTTTCCCTCATATCTGCTTCAAGGTCTTCATGATCATTTGTGGCATTTCTTTGTTGTCTAGAATCGGTATTCCTGTAATTCTATTGTCTTTTATGAGTTTAATAAAGAACTCTATCTCGTCTTCTGTCCAAACATACGGCGTCATCTGTAAAGAATGATCAACTTTTATACGCCAGGTGACCTGTAAATCAAAAAAAAATGTTTCCATTGCAGTTTTGCGAAATTTTTTCCGAATTGCCTGAAAAACCACCTCATGCGAGCATAAAAACGTTTTTTGCAATATATGCGAGTTTTTGCGAAATTGACATGTTTCTATTGGGCGTATGTTGCACAATTTAAAGGGAAAGCAAGAACTGACAAAATGTAAAATGTGTACGTTGAATGCAATGCAAGTCGCTTTGGATAAAAGCTTCTGCCAAATGCGTAAATGTAAATGCCCTCTTTGATGGCTTTGGGTTATCGACAGTCCCTGGTGTAGTCAGTGCAGTGGTAACAACAGCGTTCTCAGTACACAATCTAAGAACAAAAATTAATTGTGTTGTAGAAAACAATAGATTCTAGGCAATATTTGTCATTTTCGTGAAAGTAGCTTGCAGCAATCAGTGTTGGGTAAGTTACTCTAAAAAAGTAATGAATTACTAGTTACTAATTATATCTTCAATAGTGTAATTAGATTACTGTGCAAATTACTCTCTCCAAAAAGTATTTAATTACTTATTACTGTCACAATCACCAGTGAGAGTGCCCCGTGGTTACCACCAGAGGGCACTCCACCCCGGACTGTCAATCCATCAAAGACTACATTACCCATCACCCTTTGCCCGGACTCATCACTCATTGTTTACACCTGTGTCTCGTTTGTCTTATTGCCTCTGCCTATATCTAGCCTGTTCACGTTGTCATTTGTTGCTAAGTCTTGTTTAGTGTAATCACTGCAATTCTGAGCGCTCTTCCTAGTTTCTCGTGTCTCGTGTCTCGTGTCTCGTGTCTCGTGTCTCGTGTCTCGTGTCTTGTCTCTTGGTCTTGGATTATTTACCTGTTCCGTATATTACCCTTTTGCCTGTCTCTCCTGCCTTGTTTGCCTGTTTGGACTGCTTGCCTGTGTATGACCTTCTGCATTGTTTTGAGTACGATTCTGGAATACCCCCCAATAAAGCTGCATTTGGATCCTCAACCTTTGAGTCTTGGAGCAGTAGCATTACAATTATTAATTACTTTCTAAATCCTATATCAACTTCGACAAGTTAAGTGATTCAAGGATAGACATGAAACAGCTCTTTTAATTCATTCAAATACATAATATAAAACTACATCAATTATTCTTATTAACTGACCAAAGTATTACAAATATGAGAAGGATAGATAAAAACATGCATTTTAAAGTTAGACTTTACATTTTGATGTTAATTTCACTATTGTATTATATATAATTGTTCTACAGTCTATACACAGTATTTAGTTCAATTAGTAACTGTAATTAAATTACACAAAAAATAAGAGTAATCCCTTACTTTACTTTTTCAAGGGAAAAGTAATTAAATTACAGTAACTAATTACTTATTACAACTCTGGCCAGTTGATAATACCTAGAATATCAAAATCAACTGCAGGCGGTCGATCCTTTTTTCTATTTAGCACCCAAACTCTGGAACAGCCTTCCTAGCATTGTTCGGGAAGCAGACACACTCTGTCAGTTTAAATCTAGACTAAAAACGCTTCTCTTTACTATGGCATACACATAAAACATTTTTAATTTATATTTTATTCAAATTGTTAGGCTGCATTAACTGTCAGCCGGAACCGGGAACACTTCCCATAACACCTGATGTACTCGTTACATCATAAGAGGAATGGCATCTACGCTAATGTTAGTCTCTCTGTTTATCCCGAGGTTTACTGCAGTCAGCCGGATCCGGGCCGTATCCAGATCAGATGGTGGACCTGTGCCTGGACTTGACCAACGCATCCCTAAAGTGTCTGCAGAGACCGTGTCAATTAGTCTACCCTCTGAAATTGCTCATCGACATGGCATCCTCAATGGATCCATCTCCGGTGTGATGACTCCGATATTTAGAATATTCCTATTTAATAATTGTTTAATTGACACACCATCCTCAATAAACCCGTCTGCGGCGTGATGCCTCCGATCTTTCGAATATTCCGATCTAATATTACTTCTGACCTATAAGGCTGCCAAAATAATAATCATACACTGTTTGTTAATTGGCCAGAGGAGAACTGGCACCCCGACTGAGCCTGGTTTCTCCCAAGGTTTATTTTTCTCCATTAGGACACCTGATGGAGTTTTGGTTCCTTGCCACTGTCGCCTCTGGCTTGCTCAGTTGGGGACACTAAATTTTCAAATAAATATCCAAATAAATGTAATTACTAAACTAAATTAACTATATCAACTACATTACTTGAATATATATGATAAATGAAATGAGCTGATGACATCACCGTTTTCTCCAGAGCGGCTGTACAGCCGAATCAAATTCTGTTCATTATTTTCCTGTTTAACACTGTGAAGCTGCTTTGAAACAATCTGCATTGTAAAAAGCGCTATATAAATAAAGTTGACTTGACTTAGTTACACCCAACACTGACAGCAATATACCGTGAATTAACAGCACTGATTCAGTCGACAATCAGCCTATACACTCTTCCCTATTTTTATATACCATTCCCTACATTACTTTACTGAGTCCACTTGACTCCGCTTAGTTCAGTTATTTCTGATATAACAAAATCAAAAATTATGACAAACAAACTCAAAGAATCCAGCTGTTTGAGAAAATCAGATCGGTTTTAATTAGCATATATCAGATCATTTTCCAAAAGTGCTTCATGTGGGCTCAAATTCAAGGCACTTTTTAACAACTTTTTTTTTTTAAATCGGCTTACAAAAATTCCCTGAAACATTTAAGAAATTATACCTCCACGTCCAGTTCATATTGACTGATATCATGGTCAGATCTGTGGTAGAGGCTTTTGTGAGGAGTTTAGTGTATGGCAATAGTGCTCTGGCAATTAAAACATTTTTCTTACAACATTTACATATTTACAATGAGCACCAAACCAAAGACAAATTCAAAAAGGGAATCGGGGGGAAAAAATTCTCCAGCTTAACACCTGTGTCATTTATGCATCCAGTAACAGGTGTGGAATGCGATAATACTCTGAGCAATGTGTTTCAACAACTAATAAATCAATGAACATCCAATTAGATGCACAAATGAACATTTTCAGGCTGTGTCAATCTAACTTGTGCTAATTTTTTAGAGCACACAGCCGAATTGGACAGTGCTGTACAGAAGAATAAATAAAAGACATAAAATACAGATAAAACAAATTAAGATAAAGATTAAAACACAAGAAAAACAGCCATACCATAAAATGGGCATGGGGGTGGGGTGGGGTGGGGTGGGGTGGGGGTCTAATGGACAGATGGACAAAATTCCAAAAAAACGATTTGGACGTATGACGGGGTATTTCTGTGCCAAATACACTCCAGGATTTGAACAAGTTTCATTAAGTTTTTTTTTTTTGAGTATGGCCCTGTATGAGGTCATAATCAGCGCTGTCATTTTGTTTTTAGACCACGAAATCAACAACGTCACTAAAGAAGTGTGTTTCTGGTTGTGAGGAAAAGATAACTTTCTTCAGCTTCCCAAATAACCCAGCGTTAAGGGAAACAGTGGATGCAGTTTGTTTTCCCGGAGCAGCAATGAGTTCTGCAAGTGTGTGTGTGTTGTTCCCGGTCATGAGTCAAAACCACAGGCAGTGAGTGAAACTGCATCAAAAAATTTTTTGCAATTGGCGTGTAAGTGCATATAATGTAAACAACACGAACGGATAATGAATCAAAAGTTATCCAGGGATAATGCCATGAATTTATTCTGTGTGTGTGTGTGTGTGTGCTTGTGACTCTTTAGCTCCGCCCACTGCACACCTGCACGAGTTCGGCTGTTTTTGGAAAGAATCGTTACAGCGTATCTGTCTTTTATAAATCTGATAAAACTTAAGACTCTTCTGAGATATGAGGGATGAAGTACTACTCTATAGGTACTCAAGATTAACATGAGACGGCAGAAACCGTATGTGTTATGTACCCTTTAAGAAGCGATTTAAAAATAGACAGTGAAGAGGTTTGTCTAATGGGCAGGGGCAGATCATCCCACGGTTTAGGAGCTGCCACAGCAAAGGCACATTCCCCTCCGAGCTTACGCTTTCTTTTGGGCACGTTCAGAAGCAGTTGATCATCTGACCTGAGAGAACGGGTGGGTGTATAAGGGTGTAGCAGCTCAAAGATGTAGGGTGTGGTAAGACCATTTAGGGATTTAAAAACAAATAAAATAATTTTAAAGTGGATCCTAAAATGGGGGAAATGTGCACTTGTTTATGTGTTCCAGTTAAAAGAAGCACTGCAGCGTTTTGTACCATCTGGAGATGGGCAACAGAAGACTCACTAACTACCACATACAGTGCATTATAGTAATCCAGCCAAGTGGTAACAAATGGCTTTATTTTGGCTAGCTGCCTCATTTATAAAAAAATCTTGATTTAACGACTGCCCTGATCTGCTCTGTGAAGAGAGCTGTCTGGCAGCACAAGGCAGTCTTGATAAGGCTAAGGCGTTTACAAGAGGATGTACACAGACTAGACAAAATAACAAACATGATGTTAAAATGATGTCTCTTTGGCAGCTTCAGTTGCATTAGAGGATGTTCCATTAGCACCGTTAATCAAGTGATTCTCATTCTGATGAGGAGACGTCCCATTGGCAGCATTCTTCATTAGAGGTTGAGTCTGATTAGGGGATTCTACTACACCATTCTCCTGCGAGAAAACACAGATTCACAGAAGGTAAAAGAACAGGATTGACACAAACACAAAAATACAAGAGGAATACAAGAAACTAGAGAATCCAATAAATAGTGTGCTCTAATACAACACTTGCTCTCTAAATAAAGTTGCAAGATCTTTTTGCTTTATATTATTTGTTATTTAGTTTATTTGGGAGTTATGTGTTTTTTGGCTCTGCCTCACCAGTGAAGCTCTGCTTCCATGGTGATAAAAACTATTTACTTTTATAGACCTAAAGTGGGGTCATACACACCAATTGTTAAATAGATAACTATATAATCCATATCAATTATTATGTAATAATATAAAAATATTTATATAACTGTTCTTCATAGTCAATTCTTAAATCGTGAGTTATTATTATTGTTTTTCCTGAACCCACATAACGCGCAGTGTTACAGACACACCATATACAGTTCTCACAGATCTGAATCTGTAGTAAATTCACAGTTTTTTAGGAGGCAGACAGATTTACTGCACATAGATTCTCACCTGATCACGCTTGGCCTGCATCTCGATGTCTGTTTAAACGATAACATACTCAATTCAACACACATTACTCCGGTTAGTTAGAATAAAAATACATTTTCACATCTTTTAAAAGTGTTTTCCCACTTTACACATTAAATCTCACATTTTCAATCTTGTTAAGTCATGTTTATGTATACAATACCTTTTTGTCCTGGTTGATGATTGCAATAGTAAATCACAGCAACAGCAGCAGCAGCAAACACCAGCAGAACACCAACAACTATTCCTGCTACAGCACCTGCAGACAGACCTGAACCTGGAACAGCTGAAGACAGACATTCATTATTACTAGAGATCGACTGATAATCCATCTAGTATTTTTAAATATCTTTGACTCATATTTATACTTCTATCAGCTATATGATATTGATTTAACTAATAAATTGCTCCATCTTGTGGGATTTCGAAAAACGGCAGCTAAAGCAGCATCACAGCACTGTTAGCTCAACAGGAAACAGTAGCACTATTTTTATACATTTTTCCTGTTGATAACTTTGAATCTAAAGCAAGTCACATAAAATGTACATGTCTCATGGGCAGTGCGCCAACATATAGCTGTCAGGAGTCTGTTTCGTATTAGTGTCATGTCTTTTATTTTGAATCTTGTACTTTGTATTGTTCATGATTTCACGTCCTTTTGGAGACTTGTTGCCAAGATTTTCCAGCGGAAATTGACTTTTGCAGCTTTTTTTGCAGTTTTTTGTAAAAAGTGATTTTTTTTTTTCTAATTACACTAAAGTGACAGATTAAGTTTGAAATAAAAATGAATTTAATTTGTATTGAAATCTACAAATTCCACTTTAAGTGTGTCTCATTAAATGATCTATAAACACTGTATGTGAATTAATATACAGGCACACCGAAACAACACATAAATGATGTGATTTAAAAATATCTCTGCCTTTAAACATTCATTAAATGACTCACCAGTGACAGTAATATTGAAGATATTTTCTTTGCTGCTGCTGCTTATCAGTACTTGTTTATATTCTCCAGAGTCTGTGGTTCTGGTGTTTGTGATGGTCAGAGATCCAGTCTGATGATCCAGCTTCAGTCTGTCTCTGAATCTCTCTTTACACTGATTATCTGTACAGATCTTACTCTGATTTCCACTGATCTGAGCTAAGCGAGTTTTATGAAAATACCATTTAATAGTCTCTTCTTGGTTTGTTTTAACACTATTGTTTAGAGTGACTGGATCTCCCTCCATCACAGAGACTGACACTACATCTGTATCAACACCAGCCGCACCTGGAGAAGAAATGAACAATGAATTATAAATCACTTTTTGTTTTATGTAACAAATGCAAACAAACAGCAGAAGAACATCATTGACACATTCACTCATCAGACAAACATACACAAGTCTCATGGACGATCTTATACAACTGAACATCATACAACACACATCCTGATTCATATTTTACCCTCTTTCTCTATACATACAATTGAATTCATGCAACCAACTATTTTCATAGTCGAATAATGTTTATTACCCATTATGAATATTACATAGATGAACAGCCTGCTATTACCCAGAAAATTGTGCAACACTCTTGTTCTAAACGGAAATTCCCATATTAGACTTTTTTTGGTAACATGGATTTAACATATACACTCACCTAAAGGATTATTAGGAACACCTGTTCAATTTCTCATTAATGCAATTATCTAATCAACCAATCACATGGCAGTTGCTTCAATGCATTTAGGGGTGTGGTCCTGGTCAAGACAATCTCCTGAACTCCAAACTGAATGTCAGAATGGGAAAGAAAGGTGATTTAAGCAATTTTGAGCGTGGCATGGTTGTTGGTGCCAGACGGGCCAGTCTAAGTATTTCACAATCTGCTCAGTTACTGGGATTTTCACGCACAACCATTTCTAGAGTTTACAAAGAATGGTGTGAAAAGGGAAAAACATCCAGTATGCGGCAGTCCTGTGGGCGAAAATGCCTTGTTGATGCTAGAGGTCAGAGGAGAATGGGCCGATTGATTCAAGCTGATAGAAGAGCAACTTTGACTGAAATAACCACTCGTTACAACCGAGGTATGCAGCAAAGCATTTGTGAAGCCACAACACGCACAACCTTGAGGCGGATGGGCTACAACAGCAGAAGACCCCACCGGGTACCACTCATCTCCACTACAAATAGGAAAAAGAGGCTACAATTTGCACGAGCTCACCAAAATTGGACAGTTGAAGACTGGAAAAATGTTGCCTGGTCACGATTTCTGTTGAGACATTTAGATGGTAGATCCATCATGCCTTGTTACCACTGTGCAGGCTGGTGGTGGTGGTGTAATGGTGTGGGGGATGTTTTCTTGGCACACTTTAGGCCCCTTAGTGCCAATTGGGCATCGTTTAAATGCCACGGCCTACCTGAGCATTGTTTCTGACCATGTCCATCCCTTTATGACCACCATGTACCCATCCTCTGATGGCTACTTCCAGCAGGATAATGCACCATGTCACAAAGCTCGAATCATTTCAAATTGGTTTCTTGAACATGACAATGAGTTCACTGTACTAAAATGGCCCCCACAGTCACCAGATCTCAACCCAATAGAGCATCTTTGGGATGTGGTGGAACGGGAGCTTCGTGCCCTGGATGTGCGTCCCACAAATCTCCATCAACTGCAAGATGCTATCCTATCAATATGGGCCAACATTTCTAAAGAATGCTTTCAGCACCTTGTTGAATCAATGCCACGTAGAATTAAGGCAGTTTTGAAGGCGAAAGGGGGTCAAACACAGTATTAGTATGGTGTTCCTAATAATCCTTTAGGTGAGTGTAGGTACTAGTCTCAATGATTTCAGAGTAGGTCAGAATAAATTCAAACATAATTTTCTAACCAGATAATTGAAAGAATGATTAAATATTAAATTCTCACAACAGAAAACAGCAAAAACACAAAACAATGGTTCTCAAATGGTTTGGCCATAGGACATTAATGACCATGGTCATTAAGCCACAACCAAAACCTTTAGAAATTTGAACCAAGCTATTTATGCAAAATGGTTGACACACACAAATACCTTAACTTATACAACACATAAATGGTAAGAATATTACTAACTGATGAATAAAGGAAAGGCTATAGGCTAGTCTTTGGTTGAATAAAGCGGGTACTCAACTATCGGCAGTAATCGTCCATTCTGTTAATAATATAGGGAAGAATAAAACATGGTGGCAGCAATTCTTTATGTGAGGAGTGTGAAAGCACAGAGATTTAGCAGACACAACGCAAGACACTAACCGGCTGAGTAGATTGGTCAAAAGAGAGTGCCTGGACTCAGCCAATCTGGCGAAATCATGCAAAATGAAACATGAGAGACCTGTGAAAGCCACACCCTTGGTGGCATGCCACATTTCCTAACATTTTCTAGAACTGTGGTTGAGGGAGACCATGTCATGTTGATTGTGAACATGTTAGGTGTCTTAATAAAAAAACGTCTTAATAAAAAGTGCGTCCGGTAAAATCTTTTTATCAAGACCTCACAATCAACATGACATACATTTTGGGTGAGCGTCCGGTGATCTCAGTATAAAGAGAGGGGGAGCAGAGAGAAAAGGGTAGCAAATGCAGAGAGGACAGTGGTGAGGTGTGATCTATTCATGGTGCATCTTGGATGAGGATGCTACTTTTGTAGTGGCCTTCAAATGATGATTTCCAGAAAAAGTCCTTTGTTTTCTCAGGGAATAGCACTCTCTGTGTCCAGACGTCTTACAGGGTTTCAAACTGGTGGGTGTTTCAAAGTCATGCAGTGAAAATTATACCCCTACCTGCCCCTAACTTAAACACAACCACCACCGTGAGACATGACCAAAATCATGCAACAGGACTGAAAATGTCCCGTTCTTATGGCCTCGCCCACCGAACAGGTTATTTTATAATTTTTTATATGTTTTTGTTTGATTAAAGTTAAATAAGGTTTGCACTATTTCTATTATGTCCCTGCTTAAAAAGAACCCAGCTTATGCTGGTTGGCTGGTTTTAGATGGCCACTTTTTTAGCTAACCAGGCTGGTCTTAGCTGGTCAAGCTGGGGGTTCTGAGCAATGTGGGACTATTATTTTGAAAAGTGAGAGAGAGCAGCACATCCGAGGAAACCAGCATTAAGAACTCAGCTCGATGGTAAAATCACAGACCGTCTGTCTTAATCAACAGTAAGCTTTGAGTAGTATTTCTGTGATATTCTCCCGTGTATGCTAATGATAATGCAAAAGAGATAGCCATACATTTTTGTATTTAATGCACATTTTTGTACCCTGTTGTTGTATTATTCGGCTCTTTTGGTGTTTGGCCCAAACATGTATGAATGTCTGATGTAACAATAAAACTTCTCAAAAATCATCAGTCAAGTTTTGGCCATCATTCGGACGGGGTCCGATACAAACTGAGCATGGACCACATTATTTTTATTTATGTATATATTTAAATATTTAGCCCATACTGTTGTCGTATTTGAAACTGCGTCACATTTCGTCCTTGGATTTATCGTTTACCAGAGAAGAGATTTATAACAAAAAATGTCTTACAATGGTCAAACAAAATACACTGAGAGAGAAAAAAACAATTTCCGTCGAATATATAGATATTAGAGCTGGTAATTTAACACGGAAGAGAGTATCAAAATGGCTTACCATGATGTAGCAAAAACCCCGCTAAGAGAAAAAACAAGACGACGTTCATTTTTAAATTAAATAAAAAAAATAATAATAATACCGATTGTATGAGAGCGCTAGCTCGTTGCTCTGCATTGACACGAACAGAAAAAATAAAATAAAATAACTTGAGCCTGAGATCGACCCAGTCTTTATAGCCGTGCTAGCTATAGCGTCAACTAGCTGGAATCCAGAAATAGAACTACACTGTGGACATTATATTTGAGTGATTTCTCTGACACCTATATGTCATTCACAGGTCTGGATGTTATGTAAAGAGCACATTTTAGACATTGTTGGGTGACATTTGCTTGTTGTAACTTTAATTTAATATATATATATATATATATTTCAACACTGATTCTAATACTTAACATATTTAACTTAAAAATGTGTATTATTGGTCAATCTCCAGTAACTTTAAGGTTTCTAAGCAGAAGATGGATGCATGTTTTCTCAGTCATGTCACCAAAGTGTGCCATTTAAAAAGCATGTCAATTAATTCCTGTGTTTTCCCCTCAAAGTTGTTTATATGTTCAAATAATTGATATCCGTGACTAAAAAAAACTCTGGACCACAAAACCAGTCATAAGGGTCAACGGTGAAGGGGTGTACCCGACACCCTTGCCTCTTCACCACATATTATCCTTTCTAAATGATTCTCTATAAGAATAAAATAATCAGTTACTACCTTTCTACAATGAATAATTATTGATAATCAAGTTTATGATCAAATACATTTGAACCAAGTGATTTAATATGATTCTCCCCATTTACAGAAATGTGTCTTTTGTTATATTTCTTATAATCCTTTATAGAATAAAAAGTAGAGAATCTTCTTTTAAGAGAGAGAGAGAGACTGTGTTGTCAGCATGTTCTGTTACTGTGTTCTGTTGATAAGCTCACAGGCCGTATCAGCCCTGGAGCTGTTTTCTGGTTTATGTGTGTGTGTTAAGATGTGCTGCTGGAGAAGGGATTGGACCAAGCTTTCTCACACCCTAGACCTCGTGGCACCTTTCTCGGACCCCCAAGGTCAACGCCTGCCCAAATCTTATGGCTTTACGACATACACATCCTGGCTGACGACAACACCAGCTCCTATCTATCCACGCGTGACAAATTGTTTAGACTTTATGTTTCTTTAGCCAATCACAAGGGTTCCTTTTGTCTGTATGATGTAAACCCTGCCCTTGAAATCAGTATAATTGGGGTGGTGATTTCTGTGTAAGGTAGAGTCTGGCCCGCGACCTCCTTGAGAGACTCTGATGCTGGCTCTACCCATGAAACTGCAAACTATTCTTCTTCAGTAAAACTTCTCTTGGATTTAATCATCTGACTCCTGGTCTTTATTCAACATATCTGGTCTCTGGGTCCTCTTAAACTGTTCCCCAACAACGGACATACAAGCTTTCCATTGATGCATGGTTTGTTAGGATATGACAATATTTGGCCGAGATACAACTGTTTGAAAATCTGGAATCTGAGGGTGCAAAATATTGAGAAAATCTCCTTTAAAGTTGTCCAAATGAAGTCCTTAGCAATAAAAAATAATACATTTTTGATATATTTACGGTAGGAATGTGCAAAAATATACTTAATATCCTAATGATTTTTGGCATAAAAGAATTTTGGGTCTTGCAGCATGCCGTGGGTGTTTCTGGCACATGCATAGTATGGGTTCTCAAGAAAGACAAATATAAAAAGTTTAAGTCACTTTGTGGTGGACTGGCTCCCTGGAAGTATGCTATTCACATTGTAAAACTAATTTTTTTTTTTTTAACTGTAAAACTCATAAAACAGGTGAATAGTATTATCAACTAATATTCACACAATTAAATCAACAAAACAGAGGACTCTACTGTTACTCACTCCTGTTATTTTTCATATAAGTAACAGGACTGAAAGTAACAGGATTGAGTTAAGTAAAAAAATTATCAAATAGGCCTATATGACATATGGCCACATGGCGTACATGCTAATAGCATGAGGACACTGAGCAAATACAAGTAATTTACCTAAAGTTAATATTTTTAAAATAAACAAATAACATCTAAGAAATAATTTAGGTAACAGTATGTTGAGATTGACCTTCTTAGTCAAAGTTATAGTTTCATCAAATATACAGTAATAAAAATGTTAAATTTTTACTTTTGGTCTTCTCATGGCCTACAAAAGATCCAGATGATGCAACTTCCTGTGGAAAATGTGTCTTGTGGAATGTTCCAAGTTTTTTTGAAGGAGCAATGTGTATTTCTTATGATTTAAGCATACAGGTGCTGGTCATATAATTAGAATATCATCAAAAAGTTGATTTCACTAATTCCATTAAAAAAGTGAAACTTGTATATTATATTCATTCCACACAGACTGATATATTTCAAATGTTTATTTCTTTTAATTTTGATGATTATAACTGACAACTAAGGAAAATCCCAAATTCAGGATCTCAGAAAATTTGAATATTACTTAAGACCAATACAAAGAAAGGATTTTTAGAAATCTTGGCCAACTGAAAAGTATGAACATGAAAAGTATGAGCATGTACAGCACTCAATACTTAGTTGGGGCTCCTTTTGCCTGAATTACTGCAGCAATGTGGCGTGGCATGGAGTCGATCAGTCTGTGGCACTGCTCAGGTGTTATGAGAGCCCAGGTTGCTCTGATAGTGGCCTTCAGCTCTTCTGCATTGTTGGGTCTGGCATAAATCGCATCTTCCGCTTCACACTACCCCATAGATTGTCTATGGGTTTAAGGTCAGGCGAGTTTGCTGGCCAATTAAGAACAGGGATACCATGGTCCTTAAACCAGGTATTGGTTGCTTTGGCACTGTGTGCAGGTGCCAAGTCCTGTTGGAAAATGAAATCTGCATCTCCATAAAGTTGGTCAGCAGCAGGAAGCATGAAGTGCTATAAAAATTCCTGGTATACGGCTGCGTTGACCTTGGACCTCAGACCTCAGAAAACACAGTGGACCAACAGATGACATGGCACCCCAAACCATCACTGACTGTGGAAACTTTACACTGGACCTCAAGCAACGTGGATTGTGTGCCTCTCCTCTCTGCCTCCAGACTCTGGGACCCTGATTTTCAAAGGAAATGCAAAATTTACTTTCATCAGAGAACATAACTTTGGACCACTCAGCAGCAGTCCAGTCCTTTTTGTCTTTAGCCCAGGCGAGACACTTCTGACGCTGTCTGTTGTTCAAGAGTGGCTTGACACAAGGAATGCGACAGCTGAAACCCATGTCTTGCATACGTCTGTGCGTAGTGGTTCTTGAAGCACTGACTCCAGCTGCAGTCCACTCTTTGTGAATCTCCCCCACATTTTTGAATGGGTTTTGTTTCACAATCCTCTCCAGGATGCGGTTATCCATATTACTTGTACACTTTTTTTCTACCACATCTTTTCCTTCCCTTCGCCTCTCTATTAATGTGCTTGGACACAGAGCTCTGTGAACAGCCATCCTCTTTTGCAATGACCTTTTGGACAACTGTCAAGTCAGCAGTCTTCCCCATGATTGTGTAGCCTACAGAATTAGACTGAGAGACCATTTAAAGGCCTTTGCAGGTGTTTTGAGTTAATTAGCTGATTAGAGTGTGGCACCAGGTGTCTTCAATATTGAACCTTTTCACAATATTCTAATTTTCTGAGATACTGAATTTGGGATTTTCCTTAGCTGTCAGTTATAATCATCAAAATTAAAAGAAATAAACATTTGAAATATATCAGTCTGTGTGTAATGAATGAATATAATATACAAGTTTCACTTTTTGAATGGAATTAGTGAAATAAATCAACTGTGATAACCATTAAACTAGCAGTCTAATATTATGTTGGAAGTACTGAGAAGTATAAATGAGTAGTCTCAGTCTGCTGCTTCACATGATTTACACAGACATTACTCTAGAAGTACTGTAAGCTTAATCTTAATCAAAAGTGTGATATGACAGAAGTGTAATAAAAATAGTACAACTATACAATTTCAACACTTAATATTTCTGTTTTCATTTCTTCATTTACAGATGTTAAACTATCACGCTTTTATTTTGGCGGAAAACTGCAGGGAGCCCTTGAGTGTCATGAACCCCACCTGTTTCATCCATAGACTGTTGCTGTGTCCCAATTCAGAGGCTGCATCCTTCGAAGGCCGATTGTGTCACAGCAGCGCGGTGAAGGCTGTCCCAATTCGAAGGCTCCTTCAAATGTGTCTTTTGCTTCCCGTGAAATGAAGGATACAACAGATGGATCCTTCGCGGCCTTGCCTACCCCAGAATTCATTGCTCACCAGTGGCGAATTACACTTTTAAACGTAAGTATTGGATTTCAACTTACTCTAATGATACAAATGTAATAATAATAATAATAAAGCAGTTCAAATGTTAACTTATATCTTACTAAGATTTATTATATACAGAAATGGACCATGATGAACATATTTAGACAGTTTGTGAACCCTGTTTTGTTTTCAGACGGTTTAATATAACTTTCAAAAAACTCCAGTACAAACATTACAGTCACTCGTCAACGGCAGCTGTCACAGTTGCTAATCGACAAGAACAATCCTCCGTAGGTTCGATCGTTTCATTTAATAATGCTCAGTCTGACCTTCGTGGCCTTCGAAGGATGCAGCCTTTGAACTGAGACACAGCTGTTTCAGCATTGGTCTTTCACACCTCCGATCTCTAAAAGATGAGATATTGGAAAAGACTGAAGAATAGTGATGGGAAGATCGGATCAACTTTGACAACAAAGTTCTGTTTAAGCATTTAATCTCTGTGCCATCGCGTTCATGATCAGACATATCACTGTATAGGCCAATGCACACATATACACTCACCTAAAGGATTATTAGGAACACCATACTAATACTGTGTTTGACCCCCTTTCGCCTTTAACAAGGTGCTGAAAGCATTCTTTAGAAATGTTGGCCCATATTGATAGGATAGCATCTTGCAGTTGATGGAGATTTGTGGGATGCACATCCAGGGCACGAAGCTCCCGTTCCACCACATCCCAAAGATGCTCTATTGGGTTGAGATCTGGTGACTGTGGGGGCCATTTTAGTACAGTGAACTCATTGTCATGTTCAAGAAACCAATTTGAAATGATTCGAGCTTTGTGACATTATCCTGCTGGAAGTAGCCATCAGAGGATGGGTACATGGTGGTCATAAAGGGATGGACATGGTCAGAAACAATGCTCAGGTAGGCCGTGGCATTTAAACGATGCCCAATTGGCACTAAGGGGCCTAAAGTGTGCCAAGAAAACATCCCCCACACCATTACACCACCACCACCAGCCTGCACAGTGGTAACAAGGCATGATGGATCCATGTTCTCATTCTGTTTACGCCAAATTCTGACTCTACCATCTGAATGTCTCAACAGAAATCGAGACTCATCAGACCAGGCAACATTTTTCCAGTCTTCAACTGTCCAATTTTGGTGAGCTCGTGCAAATTGTAGCCTCTTTTTCCTATTTGTAGTGGAGATGAGTGGTACCCGGTGGGGTCTTCTGCTGTTGTAGCCCATCCGCCTCAAGGTTGTGCGTGTTGTGGCTTCACAAATGCTTTGCTGCATACCTCGGTTGTAACGAGTGGTTATTTCAGTCAAAGTTGCTCTTCTATCAGCTTGAATCAGTCGGCCCATTCTCCTCTGACCTCTAGCATCAACAAGGCATTTTCACCCACAGGACTGCCGCATACTGGATGTTTTTCCCTTTTCACACCATTCTTTGTAAACTTTAGAAATGGTTGTGCGTGAAAATCCCAGTAACTGAGCAGATTGTGAAATACTCAGACCGGCCCGTCTGGCACCAACAACCATGCCACGCTCAAAATTGCCTAAATCACCTTTCTTTCTCATTCTGACATTCAGTTTTGAGTTCAGGAGATTGTCTTGACCAGGACCACACCCCTAAATGCATTGAAGCAACTGCCATGTGATTGGTTGATTAGATAATTGCATTAATGAGAAATTGAACAGGTGTTCCTAATAATCCTTTAGGTGAGTGTAGCTCGTCTGTTTGATCGGACCACACAAGCCAGCCTTCGCTCCCCACGTGCATCAATGAGCCTTGGCCGTCCATGACCCTGTCGCCGGTTCTCCACTGTTCCTTCCTTGGACCACTTTTGATAGACACTGACCACTGCAGACCGGGAACACCCCACAAGAGCTGCAGTTTTGGAGATGCTCTAGCCATCACAATTTGGCCCTTGTCAAACTCGCTCAAATCCTTACGCTTGCAAATTTTTTCTGCTTCTAACACATCAACTTTGAGGACAAAATGTTCACTTGCTGCCTAATATATCCCACCAACAGGTGCCGTGATGAAGAGATAATCAGTGTTATTCACTTCACCTGTCAGTGGTCATAATGTTATGGCTGATCAGTGTATTGGCGTATTGTGTTCCCTTCAATTTACTCCTGCAAAAACCCTGACATGATACAAGGTTGGAGGAATATAACAGTAATTATCTGGATGAATTTAAAGATTATTAGGCCTTCATAAACACAAACAGTGAGAGTAAGACAGACTGCAGCAAGACTGCTTTTAAGCTACTCCATTAGTTAGTCAGTAATATTGTCTGTCAAAACAAAGTTATATTCGTTTATAAGTTATATAACATTTATAGTGTAATTAACTTGAGTCTGACCTAATGGCCTTTTAACCCTGTTGTTCATTAAGGAAGAGTTTAGGTAGAGAAGAGGAGAATCCAAAAGCAGAGTCTATTGTAGTTTGAACTGTGAATCTTCTTTGGCTGTTTTACATGCAGCAGTTTTGATGGATTGATTCAGTACTTTATTACACTGGAAAGCAGTTTAATTCAGAGGTAAAGTCATAACAGCAGGACAGGAAGAAGCCCATTTACCTACAAACTAAACACATCAAACAATTGACTACTTCTAAAGAAACCCGACCGCAGCAGGTTTCAATTTGACTCAGATGAGCTGCTAGAGTCACAGTAACACTGGCAATGTAAGATGATTAATGGTTTTAATTTTTTTTGTTGGTTTGTTTTTCCATGTACACATTTTATACATGGATATTCAATTGAATTATAAAATCAGTAAGATCTACTTTACCATGTAATTCAAGGAGATTCACACAATATTCCACTTTTTTACGTAATTAATACAGTCAGACAACTATATTTCAAACATTATCCATGTTAAATGTTAAAGATGTAGATTGTTGTCCACTATTAGAACATTTTAAAGTGTGTATGTATGTGTGTGTGTGTGAGAGAGAGAGAGAGAGAGAGAGAGAGAGAGAGAGGGGGGGGGGGGGGGTCAAACTGTTGTAGGAGGATTCATACCTTGTTGAGTGTTTTCAGGAAATAGTCCTGTTAGATCATACACTGAATGAGTGAAGAAAATGTTTCATGTGTTTGTTTTGTTCTGTTTGTGCTGGAGGTGTCCATCTGGTAAGTTTATTGCTTAATATCTCGTATTTGTTTTAGAACAAAGTGACAAACCACTGCTACGGTTTAGATTACACTATATTTACACTTATCTCCGATTAAATCAAACTGAGATTTTATTTTGAGATATACTACTGTATTCAGGTCTCTGGTTGTCAGGAAACTTTTAAATTGTAATTTTCATGCCTGTAAAAGTCATGGAGAATAATGGAAATGTCTATAATGAAGAAGCTCGAACAGTGGAGGCTCAGAAATGAAATCCTCCATTGTGCCGCTTTCAAAACTCAGGCCTTTTTTTGTGATTTTAAATGTATTCATTTCATACAAAATGGACAAATGGAAAAGCATGCTCAGCTGTCATTAAAATGATTTAAAAAATACTTCTGCAGTAATCAATGACAACAAATGTTATACAAATTCATATTTACTTTCAAACTGCAACTGATTTTATCCTTCGCAAACCATTAGGAGCCTAATCTGCATAAAACCTTTTTCTGTTTATCCTCCAGGTGTGTTTGGTGATGATGAAGTTAAAGCAGTTACAGTGATGGAGAGAGAATCGGTCCTTCTACAGTCTGATCTCACTGAAATACAAGACGACGACGACATACTGTGGAAATTTGTAAATGAAAACTCTCTCATAGCTAAAGTCAATAGAGAGAAACAAATCTTCTCCACTTATGATGGTCCTGATGGGAGATTCAGAGACAGACTGAAGCTGGACGATCAAACTGCATCTCTGACCATCACAAACACCAGAACCACAGACACTGGACTCTATAAACTTGATATATTTGGAGCTGAACATTCATCAAAAACATTCAGTGTTTCTGTTTATGGTGAGTAGAGAGTTTATTTGTCCAAATGTTCACATACAGTGCATCCGGAAAATATTCACAGCGCTTCACTTTTTCCACATTCTGTTATGTTACAGCCTTATTCCAACATGGATTAAATTCATTATTTTCCTCAAAATCCTACAAACAATACCCCATAATGACAATGTGAAAGAAGTGTGTTTGAAATCTTTGCAAATTTATATAGATAATTAAAAAAAAATAAAAAAATAAATGACGTTGTCAAGTCACCTTCATTTATATAGCGCTTTTTACAACACAGACTGCTTCAAAGCAGCTTTACAGTGATAATAGGAAATTAATTTTGTTTTAGAACAAAAGCTAAAGTAAGTTTTTGATTGATTAATTTCTGTTGTAGAAACTGATTAGTTATTTAATTTGGCACCACTTAAACAACACCATTCTCAGCTAAAACAGAAAACCCCCAATGCGTTCCGGACCCCATCCGCACAGCAACAGCACCTGGTGGCAGGAGAACTCAAACCATAGGTTTGAAATAGTTTTGAAACTATACCATCATCATCATCCCTGTGCAGACCCCAAAAAACGGCGATTACATGTATGCAAGCATTACGTGTTTAGCCTATAGGAATGAATACGTATGTGTGTATATGTGTTTTTATCTGTATAGAGGGGAAGGGAAGGGGAGAGTCTAGTTGACACGGTCTCTGCTGACACTTCAGGGCTGCGTTGTGGTCCTGTCTAGGCGCAGGTCCACCATCTGATCTGGATACGGCAGACTACAGTAAACCTCGAAATAAAGAGAGAGACTAACATTAGCGTAGATGCCATTCTTCTTATGATGTAACGAGTACATCAGGTGTTATGGGAAGTGTTCCCGGGTTCCGGCTGACCTAGTTAATGCACCCTAACAATCAATTAACTGATTTAAATAATAGAAATTAATAATTTTCTTTGTGTATGCCATAGTAAAGAGATGTGTTTTTAGTCTGACAGAATGTGTCTGCTTCCCGAACAATGCTAGGAAGACTATAGCATGCGTTAAGAGCTCGCTCAAGTACTGGGGAGCTAAGCCATTTAGTGCTTTGTAAGTAATAAGCAAGATTTTAGGCTGTGAATACTTAAGTATCGAGGCACAGAGCTGGGGAAGAGTACAGAAAAAATTCTGCAGCTTTGCAGGTCCCAGTGAGCACATCATCTCAGCCTCCATCATCTGTAAATGAAAGAAGTTTGGAACCAGCAGAACTCTTCCTAGAGCTGGCCACCCGGCCAAACTGAGCGATCGGAGGAGAAGAGCCTTAGTCAGGGAGGTGACCAAGAACCCAGCGTTTCCCTGTGGAGAGAGGAGAACCTTCCAGAAGAACAACCATCTCTGCAGCACTCCACCAATCAGGCCTGTATGGTAGAGTGGCCAGACGGCACATGACAGCCTGCCTGGAGTTTGCCAAAAGGCACCTTAAGGACTCTCAGACCATAAGAAAAAAAAATTATCTGATCTGATGAAACAAAGATTGAACTCTTTGGCCTGAATGGCAAGCGTCATGTCTGGAGGAAACCAGGCACTGCTCATCACCTGGCCAATACCATCCCTACAGTGAAGCATGGTGGTGGTGGCAGCATCATGCTGTGGGGAAGTTTTTCAGCAGCAGGAACTGGGAGACTAGTCAGGATCAAGGGAAAAATTAATGCAGCAATGTACAAAGACATCCTTGATAAAAACCTGCTCCAGAGCGCTCTGGACCTCAGACTGGGGCGAAGGTTCATCTTCCAACAGGACAATGACCCTAAGCACACAGCCAAGATATAAAAAGGAGTGGCTACAGGACAACTCTGTGAATATCCTTGAGTGGCCCAGCCAGAGCCCAGACTTGAACCCGATTGAACATCTCTGGAGAGATCTGAAAATGGCTGTGCACCTGATGGAGCTTGAGAGGTCCTGCAAAGAAGAATGGGAGAAACTGTCCAAAAATAGGTGTGCCAAGCTTGTAGCATCATACTCAAAAAGACTTGGTGCCAAAGGGGCTTCAACAAAGTATTGAGCAAAGGCTGTGAATACTTATGTACATGTGATTTTTTTTTTTTTTTTATAATTTTTCATAAATTTGCAAAGACTTCTTTCATGTTGTCATTATGGAGTATTGTTTGTAGAATTTTGAGGAAAATAATGAATTTAATCCATTTTGGAATAAGGCTGTAACATAACAGAATGTGGAAAAAGTGAAGCGTCGTGAACACTTTCCGGATGCACTGTAAATCATTTGTTTTAGTGTTTATGGTGTTGGGATGTCAAAGTGACAAAGTTAAATATAACTTTGCACAAAGGATAGTGGGTGATTTAATGTTTGTGGATCTGCCCCATTCACTGCCATTGTGAATCTTATTGTAACCCAGATTTTTACATTTCTGCTGGAAACATGTTTTAGTTTTAGATCATAGAAACACTCACTGTGATCACACTAAACTGTTACTAAACACATTGAATGGAAAATAAGATTGTTGATTAGATTTATTCAGATTTGTTTATTCTCGGATGTTTTCCAGCTCGTCTGCCTTTTCCTGTCATCAGCAGTAACTCTTCACAATGTTCTTCATCATCATTATCAAATTGTTCACTGGTGTGTTCAGTGGTGAATGTGAGTCATGTGACTCTCTCCTGGTACAAAGGAAACAGTTTATTGTCCAGCATCAGTGTGTCTGATCTCAGCATCAGTCTCTCTCTACCTCTGGAGGTGGAATATCAGGATAAAAACACCTACAGCTGTGTGCTGAACAATCCCATCAGCAACCAGACCAGACATCCCAACATCACTCAACTCTGCCACACATGTGCAGGTATGCCAGCGTGTCTGATATATGTAATTATTTACTGACCTGGGCTGTGTTTCCCAAAAGCATTGTGAGCCCAATTTGATCGTGGAGACCTTTGCCACCAGTGTTCTCTATGATCAACTTAGCTCAAGATGATTTTGGGAAACGCAGCCCTAATCTCTTGTAGACTAACACATTCTTTACGCTAATGACTGTCTCTCTTTAGCCGTTACAGCACTGGTTCCACAGACGCTTTCACACTCTCCTTCAGATCCTCCAGTCTCAGTCTCTCCGATAGTGCTGATCTCTGCTGCTGCTGCTGGATCTCTGTTGATTGTTGCTGCAGTTGGGATCTTCTGCATCTCCAGGAAATGTAGAAAAATAAGTCAGAAATGTAATTATTAACTACAAATATTAATTTTGAATCAGATGTACAAAATTATATACAAGAAAGCTCTGTTGTTTTTAACTCATCTGTATTATTGCAGTTCAGACCCGGGAGAAAGACGGAACTGATTCAGCATTGTGTAAACCAACAACACGAAAAAAGGTAAGATGTTGCAATAAGTTGTTGCAGTCAGTCAGTGTGATTGAAGTTTGCAGCATTCAAACTTCAGACAGTCAGTGAACAGGGGTGTGAATAACGGTCCACCCATTATTATTATTATTATTATTATTGCCTTCACTGTAAAAGAAAAAGATGACGTAAACGTAATGACTGGCAGCTATGGCTGCCAAACAAAAACTGTAAAATTTAAGTAAAAGACCCTAATTTTAATAAAATTCAAGGAAAAAAATTACAGACATTTTGATTGAAAATTTTACAGAAACACACTAATTTACAGATATTTCACTTTAAATTGTAAATCTCTTGCAGTTAACCGTTAGCTAGCAATAGCACACATGCATGAGCTAATGTAAATATAGACGTCATCACTGCAACACAGCTACTGTCTTTAAATAAAGCAGCATGCAGCATAACACCAATGTTTTCTGGCCCATCCTGGACTGAAGCACAGGCTCTACTCTTCAGCACAATGGTAAGATGAGGTTTAGATGTTGATCTTTTATTGAAAATAATAAAGTTAGAAGTCGCCATTATGGTGATCAGTGTTTGCTTTAGTTGACCCTTAATTTTTTTTCTGTTTCTATTGAGCAATGGTACCAACTGTCCCTTTTTGCCATCTAGTGGTGATTTTACGAACTTTCATTGCCATTATTTTTTGTAAATTTAAATATATTTCTATGTAATTGAAGAAAACAGCAAAAATACTTTAGAATGGCATAATACTTAAAATAAGTGAGTTGTTAATTTAAAGATATTGTTTGTACATTTACAGAGTTTTGAGTATAATTTAAAATAAAAGAAAACAACTGTTAATTTTTTTTTTTTAATTATATACATTTTTAATAATTAGTCAATTTTACACTGTTCAGTAGGGTGCTGATCAAGTTTTTAATTAAGTGTATGTTTTACATTAAGTTTATGTACTGTTTGTACCTAAAAACATTAATTAGCATAAATCAAAATTTATTAGCACAGAACAGTATTGCTTTTTACTTACTTACTCATTCTATTTCTGATGTACTCCTCATGCCTATGCTACTTCTGATCAGTTGGCAGATTGGCAACGCCAATTTATAGATATCATCCAGATGAAAATACACATATCAAATCCAATCATTCATTGTCCTGTGTAGGGTCTGCTGGAGCCTGTTCCAGCATCTCTGGCCATCAGAAACACCCTGGTCCGAACAGCAAGTCATTTAATAAAATACACATAATCAATTAAAACTTTAAAAATCTTAAAACCATGATGTATTGCTCTATCAAGCTTAGCCTGTGCCGAGAAAAGTAATGCTGTGTCTACACCGGATGTTTGTGGTGCATCATTATTTGACTGCTAGATCGCCGCCATTTTACTCAATGGAGTGGTGTAGTGCAGTGGTTCCCAACCTTTTTCCAGGAGACCCCTATTTTAACATTCATGATGTCATTTCCTCTAGCTTCTTGTGCTTCTGTGTTGATGCTTCAGTGCTACATTGTGAAATAATTGTAAAATGTGTATCTTGAAAGCAATGTAAGTCGCTTTGGATAAAAGCGTCTGCCAAATGCATAAATGTAAATGTAAATAAATGTAAATAATCAAGACTTCAGATAAATACTCAGTTAAATGAATTATAAAAGAAAAAATAATAATTTTAATATTAGCTTTAAAACTCAAATCCTAATTGAGTTGTGTTTCCTTTCAGAAATCAAAGACAAATGCTGTGTATGAAAATGTCCCCAAAAAACGATGATCGAATACTGGATCTGATGTTAAGAGTTAATGCTGGACACTGACTCACACCTTTTGACCACATTTTTTCTCTGATAGGATATGTCTGTTTTGTTTTCACTCTCTGTATCATATCTTTTGGTGTTATTGTGTTGTATGAAAGTATGTAAACTCAACTAAAATGTTCTACTTTTAGTTTATCATATGGAAATTTACCTATATTCATTATTAAATATTAATCACACCCTTCACTGTGCTCCTTTGACTGTCATTTACTGTACTTGTTTTATTCGTTTTAGGAAATTTAAAGCTGCTGTCTGTAACTTTTTTTTTTTGTGTTTAAGATTTACAAATTATATAATGAGAATGTACAACATGAATCCATTTTCCAAACCGTGTTTTTGTCTCATTTTGAATCATTATGGTACACTTATAATAATACCGCGTTTCAGGCAACCTGTAACCCGTGTTTTTCCAACCTTCTCTTGCCTTATGCGCCGTTTTTTTCTCCTCCGCTTCCCTCAAATAAGCAAGGAGTAAGCACCTTTGGCGATAGAAATGATTGTAAATGAGCATAAGGCCCGTACGGTCCGCCATGCTTTGTTTACATCTAGCTACCACAATTCCTTGCGCTCAGGCATTTTGCCGTGACTTTGCCTGGAAGGCTACAAAGTCGTGAGTCGTGGTTTGAAGTCGTAACTTACGGGCTCAAAAACCTGCCTGGAACGCAGCATAAGTGTTTATATTGAGACTATTTCAGACCGGACTGGTAGGAACCGCTGCGGAGGAGCACAGTCCCTGCGTGACTCGCCATAGACATAAACAGAGAGAAGTAGCTCCGGCTGCAATGTTCTTCCGCAATACGCATGCAGTTCTGTTTATTAACCGCACAAAAAGTTACGGACTGCAGCTTTAACTGGATATTAACTGCATTGCAAAGTGATTGCAGTATAACACACAATATGATCTGCTGGACATTTTGGCAACTGTAACACAAAGACATCATTGCACTCTAGTGTCTAAAGCAGAAAATAACATCTCTAAGAATACTTTTACTCGCTATAAATATATGCTGCTATTCTCACTGATAGAGGAACTGCCAAAGAACATGACCGCTGATGGCTATTAGAACAACAGACCTCTTATATACAATTGTATTAAATCAGAGGTGTAATTCTTGTCATTCTGTAGTGCTTGTGTTTTGTGTAGAGTGACTGTGGTGATAGTAAATCACACCAGTTACAGTTACCAGCAGAACAACAGCAACACAACTGAAGACAGACCTGGATAATTTATGATAAAGATCAACTGATAATCGGTTTTAGTGATATCTTTTACTGATATTTACACCTTTCTTCTTTGGTCATGAGTTGTATTGATTTAACTGATAAATGGTGGGTTTTGAGGAACATCAGCAGCATCACAGCACTGCACGGTGCACAGGAAAACAGACTCATTTTATTCCTTTTATTCAATGTGACAGTTGTGTGTTACTTACGATTATCCAAATTATACTTAAATATTGAGTCAAAGCTACATTTTTCATGTTTTAACATTTTACTTAACAACAAATCCATGACGGGCGGTCACACTACACCTAATTTTTTTATATATATTGATTTTAAAAAGTTACAACTACGGTCAAGGCGGTCACACTACACAAACTCCACTCATACGCAAGCTCAGACGAACAGTTTCACATTTCGCTGCGTTCCAAAGTTCAAGTTTAGTAAACTCTGAGCTACGAATTGGCATTACCTGAAGACGTGTGGCCAGTAGAAGATTGATACTTCATGACGTGACCTCTTGGCTGAATTAAAAGAATGATATTTTTACAGCAAAGTAGATTGTATATTTTTTTGTGTGTATTATTAGTTTTTGAATTCATGTTTATAAAAAACAGACGTTGCAGCGCGTGATGTCATATCACGACCATTGCAGACCAAGCGGCAACCTCTCCCAGTTTCTCTTGAAGCCAATACGGAAGTGACTTAAACTGCAATTCATTGACTGGCCGCTAGAGACAGGCTCCAGAAGGGAGCAGAATCTCATTGAGCTCCATGTTAAAATGCCCAACTTTACAGCAGAAAAAAAAACGTTTACAGTACAAATTGTGGTTTTGGTCTATACGGCTTTTGCCCTTCATGACAACTGTGAGGGGGGTGAATTTTTTTATAACTCATTCGTTTACATTAAAGCCTTAAAGTTCTGCATAATTAAGGGCGTGGCCACTTTGAGTGACAGGTGGATTGTCATTTATCTGCTGTCTGTTAGTCATCATGTCACCTCAGCTCCACCCACGTCCCGCCTCTTTGCCCATTTTCAGTTATCCGGGTGGGACGTGCGGTGACGCGCTGCCAAGATGGCAACGGCCAGCTCGACCCTACTTTACGCTTCAAAACTGCTCTTCAGAATCCTATGGGTGACGTCACGGACACTACGTAGTGTTCGTGACGTCACCCGTAGATTTTTGAAGAGCATTTTTGAAACGTAAAGCCGGCCGTCGCCATCTTGGCAGCGCATCACTCCCAGATAACTGACAATGGGCAAAGAGGCGGGACGTGGGTGGAGCTGAGGTGCCTGGTTGCTGAAACCACGCCCACCTAGCTCAACCATAGTGGCAATCCACCTGTCACTCAAGTGGCCACAACCTTAATTATGCAGAACTTTAAGGCTTAATATAATTTAAACAGATGAGTTATAAAAAAATTCACCCCCCTCACAGTTGTCATGAAGGGCAAAATTAGCTGTATAGACCAAAACCACTTTTTGTACCAGGCTGTAAACATGTTTTTTTCTGCTGTTAACATAGGGGATTTGACTTCCTTTTAGAGCTTGTCTCTAGCGGCCAGTCGATGAATTGCAGTTTAAGTCACTTCCGTGTTGGATTCAAGTGAGACCGCGGGAGGTTGCCGCTTGTGCAGACTTCTGCTAAGAAATGACGCATGCTCAAAGTCTAGTGTGTCTGATCACGTCAAAGTCAATGTCCCGTTCTGACAGCGCTCTCGTGTTGCAGCAGGACCCGCCTCCGGAGACCCGGCAGACACATTACTGTGAATACAGGAAAGCAAAGAAGAGAATCGGGAATCACGTCTGTTCTCTGCCAACTCCTCTGCATGTATGATGATGGCTATGAGGCGCCGTAGTTGACAAAAGCGAAGCGAACGCCGCGAGACCGACAGTGCGCGAGAGATGCCGAGTGTGTCTGCGAGAGAGACCGACAGTGCGCGAGAGATGCCGAGTGTGTCTGCGAGAGAGACCGACAGTGCGCGAGAGATGCCGAGTGTGTCTGCCAGAGTCCGACAGTGCGCGAGAGATGCCGAGTGTGTCTGCGAGAGAGACCGACAGTGCGCGAGAGATGCCGAGTGTGTCTGCGAGAGAGACCGACAGTGCGCGAGAGATGCCGAGTGTGTCTGCGAGAGAGACCGACAGTGCGCGAGAGATGCCGAGTGTGTCTGCGAGAGAGAGCGACAGTGCGCGAGAGATGCCGAGTGTGTCTGCCAGAGTCCGACAGTGCGCGAGAGATGCCGAGTGTGTCTGCGAGAGAGAGCGACAGTGCGCGAGAGATGCCGAGTGTGTCTGCGAGAGAGACCGACAGTGCGCGAGAGATGCCGAGTGTGTCTGCCAGAGTCCGACAGTGCGCGAGAGATGCCGAGTGTGTCTGCGAGAGAGACCGACAGTGCGCGAGAGATGCCGAGTGTGTCTGCCAGAGTCCGACAGTGCGCGAGAGATGCCGAGTGTGTCTGCGAGAGAGACCGACAGTGCGCGAGAGATGCCGAGTGTGTCTGCGAGAGAGACCGACAGTGCGCAAGAGATGCCGAGTGTGTCTGCGAGAGAGTCCGACAGTGCGCGAGAGATGCCGAGTGTGTCTGCGAGAGAGACCGACAGTGCGCGAGAGATGCCGAGTGTGTCTGCGAGAGAGTCCGACAGTGCGCGAGAGATGCCGAGTGTGTCTGCGAGAGAGACCGACAGTGCGCGAGAGATGCCGAGTGTGTCTGCGAGAGAGAGCGACAGTGCGCGAGAGATGCCGAGTGTGTCTGCGAGAGAGACCGACAGTGCGCGAGAGATGCCGAGTGTGTCTGCGAGAGAGACCGACAGTGCGCGAGAGATGCCGAGTGTGTCTGCGAGAGAGACCGACAGTGCGCGAGAGATGCCGAGTGTGTCTGCGAGAGAGAGCGACAGTGCGCGAGAGATGCCGAGTGTGTCTGCGAGAGAGAGCGACAGTGCGCGAGAGATGCCGAGTGTGTCTGCGAGAGAGACCGACAGTGCGCGAGAGATGCCGAGTGTGTCTGCGAGAGAGTCCGACAGTGCGCGAGAGATGCCGAGTGTGTCTGCGAGAGAGACCGACAGTGCGCGAGAGATGCCGAGTGTGTCTGCGAGAGAGACCGACAGTGCGCGAGAGATGCCGAGTGTGTCTGCGAGAGACAGACAGTGCGCGAGAGATGCCGAGTGTGTCTGCCAGAGTCCGACAGTGCGCGAGAGATGCCGAGTGTGTCTGCGAGAGAGTCCGACAGTGCGCGAGAGATGCCGAGTGTGTCTGCGAGAGAGTCCGACAGTGCGCGAGAGATGCCGAGTGTGTCTGCCAGAGTCCGACAGTGCGCGAGAGATGCCGAGTGTGTCTGCGAGAGAGACCGACAGTGCGCGAGAGATGCCGAGTGTGTCTGCGAGAGAGACCGACAGTGCGCGAGAGATGCCGAGTGTGTCTGCGAGAGAGACCGACAGTGCGCGAGAGATGCCGAGTGTGTCTGCGAGAGTCCGACAGTGCGCGAGAGATGCCGAGTGTGTCTGCGAGAGAGACCGACAGTGCGCGAGAGATGCCGAGTGTGTCTGCGAGAGAGACCGACAGTGCGCGAGAGATGCCGAGTGTGTCTGCGAGAGAGACCGACAGTGCGCGAGAGATGCCGAGTGTGTCTGCGAGAGAGACCGACAGTGCGCGAGAGATGCCGAGTGTGTCTGCGAGAGAGACCGACAGTGCGCGAGAGATGCCGAGTGTGTCTGCGAGAGAGACCGACAGTGCGCGAGAGATGCCGAGTGTGTCTGCGAGAGAGACCGACAGTGCGCGAGAGATGCCGAGTGTGTCTGCGAGAGAGACCGACAGTGCGCGAGAGATGCCGAGTGTGTCTGCGAGAGAGACCGACAGTGCGCGAGAGATGCCGAGTGTGTCTGCGAGAGAGACAGACAGTGCGCGAGAGATGCCGAGTGTGTCTGCGAGAGACCGACAGTGCGCGAGAGATGCCGAGTGTGTCTGCGAGAGAGACCGACAGTGCGCGAGAGATGCCGAGTGTGTCTGCGAGAGACCGACAGTGCGCGAGAGAGTTAAATTCTGGCGTTATCACCTCAGTCAATCCGAAACATTGGACAAACGCACGTGTGTGTGTGTGTGTGTGTGCATTATTGTTTAAGCCTCTCTATTCTCTGTGTTGTAGCATATTCTATTTCAGGAATATTTTACGGTTAATTGCTGATCGCAGCTATTCATACATATAGATGAGTAAACACCTGCATATAAAAAAATAAATTTATTCTGGATAAAATGCGAGAATGCTCCTCCAATAACCTCTGACAATGCTCCATGCTGTTGAAGTTTCTTGAGAGCATATATTCTTCGTATAATAGCTACCACACACGCGTCCAGGTCAGTGAAATAACTCTGTACATCGTTGCACTGACAATCAGTGCAGTGCAAAATAATAATATAATTGAATATAAAAAGTCCTTTAAACATGTTGATAATTACAGAATAATCGCGTTGTACGGTAGGTCTACGTTTTGTAGTGAGGTCACGGTGGTTTAATATGTTCAAACTCTTTTGCGCACTGGCACGTGCGCTCTCGGACACAGTCTCTCTTAGACACACGTTCAAGTCGCTTTATTGGCATGGCATTTTAAATATTTAAATACAGAGTAGAATTACACCACCAAAGTAATAAAAACAGAACAGTATATAATACAGAACAGTAGATAATTAAAACAAAAAACAGCAGATAAATATTTCTAATATTAATTATAAATAATTAGAATAAATAAAGAATATGTGAATTACAGCAAACAAATACAATGAATTAACCATTAGACAGAGATTCAGAACAGGACGCGGACACACTCGGCATCTCTCGCGCACTGTCGGACTCTCTCGCAGACACACTCGGCATCTCTCGCGCACTGTCGGTCTCTCTCGCAGACACACTCGGCATCTCTCGCGCACTGTCGGACTCTCTCGCAGACACACTCGGCATCTCTCGCGCACTGTCGCTCTCTCTCGCAGACACACTCGGCATCTCTCGCGCACTGTCGGTCTCTCTCGCAGACACACTCGGCATCTCTCGCGCACTGTCGCTCTCTCTCGCAGACACACTCGGCATCTCTCACGCACTGTCGGACTCTGGCAGACACACTCGGCATCTCTCGCGCACTGTCGGTCTCTCTCGCAGACACACTCGGCATCTCTCGCGCACTGTCGGACTCTCTCGCAGACACACTCGGCATCTCTCGCGCACTGTCGGACTCTGGCAGACACACTCGGCATCTCTCGCGCACTGTCGGTCTCTCTCGCAGACACACTCGGCATCTCTCGCGCACTGTCGGACTCTCTCGCAGACACACTCGGCATCTCTCGCGCACTGTCGCTCTCTCTCGCAGACACACTCGGCATCTCTCGCGCACTGTCGGTCTCTCTCGCAGACACACTCGGCATCTCTCGCGCACTGTCGCTCTCTCTCGCAGACACACTCGGCATCTCTCGCGCACTGTCGCTCTCTCTCGCAGACACATTTGGCATCTCTCGCGCACTGTCGGACTCTCTCGCAGACACACTCGGCATCTCTCGCGCACTGTCGGTCTCTCTCGCAGACACACTCGGCATCTCTCGCGCACTGTCGGTCTCTCTCGCAGACACACTCGGCATCTCTCGCGCACTGTCGGACTCTGGCAGACACACTCGGCATCTCTCGCGCACTGTCGCTCTCTCTCGCAGACACACTCGGCATCTCTCGCGCACTGTCGGACTCTCTCGCAGACACACTCGGCATCTCTCGCGCACTGTCGCTCTCTCTCGCAGACACACTCGGCATCTCTCGCGCACTGTCGGTCTCTCTCGCAGACACACTCGGCATCTCTCGCGCACTGTCGGACTCTCTCGCAGACACACTCGGCATCTCTCGCGCACTGTCGGTCTCTCTCGCAGACACACTCGGCATCTCTCGCGCACTGTCGGTCTCTCTCGCAGACACACTCGGCATCTCTCGCGCACTGTCGGTCTCTCTCGCAGACACACTCGGCATCTCTCGCGCACTGTCGGACTCTCGCAGACACACTCGACATCTCTCGCGCACTGTCGGTCTCTCTCGCAGACACACTCGGCATCTCTCGCGCACTGTCGCTCTCTCTCGCAGACACACTCGGCATCTCTCGCGCACTGTCGGACTCTCTCGCAGACACACTCGGCATCTCTCGCGCACTGTCGCTCTCTCTCGCAGACACACTCGGCATCTCTCTTGCGCACTGTCTGTCTCTCGCAGACACACTCGGCATCTCTCGCGCACTGTCGGACTCTGGCAGACACACTCGGCATCTCTCGCGCACTGTCGCTCTCTCTCGCAGACACACTCGGCATCTCTCGCGCACTGTCGGTCTCTCTCGCAGACACACTCGGCATCTCTCGCGCACTGTCGGACTCTCGCAGACACACTCGGCATCTCTCGCGCACTGTCGGTCTCTCTCGCAGACACACTCGGCATCTCTCACGCACTGTCTGTCTCTCGCAGACACACTCGGCATCTCTCGCGCACTGTCGGACTCTGGCAGACACACTCGGCATCTCTCGCGCACTGTCGCTCTCTCTCGCAGACACACTCGGCATCTCTCGCGCACTGTCGGACTCTCTCGCAGACACACTCGGCATCTCTTGCGCACTGTCGGTCTCTCTCGCAGACACACTCGGCATCTCTCGCGCACTGTCGGACTCTCTCGCAGACACACTCGGCATCTCTCGCGCACTGTCGGTCTCTCTCGCAGACACACTCGGCATCTCTCGCGCACTGTCGGACTCTCGCAGACACACTCGGCATCTCTCGCGCACTGTCGGTCTCTCTCGCAGACACACTCGGCATCTCTCGCGCACTGTCTGTCTCTCGCAGACACACTCGGCATCTCTCGCGCACTGTCGGTCTCTCTCGCAGACACACTCGGCATCTCTCGCGCACTGTCGGTCTCTCTCGCAGACACACTCGGCATCTCTCGCGCACTGTCGGTCTCTCTCGCAGACACACTCGGCATCTCTCACGCACTGTCGGACTCTCGCAGACACACTCGGCATCTCTCGCGCACTGTCGGTCTCTCGCAGACACAATCGGCATCTCTCGCGCACTGTCGGACTCTCGCAGACACACTCGGCATCTCTCGCGCACTGTCGGACTCTCGCAGACACACTCGACATCTCTCGCGCACTGTCGGTCTCTCTCGCAGACACACTCGGCATCTCTCGCGCACTGTCGGTCTCTCTCGCAGACACACTCGGCATCTCTCGCGCACTGTCGGTCTCTCTCGCAGACACACTCGGCATCTCTCGTGCACTGTCGGTCTCTCTCGCAGACACACTCGGCATCTCTCGCGCACTGTCGGACTCTCGCAGACACACTCGGCATCTCTCGCGCACTGTCGGACTCTCGCAGACACACTCGGCATCTCTCGCGCACTGTCGGTCTCTCTCGCAGACACACTCGGCATCTCTCGCGCACTGTCGGTCTCTCTCGCAGACACACTCGGCATCTCTCGCGCACTGTCGGACTCTCGCAGACACACTCGGCATCTCTCGCGCACTGTCGGTCTCTCTCGCAGACACACTCGGCATCTCTCGCGCACTGTCGGACTCTCGCAGACACACTCGGCATCTCTCGCGCACTGTCGGTCTCTCGCAGACACACTCGACATCTCTCGCGCACTGTCGGACTCTCGCAGACACACTCGGCATCTCTCGCGCACTGTCGGACTCTCGCAGACACACTCGACATCTCTCGCGCACTGTCGGTCTCTCGCAGACACACTCGGCATCTCTCGCGCACTGTCGGTCTCTCTCGCAGACACACTCGGCATCTCTCGCGCACTGTCGGTCTCTCTCGCAGACACACTCGGCATCTCTCGCGCACTGTCGGTCTCTCTCGCAGACACACTCGGCATCTCTCGCGCACTGTCGGACTCTCGCAGACACACTCGGCATCTCTCGCGCACTGTCGGTCTCTCTCGCAGACACACTCGGCATCTCTCGCGCACTGTCGGACTCTCGCAGACACACTCGGCATCTCTCGCGCACTGTCGGTCTCTCGCAGACACACTCGACATCTCTCGCGCACTGTCGGACTCTCGCAGACACACTCGGCATCTCTCGCGCACTGTCGGACTCTCGCAGACACACTCGACATCTCTCGCGCACTGTCGGTCTCTCGCAGACACACTCGGCATCTCTCGCGCACTGTCGGTCTCTCTCGCAGACACACTCGGCATCTCTCGCGCACTGTCGGTCTCTCTCGCAGACACACTCGGCATATCTCGCGCACTGTCTGTCTCTCGCGGCGTTCGCTTCGTTTTTGTCAACTACGGCGCCTCAGATGGCGCAGAGAGTCCGTATGCGCTATCTTCCCGTATCAAAATAAGAGTCTCCTCGGATTGTCCATATATAAAGGTAAGAGTCCTTTCTCAATATCCACATTCACACTGCAAAAGGGAATATATTTATTAACTACTCTCTATAATATTTGTGTACACACTTTCCGTGGGCACCACACACATTACTCCTGACACGAAGGACAAATGGATTTGCAACTGTCTCATCCAGAGTAGACAAGAGTTCACATTCAGTGCATCTTTCTTCCATGCAATTAAAGTGACTGTCAGTACCCAATATTCTGCTTACCACCACCTTTTGTGTTACCATAAGAAAAAGACTAATTTCCTTTTTGCTTTTTTACTGTTGAGGCATGGCGCGAAAACGGTTGTGTCTGGACACGTTAGCAGGAATATCACCCATTCAAAGGGCTTGGAAATTAATGTAGGCCTATTGCTATTATCATGACTCAAATAATATAATTGAATGGTTTTATTTCCATATTTACAGCTTAACTCTCCAAGCGTTTTGTGAAAGATATCAGTGTTTTTGGTTTTGCATGCATTTAGCAGACCACTAGATGTCAGTAAGGCATATTTCAGAGATCAAATGTGTATTAGTGATGGCATTCAAATACCAGCTCCAGACTTTCACCTTTTCGCGAATGACCCATCACTAATGTGTATATTTCAAATCTCACCTGTAGTAAGTCAGTCACGTCATCCTGTTCCTGGAGATCCAACCCTGTCAAACACAACTGAACCAGCTAATGATGGGTGAGTCTCAATCAGCTCCCTAGTTCAGTAGTCAGGGCACTGAACAGGGCGTTGGTCATTTTAAGGGCTGTCTCATTCACAAAGTGCACTGAAACGTTCACTCCCTAAAAAGTCCCACAATTTGCACCATGTAAACTAGGCAGCATCGTTGCTCACAAGAGCTGCGTCCCAATTCAGAGGCTGCATCCTTTGAAGGACGCAGACTTAAAAGTCCACGAAGATCGGACTGAGCGTTGTTAAATGGAGCAGCCTAGCCTTGGATTGTTCTTGTCTCCTAGCAACTGTGACAGCTGCTGTTGATGAGTGACATAAATGTTTGTACTGAACTTAATTGAAAGTTACTAAAACTGTCTGAAAACAAAAATGTCTAAATATGTTCACCATGGTCTATTTCTGTATAAAGAGTTAACTATATATAATCTCATCTTATATGTCAACATTTGAACCGCTTTAAAGTTTATTTTTTATTTTTTATATTCATTAGATATTTGAGTAAGTTGAAACCCAATACTTGTGTTTAAAAGCGCAATTCGGCAATTTCTCCTAAAAAATCCTGTCGTCACCGGCGTGCAATCGATCCATCTGTTGTATCCTTCATTATCCAAGGACGCATTTGGAGGCCGCATTTGAAGGAGTCTTCGAATTGGGAAAGCCTTTGTCGTGCCGTGGTGACGCAATCAGCCTTCAAATGCGGCCTTTGAAGGATGCAGCCTCTGAAACATAAATCACGTGAGCCAACTCACTACATATAATGACACGCGATAGGTGTTTTTAAAAAAAATACAAACCATTATTTAATTATATTTCAACATAAACATCACTGATTCTTGAGATAAGGGACAAAACATGTCCCAAACACAAAAGCCCTATTTATGTTAAAAAGTAAGAATGGCAACACAATAAAAATACTTAAAAATTTGTATACTCAGGACATTCATTGCTTATTCTTTTAAATCATTTCTTTAGTATCATTTTAAAAGCACACTCTATACTTGGAAACACATGTAATTTAAACTGTCCTCAGCATTAGGTCATAATGTAAAATCGTGTACTAAGACCGACGGAAAATGAAAAGTTGCGATTTTCTAGGCCAATATGGCTAGGAACTATACTCTCATTCCTGCGTAATAATCAGGGAACTTTGCGGCCGTACCATGGGTGCAGTAGGCGCAGTGATATTACGCAGCGACAGGGTCATGGGCGGTCATTGATGCTCGTGGGGAGCGAAGGCTGACCCGTGTGGTCCGATCAAACGGACGAGCTACTGTAGCTCAAATTGCTCAAGATGTTAATGCTGGTTCTGATAGAAAGGTTTCAGAATACACAGTGCATCGCAGTTTGTTGTGTATGGGGCTGAGTAGCCGCAGACTAGTCAGGGTGCCCATGCTGACCCCTGTCCACCGCCGAAAGTGCCAACAGTGGGCACATGAGCATCAGAACTGGACCATGGAGCAATGGAAGAAGGTGGCCTGGTCTGATGAATCACGTTTTCTTTTACATCACGTGGATGGCCGGGTGCGTGTGCGTCGCTTACCTGGGAACACATGGTATCAGGATGCACTATGGGAAGAAGGCAAGCCGGTGGAGGCAGTGTGATGCTTTGGGCAATGTTCTGCTGGGAAACCTTGGGTCCTGCCATCCATGTGGATGTTACTTTGACACGTACCACCTACCTAAGCATTGTTGTAGACTATGTACACCCTTTCATGGAAACGGTATTCCCTGGTGGCTGTGGCTCTTTCAGCAGGATAATGCACCCTGCCACAAAGCAAAAATGGTTCAGGAATGGTTTGAGGAGCACAACAACGAGTTTGAGGTGTGGACTAGGCCTCCAAATTCCCCAGATCTCAATCCAATCGAGCATCTGTGGGATGTGCTGAACAAACAAACAAACAAGTCCGATCAATGGAGGCCCCACCTCACAACTTACAGGACTTAAAGGATCTGCTGCTAATATCTTGGTGCCATATAACACAGTACACCTTCAGGGGTCTAGTGGAGTCCATGCCTCAAAGGGTCAGGGCTGTTTTGGCAGCAAAAGGGGGACCAACACAATATTAGGATAATGTTATGCCTGATCGGTTTATATGTCAGTGGAACAAAAGGTTGGACACCATTTTTCCCCCCACAAAGTTCCTTAACTGCAGCTGAGAGTTTGTAAACACTTCTCATATGGATACAGCATTCAATTATTTTACATCAAAATGTATAAAGGGAACTGCTGACAACATTTCAGCTGTAATAAAGCATTGGCAAACTGAGTACAACCTTTATGTGAAAATTTTTTTTTTTACTAACTTGATATAAAAGTTTCAATTTCTTTTTGAAAACAACATAAAAACACTACACTTAAAATGTGTGTTAAATAAGATTATTGTGTTGCTATTGCATTTCTGTGTCAGACACAGTTTCTCATCATGGTTTATTGTTTTCTTTAGATTAGACTTGTACAAAGCCATAGTAGCAGGGCAGGAAGAAGCTCTTCACCTATAAACACACATGCTCTGAATAGCCATTTTCTCTCACAAACAAGTTTGTCCCCCCAACAGATCAAACCACATCTCTGAAGAACACTGACCACACCAGGTTTCAGTTTGACTCTAAAGATGAGCTACAGTAAAACTGGTACTGTGAGATCAGACACAGTTTTAACTGTGTACTTTTTCCATACACTAAAATAAGAGCTGAATAAATATACACATTTTCCTATTTTAAAATCTCTAGAGTTAAGCTCCATTTTACTACCATGTTCATATATTTTCATACAACATTCACACAGCATTCTTCCACTTTTAAATATTTAACATAGTCAAGAAGCTACATTTCAAAGACTATCAAAATGATTCAAATGAATGTTTTCCACCTTAAAAAAATATAGTTTTATTACTTATAGTCTTATTAAAGACTTAAGACTATGTGCTACTATAACACACAGAGCGGTTGTGTGTGTGCACTATAGGAGGGTCAAACTCTGTTGGGGGAGGATTCACATGCTAGATTATCAGTTCTACATTTGTTATAAACAGTTTGAGTCTTATCCGTGGATAGTCTTATTGGATCAGTTTTCACTGAACAGCTAAAAATGTTTCATACGCTTGTTTTGTTCTGTTTGAGCTGCTGCCGTATGACTGGTAAGTTATTAATATATTTGTGTGGTGTCATTTATATGCATTTATATGCTACGGCTACAAATTATTCAAAATAGATTATTTTAATAATAATTTTTTATTATTTGTTGTAAATCTCTTGTTTTAGATATCTCAATTCTAATTATTAAAAATGCAAATCATCCACCAATTTCTAAAAAATAAATGTGCAGTAATCATAAACAACTACAAATGTGATGTAAATTCAATAATAAAAATGTATTGAACATATCCAGCATAATTAAATGTATACTCTCGAGCTGCATTTATCATTTATTTTGCTCTAAAGATAATTTTGTGATTTTTGTTTAGCATCTCTGCTGCTGTTCTTCAATTTACATTTAAAGGTTAAAAAATTATTTCAGGCTTTGAAAGACATTGAAAACATCTTCCTGTTCTCCAGGTGTGTTTGGTGATTCATTGTCGGTGTTGGAGGGAGATTCTATCACTCTAAACGCTGATCTTACTAAAATACCTGAAGATGAAGACATACTGTGGAAATATGGAGCTGAAAACTCTCTGATAGCTCAAATCAGTAGAGCTGCTGGGATCTTCTCCACATCTGATGTTCCTGATGGGAGATTCAGAGACAGACTGAAGCTGGACGATCAAACTGGATCTCTGACCATCACAAACATCACAACTGAACATGCTGGAGATTATCAACTACTGTTAAGTGGAGCGAAACGATCATCCAAAACATTCAATGTTTCTGTCTTTGGTGAGTAGGGATCATTTGTCCTGCCTGTCATAATTTGTTAGCTATTTACATGTTGAAAACACTCTCTCAACAATTCCTCTATTCTCTCATGTTTTCCAGCTCGTCTGCCTGTTCCTGTCATCAGCAGTAACTCTTCACAATGTTCTTCATCATCATCAAATTGTTCACTGGTGTGTTCAGTGTTAAATGTGAGTCATGCGGCTCTCTCCTGGTACAAAGGAAACAGTTTATTGTCCAGCATCAGTGTGTCTGATCTCAGCATCAGTCTCTCTCTACCTCTGGAGGTGGAATATCAGGATAAAAACACCTACAGCTGTGTGCTGAACAATCCCATCAGCAACCAGACTCAACATCTGGACACCGCTCAACTCTGTCACACATGTGCAGGTATGTTGGTGTTGATATTAATGTTGATCTATCATGTTACACACTCTAGTGCTGATATTCACTCATAGTAATGGCTCATTTTGTCCATTACAGATCAACCCTTGTTTTACATGGTGCTGATCTCTGCTGGATCTCTGTTGATTGTAGCTGCCGTTGGGATGTGCTGCATAAGCAAGACATGTAGAAAAAATGACAGAGGAGGCAAGTGTTACAAAGAAGTATTATACAAATAATACTTTTAAAATATGCTCTAAATATTTTTGATCGATTGATAGCCCTAATTATCATTTAATCAATTATTGCCACACAATTATTCTCATAGATTTGTTGATACCATTTTTAAAAACTGCACCATTAAACATTTAATTAAATGTGTGCATTAATGTTTTAACAGTTATATGTTGTAAAGAAACAGATCAAGTTGAGTTTTGTTGTTGTAATGCATCCGTTTATATTGTAGAAACAGTTGAGACTCAGGCAGAAGAGATCACTTACGCCGAACCAGTGTTCTACAAAAGAAACACACATAAATCGGTAAGAGAATTAATTAAGATACACATCACAGATTACATTTAAGCAAGCAATTAGTCATTTGAACTGGATTACATTTTAGCAACTGAGAAACACGGCAGGATCTCTAAACTGTAAATTAATTTGTTCAATTAATGTAATTACGTTGACGAAAATAAACATTTTAACAATTAATGGTTTGTACAACAAGACTATAACAAGTCAATTTGAACAAATAATGTTTTGTTAAATTTAGAAGTTCTTGTGTCAGATAACTTGTTGTTATAATAATTATTTTTTTTATTTTTTATTATGACCGCTGACCACTGTTGTATTTAAAGGAATGTGCTCAAATGTCCGCTGACAAATGCGTTCACGCAAAACTAGTCGAGAAACACTGATATAGAGTTTGATGTTGGTTCCTGAAGCTGCTTTATGTTAGCTTGACCGTACAATGGAGATTTTTTTCATATAGCTAACAGTTCTGATTAATGTTATTATAAAACAGCTATTGGCCTATATCACATTACATCTCAATCTTCAGACTGAACCTGCCACATTTTTTATTATTATCATATCTTGCATGTTTTTTTTTTTACAGAAAGTGAAAGAGGAAGATCACGTTGATTATGCACCTCTCACCATGAGACGATGAGTTCAATTATAGGTACAAGCTGTTTGCCCACTTTCACTAGGAACCTCCTTTCATGTTTCATTTGAAAGTACTGAGCCTATAATGGGACAAATTAGATGGGAGGGAAAAAACTGTTAGTGCTTCTGCATTCTCTCTCAAAAGTATTGTTTCCCAGAGAAACATTGCGTTCACTCGCAAAACTATCATTTGTTTTTAAAACTATATTTTTCCTTCCATCTCATATTTTTTCCATCACCTTGTCTGTATTAAAGAGACCATGGGTATAATTCTCATGAAAAAAGTGCAAAAGACTGAGTGGAGACCCTGCTTTATTCATTTATTTACATGATGTGAGTTTTTGAGTGTGTGAAGTGTCAGTAGTGTCTGTGTGAAGGTGTTTTTCCATTCCTGCTCATATGAAACTGTTTGACTTCTGCTCTACAGAAGAAAAGAACACTTTACAACAAAATACTGAACTCAAAAAAGGTCTTAAATCAAACCGTTATATTATTGTGAAATATGAAAATATCATATACGTTGTGTGCATATGCGACATGACCTCATACACTCATGAAGTGATTGTGCAGATAAGCTCTGCTAGTTTCAGTAATTATTTCCAGATCTTGCAAGAAAGCAGAAGTTTTTTCTAAGAACTATTCTTGGATCTCACACCTTTTTTTAAAATAAAGATTATATCCAGTTTTTTTCTGTCAATGTCTGGGAAATACACTCACCTAAAGGATTATTAGGAACACCATACTAATACTGTGTTTGACCCCCTTTCGCCTTCAGAACTGCCTTAATTCTACGTGGCATTGATTCAACAAGGTGCTGAAAGCATTCTTTAGAAATGTTGGCCCATATTGATAGGATAGCATCTTGCAGTTGATGGAGGTTTGTGGGATGCACATCCAGGGCACGAAGCTCCCGTTCCACCACATCCCAAAGATGCTCTATTGGGTTGAGATCTGGTGACTGTGGGGGCCATTTTAGTACAGTGAACTCATTGTCATGTTCAAGAAACCAATTTGAAATGATTCGAGCTTTGTGACATGGTGCATTATCCTGCTGGAAGTAGCCATCAGAGGATGGGTACATGGTGGTCATAAATGGACATGGTCAGAAACAATGCTCAGGTAGGCCGTGGCATTTAAACGATGCCCAATTGGCACTAAGGGGCCTAAAGTGTGCCAAGAAAACATCCCCCACACCATTACACCACCACCACCAGCCTGCACAGTGGTAACAAGGCATGATGGATCCATGTTCTCATTCTGTTTACGCCAAATTCTGACTCTACCATCTGAATGTCTCAACAGAAATCGAGACTCATCAGACCAGGCAAAATTTTTCCAGTCTTCAACTGAGCTCGTGCAAATTGTAGCCTCTTTTTCCTTTTTGTAGTGGAGATGAGTGGTACCCGGTGGGGTCTTCTGCTGTTGTAGGGTGTACTCACACTAGGTACGATTGCCTTGTACTGAGCCCCAGCGCATTGTCCTCGTGTGCACACATGCTTCGTGAATGAGACCCAATGACTTTATGTCAGCTGTTACGACATTCATTCCTTCAGCATGGCGGAGTGGGTATTTGTTCCCCAAAGTGTCCTAGCCAGGATGCAGTGAGAGTTCCTATTCTAAAGGGAACATATTGGGTTATGAATGTAACCATGGTTCCCTGAGAAGAGGAATGAGACACTGTGTCTCATTGATATGCTTTGGGTATGCCTGCCCGCGTCTCCTTCAGACTAAAGAACGTGTTGACGTGTACTACAGACGCCCTTTTATACTCTGGTTGCACTGGAAGTGACATCATAGGCTGTCCCTGGACAATGTTATTGTGGCGTTTAGACCAGTGGTTTTCAAACCTGTCCTGAAGGCACCCCAGCCCTGCACATTTTGTATGTCTCCCTTATGCCGAGTTCAGACTGCACGATTTTCAAACTCGTCAGATCACTGTTCTTTTCGCACTGCATGACTATCTGGGGTAGCATCCAGTCACTGCTGTTCACACTGACCGATGGATCGGCAACAGGAGGTTTCACACTGCATGACTTTACAATAGGAAGAATCGGCGACAACTCTCTCCGATGCGTAAACTACATTTCACAACCAAACACACGTGAGATGTGACAAGTAAACAATGCGAAATCACGCGTGCGTCAGACCGGAGTTGTTATTAAAAATGATAAACTTTTTAATAAAAAATTGTCTGTGCACTTATTTGCAGCGAAAAGAGGAAAAAGAAAAAAAGATTATGGAGGAGGAAATGATTGGGGAGACACAGGGAGCAATGACTGTGTTCTGCAAAGAGAGTTGGAGGTAAATAAATCGGTTTCTTTCTCGCAAAACCTTATGCTGCGTTCACACCGAACGCGATTAGAGCATCTGGAGCGAGTGATTTCCCTCCTTAACACTTCCCATATATGGCGCGCGTCTCCCTGTATCATTGCGTGATACTTTTGTATCCTTTTTGTAAAGTTTTAGCCTGGTCGCCATTCATTGCCATTAAGGAGCGCGTGCAGGACGTTTTTCAAAATGTAAAAAAAGATAGAAGGAGATTGGGCATCAGCAGGGTGAGTAAAAGATGACTATTTTCATTTCAGGTTGAACTATCCCTTAAACTTTTTACAGTAACTGTGTGTGTGTGTGCGAGAGAGACCCAATTGGATCCTATTAAAATCCTGTAGAAATTATCCTTCAGGATATGTATGTAATGTCTTATAACACAATTCCCACAGAATCCAATAGGAATCAGATGAGAATCTTATAGGACAAGACATAAATATCCCATAAGACAGAATCCTATAGGAATGGTTCCAAAATATAGAAACTCCAAAAGGAAACCTAAAATCGGGCAGTGTGAACTTAGCATTACCAGACACACCCAATTTAGTTCTTGCAGTCTCTACTAGCGAGCTGATGAGTTTAATCAGGTGTGATAACTGTGGGAGACACATGACACATGCTTCAGACACTACAGCAGCAAAAGACACACCAGTGCCACCCCTGTCAGCTAAGAACAGCAAACCGACAGGAACAGGAAACAATTTGCACGAGCTCACCAAAATTTGACAATAGAAGATTGAAAAAAAAAAAAAAAGTCTGGATTTCTGCTGCAACATTCAGACAGTAGGGTCAGAATTTGACACAAACAACATTAAAGTATGGATCCATCATCTCAAACTGGTTTCTTGAACATGACAATGAGTTCACTATACTTAAATGGCCTCCACAGTCACCAGATCTCAATCCAAGAGCACCTTTGGGATGTGGTTTACAGGAGATTTGTATCATGGGTGTGCAGCCGACAAATCTAAAGCAATTGCGTGATGCTATCATATCAATATGGAGCAAAATCTCTGAGGAATGTTTCCAGCACCTTGTTGAATCTATGCCACTTAGAATGAAGGCAGTTCTGAAAGCAAAAGGGGTCCAACCTGCTACTAGCAAGATGTACCTAATAAAGTGGCTGGTACAATACAAATTGTATGAATACTGTATTGAAGCGCCATCTAGTGTAATAACTAAGAATTCACCATTCAAAGAATCCAGTTATAAGTGAAACAGATGTTTTAATAGCATTTATCCTATAAACATACAAATATCTTTCCAGCTAATTTCCTTGTTTCAGAAAAACATTGTTAATATAGGCTCCTTATAGGTAACTTTAAGGCACTTTTTTCCCACAAAATAAAACACAGATCACTTACAATATTTGAACATCTTACTAAAATAAACTGAACCATTAGTGTTTGTGATTGTACAATAAAAAAATCCATGTCCAGTTCTTATTGATTTCACAGGAAGAGGTACAGGATTTTGTGAGGAGTTTGGCAAATTACAGTATTTTAGCTTTGACATGACAAAAATAGATGATACATTAAACACTTCTAAATCCCTATATTATTTAAGCTATTTACAATTAATACAAAACAAAAGACTAATAAAAAAATTGAATAGGGACTAAAATTGTTGTTAATAGCACTTGTTAGTAGCTCTCCAATGGAGAAACCAGACTGACCAAATAAAACATTCAAGTGGAGGAGAACTGACTCAATTCAACACCTGCATGTTGTTTGATTGCTTTCAAATTCTGTGTATTTGTAAAGAGTACTTGAGTCTTACAGTACAAGGCCATATGCGACTATACTAGAAGTCAAATACACTTCATGATAACAATGGCTGTCTTAGGAGGGTAAAACAGTCAGTTACAAGAGGATGTACACAGACAGGACAAAACTAACTGATGTCAAACCAGATCAGTGCAAATGACAAAAAACAAAATGTCGTCGAGGCTGGTATGTTACAGAGCCGTTAAGAGAGACTTTGTTGAACATAAGTCTACATGACGTTTCAGTGAGTTTGATCCTCTTCTCTTCAGTGTCCCATTGAATAAATGTACCATAATAATAAATGTTACTGTGGTGTTCCATTGGAAGTCTCGGTCTGATTATGGGATGTCACATTTGGACCCACATTCTGAATAACGGATAAGTATACTACACCATTCTCCTGTAAGAGAAAACAGATTCACAAACAGTAAAACAGAGTCACACAAACTGTAAAGAAAACCTAGACTTGGAATTGCGTTTGAGGAATCTGGGGTGTTTTCATTTTCCTGAATATTTGACAATTACTGTACTACAGTAATACAACAATTGAATTTCATGTCTGATACTTTTTGATACTTTTCGCACTGCATGACTATCTGGGGTAGCATCCAGTCACTGCTGTTCACACTGACCGATGGATCGGCAACAGGAGGTTTCACACTGCATGACTTTACAATAGGAAGAATCGGCGACAACTCTCTCCGATGCGTAAACTACATTTCACAACCAAACACACGTGAGATGTGACAAGTAAACAATGCGAAATCACGCGTGCGTCAGACCGGAGTTGTTATTAAAAATAAACTTTTTAATAAAAAATTGTCTGTGCACTTATTTGCAGCGAAAAGAGGAAAAAGAAAAAAAGATTATGGAGGAGGAAATGATTGGGGAGACACAGGGAGCAATGACTGTGTTCTGCAAAGAGAGTTTTTTTTTAATTTTTGATTAAAAATATGAAACTATTCATTAAGAATTTGGGCGTTTTATAAAATGACTGACAAACAAAACTGTCATTTACTTAAAATGCTTGAACTATATTGGCAAGAACTGACAAGACACTTGCTCTCTAAATAAAGTTGCACTTTTTGTTTTTATATTATTGTATTTTGTATTATTTTATTATCATTTAGTTTATTCAAGAGTTGTTTTTTTGTACTGCCTCAACTGTGAAGATCTGCTTGGTGGTGATAAACAATAAGGACAAAAAGGAAACATTTCAATTGCAACCTGACCCAAAGCAGTATAATAATTCTTTTTAAATAATATAAATTAATAGAATTATTTAATAATTAAAATATATTCATGCCAATGCTTTTCTTAAGTAAAACACAAACAAACAGAAAACTTGCATGCAAACAGACACACACTACTTTCATATCTGAGAGATCAGAATCGTTTTATTTTACCTTAGTAGAAGGCTGCGGCCTGCTGTCTGTTTGAACAATAATGACAAAGTCAAATAAACACAGATGACTTTGGCCAATTACAACCAAAACACATTCATATCTTTTATCATATATTTTGTAAAATCAGCTGTATACTCACGACTCCTTGCTTGACGTTTGCGATAGTAAATCGCACCAGCAGTCATAGCAGCAGTAGCCACCACTACCAGAGCAACACTTATTGCTGCTACAGCAGTTGAAGGTGGACCTGAACCTGGAACAAAAAAAGGAGACAACCATATGCATTTTACTGATGTTTTTGACTGATATTTACACCTTTCTGTTTTGTTCATCAGTCGTGCTGATTTAACTGATAAATGGTTTTTGAGAAACAGGAACCACAACGACATGAAAGTACCTTGAGCTCAACAGGAAACGTCAATGCTCACAGGAAAACTGATTTTGTGCATTGTGCGACTGTCTACATTTTACTCACCAGAGACGGTAACACTGAAGTTCTTAATCTTTCTAATACTGAAGCTACTGCCGATTCTGCTGCTGTTGATCTGTAGTTTATAGAGTCCAGAGTCTGTGTTTGTGGTGTTTGTGATGGTCAGAGATCCAGTCTGATGATCCAGCTTCAGTCTGTCTCTGAATCTCTCTTTACACTGATCATCTGTACAGATCTGACTCTGATCTCCACTGATTTCAGTGATGAGAATGTCATTATAATACCACGTCATCACATCATTTTGATTTTTTACAACACCAGGATCTAAAGTAACAGATTCTCCCTCTTTCACCATCTTAATTTCATTTTGTTCAGCAGCAGGAACATCTGAAACACAAACCAACAGCTGATTGTGGATCTTGGAAAATAATTAATTTTTTTACCGGAAAATCAAACCTACCCTAAAGCACTGTTTCCAAGGTTACGATGACAAAAAATAATGAAACCTTTTTTTTTTGCATTTTGACAGGGCAAGTAAAAATCTGAACCGGTCTGACTGGGCCAATAGAAAAAAAATTGAGCCCTGATACATTGAAGGGCACAGGTATAATGAGTTACAATGGGTTTATGTAAAGATTGTTTAAAGTTAACCCAAAAATGAAAATTGGCCCATGATTTACTCACCCTCAAGTCATCCTAGGTGTATATGACATTCTTCTTTCAGACAAATACAATCAGAATTATATTAAAAAAGTCCTGGCTCTTCCAAGCTTTATAATGGCAGTGACTTGTTGGGTCATTTTTGAAGTCGATAAAAGTGCATCTATCCATGATGTAACTGCTTCACACAGCTCCGAGGGGTTAATAAAGGCCTTCTGAAGCGAAGTGGCGCATTTGTGTAAGAAAAGTATCCAGTTAACTAGCTTCCGGCACTCAGCGGTATGCAAGTCGACTTGCGCTAAAAGAGTAACCCCTGACGTGATGTATAGAAGCATCGCAAGCTTTGACGCCTCTCGTGGATAGGGACTCAAGCCCCTCTTCTCTTATATCGAAATCCTCCGCCATTTTCTAATTCATGACATGGGATGCGCATACACGCTTTGTGCCACTCTGTATTGGAGCCTTTCATATTACAATACTTTTGCGCAATGAAAGATTGTCAATAGCCTTGCTTGTTCTGTCCTATCTATCATATGTTGCTAACTCTTAAAAAGCTGCGCTATAAATTTAAAAGAAATGTCTTTTAATTTTATACTATATATTTATCTATAAATATATTTACTTGCTTTTACATAAAAGCCATGAGTCATGGATGAAGGAGTTAGCCTGACTCCTGTTTATTTTGAATGTCTACTAGTAAAGCTATTAATGCACTGGTGCACAATTATTTAAGTTAAGAAAGTAATGTTCAAGTCAAGCCTGCCTGATGCCTTTCACAAAAGAATGATCCCAGTCTCATACAGTTTATTAGGTAATTCAGCACTTTTTTAATTTTAGTATCGGGTCCCTGAAATTGCAGTTATTTGCAAAGTTATCTTCTTTACGTGGGTTGTGCATCGGCGTGGAAGAATCTAATGTTTTGAGGTGTATGTGTGGGTTGTCTATCAATGCACTAGTTGTCAATGAACATTGTCATTTTGAACTTTCTGGATTACAAGCCGCCATCAAAATGACAAGTTTAATTACATTCCAGCTGCTGTAAGAAGAGGCCACAAACGATCCACCACCTGCAGCATCCACACACACGATATAGCCTACTAGCCCGGATGTGACGTAATGATGCAAAGAACGGCAGAAGCTCGTATTTCCCGTGGAAAGCTACCAGTACCACTCAAATTATAACACATTACTACAAGCTTACCGTGGTGAATCGTGCTAAGAAAAGGTAGGAGATCGTTTTGAACACTGGCTGGTTATGTACTTGCTCAAATTTATTTTGGATCATTTTTAACCAGCAAACAAAGGTTATGGGCTGCAGCTTTAAAATTAAGTTATTATATTATTTAAAGCCTAATAAAATGTTGGTAACACTTTATAATAACGCTCAGTTATTAGGTCACTTTTAAGTTATTAATTATGAACAAAACAATGCTTGTGACTTATAACTGAATTAACAAAACATTTTTAAATTGCTAGCATATCACTTATTAATTATAAATGTATAGTCACCGTGACTCACCGTGAACAGCAACATTGAAGATCTTTTCATTGTTGCGGCTGATGATTTGTAGATGATAAACTCCAGAGTCTGTGGTGTTGATGTTTGTGATGGTCAGAGATCCAGTCTGATGATCCAGCTTCAGTCTGTCTCTGAATCTCTCAGTACCTTCATTACACTGAACATCTGTACAGGTCTTATTGAGAACTCTATTGATTTGAGCTATTTGAGTGTCATTATAATACCATCTAATTCTGTCTTGTTGGTTTGTTTTAACATCAGTGTGTAGAGTGACTGAATCTCCCTCCATCACTGACACTGACACTCCAGCTCCTAAAGAAGAAATTAACAGATATAATCATAAATCACTTTTGAAATTTCGGTAAAAAACTATAGAATTTTTTTTTCTTCCTATATGCAAAACAGTATTCACTGAAATTATAGCCATGTCATTTTATGCATTGTTCATGTGAAAAATGTTAACATAATATAGATTATCTAAATTGTATTTTAATATCGAGCCAAAGCTCACATTTTCATTTTACTTTACTGATTTAAAATATTCAGCTGTATTTCAACACTCCTCAAAGGAAAATGCATTTAAGACTAAATCATTCTCACCACTGAAAGTAACATTGAAGATCTTAAGGCTGTCGGTATTGCTGGTGACCTGTAGTTCATAAAGTCCAGTTTCTGTGGATCTGATGTCTCTGATGGTCAGAGATCCAGTCTGATGATCCAGCATCAGTCTGTCTCTGAATCTCTCAGTACCTTCATTACACTGAACATCTGTACATATACTAATATTTCCAATGATTTGCGCTATACGAGTGTTTTCAAAAAACCATCTAATTCTGTCTTTCTGGTTTATTTTAACGTTGGTGTTTAGAGTGACTGTATCTCCCTCGTTCACTGTCACTCTGTCGGTCTCAACACCAGACACACCTGGAGAAGAAATTAACAGATAATCATGTCTGGGATAGTGGGACAACAACAGCAAAGTGCTGTGAAAATGTTATTCTACACGACTGTGAGAAATATGTCTGGATTGATAATGTAACATGCAAACAAACAGCAGAAGAACATCACTGATTTACACATTCACTCATCAGACAAACAAACATGAGTCTCATGAACAATATTATTTATTAGTTTTAGAGATAGTTAAAATCAGATTTAAACTTTCATAGCACACAGTTGAGGCTCCGACGTGTATGTACCCTTACGAAATGTAAAAATCTGTAAATGGCGACGCCACAGGCCTTCTGATAGCAGAATATAACATGTCTTATAAATAAATGGCTTACCACGTAGAAACAAAACACACAGTGTGAGAGAAATGCCGAGCATTATTTTCCCACTTTTCCAGATTCTGTCGAATATTTATGTCGCTGCCATAACTGAAAGTGAAAGTAAGTTAGCCTAGTAGCGATTTAACGAATCCACGTAAAAACAATAACACCACAACAAAGCTCGAGTCATTTTGCTAGTGGTGTGACGTTCGACGCCGAAGCGTGTGTAAAAAAAAAATGTGTGTAAAACAAACAGTTTGCGTTATTTTTGCTTCGCCTCGTCGCAAGTGGCGTGAGCTGACAGCGCCTGATACGAAGGGTTGTAGAACGGATACAGCTACTGTACGACGGGAAGTGACGCAAACAGGCATCAATATCGTAAATCCTGCAAAGTTTTTAATGTATGTACATTATAACACTACTACTTTGTATTATATAACTTTGCATCAAATTACAAAAAAATGTGAGGGTGTTTCTAATACAGCGTCTATAATAATAATAATGTTTATTTTTTTTCGCTTCACAATCAATTTACAGTCAGAAAGACCGTCAGCCTGTTCATTATAGCAAATAAACAAGCAGGTGTACAACAAATAACTACAGATAGACAACAACAACAAATAAGTTATAGAATCAAAGAGAACATTAATACAATAAGTAGTCATGTAGCATAACATGAAGAAGTGTGAGATCACTTAATTAATAATTATTTACTAAGCAAAGAGAATAGATGAGTTTTAAGTTGGGACTTAAAAGTCTAGAGAGTAGGTGCGTTACGGATATTCGGGGGCAGCTTATTCCATATTTTAGGGCCAATAACACTAAAAGCCCTTCCTCCCACAGTAGAGCGTTTAAACTTAGGTACGACAAGCAGGTTTTCATTGCTGGATCTGAGGGTCCGGGCAGGAACATATGGTTGCACTAACTCAGCAAGGTATTGTGGTGCATGGCCATGACTGGCTTTATACACTAAAACTAACACTATGAGAGTGATGTAAAATTAACAGCTTTCTCTCTTTTCACTGCCGCTATCAATCTCACTCTATTTTTTCCTCTTTTTGAAAGTTGTGAAATCACTATTGTGGAGTTTTTCTTTTGCCATTTGAGCAAATAATATATTCTCTCATTCAATTTAACCCAACTATGACGACTTCTGCTCTGAGAAACCCGGAAATGCGCTGTCTCCTCAGATTGTCCATGTAAAATGGTAAGAGTCCTTTCTCAATATCCACATTCACACTGCAAAAAGGAATATATTTATTAACTACTCTATAACATTTGTGTACACACTTTCCGTGGGCACCACACACGTTACATCTGACATAAGGGGACAAATGGATTTGCAACCGTCGCGTCCAGAGTAGACAGAGTTCACATTCAGTGCATCTTTCTTCCATGCAATTAAAGTGACTGTCAGTACCCAACATTCTGCTTACCACCACCTTTTGTGTTAGCAGAAGAAAAATACTAATTTCCTTTTTGCTTTTTTACTGTTGCGGCGTGGCGCGAAAATGGTTGCATCCGGTATAGACACAGTAGCAGGAATATCACCCATTCAAAGGGCTTGGAAATTTATTTATTGTCATTATCCACCATATCATGACATGATAATATAATGTAATGGTTTTATTCCATATTTACAGCCTAACTCTCCAAGCGTTATGGGAAAGATATCAGTGTTTTAGGTTTTGCATGCATTTAGCAGACCACTAGATGTCAGTAAGGCACATTTCAGAGGTTTGGCCAAATCTCACCTGTAGTAAGTCAGTCACGTCATCCTGTTCCTGGAGATCCAACCCTGATCAAACACAACTGAACCAGCTAATGATGGGTGAGTCTCAATCAGCTCCCTAGTTAGTCAGGGCACTGATCAGCGTGTTGGTCATTTTAAGGGCTGCCTCATTTGCAAAATCCTTCCAGTACACTGAAACGTTCCCTCCCTAAAAAGTCCCACAATGCATCATGTAAACTAGGGAGCATCGTTGCTCACAAGAGCCGCGTCCCACGGACTTCAAAGGCCATGAAGGTCGGACTGAGTATTGTTAAATGGAACGTTCTAGCCTTCGGAGGATTGTTCTTGTCGCCTAGCAACGGTGACAGCTGCTGTTGATGAGTGACATTAACGTTTGTACTGGACTTAATTGAAAGTTACTAAACTGTCTAAAAACAAAATAGGGTTCACAAACTGTCTAAATATGTTCACCATGGTCCAGTAAACTATATATAATCGCATCTTATAAGATATGTCAACATTTGAACCACTTTTTTTTACATTTTTGAGTACGTTTAAACCCAATTTAAACCCAAAAGTTTAAAAGCGTAATTCGGCAATTTCTCTTAAAAAATCTTGAAGGAGCCTTCGAATTGGGAAAGCCTTCGTCGTGCCGTTAAGCGTGGAACATAAATCACGTGAGCCAACTCACTACATACACTCACCTAAAGGATTATTAGGAACACCTGTTCAATTTCTCATTAATGCAATTATCTAATCAACCAATCACATGGCAGTTGCTTCAATGCATTTAGGGGTGTGGTCCTGGTCAAGACAATCTCCTGAACTCCAAACTGAATGTCAGAATGGGAAAGAAAGGTGATTTAAGCAATTTTGAGCGTGGCATGGTTGTTGGTGCCAGACGGGCCGGTCTGAGTATTTCACAATCTGCTCAGTTACTGGGATTTTCACGCACAACTTTTTCTAGAGTTTACAAAGAATGGTGTGAAAAGGGAAAAACATCCAGTATGCGGCAGTCCTGTGGGCGAAAATGCCTTGTTGATGCTAGAGGTCAGAGGAGAATGGGCCGACTGATTCAAGCTGATAGAAGAGCAACTTTGACTGAAATAACCACTCGTTACAACCGAGGTATGCAGCAAAGCATTTGTGAAGCCACAACACGCACAACCTTGAGGCGGATGGGCTACAACAGCAGAAGACCCCACCGGGTACCACTCATCTCCACTACAAATAGGAAAAAGAGGCTACAATTTGCACGAGCTCACCAAAATTGGACAGTTGAAGACTGGAAAAATGTTGCCTGGTCTGATGAGTCTCGATTTCTGTTGAGACATTCAGATGGTAGAGTCAGAATTTGGCGTAAACAGAATGAGAACATGGATCCATCATGCCTTGTTACCACTGTGCAGGCTGGTGGTGGTGGTGTAATGGTGTGGGGGATGTTTTCTTGGCACACTTTAGGCCCCTTAGTGCCAATTGGGCATCGTTTAAATGCCACGGCCTACCTGAGCATTGTTTCTGACCATGTCCATCCCTTTATGACCACCATGTACCCATCCTCTGATGGCTACTTCCAGCAGGATAATGCACCATGTCACAAAGCTCGAATCATTTCAAATTGGTTTCTTGAACATGACAATGAGTTCACTGTACTAAAATGGCCCCCACAGTCACCAGATCTCAACCCAATAGAGCATCTTTGGGATGTGGTGGAACGGGAGCTTCGTGCCCTGGATGTGCATCCCACAAATCTCCATCAACTGCAAGATGCTATCCTATCAATATGGGCCAACATTTCTAAAGAATGCTTTCAGCACCTTGTTGAATCAGTGCCACCTAGAATTAAGGCAGTTCTGAAGGCGAAAGGGGGTCAAACACAGTATTAGTATGGTGTTCCTAATAATCCTTTAGGTGAGTGTATATATATAGCTCAAATTGAGTAAAGAGCATTTTTTACAATTTACCAGATTGTCCGACCTCCTCACTCACTTTCTTCCAAGCAAGATCCTTTTTATTCCTGTTTCTATGAAAGTATGAAGATGTATCGTACAGCTCAGGGTATCCACACATTGTTTCGGATTTCTGCCTCCGCTCACTGTCGTAATCAAATCACTACTAGAGCAAGCTCCTGATTGGTTAACGTGGCAAGAAATTTCACCAAAGTTTAGAATTTTTAACTTGTGTGTCAAACGCTCAATTCACGCCGCAGGATGTCTATCGCGTCTTTGCATTAACTTAACATGTAAATCACTCGCGCTTAACGCTTCATTCGTGTCTGGTGTGAATGCACCATTAGTGGTAAGATAAAATGTTTTGTGAATATGGCCCCAGTTTTGGATGACAAAAACTATGACGAAAATCTACTGTCAATTTCGTCAATGAATAAAAACGAGACGAAAATGTTAGGGAGGGAGGATTAGGAAAGAGATCCAGTCAATACTGATGTCCTGTGTAATAGATGTGTCCTGTGTGTTGCATGTGTAGCCTACGACGTACCCTGACGTGCACCTCTCCAAAAATGTAACGTGTCATTTCTATGCGGACCGCAAGCTGCACGTCATACACCCTTTCACATACACACATTCAATTTACAGTTCTTAAAAAGAAGAAATGCATTCTTAAAAAAGTTAATAAAAAATAATAAATTAAGATAAATTAAAAAATAAAATAATAAATAAGTAAATAAAAATTAATGAATTTGTTACAGTGTTTACAATGTCTTTTCCAGTAAGGTCTATTTTGCATGATATTTACATTACATATTATTGTTGTTACTGCAACTACTTATATTATTAGTGTGTATAACAAACAGACTCACTAACTTTATTAGATTTATCCATATTCCTTGATATTCCCTCATGTTTTCCAGATTGTCTGCTTGTACCTGTCATCAGCAGTAACTCTTCACAATGTTCTTCATCATCATCATCATCATCATCATCAAGTTGTTCACTGGTGTGTTCAGTGGTGAATGTGGGTCATGTGACTCTCTCCTGGTACAAAGGAAACAGTTTATTGTCCAGCATCAGTGCGTCTGATCTCAGCATCAGTCTCTCTCTACCTCTGGAGGTGGAATATCAGGATAAAAACACCTACAGCTGTGTGCTGAACAATCCCATCAGCAACCAGACCAGACATCCCAACATCACTCAACTCTGTCACACATGTGCAGGTATGCCAGCGCCAAATAGTGTTTAAAGATAGGTTAAGATACAGTTTTTGGATAAATTTGGACACTTTAACTTTGTGAAGACAAAGATGTAGTTGGTAGTTTAATGGCTATTTTTATTGTTATAGTTGTTGATGATGATGATGATGATGATGAAACAGATGAAGAGATAACGTACGCTGATCCGACATTCTACAAACGAAATGCATGTAAACTGGTAAGTTCATTTTTATTTCTGTCTTATTGTGTGCATGAGTGCAGGTGTATGTGCTTTGATGATATGACACACACACTTACAAATGTAAAAAAAAACATTGAACTCTGATGAGTTCAGTAGATCAGTGGTTCTCAACTGGTGGGTTGTGACCTAAAAATAAGTAGGTTGGTTCTGAATCTGATAGCAGACAGCAGGGAGAAAAAAAACTAGATAATACAATTCAGTTAACCATAGCATTCATAGGATAGCTAAATAAATAGACTTTTAAAATGGAAGAGGGTGTTGTTGGTGTCAATAGTTTGTGTGTCCAATCAAACTGTATAGTATTTGGCATTATATAATACCTTTAATTTCATTTATGAATTTTCTTTTTGTATCTTGTGTGATGTTTTTTTACAGACAGCTACAGAGGAGAATAACGTGGACTATGCGTCTGTCTGCATGAGAGTACAAGTCCCTTTCACTAGTGAGCATTTGGTTTTTAGTTTGCAAACTATGATCTTTACAAGTTGTGGACAAGTTTTGTGGTTGTTGAATCCACATAACCACGTATCTGAACACAAATTCTGGAAAAACCACATAAAAGCATACTAATCATCACAACATCCCTACTGGTAGCTCTGAGACTCTGAAACCTGTCTGATTCCCTTAAATATATACAGATATGTGGTTTTATCTGTTGCTTAAACAAACAGTATGTGCATAACAGTGCCTATTAATAGATTTGTGGTTGATGTGCTTTTAAGAGGGCATGTTAGAGGTGTGAAAACAGTGTGCAGTTGAAAGGGCTTTTTCCATTCCTGCTAATGTGAAACTCACCGTTTATTTGCATGCAATAGTGACTCCATGCATAATAATGTCTATGCAAGTACATATGCTTGTTTGCATCACTTTTGTATTTGGCTTTAGACCCTTTGGTTCACTTAGATTTACTTGTAAAGTTTTAAAAATCTACTAAAGTAAACATTCAGTAAACATTTAGTACATTATTATAAAGAAATAGTCAGCACCATGGCAGTTTTCCCTTCTATATACATGTATTTTTAAGGATGTTTAGATATTTTAAGACAAAATTGAAAAAAAAATACATGGGGACAATAACAGTATTATTTTGAAAAACTTGCACTTTGAAACCCGTTTTCAAAAGTTAGCATTTTCAGACCCCCAAAACACCATTGTCATGTAAATGAACGGACAAAACGCAGAAAAAGTTTTTAGTTGAAAACGGTGAGCTGGGGTCCATTCTTTGTACCTCGTTTAATACATCTGAGATGATTTGACAGATCCCAGATCTTCTAATCGTGATAACTGATCTCTGGCTAATTTGGTTCTTCAAACGAATTTGCGGATTGGGTTAAAATATCTGGATTAAGTTATCTAAGATTACTGCGCATTCCTGTGTTCCCTGAAGAGGGCAGATGTATCGATACTCGAAACCACGATCAGCAATGCTGCGATTGGCTGGCGGGAAGACAGCAATGTAATGACATCATATAATTAAAAAGGCCACCTGGCAAAAAACGTACAAAAAAACTACACACAAAAGCCCCACGAATTTCTGGATCTTTATAAAGAAACAGCCAAACGACCAAACCAAAATAAAAGTTATAATAGATAAAACATGATTCACAATAATTTATATTCACGATTTTATAGTATTTGTACACCCTTTACATTTTTATTTGAATGTTGTAATTAGCAATTAATTTAATTTTTAACAGTTTCTTAAGGGTCAAGATCCAGTTATCTGCATCTCCTGTGCCACATCAAGCCATCCCATAATATCCGTCATCACTCAAATTAATGCACGGCTCAGAGTAACGTTACAGCATGTGTGTAAGACTCCAATCAAATTATAAAGTAATTATTCCATCACAAATAAATCTCTCAATCAAGTGGCTGTGTCTATAGTATTATACACCTTTTACACAATATTTTTAAATAAATTTTTATATTATTCATATTATTTAAAATTATTATTGCCCCTGGTTCAGTAATGAACTCTTGTAATAAAGTAGCAGTGGCTGGGACAGATTTTAAGTATCACCTTAAGATGCAATCTAATCCTGTTTAAATGAAATAAGCTGCTCCCAAGCAGGTTTAAGTTTACGGACCTGTTGCTATGACCGCAAGTCCAGGATGAGCTTTGAAGAACCAAACAATCTAAGATCATGCAAAATCGTCAACAATAAAATCCGGCTAACTGAGTTAGCGACGTACGAAGAACGGACCCCTGGTTCAGTAATGAACTAATAAAGTAGCAGTGGCTGGGATTTTAAGAGTTCTGACCAATTAGGTTTTATCATAGGTTCAGGGTGTGACTGTTTCTCCTCCTCTCACATAAATTACGTTATCTTATTAGTAAAATGTTGTCTAACTTTCCTGCTCTAGCAGGTTATGATTTAGACATGAATTTTATGGGAGAACAATACATTTTTTCACGGATTTGATTCGGTGCGAAATCACGTGGGTATGCGGAGATGCCACAGGTCGAAGAGACGCTTGCCAACCTCTCCCAGGTCCAAGATGCTGCACTGCAGTGCCGTGCTGATGATGTCCCAGGACTGCTCTTCAAACAAAAAAGACCTGAGGGCTTACAGCTGGGCTCATCTATTTATAGCCTCGTGCAGCAGTTGCGCATGTGACGTCACCGACCGAGGCTATAATACTGTTGAGTCAATTTCATTGACGTGTTAAACACACTTTTCACAGCCGGTCACGATAAAGACGTTCCCATATGCACTTCATGCAGCATCTCGTTCCGCTATATCAGGGAACAGGGTTACAGTCAAGTAACCCCGAGAGTTTCTACAGCAACCGGAGCTTCTAACGGCAGCTGCAGTGATGCAATGACTTTACTAATCAACAATTGGCTCTTTCATTTAGAAGGCGGGGCTTATTCGCCATATTGGGTGTTGCACTTTCTCCCATTCATAAGTAATCGGGGTGCACCGTCTTCCTATATATGAAGTCTTTGATATATTTCCCTTTTGAGCAAATTTCCTACAACTACATGCTATTTGCATTCTCTGTACACTAATACATGCTATTTACAACCCATACACTAATACTTTGCACCAGTGTATTGTAGTACATTTTAAAATTATATGCTATGTTATAACTAGCTGAAATATAGCTGCAGATACATGATGTCTTATTTAGATGATACATGGTTAATCAGAATTGACTATATATTTTGTGGCCAGCCATCTTCCAACCAAGATTCTTTGGTTTAAAGAAATTTTAGTTGCAGTTACAACTTCTGGCCTCCGGGTGGAAGCCTATGGATTGAAGCAGTAGTGTCCCACATTCAATTCAATTCAATTCAATTCAATTGTGCTTTATTGGCATGACAATTGTTACAATGTATTGCCAAAGCATTTCTAATTTTACAGGGAATCAACATGTACATATAGATACATTAAAAAAAAAAAAAATATATATATATATATATATATATAATAAAATAAATAATAATAGTTATAAGTTGGACAATCAATAAACATTTAGAATTCTAGGAATAATTTAGAATTCTGTGTGTGTGTGTGTGTGTGTGTGTGTGTGTGTGTGAGCGCATCACTGATTGGTCGACTCCTCCCTCTTTTTGTGACAGGCATCAATGTATTTTGCTGCTTGTAGGATACAATCTCTTTTTTCACCTAATAAATGTTTAAGTTTTGTTTTATTGTTTAATTTTATGAAGTCAGGGCAGAGTATTTCGAATTTTGGATAAAATGTGTTTCTGATTGTCTCAAAGTTAGGGCAGCTGGTGAGGAAGTGTGTCTCTGTCTCCACTTCTCCAGCGGTACAGTACGGGCAGATGCGGCTCTCTCTGGGCAGCCAGTTCTGTCTGTATCTGCCCGTCTCTACGGTCAGTGTGTGATTGCTCAGTCTGTACCTCGTCATTCTTCTCCTGAACTCACAGTCTTTCACTGTGCTCAGGTATTCTGCTGTTGTGTAGTCTCTGTTTAGGGCCAAATAACATTCCAGTTTACTTTGGTTTTGTGTTGTTTCAGTCCAATAGGTCATGTAATTTTCTCTTTGTGCTTTTATAATTTGGTTGGGCCGGATTGTGTGGATGAGGGTGTCAGTGTCCTGAGGCTGGCTGAGCTTCAGGATCAGCTGAATCAGGGGACTCTTCTCAATGTCCACTTCATGGTTTTTAAGGGCTTTAAAATGATAAGAGTTGGGGTCACTCATTTTTAGATGTTTCCAAAATTTGATGGCTCGTTTCTCAATGTGGATTAGTAGAGGGTATCGGCCTAATTCTGCCCTGCATGCGTTGTTCGGCGTGTTCCTCTGTACTCTCAGGATACTCTTACAGAACTCAGCATGCAGGGCTTCTATTGGGTTTTTGTCCCATTTCTCAAATTCATGGTTTAGGAGAGGACCCCACACTTCACTGCCATATAGTGCAATGGGTTCTATGACTGATTGGAATATTTTGAGCCAGATTCTGATTGGTATTTTAAATTGCATTGATTTTTTGATGGCATAGAAAGCCCTTCTTGCTTTCTCTTTCAGTTCATTCACGGCCAAGTTGAAGTTTCCGTTTGCATTGAATTTCAACCCAAGGTATGTGTAGTTGGTGGCATGATCAATTTTGGTCATACCAAGGGTGAAATTGTGTCTCTTTCCCTGACATCTGGGTCTTTTCTGAAATGTTAGTACTTTGGTTTTAGCCGTGTTAATGGTCAGGGCCTAGGTCTGACAGAACTTATGCAGGACGTCCAGGTTCTGCTGTAGACCCTCTTCTGTTGGAGACAGCAGCACCAGATCATCTGCATACAGTAGGAACTTTATAGAGGAGTCATGTAGTGTGAGGCCAGGAGCTGCTGATTGGTCTAGGAGTTTCGCCAATTAATTAATGTAAATATTGAATTGGGTCGGTGATAATGGGCAGCCCTGTCTCACACCCCGCCCTTGAGTGAAGAATCCCGTTTGTTTTTTTCCAATTTTAATTGAGCATTGATTGTTTGAGTACATTGTTTTAATTATGTTGTATGTTTTTTCCCCAATACCTGATTCTAGAAGTTTAGACAGAAGACCTTCATGCCAAATTGAATCAAAGGCCTTCTGGAAATCTACAAAGCAAGCAAAAATTTTGGTTAATGTGTTTGTCGATCAGGGTATGCAGGGTGAAGATGTGGTCTGATGTTCTGTAATTTAATAATCTGACTTTTGCTCAGGACATTGTGCTCTGTAAGGAAGTGAACGAGTCTTGTGTTGATGATGCTGCAGAACATCTTCCCCAGGTTACTGCTCACACAGATGCCTCTGTAATTGTTCGGGTCTGATTTGTCTCCACTCTTGAATATGGGCGTTATGAGTCCTCTATTCCAGGTGTCAGGGAAATAACCAACACTCAGAATCAAGTTGAACAGTTTTAGTAAGGCCAATCTGAATTTGTGCTCTGTGTTCTTCAGCATTTCATTGAGGATGCCGTCTGGTCCACTTGATTTTTAAATTTTTAGAGCCTGGATTTTATCAATAAGTTCATTTTCTGTGATGGGGTAGTCTAATAGGTTTTGGTATTTTCCAATTGTATTTTCCATATTGATAATTTTTTCATAAATTTGGGTTTGTTCTGGGTTCATGTTTAGTTTGCTATAAAGTTGTTCAAAGTGATTTTTCCAGGTGTCTCCGTTTTGTATGGCTGTTTGTTCATATTGTTTTTTATTCAGAAAATTCCAGTTGTCCCAGAATTTGTGAGAATGTAAAGATTCTTCAATAGTTTTCAGTTGATTTTGCATGTGCTGTTCTCTCTTCCTTCTGAGTGTGTTTTTATACTGTTTAAGTTCCTCACAATATTGATGACGCAAATCTGCATCGTTTGGTTGTTTGTGTTTTTGATTTGATAGTTGTCTTACATTTTTTCTCATTATTTTACAATCTAAATCAAACCATTTTTCATTCTCTTCTATGGTTTTATGGATTTTGCCAAATAATCAAATATATAATTTATGTTCTCCACGGCCATATTTACACCATCTCCATCGTGAGGATAAACTCTGCAGAGGAAGTTGTCGATAAGTGAGCAGACTTTTGGATGGTCCATTGCTGCCACATATTCTACTGTGCTGTTTTGCACCCATCTGTATTTCTCTCTAATGGTGTACAGCTTACTGGGTTGTGGATGTGTGTTAGTGTTTTCTGTCCTCTTTAGATACACAGTAATTTGGCTGTGATCTGACAGGGGTGTTAGTGGTTTGACTGTGAATGCTCTGAAAGAGAATGGATCTAAATCTGTGATCATGTAGTCAACTGTTGAGCAACCATGAAATGAACTGTAGGTGTATCTCCCCAGAGAATCCCCTCTCACCCTGCCGTTGACGAGGTACAGACTGAGGCTTCGACAGAGCTCAAGTAGAAGTTTCCCGTTCTTATTTACTTGGGCATCAGAATTATATCTTGGGAAATGTATGGTACTCTTTGTATGGTACAATGATGGAAGTCTGATCTGGGTAGGATGGTGGAGATAACTACTTTTGAAGTTGGGAAGGTTTTTGTTGCTTTAATGGCCACCCGTGTCACTGATTCTGCCACTCGCTCTTGTTGTGCCCTCAGGTCATTCGTGCCAACATGGATGATGATGTGGCTAGGTTTACCCAAATGTTCCCTGTTCAGTTGTTGTAGGGCATTATCTGTTTTTGGGCACCAGAGTTTTAATGTTTTGTGGCTGGGAAAGAGCTGTTTTTCGTTGATGAACTTGCCATTTGAGTCAATTAAGATGATGACTTCTGCATTCTGTTGGGCATTTTCTTGCTCTTGGGGGCCTTGTGACATTGGTGGTGTTGCTGCTGGAGTGCTGGACTGTGGTGTCAGATTGTGGGCTGCTGCTGCTGCCGCTGTCTGGGTGTTGGGAGAGCTGGGCTGCTGCTGCGTGCAGGTGTGTGTGAGCCACTCTGTCTGTTCTCTCAGGCTTTGTATTTCTCCCTCTCTGAGCAGCAGCTCCTTCTTGACTGTTTTTAGTTCTTTACTCAGGGTCTCTCTGTCCTGCTGCAGTTTCCTTATTTCTCCTCTCATCTCCTGAACACTTGCTTCAGAGTCTTGTGTGAGGTGACTGAGTTTATTCTCCAGGTGTTGTAAGCGCTCACTGGATGTTGCATAGGAGAGTGTTAGTTCCTTGAGCTCCACCAGCTCCACCTCTTGTAGGGAGAGACTGTTTCTGATCTGAGTGACAGACTGTTCCAGCTGTGATTCGCTGTCAGCAGGGTTAGGCTCCGCCTCCTCCAGCCCCTCCCTTGAGCTCTGGGCTTCACTGTCTCCTGCCGCTCCTTGTGTTTGTCTCTCAGCCTCTGCCAGAGCTTTTATGCTGGGAAAGTCCGCCTGGACAGAGCTGAGACATGCTTTAGTCCCCTGGAACATTATGGTTCCATTATGGTAGATGTTCACAGTTAAAAATGCCTTGTTAGTGTCATTTTCTTCATAAATTTGAATTTGTCTGCCATTACAGATGCCTAGTTTTCTGTAACTTTTGTAATATTTACAGATCACCCTGTGCCACACGTTGCAGTCTGCTGTGTAGAGGAGCAGATTAGTGATGATGGCTCTGTCCCCTTTTTGTGAAACATCTGCCATCAGAGTCTCTGGGTTGTTCTTCAGCAGGCTGTATTTAAAGGCTTTCTTGTCCTTTGCGTTCTTGACAGCCAGTGGGTATGTGATGGAGTGGGGGAGGGGCTCCCCTGCAATGACTTCCATTGATTTGTTTTGATTTGTTTTCTGTAACTTTGTAACTGTCACTTTAATACTGCTGCTAGTTTTTTATTTTTTAATGTTAGTTTTCTATATAATATTATATTTCACTTAACCAAGAAATAACTTTCTTTCTTTTTCTTTAGTTCTCTCTCACTAATTTCCAACAGTCTTGTAAATGCAGTGTAGATGGAGATTAAATCTTGCCTGCTCTTTGGATGTGAATGATATGGATTGATTCCAGTATCTTCTGTTCTGTCCAGTTTTCCTCCAGTTCTCAACCCAACTGCGCTGTTTCAGTGTATAATATTCCTCTTGCTTTTATCTTCAGTTTGATATACACTCACCTAAAGGATTATTAGGAACACCTGTTCAATTTCTCATGAATGCAATTATCTAATCAACCAATCACATGGCAGTTGCTTCAATGCATTTAGGGGTGTGGTCCTGGTCAAGACAATCTCCTGAACTCCAAACTGAATGTCAGAATGGGAAAGAAAGGTGATTTAAGCAATTTTGAGCGTGGCATGGTTGTTGGTGCCAGACGGGCCGGTCTGAGTATTTCACAATCTGCTCAGTTACTGGGATTTTCACGCACAACCATTTCTAGAGTTTACAAAGAATGGTGTGAAAAGGGAAAAACATCCAGTATGCGGCAGTCCTGTGGACGAAAATGCCTTGTTGATGCTAGAGGTCAGAGGAGAATGGGCTGACTGATTCAAGCTGATAGAAGAGCAACTTTGACTGAAATAACCACTCGTTACAACCGAGGTATGCAGCAAAGCATTTGTGAAGCCACAACACGCACAACCTTGAGGCGGATGGGCTACAACAGCAGAAGACCCCACCGGGTACCACTCATCTCCACTACAAATAGGCAAAAGAGGCTACAATTTGCACGAGCTCACCAAAATTGGACAGTTGAAGACTGGACAAATGTTGCCTGGTCTGATGTGTCTCGATTTCTGTTGAGACATTCAGATGGTAGAGTCAGAATTTGGCGTAAACAGAATGAGAACATGGATCCATCATGCCTTGTTACCACTGTGCAGGCTGGTGGTGGTGGTGTAATGGTGTGGGGGATGTTTTCTTGGCACACTTTAGGCCCCTTAGTGCCAATTGGGCATCGTTTAAATGCCACGGCCTACCTGAGCATTGTTTCTGACCATGTCCATCCCTTTATGACCACCATGTAACCATCCTCTGATGGCTACTTCCAGCAGGATAATGCACCATGTCACAAAGCTCGAATCATTTCAAATTGGTTTCTTGAACATGACAATGAGTTCACTGTACTAAAATGGCCCCCACAGTCACCAGATCTCAACCCAATAGAGCATCTTTGGGATGTGGTGGAACGGGAGCTTCGTGCCCTGGATGTGCGTCCCACAAATCTCCATCAACTGCAAGATGCTATCCTATCAATATGGGCCAACATTTCTAAAGAATGCTTTCAGCACCTTGTTGAATCAATGCCACGTAGAATTAAGGCAGTTCTGAAGGCGAAAGGGGGTCAAACACAGTATTAGTATGGTGTTCCTAATAATCCTTTAGGTGAGTGTACGTTTCATTAGGCTTGCCTTACTCCAGAGGTCAAAAAAATTGTAAAATTTCAAGAGCTCATGTGGATCATGTCCTGCCAGTTGGTTGCCGCGGTAACTCCCACATGCAGTTACACAATTGAAACCCATGCATTTAAAAGAAAATGACTAGTGAATAGCTGTTCACCGTAGTGGTCACCATGCGTAGCAGGACTAGAATAACTCCCAGGGTTAGTTACACAGTTTAGAGGATCCAAAATAGCCAGGATCTATCTATGACGCATAAACATATTGCAAGTCATCAATGTGTTGAATGATATGCTTACATCCCTTTACACATGACATGTTACATGATGTTTAACTAAATGGTTGTGACAGAATTACACATAATGTAAAAGCTCTTCTTCTGTCCACTCATGAGTTGATAGGATAATTATTGAGGATTCCAGGATGCTCTTTTTATTGGCAGGTTTTCTACACAGTTTACCTGTAAGACGAAAACAGATTCACAGATGGTAAAGGAAATGAGCAGGATTGATGTTTCCCACACTCACACACACACACGTTGGGTTTTCATGTTTTATAGGGACTTTCCATAGACATAATGGTTTTTATACTGTATAAACTGTACATTCTATCCCCCTACACCATCCCTACCCCTAAACCTACCCATCACAGGAAACTTTCTGCATTTTTACATTTTCAAAAAACATCACTTAGTGTGAATTGTAAGATGTTTTCCTCATGGGGACCAAAAAATGTCCCCACAAGAACAAGGATTTCGGATATTGCCATCACATTTTGTCCCCATAACGTAGGGTTTACCAGGCCACCCACACACACAGACACCCACACACACACACTTCAGTTAATGAATCTTCAATCTGATAAACTGATTTACATAGTCATCTTCTCTACTAGCAATACAACATGTTTGAATGCTTTGGGATTAAAATATCCACAAACTATTCAATAAGGATTTGGTTGTTTCTATAAAATGGCATGCAAAAATATTACTGCATCATGTGACTTTTTTTGCATATGATTTGAAAAATGAAATTTGTTGCAGTTAAAAATCCGCTCATCTTTCCCAAACAACTTCACATCTAAAAAAGCATCACTATCTTGAATAGTCATTATACTGGTGTTTGTATAATGATGACTGAATGAAACAAACATCATACAAACAAAGAAGAAATTCTCACCTACAACTGGTACCACCAGCAGAAACCCAACAGCTAGTAGATACACAATCCAATCTATAATGAAAAAAATTGTCATTATTACTAGAGATTGACAACAATTGATACCACCTTGATCAGTTGTATGCTATTGAGTGAACTGATAAATGGCATCATCTGGTGCTCATGGGAAAACTGACCAATTTTATATATTGTTCATGTTAATAACTTTTGACTTGTGAACAACACACATTTGTTGTGACAAATGTGTTACTTGACATGCATGTCACAGTGATAGAGATGATCTCAATTATATTTTATGGATATTGAGAGCTCTTTTTTTCAGATAAGCCACAATAAAACAAAAACTATACTGTAGACCTGCTCAAGGGAAAATGAACTGAATGACTGAATTACACTCACTAGTGTCAGTCCCACTAAGGCTCTTTTCGCTGGTGATGCTGATGATGCGCTGACGGCGGATGCTGCTGCTGGTGGTGATGATCTTCAGTTCATAAAGTCCAGAGTCTTCAGTTCTGGTGTTCATGAGGGTCAGTGATCCAGTCTGATGATCCAGCTTCAGTCTGTCTCTGAATCTCTCTTTACACTGATCATCTGTACAGATCTGACTCTGATTTCCAGCGATTTCAGCAATACGACTGTCATTGAAGTACAATATCAACAAATCTTTGGGGTTTTTCAATTCACCGGGATCTAAAGTGACAGATTCTCCCTCTTTCACTGACTTTGTCTTAGTTTTATCCATCTCTGCACCAGGAACATCTGAAACACAAATAAATGCTATACACTCTAAACAAAAATGGTGCTGAATAGCACTAAAAGTGGCTCATTGGCTTGTAATCATAGGAGAACCACTTTAAGTGCTAAAAAGGGGCTATACAGAACCTTTGTCAAATAGTGTAGAACCATAGAACCACCCCATTCTCCTCTTTAGATTTTATATCTGTTACTCCACTCTCATATGTTTGCTGTGAATGGGAATTTACTACAATGCCAAAAGCTGTTTTTAATCACTTTTATGGTTTTCTGAGGTAAAAAAAGTCTGGAATTAAGTCTGGCCCTGGAATTATTTTTTCTTTTTGGGGGGCAAAATGTTGAGAACCACATTATCTTCAGGAAATACACTATTTTAATGTCGTTTTTTAAAATCCTTACCCCAACTAAACTAAGAGACTAAGAGAGCGTTAGAGAACCTTTAAAGAACTATACAGGGGCTTGAACAGGTTCTTTGTATGGCAGTGGTGCTATATAGCACCTCAACCACCCCAAAGAACCGCTGAAGAACCACACTGGGCTTAACAGGTTCTTTATACGGTAGCGGTGCTATATAGCATCTCAACCACCCCAAAGAACCGCAAAAGAACCTACATTTTTGTGTGTAGAAGGATAGAGGATTCATTCTAAAACCTCCTTTCCACTCTCTCTCCATCATCTGCATTTGATTGTTTCTTTTCGCCCCCTAGTGGCAGTCGCATGGAATTTTCTAATTTAATTATTTGAATGAATGTATAAAATATATCCACAAATGACCCTCAATGTATCTGAAGAAAAAAAAAAACATGGTAGGTTACATTTTCTAGGGCTAATCAATGTAAATAGAATGGTGCAGAAATCTAATTCGCCTCTGCTTCCTTCAAGATTTTCCTATGGGGGGTTATAATGGGGGTTTTCAATTTATGAGTAAAATAAAGCCTGTGGTGAACATAACTTGAAGATACTTTGTCGTTTTGTTCTACCATGTAAACTGCACACACTCACGCCCCAAACTATCTTATCTAGTTACTTGTATGTAAAATGTATGTTTGCAAAAATGAACAAAACTGCTTCAATTCGCTATGGGTGTGAAAATTACGTTGTAGAACAAAATGTCAAAGTATAGATGTAACACACTTCGTATGTTCCGGGAAGAAGGAGGCGGGAAACCGGCGAACATTTAAAACTTTAATCAAATAAATAAACAAAATGAAAGTCGCCGCGGCAGCCCCTCACGGACGACTGCCGCGCACACACACAAAATAAAACGTAACCAAAAACACAACATAAGTCCAGGCCTGGTCCTCTCTCGTCTTGCACTGTCGTCGCTCCTCCTTTTATGCTCCCGTCACTCCTCCGTGAGACGAGACCGGTGTGGCGCGCAGCTGGAGCTCATTATCGCTCGTCACCGGCCCGTTCTCACGATCCCTCACCTCACCGCTCGCCACATACCCCCAACACCCTTCGCAGGCCGGGGGGCACTCCCGAGACTGCGCTCTACTCCCCCCCCCCCTCCTCTGGGGGGGCCGATCACGGCGGCCGCGGTACCTGGGGGTAAGGACAGAGAGGCGAGAGAAACGGAGCCAGGAGCATGAGGAGCGACAAAACGAGAGAGGGGAGAGAGGAGAAATGAAAAAAAAAAAAAAAAAATGTGGTCCGGTTCCCCGACACACTGCCGCTCGGTCCTCAGCCAACCGAGAGGCTCTTCCTCGCGGTGCCATGCGATGGTACTGGACGCTCGGTGGACGGCTCGATCCTCCTCCGCCCCCTGGCGGCCGGCGGTGGCTCCTCTTATTGAGGGCAGCCGGCAGCGAGTCCCGCGCTCCCTGCTCCTCCCCATCATGGCGGATGGCAGCAGGCTTCGGCCCACGGCGAACGCCGACGACTCCTCCGCTCCCTCTCAGACGGCAGCCACCCCACCTCGACCCAGGGGCGCGGCAGCGAGCTCTCCGTCCCACCGGATCTTCACTCGCTCCAGCACCACTGCCTCGGGCAGCCCCTCGCGGTCTTCACTCATCCGCGCTGCCCGACCTCCTCAGCACCGCGATCCCCCTCAGCAGCGAGGGCTCTTCGACAGCATGTCCCTCCTTCCTCCCGGGTTTCGGCACCAATGTAACACACTTCGTATGTTCCGGGAAGAAGGAGGCGGGAAACCGGCGAACATTTAAAACTTTAATCAAATAAATAAACAAAATGAAAGTCGCCGCGGCAGCCCCTCACGGACGACTGCCGCGCACACACACAAAATAAAACGTAACCAAAAACACAACATAAGTCCAGGCCTGGTCCTCTCTCGTCTTGCACTGTCGTCGCTCCTCCTTTTATGCTCCCGTCACTCCTCCGTGAGACGAGACCGGTGTGGCGCGCAGCTGGAGCTCATTATCGCTCGTCACCGGCCCGTTCTCACGGTCCCTCACCTCACCGCTCGCCACAATAGACCACAAATGTCTCAGATGCAACTGAAAGAGAATAAGCTCTGAAAGTAACTGATGTAATAATAAACATGTTGCCATTAAGCATATCTTTAAACATTCATTAAATGACTCACCATGGACAGTAATACAAAATGTGTTTTCACTGACGGCGTTGCTGCTGATGATTTGTAGTTTATAAAGTCCAGAGTCTGTAGTGTTGATGTTTGTGATGGTCAGAGATCCAGTCTGATGATCCAGCTTTAGTCTGTCTCTGAATCTCTCAGTACCTTCATTACACTGAACATCTGTACAGATCTTACTGAGATATTCACTGATTTGAGCGATGCGGGTGTTATTAAAATACCATTTAATCTTTTCTTGTTTATTTGTTTCAACATCAGTGTGTAGAGTGACTGAATCTCCCTCCATCACTGACACTCCATTTGATCCAACACCAGACAGACCTGGAGAAGAAATCAACAGTTAAAGGTGGGGTAAGCTATATTTCAAAAATGCATTAGAAAAGTGTCTCAGGCTGAGTACCAAAACAAACTTGCAGCCAATCAGCAGTAAGGGGCGTGTCTACTAATGATGGGGAGAAGAGAGCGCTCAGTGCACGTCATTATTCAAAAGACACAACACACAGGACGGAAATTAGCAGAGCGATGACAGAAAGAGAAATGAAAGAGAGAGATGGCAGATAAAAAACTAAAGTGGAAGATGTCTGTGGACCACAAAAGAAGGCATTACGATCAGGCAAGAAGTATCAACTTTCCAGCACTGGAGAGAACTCAAGGAGCAGAAAGGCAGAGGTTGCTTTATTTCTTCTCGATAGGCGAGTAACATTGGTTTTGTTTTACAGAACTAATATATGCTGGCTTTTGCTTGAATATGGTCGTGTGTCATGTTTGCTTGCTTGTCCATTTGCGATCGTATCGTCGTTCACTTCAGCGATGATAAAGAACCATTCATTTCCACAGCCGATAAGCCTGGAGCGTCTAAACCTCCTCCACTGTCTGTTTCAAGCGTCAGCTCCCAAAGTGTGTCCAAAAAGTAAGATAATATACTCCTAATATATGTTTGTTTCCTTTGGTTCCTCTTTTCGTGATCAATATAACCCTCTAATATTGTCATAATTGTAATATGTTCATTAGTTAGACTGTTGTGCTCATGCTATCGAGTTGTTCATGTAAGGCTGGAATAACTAGCAAATGCCAGACTGTCTGATTGAGGAACGAGGACTCCCTGAGAAAACAAAGGAAATTAGCATCTGAACTCACTCTTGTGCATTTAGTGTCTCCATCCGAGACAACATCACACCGAGTTAATCATCTAAAGATCACCTTAATTTACATGTCTTTCCCTTCACTGCCTCTTCCCCATCTCTCCTCCAGAATTCACCCAAAATCTATATGGTTTAATGTGAACAAGTACTATACAGTATTATACATGTTTGATATTATTTGAAATGTCTCAGTGCGACTGGTACAAAGGTCTCATCCCCACAGAAGTAAACCAAAAGGTAATAAAAGGTTTTAAGAGTTTAGAGATATTTTGCCTAATGTGGGATGGGTGTGTCTCCGGCCAAATGTTCTCTACCTCCTGCCGTCAATACAGGTCTATGGGACAGTGATTAATGTAAATTCCCATTGTTAACACATTTCCATTTGAAAGAGGTTTCTGTCTTGGTCTGGTATTTAAGGAGATGTTACATCGGTCAGCCCGTAACGCTGAGTGTCTTCTAGATGCTCAACGTTATGTAATTCTCAGAAGTCAGGTATCCATATTTTATTCTATACTTCAGAGCATTTGATGTTATGTATAGATTATCTTTGAATTGATTATGTAATTGGCATGATACATTTACCTGACTAATAATAAATTGTCACTGATTTATTCTGATTTACTCTGGAATTATTACCTATCTCTAGTAGATTATGAACGGGTATAATTTCAACAAAGGGTTAAACTATATAATTAAATGTGTAGTTAAACTATTAAATATAAATGACCAAATAACCAATTGGCATTCTAACATAAATTCGGTCATAATAAAATGGAGTCACATAAAACTAAATTAAATCCCTTAGCCCAGCTGAAAAGACCGAATGCGCAAGGAACCTTCACCCAGGAACTAATATCTCCATCCATTTTTACATAGTTACTGCCACACATTGAAGTACTGATTACTATGCAAATTGTCAATGCACTTTAAAGGGTTAGTTCACCCAAAATGAAAATTCTATCATTAATTCCTCACCCTCATGCCGCTCCAAACCCGTAAGACCTTCGTTCATCTTCGGAACACAAATTAAGATATTTCTGATGAAATCCGAGAGCTCTCTGACCTCTCCATAGACAGCAATTTAATTGTATATGTATATGTATGTATTTTTCTTGTACAGCGACCTTGAGCTTGGGAAAGGCGCTATATAAATAAAACGTATTATTATTATTATTATTATTATTATGTGAGTATAGGTGACCATAAGTCTGAGTGGACATCCAAGACATGCGGAGTCCCACAAGGGTCAATTCTTGCACCACTCCTATTCAGCCTGTACATGCTCCCACTGAGCCAAATCATGAGAAAGAACAAAATTGCTTACCACAGGTTTGCAGACGACACCCAGCTCTACGTAGCCCTATCACCTAATGACTACAGCCCCATTGACTCCCTGTGCAAATGCATTGATAAAGTTAACAGTTGGATGTGTCAAAACTTTCTTCAGTTAAACAAAGTGTAAAAAACTTTACACAAGTAAAGATGATAGTCTGAATCCTGTGATGTGTTTTGATTGACACCCTGGGGCGAGCACAATCTCCTAATACTTAGTACAAACTCCTCTACATTGTGGTCCTTCGAGCCGGATGTGTGCTTACCACGGAGTCAGGATGTCAGAGCAGCCTTCCCACCAGAGTGTGCGTCCACAACGTACAACCCAGCCTCCAGATTATCTCAGGGACTATGAAGTCCAATATCATATGCAGCATTCACCACCACAAGGTGCAAGGGCATACCAGCCTGAGATATTACCTCCTGACTCTACGCTTCCAAGTTCACATGGTTACAGCATTGAAGCATCAACTGGAGCTACGAGTACTCCATATCCCCAGATGACTGCTGAAAGACGACCAGACAGACGGTGGCCAACCGCGCTACACTATGAAAGTGATGAAGAGGAGGAGCAAGATGATGAGGCTTCACTCACAGCTGTTAGACACAGGTTAGAGGTTCAAGACCTAAAAAGGGAGAACAGGCAACTGCACGCAGCGCAGATGGTCCTTAACAAGGAAATTCGGCAGTTACAGACTCTTCACAGAGGTATGCAGGATTTAATGATACAGCAGCAGTCAGCTTCATTAACTCCACCACCACAGCATACAAACCAGACTCCAGTGCCATTACCCAGAACCATATATCGACCACCTCAGATGACAGCACCAATTCCAGCACCACGCATTCCACAACCTACTCCACGCAGAGTTCAAGTACAACCCAGAGATAGTTCCGTAAAGTCAGGTGCTGACATCTACACCTACAAGTCAGGCCCACAGTTTGCCACTGCTCATGATCTGTCATATTCTTCTCCCACGGGGCGGCCTCAGAGCACTATATGTCCAGAGACATCCTACAGGGGCCCACAGCCGACAATTCCATGTTTCACACGTCGTGACCCTAGCGAGTTCGCTAGTTTAAAGTTAGCCCTTGACAATCTGCTTCCTAATGATGCAACTGAGCTCTTTAAGTATTAGGTCCTTCTAGATCACCTGAAGTTTGAAGAGGCACGCCTAATTGCTGACTCGTTCCTTAATTCCCCTTGGCCATACACAGACTGCTCTTACTGACAGATTTGGAAGACCTCACCAGTTAGCCCTGACTAAGATAGCAGCAGTCATGGATGCCTCAGATGTTCAGCCTGGAGATTTGGCCAGTTTCGATAGGTTTGCCCTTCAAATCCAAGCTCTTGTGGGTCTCCTGAGGACATTGGGTCCTGAAGGTAATGTGGAATTACAATGTGGGTCACATGTAGCCCGTCTGCTCACTAAACTCCCTCCAGATTTAAGTGCATCATTCAGACGACACATGCCCCATCAATCTGGTGTAGTTTACACTTTACTGGACCTGGCAGAGTGGCTCAAGTTTGAATCCTGGTGCCAAGACTGTGAGGAACTAAATTCAAGGAAGGAGCAGAGACGTAAAATAGTGTAGCCAAGATCAGGCCCTGTAGCTAAGTCCAGATTTGCCACTGTTCTGCATGGAGCTGATCAAACCCCTGACACAACTGCACAGGTACTGTCATCTTCAAAGCAGACCAAGACAGCCCAGAGACCTGAACAGAGCAAAGTGTTGTGTCCATACTGTGACAGTACACAGCATTTTCTAAGCCAATGTTCCACCTTTCAGAAATTCCGTAGAGAGGAGATGATAAATTGGATCAAGGATAACAACCGTTGCTGGAAATGTGGATGGTCACATTTAGCCAAGAATTGCACCCTGAGAAAGCCCTGCCGCTTGTGTAATGGTAAACACCTTCAGATCCTTCACAAAGTTAACGACCAGTCTCAGACAGAGGGTACCTGCCTAGTGAGTTCAACAAATGAGTCCCTGTATCTGGGCAGGCCTGAAGGTTCCAAACAAGTTCTGCTGAAAGTGATTCCTGTTGTCTTACAGCACAGGAACCAAACCCTAAGCACCTATGCAGTACTTGACGACGGATCGGAAAGAACCATGCTACTTCTAGCTGCAGCGCAGAAACTAGGGCTTAAAGGGCAGACGGAGGACCTGGCATTAAGAACAATTCGACAAGATGTCAGGAAACTTCATGGGGCCTCTGTTTCCTTTAGTGTATGTTCAATACCACAGCCACAAAAGAGCTACCAAATTCAGAACGCCTTTACCTCCGAGCACTTAAGTTTGGCCGAGCACTCTTACCCCACTGCAATGCAGAAATACCGGCACCTAAAAGGCATCCCATTGCAGCCCATTCACAAAGCACATCCCCTCCTTCTGATAGGTGCAGATCATCCCCATCTGATTGCTCCTATTGAGCCAGTTCGCCTTGGCCCACCTGGAGGTCCAGCAGCAATCAGAACTAGACTGGGTTGGGTGCTACAAGGCCCAACAAGGCTTCAACAGCAACAGCTTCAGCCTCAGCAATGCCTGCACCTTTCCGTCACTCCTCAAATGGAGGAACTCTTCCAAAATGTTGAGAGGCTTTGGCAAGGAGATATCATTCCCCACAAAAATGAAAGACTGGTCACGCGATCCAAAGACCAAAAGGCAATGGATTTGATACAAGCCAAAACCAATGTTGTGCAAAGCTGACATGCCTCACCTCAATGCCTCCAAAGATTCGGTCATGCCCAACCTGAGAAACACAGAGCGGCGGCTATCTAAAGACCCTGTAAAGGCTGCTGCATACAGAGAAGAGATTAAAAGGCTGGAGGAAAGCAATTATGTGGTTAAACTTGAAAAAGACTTTGCGACTACTGAGGAAGAATCATGGTTTATTCCCCATCACATGGTTCATCATAACGGCAAGAATAGAGTGGCGTTCAACTGCTCCTTGGAAGTGTTTGACCACTCGATGTGTACACATTGAGCTCCTCACATCTATAGACACAGATTCGTTCCTTATGGCTCTGAGGAGATTTATTGCACGCCGAGGCACCCCATCTGAACCACTTTCTGACCAGGGCACCAATTTCCAGGGTGGTGAGAGAGAATTAAGAGAAGCTTTAACAAACTGTAGCCCAGCGCTTCAACAGCATCTTGCCAAACAAAAAATCACATTCCACTTCAACCCTCCTAATGCTCCCCACTTTGGCGGCATCTGGGAGAGAGAGATCCGATCCCTCAAAAACGCCCTCCATACAGTAGTGGGTTCTCAAACAGGGACAGAGGAAGTGCTTCAAACAGTGCTTATCGAGATAGAGGGAATTCTCAATAGCAAACCTCTAGGATATGTCTCCTCCAATATCGCTGACCTGGATCCAGTCACCCCAAATCTCCTGCTCATGGGGCAGCCAGACAGCTCTCTACCTCAAGTGACATACCCCGCTACTGAGCTCATCGGACGACGTAGATGGAGACAGAGCCAAGTCCTCACTGATCATTTCTGGTCAAGCTTTATGAGACACTACTTGCCTAACCTCCAGCTACGACAGAAATGGCATGTAAAAACTAAACCTATTACAGTCGGATCTGTTGTAATGTTGGTTGACCCTCAGCTACCCCGTGCCCACTGGTCAATTGGGAGATTAGTCAGGACATTCCCTGGGGTGGATGGACATGTCCAGTCTGTAGAAGTCAACGTTAAAGGCAGATTATATACACGACCTGTTGCCCGTCTTATTCCCTTACCAGAGATTACTGATGATGAGAACAAATATGGCCCTGCATATTTGGGGGCGGCGATGTTAAGGAGATTTAACCAATCAGAGACGATCTTATTGGTGACTTCGGAAAGGAGCTAGAAACTTCCCGAACAGTCAGCAAGTGGAGTCAAGAGAAGAACACGCATCACATCTTTCTAAATCTAACCTGCAAAGTTTCCCTTCTGTGTGTGCGTTCATGATAAAATGTAAGTCTATTTACTTAGGTGTTCTTTAGTATAGTTATCTGCATTGGTAGCTTTGATTAATGTAAATTATCGAGTTGTTTATCTTAGTATCCTCAGCATTCACGTTGTACGGACCGCCATAAAGATAGCAGATACAAAGTGGTATAAGTTCCTTAAGTTGTTTATTTGCTTTATTCCGTGGTTGTGGTTACTTAGTGCGATGTTAACACCTTTAATGAGTGTCATGTAAATAGCATTAGATGTATTTTCCGTAATCCTGTCGATATATGATGATGACTAAGCATTTCCTCAGATACACAGAGAATCCGCGATCCTCGTTACATGCGCTTCATGTGCCATCTAGCGGTTTATTTCAGTAGGGCAGTTCAAACCCTGACAATTGTATTGAATGTAGAATTACATGTATATCACTATTATGTATGTATATTGCAATTATTTATTGTAATATGTTATTTATTTGTTTATTTCAGACCACACTCATACTAATACAAGTAAAGATGATAGTCTGAATCCTGTGATGTGTTTTGATTGACACCCTGGGGCGAGCACAATCTCCTAATCAGCGTCTTAGTACAAACTCCTCTACTGACGGTGTTGACAAATACTGACGGTGTCAACAAGTACTGACAGAGTTGACAAGTACTGACGGTGTTGACAAATACTGACTGAGTTGACAAAGGTCGAGCTGAGGCCAAATATACAGTATATGTAAAAAGAATCATGAAACAGCATTAGAAGAATTCCCCATATGCAAAAAACACATTATACAGACTTTTTGAGAGCACTTGTCAACCATCAGACATAAAATCTGACGGAGTTGACACAATTACATTTTTTTCCACCGTAACCACGTGTTCTACAGTGGAGCAATATATATTTTTTTTTCACAGGTGTAGCTGCCTTAATAAACGTATCAAAATGGCAAGATTTATCCCACAACTACTTACAGAAACTATTACACTGCGATGACGGGGTTAACATGTTAAGGCTGTGATCGCAGAGACTTCAATATTGTTTGTTTAAAATATAAAAAAAATATATAACTTCCAGAATTTTTTTTTCTTCTTCTTCTTAGGAAATATTTTAATTCCATTTCTGTGTACTGTGTAAAGCACTTTGAATTGCCACTGTGTATGAAATGTGCTATAGAAATAAACTTGCCTTTCTTTGATTTTGACGTTATGATTGGGAGCGAATGTGAATGCGAATGCCCACCGCTATCTTTTTTCAAGTCATTTCGTTAATTTCGTTCCTTTCAGCAGAATATAATTAAAATGTTACATATAAAATTTTCCAACACATTTAGTACTTTTGGAATAAAAAAATAACTATAAATTAATGCAGCCATGGCCAAACTTTGAGAAAGAAATTAATTAGTTGCTTAGCTGGGTCTTCAGTCTATGTATGCATTCTGTTAGTTCACCTCACCTCCCGATCCAAATTGTTCTTTCTTTTGTCACTTAACATTTAATCACGTCTGTTCCCTGGAAAGATTAGTTCACCTCTCGAGTCTTCGGGTTCGAGTCATTCGTTCATCAAGTCCCAGCCCCATAGGCAAGGCTATGCAGTCACCGGAAACAGAAAAGATTAGTTCATCTATCGAGTCTTCGGGTTTGAGTCGTTCGTTCAAGTCCCCATTGGCTGAATGCAGAAACAGAACTGATTAGTTCACCTCTCGAGTCTTCGGGTACGAGTCATTCGTTCATCAAGTCCCAGCCCCATAGGCAAGGCTATGCAGTCACCGGAAACAGAAAAGATTAGTTCATCTATCGAGACTTTGGGTTTGAGTCGTTCGTTCAAGTCCCCATTGGCTGAATGCAGAAACAGAACTGATTAGTTCACCTCTCGAGTCTTCGGGTACGAGTCATTCGTTCATCAAGTCCCAGCCCCATAGGCAAGGCTATGCAGTCACCGGAAACAGAAAAGATTAGTTCATCTATCGAGTCTTCGGGTTTGAGTCGTTCGTTCAAGTCCCCATTGGCTGAATGCAGAAACAGAACTGATTAGTTCACCTCTCGAGTCTTCGGGTTCAAATCATTCGTTCATCAAGTCCCAGCCCCATAGGCAAGGCTATGCAGTCACCGGAAACAGAAAAGATTAGTTCATCTATCGAGACTTTGGGTTTGAGTCGTTCGTTCAAGTCCCCATTGGCTGAATGCAGAAACAGAACTGATTAGTTCACCTCTCGAGTCTTCGGGTACGAGTCATTCGTTCATCAAGTCCCAGCCCCATAGGCAAGGCTATGCAGTCACCGGAAACAGAAAAGATTAGTTCATCTATCGAGTCTTCGGGTTTGAGTCGTTCGTTCAAGTCCCCATTGGCTGAATGCAGAAACAGAACTGATTAGTTCACCTCTCGAGTCTTCGGGTACGAGTCATTCGTTCATCAAGTCCCAGCCCCATAGGCAAGGCTATGCAGTCACCGGAAACAGAAAAGATTAGTTCATCTATCGAGACTTTGGGTTTGAGTCGTTCGTTCAAGTCCCCATTGGCTGAATGCAGAAACAGAACTGATTAGTTCACCTCTCGAGTCTTCGGGTACGAGTCATTCGTTCATCAAGTCCCAGCCCCATAGGCAAGGCTATGCAGTCACCGGAAACAGAAAAGATTAGTTCATCTATCGAGTCTTCGGGTTTGAGTCGTTCGTTCAAGTCCCCATTGGCTGAATGCAGAAACAGAACTGATTAGTTCACCTCTCGAGTCTTCGGGTACGAGTCATTCGTTCATCAAGTCCCAGCCCCATAGGCAAGGCTATGCAGTCACCGGAAACAGAAAAGATTAGTTCATCTATCGAGACTTTGGGTTTGAGTCGTTCGTTCAAGTCCCCATTGGCTGAATGCAGAAACAGAACTGATTAGTTCACCTCTCGAGTCTTCGGGTACGAGTCATTCGTTCATCAAGTCCCAGCCCCATAGGCAAGGCTATGCAGTCACCGGAAACAGAAAAGATTAGTTCATCTATCGAGTCTTCGGGTTTGAGTCGTTCGTTCAAGTCCCCATTGGCTGAATGCAGAAACAGAACTGATTAGTTCACCTCTCGAGTCTTCGGGTACGAGTCATTCGTTCATCAAGTCCCAGCCCCATAGGCAAGGCTATGCAGTCACCGGTACAGAAAAGATTAGTTCATCTATCGAGTCTTCGGGTTTGAGTCGTTAGTTCAAGTCCCCATTGGCTGAATGCAGAAACAGAACTGATTAGTTCACCTCTCGAGTCTTCGGGTACGAGTCATTCGTTCATCAAGTCCCAGCCCCATAGGCAAGGCTATGCAGTCACCGGAAACAGAAAAGATTAGTTCATCTATCGAGTCTTCGGGTTTGAGTCGTTCATTCAAGTCCCCATTGGCTGAATGCAGAAACAGAAATTATTAGTTCATCTCTCGAGTCTTCGGGTACGAGTCTCGTTCTTTTGTCACGTGACCGCTTCCCGGTTTAATGTTTCGCAACATATTCAACATTACATTTGTATTATTGACTGCATGTTGTAATAAAATTATATAAATTATTAATTATATAAAATTATCAGAAGATATGTGCAATAAACATGTATGTTATGCCTATTCATTCTAACCAACCCAATGTGTCCAGTCTTCATAGGAAAATCAATTATTATACTAGCTAAAAAACTGAACTAAACAAACAAAAAAAACTACGCACTTGCTTGTAAGGAAGGTTGTGAATGAACTAATTTCAGTATCCAACATGGCTGTCACGTGACAAAAGAACGAATGACTCGAACCCGAAGACTCGAGAGATGAACTAATCAGTTCAGTTTCCTATATAGAAACTATGGGATGTTGCGCATGCGCGGTCAACACAAAATGATCGCTCTCTGAGACAACGTTGTTCTCGAGTCATATTAAAGATTCGTTCAAAATGAACGACACATCACTAACACACACACACTTACACACACACACACACACACACAGAGAGAGAGAGATGCGCACTGTCTATAGCGCACTGCGGATGTATAGCCAAAAGAAATCTGAATTTCAAACCGCAAATCTTTAGAATACAATGAAACGGCATCAAGCATGGCAATCTTCATTCGTTTGATCGTACACCAGAAACAAATAAATGCTTACCAAGATGTAAAAACCACACTGGGATGAAAATGAAGAGACTCATCACCTATTCTTTGAAAAACTAACGCAGATTCTCTGCATTCGTAGGCTAGTATTAGTATTTTCTGTCTCAAAACGTCGCCAGACTAGGATGGACACACATTGCGCTTTTCGTTTCTGTTTTAAGCATTCGTTTAGTTTCCTTTCCTCGCATCTTATGCTGAAAGCTCGTCTGATTTTACTTTCACTTTGACTGGGGTTTGAGACTTCACCGACATAACTCTCAGGCAAAATTTGCACATTGCTTGTGTAATATACACTGACTCGCCTTCATGATTTCATTTCCAATATTGAGACGTGGCATTTTTCTTTATCACCAATTGTCGAATGAAGACCAGCGGTTCACATTTCCCATGATAATAAAATATTAAATAAATGGGTAAATACAGTGAAAGTGAAACAACACATTAAGTAGCCTACATTAATGTAGCCTAAATGAATAAAAGGGGCGCTACACACAGGTTTGGAAGACATGGATATGGTTTATCCATTTTGCAACACGAACTAGAGGTAAGCAAACCTCTAAGCTACAAAACTTAAATATCTCCCCCTTTTCATTTTCTTTCTTGCTGCATTAAAGATTAAATGGTTTAACTTCTGTTTTTGCGCAGGCGCAGTGAGGGCAATCAGTTTGTACCTGAATTTCTGACATGCAGAAATTCATCTGACCATCCCATTTGGAGAGGTGTATCGCCTCTCATTTCCCTCTGTACACTGCATGAACTACACGACAAAGCTGAAAATCAGACAGACTCAAAAAAGGTGTTCACGTAGTGTACTGGGGGAAACAAGAGCCAATAAACCCCTCCCGATAGGCAGTCGGATGGTCGGATGAATTTCTGGCATGTCAGAAATTCTGGTCGCCCCTCATGGGGGTACACAGTTATAGCAGTATGGTAATTATGATGATTAATTATAGCTACAAAATTTACCCCAACCCTAAACCTAGCTTTAAGCGTACTCCTTTAATAAAATAAAATAAATACTGCAAAATATCATAATTAATAATGAAACAAACAGGTTGAGTTTCGGTTGCTGTGATTTATGTAATACGATCGGAATCTTATCACTAGGTGGCGATAGTGAAGCTTAAAAGCAAGGAAAGTGAAGTAGAAGAAAAGCTATTCCCAAATGAGAGGCTCTGATGAGGCCCTGTCTCAAATGGCACACTTCATGTGCACTTGCGGTCTCGTGGTCTTACAGTTGCCACTGTGTGCATGTGTCTGTTAAGTCCACTAGACTGTAGGGTGTCCCTTTTGTCACTTTTTCAGAGCCTGCACTAAAGTGAGCTAGACAAACTTCAGACATTACTTCACAAAAGTTTGGACTTGGAGGAAGCCTGTGAGGGCTTAGGGTTCCAATTGGGACAGGGCAATAGTCGACTGTTGCTTTGTAGGAGGCGTAACTTTTATGGATGTGGTTTGGTTCTTTCTTTGCAAAAATAAAACATTCCCTTTAGGCCGTTTGATCTATTGTTAAATTAATAAGCCAAGTACATCATCAAACATAATGTGAAGAATGAAAGTGATATGCCAAATGATTGATAAATACATGCATGTTCCAGGAAAATTTCCCTCAAGTTGTTCTAAACCTGTATGAATTTATTTCTTCTGCTGAACAGAAAATAAGATATTTTGAAGAATGTTGGTAACCAAATAGTTGATGGACCCCATTGACTTCCATAGTATGTATTTTTCAATATAAGACAATGAGGGCTAGCAATCGTTTGGTTGCCAACATTCTTCAAACAAAGAAACTCATACAGGTTTAGAACAAGTTGAAGGTGAGTAAAAGATGACAAAATATTTATTTTTGGATGAATTATCCCTTTAATGGGGAAATTCAATGTACCACAACATATAAGATAAGTTAACAGACACTGAAGTAAATTATTCCAAATAACCAATTACACAATGTAGGATTAAAATAATAATAAAAATAAAATAAATATATATATATATATATATATATATATATATATATATATATATATATATACTCACCTAAAGGATTATTAGGAACACCATACTAATACTGTGTTTGACCCCCTTTCGCCTTCAGAACTGCCTTAATTCTACGTGGCATTGATTCAACAAGGTGCTGAAAGCATTCTTTAGAAATGTTGGCCCATATTGATAGGATAGCATCTTGCAGTTGATGGAGATTTGTGGGATGCACATCCAGGGCACGAAGCTCCTGTTCCACCACATCCCAAAGATGCTCTATTGTGTTGAGATCTGGTGACTGTGGGGGCCATTTTAGTACAGTGAACTCATTGTCATGTTCAAGAAACCAATTTGAAATGATTCGAGCTTTGTGACATGGTGCATTATCCTGCTGGAAGTAGCCATCAGAGGATGGGTACATGGTGGTCATAAAGGGATGGACATGGTCAGAAACAATGCTCAGGTAAACCGTGGCATTTAAACGATGCCCAATTGGCACTAAGGGGCCTAAAGTGTGCCAAGAAAACATCTCCCACACCATTACACCACCACCACCAGCCTGCACAGTGGTAACAAGGCATGATGGATCCATGTTCTCATTCTGTTTATGCCAAATTCTGACTCTACCATCTGAATGTCTCAACAGAAATCAAGACTCATCAGACCAGGCAACATTTTTCCAGTCTTCAACTGTCCAATTTTGGTGAGCTCGTGCAAATTGTAGCCTCTTTTTCCTATTTGTAGTGGAGATGGGTGGTACCCGGTGGGGTCTTCTGCTGTTGTAGCCCATCCGCCTCAAGGTTGTGCGTGTTGTGGCTTCACAAATGCTTTGCCGCATTCCTCGGTTGTAACGAGTGGTTATTTCAGTCAAAGTTGCTCTTCTATCAGCTTGAATCAGTCGGCCCATTGTCCTCTGACCTCTAGCATCAACAAGGCATTTTCGCCCACAGGGCTGCCGCATACTGGATGTTTTTCCCTTTTCACACCATTCTTTGTAAACTCTAGAAATGGTTGTGCATGAAAATCCCAGTAACTGAGCAGATTGTGAAATACTCAGACTGGCCCGTCTGGCACCAACAACCATGCCACGCTCAAAATTGCTTAAATCACCTTTCTTTCCCATTCAGGAGAGTTCAGGAGATTGTCTTGACCAGGACCACACCCCTAAATGCATTGAAGCAACTGCCATGTGATTGGTTGATTAGATAATTGCATTAATGAGAACTTGAACAGGTGTTCCTAATAATCCTTTAGGTGAGTGTATATAAAAAATAATTAAATAAAATTTAACAATTCCTTTCATTTTTTGTTAAGTTTACTGTTTAAATTAAAACATGTATGAAAACTTTTGTAATATTCCTTATTATATTATTATTATTATTATTATTATTACAGTTGCTGTCTAAGATTTACAAAAATTATATAATGAGAATGTACAACATGAATCCATTTTCCAAACCGTGTTTTTGTCTTACCCTAAATCATTATGGTACACTTATATTGGGACTATTTCAGACCGGTCTGGTAGGAACCGCTGCGGAGAAGCACAGTCCCTGCGTGACTCGCCATAGACATAAACAGAGGGAAGTAGCTCCGGCTGCAATGTTCTTCCGCAAGACACATGCAGTTCTGTTTATTAACCGCTAGAGCGCAAAAAGTTACTGCAGCTTTAAGAAGTACATTGTACTGTGCAATAGTAATATACTGTATTAATTTCATAATTTCTTCAAGTTAGACCAAACTTTTATTTTGGCGGGTTGTAATGAAGACCTTTGAGTTCCGCTGTGTTTTAATAAACTGTATTATTATTATTGTCGTTATTACTTGAATAAATGCACACTACTGTGTAATAGTAATTTATTTGTCATAATTTCTTTAAGTTAAATCAAACTTTTATTTTGAAGGGTTGTCGTGTAGATCCTTGTGTTTCTGTGTATATTGTTTTTATCAAATGAAATGGTGAAATGCTCGTGAAGTAACAAAGCAGCTCTGCAGATAAAGTTAATGTGTCCTCATATAGTGAGCCGGCAGACGCTGAAAACACCACAAGCATCACGCATGCTTGAGGAGAGGAAACTGAGGCGCTCATTCACACAGACATGCATTACATACAGATTTCAGATGCCAATACCAGTCTTTTTGAGCTTTAATATTCATAGACACTAGTCCATTTTGCAATTTGATTAATTCTAGTGCCCTACTTTTGATTTATTCATCCAAAACTTTTACAATTCCGTGACATTGAGCATTATACAGTAAGTTTCATTTGTGACTGGATTCCGCAAATATGTCCGCGTCATATGGCTCTACATAGGTTAGTATTTGCAATAAAGAGAGTTAGTTGTGTGTGTTATTTATTGTTATGTTATAAAGTTATAACCATTAGTAAGAAGGGTATATGGAGTTAATAAAGTTCAAAACACTCTACATAGCGCTCTCTTCGTGGCCACTGAATAGATGCAGCAATTGTTTTTAGATAGCCTATGCACCCCGGGGTATGGCAGAATTACACACAATTAAAACCAGTAGTGCACAGCATAGCATTTTCCACTGTTAAGTATAACTAAATATATATAACTTAACAGTTGAAAATAGTGCTGGATATATGTAACGTGCATGTGTGTGAGTGTGTGTGTCTGGGTATATGTGTGAACTAGTAGGGTGGTCAAACTCAGTGGGTGGGAACATTTTTCAGCAGATAGTCTTATTAGATCAGAGTTTTCACTGACCCGCTGAAGAAAATGTTTAATTCTTCAATGTTTGTTTTGTTCTGTTTGAGTTGGTGGCGTCTGATTGGTAAGTTATACATGTATTTTTACTGCCTAATTTCTATTACACATCATTTTAAAGTGACATAGTTACATGGCACATACTCAAATAAGTACTGAGTAATACTAATTAACTACATGCTTACTATAGAGTTACGGCTAGGGTTAGGGTTTGGTTTAGGGTTAGTTACTAATTATACATAATTTACTGTTACTAGTAAGAACATGTATTCATCTTAAAATAAAGTGTTACCCTAATTTCTGTTTTAGAGAAATAAAGCTACTATGGTTCAAATTAGTTAGATGATTTGCATTTGCTGTTCTTCCAAAATAATCAAATTTAACACATATTATTGTGAGATCTGCTATGGATTCATATATGGTCTCTTTTTTTAATGAGCTAATGATATAAAAATATGAAACTATTGAAGTTGTCTAGCATAATTAAACTTGAAGTTTTACTCAGCTGTAATTAACTTGTCAAGTAACTTCAAATGTTTATTTTGATAAATTTAAAGCACATTAAAGATCCAATATCACCTTTTGTCTCTGCTGCTAAAAACTGCAAACAGATTTCAGCTTTTAACCTTTTCATGTTATCCAGGTGTGTTTGGTCAGTCATTATCAGTGATGGAGGGAGAATCAATCACTCTAAACTCCGATGTTACTAAAATACCTGAAGACGAAGACATACTGTGGAAATATGGAGCTGAAAACTCTTTTATAGCTCAAATCAGTAGAGCTGCTGGGATCTTCTCCACATCTGATGTTCCTGATGGGAGATTCAGAGACAGACTGAAGCTGGACGATCAAACTGGATCTCTGACCATCACAAACATCACAACTGAACATGCTGGAGATTATCAACTACTGTTAAGTGGAGCGAAACGATCATCCAAAACATTCAGTGTTTCTGTCTTTGGTGAGTAGAGATCATTTCTTCGGTCCTTCAAATATTCTTGTTATTCGTAAAAAATGTTAAGAAATATTTTGAGTTCAATACAAGTTAAACTTAATTGATAGCATAATGATTACCACAAAAAATAATTCAGGAAAAAGAATGGTTACGGCAAGAAAAAAAAAACTTTTACGGCAAAGCACGCTTACAACAGAAGTCAGATTTGTAAGGATTTAAAAGAAGAAATATGAAGCTTATAATTTAATAGAAACACAATAATTCTTCTCCTGAACCTTTTGTAGTATTTGAACTGTAAAGCTGTTTAAATCATATTTTTTGGGGGTCATTTTAGGTGTTTTGTTTTCAAAGCGACAAAATTGTAAAGACATAACTTCACACACAAAAGATTAGCAAGTGATTTTTTCCCCCCGCACTAAAATCATGTTTACATTCATATTGAATGTCTGAACATTCATATTGAATATTGTTCATGTCTTGTGGCTGTACTATTGAAACCCCATTCAACACAACGCCACAAATGCTGTTGATTGAGCTTAACTTGTACTGAACTCTGAATGTTCCTTTATTTACATATTGAAATGTTGAGAAACACTTACTGACTGTCATCAAAATACATCGAAAATAAGACTGACATACATTCCTGTTTGTTCCCTCATTTTCCAGCTCCTCTGCCCACACCTAACATTACCAGAGACTCTTCACAATGTTCTTCATCATCATCAAATTGTTCACTGGTGTGTTCAGTGTTGAATGTGAGTCATGTGACTCTCTCCTGGTACAAAGGAAACAGTTTATTGTCCAGCATCAGTGTGTCTGATCTCAGCATCAGTCTCTCTCTACCTCTGGAGGTGGAATATCAGGATAAAAACACCTACAGCTGTGTGCTCAACAATCCCATCAGCAACCAGACCAGACATCCCAACATCACTCAACTCTGTCACGCATGTGCAGGTAAGTTGGTGTTGATATTAATGTTGATTAACTAAGCTGATCTATGAAGTTACACACTGTAGAGCTGATATTCACTCACACTAGTGGCTCATTTTGTCCATTACAGATCAAGGTCTACCTTTATTGTACATAGTGCTGATCTCTGCCGCTGGATCTCTGCTGATTGTTGCTGTAGTCGTGATGTGCTGCATCTGCAAGAAATGTAGAAAAACAGGTCAGGAGAGCAATTATTAACTACAAAATATGAATTACAAATAATGCATCTGAAGCAGAAATATTTATTTGTTACAGATATACACATTTCTATGTAAGAGTGCAAGTTTTGTTGATTTAACAGTCTGTATTATTGTCAATGCAGTCGAGACCCGCGAGGAAGACAGAACTGATTCTGCATTGTGTAAACCAAGAACACGACAAAAGGTAAGAAGTCGCTGCAGTCAGTCAGTGTGATTGAAGCTGATTGAAGTTTGCAGCATCAGACGGTCAGTGAACAGACGTGGGTGGCTATAGACTCAACCGTCATTATATCCTTCAGTAGGGAGCAGAACAAAAGGAGAGTTTTTATGCTATTTACACTAAACGTATGTACTGTTTGCACCTCAGTGTAAATACCGAGTTAGGTTTTCCATTTTACACGGATATTATCATTTTGTAGACGTAAAAAAAGGATAAATTATTATAACTGACAGGCTCAGTCACCATTCACATTCATTGCATCTTTTTTCCCATTCAATGAGCACGTTTACATGCACATCAATTCGCTAAAAAACAGCTGTTGTCCTGGTTTACATGCAATCCAATAACCAATGCAAGAAAACTGTGTTTACAAGACTTTATTAATAAATCAGGTTATATCCCAGTAGTGACGTTAAAATGTAATCATTCATGTATCTGACTTTGAGTATTTCATTTATGTCGGTTGTGAAGCATTAAAAGCCGAAGTGTTCCAACTTCCAACATATCAGTGGGACTTGTATATTATCCTTTCATGCAGTTTCAGATGCAGCATTTTGACTGTACAACTTCTACTTTGGCTGCACGAGACAAGAACACATTTTTATATTTTTTTGGGTCAAGAAAGAGTCGAAGTATATCCTCCTCCTCCTCCTCCTCCCCCACCACAGCAAAACACTCGCTGACTATCTGGATCGCTTAAAGAGATAGTTCACCAAAAAATGAGAATTCTGTCATTATTTACTCACCCTCAAGTTGTTCCAAAATTATACAAAAATCGTTCTACTATTTTTGGGTGAACCATCCCTTTAAATCCACAGTACGGACGGTTTCCTGTCACATATGCGCACTTCAATAAGCTTACAGAACACAGGTTAATATGTTTACATGCCAGGGGGGCATTGATAACATAACTGCAAAAAAGTAATAAGCTAGTTAACAATTACTTGTTTACATATGATGTATTTTATTTTAAGCACCTAAAACCTTATCAGTTTGACAGAATTTTCAATCAAAGTGCATTGGTCAAACTAACTTCACTTTTACTTATTTTCTTAGACTGAAAATGTTAATATCCTGTCATCTCTTGGAATATCTGGAAGCCATTTTTTTCTGATATCTGTCATTATTAGCAGAATACATTGTACACATGGGGAAAACCAATTGTTTAGTCAATAATTCAAGAAGGTCCAGACTTTAAAGTTATTTCTAACTTGTGCTTGGCCTTATGAAAAATAACATAGTTCTTGTAATTGTTTAACTCTAGCATTTGTTACAATAAGGATATAATTAAGACCATTGATGGCTCCTCACCATGCTTAGGCCAATGTGAACCGTTTTCTTAATTATTATTATTTTTTAAATCTATAGCATTTGCTATGAGAAATACACATACACATTTAGAAACTTTAGCTACAATCATGCCACAGTTGTAATATCTTTAGATCTGAAAAATCTATTCCCTTAACAGTTTATATATTATAAATTCTACAAGAAGTCAAAGTCAAAATTTGCCACAATGAATACAATAGAACATGATAAGTCCTAGTAAAGGTGGTCATGAGTAGTTTAAAAAGCTTTTAAATTTATGTTGGAGCAGGATGATTTTCCCCTTTTTTCCATCAGTCTTTTTAGTTTATGTGTCTGTTTTAGATCACGTTTAGAACACATTTTTTCATCCCCGTCTCGATAGGAACGGCTCGAGTATATGGAGAGTATACGGTGATTCGTGCGTCACACATGTACAATGGGCTTCAGTCATATTGCGCAGATAATTGGTCCATTCAGTTCGTATGGGAACTTAGTGCTTATAAAAGCTTTGACCGTGCAATTTAATTAATTAATAGCCTGATTCTATGTTTCTATTAACCATGGTATAAATATTGGGGTACTGGTGTGCATGTAAACATGCTCATTGTCTACTGAAGCATCGGGTTAAGAACGTGTATGTAAACAAAGTGAGTAGAAAGTTCTACACAAACCAGGTGAAATCTTTTATCCATTGAAAATTGTATAGACAGTTTTCTCAACTTGACTTGGATGCCATGACATTTGACCCAGTACTTTTTGAGCACATTAAGAATTAATTTGTAAACAGTTCAGATTCTCTATTAACATACAGAGCTTACACAAATACAAACCAATACATACGAATGAATTTGATTTGGTTACGCATTAATTCGAATGAGAGGTACCGGGTTCTACCAAGGAACAGTGACAATGCTGTGTGTCGTTTGACTGAACAAGATCGCTACCGTTGTTGCATTGATGCATCTTTAGTTTATGGACAGCCCATTTCTATTTTTGATGTGCTGCCGTCTGCCTGAAAGTCAGAAAGTACATAAAGTACATAAAGTTGTTACCCAGCTGTGCTGAAGTCTGTCCTCGAGCTGCAGCGTCTCTGCGGTTCATGATTATCTGAGCTAAATGCAGCTTTAGCAGCCATTGGTTTCTTTGTAGACGTGCTGCAACAAGTGTCTGTGCTGTTGCTTTAGTGTGAAAGACAGTCATTCTCAGAGCAGAAGCTGTCATGACAAACCTGCAGAACTTAAACTGTTTGATGATTTAACGGTTTAAAAAGTCATGATTGATGTCATTTCCTCTTGCTGCTCCATGTTAGCATCTGTTAGTAGTAGTAGTAACCTAGTAGTTTTTTTTTTGTTTTTTTTTTAAGAATTGTCTGTATTTGTAGATTTGCATATTAAAAATAAAAAAGCAGCGTACAAGATCAACCGTTGGAGTAAAAATGATAGAAAATGATGTTCAGTTCTACTGATCTATGTGGGATGTTTTATTAAGAGAATAACAAGGATATTCAGAGAAGCCTTGGTCTGTTATTCATTTCCTGTCGCATCAACAGGTTCCTGATTGATTTTGTGTTTTCATTACAGAAATCAAAGACGGAGTCTGTGTATGAAAATGTCCCCAAAAAACGATGACCTTTATCTACCGGAACTGATGTCAGAGTTTATACTGGACCTTGACTCACACCTTTTGGTTTTGTTCACATTTATTCCCTGCCAGGATGTCTAATTTTGTATTATATCTAATTGTGTTATAATTTAGTGGTTCACCAATGGCATATCATCCATAAATCTTTTAGTTTATCATATAGAAATGTACATAACTTTCATTAATAAATATCGATTCCACACTTCACTGTACTTCTCTGCCTGTAATTTACTGTTCTTTTCTTATCGTTTAAAAAATTGGATATCGAGTTCAAGGCATAGTGGTTTACAGAATCACACAAAATATACTCTGTTGGATATTTTGGCAAATGTAAAAAAAAAAAAAAAGCATCACTCTCTAGTGTCAAAAGCAAAAAATAACATCACAGAATAGCGCTACTTTAAACCAATAGAGTTAATTTCCTCATTTAAATATGCAAAACAAAGGGGTTGGGCCTGGTTAAGTTCCTAATATTAGCTGCATCCAAGCTCTTATACTTCCATAATATATAGTAGGCTAAAAACAGTACGTCAAGTCACCTTTATTTATTTTACGTTTTATATCCACTAATATTTGATGTAATGGGTTGAATAATATTTCAGTTATTATTTGCGGTGCGGGTTAGAAATCAATGGACACGGGCGGACTGCGGGTCCAAAATCCAAGACTATTTCGACTCAATTCGGTACACACTGATAGGCAGGTGCCTTCAAACAGTCCCGTGCCTATTTGTGTTCAATTTCTGTATTTAATCGATTCACAATTTTACATACACTGCAGAGTTTCAGGAGAGACAACCACATTTCACGAGTTCACACTTACAAATAAAGATAGTAGAAGAGTATGCGTATTCTGCGTGTTGTCCAGGGGAGGGCTCCAAGCTCAGAATGTGGCCCGAACGTAGATGCCCTTCTTCTTGCGATGTAACAAGTGCATCGAGTGTTATAGGAAATGCTCCCAGTTCCGTCTGACCTAATTTATAAATCTTAACAATTCTTTAACAGATGTGAATTATAGAAATGTGATAATGTGTTATGTGTATGCCAGGTTAAAGAGATGTGTTTTTTGGTCTAGATTTAAACTAACAGTGTGTCTGCTTCCTGAACAATGCTAGGAAGACTGTTCCAGAGTTTGGGTGCTAAATAGGAAAAGGATCGACCGCCTGCAGTTGATTTTGATATTCTTCTATCAACTGGCCAGTATTTTAAAATGGCAATAGACATGAAGGCCTATAATTTGTTAAGAGCTTGTTCAAGTACTGGGGAGCTAAACCATTTAGTGCTTTGTAAGTAATTAGCAAGATTTTAATATGCATGCAATGTTTAATAGGAAGCCAATGCAGTGTTGACAGAACCGGGCTAATATGGTCACACCTGGGTAAGAACTAAAGCTGCTGCGTTTTGGACCAGCTGGAGTTTGTTTATTAAGCGTGCAGGGCAACCACCCAGTAGAGCATTACAATAATGTAGCCTTGAGGTCATGAATGCACTAACTTTTCTGATAAGTCATTGAGAGCATATGTGGAAATTTAGATACATTTTTAAAAATGGAAAAATGTGGTTTAACAGATGCTAGAAATGTGACTTTCAAATGAAAGATTGGTGTTAGACAGTATTCTAGTTATTATGTGCGGAGGTTTGAATGTCTGGCGCTGTTTGTGCGGCAACTGGCAGGGCTGTGTGTGTCCTTCAATTTGTACGTTAACGTGTCTTTTAGCATGTCTTTTAAGGTGTTTTTATTTTTACTTTTTCTTTAATCTCATGAGTGAGACAGGTTTTTTTAAGTGAAGAGGATACGTTTGTGGAAGTTAGTGCTTTTGTTGCTGCTGATTAACTGGGGAAGAGCGGCCTCAGTTTTGGAGTATGGAGTTAGGGTAAGGGTTAGGAGTTTTGCCAGAAAGCGTGCCTGTGATGACCAGGAAGTTCCTGCTGGCTTGCGTTTGAATGCCGGTACTGTTGATCCCGCTTGGAATATTCCTGAAGAACTAATCAGGCCTTCTGAGAACATCCAGGGTCTGAAAAAACAGATAAACAGGAATGCTAAAAGGGCAATAAAAATTGCTAAAAGTAAATATAAAAATAAGATGGAGGGTGTGTTTATGCTTGGTAATCTTAAAGTCGCCTGGAAGGGAATTAAGAGTATGGCTGGAGGCAATACACTGGGATTGAGTCGGCATACACTAATGGAAAACTATGACTCTAATTTTATTTTACTTGTTTCAATTAATTTATTACAGTTGATGAGATGGTAGATTTTAAAGATACCCTGAGTCCTCCTAATAATTTTAAATTAAATCCTTCTAATAAATGGAGACAGTTGAAGGCCACACCGCTTAAGGCCCCAGGCCCGGACAGTATATGTGGTAGAACACTGAATAATTGTGCTGAACAGCTTAGTGGAGTTCTCCATGTACTTTTTCAGTCTTCCTTAGATCTAGGGTTGGTACCTGATCTGTGGAAAAGCTCAACTATTGTTCCAATACCTAAAAAAGCTAAGCCAGATTCTTTTTAATGTGCGGCTTTTGTTAGAGGATTTCTCGTCAGCATTTAACACTTTGCAACCTATTATTTTAGGGACAAAACTTATTTGTCAGTTTCATTTTAATCATGGTTTAGTCTCATGGATTATTAATTTTTTAACAGATAGGCAACAAAGGGTTAGGGTTAATGGAGTTTTATCAAACACGTTAAATACTTCTATAGGTTCACCACAAGGTTGCTCTCTCCAATCTTTTTTATATTATATACTAATGATTGTCAGAGTTTACAACGCAACAGTTATCTGGTCAAATATGCGGATGATACTGTTCTTCATTCCTTGCTTTCACATTTAGACCAGGAATATGGTCCGGCTCAATTTTATTGCTTGGTTTAACAACATGAAACTTGATTGGAATGTCTTAAAGACTAAAGAGATGGTTATCAATTTTAGTAGGAAATATCTTGCACTTCAACCTGTGATTATTGATGGTACACAGGTGAATGTAGTACATGAATATAAGTATTTAGGGAAAATTTTTGATAACATGTTGAAGTTTGATACAAATACTGATGCCATTATTAAAAAAATCACACCAAAGATTGTTTGTGTTGAGGAATCTGTAAGCCCGCCCAATCGTTCCAATGGAGGCGTACGATTGGTGGTTGAAGGTTTCTTGTGCGTTCGGTCTTTTCAGCGGGGCAAAGGGATTTAAGTCTAATTTATCTTTATCTGACTCCATTTTAATTATGACCTCGAATTTAGGTTAGAATGCCAATTGGTTATTTGGTCATTTATATTTAATAGTTTACACATTTAATTATTCAGTTTAACTCTTTGTTGAAATTATACCCGTTCATAGTTAATAATTCCAGAGTAAGTCAGAATAAATCAGTGTAACAATTTATTATTAGTCAGGTAAATGTATCATGCCAATTACATAATCAATTCAAAGATAATCCATACATAACATCAAATGCTCTGAAGTATAGAATAAAATATGGATACCTGACCTTCTGAGAATTACATAACGCTGAGCATCTAGGAGACACTCAGCGTTACGGGCTGACCGATGTAAAGGTTCGAGCCCCGACCTCTTTGCAACATCTCCTTAAATACCAGACCAAGACAGAAACCTCTTTCAAATGGAAACGTGTTAACAATGGGAATTTACATTTAATCACTGTCCCATAGACCTGTATTGACAAAAGACCAAATGGCTAAAGCCACACCCAACGTAATAAGCAAAATATCACTAAACTCTAAAAACCTTTATTACTTCTTGGTTTACTTCTGTGGGGAGGAGATCTTTGTACCAGTCGCACTGAGACATTTCAAATGATATCAAACATGTATAATTCTGTATAGTATTTGTTCACTTTATACCATATAGATTTTGGGTGAATTTTGGAGGGGAGATGGGGGTAGATGCAGGTGAAAGGAGAGACATGTAAATTTAGATGATTCACTCAGTGTGACGTTGTCTCGGATGGGGATGCTAAATGCATGAGTCGATTCAGATGCTAATGTCCTTTATTTTCTCAGAGACATTCTGGCATATGCAACCTTTTTCCAGTCTTACAAAGCTTAACTCTTTAATGTTCAAAAACCCATTCTTAGGTCTTTTTATAATTCATTAGTATTTTGTCTTTTTCTTTCTTATGTTGGTTTTCTTCATTGTCTATGAAAAACAGAAATGATCTGCCCCTTGGGCGGCGATTAAGACAATCAGGTGTTCCACACACACACACACACACACATATATACATTACAACTTACATATTTACTTACAACTTACTTGTGATAATTTAATAAAACGGGTCACATGGAGTGGCAGTACAATTCCCCTCAGAATTAGCTACCATCTGTATAGCATTACAGTACATTGCATTACCCTCTACTGGCCTCACTAAAGCATCTTCTAATAAAAATCGGGTTTTTGACAAAAATGTTTCCCTTTCATGTCACATCAGCTGTAGCGTCCCATGGCCAAAGCCTGGCACCCTGCTGAAGCTATGCTGGTTCTAGCTTGGCAGCGATATGAATAGCGGAAAACCTTTTGAAAAAAATTTATTGTTATTGAAAGATAAAGCTTTTTCTGCTGTAGTATCCCATGGCCAAAGCCTGGCTCCCTACCAAAGCTAAGTAGGTCTAGCCAGGATGTGATTTGAAAGGGAAACATTTTTGTCAAAAACCCGATTTTTATTGGAAGATGCTTTAGTGAGGCCAGTAGGGGGTAATGCAATGTACTGTAATGCAATACAGGTGGTAGTTCATTCTTTAGGGGAATTATGAGCTACTCAGGATGTACTGCCACTCCATATAACCCGTTTTATTCAATTAGCACAAGTCAGTTCTGCTGTAGCGTCCCATGGCCAAAGCCTGGCACCCTGCTGAAGCTATGTTGGTTCTAGCCTGGCAGCGATATGAATAGGGGAAAACTTTTAGAAAAAAGTGATTGTTATTGAAAGATAAAAAATTTTCTGCTGTAGCATCCCATGGCCAAAACCTTGCTCCCTAGCAAAGCTAAGAAGGTCTAGCCAGGATGTGACATGAAAGGTAAACATTATTGTCAAAAACCCGATTTTTATTGGAAGATGCTTTAGTGAGGCCAGTAGGGGGTAAAGCAATGTACTGTAATGCAATACAGGTGGTAGCTCATTCTGAGGGGAATTATGAGCTACTCAGGATGTACTGCCACTCCATATGACCCGTTTTATTAAATTTTCACAAGTAAGTTCTCCTGTAGTGTCCAATGGCCAAAGCCTGGCTCCCAACTGAAGCTATGCTGGCTCTATCCTGGCAGCGATATGAATGGGGAAAACTTTTCGAAAAAAATTGATTGTTATTGAAAGATAAACCTTTTTCTGCTGTAGTATCCCATGGCCAAAGCCTGGCTCCCTACCAAAGCTAAGCAGGTCTAACCCGGATGTGACATAAAAGGTAAACATTTTTGTCAAAAACCCCATTTTTATTGGAAGATGCTTTAGTGAGGCCAGTAGGGGGTAATGCAGTGTACTGTAATGCAATACAGGTGGTAGCTCATTCTGGGGGGAATCATGAGCTACTCAGGATGTACTGCCACTCCATATGTCCCGTTTTATTAAATTAACATCAGTCAGTTCTGCTGTAGTGTCTCATGGCCAAAGCCTGTCTCCCTACTGAAGCTATACTGCCGCTCCATAAGACCCATTTTATTAAAATAGCACCATTTAGTTCTGCTGTACTGTACCATGTCCAAAGCCTGGCTCCCTTCCCAAGCTATGTTGGTTCTAGCCTGGCAGTGACATGAACTGGAAAACTTTTTAGAAAAAACTTGATTGTTATTGGAAGATTCACCTTTTTCTGCTGTAGCATCCCATGGCCAAAGCCTGGTTGCCTAACAAAGCCAAGCAGGTTCTAACCAGGAAGTGACATGAAAGGAAGACTTTAAAAAAAAAAAAAATGAGGCCAGTAGGGGGTGTTCACTTCCAGGCCTTTAAGGTTCCAAAAGTTAGAGTCAATGGGGCAACTAAACTATTCTGAGGGGAATTATGAGCTATTCAGGATGTACTGCCACTCCATAAGACCCGTTTTATTAAATTAGCTTAAGTCATTTCTGCTGTAGTGTCCCATGGCCAAAGCCTGGCTCCCTACTGAAGCTATGCTGGTCTAGGCAGGATGTGACATGAAAGGGAGAGTTTTTTGGCAAAAACCCAATTTTTATTGGAAGATGCTTTAGTGAGGCCAGTAGGGGGTAATGCAGTGTACTGTAATGCAATACAGGTGGTAGCTCATTCTGGGGGGAATCATGAGCTACTCAGGATGTACTGCCACTCCATATGTCCCGTTTTATTAAATTAACATCAGTCAGTTCTGCTGTAGTGTCTCATGGCCAAAGCCTGGCTCCCTACTGAAGCTATACTGCCGCTCCATAAGACCCATTTTATTAAAATAGCACCATTTAGTTCTGCTGTACTGTACCATGTCCAAAGCCTGGCTCCCTTCCCAAGCTATGTTGGTTCTAGCCTGGCAGTGACATGAACTGGAAAACTTTGTAGAAAAAACTTGATTGTTATTGGAAGATTCACCTTTTTCTGCTGTAGCATCCCATGGCCAAAGCCTGGCTCCCAACTGAAGCTATGCTGGCTCTATCCTGGCAGCGATATGAATGGGGAAAACTTTTTGAAAAAAATTGATTGTTATTGAAAGATAAACCTTTTTCTGCTGTAGTATCCCATGGCCAAAGCCTGGCTCCCTACCAAAGCTAAGCAGGTCTAGCCAGGATGTGATTTGAAAGGGAAACTTTTTTGTCAAAAACCCGATTTTTATTGGAAGATGCTTTAGTGAGGCCAGTAGGGGGGTAATGCAATGTACTGTAATGCTACACAGGTGGTAGTTCATTCTGAGGGTAATTATGAGCTACTCTGGATGTACTGCCACTCCATATAACCCGTTTTATTCAATTAGCACAAGTCAGTTCTGCTGTAGCGTCCCATGGCCAAAGCCTGGCACCCTGCTGAAGCTATGTTGGTTCTAGCCTGGCAGCGATATGAATAGGGGAAAACTTTTGGAAAGAAGTGATTGTTATTGAAAGATAAAAAAATTTCTGCTGTAGCATCCCATGGCCAAAACCTTGCTCCCTAGCAAAGCTAAGAAGGTCTAGCCAGGATGTGACATGAAAGGTAAACATTATTGTCAAAAACCCGATTTTTATTGGAAGATGCTTTAGTGAGGCCAGTAGGGGGTAATGCAATGTACTGTAATGCAATACAGGTGGTAGCTCATTCTGAGGGGAATTATGAGCTACTCAGGATGTACTGCCACTCCATATGACCCGTTTTATTAAATTATCACAAGTAAGTTCTCTTGTAGTGTCCCATGTCCAAAGCCTGGCTCCCAACTGAAGCTATGCTGGCTCTATCCTGGCAGCGATATGAATGGGGAAAACCTTTTGAAAAAAATTGATTCTTATTGAAAGATAAACCTTTTTCTGCTGTAGCATCCCATGGCCAAAGCCTGGCTCCCTACCAAAGCTAAGCAGGTCTAGCCAGGATGTGACATGAAAGGTAAACATTATTGTCAAAAACCCGATTTTTATTGGAAGATGCTTTAGTGAGGCCAGTAGGGGGTAATGCAATGTACTGTAATGCAATACAGGTGGTAGTTCATTCTTTAGGGGAATTATGAGCTACTCAGGATGTACTGCCACTCCATATAACCCGTTTTATTAAATTAGCACAAGTCAGTTCTCCTGTAGTGTCCAATGGCCAAAGCCTGACTCCCAACTGAAGCTATGCTGGTTCTAGCCTGGCAGCGATATGAATGGGGAAAACCTTTTGAAAAAAATTGATTGTTATTGAAAGATAAACCTTTTTCTGCTGTAGCATCCCATGGCCAAAGCCTGGCTCCCTACCAAAGCTAAGCAGGTCTAGCCAGGATGTGACATGAAAGGTAAACATTATTGTCAAAAACCCGATTTTTATTGGAAGATGCTTTAGTGGGGCCAGTAGGGGGTAATGCAATGTACTATAATGCAATACAGGTGGTAGCGCATTCTGAGGGGAATTATGACCTGCTCAGGCTGTACTACCACTCCATATGACCCATTTTATTAAATTAGTACAAGTCAGTTCTGCTGTAGTGTCCCATGGCCAAAGCCTGGCACCCTGTTGAAGCTATGCTGGTTCTAGCCTGGCAGCGATAAGAATAGGGGAAAACTTTTTGAAAAAAATTGATTGTTATTGAAAGATAAACCTTTTTCTGCTGTATCCTCCCATGGCCAAAGCCTGCCCCCCTACCAAAGGTAAGTAGGTCTAGCCAGGATGTGATTTGAAAGGGAAACATTTTTGTCAAAAACCCGATTTTTATTGGAAGATGCTTTAGTGAGGCCAGTAGGGGGTAATGCAATGTACTGTAATGCTACACAGGTGGTAGTTCATTCTGAGGGTAATTATGAGCTACTCTGGATGTACTGCCACTCCATATAACCCGTTTTATTCAATTAGCACAAGTCAGTTCTGCTGTAGCGTCCCATGGCCAAAGCCTGGCACCCTGCTGAAGCTATGTTGGTTCTAGCCTGGCAGCGATATGAATAGGGGAAAACTTTTAGAAAAAAGTGATTGTTATTGAAAGATAAAAAATTTTCTGCTGTAGCATCCCATGGCCAAAACCTTGCTCCCTAGCAAAGCTAAGAAGGTCTAGCCAGGATGTGACATGAAAGGTAAACATTATTGTCAAAAACCCGATTTTTATTGGAAGATGCTTTAGTGAGGCCAGTAGGGGGTAAAGCAATGTACTGTAATGCAATACAGGTGGTAGCTCATTCTGAGGGGAATTATGAGCTACTCAGGATGTACTGCCACTCCATATGACCCGTTTTATTAAATTATCACAAGTAAGTTCTCCTGTAGTGTCCAATGGCCAAAGCCTGGCTCCCAACTGAAGCTATGCTGGCTCTATCCTGGCAGCGATATGAATGGGGAAAACTTTTCGAAAAAAATTGATTGTTATTGAAAGATAAACCTTTTTCTGCTGTAGTATCCCATGGCCAAAGCCTGGCTCCCTACCAAAGCTAAGCAGGTCTAACCCGGATGTGACATAAAAGGTAAACATTTTTGTCAAAAACCCCATTTTTATTGGAAGATGCTTTAGTGAGGCCAGTAGGGGGTAATGCAGTGTACTGTAATGCAATACAGGTGGTAGCTCATTCTGGGGGGAATCATGAGCTACTCAGGATGTACTGCCACTCCATATGTCCCGTTTTATTAAATTAACATCAGTCAGTTCTGCTGTAGTGTCTCATGGCCAAAGCCTGTCTCCCTACTGAAGCTATACTGCCGCTCCATAAGACCCATTTTATTAAAATAGCACCATTTAGTTCTGCTGTACTGTACCATGTCCAAAGCCTGGCTCCCTTCCCAAGCTATGTTGGTTCTAGCCTGGCAGTGACATGAACTGGAAAACTTTTTAGAAAAAACTTGATTGTTATTGGAAGATTCACCTTTTTCTGCTGTAGCATCCCATGGCCAAAGCCTGGTTGCCTAACAAAGCCAAGCAGGTTCTAACCAGGAAGTGACATGAAAGGAAGACTTTAAAAAAAAAAAAAATGAGGCCAGTAGGGGGTGTTCACTTCCAGGCCTTTAAGGTTCCAAAAGTTAGAGTCAATGGGGCAACTAAACTATTCTGAGGGGAATTATGAGCTATTCAGGATGTACTGCCACTCCATAAGACCCGTTTTATTAAATTAGCTTATGTCATTTCTGCTGTAGTGTCCCATGGCCAAAGCCTGGCTCCCTACTGAAGCTATGCTGGTCTAGGCAGGATGTGACATGAAAGGGAGAGTTTTTTGGCAAAAACCCAATTTTTATTGGAAGATGCTTTAGTGAGGCCAGTAGGGGGTAATGCAGTGTACTGTAATGCAATACAGGTGGTAGCTCATTCTGGGGGGAATCATGAGCTACTCAGGATGTACTGCCACTCCATATGTCCCGTTTTATTAAATTAACATCAGTCAGTTCTGCTGTAGTGTCTCATGGCCAAAGCCTGGCTCCCTACTGAAGCTATACTGCCGCTCCATAAGACCCATTTTATTAAAATAGCACCATTTAGTTCTGCTGTACTGTACCATGTCCAAAGCCTGGCTCCCTTCCCAAGCTATGTTGGTTCTAGCCTGGCAGTGACATGAACTGGAAAACTTTGTAGAAAAAACTTGATTGTTATTGGAAGATTCACCTTTTTCTGCTGTAGCATCCCATGGCCAAAGCCTGGCTCCCAACTGAAGCTATGCTGGCTCTATCCTGGCAGCGATATGAATGGGAAAAACTTTTTGAAAAAAATTGATTGTTATTGAAAGATAAACCTTTTTCTGCTGTAGTATCCCATGGCCAAAGCCTGGCTCCCTACCAAAGCTAAGCAGGTCTAGCCAGGATGTGATTTGAAAGGGAAACTTTTTTGTCAAAAACCCGGTTTTTATTGGAAGATGCTTTAGTGAGGCCAGTAGGGGGTAATGCAATGTACTGTAATGCTACACAGGTGGTAGTTCATTCTGAGGGTAATTATGAGCTACTCTGGATGTACTGCCACTCCATATAACCCGTTTTATTCAATTAGCACAAGTCAGTTCTGCTGTAGCGTCCCATGGCCAAAGCCTGGCACCCTGCTGAAGCTATGTTGGTTCTAGCCTGGCAGCGATATGAATAGGGGAAAACTTTTGGAAAGAAGTGATTGTTATTGAAAGATAAAAAAGTTTCTGCTGTAGCATCCCATGGCCAAAACCTTGCTCCCTAGCAAAGCTAAGAAGGTCTAGCCAGGATGTGACATGAAAGGTAAACATTATTGTCAAAAACCCGATTTTTATTGGAAGATGCTTTAGTGAGGCCAGTAGGGGGTAATGCAATGTACTGTAATGCAATACAGGTGGTAGCTCATTCTGAGGGGAATTATGAGCTACTCAGGATGTACTGCCACTCCATATGACCCGTTTTATTAAATTATCACAAGTAAGTTCTCTTGTAGTGTCCCATGTCCAAAGCCTGGCTCCCAACTGAAGCTATGCTGTCTCTATCCTGGCAGCGATATGAATGGGGAAAACCTTTTGAAAAAAATTGATTCTTATTGAAAGATAAACCTTTTTCTGCTGTAGCATCCCATGGCCAAAGCCTGGCTCCCTACCAAAGCTAAGCAGGTCTAGCCAGGATGTGACATGAAAGGTAAACATTATTGTCAAAAACCCGATTTTTATTGGAAGATGCTTTAGTGAGGCCAGTAGGGGGTAATGCAATGTACTGTAATGCAATACAGGTGGTAGTTCATTCTTTAGGGGAATTATGAGCTACTCAGGATGTACTGCCACTCCATATAACCCGTTTTATTAAATTAGCACAAGTCAGTTCTCCTGTAGTGTCCAATGGCCAAAGCCTGACTCCCAACTGAAGCTATGCTGGTTCTAGCCTGGCAGCGATATGAATGGGGAAAACCTTTTGAAAAAAATTGATTGTTATTGAAAGATAAACCTTTTTCTGCTGTAGCATCCCATGGCCAAAGCCTGGCTCCCTACCAAAGCTAAGCAGGTCTAGCCAGGATGTGACATGAAAGGTAAACATTATTGTCAAAAACCCAATTTTTATTGGAAGATGCTTTAGTGGGGCCAGTAGGGGGTAATGCAATGTACTGTAATGCAATACAGGTGGTAGCTCATTCTGAGGGGAATTATGACCTGCTCAGGATGTATTACCACTCCATATGACCCATTTTATTAAATTAGTACAAGTCAGTTCTGCTGTAGTGTCCCATGGCCAAAGCCTGGCACCCTGTTGAAGCTATGCTGGTTCTAGCCTGGCAGCGATAAGAATAGGGGAAAACTTTTTGAAAAAAATTGATTGTTATTGAAAGATAAACTTTTTTCTGCTGTATCCTCCCATGGCCAAAGCCTGCCCCCCTACCAAAGGTAAGTAGGTCTAGCCAGGATGTGATTTGAAAGGGAAACATTTTTGTCAAAAACCCGATTTTTATTGGAAGATGCTTTAGTGAGGCCAGTAGGGGGTAATGCAATGTACTGTAATGCTACACAGGTGGTAGTTCATTCTGAGGGTAATTATGAGCTACTCTGGATGTACTGCCACTCCATATAACCCGTTTTATTCAATTAGCACAAGTCAGTTCTGCTGTAGCGTCCCATGGCCAAAGCCTGGCACCCTGCTGAAGCTATGTTGGTTCTAGCCTGGCAGCGATATGAATAGGGGAAAACTTTTAGAAAAAAGTGATTGTTATTGAAAGAAAAATTTTTTTCTGCTGTAGCATCCCATGGCCAAAACCTTGCTCCCTAGCAAAGCTAAGAAGGTCTAGCCAGGATGTGACATGAAAGGTAAACATTATTGTCAAAAACCCGATTTTTATTGGAAGATGCTTTAGTGAGGCCAGTAGGGGGTAAAGCAATGTACTGTAATGCAATACAGGTGGTAGCTCATTCTGAGGGGAATTATGAGCTACTCAGGATGTACTGCCACTCCATATGACCCGTTTTATTAAATTATCACAAGTAAGTTCTCCTGTAGTGTCCAATGGCCAAAGCCTGGCTCCCAACTGAAGCTATGCTGGCTCTATCCTGGCAGCGATATGAATGGGGAAAACTTTTCGAAAAAAATTGATTGTTATTGAAAGATAAACCTTTTTCTGCTGTAGTATCCCATGGCCAAAGCCTGGCTCCCTACCAAAGCTAAGCAGGTCTAACCCGGATGTGACATAAAAGGTAAACATTTTTGTCAAAAACCCCATTTTTATTGGAAGATGCTTTAGTGAGGCCAGTAGGGGGTAATGCAGTGTACTGTAATGCAATACAGGTGGTAGCTCATTCTGGGGGGAATCATGAGCTACTCAGGATGTACTGCCACTCCATATGTCCCGTTTTATTAAATTAACATCAGTCAGTTCTGCTGTAGTGTCTCATGGCCAAAGCCTGGCTCCCTACTGAAGCTATACTGCCGCTCCATAAGACCCATTTTATTAAAATAGCACCATTTAGTTCTGCTGTACTGTACCATGTCCAAAGCCTGGCTCCCTTCCCAAGCTATGTTGGTTCTAGCCTGGCAGTGACATGAACTGGAAAACTTTTTAGAAAAAACTTGATTGTTATTGGAAGATTCACCTTTTTCTGCTGTAGCATCCCATGGCCAAAGCCTGGTTGCCTAACAAAGCCAAGCAGGTTCTAACCAGGAAGTGACATGAAAGGAAGACTTTAAAAAAAAAAAAAATGAGGCCAGTAGGGGGTGTTCACTTCCAGGCCTTTAAGGTTCCAAAAGTTAGAGTCAATGGGGCAACTAAACTATTCTGAGGGGAATTATGAGCTATTCAGGATGTACTGCCACTCCATAAGACCCGTTTTATTAAATTAGCTTAAGTCATTTCTGCTGTAGTGTCCCATGGCCAAAGCCTGGCTCCCTACTGAAGCTATGCTGGTCTAGGCAGGATGTGACATGAAAGGGAGAGTTTTTTGGCAAAAACCCAATTTTTATTGGAAGATGCTTTAGTGAGGCCAGTAGGGGGTAATGCAATGTACTGTAATGCAATACAGGTGGTAGTTCATTCTTTAGGGGAATTATGAGCTACTCAGGATGTACTGCCACTCCATATAACCCGTTTTATTAAATTAGCACAAGTCAGTTCTCCTGTAGTGTCCAATGGCCAAAGCCTGACTCCCAACTGAAGCTATGCTGGCTCTATCCTGGCAGCGATATGAATGGGGAAAACTTTTCGAAAAAAATTGATTGTTATTGAAAGATAAACCTTTTTCTGCTGTAGTATCCCATGGCCAAAGCCTGGCTCCCTACCAAAGCTAAGCAGGTCTAACCCGGATGTGACATAAAAGGTAAACATTTTTGTCAAAAACCCCATTTTTATTGGAAGATGCTTTAGTGAGGCCAGTAGGGGGTAATGCAGTGTACTGTAATGCAATACAGGTGGTAGCTCATTCTGGGGGGAATCATGAGCTACTCAGGATGTACTGCCACTCCATATGTCCCGTTTTATTAAATTAACATCAGTCAGTTCTGCTGTAGTGTCTCATGGCCAAAGCCTGGCTCCCTACTGAAGCTATACTGCCGCTCCATAAGACCCATTTTATTAAAATAGCACCATTTAGTTCTGCTGTACTGTACCATGTCCAAAGCCTGGCTCCCTTCCCAAGCTATGTTGGTTCTAGCCTGGCAGTGACATGAACTGGAAAACTTTTTAGAAAAAACTTGATTGTTATTGGAAGATTCACCTTTTTCTGCTGTAGCATCCCATGGCCAAAGCCTGGTTGCCTAACAAAGCCAAGCAGGTTCTAACCAGGAAGTGACATGAAAGGAAGACTTTAAAAAAAAAAAAAATGAGGCCAGTAGGGGGTGTTCACTTCCAGGCCTTTAAGGTTCCAAAAGTTAGAGTCAATGGGGCAACTAAACTATTCTGAGGGGAATTATGAGCTATTCAGGATGTACTGCCACTCCATAAGACCCGTTTTATTAAATTAGCTTAAGTCATTTCTGCTGTAGTGTCCCATGGCCAAAGCCTGGCTCCCTACTGAAGCTATGCTGGTCTAGGCAGGATGTGACATGAAAGGGAGAGTTTTTTGGCAAAAACCCAATTTTTATTGGAAGATGCTTTAGTGAGGCCAGTAGGGGGTAATGCAATGTACTGTAATGCAATACAGGTGGTAGTTCATTCTTTAGGGGAATTATGAGCTACTCAGGATGTACTGCCACTCCATATAACCCGTTTTATTAAATTAGCACAAGTCAGTTCTCCTGTAGTGTCCAATGGCCAAAGCCTGACTCCCAACTGAAGCTATGCTGGTTCTAGCCTGGCAGCGATATGAATGGGGAAAACCTTTTGAAAAAAATTGATTGTTATTGAAAGATAAACCTTTTTCTGCTGTAGCATCCCATGGCCAAAGCCTGGCTCCCTACCAAAGCTAAGCAGGTCTAGCCAGGATGTGACATGAAAGGTAAACATTATTGTCAAAAACCCGATTTTTATTGGAAGATGCTTTAGTGGGGCCAGTAGGGGGTAATGCAATGTACTGTAATGCAATACAGGTGGTAGCTCATTCTGAGGGGAATTATGACCTGCTCAGGATGTACTACCACTCCATATGACCCATTTTATTAAATTAGTACAAGTCAGTTCTGCTGTAGTGTCCCATGGCCAAAGCCTGGCACCCTGTTGAAGCTATGCTGGTTCTAGCCTGGCAGCGATATGAATAGGGGAAAACTTTTTGAAAAAAATTGATTCTTATTGAAAGATAAACCTTTTTCTGCTGTAGCATCCCATGGCCAAAGCCTGCCCCCCTACCAAAGGTAAGTAGGTCTAGCCAGGATGTGATTTGAAAGGGAAACATTTTTGTCAAAAACCCGATTTTTATTGGAAGATGCTTTAGTGAGGCCAGTAGGGGGTAATGCAATGTACTGTAATGCTACACAGGTGGTAGTTCATTCTGAGGGTAATTATGAGCTACTCTGGATGTACTGCCACTCCATATAACCCGTTTTATTCAATTAGCACAAGTCAGTTCTGCTGTAGCGTCCCATGGCCAAAGCCTGGCACCCTGCTGAAGCTATGTTGGTTCTAGCCTGGCAGCGATATGAATAGGGGAAAACTTTTAGAAAAAAGTGATTGTTATTGAAAGATAAAAAATTTTCTGCTGTAGCATCCCATGGCCAAAACCTTGCTCCCTAGCAAAGCTAAGAAGGTCTAGCCAGGATGTGACATGAAAGGTAAACATTATTGTCAAAAACCCGATTTTTATTGGAAGATGCTTTAGTGAGGCCAGTAGGGGGTAATGCAATGTACTGTAATGCAATACAGGTGGTAGCTCATTCTGAGGGGAATTATGAGCTACTCAGGATGTACTGCCACTCCATATGACCCGTTTTATTAAATTATCACAAGTAAGTTCTCCTGTAGTGTCCAATGGCCAAAGCCTGGCTCCCAACTGAAGCTATGCTGGCTCTATCCTGGCAGCGATATGAATGGGGAAAACTTTTCGAAAAAAATTGATTGTTATTGAAAGATAAACCTTTTTCTGCTGTAGTATCCCATGGCCAAAGCCTGGCTCCCTACCAAAGCTAAGCAGGTCTAACCCGGATGTGACATAAAAGGTAAACATTTTTGTCAAAAACCCCATTTTTATTGGAAGATGCTTTAGTGAGGCCAGTAGGGGGTATGCAGTGTACTGTAATGCAATACAGGTGGTAGCTCATTCTGGGGGGAATCATGAGCTACTCAGGATGTACTGCCACTCCATATGTCCCGTTTTATTAAATTAACATCAGTCAGTTCTGCTGTAGTGTCTCATGGCCAAAGCCTGGCTCCCTACTGAAGCTATACTGCCGCTCCATAAGACCCATTTTATTAAAATAGCACCATTTAGTTCTGCTGTACTGTACCATGTCCAAAGCCTGGCTCCCTTCCCAAGCTATGTTGGTTCTAGCCTGGCAGTGACATGAACTGGAAAACTTTTTAGAAAAAACTTGATTGTTATTGGAAGATTCACCTTTTTCTGCTGTAGCATCCCATGGCCAAAGCCTGGTTGCCTAACAAAGCCAAGCAGGTTCTAACCAGGAAGTGACATGAAAGGAAGACTTTAAAAAAAAAAAAAATGAGGCCAGTAGGGGGTGTTCACTTCCAGGCCTTTAAGGTTCCAAAAGTTAGAGTCAATGGGGCAACTAAACTATTCTGAGGGGAATTATGAGCTATTCAGGATGTACTGCCACTCCATAAGACCCGTTTTATTAAATTAGCTTAAGTCATTTCTGCTGTAGTGTCCCATGGCCAAAGCCTGGCTCCCTACTGAAGCTATGCTGGTCTAGGCAGGATGTGATTTGAAAGGGAAACTTTTTTGTCAAAAACCCGATTTTTATTGGAAGATGCTTGAAAAAAATTGATTGTTATTGAAAGATAAACCTTTTTCTGCTGTAGCATCCCATGGCCAAATTGATTGTTATTGAAAGATAAACCCTTTTCTGCTGTAGTATCCCATGGCCAAAGCCTGGCTCCCTACCAAAGCTAAGCAGGTCTAGCCAGGATGTGATTTGAAAGGGAAACTTTTTTGTCAAAAACCCGATTTTTATTGGAAGATGCTTTAGTGAGGCCAGTAGGGGGTAATGCAATGTACTGTAATGCTACACAGGTGGTAGTTCATTCTGAGGGTAATTATGAGCTACTCTGGATGTACTGCCACTCCATATAACCCGTTTTATTCAATTAGCACAAGTCAGTTCTGCTGTAGCGTCCCATGGCCAAAGCCTGGCACCCTGCTGAAGCTATGTTGGTTCTAGCCTGGCAGTGATATGAATAGGGGAAAACTTTTAGAAAGAAGTGATTGTTATTGAAAGATAAAAAATTTTCTGCTGTAGCATCCCATGGCCAAAACCTTGCTCCCTAGCAAAGCTAAGAAGGTCTAGCCAGGATGTGACATGAAAGGTAAACATTATTGTCAAAAACCCGATTTTTATTGGAAGATGCTTTAGTGAGGCCAGTAGGGGGTAATGCAATGTACTGTAATGCAATACAGGTGGTAGCTCATTCTGAGGGGAATTATGAGCTACTCAGGATGTACTGCCACTCCATATGACCCGTTTTATTAAATTATCACAAGTAAGTTCTCCTGTAGTGTCCAATGGCCAAAGCCTGGTTCCCAACTGAAGCTATGCTGGTTCTAGCCTGGCAGCGATATGAATGGGGAAAACCTTTTGAAAAAAATTGATTGTTATTGAAAGATAAACCTTTTTCTGCTGTAGCATCCCATGGCCAAAGCCTGGCTCCCTACCAAAGCTAAGCAGATCTAGTCAGGATGTGACATGAAAGGTAAACATTATTGTCAAAAACCCGATTTTATTGGAAGATGCTTTAGTGAGGCCAGTAGGGGGTAATGCAATGTACTGTAATGCAATACAGGTGGTAGCTCATTCTGAGGGGAATTATGAGCTACTCAGGATGTACTACCACTCCATATGACCCGTTTTATTAAATTATCACAAGTAAGTTCTCTTGTAGTGTCCCATGTCCAAAGCCTGGCTCCCAACTGAAGCTATGCTGGCTCTATCCTGGCAGCGATATGAATGGGGAAAACCTTTTGAAAAAAATTGATTCTTATTGAAAGATAAACCTTTTTCTGCTGTAGCATCCCATGGCCAAAGCCTGGCTCCCTACCAAAGCTAAGCAGGTCTAGCCAGGATGTGACATGAAAGGTAAACATTATTGTCAAAAACCCGATTTTTATTGGAAGATGCTTTAGTGAGGCCAGTAGGGGGTAATGCAATGTACTGTAATGCAATACAGGTGGTAGTTCATTCTTTAGGGGAATTATGAGCTACTCAGGATGTACTGCCACTCCATATAACCCGTTTTATTATATTAGCACAAGTCAGTTCTCCTGTAGTGTCCAATGGCCAAAGCCTGACTCCCAACTGAAGCTATGCTGGTTCTAGCCTGGCAGCGATATGAATGGGGAAAACCTTTTGAAAAAAATTGATTGTTATTGAAAGATAAACCTTTTTCTGCTGTAGCATCCCATGGCCAAAGCCTGGCTCCCTACCAAAGCTAAGCAGGTCTAGCCAGGATGTGACATGAAAGGTAAACATTATTGTCAAAAACCCGATTTTTATTGGAAGATGCTTTAGTGGGGCCAGTAGGGGGTAATGCAATGTACTGTAATGCAATACAGGTGGTAGCTCATTCTGAGGGGAATTATGACCTGCTCAGGATGTACTACCACTCCATATGACCCATTTTATTAAATTAGTACAAGTCAGTTCTGCTGTAGTGTCCCATGGCCAAAGCCTGGCACCCTGTTGAAGCTATGCTGGTTCTAACCTGGCAGCGATATGAATAGGGAAATCTTTTTGAAAAAAATTGATTGTTATTGAAAGATAAACCTTTTTCTGCTGTATCCTCCCATGGCCAAAGCCTGCCCCCCTACCAAAGGTAAGTAGGTCTAGCCAGGATGTGATTTGAAAGGGAAACATTTTTGTCAAAAACCCGATTTTTATTGGAAGATGCTTTAGTGAGGCCAGTAGGGGGTAATGCAATGTACTGTAATGCTACACAGGTGGTAGTTCATTCTGAGGGTAATTATGAGCTACTCAGGATGTACTGCCACTCCATATGACCCGTTTTATTAAATTATCACAAGTAAGTTCTCCTGTAGTGTCCAATGGCCAAAGCCTGGCTCCCAACTGAAGCTATGCTGGCTCTATCCTGGCAGCGATATGAATGGGGAAAACTTTTCGAAAAAAATTGATTGTTATTGAAAGATAAACCTTTTTCTGCTGTAGTATCCCATGGCCAAAGCCTGGCTCCCTACCAAAGCTAAGCAGGTCTAACCCGGATGTGACATAAAAGGTAAACATTTTTGTCAAAAACCCCATTTTTATTGGAAGATGCTTTAGTGAGGCCAGTAGGGGGTATGCAGTGTACTGTAATGCAATACAGGTGGTAGCTCATTCTGGGGGGAATCATGAGCTACTCAGGATGTACTGCCACTCCATATGTCCCGTTTTATTAAATTAACATCAGTCAGTTCTGCTGTAGTGTCTCATGGCCAAAGCCTGGCTCCCTACTGAAGCTATACTGCCGCTCCATAAGACCCATTTTATTAAAATAGCACCATTTAGTTCTGCTGTACTGTACCATGTCCAAAGCCTGGCTCCCTTCCCAAGCTATGTTGGTTCTAGCCTGGCAGTGACATGAACTGGAAAACTTTTTAGAAAAAACTTGATTGTTATTGGAAGATTCACCTTTTTCTGCTGTAGCATCCCATGGCCAAAGCCTGGTTGCCTAACAAAGCCAAGCAGGTTCTAACCAGGAAGTGACATGAAAGGAAGACTTTTTAAAAAAAAAAAATGAGGCCAGTAGGGGGTGTTCACTTCCAGGCCTTTAAGGTTCCAAAAGTTAGAGTCAATGGGGCAACTAAACTATTCTGAGGGGAATTATGAGCTATTCAGGATGTACTGCCACTCCATAAGACCCGTTTTATTAAATTAGCTTAAGTCATTTCTGCTGTAGTGTCCCATGGCCAAAGCCTGGCTCCCTACTGAAGCTATGCTGGTCTAGGCAGGATGTGACATGAAAGGGAGAGTTTTTTGGCAAAAACCCAATTTTTATTGGAAGATGCTTTAGTGAGGCCAGTAGGGGGTAATGCAGTGTACTGTAATGCAATACAGGTGGTAGCTCATTCTGGGGGGAATCATGAGCTACTCAGGATGTACTGCCACTCCATATGTCCCGTTTTATTAAATTAACATCAGTCAGTTCTGCTGTAGTGTCTCATGGCCAAAGCCTGGCTCCCTACTGAAGCTATACTGCCGCTCCATAAGACCCATTTTATTAAAATAGCACCATTTAGTTCTGCTGTACTGTACCATGTCCAAAGCCTGGCTCCCTTCCCAAGCTATGTTGGTTCTAGCCTGGCAGTGACATGAACTGGAAAACTTTGTAGAAAAAACTTGATTGTTATTGGAAGATTCACCTTTTTCTGCTGTAGCATCCCATGGCCAAAGCCTGGCTCCCAACTGAAGCTATGCTGGCTCTATCCTGGCAGCGATATGAATGGGGAAAACTTTTTGAAAAAAATTGATTGTTATTGAAAGATAAACCTTTTTCTGCTGTAGTATCCCATGGCCAAAGCCTGGCTCCCTACCAAAGCTAAGCAGGTCTAGCCAGGATGTGATTTGAAAGGGAAACTTTTTTGTCAAAAACCCGATTTTTATTGGAAGATGCTTTAGTGAGGCCAGTAGGGGGTAATGCAATGTACTGTAATGCTACACAGGTGGTAGTTCATTCTGAGGGTAATTATGAGCTACTCTGGATGTACTGCCACTCCATATAACCCGTTTTATTCAATTAGCACAAGTCAGTTCTGCTGTAGCGTCCAATGGCCAAAGCCTGGCTCCCAACTGAAGCTATGCTGGCTCTATCCTGGCAGCGATATGAATAGGGGAAAACTTTTAGAAAAAAGTGATTGTTATTGAAAGATAAACATTTTTCTGCTGTAGCATCCCATGGCCAAAACCTTGCTCCCTAGCAAAGCTAAGAAGGTCTAGCCAGGATGTGACATGAAAGGTAAACATTATTGTCAAAAACCCGATTTTTATTGGAAGATGCTTTAGTGAGGCCAGTAGGGGGTAATGCAATGTACTGTAATGCAATACAGGTGGTAGCTCATTCTGAGGGGAATTATGAGCTACTCAGGATGTACTGCCACTCCATATGACCCGTTTTATTAAATTATCACAAGTAAGTTCTCCTGTAGTGTCCAATGGCCAAAGCCTGGCTCCCAACTGAAGCTATGCTGGCTCTATCCTGGCAGCGATATGAATGGGGAAAACTTTTCAAAAAAAATTGATTGTTATTGAAAGATAAACCTTTTTCTGCTGTAGTATCCCATGGCCAAAGCCTGGCTCCCTACCAAAGCTAAGCAGGTCTAACCCGGATGTGACATAAAAGGTAAACATTTTTGTCAAAAACCCCATTTTTATTGGAAGATGCTTTAGTGAGGCCAGTAGGGGGTAATGCAGTGTACTGTAATGCAATACAGGTGGTAGCTCATTCTGGGGGGAATCATGAGCTACTCAGGATGTACTGCCACTCCATATGTCCCGTTTTATTAAATTAACATCAGTCAGTTCTGCTGTAGTGTCTCATGGCCAAAGCCTGGCTCCCTACTGAAGCTATACTGCCGCTACATAAGACCCATTTTATTAAAATAGCACCATTTAGTTCTGCTGTACTGTACCATGTCCAAAGCCTGGCTCCCTTCCCAAGCTATGTTGGTTCTAGCCTGGTAGTGACATGAACTGGAAAACTTTTTAGAAAAAACTTGATTGTTATTGGAAGATTCACCTTTTTCTGCTGTAGCATCCCATGGCCAAAGCCTGGTTGCCTAACAAAGCCAAGCAGGTTCTAACCAGGAAGTGACATGAAAGGAAGACTTAAAAAAAAAAAAAATGAGGCCAGTAGGGGGTGTTCACTTCCAGGCCTTTAAGGTTCCAAAAGTTAGAGTCAATGGGGCAACTAAACTATTCTGAGGGGAATTATGAGCTATTCAGGATGTACTGCCACTCCATAAGACCCGTTTTATTAAATTAGCTTAAGTCATTTCTGCTGTAGTGTCCCATGGCCAAAGCCTGGCTCCCTACTGAAGCTATGCTGGTCTAGGCAGGATGTGACATGAAAGGGAGACTTTTTTGGCAAAAACCCAATTTTTATTGAAAGATGCTTTAGTGAGGCCAGTAGGGGGTATTGCAATGTACTGTAATGCAATACAAGTGGTAGCTCATTCTGAGGGGAATTATGAGCTACTCAGGATGTACTACCACTCCATATGACCCGTTTTATTAAATTATCACAAGTAAGTTCCCCTGTAGTGTCCCATGGCCAAAGCCTGGCTCCCAACTGAAGCTATGCTGGCTCTATCCTGGCAGCGATATGAATGGGGAAAACTTTTAGAAAAAAAATTATTGTTATTGAAAGATAAACCTTTTTCTGCTGTAGTATCCCATGGCCAAAGCCTGGCTCCCTACCAAAGCTAAGCAGGTCTAGCCACGATGTGACATGAAAGGTAAACATTTTTGTCAAAAACCCAATTTTTATTGGAAGATGCTTTAGTGAGGCCAGTAGGGGGTAATGCAATGTATTGTAATGCAATACAAGTGGTAGCTCATTCTGAGGGGAATTATGAGCTACTCAGGATGTACTGCCACTCCATATGACCCGTTTTATTAAATTAACATCAGTCAGTTCTGCTGTAGTGTCTCATGGCCAAAGCCTGGCTCCCTACTGAAGCTATACTGCCGCTCCATAAGACCCGTTTTATTAAAATAGTACCATTTAGTTCTGCTGTACTGTACCATGTCCAAAGCCTGGCTCCCTTTCCAAGCTATGTTGGTTCTAGCCTGGCAGTGACATGAACGGGAAAACTTTTTAGAAAAAACTTTTATTGTTATTGATTGTTATTGGAAGATTCACCTTTTTCTGCTGTAGCATCCCATAGCCAAAGCCTGGTTGCCTAACAAAGCCAAGCAGGTTCTAACCAGGAAGTGACATGAAAGGAAGACTTTAAAAAAAAAAAAAAATGAGGCCAGTAGGGTGTGTTCACTTCCAGGCCTTTAAGGTTCCAAAAGTTAGAGTCAATCGGGCAACTAAACTTTTCTGAGGGGAATTATGAGCTACTCAGGATGTACTGCCACTCCATATGACCCATTTTATTTAATTAGCACAAGTCAGTTCCCTGTAGTGTCCCATGTCAGTTCCCTGTGGTGTCCCATGGCCAAAGCCTGGCTCCCAACTGAAGCTATGCTGGTTCTAGCCTGGCAGCGATATAAATGGGGAAAATTTATTGTTATTGAAAGATAAACCTTTTTCTGCTGTATCATCCCATGCTCAAAGCCTGGCTCTATACCAAAGCTAAGCAGGTCTAGCCAGGATGTGACATGAAATGGAAACATTTTTGTCAAAAACCCGATTTTTATTGGAAGATGCTTTAGTGAGACCAGTAGGGGGTAATGCAATGTACTGTAATGCTATACAGGTGGTAGCTCATTCTGAGGGGAATTATGAGCTACTCAGGATGTACTACCACTCCATATGACCTATTTTATAAAATTATCACAAGTCAGTTCTGCTGTAGTGTCCCATGGCCAAAGCCTGGCTCCCTACTTAAGCTATGCTGGTTCTAGCCTGGCAGCGATATGAATAGGGGAAACATTTTTGAAAAAATTTATTGTTATTGAAAGTTAAACCTTTTTCTGCTGTAGCATCCCATGGCCAAAGCCTTGCTCCCTACCAAAGCTAAGCAGGTCTAGCCACGATGTGACATGAAAGGTAAACATTTTTGTCAAAAACCCAATTTTTATTGGAAGATGCTTTAGTGAGGCCAGTAGGGGGTAATGCAATGTACTGTAATGCAATACAACTGGTAGCTCATTCTGAGGGGAATTATGAGCTACTCAAGATGTACTGCCACTCCATATGACCCGTTTTATTAAATTATCACAAGTAAGTTCCCCTGTAGTGTCCCATGGCCAAAGCCTGGCTCCCAACTGAAGCTATGCTGGCTCTATCCTGGCAGCGATATGAAAGGGGAAAACTTTTTGAAAAAAATTTATTGTTATTGAAAGATAAACCTTTTTCTGCTGTAGTATCCCATGGCCAAAGCCTGGCTCCCTACCAAAGCTAAGCAGGTCTAGCCAGGATGTGATTTGAAAGGGAAACTTTTTTGTCAAAAACCCGATTTTTATTGGAAGATGCTTTAGTGAGGCCAGTAGGGGGTAATGCAATGTACTGTAATGCTACACAGGTGGTAGTTCATTCTGAGGGTAATTATGAGCTACTCTGGATGTACTGCCACTCCATATAACCCGTTTTATTCAATTAGCACAAGTCAGTTCTGCTGTAGCGTCCCATGGCCAAAGCCTGGCACCCTGCTGAAGCTATGTTGGTTCTAGCCTGGCAGCGATATGAATAGGGGAAAACTTTTTGAAAAAAATTTATTGTTATTGAAAGATAAACCTTTTTCTGCTGTAGTATCCCATGGCCAAAGCCTGGCTCCCTACCAAAGCTAAGCAGGTCTAGCCAGGATGTGATTTGAAAGGGAAACTTTTTTGTCAAAAACCCGATTTTTATTGGAAGATGCTTTAGTGAGGCCAGTAGGGGGTAATGCAATGTACTGTAATGCAATACAACTGGTAGCTCATTCTGAGGGGAATTATGAGCTACTCAAGATGTACTGCCACTCCATATGACCCGTTTTATTAAATTAACATCAGTCAGTTCTGCTGTAGTGTCTCATGGCCAAAGCCTGGCTCCCTACTGAAGCTATACTGCCGCTCCATAAGACCCGTTTTATTAAAATAGTACCATTTAGTTCTGCTGTACTGTACCATGTCCAAAGCCTGGCTCCCTTTCCAAGCTATGTTGGTTCTAGCCTGGCAGCGATATGAATAGGGGAAAACTTTTAGAAAAAAGTTATTGTTATTGAAAGATAAACATTTTTCTGCTGTAGCCTCCCATGGCCAAAACCTGGCTCCCTACTGAAGCTATGCTGGTCTAGGCAGGATGTGACATGAAAGGGAGACTTTTTTGGCAAAAACCCAATTTTTATTGAAAGATGCTTTAGTGAGGCCAGTAGGGGGTAATGCAATGTACTGTAATGCAATACAGGTGGTAGCTCATTCTGAGGGGAATTATGAGCTACTCAGGATGTACTACCACTCCATATGACCCGTTTTATTAAATTATCACAAGTAAGTTCTCCTGTAGTGTCCCATGGCCAAAGCCTGGCTCCCAACTGAAGCTATGCTGGCTCTATCCTGGCAGCGATATGAATGGGGAAAACTTTTAGAAAAAAATGTATTGTTATTGAAAGATAAACCTTTTTCTGCTGTAGTATCCCATGGCCAAAGCCTGGCTCCCTACCAAAGCTAAGCAGGTCTAGCCACGATGTGATTTGAAAGGGAAACATTTTTGTCAAAAACCCGATTTTTATTGGAAGATGCTTTAGTGAGGCCAGTAGGGGGTAATGCAGTGTACTGTAATGCAATACAGGTGGTAGCTCATTCTGGGGGGAATCATGAGCTACTCAGGATGTACTGCCACTCCATATGTCCCGTTTTATTAAATTAACATCAGTCAGTTCTGCTGTAGTGTCTCATGGCCAAAGCCTGGCTCCCTACTGAAGCTATACTGCCGCTCCATAAGACCCATTTTATTAAAATAGCACCATTTAGTTCTGCTGTACTGTACCATGTCCAAAGCCTGGCTCCCTTCCCAAGCTATGTTGGTTCTAGCCTGGCAGTGACATGAACTGGAAAACTTTTTAGAAAAAACTTGATTGTTATTGGAAGATTCACCTTTTTCTGCTGTAGCATCCCATGGCCAAAGCCTGGTTGCCTAACAAAGCCAAGCAGGTTCTAACCAGGAAGTGACATGAAAGGAAGACTTTAAAAAAAAAAAATGAGGCCAGTAGGGGGTGTTCACTTCCAGGCCTTTAAGGTTCCAAAAGTTAGAGTCAATGGGGCAACTAAACTATTCTGAGGGGAATTATGAGCTATTCAGGATGTACTGCCACTCCATAAGACCCGTTTTATTAAATTAGCTTAAGTCATTTCTGCTGTAGTGTCCCATGGCCAAAGCCTGGCTCCCTACTGAAGCTATCCTGGTCTAGGCAGGATGTGACATGAAAGGGAGACTTTTTTGGCAAAAACCCAATTTTTATTGAAAGATGCTTTAGTGAGGCCAGTAGGGGGTAATGCAATGTACTGTAATGCAATACAGGTGGTAGCTCATTCTGAGGGGAATTATGAGCTACTCAGGATGTACTACCACTCCATATGACCCGTTTTATTAAATTATCACAAGTAAGTTCCCCTGTAGTGTCCCATGGCCAAAGCCTGGCTCCCAACTGAAGCTATGCTGGCTCTATCCTGGCAGCGATATGAAAGGGGAAAACTTTTTGAAAAAAATTTATTGTTATTGAAAGATAAACCTTTTTCTGCTGTAGTATCCCATGGCCAAAGCCTGGCTCCCTACCAAAGCTAAGCAGGTCTAGCCAGGATGTGATTTGAAAGGGAAACTTTTTTGTCAAAAACCCGATTTTTATTGGAAGATGCTTTAGTGAGGCCAGTAGGGGGTAATGCAATGTACTGTAATGCTACACAGGTGGTAGTTCATTCTGAGGGTAATTATGAGCTACTCTGGATGTACTGCCACTCCATATAACCCGTTTTATTCAATTAGCACAAGTCAGTTCTGCTGTAGCGTCCCATGGCCAAAGCCTGGCACCCTGCTGAAGCTATGTTGGTTCTAGCCTGGCAGCGATATGAATAGGGGAAAACTTTTGGAAAGAAGTGATTGTTATTGAAAGATAAAAAATTTTCTGCTGTAGCATCCCATGGCCAAAACCTTGCTCCCTAGCAAAGCTAAGAAGGTCTAGCCAGGATGTGACATGAAAGGTAAACATTATTGTCAAAAACCCGATTTTTATTGGAAGATGCTTTAGTGAGGCCAGTAGGGGGTAATGCAATGTACTGTAATGCAATACAAGTGGTAGTTCATTCTTTAGGGGAATTATGAGCTACTCAAGATGTACTGCCACTCCATATGACCCGTTTTATTAAATTAACATCAGTCAGTTCTGCTGTAGTGTCTCATGGCCAAAGCCTGGCTCCCTACTGAAGCTATACTGCCGCTCCATAAGACCCGTTTTATTAAAATAGTACCATTTAGTTCTGCTGTACTGTACCATGTCCAAAGCCTGGCTCCCTTTCCAAGCTATGTTGGTTCTAGCCTGGCAGTGACATGAAAGGGAAAACCTTTAAGAAAAAACTCGATTGTTATTGGAAGATTCACCTTTTTCTGCTGTAGCATCCCATAGCCAAAGCCTGGTTGCCTAACAAAGCCAAGCAGGTTCTAACCAGGAAGTGACATGAAAGGAAGACTTAAAAAAAAAAAAAAAAATGAGGCCAGTAGGGTGTGTTCACTTCCAGGCCTTTAAGGTTCCAAAAGTTAGAGTCAATGGGGCAACTAAACTTTTCTGAGGGGAATTATGAGCTACTCAGGATGTACTGCCACTCCATATGACCCATTTTATTTAATTAGCACAAGTCAGTTCTGCTGTAACATCCCATGGCCAAAGCCTGGCTTCCAACTGAACCTATGCTGGTTCTAACCTGGCAGAGATATGAATGGCAAAACTTTTTGAAAAAAATTGATTGTTATTGAAAGATAAACCTTTTTCTGTTGTATCATCCCATGGCCAAAGCCTGGCTCCCTACCAAAGCAAAGGAAGTCTATAGCCAGGATGTGACATGAAAGGGAAACATTTTTGTCAAAAACCCGATTTTTATTGGAAGATGCTTTAGTGAGGCCAGTAGAGGGTAATGCAATGTACTGTAATGCTATACAGGCGGTAGCTCATTCTGAGGGGAATTATGAGCTACTCAGGATGTACAGCCACTCCATATGACCCATTTTATTAAATTAGCACAAGTCCCTTCTGCTGTAACGTCCCTTGGCCAAAGCCTGGCTCCCAACTGAAGCTATGCTGGTTCTAGCCTGGCAGTGATATAAATGGGGAAAAGTTATTGAAAAAAATTGATTGTTATTGAAAGATAAACCTTTTTCTGCTGTATCATCCCATGCCCAAAGCCTGGCTCCATACCAAAGATAAGCAGGTCTAGCCAGGATGTGACATGAAATGGAAACATTCCATTCCATTCCAATCCATATGACCCATTTTATTAAATTAGCACAAGTCACTTCTGCTGTAACGTCCCTTGGCCAAAGCCTGGCTCCCAACTGAAGCTATGCTGGTTCTAGCCTGGCAGCGATATAAATGGGGAAAAGTTTTTGAAAAAAATTGATTGTTATTGAAAGATAAACCTTTTTCTGCTGTATCATCCCATGGCCAAAGCCTGGCTCCCTACCAAAGCTAAGCAGGTCTAGCCAGGATGTGACATGAAAGGTAAACATTTTTGTCACAAACCCGATTTTTTTAGGAAGATGCTATAGTGAGGCCAGTAGGGGGTAATGCAATGCACTCTAATGCTATACAGGTGGTAGCTCATTCTGAGGGGAATTATGAGCTACTCAGGATGTACTGCCACTCCATATGACCCGTTTTATTAAATTAACACAAGTCAGTTCTCCTGTAGTCTCCCATGGCCAAACCCTGGCTCCCAACTGAAGCTATGCTGGTTCTAGCCTGGCAGTGATATAAATGAGGAAAAGTTTTTGAAAAAAATTGATTGTTATTGAAAGATAAACCTTTTTCTGCTGTATCATCCCATGCCCAAAGCCTGGCTCCATACCAAAGATAAGCAGGTCTAGCCAGGATGTGACATGAAATGGAAACATTTTTGTCAAAAACCCGATTTTTATTGGAAGATGCTTTAGTGAGGCCAGTAGGGGGTAATGCAATGTACTGTAATGCTATACAGGTGGTAGCTCATTCTGAGGGTAATTATGAGCTACTCTGGATGTACTGCCACTCCATATGACCCGTTTTATTAAATTATCACAAGTAAGTTTTCCTGTAGTGTCCAATGGCCAAAGCCTGGCTCCCAACTGAAGCTATGTTGGTTCTATCCTGGCAGTGATATGAATGGGGACAACTTCTTGAAAAAAATTGATTGTTATTGATAGATAAACCTTTTTCTGCTGTAGCATCCCATGGCCAAAGCCTGGCTCCCTACCAAAGCTAAGCAGGTCTAACCCGGATGTGACATAGAAGGTAAACATTTTTGTCAAAAACCCCATTTTTATTGGAAGATGCTTTAGTGAGGCCAGTAGGGGGTAATGCAGTGTACTGTAATGCAATACAGGTGGTAGCTCATTCTGGGGGGAATCATGAGCTACTCAGGATGTACTGCCACTCCATATGACCCGTTTTATTAAATTAACATCAGTCAGTTCTGCTGTAGTGTCTCATGGCCAAAGCCTGGCTCCCTACTGAAGCTATACTGCCGCTCCATAAGACCCATTTTATTAAAATAGTACCATTTAGTTCTGCTGTACTGTACCATGTCCAAAGCCTGGCTCCCTTCCCAAGCTATGTTGGTTCTAGCCTGGCAGTGACATGAACTGGAAAACTTTTTAGAAAAAACTTGATTGTTATTGGAAGATTCACCTTTTTCTGCTGTAGCATCCCATGGCCAAAGCCTGGTTGCCTAACAAAGCCAAGCAGGTTCTAACCAGGAAGTGACATGAAAGGAAGACTTAAAAAAAAAAAAAAATGAGGCCAGTAGGGTGTGTTCACTTCCAGGCCTTTAAGGTTCCAAAAGTTAGAGTCAATGGGGCAACTAAACTTTTCTGAGGGGAATTATGAGCTACTCAGGATGTACTGCCACTCCATAAGACCCGTTTTATTAAATTAGCTTAAGTCATTTCTGCTGTAGTGTCCCATGGCCAAAGCCTGGCTCCCTACTGAAGCTATGCTGGTCTAGGCAGGATGTGACATGAAAGGGAGACTTTTTTGGCAAAAACCCAATTTTCATTGGAAGATGCTTTAATGAGGCCAGTAGGGGGTAATGCAATGTACTGTAATGCAATACAGGTGGTAGCTCATTCTGTGGGGAGTTATGAGCTACTCAGGATGTACTGCCACTCCATAAGACCCATTTTATTAAAATAGCACAAGTCAGTTCTGTTGTAGCGTCCCATGGCCAAAGCCTGGCTACCTACTGAAGCTATGCTGCTTCTTGCCTGACAGCGATATGAAAGGGAAAACTTTTTGAAAAAACTTGATTGTTATTGGAAGATTCACCTTTTTCTGCTGTAGCATCCCATGGCCAAAGCCTTGCTCCCTACCAAAGCTATGCAGGTTCTAGCCAGACAGTGACATGAAAGGGAGACATATTTGGAAAAAAATAAATTTTTATTGGATGAAGCTTTAGTGAGGCCAGTAGGGGGTGTTCACTCCCAGGCCTGTAAGGCTTCAAAAAGTCCGAGTACATCAATGGGGGCAACTAGACTGTTTTGATGGGGATTATGAGCTACTCAGGATGTACTGCCACACCATAAGACCCGTTTAATGAAAGTGTAGCAGGGTGCTGTATAAACCCTTGCTCTTTATTGGCTGGTATCATGCCAACTCTGTGAGCCTATCAGTGCTCGTTTTGGGTTGTTGGCTGGTTATGCGTCACTATTGGTCCCGCCGATCGTAGTCTTTACGTTGTGAATGATGGTAGGTGTAGTAGCTTTTTGTTTGAACTTGTTTGAGATGTTAACATCAGTATATTTTGTGGCCGCCAGGATAGAGTTGATGCATACTCTGGGTTCTCTGCTGTGTACTGGCTACTTGCAATTAGTTCTCAGGTGGGTTTTCAAAAAAAGTGATCTGTCTCTTAACGAGAGATTGACATGCTTGCATGTTTTTAGCGTCTCGTAAGCAGCTGTTAGCGGCTGCAGTCTGATGATGAGTGACGATGTGTAGTAGGCAGCGCGATTAACTTTCTTTGGTATGTATGATCGTAATTGTTTTATTGTTTTTTTAATGGTTATTTTGATTAATTCTGTGTCTCATGTTTGGCAGGTGCGACTGTCCGTCTAGGGGTTCCTGTAATTTATTTTGGAGCGGAATGTACACCTACTGAAGTGACTGCACTGCTGCTTTGCCTGGGTCGCATTTGGACTAATTTTATCTTGTTGTTTTCACAACTTTTTGTGTTTTTTTCTTTTTATTTGTTGTCTAACTGTTATTGAATTGATTTTTCTTTTCTTTTTTCTTTTCTTTTTTGCCTTGATTTAAATATATCTTGTTTGATTTCTTTAAAGTGTGATTTTGGGGTTTTGTTTGTAATTCCAAGTGTGTTTTTTTTTTTTTTCCTATGTGGATTCTTGGGTTATATTACAACTTTTGTTTGTGTATTTCTTTTCGGTTTGGATCTTTAACATTTTATCAAGCCATCACTAAGCAGGCTCAAGCCAGGCAGTGACATGAAAAAAACGTAATTGTTATTGGAAGATGCATTAGTGAGGCCAGTAGGGGGTGCTCACTCCCAGGCCTGTATGGCTCCTAAAATCTGAGTGTAGCGTTGGGGTCACTAGACTGTAAGATGAACCATCTTTTAAACACAGATCCTGACTTGCTGTGGTCACCAAGTGCTTTTGGAGCCCCCTGACCACCTATTCTTCACCATAGTCTTCCTCAGTGACACAAAGTGCCTTTTCTGACCCATAACCACCTAAACTTCACCATAGTCTTCCTCTGGACGTGCCCTACCCTGTGGAATTTCAAGAAGATTGGAGAAACTTTGACTGAAAGATCTGAAAGATTTTTTGGGTTGAATTTTCAAGTTTCTCCAATGTCCTCTTGTAAAGTACCTTAATATGTTTGATTGTCTTTCTTGTGCACTGTACTGTATGTTTTAACTAATAAATCATTCATAATTATGATATATGACCCATTAATGTATTGTCCACAGACAGCCTACAGTGGTCCCATCAAATAAGTTACAGATGGACAAGATTCACTCACAAACTGTAAGTCCAAAATCAGCATCCCACCTGTAACTTATTCAACAGGGCCTCTGTAGGCTGTTTGTGGACAGTACATAATGGGTCATACTTCATACATATAATGGGATTTTAGGCAAAGCAAGGCAGTGCAAGGCAAGTTTATTTATATAGCACATTTCATACACAATGATAATTCAAAGTGCTTTACATAGAAGAGGTATTACAATATTGATAGAATAATCACAACATATGCATAAGAAATAAAAATACCATATATAAAAAAGAAAATAACAATACTTAATTTGGGGCTCCCCTGTCTGAACAGAAGGGTCAGAGATTTTCAGTTTGTGAGACACACTAGTAGCAACCCGGCTTCCTAGTGACCTCCTGCCCTTCCAAGGACCCGGTGTTCCACACTCACACCTGAGTGTGTACCATCTCACTTCCCAACTCTCACAACTCTCCCAACAAGACAGAACTAACCAAAAATGAATAAAATCATGACCAAAAATAAAAACAAGGTTAAATTAAAACAGTTATAAAAATAATTAAAAGAATAAAAAGATGATACATAGATAAGACAAAGTGCAATCAGTCTGACGTACAGTGGCACAGTGCTCATTCAGTAAATGCACAGCTAAACAAATGTGTTTTGAGTCTGGATTTGAATGTAGCTACTGTTGGAGCACATCTGATCTGTTCCGGAAGCTGGTTCCAGCTGCGGCTGGCATAGTAGCTAACGCAGACTCTCCTTGCTTTGAGTGAACCCTTGGTATTTCTAACTGACTTGATCCTGATGATCTGAATGATCTGTTGGATTTATATTTAATCAGCATATTTGCAATGTATTGAGGTCCTAGGCCACTGAGTGATTTATAAACACTTATAAATTTTACATTTATAGCCAATGTAAAGACCTGAGGACTGGCGTGATATGGTCATATGTTCTGGTTCTGCTCAAAATCCTGGCAGCAGCGTTCTGTATGAGCTGCAGCTGTCTAATGGTCTTTTTGGGAAGGCCAGTGAGGAGTCCATAACAATAGTCCACCCTACTGGTGATAAAAGCATGAATGAGTTTCTCTAGGTCTTGTCTTGAAACAAAGTATTCTTAATTCTAATTCTTGCTCTAATTCTTGCGATATTTTTGAGATGATAGTATGCTGATTTAGTTATTGCTTTGACATGATGCCATCCCAGAAAGCCCGACCCAGTTTTCCAGCCTGTCAAGAAGTATGTTGTGATCGACAGTGTACCAGCACTGATAATTTACCTGTATCAGTATTTAAGCGAATATCATTTATTATCTTTATAAGCGCTGTCTCTGTGCTGTGATGCGGTCGGAAAACAGATGGAAAATTTTCAAAGTATCAGTTTGAGCTTAAGAATTTGTTCAGCTGATTAAAAACGACTTTTTCAATGATCTTGCCTATGAAGGGGAGATTTGAGATCGGTCTGTAGTTGCTCAATATGGTGTTATCCAGATTTCTCTTTTTCAGGAGAGGCTTAACTACTGCGGTTTTAAGGGAGTTTGGAAAAGTCCCAGAAAGAAGTGAGGAGTTTACCACTTCTAGGAGATCTGACGGCGGAGTCCACCAGCGACACGGTCAGCCCCATTCAAGATCCTGAACCCATGCAGGTGGGCAGAACCTGGCTCACCAGGGAGGAGAAGGATTGACACCGGAGCAATGGACTCTGTCTGTACTGTGGGGCGGGTGGACATTTCGCTACAAATTGTCAGGTAAAAGCCAGAGCCCGTCAGTAGACCGGAGGGTCCTCCTGGTCAGACTACAATGGGCCAACACATTCCACACCTGTCAGGCGCTAGTGGACTCAGGACCGGAGGGTAGTTTTATTGATGCTACGTTGGCATCCCAGCTGTTGATTCCTGTTGTCACGCTACCTCAACCCATATCTGTCCTATATCAGTCTACCGGTCCCATCAAGCTCAGCACCTCAGGTAATCACACCAAAAAAATCAGACTACTGTTAATTGATTCCCCTCTGGCTCCGGTGGTGTTGGGTCATCCCTGGTTGTCCCGTCATAACCCACACATAAACTGGCAACACTGTCCTCTCACTGGAGCAGTTATTGTCATGCGTCTTGTTTGATGTCTGCTTGTTCTTCCGTGTTGTGTTCTGTGTTTCAGGAGAAACCATGGACCTGTCTAACGTGCCAGAGAGTACCTGGACCTGAAGGAAGTGTTCAGTAAGTCTTGAGCTGCTTCTCTTCCTCTGCATTGTCCCTATGACTGTGCCATATATTTATTGCCAGGTACGTCTCCACCTAAGGGCAGGTTATATGGGAGGCCATAGAGAAATATATTTCTGATTCTCTGGCAGCCAAGATAATCCGCCCTTCCTCCTCTCCAGCTGGCGCGGGGTTCTTCTTCGTGGAGAAGAAGGATGGTTCTCTGTGACCTTGCATTGACTATCGAGGGCTGAATAACATCACGGCAAAGAATATGTATCCTTTGCCACTGATGTCTTCAGCTTTCAAGTGGTTGTGGGGGGCATCCTTTTTTACGAAATTGGACCTCCGCAATGCTTATCATTTGGTTCGCATCAGGGAGGGGGATGAATGGAAGACCGCTTTTAATACCCCTAGGGGGCATTTTGAATATTTGGTCATGCCTTTTGGGCTGTCAAATGCCCCCGTGGTCTTCCAAGCACTCATCAATGACGTTCTGAGAGACATGGTCAATCAGTTCATATATGTTTACCTGGATGACATATTGATTTTCTTTCTCCGTCTCTCCAAGAACATATTCAGCACGTCGGGTGAGTGCTTCAGAGGCTGCTTGAGAATGGGCTTTTTGTCAAGGCGGAGAAGTGCGTCTTTCACACACAGTCTGTCCCTTTCTTGGGGTTTATCGTCTCGTCTGAGGGAGTATGCATGGATCCCAACAAGATTCAGGCTGTGGTGGATTGGCCAACTCCAGATTCCCACAAGGCCCTGAAAAGGTTTCTGGGTTTTGCCAATTTTTACTTTTTTATTCGCAATTACAGCCAGATGGCCGCTCCTCTGACTGCCTTGACCTCCTCCAGGGTGACGTTCAGGTGGTCTAGTGCGGCCGACACTGCATTCTCCAAACTTAAAAGCCGCTTAGTTTCGGCTCCCATTCTGGTGACCCCTGATCCCTCGCGTCAGTTTGTGGTGGAGGTGGACGTGTCAGAGGTAGGGGCCAGCATGGTTCTCTCCCAGCGCTCTCCCGTGGCCAGTAAGATGCACCCTTGCGCGTTTTATTCCCATCATTTATCACCCGCCGAACGCAACTACAATATTGGTAACAGAGAGCTGTTGGCATTTAAGCTGGCGTTGGAGGAGTGGCGTCATTGGTTGGAAGGTTCGGGGTGCCTTTTATCGTCTGGACCAATCACAAGAACCTAGAGTACATTAGATCCGCTAAGCGTTTGAACTCAAGGCAGGCACGGTGGGCTCTTTTTTTCTGGATTTTTTCCATCTCGTACCATCCGGGTTCTAAAAACATCAAGCCAAAATTGCTTGAGATCCAGGAGTTAATCGTACCAGTTATTTGGTTAAACAATGATTCTGGTGGCCATCTATGGCTCGAGACATTTGTGGTTTTGTTTTGGCCTGCTCAGTTTGTGCGGTTGGAAAGACTTCCAATCGACCCCCAGCAGGCTTCCTGCAGCCGCTGTCTGTCCCTTCGAGACCTTGGTCCCACATTGCACAAGATTGCTGGGCAACCTACGAGTGCTGATTAGCGATCAGGTGCAGCTGCAGCTCATCAGCCCTGCTATATAGCTCTCTGTGTTTTGTTTGTTCTTTGTCGGATCATTGTGTTTGCTTACACTGTCTTGTGTGTCTTCTGTCTTCCGTGTCCTGAGCTCCAGTCTGGTTCTGGATGATCGTCTGCCTGAGTGTTCCTCGTTGGAATTCTGTTCTGGGTCATCTTCCCAATGTAGTCCCTGAGCTGCCAAGGACCATCTGCACCACAACGTTTCCGACCTTTGCTCTGTTTGTTCTCCGTTTCATCCTTAATAAAGGATACTTGCACTTGCAACTGAATCTCGAGTTATCTTTCCTGACAGATACTTGCTTACATTGATAGACATCTTTAAAAAGAGCAGCAACACCTCCACCTCTCCTAACTGCTCTGCAGACACTCATAAAAGTAAAGTTAGGAGGGGCTGTTTCATTGAGGACTGTTGCACTGCAGCTGTCTTCTAGCCACGTTTCATTTAGAAGCAAAAAATCTAGGTTGTTTGTGGTTAAGTCGTTGACTAGAAATGATTTGTTATTAACCCTTTAAAACCTGAAGCTAAAAAAGCATATTTTGTTTTTTTGACTGTAGAATTATAACACAATGTGCTATCCTCAAGTGCAAGGTGTCAAAACGGGAATAAATTTCACAGCTTTTTATTTAGAAAAAAATCAGAAAACCCCTGAACGAAATAATCTAACACCTTAAACTTGAAGAATAAACTATAATACATATATACAAGTCTTTTTTGTGACACTATGTTGCAGAGTTTTCACTCAGGAGCCATTCTTTACCCCAGTTCTCCAATCGTTTTTGATCATTCACTCTAGTCATTCACATGTGGTGCTCTCTAAAGCAGTTCCTATCAAGTTGCAAGCATAGGCCCACATCACACTCCTGGCACTTCCATGGGGTGCTCCTTCTGCATCATATGCAATGACACTGGCCCTCTGTGACAGGTCCTGAGCGTCACTCACAGGAACGGGCAGATGATCGCATCTCTCTTTGGGGCTGCCATCCAGAGGAACGCCTGTGAGCTGAGCAGCCAGAAGCTCCTGAAAGTTTTGCAATGTCAAGAGCTTGTCCTGGGATATGGCACCCAGCTCTTTGTGTAAAATGAAGCTGCTGGTTACTGCAATATTCAGGAAGTGCTGAAAACGGTCATGTACCACTTCTGTGTTTTACGGTGCACCGACTTTGTTCCCAGCATCTGGTCAGAGGTGTCAACTCCCCCCATGTACTTATTGTACTGTTGAACTGCTGTTGGCCTGGGAACAGGGACCCTCTGTTTTTGCCCATCCTCTGTTGTCTGCCACCTCTGTACACTGTGTGGACAGTTGTGCACATGAAGCACCAGCAGCAAACGCTCCCTAAACATCTGAATATGCCGACTCCGGGTCTGAAGAGTCCCACTCAGCCTCCTTCCAAGTGTCAAAAATAAACTCAATTGCCTCTTCTCTTGTATATACTCTGTCTTCGCCATGTTTTGTCCGTTTTTAATTGTTTTGAAATCTAGAAATCCTCTAAAACTCGAACTCTCTAAAACGCTAACCTGCCATGATCCATATCTGCGTTCAAATCCCTCCTTCCCGCCCCCCTTGAAAGCCGCGGTGATTTGCTGATGGAAATCATGACATTATAAGCCATATATAAGACCATAATAAGCCATATATTGGCGGAAAGTGCACAATGTCTACTGTCAGAAGCTATTTGAATGATTTTGATAGTGCAAACGGTTGAAGAGTTACGGTAACATTAATACAGCTGGTTAGATGTGTCGCCGACGACACATTCGGTTTAAAAGGGTTAAGTGAACGGATGTTTAAAAGTGCTAACTTAACAGTATACATTTTTTCCCCATAGTATTCTTAGTTTGACAAGTAACAGGCAGCAGATTAGATGGGTTTGCTATACGGCCTGAGAAAGCCTTGGACTTTCTATCACGTAATAGAACAGAAATAGAGAAAGAGACAGGCACACTGGGTTCCCGCTTGTTCTGTAAACATTTGATAAAGTTACTGTTATCATAGTGGGGACCCGACACACATCACACATCACACACATCACATCACAGAGCTGGTATCAGTTGTTTTTGGTTCAGCTACAACAGATGGAGGAGGGTGTGGGCCCTGGCGTTGTGACCGAAGAAATCTCACAGGAGGAGGGGGAGGGCAAGCTGGGCCCACAGGCTTTGGTGGTTGTGGGGCTCAACGCTTTTTGGTTGATATCTGGGGGCTCGCAGTGATCCAGTGTGATAGTCTGGTTCCAGCATACACCAGTTCCTCCATTTTCTCTGAGAAGCTTAGAAGCGTACACTTTAAAAGCATGGTTTAATTTTGTTTTATTTTTTGAGTTAAAAGTTTGTTAAATTTACTTAACTTAGTTAAGTAGATTTGACTTTATTACATATGTGAAATTAAATATAATTAAGTAATATTTACTCAATTACTTTATGAATTTTAAGTTCAATAGTAAGTAGATTTTACTTGATAATAATAGGTTAGTACAGAGCAGTAGCAGTCAAATGTACTTAAAATATGTTAGTGCAAATTGTTACAAGGATTTTATCAAGTAAATCCTACAAGTTATTTTTTTCAGTGTGTACTGTATTACAGTACAGAACTTTATTGGCATTTTTTGCCAGTAAATTCATGTAAATTCTACAGTAAATTTTTTACAGTGCAAAATTTTAGGATCCAAAAAAAGGGGGAAAAAGATTGGTACAGTAAAATGTTCGGTCATATAGCAACAATCTTTAACATAAGCCTTGAACATGCAGTCGCGGTTTGACGTGGCCGTGAACGCATTCACATCATTCAAACCAACCATTAAAAGATATTCGTTCTGGGTTCAAAGTTCAATAACATCAAATCCATCAAAAACATCAAATCTCTGCCGAGTTTCTCTCAAAAACAGATGCAGCTGAAACCTAAACTTTTTATTTGTGTAGCCTAGTCCTATTTAACTTTTTTAAATGATCTATATCTGCCGTCTTAACAATTTAGAGATTTTTGGATCATCCCACTTTATTATAATTTTTTTTATATAAAATTATTTTATTTACAAATTGTAGGCCCTATATATACAATTATTTTTATTAACGTGTCATGTTTTGTTTTTGTTTTGTTTTTATAACTAAGTTATAAAGACTATTTAGATCAATACTTGATCAAGCAATATTCAAAAACAGGTGCAGTTAGTTATTATTTTTATGTTGAACATTTTTCCTAGATTGTAAAAAAACTGACAAAATTACAAAAATAAGGATGAATGATGTTTGATAGACAACACGTCTTATTCTTACCCGGAGTAATAAAATAATTTCATATACAATTTTATAATATGAATATAATAGATTTAATGCGCCTTACAGAGAAACGCTGCTTTAACAGGTGCAACCACGAGCGCGGACAATATGCTAATTCTGTCATGTGACCACAATTATTTCCGTTAAAGCCCCTTTTCTTGACAAAAAAATATATATAATTGGCATTTCTATCAGGTAGCTAACAACATAAACCAACATTACTGTGCATGCGCGATTTTGTGGCCCAAACTTAACTTCTGGTAGACATCCGCAAAGAATCAATAACAACAATCTTGTGTTCCGAAGATGAACGAAGATCTTACGGGTTTGGAACGACATGAGGGTGAGTAATAATGACAGAATTTACATTCCCTTTCAGTCGGTCACGTTCGGCGTACGTCGGAACTGACCGACGAATTGGGATCTATTTTCAGAGTGCCTCGGCACTAGTTGGAGCGGTTTTTCCTTTTTCTAAAAGAGCTACACGGTTTGACCCTGCGTCTTTTTCAAGATGTCATTCAAACCGTGTGTTTCTGGATGCCGTCGTTATCTGTCCCCTATCTGCCAGGCCGGCCTCTTCGGCAACAGGATATTTTTAATCGCCTCCGTCTGCTTCTGGGCAATCGAGAACTTCGCCCAGCAGTTCTCGGTTGCCCAGAAGCAGACGGAGGCAATTAAAAATATCCTGCCCCGGCAACCTGCTGCTGCCTCCACCCAGTCGCTGGCTGCAGCGCCCCCGCCTGCTCGTCGCCGAGGGCGTCCCCCTGCGTCTGCCTCCGCCCCTGCCAAGCCAAAGCAGCAGCCTCCACCGGCGAAGCAGGGTGCCGGGCGCAGGGGTGACGCCCAACCCATCCAGGGTCCCGCGAAGTCCGCAGAGGCACGAAAAGTCGCAGAGGCAGCCATTGTTCCGCTCAGAGAACGCGGCATTCGGATTCTCAACTATCTCGACGACTGGCTCATATTGGCTCAGTCCTGGGATCAGTTGTGCGAACACAGGGACCTGGTGCTCCGTCACCTCAGCCTGTTGGGCCTTCGGGTCAACCGAGAGAAGAGCAAACTCTGCCCCACGCAGAGGATCTCTTATCTCGGTATGGAGCTGGACTCACAGAGGACCGAGTCCGGTCAGTGTTGAACTGCTTGAATACGTTCAAAGGCAGGACAGCGGTCCCAGTGAAATTTTTTCAGAGGCTCCTGGGGCATATGGCATCTGCAGCTGCGGTCCACTGATCTTCAGATAACTTTCCAGATAATTGCATTACAAGTATTATCTTTGTGATGTATGCCAATTGGATATTATATGGGACATTTACTTAATTCATCAAAGATTTTGTTGATGTAAAAACAACAAAAAAAATATTTTCCTGACACTTTTCTTATGTGTAATTGACACGCTTCTGTTGAATATTTACTTAATAGAAATGTAGTCTCTAAAAAATCTGTTAGCATCTCAACCATTTTCAGAACAGGTAACGTTAGGCTAACTCTATAGACTTGAGCTCTTGTTTATAAAAGTTTGGGCTTTTAATCACATAGCCTATGTATGTGTAAATGAAAGGTTTTGATAGTTTTGTAAAGTTTTTGTTGGCAACTGAATGGGTCATTGGAAAGTGGCGAATTAATTTAACATAAACGTATTTAAATTAAATGTGTGTGCTGTTAATCGACGACGTCACTTACATGGAGCGCAAAAAACTAGTTAAAATATTGATAAAAATGTTCTGTGATTTCAGGAGGGATAAAATAACCCCTCTACAACAGAGGGGAAGCTCCCAAGATTCCAACATTTCTGAAGGAAGCTGCTGACAGAGAAGTAGGAAACACAGGTGAACTGAAGAAGGTCATTAAATAACCTCATAGCCATTTTTTTAAATATTTTTCACCTATATCACCATACGTCTATCTTTTTCTTTTAATTTTCTCAAATTTACGTTTGATTTATTTTAGAAAGATTTGACATCCAAATGTGACTGTATGAACAATATGAAATGAATAAGTAAACCTAAAAACATAAATTCTCTTACCCTAACAACATAATTATTTTCTGTATTCTTCTTTCTCTTTTCTGCATTTCACCTCTGCTGTAGCTTCTTTCCTTTTAATAAACCTGGCATTGTATACTACATATTTTTGGCTCTGTGATAAATTGTTTATGGTGATACTTCCATGCTGATGCCCTGCATCTTAGCAGAGTTGGAGCGATCTCTTAAAGGCGCTATGAACCATGGGACTAAGTAAAACCTCAAACATACACTAATGTTCAAATGTTTGGTGTTGGTACAATTTTTTATGTCTTTGAAAAAAGTCTCTAATGCTCACCAAGACTGCATTTATTTGATTAAAAAAAATACAGTAAAAAACAATAATATTGTGAAATAATATTAAAATTTAAAATAATAGTTTTTCCGTATATTGTAAAATGTAGTTTATTCCTGTGATCAAAGCTGAATTTTCAGCATCATTACTCCAGTCACATGATCTTTCAGAAATCATTCTAATATGCTGATTTGATGCTCAAGAAACATTTATTATTATTATCAGTGTTGAAAACAGTTGTGCTGCTTGTGTACACTACAATTCAAATGTTAACAAGACTGCATTAAATTGATCAAAAGTGACAGTAAAGACTTTTATAATGTTATAAGATTTTTAAACTTTCAAACTTAAAAAAAAACAAAACTTTTTATTCATCGAAGAATCCTGAAAAATGCACCATGGTTTTCACAAAAATATGAAACAACTGTTGTCAACCCTGATATAATAATCAGAAATGTTTCTTGAGCAGCAAATCAGCATATTAGAATGATTTCTAAAGAATGACACTGAAGAATGGAGTAATGATGCTAAAAATTCAGCTTTGATCACAGGAATACATATACATATATATATATATATATTACTGTACCCAGATTTCGTTTTTTCACTCCTACCTCTTTTTTTTTCGTTTTTGAATTGTTATTCTGCTTGTCCCACTCTTAAAGTTCCACGTTAGGCTATGTTATGGAGAATGATTGTCCGGTTAAAAATATGTAAAAACATATCTGACCTAGTTATAAAAGTATTGTTTATCTGTAGAAGGTTAGCTAGCTAAATGTTGATCACTCAAAGAGCTACGGCTAACTTAGCTTAAAATTGTCCACCCTGTTAGATTTCACCCTGTTAGGTCTATAAACTAAATTGTATTTAGTGTATATTGCAAATTTTATATACATATATATGTATATAAATATTATATATTATATATATATATATATATATATATATATATATATATATATATATATATATATATATATATATATAAAACAATATTATATAGGTGCAGTTCCACACATTACTGATGGCAAACCATGAAGGACAATGACAGAAAGCTCATCCACTGTTATGGTGTTCCACCCTGTTAGGCGAGTCATTTTTAAATAATAATTTGACAGCAACGTTAAATGTTTTGCATACTTGTATCTTATTTTGGGAGGTGAAGAGCATTAACAGCATATACAGTATATGTTTTTTAAAATTATTATTTACCATCCTGTTGGCAAAAATGGGTACAAAAAGTACCTGTTTTTAATAATCAAGACGTTCTATTCATCAATAATTGTTTTGTTATTTTTTCAAGAATAAAAAAAAATACTATGGCATAAGGGACATATACTATCCAAGAAAAACTTATTGTTTAACATTTACATTATTAACATTTTGTGATAACTATGTATATGTCCCTAACAGGGTGGAATACCTTCACGGTCAGTGTCTGAACTATAATTATTTTTTTTTTTAGTCCCTGAGCTTGACCAATATGTATTCCTAATAGTTAAACATGTCACTATTTTGGTAGAATGCTAAAAACATGAAAAACATGTAACTTTTTTTCCAAAAATTATGAAGCCAAAATGTTACTGGATAACAGGAATGACCCATATAAACAAAGAGGGACGCAGTCATCATGTAGAACAAATAAACAAAAAAGGAAAGAAAACAAAAAGTTACAAGACAGGGGTATAAAACTAATCAGAATAGATCACATCAAAGGAAAATATTAAAATACTTATATTGTTTTTAAAGCCTTCCGATTACACAATTTAGAGACAGTCCCAAAATAATGTTGTACTTCAGCAAGCAAAACATGAAAAAGTGGTTTCTGATATGAAAATGTACATTTATGTATATACAATTTTGTTAACAAGATTAAGTATATTTTGTTTTTTTGTGTAAATGCTCTTTTTTTTAACAATTCCAAACAAAACGTTTTTCCCAAAGTAAAAAAAAAAAATCCTTGTCAATGTTCTCAATAACAAATAGGGAAACGTCTTTCCACAGAACTCTGCACACATCTCCATGGTGCTGCCATGTTTGTGTGACGCCACCAGCCTCGTTATCGCTGCGAAATAATAAGAGTATTTTTACGTCTATGTAATAATAATAACAACAACAATCATAAAAGTTTTTTTTGCAGTGTTCTGAATTTGTTTTGAAATTGTTCAGTGTTTTGTTTGAACAAGTGTTCAAATTGTTCAGTGTTTCTATTTCTAAAGACTTCATGCTGCTTCATACCCACAGGAAGTGCGCATGCGTTATTATGTTTGGAAACGCTATATAAGAAGACCTGCCCATCATTTTGTGCTCGCTTGCCGAACCTGTAAGTCAAGCCTGTTGTGTTAAAATACTGTAGTTGGGAAAAAAAGAATCTTTCACATTATGGAATCATTTCTGCATGTTCTGTGATACAAATGCACAATCTTTGTGTGTGATTTTTTTTTTTAAACTGAAACGAGGAGCGTAAGATTACTGCAAATGAGGTTTTTACTTGGGCCTACTCTGTTATGATGCACTTGGTACACTAAAGTAATACTTTAAAGTAACGTAAATCTTTGCATTTCTACGTTATATGTGTAGGCATGATTGGATCAAGGCTGTTTCGCGTCCCGTAAAATATGTAATAGTCCCGTTTTAAATGTGAAATGATGCGTCCTGTATCAAATCTGGACGCGTTTTGTCTGTAGGGTTTTACATGATTGATTAAACTAGGACTTTTAAGATTTATTTATGCTCAAATACATGTGTACATTTGAATGGGAATGCCTGGAAAGGAATCTAAATGTTTTGATATATAAACCTTTGATACAAAAAACAAATGTATGCTATCGGCGCATGCGCTCTTCAGACGTTATTTGAAATTGGCGCTCTGAGATTGCTCATCACTCATCGATTTGAGATTTCGAAGGTTAAACTACTGTAAGTGACATAATATTTGCTTTCTATGCCTTTTTTCACGTTTGCAGGAATTGTTGCCCAAATCATGCAGTTGTTTTTATACTGTACTAATATACTTTCTGTAACAGTAAATTCATTTTGCAATTAGGCCTACGTAAAAAGAGTATATCGCACCTAAATTGTGTACTGCAAGTATTTGTTCTGAATATAGTACTGAATGTCTGTATATTAAGCACTTGCATACTGTAAAAATACAGTAGTCCAACTGCAAACGCCAAAAAGGTTAAACTCTAAATGAAAAGCATGTTACAGTACACTCAAAAGATTTGTGAAAGATGTAAAATCAAAGTTAGTGAGATTCATTCTGCATCAGCATCACGTCTTCGTGTTGGGTCTGGCAATGTCGTCTCTCGCCAGGGCAAAGGAAAAATCCCCTTGGTGTGCCGGATCCAGCCTTGACAACACTCCACATCTTGCTCTTCCACCTCCTCTCTCTCCCAGATTGTTTCCATCTATTGTTGGTATCAACATTCAGTACACCGGTGCACTCTGAACAGCTTATATTGTACAGTTGGTTTGGTCACATCATTAGAACCAAGTTTTGATTTGATTTTCAATTGAGTCGTTGTCTGTAAATGATGGCAACTGTGTTGTAGTAGTTTAACTTTTGCCTGCCGGTGTTTAGCGTTTTGCAACAAGTGCATCACAGTGCAAAATGTGTTTTAGTGAGTGAGATTGTGTTTAGATCTTTGCAAAAAGAGTGCATGAGATTTGCAAATGGTTTAACTGCCTGAGTTTAAGGTTTTACTGAAAGGGTTATTTGGCCAATTCTATTTAGAATTTGGTTCAGAGAATGAGTTTTAGCAATTCATTAACTGGAACAGGGCTAACGTTTGTAAACTTTACTGTTTTATTATGCATATGGATAACCTTGGTAACCTGTTACAAGGTTAAACTATTAATAGGGTAAACATACCTATAAAGCTCACCAAAATCTACATTGAGACATTTTAGTGCACGGGGTATTGGTTTGAGTACAAGAAGTTTTGTTAAAATAAAATGTTAATCTCTCACACAATAATATTTTATTTTAATTTTACAAAAGCATTTAATTTAAGATATACATCATTAAATGCAAAAAGTCTGGCTGTGCTTAATGGGTACATGTTTGTACCCTTTAAGCACACCCCTGTTGCCATTTAAGCTCACAACATGTTTTTTTTTTGTTTTTTTGGGGGGGGGGGGGGATTCTTGTTTATTTTAAACAACATTTTTAAAGAATCATTTTCTAAAGATTAACTTGAAGTGATAACCATCAGTTAATATTTAAAGTCTGTTCATTAAGTATTTACATAATAAGACATTCAATGTGGATGAGCTTAAAGGGAGCACATTGAACAGCAAACCTTTTTTTAATTAATAAATATTTTTAAATTAAATTTAAAAGGACAATTTAGCTAAATAAATAATCTAGGTCATGTAATAAGTTCATACATATTTTAATATGAACAGCTATTATTGAAACTATCTATGAAATTATACTTTTTCTCATTGATGTCACACTGAAGCTGTGATTTTCATAGTAGTGCACCCTTTAAGCTCACCTTACAATAATATGAAGTCTTTAAAAATTACAGCAGTGTAAAACCACAGAACATCAATAAACTGTAAATGTATAATATAATGGATTTAAAAGTACAAGCCAGTAATGCCTGTGAAGTAATATACAGCTAGTAAGCTAACTGTTCTGTAGCACCTGCGCTATGTTGCTAAAACTATCTTTTGGATCTAACTGTAATTATTTCCCACATCCAGGTTCCAGGTTCCAGGTTATAATATGCAAAAGACTAAATATTAATCTCTTAATTTTGCAGTAAGAAGTTCTACTTATCCAAAATAAAGGCTTAAACATCTAAAAAAAAAATGCACATATAAGGGGCTCCTTTTCTGGTGAAAGTTTTCAGACAGCTTTCAAAATGGCCACCAGACAGTGTGAACGCATGGATACCCATATCTCAGTGTGCAATGGTCTAATTAGCTTGAAATTACAGGAGATATACACTCACCTAAAGGATTATTAGGAACACCTGTTCAATTTCTCATTCATGCAATTATCTAATCAACCAATCACATGGCAGTTGCTTCAATGCATTTAGGGGTGTGGTCCTGGTCAAGACAATCTCCTGAACTCCAAACTGAATGTCAGAATGGGAAAGAAAGGTGATTTAAGCAATTTTGAGCGTGGCATGGTTGTTGGTGCCAGACGGGCCGGTCTGAGTATTTCACAATCTGTTCAGTTACTGGGATTTTCACGCACAACCATTTCTAGAGTTTACAAAGAATGGTGTGAAAAGGGAAAAAAATCCAGTATGCGGCAGTCCTGTGGGCGAAAATGCCTTGTTGATGCTAGAGGTCAGAGGAGAATGGGCCGACTGATTCAAGCTAATAGAAGAGCAACTTTGACTGAAATAACCACTCGTTACAACCGAGGTATGCAGCAAAGCATTTGTGAAGCCACAACACGCACAACCTTGAGGCGGATGGGCTACAACAGCAGAAGACCCCACCGGGTACCACTCATCTCCACTACAAATAGGAAAAAGAGGCTACAATTTGCACGAGCTCACCAAAATTGGACAGTTGAAGACTGGAAAAATGTTGCCTGGTCTGATGAGTCTCGATTTCTGTTGAGACATTCAGATGGTAGAGTCAGAATTTGGCGTAAACAGAATGAGAACATGGATCCATCATGCCTTGTTACCACTGTGCAGGCTGGTGGTGGTGGTGTAATGGTGTGGGAGATGTTTTTTTGGCACACTTTAGGCCCCTTAGTGCCAATTGGGCATCGTTTAAATGCCACGGCCTACCTGAGCATTGTTTCTGACCATGTCCATCCCTTTATGACCACCATGTACCCATCCTCTGATGGCTACTTCCAGCAGGATAATGCACCATGTCACAAAGCTCGAATCATTTCAAAATGGTTTCTTGAACATGACAATGAGTTCCCTGTACTAAAATGGCCCCCACAGTCACCAGATCTCAACCCAATAGAGCATCTTTGGGATGTGGTGGAACGGGAGCTTCGTGCCCTGGATGTGCATCCCACAAATCTCCATCAACTGCAAGATGCTATCCTATCAATATGGGCCAACATTTCTAAAGAATGCTTTCAGCACCTTGTTGAATCAATGCCACGTAGAATTAAGGCAGTTCTGAAGGCAAAAGGGGGTCAAACACAGTATTAGTATGGTGTTCCTAATAATCCTTTAGGTGAGTGTATAGTAACAAATACATAAATTGGTTAAGTCATCAAATAGGATGATAAATTTTTCTTTTTATAATCTGAGCTCAAAGATAGTAGTGTGCTTAATGGGTACTTAAGCTTACCCTATATTTAACCAAGTTAAGTTTACGTGCAGTCTTTTTAACTACAGTCATCCGAGATCACAGTTGTTAGAAACTATCTGTGCTGTAAACAAATGACAAAGTATATATTTTCACATTAATGTAATATATGCTGCAGCTTAATGCATATGAATGCAATAAATTGAGTTTAATACTCTATAAAACCTGTCGACGCTAAATTATTGCTTCAGTACTGAATGTGTAATGAAAGTGTACACTGTAAAACCTAACAAATATCGTAACGAATAGAGGTGAACATTGTGCTGAAGAGTAGAGCCTGTGGTTGGGTCGGGGACGGGTCAGCGAAAATTGAGACTATACAGTGATTTATTTAAAAAGCAGTGACTGCACTTGTTGATATACTGGTGTCTTTGTTGGTTGTGCTAGCACATGCATTTGTGCTATTGCTAGCTGAATGAAGCACTTAAGTAACCTGCCTTTTTTAAGGTGATTGGTTTGCATGGTGTTAAAACAATTCTGTCATTTAATTACTCACCCTCATGTCGTACCAAACCGTAAGACCTTTGTTCATCTTGGAACACAAATTAAGATATTTTTGATGAAATACAATTTTCTGACCCCTCCATATCCATATAATTAACACTTTCAAGGCCCAGAAAGGTAGTAAAACATTGTTAAAATAGTCCATGTGACTCCAGTGGTTCAACCTTCTCATTATGAAATGACGAGAATACTTTTCGTAAATCTATTTGCTGTTCAATTAAATACTACTGAGAAATTCCAAGTTGCAGGAAATGTCACATTAGTTCAAATTTAATAAAGCGTTTGGAATACACACACCGTTTGTTAATTTAAAATAATGTTTTCAATTTTGTTTTTATATTCATTTTAGGGAAGGTTAACTAATTCGATTTTACAGTGTCTAACTCTGCTTTTTCTTTTGGAGAGAAAAATGCAGACAGCTGATTGGCCGATAGGTGTTTGTCTTATTGTTACCCTTTTTAATGAACTGTTAATGAACTGACAATTCAGACATTGAATACGAATTTAGTTAAATTGTGTCTGTTATTGGCTTGTGTATTTTTCTTAAACATGCCACCAGGACTTGCTTGGCCTTTATTCTGTTAAATGTACTTTTTTTGCTCAAGTGAATTCAAATTAAATTTGTTCACTCCTTTTGTTAAAAACATGAACTGTACAATTTAATTGTTGACCATGAACAGTAAAAAGATAAACCAACTCTTTTTAGTTGACTTAATGTACATCAATTTGTTGACGTGTAAAAATCTAGTAATCTGTACTATTTGCCTATGTCTTTGTTACTCAGAAAACCCTTGTTAAGAGAATGATTTGTCCAGCTAAAAATGACTTTCTGAGGTGGGGCAATTTTAACATAGTTTTCATTTCACCCACATTTGCAGTTCTTACTCTAGTTTCATTAGCTTATTTTCCAAAGTCAACTTGGATGTTAAATTGTCAAAACAACTTACATTTTTGAGAATATTACAGAAGTTGATTCCATAAGTTATGGTAATTTTAGTGTTTCCTTTGGTTGGGCACTTGGAACTTCATTTGTACACCATTGCATTTGTATTTTCTTAATGCAATGGTGAAATCAGTTATTTATCCTTTTAAAAGCTCTGACTTAAAACTAAATCAACTAATCCATTTGATGTGTTATCATAAGGTTATGATGTAATAAAGCAACAGTAAAGTTTACTAAATTAAATGTCATTGCACAATATAACTGATTGTATTGGATAACCTAATATATCTAACATCTGTTAGATGTTTAACTAAATTCACTTTACTTTTTTAAATTTGTATATATATTTTTTTTTATTAAAAGCAATTGGTTTGCATGTTTTTTGTTTTTTTATTATTTTTAAGAAAAGTTAACCAATTAGAATTTACTCTCGATTTGGCTGACTGGCTTTGTGGGACAGCAAACATTTGTTCATTTAATTTGTATTTCTCTCCCTGTTCTCTGCTAGATCATCTCTGCTCTAATCCAAGTTTATCCGGTGTATTTGCTGTTGATTTCGACTGATTGCGTCTTCTGAGTTCTGATTCTGGTTTGTTTGCCTGGTTTGACGACTCTTCTGACGCTGACCTCTGCTCTGTTCTTTGGTTTACCCCCTTGGATTAGCCCTATAGTTTATCTGCCTTCACCTGATTCTCTGCTTCCAGCTGGACTTTGTTTCCTGGTGAGCTACCTTGTTTTCTTTCCCCATCTAATATTGACTAATATTGTATCTAAAGTCCTGCTTTGTCATCATTCTGCTCTCAAATCCTTTTCTCTTTCTGACAGCATTGGAATCATGGAGGGAAGGTATGATGAGGTGTTCAATTATCTCATGAGGAAAGAGTTCCCCTTCGAGTTTAACAAGATTAAACGTCAAAATCTGGTCCGATATGCTGCAAAGTTCACACTCGTTGGTTAGTGACAAAGTCAGTGTTTTGTTCCACAAATGCTTTGAATTTTGAAATCTGATGTAAATTAAGCAGATTCATTTATGATTGCAGATGATGTGCTGTTATACAAGGGAAAGAGAGCTATAAAAACCAAGGAAGAATGCAAAATGGTTTTTAAGGAGCTCCACAGCAGCCCCACTGGAGGCCACTACGGCAGATTTAAAAGCCGTAATGAAGTGTGTGCACGATATTATTGGCCAGGGATTACAGTGGATATTGAGAAATGGGTAATAATTACATATTCATATATTAGGGCTAGCATGTGTTACAGAATGTTACTGACCAGTCATACAGTGTTAATTGTAAGCTTACCTAATAAGGGTGTTTTTTTCTAATAAGATCTCTCTGGGGGTTTTTTAAACTGCAACTCTCTGCTTTTATAAAGCAAGACAATCAGTTAACTACTGTAAGCTCCACCTACTGGCCCAAAAACCCGGAATCCAGCAGCTGGTTGAAGGGCTTCTGCGTGTATGTCTTTTCTGGCGCTTCTGGAAGAATCACTTAATTTATTAAAATATAAACATCCAATTTTGCTATCTGACTCCATGAATAATTTTGTCTGACTCCAATGGTACGTGATTATGTTAAATTTGCTACCTTTTATGAATTAACGGCTGATCGTAGGATTAGTTGTGACTTAATTTAGATTGTTGATTTTCTTAGTATATCTTATTTTCAAATATTCGTTCATCAAGGGACCCAATACCACACAGAGACTGAGTGCTCGCGAGAATTACACTAGCTCACGCTCGCAAACCCGCCAGTTCTGATATTAGTCAGAGGATTGCAGAGTGAATATTTTACCTTTAAGTGGTCGCACCTGCTTACTCAACAAAAAGCGTAATTTGATTAATAGACACGAAAGCTGCAACTTGCTAATACAGTGATAGTCAGGAATCAGATTATCCCGCATGCTGCGCTCCATGCTTCAGTCATGGGGTCCTCAGTTTGATCTATCCTGGCCAAACATTTACGGAAGTAACGGACTCCACATTGATCCATACTAGAATAACGATTTTCAGAAAATACAAGATAAATCAAGATTAACGTTTATTTTAGCCAGGCAAAGTCAAATAAAGGAATTAAAAAGAATCCATTATACACAACTGATCAGCATACAACATAAAACACAATTACAAAATAATGTAAAAATAGTTCCAAAGAGTCATCATTACCTGGCAATAGAGACACACCGCAACAGTGTCTGATTACAGATGCTTCCCTGAGTGGTTTACCAATTCCCTTTAAATACTCAACCAGTACAAAGAACAATAAACATTTAGCACCCAAATATTTATGCAACTTTTGGTTGAACTTTTCTCGTGCCCAAATGGTCACGCGCATCTTTGGGGGTGACAGCAAATGTTTATCAACCGATCTTTATGAGCTTCTCCCACACCAGGGGAACAAGCCGTTTTCTTTATGATGACCTGTTCTACTGATGTGGGAATGAAACCTCTTCACCAATCGCACCAAAAGTTATTTACATTGGCCACAAAGACTTGTGACAGTATGTGTGAGATTTGCATGATTGCGCGGAGCTTGGGAAAGAGAGGGTGAGAGGGTCAGGACTCGGCAGGGGGAATGATAAGATTGGGCCAGGTGGAGTCTTGTTTTCTCTTGTATTCAGATGAGTGAAGTTTTATTGTCTTATTGCAGCATAGATCTCTTGAGTTCGTTCTCAGGTGAAATCCATTCTTACAGTACCATTTTATTTGTATGTGTATTCCTCCAGTGTTGTGAATGTGAATGCCAGGAGGTTGGAGAGACTCCAGTGGTTGACAGCAAACCTGACTGCGTCCATGTATGTGAATTTGTTTTGCTTTTCTATTTATTGTGGTGAAGCTATCAGCTGCCTGCTAGATAATTCTTTTTTACGTTAGGTATCTTCAGTCTGGGAGTATGTCGGGATGGATCTGACTGGGCCGCTTCCAATTCCGTCTTCATACTTACGATTACGGACTACTTCTCAAAGTGGGTTGAAGCATTGCCATTGAAGACCAAATCAGCCATGGAAGTTGCAAGAAATCTGTGTTCTGTAATTTACAGACATGGATGCCCAGTCAGGATTCTGTCTGATCAAGACCGAGAGTTTATTAATGAGGTGAATTGGTGAACAATACAGACAGCATTTTTAAAGTCTAGCTACATGAAACAGAAACTGCAAATCTTTTCTTCCCTAATGTGTTTTATGTCCAAGTTAAATTCTGATTCTGAAACAGCTTGTCCATTGGGAATTAATGAGGTTGTTAGATAATTTGGTTGCTGTAGGGGAAGGATTGAAACAAATCTGGACATTGAACAACCTCATTAGCAGTCCTTTTCATTGGTGTACTTGGGGAGGGAATGTTAATATTTTTCATTAAAGATTGAGGCATTATTATTTTTAAACGATGATGTGCATGGATAAATCATTTATAATAAACTCTGCAATGTTGCATAAATAACTGGCAATCTTGATTTCATGCAGGCGGCTTTAAGCAACATTACCGACGTACATTGCCAATGCATCGAGATGTGCATACATGCATGCATACATACACTGATCAGGCATAACATTATGACCGCACGGCATCAATGAGCCTTGGCTGCCCATGACCCTGTCGCTGGTTCACCACTGTTCCTTCCTTGGAGCACTTTTGATAGATACTGACCACTGCAGACAGGGAACACTCCACAAGAGCTGCAGTTTTGGAGATGCTCTGACCCAGTTGTCTAGCCATCACAATTTGGCCCTTGTCAAACTCCCATTTTTCCTGCTTCTAACACATCAACTTTGAGGACAAAATGTTCACTTGCTGCCTAATATATCCCACCCACTAACAGGTGCTGTGATGAAGAGATAATCAGTGTTATTCACTTCACCTGTCAGTGGTCATGAAGTTATGCCTGATCTATATATTGGATTATATCTAGACAGTGTTAGTACATGAGCAGAAACATTTGTTTTAAAAATGTATTAACTTCAATTTCTATATTTATTCTTTTAGGTAAACAGCTCTCTTTGTGAACTGCTTGGCATCACACGGTGTGCAATCGTGGCTTACTACCCTGAAAAAAACAATGAAAACACAAGGAGGTAAAAAACTGTCTTGCATGCTTGAGTAAATATAAACACTAAATAACAGTTACAGCGTATTTGAAATAGTTTATGAAGATTTCAACGCAAAAAAGCTTGTTAAATTATGTTCTTTCCTGAGCAATAGCATTGAACATTTTAAATAGCAGTTTTGTAGCCAAGAATGTGCTTGTACAGAAAATTCCCTTTTTAAAGATTAAAGCCAGTCTAAACTTTCTAAAGTAATACAACTCCATTGGTTTAGGAGTCAGAGATGGGGTAGAAAATTGTATAAGTTTTTCTAAATTAAATTGATACATTTATAAAACTACAGTATATAAAGGTCACGCGCAGTATTTGTGTATTTCTGAGTAGAGACAGTTTCTGCGTGCAATCGCTTTTAATTTGATGTTTTAACTACTGTTTTGAAATAGATTTTTTTTTAATAATAGTTCATATTCACAATGAATTTCAGTGCCCTCACAAAACTTGTGAATGAACACAAGAATGACTGGGATGTGTTTCTGGAGCCAACTCTGTTCTCTCTGAGATTGGAAGTGAACGGCACTACAAAGAGTTCGCCCTTCAAACTCATGTATGGACGGGAGGCCAGATTGCCTTCTGAAGTGCCAGAACAATTGCCAGTAAGTAAAGCGTTTCTATGAATTAATCCACACTTCACTTTTATTTTTTGACTAGTAGAGCAAATGTCTAATTATGATAATGCTTTTTCTTTGCTGTAGCTTTCACGTCACCATACCTGGCCATGAAATTTGCTGAGGACAGGGCTACTGACATTGAAAGAGAAAGGGCAAGTATATACACTCACCTAAAGGATTATTAGGAACACCATACTAATACTGTGTTTGACCCCCTTTCGCCTTCAGAACTGCCTTAATTCTACGTGGCATTGATTCAACAAGGTGCTGAAAGCATTCTTTAGAAATGTTGGCCCATATTGATAGGATAGCATCTTGCAGTTGATGGAGATTTGTGGGATGCACATCCAGGGCACGAAGCTCCCGTTCCACCACATCCCAAAGATGCTCTATTGGGTTGAGATCTGGTGACTGTGGGGGCCATTTTAGTACAGTGAACTCATTGTCATGTTCAAGAAACCAATTTGAAATGATTCGAGCTTTGTGACATGGTGCATTATCCTGCTGGAAGTAGCCATCAGAGGATGGGTACATGGTGGTCATAAAGGGATGGACATGGTCAGAAACAATGCTCAGGTAGGCCGTGGCATTTAAACGATGCCCAATTGGCAATAAGGGGCCTAAAGTGTGCCAAGAAAACATCCCCCACACCATTACACCACCACCACCAGCCTGCACAGTGGTAACAAGGCATGATGGATCCATGTTCTCATTCTGTTTACGCCAAATTCTGACTCTACCATCTGAATGTCTCAACAGAAATCGAGACTCATCAGACCAGGCAACATTTTTCCAGTCTTCAACTGTCCAATTTTGGTGAGCTTGTGCAAATTGTAGCCTCTTTTTCCTATTTGTAGTGGAGATGAGTGGTACCCGGTGGGGTCTTCTGCTGTTGTAGCCCATCCGCCTCATGGTTGTGCGTGTTGTGGCTTCACAAATGCTTTGCTGCATACCTCGGTTGTAACGAGTGGTTATTTCAGTCAAAGTTGCTCTTCTATCAGCTTGAATCAGTCGGCCCATTCTCCTCTGACCTCTAGCATCAACAAGGCATTTTCGCCCACAGGACTGCCGCATACTGGATGTTTTTCCCTTTTCACACCTTTCTTTGTAAACTCTAGAAATGGTTGTGCGTAAAAATCCCAGTAACTGAGCAGATTGTGAAATACTCAGACCGGTCCGTTTGGCACCAACAACCATGCCACGCTCAAAATTGCTTAAATCACCTTTCTTTCCAGTTCAGGAGATTGTCTTGACCAGGACCACACCCCTAAATGCATTGAAGCAACTGCCATGTGATTGGTTGATTAGATAATTGCATTAATGAGAAATTTAACAGGTGTTCCTAATAATCCTTTAGGTGAGTGTAGATTCAACCATCATTATATACAAATATGTCAAGTTAATGTTTCGATTGTAGTGAATATATTGCAAGCAAGTGAATGGCCTGTGAATCTTTTTGTAAATATTCAAATGGCCCTTGATAAGAAAAAGGTTCCTTGGCCCTGATGTAAATGAATCCTATCCTTTCTGATTAACCGTAATAACCATACAGTACATATAAACCAGGGGTGTCCAAACTCGGTCCCACTGTTCTGCAGAGTTTTGCTCCAACTTGCCATAACTCGTCTGTCTGGAAGTTTCTAGTAAGACCTTGATCAGCTGCTTCGGGTGTTTTAATTTGGGTTGGAGCTGAACTCTGCAGGACACTGGTCCTCCAGGAGCAGGATTGGACACCCCTAATATAGAAAATCTGTCCTCTGTAGATGAAGATCCCAGATGCTGATGTGTGGTTATGTCCATACAACACTGGAAAGCATTGGATTATTATGGTACGTAAGAGAAAGTTTACAAATTTCAGTTCTTTATTGAAGTTCTTATAGAAAATTACTGTTTCAGATTATCAAAATGTCAGAGAAATCAGTCATCGTCCTTGATCCATTTGGTAAAGAAGACTTGTATGAAAGGAATTTACTGAGCAATTGGAGGTTGGTTTTCTTGATTTTATTTCATGACACGTTTTCTGTTAGTGTATAGAGGTGTCTGGCGGTTATTTTATCCTCATCTAATGACAACAAATGACTGAACATTAATTGAAAATAAGTTTGATTACACTGAACTTAAACAAGATCTTGTCTGCTGCTACGGTACACATTTTGGTTCCCTATACCTTTTCTCTCAGGAAGTTTCCTTTTCTCTGATTCTGTCTTAACTAGAAGGGCACTCTCTCACAGTGCTTTTCATATGCAGTTTGTGTAATTAAAGGGCTGTTCATTCATTTGAATAGTTTTATGTTTTCAGAGACTTTTTAAAGATGAGAACACAGTCTTTGGGATGAAGTTTGGACCACACAGATGTTACAACATGAGAAACAGGTGGATGGGAGTAGCTGTGGAGTTCTAATTCTAAAGGTATATAAAACAAATTGTTTTAAAAAATGTTGTGTGATGGTTTTATTAAACTGGTTTTGTTTTTTAGTTTGCCGAGGAGTACGTAATTACTGGACACATCATTGAAGTACGGACTGATTTGAAATATGTTAAGAGTGCCCGAACAAAAATTGCCTGCACGTTAATCGAACATGGTGGTAAGTTGGGTTTTTTTGTTTTGTTTTTTATTTGCTGCCATGTAATTTGAAATATGTAATGTCATTTCCATCTGTCCACTTTTGCATTTAATAAAATGTGAATATTAGTGTAGTATAGGTGTCTAGTAGTCCCTTTTATTTTGACATCCCTTAACAGTTCAAACGGGGCGCTAAGAAAAAAAAATCTTTTAAAATAAAATTTTCCATTTTACCTTAACTGTGTACACTTTACCTTGTAAATGTATAGTTGAAGTACAGTAGGCTATCCATTTTGTTTAAAGTATTTACTCACCCTCAAGTTGTTCCAAATCTGCATTTATTCTTTGTTGGAATACACATTCTGAGACGAAGTCCTGTAATTTATTTTACTTGTATGACTGATATTGATTATTACGATTATTCAACAAGGTGAAGTGGATGGCTCCAGCACATGATGTACTTGGATGCCAAAAGCAAGTATGATAATCCTCACAGTGGTCAATTGTACCAGCATAGCATTTTCACAAATGTAACAGCAATTTTGTTATTTTATGGATTGTCTGCATATATAATTCTATGTTCCACTTTTCTTTTCTTTTTTTAGGTGCAGTGAATTTAATGCTCCAGAATTGACTGTTCAAATGAAGATATTACTATTGACCGTTTTTGGAAGTGCCGCAATTACCGACTTTCTCATAGTGGGTATGAAGCATTGCCATTGAAGACAAAATCAGCAATGGAAGTAGCAAGACACGTGTGCTGTTATTTACAGACACGGTTGCCCAGTCAGAGCTCTGTGTGAACAAGGCAGAAAGTCTATTAATGAGGTTAATATACAGACAGTACTTAATTTGTAGTATAATAAACTAAGGATTTTAATCCCATGTGTTCACAATACAAAACACACAAAGCTCAGTCTAAGATGTGCATATAGTTTTATTTTTTGACTAGTAGAGCAAATGTCTAATTGTGATTTTAATGCGTTTTCTTTGCTGTAGCTTTCACTTCATCTTACCTGTCCATGACAACAGGACATTTACTGAGGACAGAGCTACTGACATTCAAAGAGAAAGGGCAAGTATAGGAATACAAAAATAGGAAACAAAATGAGTAAATGAATGAATAGAATAATACGTATACAAGTCAACAACGCATGAACCAAAGATTTATTCAAATGTATTGTTCTAACAAATCATCATGTATTTACAGGCGGTGAACCCCACATCCTACTGCCATCTCAACACAGCTGTGCTAATTCTGCGGCTTTATTTTGATGAAGCAGCTGACCACTGTGCCCACCTTCACCTGTCTTTACCGTCCATCATGACCATGGATGGGAAAGGGACATCGAGGTGCTTGTTTTCATCTACTGAGCAGTTGGTGCAATAAACATCTGTCATATTTGAATTAAACCTCAATTGAATATATATGATAACCTCATGAGCAGCACATCTGTCCCTGTAACATCAAACAAGATTCACATTACCGCTGTGATTTAGGTGCTCAAATTTAAATGTTGAGGTAGTTGCTGATGTGTTTAATCGCTTTTTATCCAACACAAATGTACCTCAATTAATCAACAGTACTAATGAACAAATAAAATAACTCTTGTTTAGACTTTCCAATTGCATCTATAATTTTTTTTGTTTTTGAATTTGTTCTGTTATCATAATTGTGATTTTCGTTTTGCATGTCTTGGCCTCTGTAAATTATACCTCCACGTCCAGTTCATATCGCTTGATATCATGGTCATCTGGATTTATTTTATTATTGACATCATGGATACCTGTGGTACAGGATTTTGTGAGGAGTTTAGTGTGACAACCCTATTGAAAAATATATACTAAAATGTATTTGAAATAAATTTTTTGCTAAATGTACTACAAATACATTTATATACTTAATATAAATACCCTGCAATTGTACTTTTAGTATACTAAATTGGTATACTTAGTAATTTCGTATTTAATGCACTGTCGTTATCCATAAATGGTGCTGATGTCCAAATAAAGGTATATTTAAATGTGCTAAAGTGGAACTACTGCAAGTATACTTTAGGTGTACTTTAAATATGCATTTAAATTTTACACTGATTATACTATCCTTAGAAATGGTGATATTAAACACTTTTTAGGCTTAATATTAAGAAACCATTGCCTCTGACGCATTTTCTCACCGTCACACACCTAACTCGGAAAGTCTAAAGAAAATCCAAAGTTGTCAAAACTCAAAATGTACATGAACATCGGCACAATTTGTAATTACAACTCATAAATACATTCTTTTTGAAGTTTACAGGAAATGTTTCGAGTTGCAAAAAAATGTATCATTAAGTTTGATAATTATAGCATTTACCTTTTCAATAATTTGCCCACACTTTGAATATCAGGTAGGCTATTGTTTAATTCAATTCAAAATTATTTCTATTGCACTTTTCACAATTTTGCATGGTTGCAAGGCAGCTTTACATAAAGTAGTTACAAAAGTAAATTTATGTAATAATGACAAATAAAGAAAACAACAGTCACTTTGAAATGGTGAAAAATTCATGTACCTGATCAAAAGTTTTATTACTTTAGTGTATTCCTAATACACTCCAATGCATGTGCAGCTACTAATACACTTTTCCCATTAGGCCTAATTGTACTTTAATGGCCCGTTGCAATATGTTTATTAAAATTATCCTGACCAGTCCTCAAAAATTACACAAAAAGCTAAAAAAAATAAATGTTAAATTAGTAAAAAATTCCGAAATCCACAGCGTAACCTAATGCAAGACTGCCAAATCATTTCATTGCGTTTTCCATCAGGAGCAGTTCGAAGGAAGATCTTCTCATCTGTGCTGCCTCATTGATCTGTCACTGCTCGCTCGTCAACGTCAAAATATTTAGGATGACCAATCAAAATAAAGTAGGTGGCCTTTATATTCACAGAACATGCTCAGCGTGAATTCCAGCCATAGACCGTCAAAAATACGAATGACGTGACTTCATTCTCTTCCGCTGAAGAAAAGTGAAGCCTCCGGAGGTCCGAATATGGCGCTGACATCTTGCGCAGATTTGGAACCGAGTCTGCGCAGTAGTGACCTTGGGACCGGAGTCTGCGCGGTAGTGAGCAGAAAGTAGAGCCGTGATATCTAAAGCCCGCCCACACTCTCGCAGATGCAGAACAATTCATTATGTCGGTGTGAAATAAACAGTTATGGAAATGTAGAAATTAAAGCTAAAGCTCCAATCTCCTCCTGAAAAATGTCCGTTGGTGCCTCAGTGACAACTTCACTCAGAGAAGCTGTCAATCTCACCTGTCAATCATAACGTCACACCCCGTTTTTATAGCATCAAATAACTAACTAAAACAAAACTTATTTAAAAAACGAACACTTGAAATTAAATCATTGTGATAAAAACTGCCTAAAATGACAGAAATCAACTTTGAGAAAAATTATTTTAAGTGTAATTTGATTGTTTAGTTTGTCTCGCGTCCATTAGAATACACGGAGGGGTGGGGGTTATGACCTATACTGGGACCAACCACCTGGGGGCGATCGAGGCGCATCAGCTTCAATTTTTAACACGAGTGTGGCAGGCTTGATTCCAGCACGAAACGCTTCAGTAAACAGCCATGAAGTGCGAGATAAGGGGTGCGTCTCAATGAGCTCCCAGCTAGTTCAGTAGGGCACTGATCAGGGAATCAGTCATTGGGCCCTGACTACTGAACTAGGGAGCTGATTGAGAACATTTCATATTTGACAGCTGTTTTAGGATTTAAATGTTAAACGACCAACAAAAATAATCAGTGATCTAATAAACCTGTGTCTAATTTCGCCATTGAACTATGTTGATAACAATGGAGCTTGCGACCATAGTTGGCTAACAATGCTTTCAGGAAATGCACCCCTGATTGCCTAATCCTAACCCCACCCATAATCCTAACCCCTCCCCCACACTTAAACCTACCAATTCAGTTTTCACGTGACGTCACACCATTATAGGAATTATAGGCAAAACAAGGCTTTACTCCATTGCCTGCCAGTCATTTTTACCAGGTTTGTAGTAAGTTTTAATGTAGTAAGACAGTGATATTAAAATACCAACTTCAATATAAACATTATTGATATATACTTTGTACAGGAAAGCAGATGAACACAGAATATTATTGCAACACAAGGTTTCTCGTTAAGTGTTTTCCCCATCGAAAACCATTATAAAGAATACAATGGCTTGTCTTATATTATACTTGGCTCATCTGCTCGCCTGTATATAGTATGCTTCATCAAAAAGGTGTAAACTGAATTTAATCTTTTAATATCACTGTTATAGTACATTACGGCACTTTAAGGGTGGGTTCATCCCGATCAGTATTTCTGCATCTGTGTTTAAAATTAATTGGTGCAACAACTCAATTTAAAATAAAACCCCTATCAGCAAATTAGCGTTAAACTTTGCTTAATTTAATCGTTATTAGTGCAACTCACCCTATAGGCCTAAGTGTTTTAAAAACTTCCCGTGTAAGTTACCAACTTAATTGATAACATAGTTAGCAATAACATTGAAAACAATACTGTGGGTGGACTGTTAATTAAAGACATTTGCACGGCCCTGCTAAACGATACTTATTATTGATCCGGTACTTAACGGTATTCTTATCAGTTCTTTTTGTTATATATACACTACCGGTCAAAAGTTTTTGGCTGGTAAGACTTTTTAATGTTTTTAGAAGAAGTCTCTTAAGCTCACAAAGGCTGCATTTATTTTATTAAAAAAATAAAAAATAGTAATAGTGTGAAATATTATTATAATGTAAAATAACTTTATATTTGAATATACTTTAAAATGTAATTTATTCCTGTGATCAAAGCTGTATTTTCAGCATCATTACTCCAGTCTTCAGTGTCACATGATCCTTCAGAAATCATTCTAATGATGATGATTTGCTGCTCAAGAAACATTTATGATTATTATCAGTGTTGAAAGCAGTTGTGTAAAACATTTTTTTAGGATTCTTTGATGAATAGAAAGTTCAAAAGAACAGTATTTATCTGAAATATAAAGCTTTTGCAACATTGTACTACCGTTCAAAAGTTTTGGGTCGGTAAGAATTTATTTATTTTTTGGGAAAGAACTTCAAGAAATTATTACATTTATTCAGCAAGGATGCATTAAATTGATCAAAAGTGACAGTATAGTCAAGTCAAGTCAACTTTATTTATATAGCGCTTTTTACAATGCAGATTGTTTCAAAGCAGCTTCACAGTGTTAAACAAGAAAATAATGAAACCGAATTTGATTCGGCTATACACAGCCGCTCTGGAGAAAACGGTGATGTCATCAGCTCATTTCATTTATCATATATATTCAAGTAATGTAGTTGACATAGTTAATTTAGTTTAGTAATTCAATTTATTTGGATATTTATTTGAAAATTTAGTGTCCCCAACTGAGCAAGCCAAAGGCGACAGTGGCAAGGAACCAAAACTCCATCAGGTGGCATAATGGAGAAAAATAAACCTTGGGAGAAACCAGGCTCAGTCGGGGTGCCTGTTCTCCTCTGGCCAATTAACAAACAGTGTATGATTATTATTTTGGCAGCCTTACAGGTCAGAAGTCATATTAGATCGGAATATTCGAAAGATCGGAGGCATCACGCCGCAGACGGGTTTATTGAGGATGGTGTGTCAATTAAACAATTATTAAATAGGAATATTCAAAAGATCCGAGTCATCATGCCGGAGATGGATCCATTGAGGATGCCATGTCGATGAGCAATTTCAGAGGGTAGACTAATTGACACGGTCTCTGCAGACACTTCAGGGATGCGTTGGTAATGTCTGGGCGCTGGTCCACCATCTGATCTGGATACGGCCCGGATCCGGCTGACTGCAGTAAACCTCGGGATAAACAGAGAGACTAACATTAGCGTAGATGCCATTCTTTTTATGATTTAACGAGTACATCAGGTGTTATGGGAAGTGTTTCCGGTTCCGGCTGACCTAGTTAATGCAGCCTAACAATCATTTAATTGATTTGAATAAAATATAAATTAAAAATGTTTTATGTGTATGCCATAGTAAAGAGATGTGTTTTTAGTCTAGATTTAAACTGACAGAGTGTGTCTGCTTCCCGAACAATGCTAGGAAGACTGTTCCAAAGTTTAGGTGCTAAATAGGAAAAGGATCGACCGCCTGCAGCCTGCCAGAATTTTGAGACCGCAATAGACGTGAAGGAGTATAATGCGTTAAGAGCTCGCTCAAGTACTGGGGACCTAAACCATTTAGTGCTTTGTAAGTAATTAGCAAGATTTTAAAATGTATGCGATGTTTAATAGGGAGCCAGTGCAGTGTTGACAGAACCGGGCTAATATGGTCATACTTCCTGGTTCTAGTAAGAACTCGAGCTGCTGCGTTTTGGACCAGCTGCAGTTTATTTATTAAGCGAGCAGGGCAACCACCCAGTAGAGCATTACAATAATCTAGCCTTGAGGTCATGAACGCATGAACTAACTGTTCAGCATTTTGCATTGAAAGCATATGCCATAATTTAGATATATTTTTAAGATGGTAGAATGCAGTTTTACAGATACTAGAAACGTGGCTTTCAAATGAGAGATTGGTATCAAAGAGCACACCCAGGTTCCTCACTGACGACGAGGACTTGAAAGAGCAGCCATTAAGTGTTAGACAGTATTCTAGGTTACTACTTGTGGAGTTTTTTTGTCCAATAATTAAAACATTTTTTTTTTCTGAATTAAGTTGCAGGAAATTACTAGTCATCCAATTTTTTATATCAGTTATGCATTCTTTTAGTCTTGTGAATTGGTAAGTTTCGTCAGGGCGTGAAGAAATATAGAGCTGAGTATCATCAGCATAACAATGAAAGCTAACGCCATGCTTCCTAATGATATCTCCCAGTGGTAGCGTGTACAGGGTGAAGAGCAACGGTCCAAGCACTGAGCCCTGCGGTACTCCATACTGAACTTGTGATCGGTGTGACATCTCTTCATTTACTGCTACAAACTGATAACGGTCAGATAAGTATGATTTAAACTATACCAATGCAATTCCACTAATGCCAACATCATTTTCGAGTCTATTCAAAAGAATGTTGTGGTCGATAGTATCGAATGCAGCGCTAAGATCGAGTAACACTAACAGAGATATACAACCACGATCGGATGATAAGAGTAAATCATTTGTAACTAATGAGAGCAGTCTCAGTGCTATGATACGGTCTAAATCCTGACTGGACAGATACCATTTTTATTCTAAAAAGGAGCGTAGTTGTGAAGACACTGCCTCTAGTATTTTTGACAGAAGGTAGATTTGAGATTGGCCTGTAATTGACTAATTCTGTAGGATCAAGATGCGTTTTTTTAATAAGTGGTTTATAAGTTTTCGGTACATATCCTAAAGTCAAGGGTGAATTAATAATATTAAGAAGAGGATCTATGACCTCTGGAAGCATCTCTTTTAGTAGTTTAGTTGGTATAGGGTCGAGCATACATGTTGATTTTGATGATTTAACGAGTTTAGACAATTCTTCTTCTCCTATAGCAGTGAATGAATGTAATTTTTCCTTAGTGACACTACAATGCACTGTCTGATGTGATACTGTAGTAGACGGCTGCATGGTTATAATTTTTTCCTAATATTATCAATCTTACAAGTAAAGAAGTTCATAAAGTCATTACTGCTGTGCTGTTGGTAGACTTCAGAAGTTGAAGCTTTATTTTTGGTTAATTTAGCCACTGTATCGAATAAATACCTAGGGTTGTGTTTTTTTTTTTCTTCTAAGAGAGTCGAGAAATAAGCAGATCTAGCAATTTTTATGGCCTTTCTGTATGAAATCATGCTCTCCTTCCACGAAATGCGAAAAACTTCCAGTTTTGTTTTCTTCCAGCTGCGCTCCATTTTTCTGGCTGCTGTTTTAAGGGCCCGGGTGTGCTCGTTGTACCACGGCGTTGGACTATTTTCTTTAATCTTCTTTAAGCGCAGAGGAGCAACTGTGTCTAAAGTGCTGGAAAAGAGAGAGTCAATAGTTTCTGTTGCAACATCGAGTTCCTCTAGGCTATCTGGGATGCTGAGGAGATGAAACTGATGAGGAAGTTTATTTACAAAGAAATCTTTAGTCGCAGCAGTGATAGTCCTGCCATATTTGAAGCGAGGGGACGGCTCTGCAGCCTTTGCTAAATTAAGTATACATAATAATGATCTGAGATGTCATCGCTCTGCTACAGAATTTTAACGGTATCAACATTTATTCCATGTGACAATATTAGGTCTAAAGTATGATTACGGTGATGAGTGGGTCCTGATACGTGTTGCCTAACTCCAAAAGAGTTTAGAATGTCTCTAAATGCCAATCCCAATGCGTCTTTTTCATTGTCTATATGGATATTAAAATCACCAACAATTAGGACTTTATCTGTAGCCAGTACTAACTCTGATAGAAAATCAGCAAATTCTCTGGTAAAGTCTGTATTGTGCCCTGGTGGCCTGTATACAGTAGCCAACACAAATGTTAAACAGGATTTATCAATTTCACTACATAACGTTACGTAAAGCACCAAAACGTCAAAGGAATTATATTTGAAACTAGACTTCTGAGTAATACTGAAGATATTATTATAAATTACAGCAACACCTCCCCCTTTACCTTTCAGATGGGGCTCGTGTTTATAACAATCTTGTGGGGTGGACTCATTTAAAGTAATGTAGTCGTCAGGTTTTAGCCAGGTTTCTGTCAAACACAGCACATCTAGATTATTATCTGTAATCATATCATTAACAATAAGCGTTTTTGAGGAAAGGGATCGAATATTTAGCAGCCCGAGCTTTATCATTTGTTGATCTGTATTATATCTGTTGTTTATTTGTTGGACATCAATTAAATTTTTACCGTTGAATAGTTTTGGTGTTTTTTTGTATTTACTAATTCGTGGAACAGACACAGTCTCTATATAATAATATCTAGGTGAAAGAGTCTCTATGTGCTGGGATTTATCTGACTTCTGTGACGTGAGACAGCTAGCAGGCGGTCGGGTAAGCCAGTCCGTCTGCTTCCTGACCTGGGCCCTAGTTAGTAAAGATTTAGCTTTAAGACTATGTGCCAAATTACTAGAGAGAAGAGTGGCACCACCCCAGGAAGGATGAATACCATCTCTTTTCAACAGGTCAGGTCTGCCCCAAAAGTTTTTCCAATTGTCTATGAACCCTATGTTATTTTGCGGACACCACTTAGACAACCAGCCATTGAGTGATGATAGTCTGCTAAGTATCTCATCACTCCTTTTAACAGGGAGGGGACCAGAGCAAAAAACGCTATCTGCCATCTTACTTGCGAGTTCACACACCTCTTTAATGTTAATTTTGGTGATCTCCGACTGGCGAAGTCGAACATCATTAGTGAATAATAATTTTAGAGAATTTCCGATTAGCATTAGCCAGCACTTTTAAATTTGCTGTGATGTCAGGCGCTCTGGCTCCCGGTAAACATGTGACTATGGTGGCTGGTGTCTCTATTTTCACGTTCCGTGTAATAGAAACGCCAATAACTAGGGCACTTTCAACAGGATTCTCAGTTGGTGCATCACTGAGTGTGGAGAACCTGTTTGATGTTCTAATCGGAACGGAAGAGTGGTTTTTTTGATCCGCGACTATGCCGTCTCACCGTCACCCAGTTGCCCTGCTGCATGGGCTCTACAGCCGGAACCGAACAATGTACAGAGTTCACTAAGCTAGTCGCATCCAAAGCAGTGTCTAAAGCTGTTACATTCTCACTACTCTCAAATAAAGTCTGGATGCGTGTCTCTAATTCTGAAATCTTCTCCGTCAGCCTGACTATCTCCTTACATTTATCACATATGAAGCCCTGTCCACCAACGGAGACAGATATGCTAAACATGAAACATGTAGTGCTGGTGACAATAAAAGGAGAGGAAGACATGGCTTACCGTATTTGTTGATTAATCCAACTTCCCACAGTTGTTTGATGGAGTCTATTTACTAATCCAACACAACACAGTTGTTTAATGAACTCAGAAAACAAGAAACCCGAGTGCAGAGATGGCAAGCTAACAGGCTAGCGAAATGCTAACACGTGATAGTGATTTAGATTATAAATCTAGCGTTTAATGTGGTAGGCAATATATGTGGATGGGTAAGTTATATGTCAATAGACATTATAGTTATATAGACATTTATAATGTTGCAAAAGCTTTATATTTTAGATAAATGCTGTTCTTTTGAACTTTCTATAATAAATATGGTTGTTTTCAAGGGTTTTCCAGGACTTAAATTTCAAAAAGTCAACTGTAAGTACTTCAAGCACTATAAGCACCTTTTACGAACCCTGTTTCACGTAACTAGGGCACTTTCAACAGGATTCTCAGTGGGTGCGTTAAGGAATGGGGAGAACCTGTTTGATGTTTTAATTGGAACAGTAGAGCGTTTTTTTTGTCCCGTGACTATGCCATCTCACAGTCACCCAGTTGCCCTGCTGCACAGGCTCTCCAGCCGGTACCGAACAATGTAGTAGAGTTCACAAAGCTAGTCACATCCAAAGCAGTGTCTAAAGCCCTTGCATTCTCACTATCCTCAATTAAAGTCTGGATGCGTGTCTCTGGTTCTGAAATCTTCTCCTTCAGCCTGACTATCTCCCTGTATGTTTCACATGTGAAGCCCACACCGCTGACAGAGAAGGCTATACTATATATGACAGGCAGTGCAAGTGACAATAACAGGAGAAGATGACATGACTCAGTTTATACTTGCTTACCACCGTTGTTTGATGGACACATACAGGGAGTGCAGAATTATTAGGCAAGTTGTATTTTTGAGGATTAATTTTATTATTGAACAACAACCATGTTCTCAATGAACACAAAAAACTCATTAATATCAAAGCTGAATATTTTTGTATCAATATTTTAAGTAGTTTTTAGTTTTAGCTATTTTAGGGGGATATCTGTGTGTGCAGGTGACTATTACTGTGCATAATTATTAGGCAACTTAACAAAAAACAAATTTATACCCATTTCAATTATTTATTTTTACCAGTGAAACCAATATAACATCTCAACATTCACAAATATACATTTCTGACATTCAAAAACCAAACAAAAACAAATCAGTGACCAATATAGCCACCTTTCTTTGCAAGGACACTCAAAAGCCTGCCATCCATGGATTCTGTCAGTGTTTTGATCTGTTCACCATCAACATTGCGTGCAGCAGCAACCACAGCCTCCCAGACACTGTTCAGAGAGGTGTACTGTTTTCCCTCCTTGTAAATCGCACATTTGATGATGGACCACAGGTTCTCAATGGGGTTCAGATCAGGTGAACAAGGAGGCCATATCATTAGATTTTCTTCTTTTATACCCTTTCTTGCCAGCCACGCTGTGGAGTACTTGGACGCGTGTGATGGAGCATTGTCCTGCATGAAAATCATGTTTTTCTTGAAGGATGCAGACTTCTTCCTGTACCACTGCCTGAAGAAGGTGTCTTCCAGAAACTGGCAGTAGGACTGGGAGTTGAGCTTGACTCCATCCTCAACCCGAAAAGGCCCCACAAGCTCATCTTTGATGATACCAGCCCAAACCAGTACTCCACCTCCACCTTGCTGGCGTCTGAGTCGGACTGGAGCTCTCTGCCCTTTACCAATCCAGCCACGGGCCCATCCATCTGGCCCATCAAGACTCACTCTCATTTCATCAGTCCATAAAACCTTAGAAAAATCAGTCTTGAGATATTTCTTGGCCCAGTCTTGACGTTTCAGCTTGTGTGTCTTGTTCAGTGGTGGTCGACTTTCTGCCTTTCTTACCTTGGCCATGTCTCTGAGTATTGCACACCTTGTGCTTTTGGGCACTCCAGTGATGTTGCAGCTCTGAAATATGGCCAGACTGGTGGCAAGTGGCATCTTGGCAGCTGCACGCTTGACTTTTCTCAGTTCACGGGCAGTTATTTTGCGCCTTGGTTTTTCCACACGCTTCTTGCGACCCTGTTGACTATTTTGAATGAAACGCTTGATTGTTCGATGATCACGCTTCAGAAGCTTGGCTATTTTAAGACTGCTGCATCCCTCTGCAATATATCTCACTATTTTTGACTTTTCTGAGCCTGTCAAGTCCTTCTTTTGACCCATTTTGCCAAAGGAAAGGAAGTTGCCTAATAATTATGCACACCTGATATAGGGTGTTGATGTCATTAGACCACACCCCTTCTCATTACAGAGATGCACATCACCTAATATGCTTAATTGGTAGTAGGCTTTCCAGCCTATACAGCTTGGAGTAAGACAACATGCATAACGAGGATGATGTGGTCAAAATACTCATTTGCCTAATAATTCTGCACTCCCTGTAAAAGATGAAGCTAAAGAGAAAAGAGACAAAACACAAGTGACAAGTTAACAGGTTAACAAAATGCAAATGTGCTAGCAATAGCAGTTTATTTAAAGGCGGGTGGACAATTTCGGAGTGGCTAGCAATAGCAAGTTAGCATGAGATCCCACCCTCCCTTCAGGGCATCTCCAAAGTCACACCTCCCCCAAAACACATGAACACACAGCAGATTCTGTCAAGCATCACGAGAGACGGCATTAAAAACTACGTCTCAAAGCACATAACATTAAAATAATAATGAACGTAAACAACTTAAAGAGCTCTGAACTGTATCAACTGACTGCTGCAGATTTATTTCTGTGTTGATAGTGTTGACATAGAAATGCATAAATCTGAGTTTGAGGATGTGAACAGCTCCGGGTAGAATGTCATGGGTTGCCATTTTGTAATTATGGTTACGACATGGTGTGAACGCAGCAAAAGCTCATTGTTTTAGTTCAAGAGGAACTGTAAAAGGCAGCTGCTGTTTGTTTACAGCACTTGGTGACTGTCTGTCTACAACTCTGGATAGCCTTATGGAACACATGATGAAATGTGATGTCTGAACGAGCAGGTGCACGGAGGTATGGAAATACATATGCTGACCGGCAGGTAGGGCATCATATCATTGCATTGTGCGGCTTTGGAGCTCTGAAGGGAGGGTGGGATCTCATGCTTTCAAAGCTAACTGGCTATTGCAAGCCTCTCCGAAATTGCCTACTCTACCTTTAAGTTACATTTTGCAATTTAAAAAGCAGAGTCATAATAAGATGAAGAAGAAAAAAATCGATAGAGCTACAATAGCAACCCACCCAGTGTCACCTTGTAGTGTAAAAGCAATTTACTCCTCAGGTTACGAATCATCTACGGTGCATCATTTTCCTGTAATAAAACACAGATTCACACAAGGTAAAAGACATGAACAGGACTGATGATTCAGTTACACAAACACAAAAATACATGCCATAGTGTGTTATCTAATGATTTAAATATGACAAACTATTCAGTACGGATGTTTTATAAAATGGCTGACAAAAATAAAACTGCATCATGTGACTTTTTTAGTCTGTTATTTAAAACAGGGGTTTTCAAACTGGGGACCTCCAGAAGGTTCTAAGGGGTCCCTGTAAAATACTTTGCAAATCACACAGACGTATTCTAATAAACTTCCAAAACACCTGCTCTCTAAATAAAGCTGCACTTTTTTGTTTTTATATTATTTATTGTTTAGTTTATTTGAGAGTTAAATGGATAGTTCACCCAAAAATATAAATTCTGTCATCATTTACTCACCCTCATGTTGTTCCCAACCTGTATGAATTTTTTTCTTCTGCTGAACACAAAAGAAGATATTTTGAAGAATGTCAGTAACCAAACAGTTGATGGACCCCATTGACTTCCGTAGGGATCCCATCTACTTTGGTTACTGACATTCTTCAAAATATCTTCTTTTGTGTTCAGCAGAAGAAAGAAATTCATACCGTGGAATTTGAGGGTGAATAAATGACGAGATAATTTTTTCATTATTATTATTATTTTGGTGCTGCCTTACCTGAAAATCTGATTCTGCGATTTAAAAAAAAAAAAAAAAAAAGGCCAAAAAAGTTTACATTTGTTACAACCTGATCCTAGACCTGGGTCATAAAACCAAACGTTAAATAAATAATTTTAATTATTATTATTATAATTATAGTAATAACATAAAAATGTATCCATACCACTGTACATTTAAAGATTCATTTTGCGCAATAAATCTCATATTTCTTGTTAAATCAGCTGTATGTAATACTTACATTCTGTTGTAGTGGTGTATGGCTCCGGTGGTGATAGTAAATCACAGCAGCAGTTACAGCAGCAAACACCAGCAGAACAACAGCAGCACATATTCCTGCTACAGCACCTGAAGACAGACCTGAATCTGGAACAATAAAGACAGACAGTCATTATTATTAGATTTACAAAAATTGAACTGTGTTTTAAAATTCAGAAATTATACTCACCAGTTACAGTAACAATGAATCTCCTAATGCTGCTGATTCTGAGGCGGTGACGGATGCTGCTGCTGGTGATCAGTACCTGATAATCTCCAGAGTCTGTGGTTCTGGTGTTTGTGATGGTCAGAGATCCAGTCTGATGATCCAGCTTCAGTCTGTCTCTGAATCTCTCTTCACACTGATCATCTGTACAGATCTGACTCTGATCTCCAGTGATTTCAGCGATGAGAATGTCATTAAAATACCACATCATTGAATCATTTGGGTTTTTCGTTACACCAGGATCTAAAGTGACAGATTCTCCCTCCTTCACTAACTTTCTCTTCATTTCATCTCGTTCAGCAGCAGAAACACCTGAAACACAAACCAACAGATGCTGAAGATCTTTCTGGGGAACAATCTACACATCATGAGAGAACTGTGGACATGAAAGTGACTGCACAAGCCTTTTTTTCATCAAACTTTAGGTTTGAAAAGCAAATGTATCCATGTTTTGTGCTTATGAACACAATTCACATCCTTATTTTACATCAAATCCACATTTAAACAGATAAAAGGATGTGATAAGAGATGGTATGATGAGAAACGATCATCTACAGTTCATCTCTGAACCGTTTATAAACTGAGATCATTCTACAAATTCCACGTTCACAGCAAATGTGTTTCTAAAGGGATTATCTACATACTTCATGTGAATTCAAATAGAGGAAAAAAAACATCTGAATGTCACTGCAAAAAAAAAACACAACAAAAAAAACACAATGATGATGTAATTGATACATAAATAATCTGCTTTTAACTGACTCACCACAAACAGTAACATTTAAGATCTTTTCTCTGATGTTGCTGTTGATGATCTGTAGTTTATATTCTCCAGAGTCTGTGGTGTTGATGTTTGTGATGGTCAGAGATCCAGTCTGATGATCCAGCTTCAGTCTGTCTCTGAATCTCTCAGTACCTTCATTACACTGAACATCTGTACAGATCTTATTGAGATCTCCAATGATTTGAGCAATGCGAATGTTATTATAATACCATTTAATATCGTCTTGTTGGTTTGTTGTAACACCAGTGTGTAGAGTGACTGAATCTCCCTCCATCACTGACACTGACACTCCATCAGCACCAGACACACCTGGAGAAGAAATGAACAGATAATTATAAGCCAAATTTATACAACAGGAAAGTGCAGTGAATTATTTTTATTTTTTTTCAAACACACACGAGTCTCATGGAGGATCAACTTAATGAACATCATATAAACCACATCATGATTCATATTTTGTTAACAAATAGAGAGACTGTAACATAAGTGTCTTACCATTCACACGTAAACACAAAAACAATGAGATCAAAATAAAGAGAAGCTTCATTTTAAAAACAAAAAATGCAGATTCTGATAGATAAAAGTGCTCTGTTCCTCTGCGTTTACGGAGACGTGAAAGCATGAACGTGCGCGACAGACGCTCTGATTGGCCAACCCGGGTCCCACCCAAACATTTCATTCGCTACTGGCTCTGATTGACATCTCAATTCACCATTCAATTTGCCGCATTTTTCAAATCGACTAGAAAGAGGAACAACATTAACGTGCGTTGTGTGAGATGCAGGAGAGTAAATAGTGTCGCATAGTGGATGAAACGGACCGCGTGTCTTTAAACATCCAGCACATGTTTTCTAGGAGTGTACGCACACTCCCACTATATCACAGGTTAATTGTCCCAAATCGCCCCAAATTTTTTTGTCCCAAATTTTTGTGTGGCTTTGCTTTATGAATGCTTCATATAGAGAAATATATAGGCTAGGTCCGTGCGTTCTCCCCCCAAACACTTAGCTTAGTGAACTTTTGCCTGTGATTAGATTCATTGTTCTGGACATTTATGGCAAGCTATCAAAAGCTGCAGTCAAGTCTAAGAGAACTAAACCCACAGTCACCAGCATCGGTAGCAACTAGGATGTCATTTGGCACTCTCAGCAGAGCAGATTCTGTACTATGCTATGAAAAGACTTAACCCCTTAGTCCCCTTTTTGAGAATAGACATGAAAATTTAATTCAAGAATGCTTTGGTATATAACCGTTTGGTCTTGTTTTAAAGAAGACACTCGGCAGATTATTGCTGAAGTGAAAGCAATGAAAGTATGAAAAAGTTATGGAAGTTTAAATTTACTGTAAGTAAAAAAAACTGTACTAAATTTAATTTTATATAAAATATATATTTTACTTTTTTTTACTATAAAATTACTATAAAATCAAAGCCATATGTCTAATCAAGTTGTGTTCCAAATTTGAAGTTGATATCACAAAAATTGAAGTTCCCATGAGATTTTGTTTAGGCGCTGTACCAAAAATAGCCACTGGGTGTCCACATTCCATAGATGTTTTTTTTGATGCATTTTCCTGTAACAAATTACAAAATTTCTGTCCAAATATCACTTCCATCATAAAACAGTCACCAAATATGGAACCTTGAGACTCAGACCTGTCCGACGATATGTGTTTTGTCAAGATTAGAAAAGATTTTGATAAGAAAAGTATTTAAAATACATTTTGTAATATGAAACATGACACCGCCCACTAGGGGAGGAGCCCGCTAGAAGAATTTAGAGTACCGTTTCCATGGTAACGCAACGTCAGATTTCAAAACGGTTTTCACAGGATGAATTCGTAAGCTTTTGAATGATACCTAATTTATGATAATTACTCAAATATATGATACAAAAAAAGGCTCAAAAAAAGAGCGCCAGGCGTTCCGCCAGCGGGATGGTGACAGTTAAGGTTAAAACAAGACCAAAATTCGATTTGTATTTAAAAATGACTGAAGTTGGCACAGCACAGTATTTCCCAGTACCTTTGAAATAAAAGGAACCACAGACATAGGACTATAATTATTTTAAACTGATGTATCTAAGGAAGGCTTCTTGAGTAATGGAGAGACAGTGGCCATTTCCAGGCGTGCAGGGACAGAAACAGTTAATAAACATTTGTTTAGAAAAGATATCAGGCCGGGCCAGTAGACTTAACAGTTTAACGTGCATTACATCATGAGGACAGAAAGAGGGTTTAAAGGTGGCAATAGTTTCAGTAAGGGATTGTAAAGAAATGGGATCAAAAATCTCCTAAAAGGCTAGTGGCAGAGTAGAAGCAATAGGATCATTCAATGAAGTTAACCCGAGGAACAGAGAAGGAACCCGAGGCCTTAAATTAGAGATTTTATCAATAAAGAAACTCAAGCTTTCACAGAGTGGATTGGAAAATTATTGACGGGTGAATTTAAGGCAGCATTTATGACTGAGAACAGGACCTTTGGTCTGTGATAGTTATTAGAAATTATATTAGAAAAATATGTAAGTTTTGCGTACTTTGCAGCAGTCTGGTAGGCCACTAGGCAATCCTTGAGCCACTTAGAAGACGTTTGAAGTCTGTCCATTTCCGCTCTGCTTTCCTACAAGCTTGTCTTAATAAGAGAGTCTCAGATGTTTGCCAACGATCAATTCTAGATTTTGGTTTGAAAATTTTCAATGGAGCGGTCTCATTTAAAACATCCTGCCAAGCGTCATTGAGCAGCTCCAGATGTTGGTCGACATCTAGGTCAGGAAACGCACAGTCCAGCGACAGTTGTGAACTCAGTTCTTTAAAGAGCAAATTAAAATGTACATGAAATATAAGAATAGTATTGAGCATGTGATTGAGCATTGACAGATAAACATAACATATTTGGGAGGGACATAGAAAATAAAATAAGCTTATGATCTGAGATCACTGTATCCAATATTTCAATCTCAGAGATAGAAAAACCATAGGTAAGCTCTAGATCCAGAGTATGACCATGTATACGAGTGGATTATAGAAAGGTCATTCAGAAAGGAAATTTGCAAACATTCACAAAATATGAAGTGCCATCCTTACTTGTTCTGGATATGAAGTTAGAGCACGAAGCACTGGTACTGACCCATCCTTCAGAAACAACTTTTTCACAAATCCAGCATTGTACTGACCCTCGTTGGGGAAGCAGTCATGCGTAAAATGTTTTGATCAAATTTATAACATTATACCAACATTGTTCTGCACATTTCCTTCATAAATGAAATTCAACCAAGGTGTCCTCAGTGGCTCGGATACCAGGAGTCTATGGAGACTCGTATGTTCGTTGGTACATCCAACAACAGAACATTTGTAATGTTTTTTGGCGCAGACATTGTAATACTGTAGCTAGCTGATACAGCGAGTAAACGGAAATGGCGGTCTCTGTGCTTCTCCCTCAGGGGTGTGTCTATGCTAAAAGGGCAGATCATCAACAGTCGTGGGCGGGGTTTCCCTACTCTTACGTAGGGGGAAATATGAAACAACGCATTATGAGAGATTGATAATGATTGATGGGGATTATGAAAAAAAGTAGTGGGTGGATTTTTACCATTATAGACTGGTTTACACACTGTGGACACACATCTGTGTTCACACCTTAGAAAAGAGAATTTTGCATAATAGGTCCCCTTTAAGGCATTGATAAACTTGGAAAATCAGAAAGAATCAGAAAGAGCTTTATTGCCAAGTATGTGTGCACAGTAAGGAATTTGGGGGGGGGGTGGTACTTCAGGGGTACTTCAGTACAATCCATCCTGAATTACAGCAGGGTCCTCACACCATCGGTGCTCGGGCCCTAATAACTGGAAGCCATTTATAATATTTATTATCTTCACTAGCTGTGAGAACAGCCTTATTTGCATAAATAAGGCAACACAAATAAAACAACAAAGAGGAACTCGCCCCCGCTGCTGTTGCTGTGACACCAACACTGACGTAAATTTAGCAATTTAAACAGCAGTTAACAAGAGTTATAATAAGATAAAGAAAAAAGCTTGATAGAGCTATAGCCAACCATCCAGTGTCATCCGCTAGAAGCAGAAGCAATTCACTCTACAGTGCATCATTTCCCTGTAATAAAACACAGATTCACACAAGGTAAAAGACATGAATATAAACACAAAATACTAGAGACTTGGAATGTATTTCCTGATATTTGAGGAAATGCATGGTGGTTTTCTTTTTTAAATAATGCAATGTCTTAAATGTAGGATGTTTCTCTTAATGAATCTTAACTGCATCACATTGTCATCTTTTGTACTACAGTAATAAAAAAAAAATCTGTGCGTGCCATAGTGTGTGATGCATAATGATTTAAATATCACAAAATATTATGTAAGAATATGGTTCTATAAAATACTTTGATTTATAAAATGGCTGACAAAAAAAAAAAAAAAAACGGCATCATGTGACTTACTTGTTGGTTATTTTAAACACTGAACCTTTATATTTGCAGCTGCATTCTCGTTCTGTGTGAAATCTACATTAATCTTTCTTTTAAAAAATCTGCACATGTAAAATGCTTTGAAAAATTGCACGGGCATATTCTACTAAACTTCCAAAACACCTGCTCTCTAAATAAAGCTGCACTTTTTGTATTTATATTTATTATTTTGTTTATTTGGGAGTTAAAGGTATAGTTCTCACGAAAATTTTATCTAAAATTTTAAAAATGTACCTACCCTTACATTTTTCCAAACTGTACGAATTATTTTTTTCTGTTGAACACAAAAGATGATATTTTGAAGAATGTTGGTAATCAAACAGTTGATGGACCCCATTGACTACCGTATATTTTTTCCTACTATGGAAGTCAATGGCTGCCGTTAACTGTTTGATTACCAACATTCAGGATTTTCATTTTTTGGTGAACTATCCCTTTAATTTATTATTATTATTATTATTATTATTATTATTATTATTTAGGCACTGCCCTGCCTGAAGATCTGATTCTGTGATTAAAAAAAAAAAAAGGGCCAAAAAAAGTTTACATTTGTTACAACCTGATCCTAGACCTGGGTCATAAAACCATACATTAAATAAATAATTTTAATAGAGTAATAATATAAAAATGTATCCATACCACTGTACTTTTAAAGGTTCATTTTGCACAATAAATCTTATATTTCTCATATCAGCTGTATGTAATACTTACATTCTGTTGTAGTGGTGTATGGCTCCGGTGGTGATAGTAAATCACAGCAGCAAACACCAGCAGAACAACAGCAGCACATATTCCTGCTACAGCACCTGAAGACAGACCTGAATCTGGAACAATAAAGACATACAGTCATTATTATTAGATTTACACATAAAAGGATGTGATGAGAGATGGTATGATGAGAAACGATCATCTACAGTTCATCTCTGAAACGTTTGTAAACTGAGATCATTCTACAAATTCCACGTTCACAGCAAATGTGTTTCTAAGGGGATTATCTACATACTTCATGTGAATTCAAATAGAGGAACAGAGAAAAAAAACATCTGAATGTCACTGCAAATTTTTTTTAACAATAATAATAATGCGATTATAAATAAATTATAAAAAACCTGCTTTTAAAGGTGCTGTATATAAGAATGACAGCTAGTGGTTAAAATGGGTACTGCAGTCAAAATTCAAAATGTTGTTTGCCCCGCCCCCTCCTCCTAAGACTCGATGCTCGACACACTGTAAGTTGATAAATTGATTTAGCAGTGTTTTAACGTGCTTCTGTTTATAGAGATTTTAGATGAACGCCAAGGCTTTTTATGTCGGGTAGAATCTGTGATCTCTGACCCGGTTTGTTCGCTGGCTTCCATGCCAGTAAAAATAAAGTTAATGTAGCCATGGCCAAACTTTGAGAAATAAATGATTAATTGTTTAATTGTCAAAACAGCTGTCACGTCACGTGATAAAAGAACGACACTCGGACCCGAAGACTCGATACAGGAACTAATCTTTTCTGTTTCCGGTACAGAAACTGCGCATGCGCGGTCAACACAAAATGAACGAATCGCTCTCTGAGACAACGTTGTTCTCGAGTCATATTAAAGATTCGTTCAAAATGAACGAATCGTTCATGAACGACACATCACTATTTCCCACTATATCACAGGTTAATAGTCACAAATCGGTTGTTAATGTACTCACCGACTTCTAGGCTGTTAGATTATGTATTTTTCAGTATGTTTTTGTGTGGCTTTGCTTTATGAATGCTTTATATAGAGAAATAAAGACACAACTGCAAACTGCTTTTCTAATTTTATTTTTTTATTTTATTTTAAAAATATGCTATTTTGAAAAGAACAACGGAATTATACAAGAAAGCAAAAAAGCATGTGCTGGACGTCGTCGTTGTCTTTGCATGTTTGGGCTGCTATACGTCAGCTGTCCGCCATATTGGAATGGTCAAAACCAGTCTGTGAAAATTCGAGAGCAAGTTGACAGTGTCTTTAACTGTAGTTAGACACATGAATGAATGTTGATCTGAATGGCATTAAAGATTAGTTCACCCAAACATAAAAATTCTGTCATCATTTACCCTCATGAGGTTCCAAATCCTGTAAGACTTTCGTTCATCTTCAGAACACAAATGAAGATATTTTTGAATAAATCTGAGCACTTTCTGTCCCTCCATTGACAGTCTATGCAACTGCCTCTTTGAAACTTCAAAAAGTTCATAAAGATCGTAAAACTAATCCATATGAATTGAGCAGTTCAGTCAAAATGGTCTGAAGAGACATGATCACTTTATATGATGAACAGATTGAATTTAGGTTTTTATTTACATATAAACATTTGTTCATCTTGAGCCAAAGGGTTTCAGTGACAAACGGTTTTGGAGTTAGTTTACCTGGATCATCATTGAGGTTCCTTTCTCTGTTGTGATGCTTGCTGCTGCACAGCGGTGTCATAGTTGTGTCCAATTTTTCTACATTTTTTATACTGAGAGGCCTATTTATAATACACCCTCCCACGGTTTCTCTTGAAACCAACACGTAAGTGACAAACTGCAATTCATCGACTGGAGACAGGCTCCAAAAGGGAGTCAAATCTGTATCTCCCCCATGTTAAAGGTGCACTATGTAACATTTTTTCAGTAAAATATCCAAAAAACATATATTTCAGTTGTTCAGTTGAGTACTTACAATATCCCAAACTATTTGTAAATCATGAGAAAATTGCTATTTTAACCAAGAAACCGGGACGTGTGAGGGAGTCACCGGTCAATTACGTCATATCTGCGTTACCCTCGTTTCCGTTTTATTTAGCAGAAAGCTTTACTCTGCAGTGTGCAACGTGTCATAGCAGCCGCCAAACGAACGCACACAGTAACGTCATAACATAATTTTCAACACACTCAAATGTATCTAATATGATAAACAGAGCTGCGTTACCTCATACTCATGACCGGAAAAGCGGAAATGGCGCCGACTGTGGCATAATAAAAGTCCTGCTGCTCATGAGGCGTGTGTTGCATTCGTCTTATTAACAATCGCTCCATGAACATGATTTCTGCCCGAGTTCTATCCCGATTTTTTTCCACCAGCTGTGAAGTGAAGACCACATTCTGCGTTCAAACTTGGCGTCATCAAACTGGTGTCATCAAACTTGTTTTGAATAGGCGACCTCTAGTGGACGGAAAAGTTACATAGTGCACCTTTAAAATGCCCAACTTTAGAGTAGAAAATAATGTTTACAGCCTGGTACAAAAAGTGGTTTTGGTCCATACAGCTAATTTTGCCCTTCATGACAACTGTGAGGGGGTGATTTTTTTTTTATATCACTTGAAAGTGAAAGTGCCCTTTTTAATCATACCGCAGTTACCCCAAGAACACACTTTCAGACATGAAACCATAAGTACTACAACTGTAAACCATACATGTATTCTTAAATTCACTCTCAGACACTGACAGACAATATATGTCTGATATTTATAAAAAGGGTGAGGTCAAGAATAGTTCTTAGAAATAACATCTGCTAACTTTTGATAGAAATGACTACTGAAACTAGTAGATCTTCTCTGCAGGGTCACATAAGGTGATGGATATATAGTATACAGTGAGATGCAAATGTCTTAATATTTCACATAGTATATGTATAATATCATATAGTATATGATATGTTCACTGTTTGATTTGAAAGAATCTTTTATCTATCATTGAGGGATTCATTACTTTTTCTCACAGTAAAGCTGCTTTAGTGTGAAGCAGAGGTTAAACTGTCAGCCTCATTTGAGCAGAAATGGAAAAAAAGCCCTTGAACTACATGCTCTTCACATAAACACACACCGCAGACATGCATGCACAAACAGACATGAAGCACAAACATTCAGACACATGCTCACGCAGAAGCCATTTGTCCAGCCAACAGATCAAACCACATCTCTGTACAGATGTAAATAAATGAATAAATGAGACCACAGCAGGGTTCACTTTGACTCCTTTTGATGAGTATTTTGTATCTTTTGCATTTGAAGATTTACACAAAGTCTCAATTTTTTTTGAGGTCAATTTGTTTGTTGATACGCACGACGTGCGTATTCGTGAGACGCTATTAGCACCTCAGATCACTCCGTCTCACACAGAAAAAGCACACAAGTTGTGAGAGATCAAGATTAACAAAAACATGACATGAAATACAACACCTAGAAATACCAAAAAAGTACCTGTGTACTTTCTTCACTGAGTGAAAAATCCTTGGACCAGAACTTTTGTCTGAAGACAGTCAGAATGACAGTTGAACGATGTAAACACGACAACTTCTCATTATGACAAACACAACAGATATACTCATCTCAGAGAATGTCGCATTTTTGTTCATCTAGATTTCTCACAACTTGTGTGCTTTTTCTGGGCGAGACGGAGTGAACATTGTAGTCTCACGAACGTGCACACCGTTTAGCCGTGTAGATGTATGTTAATCTTGAGTGCCTATAGAGTAGTATTGCATCCTTCATATCTCCGAAGAGTCTTTAGTTTTATCATATTTATAAAAGACAGATACGCTGTTCACAAAAGAAAGAAGGGCATACACCATTTGAACAACACCAGAGTGAGTAAATTATGACTTAATTTTCATTTTATGGTGAACTGTCCCTTTAACAGTCAGACATGAAAATGCTCCAATGGGCCACAATGTTTAGATAATTTGTTAAAAGTCCTTGTATAAAAAAAGCCAATTATTTAGGAGACTCAGAATAACCCTCAAAATGAACCTGCTGTATGTCTGCTGGGATTTCTTGATCATACTCAGAGTGAAACTAGAGCAAAACTGCTGCTGAAAATAAAAATATAATTACGTTTTTGTTTTGACCAGAATTTGTGCTACATTCATTGGACAATTCGTAGGGATTCTCACCAATCCCAGAACTCAAGCATAGACTCAGACTCTGAGGTTGTCTCAGGAGGTTCCTTGTAAAATGATCTTCTACTCAGAAGACGACTGAAGTTTGATCATCTCATGAAGATAGGGGCATAATCCACATGATCCTCCTCTTTGACTTTCTGTAAAAATGTATCACATAAGATAAAATATTTAAATATTTAAAACAAGGCAAATTCATTTTTGAAGACTGATTGAGGTTCAATGTGAAGTCATGGTTTTTGTCTAATAACAGTGATCATCATTGTTATTTGAACCTGAAGCATCTTAAGGAAACACCATCAAACATCTACTTCATTTACTGTATGTCAGTGGTTCTGCTTAAGGTCTTAAATGTTACACTGCACATCATGTGGTGACCCAACATAGTAGTAACATTGTTAATCTTCCAAAAGAAACACATTTCTTTAAAATTAAATACTGAAATGTAGTAATATTAACAGATCTGTGAACCATTTTTTTGTGGGTTTTGCAAAAATCTTTGTTAAAAAGTTTTGTGGTCAACATTATGCGGCATCAGTTGCTGCAAAAGGTGTTGACATCTTGTAGCTCCAGAATTACTTCATTTAAATAAGAAAATATATAAACTCTGGATATTAATGACATAAAATTGTGAAATGTTATACTTATCTGATTTAATACCATCTACTGAATACCAAATTAAACACAAAAAATCTGATATTTGTTTTTGTTGTATGTGGTCTGCCAGATGTCTGTGTGCATGCAGCCTTGTCATAAAGCAGGTTTGAATACATTAATCTGATTTTCTGATATAACTATATGGGCAGTGGATTGCAGGTCCCAGCATGCTTTGCATGGGTCTGCATTAGGAGATTAAGGACCCTATCATACACCTGGCGCAATGCGGCGCCAGGCACAACGCTGGTGTTTTTTGCTAGTTTCAGCCCGACGCAGTTATCATTTTCACTGTGCAACATGGTTTAAATAGCAATTGCATTTGCGCCAATTTGTGTGCCCATGGGCGTGCTGGTCTGAAAACGAGGTGTGTTCAGGTGCATTGTTGGCGTGTTACTATTTTAAGGCAAATGAAATAGACTGCGCCATTGACCAACTGAAACCTGAAACCTAAAATCAATGGCGTAATATTGTTTTTGTTATTTAAAGAGCGTGTTAGTAATATGCACACAGGGACGCAGCACACAAACATTTTTAAATATGAAAAATTAAAGGATTCAAATGTAAAAGATTATTATTGTGTACATAAATATAAAAATGCCTGCATGTCATATGCTCAGGAAGCTTTGGTGGAATCCGGCTTGTCCCATAGACAGTCTACTCGCATGTTTTAACCTCGCACAAGATCCATTTCCTCGCTAGAGAAGCGTTCAGTTTTTCTGCTTGCAAATTCCGCCATGTAAACAGCGAATCCGCCATGGCGCGAGCGCAACTGGCTTTTAAAGGGAATAGGAGATGAGACTCTGATTGGTTTATTGCATGTTATGCCCAAAACACACCCATTACTCATTAAGAGAATAGGGACAACCCTTTTAGAACATGTGCCGGGCTCGCCGACCATTTTTCCCGTCGTTAAACTAGCAAAAGTGGATTCGGATATACGCCCTAAGTGCACTTGTGCTGTGCGCTTTAGACCATGCACTGCAAAAAATGCTCTTCTTATTTAGTATTTTTTTTTCTTGTTTCCAGTCCAAATATCCAAAAAATTCTTAAATCAAAAAAAGTAAATGTAAAGTAAAATTGCATTAGATATTTTCTAGGGGAAACAATGAAAATGAAGTGAGTTTTTGCTTAAAGCAAGCAAAAGTATCTGCCAATGGTGTGAGGAAAATAATCTTGTTTCTGATTGGGATAGAAACAAGAAACATGATTTCAATCAGAAACAAGATTATTTGTATCACCCCATTGGCAGATAATTTAGCTTGCTTTAAGCAAAAACTTGATTTTCAAAAAAAAACAAGAACAAATATCTTATGTCATTTTACTTATCTAGTAAATGCATCTTGATTTAAGATTTAAAATTACTAAGAAGAGCATGTTTTGCAGTGTGCGCTTAGATCGTTAAAATAGGGCCCTACATGTTGAAATTAAATGTTATTTTATGAGTTTTTGTTAGTGTTTAAAGCTCAATTAGGTTCAGTTTCTTAACCCGCACCGGATCGTGGGCGGGCGTGGGGGGTTTCCGGAAGTGGGCGTGTTCGTACTTTTATTTACTTTTGTTTTATACAAAATATTCAATCAACTATCACAAACTATGCATCATTTGAAAGCTAAAACATCACTTGTTTTTGCAATAAATACACCAGAGAGGAAAGGGTTAAATGAAATGCTAAAGGACCGGCATTTTAAACATTATCATAATAAACGCAGTATCTCCTGTTGTTCGGATCAGATCGGACGAATCCAATAAACACCCGCATACATGTCAGTGCAAGGGTCCACTCTTTAAAATGCATCCCACTTTTTAATCCAAAACAGCGAAAAAAATGGGGGGGGAAACAAAGATCCGTATTTGTTTACAGGAGCGTTTCGAGTTAGAGTAGTCGATCATGTTCATTTTTTATGAAATGTTGATTTTACTCAGTATTCCAACGTTCAAAAGCCATATCCCCCCGTGGTTTAGACTCTTCCGGATAAAATGGGCCATCTCTCGTCTCTCTCCTTCAATCACAGACATTGTGATCGACCAAAACATCCAGGGAGCGCGTTACAGGCTTGAGCAACCTGTCAATCATCGTACCTAGGTTTTTGACTGGATAAAGCCAGGCAATGCATATTCGGCAATGTTTTGATGGATGGGGGTATTAACCAACTAAAACACGATTGCAGTGATTGACAGTTTGCAAACAGAGTTGTAAAATACATGTGCGCAATCATCCCATTCACCCGTGCGCTCTCGCCATTTTACGCACAGAACGCACCGATTCGCCCTGCTTCACTACACAGAGTTTATATCAACGAACAGATTTTCTCCAAAGCTTTTATCTGAATATCTGTATCATGGATCGTCGACTACAGAAGAGTTTTGGTGGTGTTGAGAGTGTTTTGGAGGAGGTTATGAGAAGCAGTGACAAAGAGCAGCAGTAGTATATAGTATCATCCTCAAATTTGAATCAAAACATGGTCTGACATTCAGTTTTATATTTATGGTATTTTCAGGCCCTTAACATTAAAGTCTCAGTCGTTAGTCGTTAGTCGTTAGTCACTTGTATGTATATTTGACCTTGTTTTACTCTGTTCCTATACTACTTTGAGTTATTATGACTCTTGGGTAACACAATTTCAAGTGTCTAGTTTAAAATAAGACCAGATTTATGTATATAGACCATAGGGTTTAAGAACCACAGACATTGGGTATGTCGTTTTCAGAAAATTCTCAAAAATAGGGGCGCAGGTTAAGAGGTTAACACAAATAGGCAGTTCTGAAGGACAAAGGGGTCCTAGCAAGGTGTACCTAATAAAGTGGCCAGTGAGTTTATGGTGAATTTTAGAGAATGTTTCTCAATTGCTTTAACAGAAACTAATAAAGTTATTTATGTAGAACATTAAAATAATTGTATTTTTGATACTGAATGATGGTTATGCCTTTTATAAATATCTGATATGGTGCTGGTGTGATTTCATTATACAGACAAGCACATACATATCTAAATCTTACTGCTGTAATGAGACAGACACGCAGAAAATAAATGAGCTTACCGATTTATGTGCGTTTCTTTTGTAGAACACTGGCTCAGTGTAAGTGATCTCTTCTGCATGAGTCTCAGCTGTTATTACAATAAAAACAGATGCAATAAAACAACAAAATGAACCTATTCTTTTTCTTCACAAAATATGTATTAGGCCTATTATTATCAAGACTCAAATGTAAGCGTTAACACACACACTTAATTAAAATACTTAATCCTGCATTTTTTTCTAAACAGCATTAGTGTTTTTAAAAATGTTATTATACACCTGTTTTACCCACACAAAAATGACTCTAGCAGAGTATGCGATAATAATTATTTTTAGGCATTTTTTACACAATTTTCATTGAAGCTGTTGAAATTTTATGTTGAATTATATTGGATTGTGTTGAAATGTGAAACAACAGATGTTTATTTGAACAGTAGCAGTTTGTATCTTTACATAGGTAAGATTATGTTCATAAATAAGAGAAAGTTGTTTTATTATTAAATTAATGCAGATTTGCATTTTTGGGTTTGTATTACAGTGGGTTTTATTTCACTCTTGTTTTTGTGTGACAAGCAAAGAGCATGAATCAGTGTCATTATATGCATATATATTCTGATATGAGTGTAACAGAAGTTGCCAAACACAATATCTACACATATTAGTTTGGTAAAGGAACTAGAGGCTGTTAAAGGTATAATTTAAAAACCTGTTTCACGGTGTGTGTTCTCTAGCCGCCGGGCGCTGTTGCCGTGTGGATGAGCGGAACGCATTGAGAGTTTTCTGTTTTAGTTGAAAATTGTGTCGTGTAAGTGGCCCCAAAGTAAATAATGTGGTGGAAAAATTTAATCATAGAGGAAGATTAATTAAGATATATATTTGAGATCATACAGGAGCTAACATGTGTTTCTGCCATGCGGGACACCTTATTTGAGGGCTCTCCTGTACCAAAGGTGTCGGGCAGAACTAATTCTAAATCTGTGTGCTGTGCCTCCTACTTTTACCATGTGTGGAAAACTACTGAGAAGGATTGTTTACACTTTGGGGGGTATAAGAGATTGCAGCTTCTGTTATGTCTTCAGTTAGCACTCTGCAGACATTCAGGATGGCTGTATGACTGTGACTCTTTTCTTGCAAGAAAATAAATCTTTATAAAGATGATTGGCTAAGGTTTGTCTCTTATTCAGTGGTGCAACTGAGAGTTAATTTTTTGCCATGACAATAACTAATGATTTTTTTATCGGAAATGAATCAAAAACAATCTCTCTTCCATTAATTTCCTATTATCACTGTAAAGCTGCTTTGAAACAATCTATATTGTGAAAAGCGCTATATAAATGAAGGTGACTTGACTACAAAAATTACGAGAATAACTGTGATTAATCAATCAATCAATTTAAATATTTAGAGTATATTTTTATAATACTTGTTAAAACCAGTAGGTAACACTTGCCTTCTTGATCTTTTTTTCTGTGTTTCCTGTAGATCCAGTAGATCCCAAATCCTGCTACAATCATCAGAGATCCAGCAAAGATCAGCACTATCAGAGAGACTGAGACTGAGGAGATTGAAGGCTCTGTGATGTAATGACAAAGAGAAACAGACATTAATGTAAGCGAATGTATCAATCTGATCACAAGACAGAGATCAGCTCAGTAAATGATCACTGCCGTACCTGCACATGTGTGACAGAGTTGAGTGATGTTGGGATGTCTGGTCTGGTGGCTGATGGGATTGTTGAGCACACAGCTGTAGGTGTTTTTATCCTGATATTCCACCTCCAGAGGTAGAGAGAGACTGATGCTGAGATCAGACACACTGATGCTGGACAATAAACTGTTTCCTTTGTACCAGGAGAGAGTCACATCACTCACATTCACCACTGAACACACCAGTGAACATGATGATGATGATGATGATGATGAAGAACATTGCGAAGAGTTACTGCTGATGACAGGAACAGGCAGACGAGCTGGAAAACATGAGTGTTTACTGTGTCATTTCAATATGTAAATATAAAATAAGAGTATGTGAAGGACATGACAATAGATCTTTACTCACCATAGACAGAAACTCTGAATGTTTTTGTTGTCAGATTTGCCCAACTTATCTGTAGTTGATAATCTCCAGCATGTTCAGTTGTGATGTTTGTGATGGTCAGAGATCCAGTTTGATCGTCCAGCTTCAGTCTGTCTCTGAATCTCCCATCAGTGCCTTTATATGAGGAGAAGATTTGTGTCTTTCTTTTTATTCTAGCTATCACAGACTTTTCAGCTCCAAATGTCCACAGTATATCATCGTCTTCATGTATTTCAGTAACATTAGTCTGTAGAAGATAAGAATCTCCCTCCATCACTGACACTGAATCACCAAACACACCTGGAGAACATGAAGAGGAACAGATTAAGACTCCTGTTGGCTTACAAAGCCTGAAATCAGTTCTAGTTTGTAACATGTAAATGTGAACTGAAGACCATCTAGAACATCAGCACAGATAGAAATTGTTAGGGAGGGTTTGCAGTTTTAATCCTTGAAATTAACATATTTAAAACAACAAAAGACACCTGAGATTTGAAAATAGGCTGATTCTAAAAGTAGCAGAACCTTTATTACCCTGAAACAGAAAGAATTATGTTGTAGAATTGTTTTTATAACTTACCCATCAGACCCCACCAGCACAAACAGAACAAAACAAGCATGTGAAACATTGCCTTCAATAGTGTGATGAAAAGTCTGACCAACAATTTGCTGAAACATGTTCATCTGGTGTGTGAATCCTCCTCCCCCAACAGAATCTGAACACCTTCCTCATGCACACACACACACATGAACACACACTGAACGCATGTCACGTAGTTACGTGCAGATGCTCTTCTGGCACTTATTAAGGCTTTAACTCTAGTGAGCATTCTTCATTTTTATCATTTAACATTTATAGTTTTTAAAAGATCTATACTGACTGTGTGACTGTGTTAAACATGTAAAAGTAGAAGAGTATTGTGTGAATATTGGATACATTCAGAAGTATTTTATCGCAAAAAGATTTTAAAATGGTTTTATATTTTTATTCAGTTTTCAGTTTTTGTGTATGGAAAAAAAAAAGTTAAAAGCGCCTGTCATCTCACTGTACCAGTTTCACTGAAGTTCAGCTTCTGAGTCAGACTGAAAGTCACTGCGGTTGGTTTTCTTCAGAAATGTTTGATCTGTCAGGTGGACAGACAGGTTGTAGTGAGAGAATGTGTATGTTTAGCTATAGGTGAAGAGCTTCTTCTTGCTTTTATGAACAACTCTTTAATCTAAGGAAAAGTTCAACCAAGATGAGAAACTGTGTTTGACACAGAGGGAGAAAAACAGAAACATGATGATACCATTCAAATGTTTATTTTGTAAAAGTTATCTCTTTTTGTTTTGTAAAAGGAACTGATACATCTATATCATGGTAAAAAACCATAAACCTTTTCACTTTCAAAAGGTTGTAGTTGGATCACAGTGAGATGGTTTTTTTCCCCACACTTTATTGTAAAATAGACCATAGCATTGACATGAGCGGCAGTATACATGGGCCAGTAAGCTACTTCATGGGCTCCATAGACCATGACAGAAAATGAGTGTGCATCCCTAACCTGGTATCTAAGGAGCATTAATTAATCCAATGATTGCTGATTACAGGTAGATGTGATCATTCACTTAACCTGGAGTTCTTCAGTGTGGATAAGTGTGGTCCAAACATGTATGATTACATGTTCATTTGTAGAAAAAAGTCATATACTGTACATCTGGGATGGCATGAGGCTGTGTAAATGAAGAGAGAATTTTCTCTTTTGGGTGGAGTATTTCTTGCTTCTTAAACCTGTCCTGGAGGCCCCCAGCACTGCACATTTTGGATGTCTCCCACATCTAACACACCTGATTCAACTCATCATGCAGCTCATTAGTAGAGACAAGACCTGCATGGAGTGTCACCAATGAGAGACATCCAAAAGGTGCAGAGGTGGGGGTCCGACAGGACAGGATTGAGAAGCACTGTTTTAGTTCACAGCAACATGAAAGTTAAAGGTGGGGTAAGCTATATTTCAAAAATGCTTTAGAAAAGTGTATCAGGCCGAGTACCAAACTTGTAGCTAATCAGAAGTAAGGGGCGTGTCTACTAATGATGGGGAGAAGAGAGCGCTCAGTGCACGTCATTATTCAAAAGACACGACACACAGGGCGGACATTAGCCGAGCGACGTGAGATGGCAGATGGCAGCACAACAACACCACCACATAGGTCTATGCTGCACATTCCTGTTATTCCGCATTCATGCTATAGCACCTGAATCTGTAAATATCAAGACAGACAGTTAACAATACTAGGGATTGGCTGTTATTTAAAACTTTATGGACTAAAATAACTAGCTTCCAGCGGTCAGCGGTACGCGAATCGACTTTTAGCGCAAGTCAACTCGCGTACTGCTGACTGCTGGACAGAGGTGGACAGTAACTAAGTAAATTTACTTGAGTACTGTACTTAAGTACACTTTTTGAGTATCTGTACTTTACTTGAGTATTATTTTTTCGGGAAACTTATGACTTTAACTTCACTACATTTAAAAGACAAATATTGTACTTTTTACTCCACTACATTTCTATCAAGGTCCTCAAAGTCGAAAGTCGTTTCTGTAGCAGCTTTAAAATCAGTAGATGATTTTTTCTTCTTTAAAACTTTCCAGACAGCCTATCAGTAATCACTCTTGTAGGGTCATGTGAAGTTTCCCAACATTTTTTGAACACTGATCAGTTTCTAGCAAAATAAAAGAAGACGGTTCCACAGCGCAGTGTGTGCACCCATGGCCATACTTAGAAAGTATGTTTCAGTTTTCTGAAAAGATTAAAGATTAGTTTAGTTGGCAGACACTTGATGTCTCATAAAATGTTAAAAAATGTAAACATCTGGGAGAAAGAGAAGAGCAGACATATGGATGAATCTGAAAAAGCACAATGACGTGAAAGAGAGCTCAGTTTAGTCCGGTGTGCGTGTGTATTCATTGCGTTTTTTGTTTTTTTTGCACTTGAGCGGGCCAATACACACAAAATGGTATTCACGCAAGTTGATTATGTCTTAAGTGAACATAAACAGTTGAGAAGAATATTGGATGTGTATCAGTGTATAGGATCCATGCATTCAGCCTTACTTTTGATACTTAAGTACTTTTAAAAGTAAGTACTTCTGTACTTTTACTTAAGTAAAAAGCTGTTTTTACAACTTTCACTTGTAACGGAGTAATATTTGACCAGTAGTTATTTTACTTTTACTCAAGTAATGGAGTTGTGTACTTTGTCCACCTCTGCCGTTGGAAGCTAGTTATAATAGTCCATAAAGTTTTAAATATGGATATTTTTCTTACACAAACGCGCCACTTCGCTTCAGAAGGCCTTTATTAACCCCCGGAGCCGTGTGGAGCAGTTATATGATGGATAGATGCACTTTTATGGACTTCAAAAACTACACAACCATTCACTGCCATTATAAAGCTTTGAAGAGCCAGGACATTTTAAGTATAACTCTGATTTTATTTCTCTGAAAGAAGAATGTCATATACACCTAGGATGGCTTGAGGGTGAGTAAATCATGGGCTAATTTTCATTTTTGGGTGAACTAACCCTTTAAGCGTGGTATAGAATCAGGTTCAGAATTCAGCATCACATTCCAGTCCCACGTTTTAAAACAAAGTAATGACATGGGTTAATATCATTTAAAAATATCAGTATAACGATACAAATATAGTTCTAAAAATCGTTCTCGATATTAAAGAATAGTAGAGTTCACACCACAGCGATAACTATAAATGCACAGAGAAACAATATCGTTGGAATCACTTTCAGATAGATTTTTTTCAGCTGCATGAACAATTAAAACATTGACAGCCAATCAGAATCCATCCTGCTGTAACCAGGGATACACTGCACGATTTTAACAATCCTATAAGATCATTACAAATCACACTGTGAGACATGGATCTATTAAACTTGGGCACAACATGCATGTAGACTGTAGGACGATGACACCTATTGACTCGATGTCGATGCATGTTTCTATAGAAGAATAAAATGTCATCAGTGTGCGCTAGTGGTAAACAAAAGACCCTAATGAGTCACACTTTGGCAGTTGTAGTTTTTATGTGTGCTGTAAAAAAGAGGAAGCGGCGAAAGAGGAAGGGAAAAGAGCTTGAGGTAAGCAGTTTTAAGTTTTAGCGCCATGTCGCGTTGATTTCATGACACATTTTTATTGGCTGGTCAGTAGACGTAGGCCGTAGCAGCAAACACACTGTGCGGTGATCATGCTGAATTTCACTATATCACTGTCAGAAAATTATCGTAGGCTATCTTTGGTACAACAGCCGTCTTTGAACCTTTGTCACTGAACGACATAGGACCATAGGGATGGGCAGACCGAGGCTTTGTGAAGCACTGAAACAGTTGAAGCAAATGTGCCAATGTTTCGAAGTTTCGAAACAATCCGACACCTGTCTCTACGGCGACACCTAGTGGTCACTTGCATGTGTTGATCTGAAATAACCTTGACAATGTAAAAAAAAATAAAAAATTTAACATCTCTCTGACAGCTACATGATCTTGGTTTTGTAACCTGTAGCCTCCTCATTGTGAATAACTTTGTGAATAATTTTGGTCATGAAAAATGAAGATTAATAAAATAAATAAAGCCACAATGTGTCACATTTGTTACATAACATTTTTATTCAAAAATATCAATTGCTCTGCTGTTGAAGGACTTAGCCGACTTCTTTTTTTTTTTTTTTTTTTACATATAATTTCTTCAGCCTTTGAAAAAATCCTCTCACAAGGGACACTTGTTGCTGGCATGCACAAATATTTTTTAGCAAGTACATACAAATGAGCAGTGTCAGTAGCAGGCCTAGGTACATGTTACCATCCTCTGCACCCTCCAAAATGGCAGGATGAGTGCTCCTCAAATGGCGCATCATGAATGATGTATTGTTGCAGAAGGCTAGCTGCCTATCACAATACACACATCTCACTTTATTTGGTCTTTCCAAATGGAAATGCTCCCACACCACAAATGTACGGCATCTCTTACGTGGAGCCTCCATTTGTATTTATTCTATTAATATATCTATCTATATATCACCTATGAATCTTTATCTATATAATTCTATATCTCTAATTTATGTCACTATCTAACTTAGCCTATATGAATGTGTCACTATATCTATCCTAACTATCTGTCACTGTCTATACCTATCAGTCAATATATCTAATTTAAATCTAGCCTAAATATAACTAACCAAGGACCATCGATTAGGAGCCATGATCACAAACATTGCCATGATTGTTTCACCATGGCAATCTTTCGTCTAGGACAGCCGAAAATCGTGCAGTGTATCCTGGGCTTTAAGCAGTAGACAAGCACAACCTTAAAATAAACAGAACAATATTGTCTGCTGATGTGGATGCTAATATTTATCTTCATAGTTATCGTTCTTAGTGTGAACGGGCGCCTTTATTGTTTTTGCCAAAGAATGATATGGGGAAAATAGTAAGAGTGTGCTAGTAGTATGGTTATATGAGAAATGTTTCAAAAAGTGGTGGGGACATGCTGCAAATTATGCCTATGATACACTATATTGCCAAAAGTATTGGGACACCCCTCCAAATCATTGAATTCAGGTGTTTCAATCACTTCCATGGCCACAGGTGTATAAAATCAAGCACTAGGCATGCAGACGCTTCTACAAACATTTGTGAAAGAATGGGTCGCTCTCAGGAGCTCAGTGAATTCAAGCGTGGTACTGTGATAGGTTGCCATCTGTGCAATAAGTCAATTCGTGAAATTTCTTCACTACTAAATATTCCACGGTCAACTGTTAGTGGTATTATAACAAAGTGGAAGCAATTGGGAACAACAGCAACTCAGTCACAAAGTGGTAGGCCACGTAAAATCACAGAGCGGGGTCGGCGCATGCTAAGGTGCACAGAAGTCGCCAACTTTCTGCAAAGTCAATAGCTACAGACCTCCAAACTTCATGTGACCTTCAGATTATCTCAAGAACAGTGTGTAGAGAGCTTCATGGAATGGGTTTCCATGGCCGAGCAGCTCATCCAAGCCTTATATCACCAAGTGCAATGCAAAGCATGGGATGCAATGGGGTAAAGCACGCCGCCACTGGACTCTAGAGCAGTGGAGACGTGTTCTCTGGAGTGACCAATCACGCTTCTCTGTCTGGCAGTCCGATGGACGAGTCTGTGTTTGTTGGTTTCCAGGAGAACGGTACTTGCCTTGTGCAAGAAGAATGGTCACTTCTAGATGAATGGTCAAAAAGCCCCATAAACACACTCCTAAAACTTGTGGAAAGCCTTCCCAGAAGAGTTGAAGCTGTTTTAACTGCAAAGGGCGGGCCAACTCCATATTAAAAATGGGATGTTATTAAAGTTCATGTGCATGTAAAGGCAGGCCTCCCAAAACTTTTGGCATTATAGTGTATTTACACCTTTCTTGATCACCAGTTGGATGATACTGATGTAATTGATAAATGGTGCCATCTAGTGGGTTTTTGAGAAACAGCAGCTCAAACATCATCACAGTAGTGCAAGCTCAACAGGAAACGGCAGCCAGATGGCAGCACCTCAAAAATAGAAATAGTCTCTCTGTGAATTTATAAAGACAATACAACAACTCCGAAGTGATCCAGTTCAGTCAAATGATACACCGCACACACCCGGTGAACATATAGCAAGATATAGTTTTAATAGACCTACTTGAACATTTAAATGGATTATATTGTTTAATAATCACTGCTGTCTGTTTTTATGTGGCCACGTACACACTGTTATGTTTCAGGAGTGACAACTGCATTTATACACAGAAGTGAATTATCAGTCTGTGTGTGTGTACACAACTCCTGAAATTGCCATGACACCGTGGTAACCACAGCAATGTTCCACAGTTATTGTGTATCGAGATGATCTCATTTATATTATAACTATGTCTGTTATATAACTATGTCTCATGGATGATCTTGATCAGCTTAATGATGATCCTGATTTATATATACCCTTCATTTAATACATTTGCACTGGGAACCTACTAAAACCATTAGAAGATGTCTATAACATAAAAACAGTAGATGAAAGGGTTAAAGGCCACTAAGTTGTTGTTTTTTTGCACAGTGGGTGGAAACTTCACAAGGTTCATTACTTGCAACAGATGAGAGTTCGCTAACAACACCTCTCATTATACCTCTGTTTCTGTTTGTTATCGTTTCTCTCCCTCTGTGTCAGTAATGGTTTCATCTATATATATATATATATATATTTTTTTTTTGTAAATGAAAGAGTCTTAAAAAGCTGCTAGCAAGACAGGAAGAAACTCTTCACCTACAAACTGAATATACCTGCTCTGAATACACACTCTCACCTACAAGATGTTTGCCCACCCAACAGATCACACCACATTTAGAAAACCGGCCGTTGCAGGTTTCAGTTTGACTCAGAACATGAACCTCAGTGAAACTGGTACCGTGAGATTTTCACTCTGTATTTTTATTTTGTTTCTTGCACACACTATAATTGAGAATTGAATAAATACAACCATTATAAAATCACTAGGGTTAGGCTCCATTTTTCTATGAAGTTCATCTGACATTCAACATTATTTTTCTACTTTTAGCCATTTAACAGTCGGAGAACTACCTTTCAAAAAGTATGTTAACTGATAAAAACATATTTCCATCCATTAAAAACAGTAAGGCCTGGTTTCACAGACAGGGCTTAGATTAAGCCAGGATTAGGCTTTTGTTCAATTAGGGCATTTAAGTAGCTTTTATAAACGTGCCATAGAAAACATTACTGGTGTGCATCTTGAGACAAAACAATGGCACTGACATATTTTAAGATACAGTTAAAACTAGCCTGGGACTAGCTTAAGCCATGTCTGTGAAAATGGGGGTTAAAGTTGTAATAATGGCCAGATGAACTATAACATTATATCATATGCAAATACAGCATGTGAAACTATAGGAAGGTCAAACTCTGTGGTGGGAGGATTCATACCAGCGTGAGTGTTTTATTTAACAGTGTTATTAGATCAGACGCGGAACAGTTAAAAAGACAATGTTTCACATGTTAGTTTTAGTTTTGTTCTGTTTGTGCTGGTGGAGTCTCATTGGTAAGTTATAAAAGCATTTTTATGACTTGATCTCTTTCCATTTTAGAGTAATAAAGTTGCTGCTGCTGTTAAAATTAGATCATTTTCATCATTTTCAACAATAATTATTGTTAGATCTACTAACTTTGAATTCAGGTCTCTGTTCATACACTCACCTAAAGGATTATTAGGAACACCATACTAATACTGTGTTTGACCCCCTTTCGCCTTCAAAACTGCCTTAATTCTACGTGGCATTGATTCAACAAGGTGCTGAAAGCATTCTTTAGAAATGTTGGCCCATATTGATAGGATAGCATCTTGCAGTTGATGGAGATTTGTGGGATGCACATCCAGGGCACGAAGCTCCCGTTCCACCACATCCAAAAGATGCTCTATTGGGTTGAGATCTGGTGACTGTGGGGGCCATTTTAGTACAGTGAACTCATTGTCATGTTCAAGAAACCAATTTGAAATGATTCAAGCTTTGTGACATGGTGCATTATCCTGCTGGAAGTAGCCATCAGAGGATGGGTACATGGTGGTCATAAAGGGATGGACATGGTCAGAAACAATGCTCAGGTAGGCCGTGGCATTTAAACGATGCCCAATTGGCACTAAGGGGCCTAAAGTGTGCCAAGAAAACATCCCCCACACCATTACACCACCACCACCAGCCTGCACAGTGGTAACAAGGCATGATGGATCCATGTTCTCATTCTGTTTACGCCAAATTCTGACTCTACCATCTGAATGTCTCAACAGAAATCGAGACTCATCAGGCCAGGCAACATTTTTCCAGTCTTCAACTGTCCAATTTTGGTGAGCTCGTGCAAATTGTAGCCTCTTTTTCCTATTTGTAGTGGAGATGAGTGGTACCCGGTGGGGTCTTCTGCTGTTGTAGCCCATCCGCCTCAAGGTTGTGCGTGTTGTGGCTTCACAAATGCTTTGCTGCATACCTCGGCTGTAATGAGTGGTTATTTCAGTCAAAGTTGCTCTTCTATCAGCTTGAATCAGTCGGCCCATTCTCCTCTGACCTCTAGCATCAACAAGGCATTTTCGCCCACAGGACTGCCACATACTGGATGTTTTTCCTTTTCACACCATTCTTTGTAAACTCTAGAAATGGTTGTGCGTGAAAATCCCAGTAACTGAGCAGACTGTGAAATACTCAGACCGGCCCGTCTGGCACCAACAACCATGCCACTCTCAAAATTGCTTAAATCACCTTTCTTTCCCATTCCGACATTGAGTTTGGAGTTCTGGAGATTGTCTTGACCAGGACCACACCCCTAAATGCATCGAAGCAACTGCCATGTGATTGGTTGATTAGATAATTGCATTAATGAGAAATTGAACAGGTGTTCCTAATAATCCTTTAGGTGAGTGTATATTGCTATGCCAGAAATAGTTAGGGTGCTTCAATTTAGTACTGCCCTGTACTGGACCAGATAAGCATCCAACTCATTACAGTTCACACACTTCTTGGTAATAAAACCTATTAATAAATGTGCACAGTGACACTAATCAATGACCATCTTTTTTGAAAACTGTACTAATGCAACACAAATGCTAGCAGTGTTTCCTTAAATGTATTAATATCCCCAAATCACATTTATGTGTTTTCACCTGATGCTTCTTGTAAACATATAAAGCCTCCCCTGCTTTTCTATCTAAAAAAAAAAAACCTCTCAGAACTGACCAATATATGTTACAAAACGTTGTTTTATTACCGGACTGCGATGTGCCGTAAACAGACGTGGGGTTAAGTTGTAACACACATGGTTTAAAACTTTCCACACATGCCAGGATGATGAAACAGTGTATTTACTAGTTGCCATATTAGCATTATTTAGAAAAAAAATGTGCCAAAATGAAAAAATCTTTGTAAGATATCGCTGAACAAACGATTTAACCATAGCAAAAGTAAATTTCTTACTTAACCCTGTACGGTGTTGCCTGCAGGCAGCATAGTGTATTTTAATTTTTAATAAAATGAAACCACAATTTATTGTTCAAACCTATCTTAGGGAAGAACAACTCAAACACTAATTAATGAAAGTGCAAAAAAAGTGGTCACATGACCCACAGGGGCCATTTTGTGTCCTGTTTCAGCACGTGTGCACAGGTTACATGGCTCCATATTTTCTCCAACGAAAAGTGCATTTTTCACTAATTCCCGTCCAGTTAATCACCCACAAAAAATATGAGAGTCACCTTCACTGGTAAGTAATGTTTTGAACTATGCTGTATAGCTGTGTTTTGAGGTGTGTTTGTTGTCAAAAATGCCATTATTTTATTTATAAAAGTTAATAGTTGTATTTTATTGATAAAATATTTTAGTTTGTCGTGGATATTTTTTGATTATATCAGATATCATTTTAAGCTCTCATTTGGTCATGTTACAATGTACCCCACCTATGGGGCATGTTGTCACGTTTCACTTCCATTCTTTCGGAGTAAATCAAGAAAAAAGTATACACTGTATTAATGAAACAAAACCACATAATTGTACTAGACACATTTAATTATTTCCTGCTCTTTTTTCTGTCCTAGAATGTGCACTGAGCATGCAGAAAATTTAAGTACAGGCGATCATTTCCATCACACAGTGATCATTTTCTGGAATGCAAACGCATAAAAAAAACACAATAATTAAATGATATAACAAGCATTTTGAACATATACAACACAGCCAAGCATGCTTCATGAACAGAACTAAGAGATGGAGATGGGCAAAACAAACATCTACAATGGACAGATAATGTGAAGTAGTAAATCTTCCTCACAAGAAATGCAAGAACAAATGCTTATAATATTATATATCAAAATTTTATCTTATTATATCTTGCAGAACCAATGGTGCTGCTAATGGTTAAAGAAACAGCAATACAAGAAAGACTGAAATAATTCTGTTTCTCCCTGGATTCTTTTAGTAGCTCTAACCCTCTCCACCATTACATACTGGAAAACCTATTGATGTCCCAATATCAGCAGTGATCAATGGAATCCCTTTCTGATAAGGGGATTGAGTCTTCCACACCATTATTCTGTAAGAAAACACATTTACAGTTGTTTTTTTCCTCTAATGTTTGCTAAATGCTCTATATTCTAAAGTAAAACATCACAAGAGAGCAGCACTTTCTTAAATGTCTATATAAAGTATTGGTGTTTCTATGTAATGATTTCTAATAGTGCATATATAGTTCACCCAAAATGGAAATTATGTCATCATTTACTCACCCTTGAGTTGTTCCAAACCTGTATGAGTTTTTTTCTTCTGTTGAACACAAAATAATATATTTTGAAGAATGTTGGTTTACGGTAGCCATTGACTTCCATAGTATGAAAAAAATAGTCGATGTCGTTTGATTACCAACATTCATCAAAATATATACTTTAGTGTTCAACAGAAGAAAGACACTTTGTGAATAAATGAAGACTTTTTAGCCTCGTTCAGGCTATCTGATTGGAATCTGATCTAAATTAATGACTGTACACAGTGTGTATCGCAACTGTTCAGATCCGTTTTGTCTGTCCCATGTCACTCTTTCATTTTCCCGAATATCTGCATTGGTTTCTATGGCAATGACGTTGTGTTAGTAGGTATACACCAAAAACAACAACAGTAACCGCAACATGGAGGAGTTTGCAATACAGATGCTGTCTTATTTACAACATGACAATGTGTATCCGCCGCGCTGGACTACTGCGTCTTATGAGGCAGGTATGAGCAGCTTTATTTCACGGTGTATTGTAATTTTCTGCTTGTACAGCAATTAGCTACAACACAACCTTTTTTCTGAAGCGATTTTCAGCATGTTTCCTATAACAACGTCTGATGTTTACATTTTCAGAAATGCGATTTGAAAAGGATTTTAAGCCACATATGAATGTAGCTCAAAACGGATTTAAATGGTTACTTATTAAAATGATTGAATGGATGCCTTATTGGAAAAATAAAGCCCTCCCTACACCTACCACTAACTGATAAACACTATTATTAAACACACATTAGACATTTTTCACTTTTTGAATACGTTTTTTTTTTAAAAATAAATGCCTTTCCGATCTGATATGTGGTGGGGAAAAAGGAGTAGAGAGTTTAGAAAAAGGCGTATTCAAATTCGGGTCGATCTGCGTCACAAATGTTCTGCCATGTGCCTTACCTCTACACAACTGCTAAATTTTGTTTGGTCCAACAGACGTCAGTGGGCGGAGTTAGTGTAAATAGCCAAAAAGGCAGGCTTTTTTTGTTGGTATTTTTTGCCGTTCACACTTGCGTAATCTGATCGGGTTTTAATCAGATATGCACAAAAATTGGATTTGGACTGACAGTCTGAAATCCTATTCAAATCACATTTCTGGAAATCCGTTTCAGTCTGACCGCTCTAATCGGATTTTGCGTGTCATTTTCTCATGCCACGTAAATTGTAAACATGTCAGACGTTGACATGAGTGACATGGGACAGACAAAACGGATCTGAACAGTTGCGAACATGCTGAAGGTCACTGCAGAAACGAGGTTGTGTTGTTGCAAAGTGCCGTAAAAGTAGAAAATCACAATATAATGGAGATGTTTGAGACCAGCGGAGACGACAGCATGGAATAAAGCCACGCATACCAGCCTCCTACGTTTCGGCCTCAGAAGACGCAGTAGTCCAGCACGGCAGAAACACATGTAGACAGTGTTATTTACAACATGACAATATGAAGCTTTCTCACTGAACTACTGCATCTTCTGTATCTGTATTGCAAACCCCTCCATGTTGCTGTTGTTGTTTTTGGCGTATGCCTACCAACGCAACGTCATGGCCATAGAAACAATGCAGATATTCTAGAAAACCAAAAAGCGCCACGGGACTCACAAATCGGATCAGAAAAGTTACGATACTCCGTGTGGACAGTCAATAATTTAGATCAGATTGCAATCAGAAAATAATCGGATTTGGACTGACAGTGTGGACGTTGCCTTACACTTGTGAGACTTGCAGATCTCACAAATCAGAATCCATTGTAAATTCAGTTTTATGCAGAGAGACAGATTCAGTGCACATAGTATCTTACCTCATGATGGTTCTGCCTCGGAGTGTCTGTTTGAAAAGCAATAACAACAAACTCAGTGAAACAGATTACTTTGGTAAATTTGAATAAAAATACACATTTTTAAAGATTATTCAATTATTTACAAATTAATCTCATATATCCATCTTGTCAAATCAGCTGTATGTAATACTTGCCATATTGTCCTGCTTGTGTAGATTTCCTGTGGTGATAGTAAATCACAGCAGCAGTTACAGCAGCAAACACCAGCAGAACAACAGCAGCACATATTCCTGCTACAGCACCTGAAGACAGACCTGAATCTGGAACAATAAAGACAGACAGTCATTATTACCAGAGACTGACCACTAATCAACTTTAACAATACGTTTGACAGTATTATATTGATTTTTTATAAATGACGAAAAACTGACAAATATTATGCATTTTTCTAATGAATATTTTCTAACGTAATATTCGTAAAAATTTTAACATGAGAAGATAATAGAGTGGTGCAGGCATGACGTCACTTTGTAGGCCAACCGGTCGTTAGCATCACACTGGCTCCCTCGAGAAAAACCCAATAGGATTTTCCCATAGGCTTTTGGATTAACAAGCTCTGTGATAAACAAAAGTTTATGATACTTACACGTTTTATCTATCAAGATAATTATCACAGATGATCACAACTTTTATGAATTTTGAAGCCTAAATGCAGTCGCCAGAAGTAAAAGGCTATAAACGGACTACGCCATGGTCCCGCGACTTCACCGTCACCATCACTAAGCTACCAACAACTCTTTCAGTTTTTATCTAAAACATTTTCCCAGAACATTTGAGTTTGACTAGTTTATAAGAGCACAATTATGAGCATAATGAGGCTGTAAAAGTGGACTGAGGTAACCTATTCGGCGTGATGACATTAAATCTCTGTAGTCCATTTAGCCACTTGTTAGCAACCACCTTTTTCAAGAAACATAACAGCTTCTAAAAATCACGAGTGGGGTATTACTGATGTATTTTATGTTGTAGATTAAAACGTGAAAATGTCTTGAGCTTGTGTTGACCACAGACCTTATTTTAGCCATTTAACGAAAATCCCATTAAAACAACCCATCGACTTTGGGAAGAGGGAACCAGAAGTGCTAAGATGCTAACTCGCTTCCGCATTTTGGCCTACAAAGTGATGTCATACCTGTGCCAGTCTATAGAGATGGTCTCAGTTATATTTTAATAATGAGTCAAATCTAACTTTTTGTACAACCGATGTACAGGGTTGATTTATATATTTTAAACTGTTTTCTAAAACTCCTAAGGAAAGTGCACTGAATTACTAAATGATACTCACCAGTGACATTAACACTGATGCTGATAGTAACATTGAAGATCCTAATGATGCAGATTCTGCTGACGGTGATCTGTAGTTTATAGAGTCCAGAGTCTGTGGTTCTGGTGTTCATGATGGTCAGAGATCCAGTCTGATGATCCAGCTTCAGTCTGTCTCTGAATCTCTCTTTACACTGATCATCTGTACAGATCTGACTCTGATCTCCAGTGATTTCAGCGATGAGAGTCTCATTAAAATACCACATCATCAAATCATTTGTTTTTTTTATTACATGAGTATCTAAAGTAACAGATTCTCCCTCCTTCACTGACTTTCTCTTTATTTCATCTACTTCAACAACAGGAAAATCTGAAACACAAACCAAACACAAACCACCTTTTTTTAGGGGGGAACACTACATATCATGAGAGAACTGTGGAACTTTTAGTCTAAAAAGCAAAATTTATCCACATTTTGAGCATATTTTTCATCAAAACCACTGCATTTTGGATTCCTGGTGATGAACTAGAAAATACCAAGTATGATATAATATATGGATTTAAACAAATGATAAACTGCCATCTTTATCAGAACAAAACTAATTGCTAGATTTAATTCTGGTTCAATAACAATAACCTATACTAAACCCTAAAAAAAAGTTTATATTTAAATCTACAAATTCCACTTCTACAGTAAATGTGTTTGTGATCTGTATGTAAATTAATATATAGGTACAGAGAAAATATCTCTAAATGTCACTAAACAAGACTTGGTCTTGAACAATGACTCACCATATACAGCAACAATGAAGCGCTTTGTGCTGCTGCTGCTGTTGGTGATCCGGAGTTGATACACTCCAGTGTCTGTGTTTCTGGTGTTTGTGATGGTCAGAGATCCAGTCTGATGATCCAGCTTCAGTCTGTCTCTGAATCTCTCAGTACCTTCATTACACTGAACATCTGTACAGATCACACTGAGATCTCCACTGATTTGAGCGATGCGAATGCCATTAAAATACCATCTAATCTTCTCTTGTTGGTTTGTTGTAACATCAGTGTTTAGAGTGACTGAATCTCCCTCCATCACAAATGCTGACTCTTCATCTGTATCAACGCTGAAAAAGCCTGGAGAAAAAGTGAACAGATAAATATAACCCAAATAAAGTTAAACCACAGGAAGGTACTGTGAAAATGCAGAATGCTTAATCTTGAAAGTTGTGTAGCTGTGTTTACGGGTGACGTGTTCTGCGCAGATTAAGCCCATCTTAAACAAGCCTATCATTTCAATAACCAGATTTGAATCTGTAACAGCTAAAAAAAGTCATAGGGCCAGATTTACTAACAGGTTGCGCCAGTGCAAACCCTCTTTTGGCATTAAAAAAATTCTGGATTTACTAAAGACATGCAGTGAAAAATTAGCGCTGAAAAGGCGTGGACAAAGTTCTTTTTGCAGCTGACCTTATTGCATATTACGAAGCCCCTAAAGGGACCTTTTCAAAAATAAAAAAACACAGACTTTCGTGTGCAGTTTTTTGCAGTGCTCATGCATTACAATTTCCGATTTATGTATACTATAACCAATTTCATCTGTGCGTCATGAAGAAAGTCAGAGTATGAATGCATTAATGAATTAATAAAGCTGTATTAGCCTATATTACTGCCATCACAAAAGCCACATTTTGAGCAAATACAGCTTAATTAATTCATGTGCTTTCTTACTCTCACTTCATGACGCACAAATGAAATTGGTTATAGGCTACATAAACCGGAAAACTGCATGAGCACGCAAAAAAATTCCTGTGCACACGCAATAGTTTTGCATGCACACGTGAAAAGTCTGTTGATTTTTTTCATTTTTGCAAAGGTCCCTTTAGCGGCTCCGTAGCATATGCATTTGTAGGAGTTTCCCTTTCAGGCGCAAAATTTATGGGAGGAGATTATTTAAATGAATCATGCAAGGTGATTTACAAAGGTTTGCGCCCGTCAATTTACTGGTGTTTGCGGCATTGTTTAAAGCAAAAAAAAAAAAAAAACGTCTTAAAGCAGACACTAATTTGCTCTGCTCTTGGTCAACTGCGTTGGTCATCATGGAAATGATCCATCTGTGTCTATGTTGTTTAATTTCCATCAGTAGATAACACAATGAACTTTCCACTCCCATTGGCGCTTTTATGGAATTGTGCTCTCATGCTAATTTGCCCTGTTTAGTAAATCTGGCCCATAATCTGATAATCGGTTTTACCAATATATTTGATTTACACCAGAACACAAATGCAGCTTTTTATGAACCAAATCAAATCAGCTTTAAGTCTTACTGAACTAATTTAAAGCAATAAGCCTGTTAGGCAGTGGTTAGTCTCACGTAGCCAGACCTTCAGACTGATGGCAGAAGGTCTGCACTCCATCGCAGCTTTCATTGATCAAGGTCTGCCCAAGAGGACGTTTGACTGACATGTAACCAATCACAGTTCGTTTTGTTCCGCATCATGTTTAGGGGCGTGAAAATGTAAAGTCAATGTCCTTGCAATAACAGACTGGCGAGCATCTATAAATTATATATATAAGTTTATTGCAAAAAATCCAGCGTTTAGTTGATCCTAGTAAGCGCTCATTGTCACAGTTGTAAACACAACGTGTTCTTCTTCCACGAGTCTCGCGGACATCCTTTGGAATTCAAACAATCAGATGACGATTTGGAAACTCATGAAGTGTTTCCAGATAAGTGTGCCATATGCATCAGACGTTCAGCCAACGGTCCGTGAGCGTGACGTCTGAGGCTGAGATTAGGCTGTGGTTTACAGTCCAACAGTGTTGTTGTTGAGCAGAGTGCCTAAAATTTTATATGGCTTATTGATTTGATAAAATAGTTACTATACCTGACAAGTTTCCATAAAACAAGCACACAGCAACAAAAATTTAATAATTTAATATAGCTGCGAGCAGCAGTTATCGGGGTTCAAGTGTTTTAAGGCCTTTAAGCACATGCGTAAAAAGATTTTATGTTTTATTTAGCAAGCATTAGTTACTTAGTTTATAGATGGGAAAAGGAACCATAGGACCATAGGAAATATATGGTTTTTGAAGCTTTTTAACCTATGGGCCGATCTCCATAAGTTTGCATGCTCGTTTAGAATCATATGTCGCATGTTCTCACCTATTTTCGTGAAGTTTTGAGTTTTCGTTTAGGAATAATAGGTATTTGGGTGGACTTGGCCATGCAACGGTCAAATGCATGCATTTCACCCGTCACGAGCCAAGGATTCCAATGATATAAGACACTAGAGCCTAACGGTTTAGGAGTTATGAGCGATTTGACTATTTTCTTCGTTCTAGCACCGATCGGGGCACGCCTTGGTGACGTTGCAGGCGGTGTGATACCACCCCGATGAGTTTTAGGTGAGAATGCTGATCCTTGGAAATTTTAACAATTACAATAGGGTTTAATAAATGATAATGATAATTAATTTATCAACAACTTATTACAATTCATTTGCCAAGCAATGTAGTTCTTCAGGATCAGGAATGTTTAGCAGAATAGCTGCCAAACAACAAATATGCAGCAACATTTTTGAATTATCTATATACTGCAAGTAAATTAATATACAAGTAAAGAGAAAAACACCTCACTTCAGAAACATCACTAAACACATTAAAGATGTGACGTGATGTACTTGATTTAAAACATAATGACTCACTATGAACAGCAACAATGAAGATCTTTGTACTGAATCTGCTGCTGTTGATCTTTAGTTTATAAACTCCAGAGTCTGTAGGTCTGGTGTCTTTGATGGTCAGAGATCCAGTCTGATGATCCAGCTTCAGTCTATTTTTGAATCTCCCATCACTGTCTTTACACTGAACATCTGTACAGATGTAACGGAGATCTCCGGTGATTTCAGCGATGGGAATGTCATTCACCAATGTCAAATACCACCTAATATTTTCTTGTTGGTTTGTTTCAACATCAGTGTGTAGAGTGATTGATTCTCCCTCATTCACTGACAATCTCTCTGTATCAACACCAGACACACCTGGAAAAGAAATGAACAGTTAATTAAGACAAACAAAATCACACAACAGGAAAGTGTTGTGAAAATGATTTTCTACCGATCATACAGATTGTGGGCAGACAAATATGGATTTATAATGCAACACATGCAAACAACAGAAGAACATCATTGATTTACACATTCACTCATTCATTTCAAGCTTCATGAACATCATGGGGAGAGCGGGGCACAACCTAACACTTTTTGACTTTATCAGCTTGTGTAAATCCACACGGGTTCAGATTTTCACACGTCTAGTACAATTATGTGGTTTTGGTTCATAATTACTGTGTATACTTTTTTATTTACCCAAAGACTGGAAGTGAAATGTGACATGCCCCATTGGTGGGGTCCATTGTAACATGACCATATGACAGCTTAAAATGTTATCTGATCTAATGAAAAAAAATTAAAAAAAATTTTTTATATATATATATATATATATATATATATATATATATATATATATATATATATATATATATATATATATATATATATATATATATATATATATATATATATATATATATAAATATATAAAAGACAAACTAAAATATTTTGTCTATTAAATCAAATTATAAACTCAAAATAATGGTGTTTTTTAAGAATGAAAAATCAACTAATTTTGTAGTTTGACATTGAACACATTGCAAACATGGCCCCATGCTTGCCCTGATCACACACGATTTGTCTAAACCAAAGTGATGGCTAGGTTTAGGGGCGGGATTAGGGGTAGGTCATTCGTAGTCTCACGTAGCCAGACCTTCAGACTGACGGCAGAAGGTCTGGACTCCATCGCCGCTTTCATTGGTCAAGGACCGCCCTAGAGGACGTTTGACTGACATGTAACGCAACCAATCACAGTTCGTTTTGTTCTGCGTCATGTTTAGGGGCGTGAAAATGTAAAGTCGATGCCCCTGCAATAACACACCACCGTGCATCTACAAATTATTCAATCATGAGCGTTTTTCAAGTTTACTGCAACAATGGAGCCGCGAACTTGACATAATTTTGAAAATCCAGCTTTTAGTTGATCCTGGTAAGTGCTCATTGTCACAGCTGTAAACACAATAGCGTTCTTCTTCCGCGAGGGAGAAGTAATTCCAGGTAATTAAATTGATTAATTTGATACACTAGTCCACATATGAACAGACATGCCAACTAGCTACTGAACCGATTGAATCCAATATTTTGTTACAGAATGCTGAACACGACTTCGCCCAATCAACGAATCGCACTAAGCCATATTGTGATCAATTTATTTTGATATATCGTGCTGCCCAAGACTGATTTTGAGATCCACCTTTTACACTGATTTTTACACAAATAATCAAAAAGCTGCGAACATTCACTGATCCCCAAGAAAGAAGCTGGGGTGGTGGAAACATTTGAACAGGATGAGGTAGTTTTTCTTACTGTGTTTAAAAATCTGTTTTTTTTATTTAGCACTGCACTTCTTTCAGAAGCTACATAATATATTTATATTTCCTAGAAGACAAATTAATTGTAAATTGTAGCTAAAACCTTGTTTTTATATGTTAAATAGCTTATTCTGTCAGAATCTCATTGAAGAAAAGGACCCAGAATCAGAATACACAAAAGGAGAGGTGCCAGGTCCAAGACAAAGTCCATCCAGAATTCCAGATAGCAAGAAACTATTGAAACAATGTTAAAACTGTTGATTAGTCCACATTAATTGCAAGAAAAAAATCAATGGTAATGGCAATGAATTAAAGGATTAGTTCACTTCAAAATGAAAATTTCCTGATATTTTACTCACCCCCATCTCATCCAAGATGTTCATGTCTTTCTCCACACCATTGACTTCCATGACAACCAAAATGTCGAAGGTCCAAATCAAGGCAGTTTCAAAGGGCTTCAAAGGCTCTGCGCGATCCCAGACGAGGAATATGGTCTTATCTAGCAAAATGATCGGTCATTTTCAAACATTTTTAAATGAATATACTTTTTAACCTAAATTGCTCATCTTGCACTGCTCTGCGTCGTGCCAAGGATTGCGCAATCATGTCGAAAATGTCACACTAGACGTAGGCAGAAGTACCGTGTTTACAAAGCACACATGTGAAGACTAATACAAATGCCCTTTAGCAAAAAAAAGTTGAAACAACGATGTCGGACAATTTTGAAGTTGGAGATGGAGTGTTTTTTGGCAAAGAGAGTATTAGACCTCGTACGTTCGCTTGGGGCGGTACTTCCGCCTACGTTTAGTGTGACCTTTTTGACGTGATTGAGCAACCTTTGGCACGTCGCAGAGCAGTGCAAGATGAGCAATTTAGGTTAAAAAGTATATTCATTTTGAAAAAATTTTTTATTTTAGTTTGGCTAGATAAGTCCCTATTCCTCGTCTGGGATCGCGCAGAGCCTCTGAAGCCCTTCGAAACTGCACTGATTTGGACCTTTAACATTTTGGTTGTCATGGAAGTCAATGGTGTGGAGAAAAATCCTGAAATGTTTTCCTGAAAAAACTTAATTTCTTTTCGACTGAAGAAAGAAAGACATGAACATCTTGGATGAGATGGGGGTGAGTAAAATATCAGGAAAATTTCATTTTGAAGTGAACTAATCCTTTAAGGTTACATTATGATGTTGATGCAACCACACTATTGTTGAATCAATATTGAAGTTAACAAAAAGGATCTTTGGTAAGTAAATGTTGAGTAAATGTACAATGTGATTCTAAATTACGTTTGTTGAAACATTGATAGATATGTCAATGTTGCCATCTGATGTACCAAGTTAATGTTGAAACATTTGTTTTTTTTTTAAACATTTTAACACAATGACCAAAAGATACCAAATATCATTCTTAAAGTTAAAGTGGGTTAAAAAAGAATAAAAGCACTATAACCTTATATATATTACGGCTGTCAATAGATAAAAAAATTAATTTAATTGCACTTATCAGGAAATTAATCATACGTCATTCATCTCATTAAACGCATTCATTTTGTCATAATTTGCTATATACAAAGTAAACAATCAGATTAAAGGGTGATTCTCACAAAACTGCATTTTCTGCAAGCTTCAAGGATCATTGGAGACTCTAAAACGACACCAAATATAAGGAGTCCATATAATTATATAATACACTTATACACACCTAAGCACCCATGAAAAAACATTACATAAAAAAACTTTACAGAATTCACAGTGTACAGGTGCCAGTGGTCATATAATTAGAATATCATCAAAAAGTTGATTTATTTCACCAATTCCATTCAAAAAGTGAAACTTGTATATTATATTCATTCATTACACACAGACTGATATATTTCAAATGTTTATTTCTTTTCATTTTGATGATTATAACTGACAACTAAGGAAAATCCCAAATTCAGTATCTCAGAAAATTAGAATATTACTTAAGACCAATACAAAGAAAGGATTTTTAGAAATCTTGGCCAACTGAAAAGTATGAACATGAAAAGTACGAGCATGTACAGCACTCAATACTTAGTTGGGGCTCCTTTTGCCTGAATTACTGCAGCAATGCGGCGTGGCATGGAGTCGATCAGTCTGTGGCACTGCTCAGGTGTTATGAGAGCCCAGGTTGCTCTGATAGTGGCCTTCAGCTCTTCTGCATTGTTGGGTCTGGCATATCGCATCTTCCTCTTCACAATACCCCATAGATTTTCTATGGACAATTAAGAACAGGGATACCATGGTCCTTAAACCAGGTACTGGTTGCTTTGGCACTGTGTGCAGGTGCCAAGTCCTGTTGGAAAATGAAATCTGCATCTCCATAAAGTTGGTCAGCAGCAGGAAGCATGAAGTGCTCTAAAACTTCCTGGTATACGGCTGCGTTGACCTTGGACCTCAGAAAACACAGTGGACCAACACCAGCAGATGACATGGCACCCCAAACCATCACTGACTGTGGAAACTTTACACTGGACCTCAAGCAATGTGGATTGTGTGCCTCTCCTCTCTTCCTCCAGACTCTGGGACCCTGATTTCCAAAGGAAATGCAAAATTTACTTTCATCAGAGAACATAACTTTGGACCACTCAGCAGCAGTCCAGTCCTTTTTGTCTTTAGCCCAGGCGAGCCGCTTCTGACGCTGTCTGTTGTTCAAGAGTGGCTTGACACAAGGAATGCGACAGCTGAAACCCATGTCTTGCATACGTCTGTGGGTATTGGTTCTTGAAGCACTGACTCCAGCTGCAGTCCACTCTTTGTGAATCTCCCCCACATTTTTGAATGGGTTTTGTTTCACAATCCTCTCCAGGGTGCGGTTATTGCTTGTACACTTTTTTCTACCACATCTTTTCCTTCCCTTCGCCTCTCTATTAATGTGCTTGGACACAGAACTCTGTGAACAGCCAGCCTCTTTTGCAATGACCTTTTGTGTCTTGCCCTCCTTGTGCAAGGTGTCAATGGTCGTCTTTTGGACAACTGTCAAGTCAGCAGTCTTCCCCATGATTGTGTAGCCTACAGAACTAGACTGAGAGACCATTTAAAGGCCTTTGGGGGTGTTTTGAGTTAATTAGCTGATTAGAGTGTGGCACCAGGTGTCTTCAATATTGAACCTTTTCACAATATTCTAATTTTCTGAGATACTGAATTTGGGTTTTTCCTTAGTTGTCAGTTATAATCATCAAAATTAAAAGAAATAAACATTTGAAATATATCAGTCTGTGTGTAATGAATGAATATAATATACAAGTTTCACTTTTTGAATGGAATTAGTGAAATAAGTCAACCTTTTGATGATTGTATTCATTTTAGACGTCAAGCTGCAATACAGGACCACATGAAGACGCCAAAACAACTCCTAAATCTTTGACGGCATAAACCTACGATTACTAAACACAATAACGTACACATGACAAATCAAACATTATCCTTCCTGAGTGTGTGTGGAAACAACGCTAATGTGCTAAAATGTGTCTGTACATGAATGCAGCGTGCGATCAGTGATCGAGTGCGCACATACACGGTTTGTTCTTTGTGCATCAATATACCAGACTCTGACGTGCTTATTGTACGACTCCTGTACGTCACCAAAATTGCGCTCTTCAGAAACAATCGCAGAATATGACAGAGCTCGTGTTTTAAAGCAAAGCACACACTGGAATTAATAATTCACTAAAACGCAATGTGAGTCTCTATTCTCTCTGATATGTCTGATGTAATCAGCCTGGCCTTCTTTACATTAGCACTGTTTTGGACTGTTTGAATGAATTTGATTACTGGATCACTGAACACTTTCAGTTTTACGGCTTTAAATGTCCTGAAAACAAACAGAGAAGCACAATTGGGTTAAAGAGTTAAAATGGAAATTTCCTCCTACCAGGGTTTCAGGTGTTTAGATGCTCAGTGTGATTGTGATAAACTCCCGACTTCTAACATCATCTAACTGCGTGACGAAAATTACGTTAATGACGCAGCTTCATGTACTTCTGTAATTTATTTGCGTTAAATTATTTTAACGCGCTAAGAAATTTTAATTAGTCGCATGCGTTAACGGTGCCAGCCATAATATATATATTTGGTTCAGAGCATCTCCAAAACTGCAGCTCTTTGTGGGGTGTTCCCGGTCTGCAGTGGTCAGTATCTATCAAAAGTGCTCCAAGGAAGGAACAGTGGTGAACCGGCGACAGGGTCATGGGCGGCCAAGGCTCACTGATGCACGTGGGGAGCGAAGGCTGGCCCGTGTGGTCCAATCAAACAGACGAGCTACTGTAGCTCAAATTGCTCAACAAATTAATGCTGGTTCTGATAGAAAGGTGTCAGAATACACAGTGCATCAGTTTGTTCAGATCCATGGAGGCTCCACCTCGCTACTTACAGGACTTAAAGGATCTGCTAACATCTTGGTGCCAGATACCATAGCACACCTTCAGGGGTCTAGTGGAGTCCATGCCTCAATGGGTCAGGGCTGTTTTGGCAGCAAAAGGGGGACCAACACAATATTCATAATGTTATGCCTGATCGGTATGTGATAAACTCAACATTGTATCAATGTCACCTTGCTACCTGGGCAGTTAGCAGAAGCAAAAGTGGAAGGGAGAGTCCTACTGTGTATTACTCCAGAGGGAGAGAGAGGGAGATCTGGAAGCCGGCTATCTGGCAAGGCCTGGTAGAGAGGAAAGACAAGGACAAGACTAGAGGCAAACAAGACAAGACCAGACAGGAAGACTTGACGAGAACAAGACCACACTCTTAGGGGACAAAAAAAGTTTGTTGGGGTTCTATATAGCAACAAAGGTTTTATATATATATTGAAAAAAGCATGCTGAAAAATATTTATTATATATATGAAGCCTCTAAAAGCCACTTCGGTCAAAAATGGATAACGATACTGAGTGAATGCTCTCCGCATATAGTATACGTTCATAAAATACTTTAACTTCAAACCCACTAAATCCCAGCCTCAGCCCATTCAGAAGTACTGGTACTTAGGTAGAAACGTGTATATATATATATATATATATATATATATATATATATATATATATATATATATATATATATATATATATATATATATATATATATATATATATATATATAAAATCAATATTTTTCAGCATGCTTTTTTCAGTCATGCTTCTCTGACTGTGTTTACAAATTATAACTGAGAGATGTTTGTCAAGAGAGATTGTAACAAATAAGGCTGTATTTACATTTGGCATGAACATGCAACCTGTGTCCAGATGTTGTCCACATGCACATGCGTTGTGATAACATCGGAATGTTATCCTATCAGTGTGTTCTGGTCCAGTAATAGTCGAGGATGCATTAGGTGCATTAGCAGCTGGAGCTGGATGTAACTGAATGGCGAGATTTGCAAGGTCTCTGCAGAACAAAAGTGGGAGTTTCTAAATTTGTGACTACACACCTAATCACAAGCGTCACTGTGACGAAAGCAAATTAGGTAATGCGGTTGAAAACACCCCTCCGTTATGGCCCTCCGAGCGCAAACTTTAATAGTTCCTCAGAGTTGTTTTTACAAATATAAAGTTTACCAGTTTATTAAGCACCCCTTGAAAAAGCATAAGGTCTGTATATATTTGTTTACTGTTAGTCAGTGCTTGAAGTGGAAAAATTTAAGGGCCGGTACTCATCAACGGGGGCATGTTGCAAGGGCGTTATTTTGTTTTGAAGGGGGGTTGAAGTGTGAACCGTTTAACAGGGTCCCAGGGCATGCTCCCTTCATTTATTTGTTTGTTTGTTTATCTTTTGCAAAATGGTCCACACATGCAAAGTTGGTTGATAACATAACTGCAATAAAGTAGCTTATAATTAACAATCATAGGTCATGGGAAGTCAATCTAACTTTATTTTAAAAAATGTTCTACACTGAACATGTTAATTTCCTTCTATCTCATGGATTATCTGTAAACCAGGTTCTCTAATATCTGTCATTATTAGCAGAACACATTTTACACATTGGAAAAAAACAATTGTTTAGTCAATAATTCAAGAAGATCCAGACTTTAAAGCTCTTGATTTAAACTCGTAATTGGTCTTATGAAAAAGTAGCATAGTTCTTGTAATTGTTTAACTATAGCATTTGTTACAGTAAGGATATAATTACAGGTAAGACTATTTGATGGCTCCTTTTTTTCTTTTATCTATAGCATTTGTTATAAACAAATAGCAACATACACATAGAAACTATAGCTACAACATGCCACCGGTGTAATGTATATCTATTATCGATTAAATTATACAACAAGTTTACAATAATAAATACAATAGAACTTGATAAATTCAAGTAAAGGTGGTTATGAGTATTTAAAAAGCTTTCTAATTAATGTTGGTGCAGGATGATGTTTCATCAGTCTTTTTAATGGCTGTTTTAGATAATGTTCGACTTTCTCTACACTCAATAGAATTCAAATAGTGGACCACAAAACCAGTCATAAGGCTCAATTTTTTTGAAATTGAGATTTATACATCATCTGAAATAATACGTTTTCCATTGATGTATGGTTTGTTAGGATAGGATATTTGTCCGAGATACAACTATTTGAAAATCTGGAATCTGAGAGTGCAAAAAAATCTAAATATTGAGAAAATCGCCTTTAAAGTTGTCCAAATGAAGTGTTAGCAATAATAAACTTTTAATATATCTACGGAAGGAAATTTACAAAATATCTTTACTTGAACATGATCTTTACTTAATATCCTAATGATTTTTGGCATAAAAGAAAAATCGATCATTTTGACCCATACAATGTATTGTTGGCTATTGCCACAAATATACCCGTGCGACTTATGACTGGTTTTGTGCTCCAGGGTCACAAATGGGTTACAAATTGTATCATCAGTGACGTGATGGGAATGGCTAATCTTATCACACTTTTGGAGCTTGTTGGTGAACTCATGCAAAATTAAATGATTGGGCTTCATTCACTGTCATATTGCGCAGATAATTGATCCGTTCAGTTCGTACAGCTTATAAAAGGTCTGAACGCGCGATGTATACAATTCATTAATAGACTTCATTGTGTGTGGTCAGAGTACCGGCAACATGTGAGAAGCGCCAGTACGCAAGAAAAAGTGAGGGTACGCTACTGATTAAAATAGAGAAGTGCCAGTACTGCGTACCGGTGCATACCGGCCCACTTCGAGCACTGCTGTTAGTTTTAAGTAGTGTTTTTGTGTAATTTGTGTATTGTGTATGCTGATGATAATGCAAAAGAGAGAGGTTACGGACAAGACTTTAATGCGCACTTCTTGTACTGTGTTTTATTCAGCTCTTACAGTGATTTTCTCAAGTCAAAAAAGATGCTTCATCTTTTGTGTTATGAATAATAAACTGAAAAAAATGTATCAGTAATTGTTACATTAATGTAATGTAATGTATTTTGGCCATCATTCGGACATGTAGATGGCAACATAAGTTAAAACCGGAATTAAACTATAACTATACCTGTTCTATCTCCATGCAGCATATATTCTCTGGCTCTGTAGGCATCATTAGCTGCGTCTCATTTCGAAGGCTGCGTCCTCCGGAGGTCGCATTTGAAGGCTGCATACGTCATCGAGGTGGTCTCATTTAAGAAAAGTAACAGTTAGATTCCAAAATAATAATAAATTACAGTATTTTACACCTCACAAGGAATAACAGTCAACATAGTTTTCTTTAATAAGAAATTACCTATTTCCTTTAAATGCGACCTCCGGAGGACGCAGCCTTCGAAATGAGACGCAGCTATTGTTAGTAATAGTGTCTGATATGTTCTGTTGTTGTTGTTGTTGCAGGAGCTTTTGAAGCTCCGCCCTCTTCTTGAAAGAACAGGCAGGGAGCACCAGCTCATTTGCATTTAAAGGGACATACACAAAAACTGTGTTTTTGCCCACCCCAAAAAGTGGCAATTTTAACAGGCTATAAAACATGATCTGTGGGGTATTTTGAGCTAAAACGTCACACACACTCAGGGGGACATCAGACGCTTATTTTAAATCTTGTAAAAAGGGGCATAATATGTCCCCTTTAAGCAAAAACATTTTGATTTGATTTTCCAGAACACACAAGAAAAAATTTAAAAAATTTTTCTTATTTAAATACTAAATAAGAAAAGCATTTTTTGTAGTGTGTTTGTGTACTTTATAACATATGCAGTGGATTAGACGCAATATGTGTCAAATACATTTTCATGAAGCATGAAATAATTTATGTACTGCTTAATACAGCGCCTATATAAAGTTTAACATAAGCCAATACTATTAAAATGCCAATAAAGTGGATTTATATTTTATTTTTGATAAACACAATATAGCATTAAGATTACATTAAATGAATGTTTGCTGTTATAAAACCACGTATTTGTGAGCATTAGGAGAACTGTGGTGACTTGAACACACCATCAGTGTAATGTAAACGCAATCCAACCACCGTGGCTGCATGACACAGTCTGTCAGACATTGAAGACTTTGAAATTAAAACTCTTTTGGCCAGTTTCACTGACAAAGCTTAAGCCTAGTCCTAAACTAAAATGCATGTTTGAGCTGTTTTAACTGAAAGCAGCTTGCACTGACATATCTTAAAATATGTCAGTGTCATTATTTTGTCTCAAAATGCTAAGGCACGTTTATAAAAGCTACTTAATTGAACTAAGGCTTAATCCTGGCTTAATCTAAACCCTGTCTGTGAAACTGGGCCTTTATCTAGTAACTTTTAAAAATATATATAGCAGACAAAATATAATTAATCTGTTTGACAAATAAAAAAAACTATTGCCTAAATATAAATAAAATAATATGGAAAAATACAAATACAGTGACCTACTACTGTATGTACAGTGAATCTGGTGTTTGAAAGTGTGAAACATTAGCTCGTTCTGTCATGGAATACAGAGAAAGTCATGATAGGTGGTAGTGTTTTCAGTTCATCACTCAGAAAGACTTAGAATAGCCTAAACGCCTTTCTTCAAAGGCTTAGTCAGGGAAGTACAGCAGGATGCAGGAAATGGTTGAGTATTCTTTTAGGTATATCTCTGTATGTAGTGCCTGCAATGTCAATTTATAGTCTTTACACATCAGTTTGGATACTTGGTAAAAAAAACAGATCATTTTAAGACACTGTTAGGTCGTCACGTGGGTCACCCCTCAGCTTTTTTAGACGCTCAAAGTACAAAACGTTCGACCGGTCGTTCGGATGCTTGATTTTAGCACGGACTGCGCGCCATAGTTTCATAATAATTGAAAACTAAGTAGTTTAAGTGTCTTCCATTGTACATAAGTCACCACAGTCGCACTGTTTTACTGGGCTATTTGAAGGAAGCTTCCTCTTTTCGACGGCTTTGTTTGTTTACAAATATAAACGCCGTGGACTGACTGTTGATACGAGCTGCTTCAGATCACGATGATCGCATGTTAATGACAAGTGTAAACGCAGCCACACCAACACAACCCGTAAATATATAAAGCGATTAGAGCACATTCAAATGAGATACTTTCGCTTTTATCCTGGGAGCCGGAAGAGAAACAATGTCTTACCATGGTCACGTAAACACCAAAGCAACGATGGTAAAATAAAGAAAAACATTTTCACGGCTGTCCATAAAAAATAAATGTACGTTAGTTTCTAATCCATGAAAGTTTTCTGTTTAGTGATGGGCGCTTTCGAAACCTTTAAGAATTGTTTGTTTTGAATCTTCTTCTTCTTGTTGTTGTTGTTATGACCGTTCGCTCATTTGGAGTATTACCGCCACCTACTGTACAACTCACGTAGGTGATCTGTTTTTTTTTTTTCCCCTAAAGATACAAAAAAATCTATCTATACCAGTTTAGTAGCAAATTAAAAGTGATAATATCAATATATAATGTAATGCTTTTGAGTTACAGGATTTTTTTGTAATACAGCTATATCATAATTATTCAACCCCTATTCAACGCTGCTGTTTTTAAGTCTCTTAAATTGTGTTAAAACACAGTTAAGCCTTTGGAAACTCTATAACAAAACTGAGCTTGTGCTCATACATTCAGCTCATGTATATGCTAAAGTTGAGTAGCAAATGTGGCCAAATCAAAAGAGTTCATGCAAAAGCTATAGAGAACCAATTGTTTTATTACATTAGAAAGTCTATGGCAACGAGAAGATTTCCAAAACACTAAAACTTCCTAGAGACACGGCTGGCAGGCTTATTCATAAGTTTAAAATTTGTTGTACCAGAAAACCATTGTTTTGAAGAAAAAGCACAATATCATTAAGGGGAATAAAATGTTTGATCAGAGCAACTGAGAAAAACCCTCCATTTACTGCCAAAGACTTGCAAGATGACCTGATGAAAGGAGGAAAAAAAACATTTCAATGCAGAGTAGAAGAAGAACTCTAGACAAGCATGGCCTTAATGTTGGGACATCTTGCTGAATGCCACTCTTGACCAAGAAGAACATAAAAGGTTGACTTGAATAAGCTAAAAATCATTTGGATAGACCTGTGGAGTTCTGGAAAAATGTTTTATGGAGTGATATGACCACACTGGAACTTTTTGGACCCATGGATCAGCGGTATGTCTGCAAAAAAAAAAAGGCAAAGCTTATGAGAGGAAGAACACCATCTCCATGGTCAAACAAGAAGGCGCTCCAGTCTTGTTATGGGGTGCTTTGCTGTTGCAGGAAGTGAAAATCTTGACTATATGAAGGACATCATGAATTCTTTGAAGTATCAAGACATTTTGGCAAAGGTGGTGATGGCAGGACAGCCATCCCAAAGTATACATACAAATCTACTTAAGCTTCATTCAGAGATCAGTCGTAAAATGTTCTTGAAAGGCATATGCAGTCTGCAGATCTAAATCTCATTGATAATATTTGGTGGAATTTAAAGAAAGCAGTGGTTACGTGAAAACCAAAGATTATCAGTGATCTGTTTAAGTGTTGAAGTAGCATAAGCCAGCAATGTGCAGGTGCCTCTCATTTCAGATAGCCTATATTTAATATTCGTATTGTGTGCTAAATCTGTGCAGATTACATAAACTTCACGAAACATAACCTGCCAAATTGCCTAGTGAAGGGCATAAAAATTTGGAGTGGAATGCAGCCCATTGAAATACCAGACCTGCCCCTCTGGTATTTCATGAAATAGAAAGTGTACGCTACAGCACAGCGCGCCATCTAGTGTCATATATAAGACTTCACCTCAGACAAACAATAGCTCTACTTTTGACTGACAGGATGCCCTATACATTTTCCTTTAGAGAAAGCAGCAGCACTACATTGCAAAAGTAGATTTCAGCATGTAAGCTATTTTATTTTTTATAAATATGAAATGATAAAAACAGGTCCCAGAAAACTAGCCGAAAAGAACCAATTCAAAGGAAGGGTCAACAGAAAATACCAAACAAAAATCGTACAATTATAAAATTGGCTATCAGTGTTCACGGGTCCATTTAGGCTCACAAGACCTTATTGGTGGAGGCCATTAGCTGGTGCAAGAGCGGCTTTTGCATGAGATCCATTTCCAGCACTACACCAGGCTGGAGAGAACTCCGTGTGATTTGAAAGGAGAAAACAAGCAGTCATTTCCCCTGACAAACAGCTGGCAGTTTATTTGTGGCAGGAGACAACCCCATTAGCTTCACTTCCATTGGTAGTCGCTCCTAAAAAAGTCACTGCTCATTTGCATAAAGTTTAGATTTTCTCATCACTGGACACACCTGGGTTGTTGATGTGATATGGCATTTCCACTGTCACACAAGAAAAAAAATATTATTAGTATTGTCATCATTTAAAATGCAGTAAATGGTTAAACATTTCTTTGTCTTACGTGGACCTGTTGATATAAAAATGGCTTTGTCTTTAGAATTTCTCAAAATTGTCCTATGGTGTGACTGTCTCAAGCATGGCTCAATAAATTACAGCTTTTATAAATGAAAAAGAAAAGCATACAAATGTTAATACATTTACAAGTGTCTATTTTAGTAAATTTTTTCCCATCCAAATATTTCTAAAAGCGTAGGAACTTGATACATTTTGTCACTGGAAACCCCGTCTTTACACCATATCCTGATTTTAAATCAGGCAATTCCAGTTTAAGTTGAATTAGTTGAAGGACCCCATTCGAGGCCATGCTACTTTGAAGCCCATGACATGTGCACAAGATTTTGTCTCAGAATTGTTCAAATATGAAACTTTTTTGAAACCACTATACAAGTGTTCATTTCTGTTGTCCTTTGGTGCAACACCCCTATATTCTTAATTCTTTCTATGTCACACCATAGAACACATTTCAGTAAAAATGTTCAAAAAACAGTGAAAGAATTGACAAAATTAGTGACTCCTTATATTTTCTCAAACATCAGACTTCACACTACATTATATGCATTTTTTTCTTCAAAAGTGTTTAGCAAAAGAAGCTTTTTTTTTACTGTTTATTTGTCAACTACCCACCTACATCCTGTTGCCAAATGTCACTGTTGCTCATGTCACCAGTAGTCGGCAGTCATATCACTTGTCACTGCATGTTGTTATTGGTGTGAACAAGGCTTTAGTCTCAGCCAATCAGGAAACATTACATTAGCAGAAGCCATCTATATTTAGGGCTGGGCGGTATATCGAGTTTGTACATTATAATCGATATATTTTTATAAACATATATATATATTTTTTTTTTATAAGATGAGGCAATACCATTTATATCGATATAAAGCAGTTTAATGTTATGAGCATATGAAAAAAAAGCAGAGGAAAAAAGTGAGCTGCTGCAGGGAAAGTGCATTATCCAATTTGTCCTAAACATGAGACAAGCTTTATATTAATCAATGGCTTCAAAATAACTTAATGCAGAGTGCCTGTCATGTGCTGACAGATACTGTATGCTGATCAATGCATTTGCGCCAAACAGATGCAATGCAATAGAATAACAATATTTCTGATTAAAATATAGCTACATTTTTCTACAATATTTGTTGTTGGGCATTAAATGTGCCATTTGTAGTATTTTAAACCTACAAGTATAGTTTTATGATAGCAGTACCTGTGAAGGGACAATTGTAATTTGGGTAATCATGTAGACTAATAGGTTAAAATTACTATTCATCCAAACTCTTACCAGTTAACATTTAGTGCTTTAGTTATTTACTTTAATTTTTAATTATCAGTTAAGTTCAGGTATTAAGTTCTGCTTTGTATAAGTGATTTTAACTTATAAAAAGCTTTTTAAATTGTAATGTTGCTACCATTTTACAATATAATTTATATATATTTTTGTATATAATGTCTAGCCTAAAGTGATTAATTCACTAAAACTGTTAGCCTTCTGTTAGGGGACAACAGTTTATGACCCAAGACCAGTTGTGAAGAATCAAGACCAAGTGCAATTAATTAAAGAAAAATATATTGAAATTTTGCAGTTTCATCAGCAGAAGCCAGCTTCAAGTCTCACAAGGAGCCTCAGCCAGTCTATCGTACATACAGCTTCTCAACAGTTATACTGTTTTCAAGGTCTAGCCATGTCGTTGCTGCAGGTTGAATGATTCTGATTGGCTGAGAGAAAATAGACAGTAAATTTGTCAGTTAATCAGATGCACGTATCCATAGATCACTAAATCCTGGAATTAGGCACGTAGTGACATTCCAGGTCTGGAGCAGGCGCCAGCTTGTCTAGAACAACATCCTGTCACTCTCCCTGGGATGCCCGTTGTACACCTTCAATACTGATCTGTAACACAGAATACTGCGCACATACACAGATGTTTGATAACCAGTATTGTGCAAGTTACTTCCAAACTGTAATACATTTTAGATTACTTGTTACTGTTATTTAAAAGTAATTCTTTACCCTACAATATTACTGTCTCAGAATTGTAATGCATTACATTATTCCTATATTACTTTTGAGTTACTTTCACCAAAATAACTACAGAAGTAGAACTTAACATTCTAAAATGACAAAATGTAGGCTACTACAGAGCATTTTACATCCAGTAGAAGGCGATATGATGTAGCATAATGGCTGTGGGCTATCCAGGCTAACAATACAGCATATAATTGGCAAAGTGAAGGCTCAAGACAATGCAAGAAAGGATGACAGACAGAATCACAAACGACCCAAGTCTGTTAAAAGTTAGTAGAGGTAAAGTGATTATCTGGCAATATCTGAGAATAGCTTGGGTTTATTCATATTAGACACAACAGAACTGTATGTAAACCCTAATGCCATGACAAGATGCACATTTGTTCTTTCCTTATTGTCATTATTTTATTCTCTTTGAATTCAAGAGGTTCACAACACAAAACCGTCATGCACAAAGTGCAAGAGATGTTTTTTTATTTGCTAGTGCTATTTCGCGACAATTTCAGTTTTAGACAATGGTTGCATTTGACTGCATTTGCATTTGACTATTATGTTCGTCTTGTATTTATCTCTGACAAACTCAAAGTAATGCGCATACGTCCATCTCGCAAATGTAGTCTTCTTCTGCAATCTTCACCCATTAAGCCTTGTTTATACTTTTGTTTGGCTCCGCAGCGCAAGCCTTTGCTGACTGCGCGCGCACCTCGTCCGTTTGGGGGAGTATGGGGTCTTTTCAAACTGATGGGTGTTTATAAACCATGCAATGAAAATTAAATCAAGCCAACTTTATGCCAGTGCGCATTTTCGTTCCACTTCCATTACGTTTGCCATTTCCATGTTGGGCAGATGGAAAAATTGTTGTAGCAGCAAGGTTGAGACTGGGAACATTTACTATGTTTTTTGTTAGTGATGGAGGGCCAGTAATTAAAATTTGAGAAAATTGGAATTCAGCCAGGTCCTAAGCTCATTAACACAGGTAGATAGCGATGTGGTCCAACAGCTGGAGGATAGAGGGGTTACACCGTGTCCTAACTACACGCGACGCGACAAGATTCAAGCGACAAGCAACATGTCTGTCCACACCAGATGCGACGCGACTGCGAGATGAATCAAAAACCACAGCCAATCAGAACAGCGTGTGGGCGGGCTCTCGCGCCACCAGAGATTAATCTTGACGGCACTCGCAAGGAAATGGATAAGTATGAAATTCACAAATATTACACCATTTAAACAAAAATACATACCGAGTTGCTAAAACAATATACTTGTTAGAATAGAATATATTTGTTTGTTCACAGTTTGATCGTTCTTGTTTCAGTTTGTTTAATTTCAAGATCTGAATTATCCTTTGTTGCATTTAGTACGACAAAGCTGGGAGCACTAAATGATATTCAAAGTCACAGTTGAAAACCCCAGTTGAAAAATCTTTTCTTTCTTTAAAGTTAAATAAAAGTCCTGGTCCAGACAATATCTGTGGCAAACTATTGAAATATTGTGCAAGGCAATTAAGTTAAATTTTCTGTGATATTTTTAATATGTCTTTATATCTATAACATGTACCCAACATGTGGAAGCGGGCTGTTATTATCCCGGTTCCTAAAAATAATTGTCCCAAGGCATTAAATGACCTTAGGCCAATTGCCCTCACTTCTCTTTTAATGAAATCGTTTGAAAAGCTTGTAAAGACAGAGATTGCAAGGCAAACTGAGCAAGCTTTTGACCCTATGCAGTTTGCCTATAGGGCACATAGAGGAGTTGAGGACACAACAATTACTCTTCTTAATCTTTTGTCTAAGCACTTAGAAGGGAAAAATACTCATGCTAGACTGTTGTTTATTGACTTTTCCTCAGCTTTTAATACTATCCAACCTCACATTTTAGCTATGAGAATCTAGAGCATTTTAAGCTGAGCAAAAATTTGGTGGGTTGGATACTGGATTTCTTGACAAATAGAACACAGAGGGTAAAAGTAAATGGTATTATATCGGATTTATTATGTTCGTCCACTGGTTCAACCCAGGGCTGTGTTCTTTCACCTTTATTTTATATTTTGTATACTAATATGTGTCAAAGTAACCATGTAAATAGGACTATATTGAAATTTGCTGATGACACCATTATTGTGAGTCTGTTACACAACAATGAGTCCTGGTCCTGTTATTGAGGAGTTTGTCTCCTGGTGTGATGAATCTTATATGGAGTTAAATATTATCAAAACAAAGGACATGATTATAGATTTTAGAACCTGTACTTTATGTCATGACACTACGATTATTAAAGATCAGGCTGTGGATTGTGTAGAAAGCTACAAATATCTTGGGACAGTCATAGATCCTAAACTGACTTTTGAAAAGAACTGTGAGATGGTTCGTAAAAAGGGTCATCAGCGTCTGTTTTGCCTCAGAAAGCTGTCTAGATTTCACATTGACAAATCTATGATGACCCTTTTCTATCGGGCCTTCATTGAATCAATCTTGTCGTTCTCCCTTGTGGCGTGGTTTGGTAATTTGTCTTTGAAGAACAAAAATTCTTTCAATCAAATTGTTAGGTGGGCAAGTAAAATTATAGGTGAATCACAATTTAACTTAGCAGATCTTTACTCCAATTATTTACAGCGTAAGGCGAGTTTTATAATTAAAGATTGTTCGCACCCCTTACATGACGAGTTCCAGCTCCTCCCCTCTGGATGTCGGTTTGTGGCCCCTAGGTGGAGAACTAGACGATATAGGAACAGTTTTGTACCTGCAGCTATAGAATTATTAAATGAAAAAAGCAGGAGATGACATGCATGGTTATTTTATATATCTTAGGTGGGTGTTGAGGGTGTGTGTAGAAGCACATTGTCATGACTTTTTATATATTGTAATATTTATAGTTATTGTATGTTATTATGTTGTATGAATTGTCTTAAGGATGAATTGCTGAATCTCTTGTCTGCGCAACAAATTTACCTTCAGGTACTAATAAAGATACCTTAACCTTGACCTAAATGATTTATAAGTGATAAATAAAGTATCAACTAATAACTCAAACATCTACTATTAATCTGTATAGTCATGTTTTGTAAATGATTAGTGAATCATTAACTAATTACTTATAAGTGACTTAAAACTGAGCGATATTGACAGCGACAAAATTAGGGGCTGAATTCGAAATCGCATATTAACATACTACTCATACTATTTCATATAAATATATGGCAGGAATAGCAAGAGTAGTATGCTAGTACGCTAATCTGAATTCAGCTAGAGTAGATCTCGGCACACTGACAAATTTAAAAGTAGATCTTTGTTCAAAAAAGGTTGGGCACCCCTGATTTAGGAGATACTTACTTTGTATTGTTTTTACCTGTAAACTTTGTTTGCATGATAAAAGAAAATAAAGGACAAAAAAAAGACAGTACAAAGATGTACATTTACATTCCATCCTGATCTTAGATGTGTTGCAACACCATATATTAATTAATTATTTAATAGAAATAATTATAATTGCTTAGAAATAATATATCAATGTATTCAAACCACTGTTTTAAATATTTACTTCACACAATATATCACACATTTTTTGTTAATTCAGCTGTATGTAATACTTACATTCTGTGCTGTTAGTGTATAGGGTTTGGGGTGACGGTAGTAAATCACAGCAGCAGCAGCTGCAGCAGCCACCAGCAGAACACCAACAACTATTAATGCTATATAACCTGAAGACAGACCTGAACCTGGAACAGCAAAAGACAGACAGTCATTATTACTAGATTTAAAAATGTTGAAAACATTTTAAAATTCCTTAAAGTCCCTGTAAAGGCAATTTTGAGATTTGTTTCTAAACACATTATAAATGTTAAAAATGTATTGATGAAACAAGTTACAAAGACTGTGAACTGTGTAATACTGAATTGTGGAGTTAGACTGTTTAACAGTTTTTCAGCATTTCTGTGTTCAGGATTTTTTGGGCGTGGCTAAAACGGTGGCTCGATGACGCACTGGAGCCACTGAGTATGGCCCCTCCCCTAACACCATCATAACTGTCGATGACGCACAGGAGCCACTGAGCCTGGCCCCTCAGAAGAAACGGTACGGCACCTTAAAACATCAACCTGCATCCTTGACACACTCCCCACTTCTTTTTTCAAAAGTGTGTTTAACTGTTTAGAAGCAAATCTCCTAGAAGTGGTAAACTCCTCACTTCTTTATGGGACTTTTCCAAACTCCCTTAAAACCGCAGTAGTTAAGCCTCTCCTGAAAAAGAGAAATCTGGATAACACCATATTGAGCACCTACAGACCGATCTCAAATCTCCCCTTCATAGGCAAGATCATTGAAAAAGTTGTTTTCAGTCAGCTGAACAAATTCTTAAGCACAAACGGATACTTTGACAATTTTCAATCTGGTTTCCGACCTCATCACAGCACTGAGACAGCGCTTATAAAGATAATAAATGATATTCGCCTCAATACAGATACAGGCAAATCATCAATTCTGGTACTACCCGACCTCAGTGCTGCATTCGACACTGTTGACCACAACATTCTTCTTGACAGGCTGGAAAACTGGGTCTGGCTTTCTGGGATGGTCCTCAAATGGTTCAGGTCATACTTAGAAGGGAGAGGTTATTATGTGAGTATAGGTGACCATAAGTCTGAGTGGACATCCATGACATGCGGAGTCCCACAAGGGTCAATTCTTGCACCACTCCTATTCAACCTGTATATGCTGCCACTGAGCCAAATAATGAAAAATAACAAAACTGCTTACCACAGCTATGCTGACGACACTCAGATCTACTTAGCACTATCACCTAATGACTATAGGCCCATTGACTCCCTGTGCAAATGCATTAATGAAGTTAACAGTTGGATGTGCCAAAACTTTTTTTCAGTTAAACAAAGACAAAACTGAAATCACTACATTTGGAAATAAAGATGAAATTCTCAAGGTGAACGCATATCTTGAGGCTAAAGGTCTAAACACAAAAAATCAAGTCAGGAATCTTGGTGTGATCTTGGAGTCAGACCTGAGTTTCAGTAGTCATGTCAAAGCAATAACTAAATCAGCATACTATCATCTGAAAAATATCGCAAGAATTAGATGCTTTGTTTCCAGGCAAGACTTAGAGAAACTCATTCATGCTTTCATCACCAGCAGGGTGGACTATTGTAATGGTCTTCTCACCGGCCTTCCCAAAAAGACCATTAGACAGCTGCAGCCAGGATTCTGAGCAGAACCAGAAAATATGACCATATCACGCCAGTCCTTAGGTCTTTACACTGGCTTCCAGTTACATTTAGAATTGATTTTAAAGTACTATTACTTGTTTATAAATCACTCAATGACCTAGGACCTCAATACATTGCAGATATGCTGATTAAATATAAACCCAACAGATCACTCAGATCATCAGGATCAAGTCAGTTAGAAATACCAAGTGTTTACTTAAAGCAAGGAGAGTCTGCGTTTAGCTATTATGCCAGCCGCAGCTGGAACCAGCTTCCAACAGTAGCCACATTCAAATCCAGGCTCAAAACACATCTGTTTAGCTGTGCATTTACTGAATGAGCACTGTGCCACTGTACGTCCAACTGATTCGCTCTTATCTAATCTATGCATCATCTTTTTATTCTTTTTATAACTGTTTTAGTTTACCTTTGTTCTAATCTTTAGTCTATATATCATAATTGTATTATTTTTTAATTCTCTTTACAACTGTATATTTCTATTTCTTATGCATCTGTTGATTACTATTTTTGGTTAGGGCTGTCTGACTGGAAGGGATTGGAAAAGGAGAGCAGTGTGCTTCTGCTTGTGGTAGCAGACAGTGCAAAGAAGCGGACTCAAGAAAGGGGAGGCCCTGCGGGGCATAGGTAACGTCCCCTACAGGAGCCCTACAGGAGACATTGCGAACCTGCTCCATCTCTTCCATCTCAGATAGGGGTACCCGAATTTAGAAAATCAAGCAGTTAGGGATCTATTTATCATCATTTTATTCTTATTTTTTTAATTCTCTTTACAACTGTTTTAATTATCCTTGTTTTTATTTTTAATTCTTACACATGGTATTCTTATTTCTTATGTTATCACTATTTTAATTTCATTTTCTATGTAAAGCACTTTGAATTGCCATTGTGTATGAAATGTGCTATATAAATAAACTTGCCTTGCCTCCCGTACTAGAGCGCATTCGCATCAGTTCGCCCGCTCGATCGCGAGTTACTGTCAGTCAGTACCGTTAGTTACTACAGCCTACAGCTTACAAAACAAAAACAATGATATCAAGAAAATGTGGATTAATTTTGTGAACAGCTAACGTTACCTTGATTGAGAGCTGAGGGTCACTACCAACACCTGCCTCTGCAGTGACTTTACACCAGATAGTTTTACAAACTTTAATCGGAAACTGGGATTCACTGATAATTTATCATTCAAATTTGGCTGGATGGTTAATAACACATTTTTCTGTGGTGTGACAAACTCAAAAAACATATTTAATTTAGATTTTACAGGGACTTTAAGAAAATGCACTTATACTCACCAATGACAGAAACACTGAAGCTCTTCACGTTGGTGATGCTGATGCTCCGGCGACGACGACCAATGCTGCTGCTGATGATCTCTAGCTTATAAACTCCAGAGTCTGTGGTTCTGGTGTTTGTGATGGTCAGAGATCCAGTCTGATGATCCAGCTCCAGTCTGTCTCTGAATCTCTCTTCACACTGATCATCTGTACAGATCTGACTCTGATCTCCAGTGATTTCAGCGATGAGAATGTCTTTAAAATACCACGTCATCACATCATTTGTGTTTTTCATTACACCAGGATCTAAAGTGACAGATTCTCCCTCCTTCACTGACTTTCTCTTCACATCTAATTCAGGAACACCTGAAACCAAATTGACAAATAATAAAAATTAAAAAAATTAATGACAATGATAGCTTCTGATTATATCAAACAATGTGGAGACAAATAAAACAAGAGATTCATTATGCATCATGGTGAGTTTCACTGGTTAGTCATGTTTCCTTCATTTCTGTATGTAACCCATTCTGAATGTGAACAAGTTTTTTTAATGCTAATGGCCATGTACACACTGCAAAGTTACAGGAGTGTAAATATAAAATTGCTTCATGTGTAACTCCTGAAATTGTGATGGCTACAGGCAGTGTCACGGTCTTGATTTACTGATGCATAAACCACCATTAAAAGGAACACGCCACTTTAAAAAAAAAAAAGGCTAATTTTTCAAAAAAAAACTCCCCTAGAGTTAAACAGTTGAGTTTGACCGTTTTCGAATCCATTCAGCCGATCTCCAGGTCTGGCGGTAGCACTTTTAGCATAGCTTAGCATTGATTGTTGAATCTGATTAGACTGTTAGCATCTCGCTCCAAAAAAATGACGAAAGACTATTAAAAACTTGACTCTTCTGTAGTTACATTTTGTACTAAGGCCGACGGAAAATGAAAAGTTGCGATTTTCTAGGCCGATATGGCTAGGAACTATACTCTCATTCCTGCATAATAATCAAGGAATTTTGCTGTCATACCATGGGTGCAGCGGCGCAATGATATTACACAGCACCTGAAAATAGGCTAACTTCAGTCAACATAACCAACGTGACAACCTAATCTTCAGTGTATTCCGTGAGTGGATTCGGACTAAATTAATCACCTCTGATTGGCCATTGCATTCAAGAGATCAACAGCCATGTCTGTGATTGGCTACATTGCTCAACGATGCAAAAAAACGTTGTAAATAGAAACTGGTTGACTGCAAACACAAATACACACTAGAGTGTTTGTCAAATCAGTTTCACCAATATGATATTATTACAGTATTAACTGAGGGTGCTCTTGCTTTGGTCTAGCACTCCCGTAGAACCGGGCCTGCCTCTCGTGCCCCTATGACGCGGGACTGTCCTGGTAACGGGAGACAACCGTTTCCATACATGTGTATGTTTCTATGTGTGTCTGTACTGTACAAGTCATTAGCATCCCTAATATGAATGCATATTTTCTCTGTAACATACATAAATTGAATCATATTAATGTTAGATTTATAATTCAATGAAAATAAACATGTAATCAATCATTATCATCATTAACTATACTAATTTCATTAGTGAGTGTTTCAGTAGTGACAATTTATGGTAATTTTGGGCATAACTCAAAAATGATAGCCAGCACATGTCTGGCAAATATGGAAACGACTATGTATATATTATTATTTTGAATATATTTAGCTTTTTAGTATATCAATTAATGATTTAGGTTTTAGTAGAACAATATATTGTCTTATAAAATATCTAATATATTCTGAATTCTTATTTGTTTTTGTGGGACTATAGTTTAAACTAATTTAGTAGAATGGTCCATACAACCTGGTTTTAAATGTTAAATGACTCACCACGGACAGTGACACTGAAGATCTTTTCACTGAATCTGCTGCTGCTGATGATCTGTAGTTGATAATCTCCAGAGTCTGTGGTTCTGGTGTTTGTGATGGTCAGAGATCCAGTCTGATGATCCAGCTTCAGTCTGTCTCTGAATCTCTCTTTACACTGATCACCTGTACAGGTCTGACTCTGATTTCCAACAATTTGTGCAATGCGAGTGTCATTTAAATACCATCTAAATCGGTCTTGTTGGTTTGATGTAATCAATTTATCAGTGTTAAGAGTGACTGAATCTCCCTCCATCACAGACACAGACACTCTGTCTTTTTGACCACCAGAAGAGCCTGAAGAAGAAATGGCGAGTTTGAAATTAGAAATCACATCTGGGATAGTAGGACAAAAAGATGCAACCAAAAATTGCTCTAAGAATGTTTCCCCCCCCCCTACAGATCATAACAATAGACCCTTAGACACCTTATGAATATTACACCTTTGAAGGGCTGGGAAATTAATTTATTGCTATTTTCCACTACATTAAGGCAAAAAAAAAAAAAAACAACCATGTTGTCATTCAGTATCTTTCAACTGTTTTGCAGTCCCATTGTTTTGTCAATCCTTCAGTTTCGCATGCATTTAGCAGACCCGTTCATGTAAACAGTACGGCCCATTTTAGAAATAGTCGTTTATATATTAACTTTCATTCAGATAGCGCTGTTTAAACAATTTCAAAGTAGTACATCAAATTAAGTTTGTGAAGAATATGCACTTTGTAAAATCCTCGTAATTTGCACGTTTTGAATCGTCAGAGTTTTGGGTGTACAGATTTTCAATAGAGAGATGGAAATCTCTCAAATTTGATTAAAAATGTCTTCATTTGTGTTTTGAATATGAACAAAAGTCTTATGGGTTTGGAACAACACGAGGGCAGTAAATGATGACTATTAATTTTTTTATGAACTATGATTTTGTTCATAAGCGTTTCATTTAGACATTCATGTGAAGGTGATAGAGATGATCTCAATTATATTTTAATACTGAACCAAAGCTCACATTTTTAATCAAGCCACATAAAAAAAAAGAAAAAATACTGAACTGTATTCTAAAAATGCAGGAAAAAGGCACTGAATAACTAAATTATACTCACTAGTGACTGTAACTATAAAGCTTTTAATGCGGCTGTTGATCTGTAGTTTATAGAGTCCAGAGTCTGTGGTTCTGGTGTTTGTGACGGTCAGAGATCCATTATATTATATCAGTTTAAATGCTTCAATTTGTAAAAAAAATTAAATAAAAAATAGATCTAATAGCTAAGTATGTTCAAGGGAACATGTGAACTCATCCCTGAAACATAAAAACCACACACAGATCTATTTAAACTGACGTGTGTTACTGAGGTATTGTGAGTTTGAACTGGTGGGTTACGTGAGTGTGTAACTGTAAATGTCTGTTTTGTTACCGATGACTTATTCGTTCTGGAAATGTTGAATGCAATTTGCATAGATGTTTGCCATTAGAAAACAATAGGCCTAAGATTCATTAACCCGGGAGCCTGTTCTGTCCTTGGACGAGTCCAGTTTAAACCAGTGGGAACGGATTGCGAAAGCGTGGGCACGGTTTACGAATTTGCGGTTATACGGATAGCTTGGATGAAAAAGCTATACACGCACAGATTGGATATTCGTGGGTAGGATTCGCGGATTCAAAACTTTCTTCCACGTGCCTTACCCAGGGGCGGAGCTACGCTACACTTTGACAGCTTGCCCACCCAGTCAGATCCAGGGAAATACATAATTTTTTTTAATAGTACAATTTTCTAACAATTCTTCAAAAATTATTTTAAATGTGATTTGTTTGGTCATGCATTAGAACTGTATTCTAATATTAACAAGAATATGCTAATTCGTCTCTTGAGTTAGGCTACGTCACTCCAGTAGTATTGTTATGTTCTTCTTCGCGCCAATATCCGGATTCCAACTAGCAGCGTGTTTTTTTGTTTGTTATTAGTTTACACAAATGGCTAAACCGCTATCTATGAGGCATTAAGGAAAGAATCACATCTAGACAAAGATGACGGGACTTGACACTTTTGTCATTTGAAAGAGAACTAACAGAACTAGGTTTATGACCATATCAACATCTTAATTTTTTAAAGCCCAGTCGACTCTGACTTGTTTAGAACAGACATCAGCCATACAAGGTAAGCTTTGGGTTTTTAGTCTGGCCCGCCGTGCTTATGCAAAGTATTTTTCACGTAATATTTGTGAGCAATGGGTTTTCTGAAATAAACATAAGCCACATACTGTATTAGCAAAGGCAGGTTGTCAATACAGGACTCAGACATTGTGATTTCTCTTCGTGATAGTTATCACGGGTTGGATCTCTCTCTCTCCTGCTTTGTTTTTGTTTTCATTTTCATGCGATGGCCGCTCTCACTTGATCGCACTGTGCAGTTAGAGCTGGAGATTTGGTGCTTAAAGGTGATGACGTTTCTGAGACACTAGTTGCACCTAGCGGAATTACAAAAATAAAGCAACCTTGCAAACATCCCTTCCGCACGTCGAGGCTGAGCCTCAACTCAAACATCACAAACACAGCTCATACGGGGTCTCAACAGGTAGAAGTAGACTACATTAAAAGACTATATAGACAAAAAAAGGTCCAACATACACTCACCTAAAGGATTATTAGGAACACCATACTAATACTGTGTTTGACCCCCTTTCACCTTCAGAACTGCCTTAATTCTACGTGGCATTGATTGAACAAGGTGCTGAAAGCATTCTTTAGAAATGTTGGCCATATTGATAGGATAGCATCTTGCAGTTGATGGAGATTTGTGGGATGCACATCCAGGGCACGAAGCTCCCGTTCCACCACATCCCAAAGATGCTCTATTGGGTTGAGATCTGGTGACTGTGGGGGCCATTTTAGTACAGTGAACTCATTGTCATGTTCAAGAAACCAATTTGAAATGATTCGAGCTTTGTGACATGGTGCATTATCCTGCTGGAAGTAGCCATCAGAGGATGGGTACATGGTGGTCATAAAGGGATGGACATGGTCAGAAACAATGCTCAGGTAGGCCCAATTGGCACTAAGGGGCCTAAAGTGTGCCAAGAAAACATCCCCCACACCATTACACCACCACCACCAGCCTGCACAGTGGTAACAAGGCATGATGGATCCATGTTCTCATTCTGTTTACGCCAAATTCTGACTCTACCATCTGAATGTCTCAACAGAAATCGAGACTCATCAGACCAGGCAACATTTTTCCAGTCTTCAACTGTCCAATTTTGGTGAGCTCGTGCAAATTGTAGCCTCTTTTTCCTATTTGTAGTGGAGATGAGTGGTACCCGGTGGGGTTGTAACGAGTGGTTATTTCAGTCAGAGTTGCTCTTCTATCAGCTTGAATCAGTCGGCCCATTCTCCTCTGACCTCTAGCATCAACAAGGCATTTTCGCCCACAGGACTGCCGCATACTGGATGTTTTTCCCTTTTCACACCATTCTTTGTAAACTCTAGAAATGGTTGTGCGTGAAAATCCCAGTAACTGAGCAGATTGTGAAATACTCAGACCGGCCCGTCTGGCACCAACAACCATGCCACGCTCAAAATTGCTTAAATCACCTTTCTTTCCCATTCTGACATTCAGTTTGGAGTTCTGGAGATTGTCTTGACCAGGACCACACCCCTAAATGCATTGAAGCAACTGCCATGTGATTGGTTGATTAGATAATTGCATTAATGAGAAATTGAACAGGTGTTCCTAATAATCCTTTAGGTGAGTGTATGAGGAATACTTTTATCTGTGTTGCTACGAGTAAGCAGTTAAGTAGGCAACACTTGGCTGTGTTTACATGCACATCTTTTGATTGATGAATCCAAATGTAGTGTTTACATGAATGATAAATAAAGTGATCGGGTTGATGTGTGCGTTTATATGTCACAAGCTTCTAAGTTCTAATCAAATTGTTTTGACAATCGCACACTGCACGAATACAGTTTCCCAGTGTTTGTACATACTATCAAAGTCCGTTTCTGTATATAAAGTTTTTGATAATGATCTCCTACATCGCTGCTTTTCTTTGTTTTAAAGAGCAGCCTTAATATGTATCTGTTTCGCAGGTCATGATCAGGAGATGACGAGCACATGAACCATTATGCCATTTATATTTATTAAACAGTAAAAACATCCCTTATTCCCACGCCCAAAATAAAGTGTCTGTGGATGAGAGTATGTAGTGAGGACTTATGGGACTTCACAGATGATGAGTGGTAGGAACATTTATAACATTCATTTATGGCATTTCATTTAACAACAACAGCTCGTTCCGTGCATTTAGCCATTTTACGTCATTGCACATGTATGTTCTCTGGAATAAAACACCACTTTCAATTCGATCGAAATTTAATTCAGATCGATTAAGGCATTTACATGAAGGCATTTAAGTCGTCATTAGTCATCAATCCGATTACTTATCAATCCGCAGGGACCAGTCCGTCAATTTTTTCTTCCAAATTAAGCCGGGTCAAAAACATGGCGTGATGCAAATTATTCCGGCCCACCCACGATTTTAGAGACCCACCCATCATCCACTTTCTGCCTCCGCCCCTACTCTACTGCTGCTGTTGACAACTCAGCATCTTTCCCAGATTTCAGTGGGCGGAGTTAGTGTAAATAGGCACTCCATTTCCCTTGCGCTGTGGCGCTGTGTCTGTCCGCCATTCTAGTTTGGCATTTAATTATTCATAAGGGATGTAGGCATTCGTCATTAAATTATGCACATATTCAAAAAGGAGTTCATTACTACGCACATATCCAAAAAGAAATGAACGATATCTAGTGAAAATTAAATGAACATGTAAGAATTAAGTTATGGATATCAAGAAATGTTTTTACTAGTTGTAATTTTATTTGTGATATCATAACTGTATTTGTGCGAGTGATGACTTCATTTTTGATATCAAGAATTTAAATGTCGATAATTCATATCCTACATGTTTAAATGATGACAAAACTATTACAGATATCAAAAATACATTTCTTACTAGTTAAAATTCCAAATACTCATATCAGCTTTGTATTTCTTACTAGTAGAAATATCATTTTTGATATCAATAATTACATTGTTACTAGTGAACATGCAAATTCCTGATAATAAGAAATCAATTGTCACTCATTTAAATTTAACTAGTGAAAATAGATCAAGAATGATAGTTTTTACTAGTTGAAATTCAATTCATGATGTCAAGAATTAGCATTTTAACTAGTGAAAATTCGATTCTTGATATCAAGAAACAAGAATTAATATCCTGGGATTGAATAAAAGTCAAAACGTCTTGCCATACGTGAGTTCAACTATTCGCACACAACTGACATAAACTGCGCACCATAACTCTCAGTGCGCCATTTTAATCATACAAAGTGCATTCTATGCCTAAATCCGGTCCTGACTATAACAATATCATCTTAAACACTCAGATACAGCAATCGCTTAAAAACAACACATTTATTTTTATTGTAAAGTTATTAAAACTGATACAAAATGTTCCACAACGCCATTTTTTTTTATTGTTTAGGCTACTGGATGTGAGAGTGCATGTGTAACAAATACATATCTTACCAGGAATAATGAATACACTCAATGCGAGCAAAATAAAGAACTTCATCTTCACATTTCCACAAAACGAAGGATGAAATGAACGAAGGATCTGTGGAAGTGTTCCTTATGCCGACGCCCTTTCACGTGCTGAAAACCGAAAGTAACATTTTACTGTTGTAATTTCATATTCACATATTTCTTTTTAAATATCTTTCCATTGGATGCAACAATGCTGATCTACTTGTCATGTTTGACAATCAGATATAACAAATCTAATCAAGCTAAATGTTAGTGATGGGACGTTCAACACCGAGGCTTCGACGTTTGTGTGAAGAACGAAACTAAAGCGCTTCTTCTTCTTTCTATTTTACGGCGGCTGGCATCCAGTTTATTGGTGCATTACCGCCCCCTTCTGCTCTGGAGTGTGGATCAGAGAATAGCTTTACAGACTAAATCACCCACTCAACCTCCTTCTCCACTGCAGGCCCACGCACACACATCCACAAAACGTTGTCCTGCCCCGTCTTTTCCACACATCTTAATGCAATTAATGCAATTCCTATTCCTTTATCTGGTATTACCACCCCCCAATCCTGTTGCTTCTGTCTCTGGGTTCTTAGCAGCATCTGTATAAATATGGATATATTCATTATATTTTTCCACTACCCATTTATTGCCCACTCTTTCCAAATTAATATCCTCCTTTGCCTTCCTTTTTTCCTCTAACACAAACCAGTCTACCTCAGGCCAAACACCATCTCTGGATAAACTACTGTGGGTCTTATCCTTAAATTAAAAACTTCTAATTCTTTAGCTATTCCAATCCGACCAAAATTTTCTTTAGATTTTCACTCCACTCCCAGCTCTTCTGCAGTAATGCTTTAGTGAGATGTGAATTATTATGCCCTTGTAAACCAGCCCAATAATTTGGCATCAGCTGCTTCCTTCTTAACTCTAGTGGCAGTTCTCCCATTTCAACCTGTATGGCTGATACTGGTGTTGTTTTGAAAGCTCCAGAGCATATGCTGAGAGCCTGTGCCTGGACAACATCTAACTTTTTTAACAATCTAACAATCCAAATATTATGCTTCCATAATCCAGAACTGATCATATTAATGCCACATATATTCTTTTCAGTGATGATCTACTTGCACCCCATTCTCTTCCCCTCAGGCATCTCATCACATTTATTACTTTTTTGGGTCCCACTTTATATTAGGTGGCCTTAACTACTATGTACTTACTTCAAACAATAAGTACAATGTACTTATTTTGTTCATATTGTATTGCAAAACCCTTTTTCTGACTGAGGTGGGATCCGGGTAAAGTTAGGGACAGGTGTGGTGGTATGGTAAGTTTAAGGGTAGGGTTAGGGACAGGTGTGGTGGTATGGGTAAGTTTAAAGGTAAAGTTAGGGACAGGTGTGGTGGTATGGGTAAGTTTAAAGGTAAAGTTAGGGACAGGTGTGGTGGTATGGTAAGTTTAAGGGTAGGGTTAGGGACAGGTGTGGTGTATGGGTAAGTTTAAGGGTAGGGTTAGGGACAGGTGTGGTGGTATGGGTAAGTTTAAAGGTAAAGTTAGGGACAGGTGTGGTGGTATGGGTAAGTTTAAAGGTAAAGTTAGGGACAGGTGTGGTGGTATGGGTGAGTTTAAGGGTAAAGTTAGGGACAGGTGTGGTGGTATGGTAAGTTTAAGGGTAGGGTTAGGGACAGGTGTGGTGGTATGGGTAAGTTTAAAGGTAAAGTTAGGGACAGGTGTGGTGGTATGGGTAAGTTTAAAGGTAAAGTTAGGGACAGGTGTAGTGGTATGGGTAAGTTTAAAGGTAAAGTTAGGGACAGGTGTGGTGGCATGGTAAGTTTAAGGGTAGGGTTAGGGACAGGTGTGGTGATATGGTAAGTTTAAGGGTAGGGTTAGGTACAGGTGTGGTGGTATGGGTAAGTTTAAGGGTAGGGTTAGGGACAGGTGTGGTGGTGTGGGTAAGTTTAAGGGTAGGGTTAGGGACAGGTGTGGTGGTATGGGTAAGTTTAAGGGTAGGTTTAGGGACAGGTGTGGTGGTGTGGGTAAGTTTAAGGGTAGGGTTAGGGACAGGTGTGGTGGTATGGGTAAGTTTAAGGGTAGGGTTAGGGACAGGTGTGGTGGTATGGGTAAGTTTAAAGGTAAAGTTAGGGACAGGTGTGGTGGTATGGGTAAGTTTAAAGGTAAAGTTAGGGACAGGTGTGGTGGTATGGGTGAGTTTAAGGGTAAAGTTAGGGACAGGTGTGGTGGTATGGTAAGTTTAAGGGTAGGGTTAGGGACAGGTGTGGTGGTATGGGTAAGTTTAAAGGTAAAGTTAGGGACAGGTGTGGTGGTATGGGTAAGTTTAAAGGTAAAGTTAGGGACAGGTGTAGTGGTATGGGTAAGTTTAAAGGTAAAGTTAGGGACAGGTGTGGTGGCATGGTAAGTTTAAGGGTAGGGTTAGGGACAGGTGTGGTGATATGGTAAGTTTAAGGGTAGGGTTAGGTACAGGTGTGGTGGTATGGGTAAGTTTAAGGGTAGGGTTAGGGACAGGTGTGGTGGTGTGGGTAAGTTTAAGGGTAGGGTTAGGGACAGGTGTGGTGGTATGGGTAAGTTTAAGGGTAGGTTTAGGGACAGGTGTGGTGGTGTGGGTAAGTTTAAGGGTAGGGTTAGGGACAGGTGTGGTGGTATGGGTAAGTTTAAGGGTAGGGTTAGGGACAGGTGTGGTGGTATGGGTAAGTTTAAAGGTAAAGTTAGGGACAGGTGTGGTGGTATGGTAAGTTTAAGGGTAAAGTTAGGGACAGGTGTGGTGGTATGGTAAGTTTAAGGGTAGGGTTAGGGACAGGTGTGGTGGTATGGGTAAGTTTAAAGGTAAAGTTAGGGACAGGTGTGGTGGTATGGGTAAGTTTAAAGGTAAAGTTAGGGACAGGTGTGGTGGTATGGGTGAGTTTAAGGGTAAAGTTAGGGACAGGTGTGGTGGTATGGTAAGTTTAAGGGTAGGGTTAGGGACAGGTGTGGTGGTATGGGTAAGTTTAAAGGTAAAGTTAGGGACAGGTGTAGTGGTATGGTTAAGTTTAAAGGTAAAGTTAGGGACAGGTGTGGTGGCATGGTAAGTTTAAGGGTAGGGTTAGTGACAGGTGTGGTGATATGGTAAGTTTAAGGGTAGGGTTAGGGACAGGTGTGGTGGTGTGGGTAAGTTTAAGGGTAGGGTTAGGGACAGGTGTGGTGGTGTGGGTAAGTTTAAGGGTAGGGTTAGGGACAGGTGTGGTGGTATGGGTAAGTTTAAGGGTAATTAATTACAGATGTAATTACATGCAGGTGATTTTTAAAATGTAAGTACAATGTAAAAACATGTCTGTACACAATAAGTGCATTGTATCAAATGATTAATTTAAATGTTAGTACATAATAGTTAAGGCCACCTAATATAAAGTGGGTCCATTTTTTGCCCTTTTCCTGATATGATCTACAAATGTCAACCGTGAGTCCAAACGAACTCCTAAAAATGTAAAAGTTCCAACCCTCTCTAATTCTCTTCCGTACATTTTTAGCTTCATTCCCTCCTGAATTCTCAGTAAATAAGTAAAAAAGTCTTTTCTATAGAAAATTTAAATCCCAATCATAACCCCACTCCACCACTTTATCACTTGCTTCTTGTGTTTTTATGATTACATATTCTATATTCCTTCCTCTCTTCCACAACGCCCCATCATCTGCGAACAAAGACCTTCCTATATCTTCTGGATCTTTCCCAAATACATCTGTTAGGGGATAACAGTTTATGACCCGAGACCAGTTGTGAAGAATGAAGACCAAGAATCAGGAGTGCAATTAATTAAAGAAACTTTACTGAAGAATAGTTTGCAGTTTCATCAGCAGAAGCCAGCTTCAAGTCTCAACAGGAGTTCGTAGGCCGTGCTCTCCCTCTACCAGTCTATCGTACATACAGTTTCTCAACAGTTATACTGTTTTCAAGGTGTAGCCACGTCATTACTGCAGGTTGAATGATTCTGATTGGCTAAGAGAAAATAGACAATCATGGTAAATTACCACACATTGTCAGTTAATCAGATGCACATGTCCATATATCACTTGTTGACACTTTCACCCTGGAATTAGGCACGTAGTGACCTTCCAGGTCTGGAGCAGGTGCCAGCTTGTCCAGAACAACATCCTGTCACTCTCCCTGGGATGCCCGTTGTACACCTTCAATACTGATCTGTAACACAGAATACTGCGCATATACACAGATACACAGTCTCTCCAAGGTTGGAGTTGATTGAGCTCCAGTTCTGACTAGAAAGTTTCCCAAAACATACTGATAACATGTGCTTTCTCTCAGTAAGAGGTACAGACAATATTCACCATAATTATTTAGTGTTTCAGTAAAAGAAAATAATAGAAAATAAATAAAATATAATAGAAAATGGAAGACAAATCTATATTTCATCTCTGGAAGCCGGGCTAAGTGAGCACTGGTACTGCACTCCTGCATGTTAGGGGTGTGTGATACCTCCAAAATTCAAACACACGACAACATGTTCAAGTGTTTTGCAACACATCACACATCACTAGGCCAGACCCTCAGTCACCTCAGAAACCAAATACAAACTTTAGAAAACATATAAAGAAATAAACAATCAGTGGTTCTATTGATGTAATATCATAACTGGAAAAAATCATTAAAAATCATTATAATAATACAGGAGGATAAATACTGATGAATGCTTTGATTATATATGTAATTCGGATATATATATATAGGTATATTGAAGCGGCACTGGATTTCAGAATCCGCCCCTTTCACATCGTTGATCATAATAATGAAGAGTAATGGGCTTATCACACTCCCTTGAGGTGTGTCATTTCCAATTGTGTATTGATTTGATTTGTCCCTATCCTCACTTGGATTTTCCTTCTGAAAAGAAAATCCTTTAACCAGTTAAACATTTTTTCCTCCTACCCCAATCTTATTCACTTATTCAAAACTGAATTCATAGTATTCCTTCCCTTCCTAAAGCCACTCTGACAACTTGCCAGTAAATCTCTTTTTTCAAGTTCATATGACAATCTATCTGTTATAATTGTTTCCATTGTTTTACAGAAGTTAGACGTAAGAGCTATTGGGCTATAACATGTGGGAGTAGTTGGATCCTTGCCAAGTTTCCTAATCAGAATAACTATTTCTTCTTTCCATACACATGGTACTTTTCCCTCCTTCCAGACTTTGCCTATAACTCAAGCAACTTTAAGAATGATTTTTCCCCTAGATGTTTTAAAATTACATAACATATTTAGTCTTTTCCCTGGAGATTTAGGGTTTGCTCTTACCATCTCTGCCAGAGTGAATGGTTCATCTATTGCTTGTCCTGATTCATTCTTTCTATTTAACATCTGTAAATGCTGATCAAAGTTATTGCCCTTCTCGTTCGCTCTACTTCTGACAGATTTTCTGAACTGTGAACCTTTGTAAGTGATTTTACCATGACCTATCAGATACAGATATTTCCTCCTCAAATGTTAAAACTGGATAGTGAAGCACTGTACCGGAGCTTGATTCGTTTTGCCATAGCCATGTGATCTGTGATGTCCGAAGCTTTGTTTTTTGCACAACCACGTGACTGTTTCGTTTAAAAAATAGCATGAAGTCGCGAACCCCTTGCACAAGTTTCGAGTCATTTGATTCTTTGATAAGAATAAATCATAATACGAATAAACATTTACATGTGTGGTTTTGTGCATGTTCAATTTGTAGTAATCCCCAGTTCACAAGCATTTCAACTACACGTTCCACAATGATCTTTGTTTATTTTGATCTTATATGCCGAGCCTAGACTATGAATGAACTCATGGGTTTAGGACTAAGGCAAAAGCTTATAATAAGGCTGCATCTGGGTTGATCGAAGCAGATTCATAAAAACTGGACAGTACTGTACACAAGTTAATTTTGATTATTTGATTTCACCTTCAACTTCTTCTTTCTGTCATGTATTGCAAAATCAAATTGTGGTTCACTTAAAAACCAAGGTGGTATTGGAGATATTGTTAAATATTTTTGAATCCATCTTCATTTCTCTTGCCCATTATTGTGCCTTCCATGCAAATCCTGTACCAGGAAAATGTTCAATCTCCCAACTTTCTTCTAATTATTCCCTAGCCAGATGATTATTATTATGGCCCTTTAAGTTTATCCAATATGCCATACATCTGGGTGATTTCATACAGCGCTGTTTTGTGGGCGGAGCCTACCTTCTTCTTCTGATGAGATTTTTTAATTCTCGTACTTCTGACAGTATTGCATAACATGTTCCTCCTTGCCCACAAGATTCACACCTTCCTGTAATATGTTTACCCATTTAATAAAGTGTTTTATTTAGTCTTGTGTGTCCAAATCTTATCTATAACATTTTCTTAATAATACTCTTGATTTCATTCTTGCTTAGACTAACTTATAAATTAATCTTGTTGTTTTTTTATGGCTTCTTTTGCTGCCTCATCTGTTATTTCATTTCCTTGGATACCAATCTGTGCCGGTACTCATAATTGTCAAATCAAAATGTAATAGGTTTAAATAGGTTTTTATAATGTTTAAAAGGTTTTAATATTATTTCATGTTGTAACTGAAGGGCCATCACACTGTTCCCCCAATGAACTGCATATGCAAATATTGAATAATACAATCAAATTCATGCTTTAATAGCAGGGTAAAAGTTGAAGGTTTTATCAGTCCAGTCTGTACGTTTAATGGCTCTCAACCACAAACTGCATTCAGCTCCAAATGGGTTTCCATTCCGATTCTGACATCCAAAGGCACAAGACCTTTTTCATCTTAATTTGTGGATTTTGCCAGTTTTCCTCCATTTGTTGCCACTGCTTTTCTGCCAGCACAATGCGCGTACATGTAGCTGCAAGTGACATAACTGTGACGTCTGCTCCAAAATGGTCTTTAGAGTGGCACTGGAGCAGGAATGACGTCAAAACCCTGAAGACTAATCACCACTGGTTCCAGATTTTATGGGGTTTTATGATGGGATTTTACAATTTATGTGTAAAATAAGGTCTGTGGTAAACATAACTTGATGATACTTAAACGTTTTGTTCTACAACATAAATTTTTTACATTTTGCAAAATGTAAAACATTTTTTAAACATATGTTTTTAAGTAAGAGAAGAACGTTTTGGGTGTGAGTGTGTGCAGTTACCATTGTAAACCCCATTATAAAAACCCATAGGAAATCATCCCTGCACCACTCTATGGGTGCTTCTCAAACAGAAGGCCGCATCCTTCCTAATCCAGTTCTTCTGAGTCTTGTAGGCTAGTGTCCTCCTCAGCAATAAACGCTTGAATAAGATGGTCTGTTAAGACCGAATGGATAGCTATGTCACAGATGTTCCTGCCCCCACGGTCTGTCACAGGGTGTTTTGGCCATGTTCACTGTCATGTCTTGCACTTCCTGGTCCTGTCATGTGATCCTGCCATGTGCTCCTTTGTCTTATGTAGTGTCATGTCATTGGTTTATTGGTTAATCATTGTTCACAGGTGTGTCTTGTCTAGTCTTTAGTCATGGTGTATTTAAGCCCTCATGTTTGCCATGTGTCTTTGTCGAGTATTGTTTGATGTAAACCACTGCTGGTGAGTCTTCGGCCATGCCATGGTTTTTGGGTGTGGTCAGGTCAAGCCAAGTCTTTGTTTTGTTTTGCATTTTGAGTTTAAGTTAATAAAGACTGCACTTGGGTTCTTCAACCTTGCCTCCAGTGGACTCAATGTTACACGGTCACGGCCAAAAATACTATTGAATCTTAATTTTGTAAAAATACTTTGAATTAAAAATCTTTATATTAACTGGCTTTCTATTATTAGTGGGGTTTTTTTAATCACATTTGTTCATCACCAGATGATGTATCAAATTAGCTTGTTTTTTTTTCATGTTGTAATGACTGAAAATAACCATTTTTATTATATTTATATTATTATATTTATCTTATCTATATATATATATTTTTTACTGGGTACATGTTTTTTCTTTGCCTAATGAAATTTGATGAAATTATAATTTTAATGGACCATTTTAAACAGACTTTTCCATTATAAAAAATGAGGAAGTACAATAGGTCAAGATGAACCTTAGGAGCTATTCAGCTGTAAAAAGCAACATCTGAAGGACATAATACATCTGTGAGTGCAGCAAAACTAATTTTTATATACTTTTTAGTGGTTTAGCTCCAAAAAAACCTGATGAACTTTGGCAATGTGTAAAAAAGACGCAAAAGAACTTTGCTTGGTATATCTTACTTTAAAGGTGCTGTCTGTAAGTTTTTGACTGTAATAAAACATACCATAATGTTTGCAGATTAGGAAACATTAACTTAGAGTTCACATACTCTGAAAAACAGAGCTACAGCCAGTTATTTTACTTTGAAATGTGCGTTCCATGTCGGAATGTCTGTTTTTGTTTTGGTCTGTGCAATAACACGTGCTGCTAATTTACCCAATAGTATTTCGACACCACAGGTTGCCAGCTGGCGGAAAACACCGCGTATTGCTGCCAAATAAACTGGGTCAGAGATGGCAGATTCTACCCGACCTAAAAAGCCTCGGCATCCATCTAAGGAAGCACATTAAAACACGGATAAATCAATTAATCAACTTACAGTGTGTGAGACTCCTCGCCTCCCATTGTCAAGTGCGCTCGTTCCTGTTGCGTGTCCTCAAACTGGCAACCCGTGTGAGCATTCAAGTCTGAGGAGGAGAGGGTGGGGCAAACAATATTTAGAATTTGGCTGCAGTACCCATTTCAACCACTAGCTGTCATTCTTACAAACGACATCTAAAAACTTGTGTAATGAACAAAATAAGCCAAACAAAGTTTGTTTGGAGTTCATTGTGAGTTTGATACAGTTTGCCAAAGAGTACTTTCCAGAAAAGTTTGCGCTGGCTGGTAAACACCTTCGAACTACCATTGGTCCATGGTGATGACGTAATAACTGGGTGTGGCTCCAGAGCACCGCCTTCTTTGAGGTGAAAATTGTATTATTTCATCCGTTTCAGTCGAGTCAGACTGTAATTCTAATTGAAATAACACACTAACACAGTTTTTCTTGTTTAATACTGTAATGCTGCTTGATTTAAAGATAATAGATAATAGATAAAAATAATTTATCTATTATTGTGTTATATAAATAAACGTGACTTTACTGGAGTGTTGAATTGGAGAGCTTGTGCAAACATATCCACATCAATATTATCAGATGCTTTCTTAACTGCTGTGTCAGCACAGTCGGGTTCACTAACACTGCACTGCAAATGGAAACCCCTTTTTACCCCTGAGTGAAGAACAAAAAAGAACCGTTTGTTCTCAAGTTAGAAAAGGAGGGAATAAAAATCAGAAATGTATTCTTAAATTGTTTTCATTCTGGCCTTTCTGCAATTGATTCTTTGGAATGAATTCTCTATTAATCGCTTAAAGAATTGCTTTTTTTTCTTTGAAATAAAATGTATTAAAATGTAATTTACAAATGTTCAAGAAGAATCAGTTAGGCCAACAGACGTTTTTGTAGTGCTATTCATTGTTTTGACCACATGATGGCCACAAAGTTAGAATTGAAAAGCTTTGAGGAATGAAGTCTCTGTGCTTTCCAGTGCTTTGGTTTGCCATCACTAGCATTTTGTTTCTACTTTTTTCCTATCTTCGTGTAGGCTACTGTTTTCTAACAATGATTTCAACTAGCAATTAAGTAAGTGACAGTGTTAGTCTTGAGGTAAAAGTGCTTAATATAATGAGATATTTTATACACTCTTCACAGAGCTATCGGACTGTGAAGCTTTGGGAGTGTTGATGGACTCAATCTTTTCGCAGCTTTTTGCTCAAAATGTTGCTTTTTTTATTGAAACTTAAAAACATACCCACATTCAAGTGTTGATAAAAAAGAATGCATGAAGCTACAATAAAACAATTTTTCTTTTGGTTTGTTTGTTTAAAGGGATAGTTCACCCAAAAATAAAAATTAGCCCATGATTTACTCACCCTCAAGCCATCCTAGGTGCATATGACATTCTTCTTTCAGACAAATAAAATCGGAGTTATATTAAAAAAATGCCCTGGCTCTTCCAAGCTTTATAATGGCAGTGAATTGTTTTTTTGTTTTTGAAGTCCATAAAAGTGCATCTATCCATCATATAACTGCTCCACACGGCTCCGGGGGTTAATAAAGGCCTTCTGAAGTGAAGTGATGCGTTTGTGTAAGAAAAATATCCATATTTAAAAATGTATAAAGTAAATGATCTAGCTTCCACAAGATCGCCTTCCTTATTCAACCGACGGAAAAAGTGTAGTGCCTCTCGCAGTTCAAAATGCATACGCTACGTCTGATGCACACCAGTTACTTTTTTTCCGATCTGGCGGAAGCTAGATATTATACTTTATAAAGTTTTAAATATGGATATTTTTCTTACACAAACGCGGCACTTTATTAACCCCCCGTAGCCGTGTGGAGCAGTTATATGATGGATAGATGCACTTTTATGGACTTCAAAAATGACTCAATTCAGAATCCAGTTTGACCTCTGACCTGTGACAGAATAATTTTGACAGTAAGGCCACATTTACATCACATAGTTCAAGTGACCCAGTGTGCCACAGATCAGATATGACCCACGAACATGTAAGCAGGAAAATAACACATGGATTCTGATATTCTTAGATCGGTTTCAGGCCTCATTCATATGGATATGTGCATTTGTGTCTGCCATGTACCTGGACAGATCTGATATTCCCCTGTCAATGTGAGTTGTACGTCAACTCAGGTGGACACCAACATGATCACATGACTCTTTTCAGTGGTGCAATGGAGGCTAAACCCAGTAGAGTCATGCTTAAGTTATATGCCTTTTGAGCATTTGGGACAAAGAGACGGTTCAGGCAATAATGCAGGGTTCTTCTCTTGCTGTTTTTACTTCTTTTCCAGGTCAGAACGTCTACCTTATTGGGTGTAAAATTGGACGTAGTCAACAGATTGGAATCGAGCATCAAGAACTGCAGTGTAAATGTGGCTTAAAGCTGTTCTGTGTGGGAGGGAAGTCAGACTGTGAGGTTCATAACAGCAGGACAGGAAGAAGCCCTTCACCTACAAACTTAACAAACATCAAACAAATGGCCACAGTCATGCAAAAGATGTTTGTCCACCCAACAGATCAAACAACGTTTCTGTAGGAAACCGACCGCAGCAGGTTTCAGTTTGACTCAGATGAGCTGCTTGTGTCTTACCTCAAGGAGACTGACAGTGTGAGATGGTAGTTTTGCCACTTGCAAAAACTAAATAATTCTAAAAACATTTGAAAATCAATCAGATTTATTTCATCATTAAATTTGTTGACTAATATACACACAAAGAAAAAGGGTGTCAAAATTGTACCTTTAGGGGTACAACAGCTTGTCACTTTGTCAGTACCCTTAAAAGGACATCTTTGTACCTTTTTTACCACAAAAAGGTTCATAGTAGTACCTAAAGTACTCTAAGGTACTAATATGCACCTTTTAGGAGTAAAAAAGGTACAAAGATGTCCTTTTAAGGGTACTGCCAAAGGTACAATTTTGACACTCTTTTTTCTGTGTGTAGTCACACAATATCCCAGTATTCTACTTTTACATACAGTATTTACCACAATCAGATAATTACCTAAATATCATAAGTGTTAAATTATGTTTTACATTTGATAAAGATTGTTTTCCAGTGTTAAAAACAGTTAAAGCCTTCACAAGAGCCAGAAGAGCATTTATATGTTAAATATATAATCATAACACGCGATAGCATTTGCGTTAGCACTAGGAGGGTCAAACTGTCGTGGGAGGATTCACACTCCAGATTGTTTTGAGCGGACCGTTTTATCAGACTTTCACAGAACCGTTGAAGAAAATGTTTCACATGTTTGTTTTGTTTTGTTCGTGCTGCTGGAGCCTGGTTGGTAAGTTAATAAATATATCTTTTTTTGGCCGAATTTCTTTTGTTTCAGAATAATAAAGCTCGATTTGCATTTGCTATTATTCCCAGATAAATTAAAACGAAACTACATTATTATGACATCTACTTTAAATTCTACATCAGATCTTTCATTGAGATGTTTGAATGTCTTTTATATAAAAACATGAAACTAAACATCTCTTTTATTTTATTTTTTTATCTTTGTTGCTGTTCTGATGTTCTTCAAAATACATTAAGTTAAAAACTACAGCGGATTTGAGATTTTGTAAACCAACAGTAGTCTTAATCTGTGACAACTTGTTTTGCAGTTGTGTTTGGTGCTGATAAAGTGAAGTCCGTGTCGGTGATGGAGGGAGATTCTATCACTCTAAACACTGATGTTACTAAAATACGTAAAGACGAGGACATACTGTGGAATTTTGGAGCTGAAAAGTCTCTCATAGCTGAAATAAGTAGAGCTGCTGAAATCTCCTCCACATATAACGGCACTGATGGGAGATTCAGAGACAGACTGAAGCTGGACAATCAAACTGGATCTCTGACCATCACAAACACCAGAACTGAACATGCTGGAGATTATCAACTACTGTTAAGTGGAGCGAAACGATCATCCAAATCATTCAGTGTTTCTGTCTATGGTGAGTAGAGATCATTACTATCATCCCATTGGGTAGGATTAGTGGTGTGGGTTACATGCATATAACACGTTATAAAGTGCGTATCATATGCATGCGAAAACTGCGAAACATATGCACGTAAAAACTCATTTTGGCATATAAATCGCATGATAAATAAAATTTGTGCTATAGATACACATTTTTATGAGATCAGGCTGAACCCAGACAGCAACAGTGTCTGCCCAGATCCTGGCCACATCTGGTACATGTGGTTTCATGCGTACCAGATGTGGGCCGGATCTGGGCCGACACTGTTGCTGTCTGGGTATGATTCACTTACAGTGGAAGTGAATGGGAATATTTTGAGGTTTTAGAAACAGAAATGTGATGCTTATAATACCCGTTTTATTTGAGCTGTAAAGCTGTTTAAATCATTTTTATAGTCGTGTTAGGGTTTTAGTGTGGATGGTGTTGTGTCGTCAAAGTGACAAAATGCTAAGGATTTTTTCTACAGTGGTTCAAATTTTTACTTGCCCTGCAAAAATGTTTTTGCTTCCTCACCACAAAAAAGTTCTAAATAAGTAAAATAAAATAGGCCTAGTTATTGTTTTAGTTGTTTTTTGACCAATGTAACCTCAATAAATAAAGTACTTCACAAAAAAATTACTAGCCTAAATTTATAAATATATGAATTTCAAAGTAAACAGTCAGTAATAAAATAAGCGCAAATAATCAAATTATGGGCAATAGCACAAATAAATACAATAAATCAAACGTAAAAATTAAATAAACAGTGCTTTTCATGTTTTTCAGGTTGGTCTAACAGTAGTTTTCAGGAACAGAAAAGTAAAAGTAATCAAATGTAAATTAACACTGCATAGTCTTTACTGTATAAATAACACAGATTGTTAGTGGAACAGTTAAGAACAGTGAGCAATTTTTTTTATTAACATTAAAAATGCAGACATCAGCAGGATTATTGCTTTGGATGTTTTCGCACACAAAACTTCTCACAATATTGAGTATATTTATTGATTTATTAAAGATAATTGTAGAATAGCCTGGATATTACTTGACCAGGAAAAAACTGCAGAGGCCACAGGTCAAGATATGGTACAAGAAAAAAAAAACATAAAAGCATCTTATCATATGGAAAAGGTACATTAAAACAAACATGGGAAAGGTATATATTATCAGTCTATATACGCATTGTACTGTTTACATAAAGCTTTTTAAAAATTGGGGAAAAAGGTAATTTTCCACCTTTAGAAAGAAGCTGGAAAATTGTGTAACGAAAGGTGGCAAGGCCATGACGTGGAGCAAAAAGGGAAAGATAGCTGGGAAAGCATCAATTGGATTAATGATATCAATAGAATTATATAATTGTATGAGTTTGCATTGAGGGGGTCAGATGAACAGCCGGCATCTCGACTTTGTTCAACAAAGTCGAATCTTCTGAGGGCGTTTTCACACCTGTAGATGGTTTCCTTTGTTCCGAAATAAGGATTCAAATCATTCCACTGTTGCTTTTTCTTCTTGGTTTGGTTCGCTTTCACAAGGCAACCTTTCAAAATGGACCAAAATGACTTAATACAAGTCAAGTGCGAGTAAACTCTCGGTCAGTGTGCATCTGTCTATGACAGAAGTCATCAGTCAGGTTGGATAGACTACAGCTCTGTGAGCTGATTGTGGTTCTCTTTTAGCTGTCATTATATTACTTCATCATTTGTAGTAAGAATCAAGGCTTCGTCTGCATTTTTGTGTGTTTTGGACAGGTGTTCTGAAATCGTCTGACCAAGGCATTTCACTTCTTCTTGTCTTTGCTCCGTGTTCATGTAGTATGCCTAAATGAACCAAACTAAGGGAGAAAACGCACCAGGTCTAGAAACAAACGCTCCAGGTGTGAAAATGTCCTGACACCTTGAAACTTCTACTCTGAGGGCCCGTCCATATGTAAAAATTTTGTATTGTATCTGCGTTTCATCCAGACGGATCCAGCGTTTTGGGAGCCTGAAAGCGCTATTTTTTTAAACTGGGTCCCAGAGTGGATAAATCTGAAAACAACACCCTTGCGTTTTCGTGTGTACAGCCAATCCATATATCTTGTGAAACGGTGATGTCATCACACCACGTCCCACACGGTAAAGACTAGAAGGGATACAACTACGGCCACTGGGCATGCGCACATCAATATTGCGTCATTTAATTACCGTATTTGCATTATCGTAAGGGTAGGTTTAGGATTGGGGTAGGTGTAGCCATTAATAAAACTTAGGAAATGTATTCATTGTTATTTTATCGTGAGATTTTGCCTCACTTCCTACCATTGCTGTACCCATAGACATAATAAATACATAGACGCCCTATTGGCCGCTGGATCGTACGTCAACGGTGCCGCCATATTGCGGAGGGCAACTTTCCCATAACTCTCATAACTGGAATTGAGAAAAATGCCTGCTTCGTGTGCTGCGTGGGGCAGTACAAATCACAGCACAATTGAAAACAGGTCTCTGAGACTTACCTTTCACCAGTAAGACTGGACATTTGTTTCTGGTTGTATTTTGTCATTATATAATTAGTAATAGTAACGTTAGTTGGCCACCGGGGTCAGTCAGACTAAAATAGCTAGCGATGCCGCTAGTTAACTTGGATGTGAAAGTTGAGACATGAGTTGACATGATTTGTATTATAGTTTTAGCTTATATTATATTATTGTATTTTTGATATCATATAATTATACTATTCATTATTTTATTTGCTGTATACTGTTTGTTTATTTCATTGACACTTTTTTTATTGACTAAACTATTTACTATTACTTACTTTATCTTATATTTACTATTTGTATTGCACTGCAGTTGTACCATATCATATGTATAAAGGATCCATCAGTTATCTTTGTTATTGTATATTTGGAGTATCTATATGTAATAAGTATAACTGTGTAATATCATTGCGCCGCTGCACCCATGGTACGGCAGCAAAGTTCCTGGATTATTACGCAGGAATGAGAGTATAGTCCCTAGCCATATCGGTCTAGAAAATCGCAACTTTTCATTTTCCGTTGGTCTTAGTACACGATGTAACTATACACATCACAACATGTAAATAGGAAAATGTTATTTTGTCACTTATTGAGCAGTAGGCTAGATGGAGCCGTTTACCTCCAGTCTTTGTGCTATGCTAGGCTAGCGGTGGGTGCGTCAGACAGAGTTATGGCATGCACGGAGATGAGAATGGTATGTATGGACTTATCTAACTCTGGGGGATATGGTGAATAAGCTAAAGTCCCAAAAAGTCGTCATGTTCCTTTAAAATATATATTTTATAAGTCTAACCATCGAGGTTTTAAATAACTAGAGAATGTAACTTTTTGTACACCACGTACATCATAAACCACTGAAATCGGTTGATAAATGTAAACGTTATTTTTGTTTTTATCCAGAAAAAACGCAGATCACCCGTTTACTTGCATTTGTTTACAGCGCAGTCTTGCCCTCAGCAATATGGCGGATGCGTTGACGTATTGCAGCAACGTTCTAAAACGGCCAATAGGGCGTCTATGTATTTATTATGTCTATGGCTGTACCCCTTCTAGCCACAACTCTTATTCTCTGTTTTTAGTGTATTTCTGTGGCAGAATTACAGCACCACATACTAGTCTGGCATGTATACTACATTGTTTTGAGTTGTTTCAGTGGTTCCTTGTGTACGCAAATGATCGGATAGGGAAAGCTCTGGCTTCGTGTGGATGTGGCCTTAATCTCTGCCAGGATGTTTTTATGTTCTCTCTGCTTTATTTTTTGCTTTTCGTATCAAATCTTTTGATTGAATTTTTTTCCCACATGCTGTTTTAGTTTAATTTAGTGGTTCACAAAAAGCATAGGATATAAAAAAAATGCATACTATGTATACTATAATACTAAAATGTTACATTTTTAGTTTATCACATGCAAATGTATAAATGTATAAATCTATATTTCATTATTAAATACTGATCCCATTTTCTGCTTGTCTCTGGTGGACATTTTGGAAATGCAACACAAGCACATCATCGCACTCTAGTGTTGAAAGCAGAAAATTACCCCTCTCAAAATATATTGTAAAACAAGATTTGTAAATGTTACTAAATTATTAAGTGTACATTGTGTCATTTCACCCGTTTGTGCATCCCGGAGCTAACGAGTCGCACCTGACAATCGTTTAGGCTAAAGCCCTTCTAAAGTGGGCCTAGTGACACCCCTGCCCCTGACACTGACAATTATTAATTATAACATTACATGAGTCACGTGAATTATATAGGCGTATTGTCAGAGATCAGCCAGGCTCCACCATCACCCAATAACAGCGTTCGATGTCACCGGATTTCTAATCACCTGCAACTGCACCTCATCTACTCATCAGCACAGACTCATATAAGCACACACCTCACACAGTCACTTTGTCTGGTCTCGTTTTGAGTAAGGACTCACCTTCCTGGTTCCACTTACCTGATCCCAGCAACTGTTACTTGTCACCATTGTCTCTCCGTGTCTCCATCGTCTTCCTGGTCCTGTGTCTGCAGTTCGTCTCCATTTCCAAGTCCCCTTCCAGTCATCAGTTCCTTCACCGAGGTGTGTGCTCCAGCTTCCATCTTCTTCGCCATCCACAACCTCCTCATCCATCTTCAACGATAAAGACTGTCAGTATTCCTATTCTCAGTTCATCTGCTTTACAGATATACTCGCCATCCTGTCTACATATTCTTCAGCTGTCAATAAAACTCTTTTTATTAACATCATCCTTGCTTTGAGTCTCTGTTCCATAACACCTATAGAGTGGTGCAGGTATGAAATCACTTTGTAGGCAAAAACAAAGCTGCAATCTCCCCCAGTTTCTCAATAGGGAACTGACTTAAACTGCAATTCATCGACTAGGCTTCAGAAACGCTCTTCAGAAAACGATGGGTGACGTCACAGACACTACATGCTTTTTTTTGTTTGTTTTTTACAGTCTATGGCCAAAACATGAAAAAGCGAATTCGCATTTTATCACTTCCGGTTCCATCATCCCGAAGTCTATTTATTTTTTTGAATGGGGTTTTGTTAAAATGGCTGAAATAAGGTTTGTGGTTCCGGAAATAGTTAGAAGAATGTTTCTGATCATTGTCCTCTTGGAAAATAAATCCATGCCCAATAAGACGACTCCCAGATGCCAAGTGTTATAATAATTTTGGCCACCACTGTATTATATATATATATATATATATATATCTGTGCTGAGGCATTCTTTAGTATTGTCTCGAGTGTCACACTTTCAATATTCAATACATTTTAAAAATTGCCTGATTCATGTCTGCCAATAATAAACGGTGAATGATTGCTGTATAGATGACAAACCTTTTACCTCCCCATCCCACATCTTTTGCCATTTCCTAATCATAGCCCCTCTAATTATCCCTTTCATTTCTGCTTTACTTAGTGATATGTTTATATCTATGTTGGTGTGTTTTAGTGTGTTTAAAGTCTTAATAACAACCAGATGAATTATAACATTATATGCAAACGCAGTGAGTAAAACTGGGAGGGTCAAACTCTGTCACGGGAGGATTCACACCGGTGTGAGTGTTTTTATTGTATAGTATCATCCGCTGAACAACTTAAATGTTTCACATGTTTGTTTTGTTCTGTTTGTGCTGCTGGAGTCTGATTGCTAAGTTATGTTTTTTAAATATATTATTATGACTTAAATTGAAGGCGTCTTTTGTCATTTAAATTTTTTATGGGGGGGGGGGTTAAAAAAATGCAAAAAAAAAAAATACTGCACACTATCTAATTGCAAAAGTATCAAAATTGCTTTATTTGCACCAACATTTTGGTCCCATGACCTTCATCAGGCATATATATTTCTTTTGTTTTTGATTTTTTTTTTACTTTTTTTGGTCCTTTCTCCTACACACCTATCCATTACCTGCAAGTGTGCGAGGGTAATTGTTAACAGATTAAGACAGATACATTTTTTAAAAATACATGTGCAGTAATCACAAACAACTACAAAAATCATAGCATACATAAGGGATTCAGATGCAGTGAGCCGGTTTTATCTAATGACATAATTTATATTAAAAAATAATTTGAAAATATCCATCAGAATTAAACTTTCGAGTTGTAATTATTATAATGTATTTACTGTTTAAATTATTATTGCTCAACAGAGATTAAGCTAGTCCTAGACTACGTTAAATTGGCATTTTAAACCAGATTAACATAAATTAGCATTTTCTGTCTGAAGCTAATTTTACTATAGTAAAAACATGGTTAATTTTCGTGAGGGGGTGAAACCAGTCCATCTAAGTAACAACACCTATCAAATACAAAGCAACTACTTCAGTTCTGCGATTATCAGAGTTCATGTCCTGTAGTCACTATAGCGAACGAAGCGGAAAGTGTTGCCCACGCGCAGTATAGACAAAGTAGTGGAATAAAGTTTACAGCAGTCTAGAATTCTAACAAGAGAGTACTGTTGAGATGGAGAGCATAAGCGTCGTGTTCGAGGACGTGTTTGAGTGCTTCCCTGTGGAGACAGAGAGCTTCCCTGTGGAGATGTTCGAGGACGCGTTTGAGGATTTACCTGTGGAGAGCAGTGACGTGTTCGAGGATGCACTCGAGTATCTGCCTGTGGAGACGGGGAGCAGCAGCAGTGAGGGCTTCCCTGGGGGGACGGGGAGCAGCAGTGGTCAACTGACAAGCAGCACTGTTGAATATGACAGAGTTGGCAACAGTGAGGGCTTCCTTGGGGAGACAGGGAGCAGCAGCGGTCAACTGACAAGCAGCACTGTTGAATATGACAGAGTTGGCAACAGTGAGGGCTTCCTTGGGGAGACAGGGAGCAGCAGCGGTCAACTGACAAGCAGCACTGTTGAATATGACAGAGTTGGCAACAGTGAGGGCTTCCCTGGGGAGACAGGGAGCAGCAGCGATCAACTGACAAGCAGCACTGTTGAATATGACACAATTGGCAACAGTTTGGGCTTCCTTGGGGAGACGGAGAGCAGCAGCGGTCAACTGACAAGTAGCACTGTTGAATATGACACAATTGGCAACAGTGAGGGCTTCCCTGGGGAGACAGGGAGCAGCAGCGGTCAACTGACAAGCAGCACTGTTGAATATGACACAATTGGCAACAGTTTGGGCTTCCTTGGGGAGACGGAGAGCAGCAGCGGTCAACTGACAAGTAGCACTGTTGAATATGACACAATTGGCAACAGTGAGGGCTTCCCTGGGGAGACAGGGAGCAGCAGCGGTCAACTGACAAGTAGCACTGTTGAATATGACACAATTGGCAACAGTGAGGGCTTCCCTGGGGAGACAGGGAGCAGCAGCGGTCAACTGACAAGTAGCACTGTTGAATATGACACAATTGGCAACAGTTTGGGCTTCCTTGGGGAGACGGAGAGCAGCAGCGGTCAACTGACAAGTAGCACTGTTGAATATGACACAATTGGCAACAGTGAGGGCTTCCCTGGGGAGACGGAGAGCAGCGGCAGTCAACCGACAAGTAGCACTGTTGAATATGACACAATTGCTGCGCAGAACAACCCAACAGGTGAGTGATACAAATCAAAACTGGCATGTATACAGAAATAACAGTAGGACGGACACGAGTAACACTTTGGGTGCGTCTCAATCAGCTCCCTAGTTCAGTAAGAGGGACACTGATCAGGGAGTCGGCCATTTTAAGGGAAGTTCTGAAGCGCAAAACTTAAATCACGTGAGCCACATAACGACCGATAACGGCTAATTAGCTAACATTTATAATTTATTTACTAAAATGTTGCACGCATATGTAACAAGCTTTAAATAACACATTATTTTGAATAAATGTTCATAAATACCAGTAGTGATGTTGTACAATGAGGACCAGTGGCGTCACTAGGCCCATTTTAGGAGGGCTTTAGCCTCCCTAAATTTCCACCCAGCCCCCCTAAACATTTGAGATGAACACCGTAATATGTAAACTAATTCAGGATTGACTCAGTCCCCTTTAAAACTGATTTTTTCTTTCATAAAAATAATCCGCTGCCATCCACTGGTTATAGTGGCAATTTCATGTCATTTTCATGTAAAAAGCGTGTTTGTTTTCCACCAGGTGACAGAAATCCTCCTCTAAAGCGTGGCACATTTTCCACATTATCTCCATGAATGAAAATGATAAATGTAGACCTTCTTTAAAGTTAATTTTACTGCACAAATAAAAATAATAATATTTGAAACATTACGTGTTGAAAAAAAACAAACAATATTTTACACATATATTGCCAATCTAGATAATTACGGTAATATAAAGTCTGTCTATATTTTTAATGAATATTAATGCATATTAGCTGGTTATTTAAAAGAAGAAATGAATTCAGAGATTAAGTTAGAACCTACTTCATGCCTACCCTAGTATAAACAATATCTTAAATTATTTTATTTTAAATCACACTCTCATTGGGGGCTGAGCCCCCCCTAATATTAAAGTCCTAGAATCGCCCCTGATGAGGATGTTGTCAGGTCGCCGGAAGTCATCAGTGTCCTAATGTGTAGTGAGCGTCCTTTACTTTCCTTACCAGTGCTTGAATTCATGTGTACTATATACTGATTCGCGAGCTCTGGAACGGATTGAGACACCCTTTATAATAATGTTAAGCTTTTTATAAATGATTAGTTAATGATGAGCTAATCATTTACATAACTATACATTCATAAATGATTAATAAGTGGTATGCTAACGATTTACAAATGTGTTGTAAGTTATCCTACAAAATGTAATTTGTGAACATACGTGCACATACTAACTACGTGATGTAGTCTTGTTGATTAGACTAGTGTGGTGCACGCTTTCACTGCGTGATTTACTATTATATCATTTAATATAGTTAATAAATATCACATAAAGAGAGTGCCGTTTTTCTCCAGGTATCAGCATAACAAATGTGAAATTTATTTTATTCAAGTTTACTAAACAAAAAGTTAATATTAAGCGACTTACATTTTAGACACCATATTGCCTGTTTTCGCTCTCTTCGACTCTGAACAACACACTGCAGCGTTTCTTTACTGAATGAATCAGTTGAATCAATAATTCAATGACTAAGACTAATTTGTCACCTCTGAGCTGCATTAAACCGTGTAAATGCATCTAAATGCCGAATATGAATTTTGTTGATACTTATTTAATTTGATTGATAACAGCCCTATTGTGTCTTATTATAATTAAATTTGATTCAATTAATTCAATTGATACAAAAGATGATGCATGCATATAATTTATAAGTTTTAAAAATAAATTTATAAAGGTAAAAATGCCCATAAAAGGTAAAAATCTATTGAAACTATGAAAAATATTTTCATAATAATATTAAGAATATCAAAATCTTTGAGTCAGCTGTCCACAACAGTCCTAAATCTGCTAGGTACCCACACAATAACACACTCATCCTTATAATTATCGATAAAATCCTAGAAAATATATAATTTTTAGTTAGTTACACCTCTAGTTACACATCATTTGCAGATCTTTCTTACCTATTAAAAATGAATTGTATATGTGTACAAGTCATTTGACACTTTCTAAAGTGTGAACAATTCATCGCTTGTAAATGTGTTATAGTCATGTTTTTTAAACATTTACAAAGTTTATCATTAACTAATAACTTATGACTAAATGTTATTATAAAATGTTACCTGACAGGGTTACATTAATCATTCAGCTGTACTCTGTGCTAATAAAGAAGATGTTTCTAATCAATATTCTTTGCTTGCAGAACAACGCACAAAAAGGAGGAAAGTCGGTGCTTGTTTACGGAGAGCGGGGAAGGCTGTAAGACGTTGCATGCAAACCTTCATAACGAAAGTGTGTCCTTGCATGAAGCCCTTTCAGACCAGAGCCAGCAGCAGCCATGCCAATGTTTAATGACGCTCAACCATTGTCTAGTGATTTTGTGCCACCGCATACAGCCAAGACCAACCATGAGTCCAGTTATCACCACTCTGATTCATGCAGTGGTGTAGTCTAGTCTTTTTTGTAGTGTTCCCCCCGCCCTGCCTCAGTGTCTCAGTGGCTCACTTGACTTCCATATTATTTCAGTATTTAATATTCCATAGTCAATAGGGACCAGCAATTGTTTCATTGCCAACATTCTTCAAAATATCTTCCTTTTTGGTCAATAGAAAGAACATGCAGAACAACATGTGACGACAGAATATTCCTTTTGTAGACTACACCACTGGATTCATGGCCATTTCAATCTGTCACTTTTTCAAAAGCCACAGCATGATGTTTTAATCGCCGTTGAAAACGCCAGAGAAAGCACTTTACATCTCTTTATAGGAACACTGTTATGAAAGCGCCACCGGGGACCGGATGGCAGTGCATGTTCTTTTCTTTTCCTCTCTTCCCTTCTCTCTTCTCTGTCACTCCTCATGCTTCCGTCTCCTTTCTTTCGCCTCGCCTGTCCTTTCCCACAGGTGCTGCAGATGCCATGACTGGAAAGGTGTAAAGTGCAGTCTTGTGAGTACCCCTGACCTGCGAGGGGGTGGGGGTGTTGTCAGAGTTGATCACGTTTATTCAGGAGGGGGGTGGCGGAAGTTGGGGGGGTTTTCTAGCGGTATAATTCAGGTTTCTGGGGGGAGGGGGCGACGACAGTGAAGGGGGGTGGGGGTGTTGTCGTAGTTAATCACGTTCGTGGAGAGGGGGGTTGGGGGGGGTTCCGTAGCGGTATAATTCGTGTTTCTGGGGGGAGGGGGGCGACGACAGTGAAGGGGGGTGGGGGTGTTGTCGTAGTTAATCACGTTAGTGGAGAGGGGGGTTGGGGGGGTTCCGTAGCGATATAATTCGTGTTTCTGGAGGGAGGGTGGGTAGGGGGTGGTGTTAGTCACGTTCATTGCGGTATAATTCGGGGGGTGTTGTTGGTGGAAGTGGGCTCTGTTGTGGGTGGAGTTGGGGGGCAGTGATTGCGTGTGTGGGTGGGGGTTGGTAGGAGGTTCTCGGTATAAATCACGGTTCGGAGGGGGTGGTGTTGTATGTGGGGGTGTGGGCGGTGTTTGGGGGGCAGTGTTTGCGGGTGGGGGTTGGTAGGAGGTTCTCGGTATAAATCGCGGTTCCGAGGGGGTGGTGTTGTAGGTGGGGGTGGGGGCGGTGTTGTGGGGAACCCCCAACACCCCCGACCTTTTCACAGGCCAGGAGGTACTTATGAGGCTGCACTCTACACCCCCAGTCACAGCGTCCGCAGCACTCTGGGGTTAGGACAGATGAGGCGAGAGAAAAGGAGACGGAATCATGAGGAGTAACAGAGACATGGGAGTGGGGAGAGGAAAAGAAGAAAAGAAAATTCTATGTCCAGTTCCCAAAATGGACTGCCATCCGGCCATTACTTAAAATAACCATTACACAATAAATCAAACAATCTTAAACAGAAAAACTAATTTACAATCATTTATTTGTATTAAATACATTAGTATAACATAATGAGTATCATACATCAGGTCTTATTTTGAATAATAAAACAAGCATGTTACTAATGAATATAAATCAACACCACACACACAAAGTTTTTTTTTTTTTTTTTAATGACGCTTTTACGCCTGCCGTTTTGCGCATCGGTGTGCACACACACATTGGTGCCCTTTGTTTAGTGAAGGTGTTAAACGTCGGCGATAAACGCGCGCAATAATCATCCCGGTGTGAACAGGCCTTTAGCATGAGTGCTGCTGTGCATCCATTTTCAAATGAAGAAAACATTAGATAAATCATTCAAAATGAAGAATACTATTTGTAGACATGCAATACTCAATAATTATTAGGTTCTGAAATGGTTCAAAATGTTAATTGCTAATTAAATCCATTTAAAATAGTCAATTCATTTGAATTATTATTATAAAATTATGAATTAATTTACTAACTCATAAAGACTTGTCTCTTTATGAATCAGTGTTTTTGAACGAATCTCTTGAGTGATTAAATTTTTTTCACTTCTCACCACCTACTGGTGTATCGATATAATTCTTTATTTGAAGTGTCAAGTTACATTATTAGGGTGACACCCTTACTATGTGCTTCCTCTCCTCTGAGAGTCGTTTGTAAGGTCTTAATATAGTGGGTAGCATTAAGAGCGATTCACTCTCGAAATTGCAATTGACAGTGATAACCAGCAGGGGACCAAAATTTGGCATGTCAAAATATATACGCGATGTAAATGCAGACTAATAGATAAAAAAATATTCATATAACAAAATAAATTAATTAAAAAATATATTATAGCCAGTGTTGGGAAGGTTACTTTGGAAATGTAATATGTTACAGGTTACCCTATTACTATATAGAATAACTATTTCAATTACTTTATAAAAGTAATGTAACTGATTACATTTGATTTACTTTTTGATTACTTTTCAAAATTTCTAATGAATGTTTTCAACTTTTAATCATTTTCAAACATTTAAACCAGGCAGGGTTAACCTTACAGTAGTAGCCTATACTCTACACTGATTACTGTATTAAATTCTGTATTAATTTTTATCACTCGCCATGGTGGCAAATCTCAGACGGGTTGTAGCCTAAAGCTTTCAGCGGCGATGTGGATTGATGTAATTGGCAGACGTGCACTGCAAATTCAAACGAGAGCCAATCAAAAGCATCTGAAATGGCTAGAGTGCACATCAATCAACAAATTCATATTTTTCAACTAGTGCGGTAATTTTTTTCAAAATTTTTCTGTAATTAATAATGATTAATCGCACCTAACATTTACGTTTTTAATATATGTTTATAGTGTAATCATTTCACATTTAATCTTCAAATTAATGTGGAAACAACATAAAGACAGTAGCCTGTTTAAAGTGTTAGTTCACCCAAAAATGAAAATTCTGTCATTAATTCCTCACCCTCATGTCATTTCAAACCTGTAAGGCCTTCGTTCATCTTCAGAACACAGATGAAGATATTTTTGATGATCGATTGCTCCTGTCTGCCTCCTGTTTGCGTCTATAGCTCTGTACAGCTTTGCTTTTGAATCTCTATTTGATATAATTCCTTCATATGTGATAAATGCAGGGAGATAGTCAGGCTGACGGAGAAGATTTCTGAATTAGAGACACGCATCCAAACTTTAATTGAGAATGTAAGAGCGTTAGACACTGCTTTGGATGCGACTAGCTTAGTGAACGCTGTACATTGTTCTGTTCCGGCTATGGAGCCTGTGCAGCAGGGCAACTGGGTGACTGTGGACGGCATAGTCGCGGATAATAAAAAAAAACGCTCTTCCGTTCTGATTATAACATCAAACAGGTTCTCCCCGCTCAGTGATGCACCCACTGAGAATCCTGTTGAAAGTGCCCTAGTTATTGGTGATTCTATTACACGGAACGAGAAAATAGAGACACCAGCCACCATAGTCACATGTTTACCGGGAGCCAGAGCGCCTGACATTCAAAGCAAATTTAAAAGTGCTGGCTAATGCTAATCGTAAATTCTCTAAGATTGTTATTCATGTCCGCACTAATGATGTTCGACTTCGCCTGTCGGAAATCACCAAAATTAACATTAAAGAGGTGTGTGAACTCGCAAGTACGATGGCAGCTAAAATGTTTTGCTCTGGGCCCCTTCCTGTTAGACGGAGTGATGAGATACTTAGCAGACTATCATCACTCAATGGCTGGTTGTCTAAGTGGTGTCTGCAAAATAACTTAGGGTTCATAGTAGGGGTCTGCCATATCATACCGTCCACGATAACACTGGTATAAACTTTTACATGATAAAAAAAGTGTCATATCGCGATATCAATGATATAGCGAAGCAATGACCTATGGCGCATTTACGTTCCCTAGCGCGCACAACCACACCTGTAAGAGCAGCCTCTTTGTAAGATGTCAGCCTCCGATGACGATTTAGTACCTAAAAAGGGAGCGGTCAGACCTCTTGACAACTGACAAAAACATTGATAAGCTGTTATTGATGTTTGCAGCACAATATTTGACCGGAAGGGTAAAATTGATGGTTATTTTCATCAGTTACGGCTCGTTAGATCCAGCATTCTGCCCGCTTTGAATCAGACACAGAGATAAAGTAGTGCATAAGGTTACATTTATTTGAATGAATGAATCATAGCATTTATTTGAATTAATTAATCGAGAGAGAGAGAAAGAGAGAGAGAGAGAGATAGGGAGATTCGTACCTGCGTGACTGCGTCTGGTCAGCGTCTCTCAATGAAGATGTGCGTTTATTACTTAAAAATAGCGATGTAACCCCATCGTTGCTGAGTAATATAATGTAGTGATCCAGTAGCGTAGCTATTTTATTGCTAAAAGTCACGGGCGGCGTTGATAAGTTTCTGTGCTCCTGAATGCGCTGTGTGATCTCTGCTCTCTGTATGTGAGTGACGTGTGTGTGTGCGCACATTTACACTTGGAATTCAGTATTTTGTCATCAATGACAGTAGCTCATTGGAAAAGGATGGAAAATGCCCTTCATTTTGTTTGCACTAATAAATGCTGCAATCACCAATAAAACTTTGTTCCATATATTTTTTCTATATCGTCATAAATATCATTATTACAAATATTATTGAAATATCGTGATATAATTTTGAGGCTATATCGCCCACCCTTAGTTCATAGACAATTGGAAAAGCTTTTGGGGCAGACCTGACATACGTGCATCCGGGTCTCCTGTTTTTCTCTCACGCGCCTTTTACGAGTCCATCAAACAACTCTGGTGAGTTGGATTAGTCAACAAACACGGTAAGCCATCTTCTCCTGTTATTGTCACTTGCACTGCCTGCTACATGTTTAGTATAACCTTCTCTGTTGGCGAAGAGGGCTTCATATGTGATAAATGCAGGGAGATAGTCAGGCTGACGGAGAATATTTCAGAATTAGAGACACGCATCCAAACTTTAATTGAGAATGTAAGAGCGTTAGACACTGCTTTGGATGCGACTAGCTTAGCGAACACTGTACATTGTTCGGTTCCGGCTGTGAGCCTGTGCAGCAGGGCAGCTGGGTGACTGTGGACGGCATAGTCGCGGATAAAAGTTTTTTAAAAAAACGCTCTTCCGTTCTGATTATAACATCAAACAGGTTCTCCCCGCTCAGTGATGCACCCACTGAGAATCCTGTTGAAAGTGCCCTAGTTATACAAGTCGCGGGCGGCGTTGATAAGTTTCTGTGCTCATGAATGCGCTGTGTGATCTCTGCTCTCTGTATGCGAGTGACGTGTGTGTGTGCGCACATTTACACTTGGAATTAAGTATTTTGTCATCAATGACAGTAGCTCATTGGAAAAGGATGGAAAATGCCCTTCATTTTGTTTGCACTAATAAATGCTGCAATCACCAATAAAACTTTGTTCCATATATTTTTTCTATATCGTCATAAATATCATTATTACAAATATTATTGAAATATCGTGATATAATTTTGAGGCTATATTGCCCACCCTTAGTTCATAGACAATTGGAAAAGCTTTTGGGACAAACCTGACCTGTTAAAAAGAGATGGTATTCATCCCTCCTGGTGTGGTGCCGCTCTTCTCTCTAGTAATCTGGCACATAGTCTTAGAGCTAAACCTTGACTAACTAGGGCCCAGGTCAGGAAGCAGACGGACTGGCTTACCTGACCGTCTGCTAACTGTCTAACGTCACAGAAGTCAAATAAATCCCAACACATAGAGACTCTTTCACCTAGATATTATCACATAGAGACTGTGTCTGTTCCACAAATTAGTAAATAAAAAAAAACTCTTGAACCCATTTAAGGGTAAAAATTACATTTATGTTCAACAAACAAAAAACAGATATAATACAGATGAACAAATGATAAAGCTCGGGCTGCTGAATATTCGATCCCTTCCTTCAAAAGCACTTATTGTTAATGATATGATTACATACAGACTTTACCAAAGAATTTGCTGATTTTCTATCAGAGTTAGTACTGGCTGAAGATAAAGTCCTAATTGTTGGTGATTTTAATATCCATGTAGACAATGAAAAAGACGCATTGGGATTGGCATTTAGAGACATTCTAAACTCTATTGGAGTTAGGCAACATGTGTCAGGACCCACTCATTGTCGTAATCATACTTTAGACATAATATTGTCACATGGAATAAATGTTGATACCGTTGAAATTCTTGAAGAGCGATGACATCTCAGATCATTACCTAGTATTGTGTATACTTAATTTAGACTGCAAAGCCGTCCCCTTGTTTCAAAGATTACCTGTTTTAAAACCAATAAACCTCATCAGAAGTCTTAAGAACCAGGAGAGCCGGAACAATTTAAGTTTCACATGGAATTTCTATAGTGAAACTAATTTTATATATAGAGAGATATATAGATAGATATATACACTCACCTAAAGGATTATTAGGAACACCTGTTCAATTTCTCATTAATGCAATTATCTAATCAACCAATCACATGGCAGTTGCTTCAATGCATTTAGGGGTGTGGTCCTGGTCAAGACAATCTCCTGAACTCCAAACTGAATGTCAGAATGGGAAAGAAAGGTGATTTAAGCAATTTTGAGCGTGGCATGGTTGTTGGTGCCAGACGGGCCGGTCTGAGTATTTCACAATCTGCTCAGTTGCTGGGGTTTTTTACGCACAACCATTTCTAGAGTTTACAAAGAATGGTGTGAAAAGGGAAAAACATCCAGTATGCGGCAGTCCTGTGGGCGAAAATGCCTTGTTGATGCTAGAGGTCAGAGGAGAATGGGCCGACTGATTCAAGCTGATAGAAGAGCAACTTTGACTGAAATAACCACTCGTTACAACCGAGGTATGCAGCAAAGCATTTGTGAAGCCACAACACGCACAACCTTGAGGCGGATGGGCTACAACAGCAGAAGACCCCACCGGGTACCACTCATCTTCACTACAAATAGGAAAAAGAGGCTACAATTTGCACGAGCTCACCAAAATTGGACAGTTGAAGACTGGAAAAATGTTGCCTGGTCTGATGAGTCTCGATTTCTGTTGAGACATTCAGATGGTAGAGTCAGAATTTGGCGTAAACAGAATGAGAACATGGATCCATCATGCCTTGTTACCACTGTGCAGGCTGGTGGTGTAATGGTGTGGGGGATGTTTTCTTGGCACACTTTAGGCCCCTTAGTGCCAATTGGGCATCGTTTAAATGCCACGGCCTACCTGAGCATTGTTTCTGACCATGTCCATCCCTTTATGACCACCATGTACCCATCCTCTGATGGCTACTTCCAGCAGGATAATGCACCATGTCACAAAGCTCGAATCACTTCAAATTGGTTTCTTGAACATGACAATGAGTTCACTGTACTAAAATGGCCCCCACAGTCACCAGATCTCAACCCAATAGAGCATCTTTGGGATGTGGTGGAACGGGAGCTTCGTGCCCTGGATGTGCATCCCAAAAATCTCCATCAACTGCAAGATGCTATCCTATCAATATGGGCCAACATTTCTAAAGAATGCTTTCAGCACCTTGTTGAATCAATGCCACGTAGAATTAAGGCAGTTCTGAAGGCGAAAGGGAGTCAAACACAGTATTAGTATGGTGTTCCTAATAATCCTTTAGGTGAGTGAGATTAGATAGATATATATATATATATATATATAGAGAGAGATGGTTGTAAATTTAATTGTTTAAAAAAAGAAAATTGCATTTTATTTCACATAACAGATGTTTACATATAGTCAACAAGACAGCATAACTGAATTTACACAAATACAGCAGTTTAAAAGCTTGATTCTTACTACTGTGTGTGGAAAAACAAACAATATATAAAAATGTATACATGACTGTCTTTTCTGAGAAGATTTACAAAAATAAGCACCATGATACACTTCAAAATCCTGTAGCATCATATTATATATGATTAATAAATGCATATTGTTGTATTACCAGTCAACACGTTATGGGAAAAGATCACCCAAAAAATGAAAAGTCGCTGAAAATGTACTCCCCCTCAGGCCATCCAAGATGTAGATCATATATAATAATGCTTAATATTCTTCAGTGCAATATGTTCTGATGAAAAAACAAACTCATGTACTGTAGACTTTTTTCATCATAACATATTACACTGGGAAATAAGCATTAATATAGATAAGGATTGGTTTAAAGTTAAAACACCTTATTTGTAACATGTAACATCTTAATTATTACAATTATTATTAGCTTCTGTCCCTGGACTTTAATGTTGAAGTTGTGTTCCTGTTTCCTGGGCCAAGTTTGTAGTCCCGTGTAGTTTTTTCTTGTTTGATTACAATGATGGATTTGTTTCTTATAAACAAGCAGATTTTCATGCAATGCTTAATTTCTCAAAATCTGTTCCCATGGAAAAAACAACAACAACAACAACAACAACTAACTTGCATATTGGATGGCTCAAAAAGCTTATTCAGCAGCCAGTAACAGTTCTGGAGCATAATGTATAAAATATATTTCAAAAACACATTTGGCATTTTGTTGCTGTTTTTTCTCCACAGTGTCTGCAATTTTTACAGGTTTGGTTCTTGATCAAGTACACGGTGGTAATATTTCATGGATGAACCCTTGCAGGATTTGAACCTTTAACCACAAATCTCTCACAAATGTGTTGTTTGACTGACAGGTTCTCTGTGAAGAGCAATTGTCTTGCAGTATAATGTTTCTTGTTCAAAATTGTATTCATATTCACAGTCTAAATGAAAGAAACAGACAAAAAAAAAAAAAAACTTTCAGATCTTGCAGTGTAAATGCTGCTGTTATTAATGATTATAGAAAATAAAAAAAAATAAAAAATAAAAAAACGCTCACCGTTTCTGTCTGAATCAATTTAGCAGCTTTAATAAACCTTTATATATACTGAAAAACCTCAAGCACTCTTTGTGCTATTGGAAGTCATGGTCTTATTGTCATGGTTTTATTGTCAATTTACTGTTTGTCTTTCCTGAAGCAATGTTACAGTAAAAAAAATATTTCGGCTAGATTTTTGGTGATGAATACTGAAATCTTGGTATCATGACATGATCTTTTGTCCATGTTCTCATTCAATGAAAGTATCAAAATAATAAATGACGTTATGGTGATGTCTGATTGGCAGTCTCAGCCCGATTAGTGGACGTCTCTCTTTCGGTGGAACACATTCCGTAATTAACTTACAAAAAAAAAGCGTATGCGCTTTGAACTGCGAGAGGCGCAATATATAACACTGTTCTAGTGGTTTTTGGATATTTGAATCCAAAAATCTTACATATTGTGCCTTTAAAATTACATTTGGAAGTAAAAACAAAGTGTTGCAAAGACGATAGGATCCGTCTCAACCATTACACTAGCAAAGCCTAAGAAGTAGCCTAGGATAACATTTTAAAATATGCTAGAAACATGCTAGTAATGGAGTTAAATCATGCTAGTCACATGCTAACAACATTCTTAATCATAATATCAATGTGTCAAAACATACTAGTAATTTGTTAAAAAAAAATGTTAAATCATACTAGAAACATGTTTATGTTAGAAACATGCTAGCTATGTTGAATCATGTTATAAAATATTAGAAAGATGCTAAAACGTGTTCGCAACATTTTATTGACTTTCTCTGAGAAGACCCTTCAAACTTCAAGCTTTTTAAAGAGGTTTCAAACTTTCAGACAAGGCTTTGTCAAGCCAACGTCAAAGTTTGTCATCAAACTTTATCTGTAGTTAATTGTATTCACACCACTGCTATTTATTATAAAGCGTTTGAGAGCAGCGCTGTCTTGAAGGGTCAGATATTAGTGTCTCTAAGCAATGATTTCTAAATCAAACCACATACCGTCACAGATCTAAATGGGTTTTTTTGCAATGTCAGATTCAGTGCACACTGCATCTCACCTGATTGCAGAACTGCATCCTGATGTCCGTTTAAACAGTAACAAACTCGATTAAACATTACTTTTACTTAATTGCAATAACAATACAAAGCCAAAGGTTATTCACACAATACATCTCATATTTTCGATCTTATTAAACTATCTGTATGTAACACTCACCATTTTGTCCTGCTTGAGGCTTGCGACAGTAAATTACAGTAGCAGCAATGAACAGCAGAACAACAGCAACGACAGCAACACATTCCTGCTATAGCAGCTGAAGACAGACCTGAATCTGGAACAGCTGAAGACAGACAGTCGTTATTTAAAGAGTCTTGTTTGTTGTGACAACCGTGACTTTATGTGCATGTTAAAGACCACAATGAAAACATTTACTGGGTCGATTTGAAAATTTCAAACTGTTTTCTAAAAACTGCTTAAAGGTGCAGTGTGTGAATTTTAGCAGCATCTAGCGGTGAGGTTGTGAATTGCAATCACCCACCGCTCACCCCTGCCTTTCGAAGCACATAGAGAAGCTACGGTGGCCAGCAGGACAAAAATGTTGTTGTCGGAGAGAGCAGAGAGTGACTAGCGCTCTGTAGAGAAGTTTGTCCGTTTAGGGCTACTGTAGAAACATGACGGCGCAAAAATGGCGATTTCATTGTAAGGGGCCCCGCGGTGTATGGAGATCGAAATGACTCAGTCTTAGGTAATAAAAACATAACTAACGGTACATTATGTAAGGTCTTTATACGCCACTGAAAACATAGTTATGCATGTTATATTGCATTTCTATCAATAGATCCTCATAAATACTACACACTGCACCTTTAGGGGAAAATACATTAAATGACTAAATGATACTCACTAGTAACAGTAACACTGAAGCTCCTGATAATGCAGATTCTGCTGCTGGTGATCGGTGTTTGTGGTGTTTGTGATGGTCAGAGATCCAGTCTGATGATCCAGCTTCAGTCTGTCTCTGAATCTCTCTTCACACGGATCATCTGTACAGATCTTCAGTGTCATTAAAATACTATGTCATCAAATAATTTGTTTTTTTTAAATTTCACTAGGATCAAAAGATCAAAAGACTTTCTCCTCACTTCATCTTGTTCAGCAGCAGAAACACCTGAAACAAACCAACAGATGATTGAGGTCTTTTGCTAGAAAACAAAAAACAAACTCCACAAGTTGTAGATATAAAAGGGATTTTCATGTTCTTTCTTGACTTTCAGTCTGAAATGCAACATTTTTCCACATGTTGGGTTTAAACACATTTTCAAACCTTTGCACTTACAATGAGCATGAAATAACAGACATTTAATATAAGGTGATCAGAGATGAAAAACTGTCTTCACCAAAACAAAACTGTTAAAACTAAATGTTTCAAATCACACTGAACTATATTTGTAGTTAAATCCACAAATTCCACTTTAACAGTAAATGTGTTTTTGAAGAAATTATAGAACGTGACTTATTATACAGGTAAAGAGACTTACACATTATTGATGTGATTTAAAATGTACAAGACTTGCATTTAAACATAACAACTCACCATAAACAGAAACACTGAAGGTCTTGTGACTGATGCTGCTGCTGAAGATCTCTAGCTGATAAAGTCCAGAGTCTGTGGTTCTGATTTCTCTGATGGTCAGAGAACCAGTCTGATGATCCAGTCTCTGAATCTCTCATCAGCAAATAAACACTGAACATCTGTACAGATAAAACTTAGATCTCTATTGAGTTCAGCAATGCAAACGCCATTAAAAAGCCATTTCATCAAATAATTTGGGGGTTTTGTTACACCAGGATCTAAAGTAACAGATTTTCCCTTCATCACTGATTTTCTCTTCATTTCATCTCATTCAGCAGCAGAAACACAAACCAACAGATGATGAAGGATATTTTCATTGAAAACAACAAGCACAACATGAGAGAACTGTGGATGTGAAAATGACTGCACAAACCCTATTCCAGTTTTTCCCAAACCTGTCCCCAGAGTCACACAAAAAATATACACTTTTCAGCTCTTCCTAATCAAGCACACCTGAATCAACTCATTGGCTCATTAGTAGAAACTTCAAGACATGAAATGAATGTGACTCACCATAGACAGAAATACTGAAGAGCCGAAGAAGACTGTCACTGCTGCTGTTGATCTGTAGATGATAATCTCCAGATTCTGTGGTTCTGATGGTCAGAGATCCAGTCTGATGATACACCTTCAGTCTGTCTCTGAATCTCTCATTAGCATCTTCACACTGAACATCTGTACAGTTTTTATTGGAAATTCCATTGATTTCAGCGATGAGAGTGTCATTAAAATATTGTTCTCTTTTTATATTGGCCCATTTTACCTGAATGTAATGCTGTGGCTCGAGAAGGTACCTGCTAATACTCTAACTCTCATTATTTTAAAACAATTATACTTTTTCACATTGAAAATGTATATAAATATTTAAGAGACCCATGCTAATTTATAAAAAATATCATTAGATCTCATGCATAGCTTATTTGTATTATAAGTCATTTACCAAAACGTGGCCCATTTTAGCTGACTTCAGCCTACACACAACAACAGCCATGCTTCGTTTTTAATGTTTGCAGAAAGGTGACTAGATTCAGTGAAGTAAAAGTGATCTGTTCTGTTGTTTCACTAGTAAGTGAAAGTAAACTGGGAGGCTCTTTTTTGTATTTATTTATTTTTAATTAGAAAACATGAAAACAAATACAAATACATTCATATTATATTATAATATAGAATATTAAGAAGCATTCAAAAGAAAACATTTGTATGTAAATACAGGACAGAAGTAATGATAATCATACATATATGAAAAGGATAAGATATTAATCTGGGAGGCTCAATATGAACCTTAGGCTGACGATGACATAGTGTCGTCACGTTCTTAATTTAGTCTACATTTTCATTTGGCAGATGCTTTTATCCAAACCATGCAGTGAGCAAAAAGTCTGATTGGTAGACCAAGTTGAAGAGATATTTGAATTCCGATAAGTCTCAACTACTCAACTCATATTTTCTTGCCTAACGTTACCTGTATTTTAAGTGTGCTGATGGTTTAATATAGATTTGTGTGTACGATTGTAACATGATCTTTTCTGCCAGTGTAAACCTATTAAACATATTTACACTTAAATCACAACTACAGTAGCCAATTGTACACTGCAAATATTTAAAAATGGCCCTTTAACGCATGTCACACATTTGAACACTTTCTGAAAGTAGCCAATAAAGTAATGAAGTGAATTCCAAGCATGAATAAGCAAGCTCAAATTTAACTTTAAACATAATACAACTTTAGGATATTAAATCATGTATTTTTAAAATATACTTTCAATTACAGTGACAATTTTGAGCATAGTTTATATAGGCTACTATATATAATATACTAAAAATATATTTTAAAGTAATGTTCATACTGTTCAACCCTTTAAAAAAGTACACAGAACTTTCATTTTTAGTATATTTTGATCATTTTTTTTAGAAAATATACCAAAATACAATTATAAGTGTGTTAAAAGTTGTATTGTGAAAATATGATGCTAATATACTTTTTATATATTTAAAGATTGTACCATTTTTATTAGTACATTTGCAATATACTATTGAAAAGGGAAATATATTTGAAATACAACGAAGTATATTTTTTTCTTCAACAGGGACAATATGCGGTTTAAATTTTAATTATAAGACTCTATACGGCCAGTGATGGGTCCAGAGAGTATGTATGCCACCTCTGAGCAGCATTAAATGCCATTTTAGAAGTGCTTCTATGCCACCTTTGCAGTGTAGAGTGCCACTTAGAGAATATAGGCTAGCTGGATATCGAGAGCACTGCATGCATACATTTCTGCAAATGTAGCACAAGCACTTATCGCTCTCTAGTGTCCAAAGCAGAAAATCACCATTCCAAAAATAGCGTTACATTTACCGATGCGCTATACATAGATTCTGCCGTTTTCACAGAGGAACCAATAATAATAAATAAACAAAATAAGACATAAAACGGAGCTCTCACATCTGGAATATAAAAAGGCTGTTTTAAACATGGACCTGATAACGAATCAAAAAAGTACTATCATGCAAAACAATTTTCTTTAATATGTACAGTATAAGATCTGTTCTGCAGTGCAGTTTAGATTAGTCCAGTTTGCAAACATTAGAAATTAAAATACTTCATTATGTGTTTCTGTAAGGAGCGGGTTGCTCTCAAGAAAAGGTCAAAGGTTGAAGCCCTAAAATGTTAAAGGTGAACATGCGTCAGAGAGAGTTTAGAAAGTAAAGGTCACATTCCAGACTGTGTGTTAGAGAGTTATATCAATGTACAGAGACACATTCGATGTTAGCTTCATCCTCAGTCATTTTTGATAGCAAACTCACAAATCATTTCTACCTTGCTTACAGATGCAAGACACAAAGTGTGAATGAAACATGTTTATATGGCATTTCTTACATGAACACATATTACATAAAATTCTTTCTGTTTTTCAGAAAATAAGTTTTTGAGGGCTCAGTATTAAGGCACATTATTGGCTGCAAAATTACAGAATAGGAAATGTTAAAAAATACTTTGCTGGGAGAGTGTAGGACTTCAAAACAGGACAAACATCCTTTACAGTGATTTTTACCCAAAATAAAACCTTATGTACTGATAATTTACAACATTTAGACACTCTTATGGTGTTAATGAAAAAAAAAAAAAACTAAAACAGCCATAATGTCCATAATGGACATTTACATGTGTTCTGGATGATTCTGTAGGCAGGTGATGAACTCTTTGACCGGATGACTCTGGAAACAGATCTGATACACTGCATTAAACAGAGGAAATCTGTAAAGAAACAGAGAAAATCAGCAATCAAAAAGAGACAAAAATGCTTTCTATTCTGTGAAAAAAACACAAGGATAGTTACTTTTCCACCAGGTTTTTGTGTTTGAGGATCTGATGAACTTCTGCTGCGGTTGCCGGACCTTGAAGTTTCTGGCCGTTCAGCATTTCCTTCTCAAGCTCCTCGATAGACTGACAACGAACAGAAATTTCTTTGAAGCACATGAACAGCGAGAGAAAATAAATCAACATTGAAAACTGACAAGAAACTCACTTTCCCTGTTCTAGCGAACGCTTCTCCGATTTTGCGGTTGCGTCCTCCGTAGCAGGTGGTGATGAGGTCGGCGATACCGCAGCTCTCCAGAAACGTGGCAGGAGAAACCGGACTGGCTGTGCAGAATAACCGAGCGAAGGCGATCATCTCCATCAAACCCAGGCGGATCACGGCGGCCTTGGTGTTGTCACCGAAGTTCAGACCGTCACAGAAACCAGCGCCCACCGCAACAATATTCTACAATAAACACACATCAATAAAATACAATCATTTCTCGACTTTAACACGACTAAATGCTTCAGGAACTGTAGTAGAAGGAATGGATGACCTTCAACGCCCCACATATCTCCACAACATCAGCCTCCTCCACCACTGTCACACGGAAGTTTTGTGTTTGCATCAGTTCCTTCAGCAGCGGCCCGTGAGCTTTGCTTTTACACCCTAAAAACAAGTTTATTATTATTTATTTGAAGAAATATAAATGGCTGATCACATATATAACTACAGTTAGAGCAATATTTGGGCACATTGTCCTTCTCTATCATTAGCACAACACAATATGCTATCAGTTTAAAAGGTCCTTACGAAATAAAATTTCTTTTAAAAAATTAAAATCTTTTTGACCCCAAACTTTTAAATGGAATTTGTGTTGGCTTGCAAAACTTTTGCAAAACATTAGGCGAGAGAACGTAAAGTTTCTCAGGGGAACGCAAACATTAGGCAAGAGAACGTAAAGTTTCTCAGGGGAACGCAAACATTAGGCGAGAGAACGTAAAGTTTCTCAGGGGAACGCAAACATTAGGCAAGAGAACGTAAAGTTTCTTAGGGGAACGCAAACATTAGGTGAGAGAACGCAAAATTTCTTAGGGGAACGCAAACATTAGGTGAGAGAACGTAAAGTTTCTTAGGGGAACGCAAACATTAGGTGAGAGAACGCAAAATTTCTTAGGGGAACGCAAACATTAGGCGAGAGAACGTAAAGTTTCTCAGGGGAACGCAAACATTAGGTGAGAGAACGTAAAGTTTCTTAGGGGAACGCAAACATTAGGCGAGAGAACGCAAAATTTCTTAGGGGAACGCAAGCATTAGGTAAGAGAACGTAAAGTTTCTCAGGGGAACGCAAACATTAGGCGAGAGAACGTAAAGTTTCTCAGGGGAACGCAAACATTAGGTGAGAGAATGTAAAGTTTCTCAGGGGAACGCAAACATTAGGCAAGAGAACGTAAAGTTTCTTAGGGGAACGCAAACATTAGGTGAGAGAACGTAACGTTTCTCAGGGGAACGCAAACATTAGGCGAGAGAACGCAAAATTTCTTAGGGGAACGCAAGCATTAGGTGAGAGAACGTAAAGTTTCTCAGGGGAACGCAAACATTAGGCGAGAGAACGCAAAATTTCTTAGGGGAACGCAAGCATTAGGTGAGAGAACGTAAGGTTTCTCAGGGGAACGCAAACATTAGGCGAGAGAACGCAAAGTTTCTTAGGGGAACGCAAGCATTAGGTAAGAGAACGTAAAGTTTCTCAGGGGAACGCAAACATTAGGCGAGAGAACGTAAAGTTTCTCAGGGGAACGCAAACATTAGGCGAGAGAACGCAAAGTTTCTTAGGGGAACGCAAGCATTAGGTAAGAGAACGTAAAGTTTCTTAGGGGAACGAAAACATTAGGCGAGAGAACGCAAAGTTTCTCAGGGGAACGAAAACATTAGGCGAGAGAACGCAAAGTTTCTCAGGGGAATGCAAACGTTAGGCAATAGAACGTAAGGTTTCTCAGGGGAATGCAAACGTTAGGCAAAAGAACGCAAAGTTTCTCTGGGGAACGCAAACATAAGGCGAGAAAACGCAAAGTTTCTCAGGGGAACGCAAACATTAGCCGAGAGAAAAAAGTTTCTCAGGGAAACAAAAACATTAGGCAACATGTTACTCCGTACATATTATATCCAATATTTGAATATTCAACAATCAAGAAAAAAAAAGAATAATACAGATATTAACAGCTATTAATAGCGAAACAGCTACAGGTAATATTCCCATTTTTGTGTACTTGCCGATTGTAGTTTCACAGAATTTCCCATCAGCGACCTCATTGGCCAGATTGGCTCCCATCAGCACGGTCATGGTGATGCCTAGTTTTTCCCTAATGACATCAGAGATCAGTTTCAGTCCGTCAGGACCCTCATCCACACCCTTATGAAACACACACAGTGATATAGCAGCGCTGCAGGTCTACATACAAAACCAAACTAAATTTCATAGAGTAAGAAATGCATATGCAAGTAAGAAAACTCACCTTAATGAGGGACATTCCCACAGCATCCGTCTTGATGTGACCCTTGATGGTGTCACAGACTCGGGACACAAACTGGTGTGGGATGACAAAGATGAGGATATCTGCGCCTTTAACTGCATCCAACAACTCTGGGACCCCCACCTGAAGAAAAACAGCCATTTATCACTGGGTTTATTAAACTTTTCTTCATCAAAGACTACTTTCATGCTCTTTTTCAAGCATGAGTTTCAAGTTTGCTAAGCAAAGATATGCTTCTTTACATATAACTTCACAATTTAATTGCCAAATTCCAGTAAAGTACTAAATTATCCACCAATCAGAGTTGTTGTCACCATGTAAATGGAAATAATGGCAAAAGAGTTCAAGGACTATGGAGACGCTTCACGTCCTCACCACATTGGGCGGCAACTTGTGTCCGGGCAGGTATTTGACGTTCTCATGTTCGGTGTTGATGATTTCGGTAAGTTTGCGTCCGTTGATCATCTCCTCAAACACCCACATGTTCACTGTGCTGTCAAACGTGTTGTATTTTGCTGCATTGGCGCCCACTATTTTGGCAATGGCAGAACCCCTGAGGAAATTACAGACTTTTGCTTTAACATTACAGATAAACTGTAATGGATAAGCTAGCGCTCAATACTGCTGCTGGATCTGTAATGACAGCTGCACTGAGGGCTTAATTAACAGAAGAATTACTGACACACATTCTCTAAACTACAGAATGGCTCTTGACTTTGGAAAAAAACAACAAAAAAAACCTGTTCCCAGTTGCAACACTGTTTTTTTGGGAACTACTATTATGGTAATTCTATGGTAATTGTGTCTGCACAAAAATAAATAACACTGGAAGCATGAAACCATGCAATGAAGATACTAATTATGGATAACAATAATCCAGTGAATATGATCTTACAGTTTTGCTTCTCTGCAAAGCCAACAGGCTGAAGTTTATGGGTCAGGAAAAAGGGAGAAAAAACTGCAGCCTTTTCTTTAGGCTTGAGGATCACTGAACACCTGGGTCAATCATTACTCAGCAAATATTACTACAGCAAGCCAAACAATGCAATTCGGACTTTAAAAAACCACTAAATCTAAAGTCCAACATAACTTATAGAATATTATTATTATAGTGAGGTTAAGTATGTTACACTCGATATCCGCAGAGGGAAGCCGTGGAAGATATACCGCATTTAATCAACTTCCTAAAATAGATATAAATTCTGCCTTTAAAAAAGGCTGCTTACAAATATACTTCAGCCAAAACATCACCAGTAGGTTTCCATTTTTACTATAAAACACGAAACAGCATAAAACCACGCAGTGTAAATGTCACGCACCAGTTGCCAGAGCCGATAATGCAGACTTTCTTGGCCGCCATGCTGCGCGTCTGTCCCGGCTGGACTGGCTGAAGGACGTCGGTGTGTTGAGAGCCGCTGACGGACCGGAGAGAATCCTGTGGGCGCGCTTTTAAACAGCCCGTGAACGCGCCTCACTCCCCTTAACGCGCATTGGCTCATTTCTTCTCATACAGACTGACCAAATGATACGATGATTTATTATTATTATTAGAAAGAATCATTCGTGTAGGTTACGAATTACGCAGATTTAACCTGGCTTGGAGCCGCAAAGGTTAGGCTAATTATCTATATTACACAAGAAACGTGTTGACACTCCTGAGGTAAGAAACAGAAACAGTTCAACGAGACGTAAGTAGGCATTATCATTAATAACTGCTGTATTTTTGATAGACAAAATAGTTTCCTTTAAAAAAAAAAAAAAAATACACTGAACATGTTTGTGGTAAAATCTTTCAGAAAGTTGTGATTTGGGGCGCCAATATTGTGCCTCAGTGGATAGCCATTGCTAAGACGTCGACAGATTAAATGTACACATTTTAGTAATTGATTTACTTTTTAGCTTAATAGCTTAGCAATTTTTTGTATTTATAAGGTCTTTATGATAAGTTATGGTACCAAAAGACAAAGCTCAAAGAAAATAGCATTATAGATTATAGTAATAGTTCTACACTCACCTAAATGATTATTAGGAACACCATACTAATACTGTGTTTGACCCCCTTTCGCCTTCAGAACTGCCTTAATTCTACGTGGCATTGATTCAACAAGGTGCTGAAAGCATTCTTTAGAAATGTTGGCCCATATTGATAGGATAGCATCTTGCAGTTGATGGAGATTTGTGGGATGCACATCCAGGGCACGAAGCTCCCGTTCCACCACATCCCAAAGATGCTCTATTGGGTTGAGATCTGGTGACTGTGGGGGCCATTTTAGTACAGGGAACTCATTGTCATGTTCAAGAAACCAATTTGAAATGATTCGAGCTTTGTGACATGGTGCATTATCCTGCTGGAAGTAGCCATCAGAGGATGGGTACATGGTGGTCATAAAGGGATGGACATGGTCAGAAACATTGCTCAGGTAGGCCGTGGCATTTAAACGATGCCCAATTGGCACTAAGGGGCCTAAAGTGTGCCAAGAAAACATCCCCCACACCATTACACCACCACCACAAGCCTGCACAGTGGTAACAAGGCATGATGGATCCATGTTCTCATTCTGTTTACGCCAAATTCTGACTCAACAGAAATCGAGACTCATCAGACGAGGCAACATTTTTCCAGTCTTCAACTGTCCAATTTTGGTGAGCTCGTGCAAATTGTAGCCTCTTTTTCCTATTTGTAGTGGAGATGAGTGGTACCCGGTGGGGTCTTCTGCTGTTGTAGCTCATCCGCCTCAAGGTTGTGTGTGTTGTGGCTTCACAAATGCTTTGCTGCATACCTCGGTTGTAACGAGTGGTTATTTCAGTCAAAGTTGCTCTTCTATCAGCTTGAATCAGTCGGCCCATTCTCCTCTGACCTCTAGCATAAACAAGGCATTTTCGCCCACAGGACTGCCGCATACTGGATGTTTTTCCCTTTTCACACCATTCTTTGTAAACTCTAGAAATGGTTGTGCGTGAAAATCCCAGTAACTGAGCAGATTGTGAAATACTCAGACCGGCCCGTCTGGCACCAACAACCATGCCACGCTCAGAATTGCTTAAATCACCTTTCTTTCCCATTCTGACATTCAGTTTGGAGTTCAGGAGATTGTCTTGACCAGGACCACACCCCTAAATGCATTGAAGCAACTGCCATGTAATTGGTTGATTAGATAATTGCATTAATGAGAAATTGAACAGGTGTTGCTAATAATCCTTTAGGTGAGTGTATATTACTATAATAATAAAAAACATTATAAATTATAGTTCTATTCATCACCTCACACAAAAAAGATTGAGAGTGCAGCGAATCGTGAGCATCAATACAAGATAAACTTTATTATAACACATAGCTAATAGAGAAATACAACATTTGGTCCATTAAAGAAAATAATGAAAAACAAGATTAAGATATAAAATCAAAGCAAATGCATGACTTTAGGAAAACAACAATGTCGTTAAAACTTAAACTACCAAGAATGTTAAAGTCTTTAGCACTTGACTTCTAAACGCTTTGAATTACTTGAGTTGAAGAACCATTGGACTATATGCAGCGCATCTATGAAATATTAAAACACTTGACAGTTTTCCTAGACATGTTTTGTGGGTAGCCATGGCCAGTTAGTACTTGCATTGGCAGATTTTTCCATGTTGTTCTTTCAGACTGACAAGTCGACTATAGTGATAAATAATCAAATGAACCAATAAACCATAAAAGGCAATTCTCCAAATATATTAATACATATCACAGAGAGGTTGGAGTGGAAGTACTTTACAGTCCAGGACGAAGTTTGCGACCGAAAGGTCTATTATCAAACAGGTCAATCAGCAGTACATCTAATCTTGTGGATCTAAAACGACTATTGAACAGATGAGTTCTGAAAAAGTCTTATTTACTGAGCATCGCAGAAAAAGTTAATCAGTGAGCTCTCGACTTTAACGCCAACAGACACGTTCAAGGAACTTCCTCCGAATTATTCACAAAGCTGAGGTACTAAACTACATTATCCGTCATCTATGCTTAACTAGACTAGATCTTCATAAAGTTCATATTATGAGAACATTAAAATAATCAAAGACAATATCAATAATTTTGAAAATAACAAACGACCCCTCCAAAAAGTAACTGTTGTTGATTTGCTAATAAAGACAGCGGCAAATGGGCTCAAACATTGGCTTGTCTAAGAGCATTCATATGACTTCTGTTTGGAATTCAGTTATGTTATTAGTAAAAATATCCAACAAAGTCTGTCAGTTTGGTCAGAAAACTACATTTTCCAAAATGACAGCATTTCAAAATCACTTTGAAAACGTCCAGTTGCATGGGAAACTTGAATCAGGTAAAAACAAGGGTGACAGCAGAATTTCAAGGGGTGTTAGTTTGGCGGAGTCACAACTAAAAAATAAGGTCATTTCTGTATGAGGGGTCATTCCTGGGAAGCTACAGCAGGACAGCACAAGATAAACTGTAATATAACTGTAGTGATCAGCGTCTGCAGTACAGAGCAGCAGGAAATCCGCTACCCAGAAACCCCTCCGGTCCTGTGTCATAACGGCCGCAAGCTTGCTTATGTGTTTCGAATGCCAAGAGCCTGTTCCAGCTCCTGTCTCCTTTGCTGAACCTGAGAGAATGAGATTGTGAGAAATGTCAATAAAAAAAGGAGAGTGATAACCTTTGCGATTTCAAACAATATTTCACAGTGGCTAAATAAGATAATTGCAAAGTGTAAAGCGTCACCTTTGAATAGAAATAACGGCACACGGCCTCCTGAGCCCATGGCTGGTAGTAGAACTCGGCTCTCCTCTCCTCCTCCGGGTTTCCTACCACATCCGTCATCGTCTGCAAGGACACAGAATTCAGACATCAGCAGAATAAGATGCAACGGTTACTGATTAATGGCTTTTGTTTGGGGAAACACACTTTCAGAAACGTGTTGCAATATTCAACCCCAAGGAAATACGTGCTTTCCGACAGATGGTACATTTTTAGACTGATAAATTGCGCTTGAGCAAACAGATGCAAGCTTTATTTTCCCTAGCTATTTGGAAATTCAGTATCCCATACAATTGCCTCTGAAACACCCTCCCAACCCCCAAAGTCATTACAAATCCAGCCAGTCCACTAACCAACACTCAGCTGAGCAAACATACAGATGGAGAAAGACTACAGCTCTGGGCGAAGGTTAAACAACCTCTACCGGCTATCAAATTTAGTGCAGGCATTTATGAACCCTGCAGGATGTATGAAATAAAATGGAACTTCCAACTTCACATGTCCACAAAAGCATATTATCATGCTACCAGGACCAAAAAAGTATGGTATAATGAAGTGCACAGGTCCTTTTAGTATTTGGTCTCACCTTCAAGTCTCTGCACTGCGACTGGAGCCAGTCATTGATGAAGCCCTGTGGGTCTCGTGCGAAGCTCAACATGAACTCCCTTTGAGTCTTCAGCTGGTTAATAGTTTCAATGGTCTCATGGATCTGAGGGAACAAGCAAACATGTGTGAGGGATCATATTTAACATTTTAATTACACAACATATAGTTCTGCCTCACTACTTTGAATGTGTAGTAAAATATGAACTTCGTTATTGAACTGCAGTATAAGAGCAATCACACTCAATCTTGCCCAATGTCATTGAGGTTTTATTGTAGTCTGATCTTTCATCAACACAAACTGTCACAAAACACAAAGTTCAACCACTGACTGTGGAAGACAGAGATTTAGACTGTTGCAAACTGACTAGTGAGCCAACTGGGTCAAAGGGGAACAACAAAAAAAGGGTCAAATGTATGTGAGTGAAAGATCACAGCACTATTTAGTCAAATCAATAATGCTTGCGCTTTTGATGCAAATTCTTCATAGCAAAAACATGTTTGGCGAAATGTATTTTTTAAAGGTGCAGTGTGTAGTATTTATGAGGATCTATTGACAGAAATGCAATATAACATACATAACTATGTTTTCAGTGGAGTATAAAGACCTTACATAATGAACCGTTATATTTATTACCTTTGAATGAGCCATTTCGACCTCCATACACCGGGGCCCCTTACAATGAAATCGCCATTTTGCGGCATCATGTTTCTATAGTAGCCCTAAACGGACAAACTACTCTGCAGAGCGCTAGTCACTCTCTGCTCTCTCCGACAACGACATTTTTGTCCTGTGTCGGCCACCGTAGCTTCTCTATGTGCTTCGAAAGGGAGGGGTAAGCGGTGGGTGATTGCAATTCACTACCTCACAACTAGATGCTGCTAAAATTTACACACTGCACCTTTAAATAAGTCAAAATGTATTAAAATATTTGAAAACAGAAAAATCACCATTAAACATACTTTATCCCTAAATTTTAACAATAAATTAGTTTTTACATGAATGCTGGGCCGTATAAACAGGGGTGCACATAAGTGGTGCGCAGGTGCGACCAAAATAAAAAATGCGCTGGGTAAATAAGTTCAGACCGCTCATTTGCGTACCGTCATGGTTGACAGCCGTTAGTGCACAATCACCATTTTAGATTGACCAACTGTAATATACGATTTCCATTTGAACTGAATGAATAATAAATCTGCCGGTTCCAGAGCAAAATGCAACACCGTGATATTCACTGACGCACTTCACTCGGCAGTGCTAAAACCGCCAGTGCATATGATATACTTACTTCCTGGCAACCTGCCAAAATAAAAATTTGCTGATTTTAGGTTTGAAAATGCTGAAAATTCATAACAATATAAGCAAAAAAGAGAAAATATTAGCATTGTATTTTTAAGTGTACTATAAAATAATTGTATTTTTTTTTTTTTTTTTTTTAAAGTATAGCCACACTTAATTTATTATTTAGTTTGTTATTTTATTAAAAGTAACTAAATAAACTGCAATAATTTTTATTATTAATTATTTTCTTTTTTTTTGTTATATTTAATGGGTCACACTATGTGCAGTGTGAGCACCAAACCGAAACACTTATGTGCACTCCTGCGTATAAACTTTTAAAGAGGAAATGAAAGGAAGTTAACTTTCAATCACAGCTGATTTATTTTACCGTTTGAACCAATTCACAATCTCTTGAGCTGAAAATTATGGATTACATCAAGCATGGAGTAACCATGGCAACAATGTAACCACGGTGAGTTCGGTTGCTATCCCTGAAGTGGTTACTAGACTACTAAAGACTCTAAGCAAACAGAGAGGAATAAAAATTAAACATGGCCAGAGCTGATGGAAAGCAACTTTTTCCTGGACCACTCCCTGTCTTTTATCCGCAACAAAACAACTCGAAAACATTCAGACCTGCGTAATGCTAAGAGTCACTTTGATATGCAGTAGACAAGCACAGGATGTGCCACAAAGCAACAGAGTGAACGAGATCAGAAGCGTTCTCCCCTGTGGTGATGTGCCGAGCACTTTGAGGACTGTTTACTCAGCCCGAACAAAGACGCAACTTTGGAGGCTTTCGGCCACAAGCAAAACTATCGTACCTTGTTGTCGAGGCCTGCGATCTCCTGCTGACTGGCAGTGGACAGCAGGAAAGAATTCATCTGGGTCTTCAGGGTGTCGTCCACCTCCACATCTATATCGTAGCATGCCGTCTTCTTCTGGTCGTTGGGATCCACACTGAGACACAAATGGATGTTCAGACATTACATCACAGACAAGGAAGAAACAATTTTGAGTAACATAACATTGCCGGCAGCTACCTTATGACATGGTTGATGATAATTGGCTCAGGGGGCATCAGTAGCGCATGCAGCCGCTGAGGAATCTCAGAAAACTTCATCCTCTGGGTTTCAAAGATCTAGAATGAAGAGAAATGACAACAATTGGGTTTCAAAGATGTAGGGCAAAAAGAACCAGCAATAAATGGGAACGAGCAGAACCAACAATTATTTGGTTTCAAAGATCTAGAATAAGGATAACCGATAATTATTGGGTCTTAAAGGCCCTGTTTCACCTGGTATGAAGATGCATTTTAGTCAATCGGATCACAAGTAGACGAGGGAGACACATTCCCATTCACACCTAGTGTTTTAATATAAATGCATAGGCTCTCTCTAATTTTTTGATCTAATGGACAAAATAAGCTCATGAAAATTGTATATGAATGCGCTCAAAAGACAACAGAAAAACACAGCTGCAAGACCAGCCGAACTCTGTGAGTGTGTGTTAGAAATCAGGAATGGTGAGAGAACATTGTGTTTTTTGTGTATTTGGTACGCCTTTCATCTTCAAACCAAACTTGGGTCTTCAGTCGACAAAGTTTAAATCCTGTCTGGCTAGCGTGCTTCCCATAATGTTTACGCGTTAGGTCAGTAGTAAGTCTTTCGTGGCTGTTCAAACACATTCGACCACGAGCGTCTACACTATGAAAGAAATCTGGTCAAATGTGTTTTTGACTACCTCTGGAAATGGTTGAAAGTGGACAAGCTCAAAACGTTTTAGACCGTCTTTACATCTGTATTTAGCATCATCCACTTGTGATCAGATTGACCAAAATGCATCTTAATACCAAGTGTAAACAAGGCCAAAGATCTAGAATCAAGAGAACCAATTGCAATTCAAAGTATTTTAACTATTTAAACAACTTCGAAGACCTAGAATGAGAAGAACTATTAACTATTGGGTTTCAAAGCTCTACAATGAAGAGAACCAACCATTATTCCTTAAAATGGACCTGAAGCCATCAGGATTGTAGAAACCATCCTGGTTAAAGCAGCATTTTAACAATCAAACACATATTGAACGGGAAAAAACATTGCAAGTTCCAATGCAAATGACCAGCTTTTATACTACTTCCTGAAGTCATACAAAGTTTACATGCATTTAACTAATTACTTGGTATTGTCTGTTCAAATGGGCTGCTATTTTGTTGCATGGCAGTCTACAGGCCTCGATATACAAAAGAGAAATCAAAGAATGTACTGGCGTCAACGTGACCATTTTGAACAAAATCAGGCCACAACAAAGTTTGTTTTAGTAGTTCGAAACAGCTTGCCAAAGCAAACTGGTAAACACTGTCAAACTACCATTGGTCCATGGCGTTTACGTAATAGGTGCATCAAACCAACGTGCAGCAGCACACACATTTTTAAATATTCAAAATAAAAAGATTACAATGTAAAAGATTATTGTGTATATAAATATAAAAATGCCTATCATAATGGATAGTCATTGCATTGAAATTGGCTACTTATTTAACCAACACACATGTATTTAAACTGACTCGTCAGGTTGAGGGTGTCTATATTCTGCCATGGTGCAAGCGCAACTGGCTTTTAAAAGGAATGGGAGATGAGACTCTGATTGGCTTATTGCACATTATGCCCAAAACACATCAATGCAAAAGTGGATTCGGTGCACTTGCGCCATGTTCTTTAGACCATGTGCTCAGATCCTTAAAATAGGGCCCTAGGACTTCATTTGGGGACACATTTCAAGTGAAAACAAGGTTACATCATGTTACCTTGTAAGATACATTGTTACAGTTTTCATGTGTCAAACACAAATATGCAAAAAATATTTTATTTTTGCATTTATTTTTGGGCATATGATAGAGATCTGAGATTCTATTTGTCGTATTTCTCTTTTGCAGAAAACTGAAGACTATTCGGTACATCCTATACTGTATTCTAAAATGATCTAATATGAACTTTTGCATGGATTTTATTGAAAAGAGCTTAGACTCATGCAACCAGAAGTTAAGATATATGAATATGCTTTTAGGTTTTTCTTGCCTTATGGGTTTACATTATCTTAAGCAAAGCAATTCAACAGAGGTCGACCAATATCTCGGTCGGCCAATATTTGTCATTTTTTAATGCATCGGCCGATATCCGTGTTTAGTAGCGGCGATTTAAAGTAGGGCACGTCCGCGGGCAGCCCCGTGATATTGGTGCGGTGGAACGGTCCGTAACTGGCATAATGCTACAGCTGGAAGAAGGTTTGCTTACTTGCAGTTAACTTTTACCCCTTTTCCACACGAATGAACTAGGTGCTAGTTCAGAGCCAGTGCTAGTGCCAGTTCGGAGTTGGTTCGACTGACAAGCCTTCTAAGAACCGGTTTGCCTTTCCACATGCTAGAGAGCCACCACAGAGCCAGGTCTTACGTCACTGTATACGTCTCATCTTTCTCAGCGAGGCAGTGGGAAACACAAACACAGGCTTGTTCGAGATGCATCTGCACTGCGCAGACCGATCAGCGTATGATATCAAAATACCGCATGAGCAATTCAAAAGCATAAGGAGTCGTATGCTCTCGTGGTACTTTGATGTCATACGGCGATCGGTCTGCACAGCACCGATGCATCTCGAACAAGCCTTCCATCAACAATGGCGAACGTTGCGTTACTATTGATGCACAAGGCTTTACGATCGTACATCGGCATCAAAACACAGCGAATCCAATGCATTTGTGCAGCTCGCCGTAATTTGTATAGACGGAGATTACAATCGAGCAGCTATTAGCTCGATTAGCTGCTAATTCAAAAATGGCGGTCACAAGTTTCTGTTCATCTTGTTGGTCATGGTAACCCCGCCCCCCAGCCGCTGACGCAAGCGGTTCTTACTTCTAGACCAGCAATGATTTGGAGCTACTTAAGAACCACCTTTTCTGGTTTCTGCTTTGGGTGTGGAAAGGCAAAGAACCGATTTGAAACTAGGCTCTGGCTCCGAACCAGCACCAGCACTGCCTTGGTGGAAAAGGGGTATTTAAGGACTGTAGTCGAAAACTATCAGCAGCTTGCTTGCTAACATATAAGCCCCAATGTTATAAGTTCTGTTTTATTTTTCTTGTATCCGAGTCGGAGAATTTCACTCTGTGCGTGGGGTGGAGAAGGCGGCAGCTCTCACAACCCTGCAGTGTGATTGAGGGCGAGGGCTACGTTACACCGCCCCGCTCAAATACAGCACCGTGCTCGGAGACACAGAGCTGTCGTGACTGAGATAAATTAGAAAATGTTTAAGAGATTGTTAATTTAGTTGTATACAATTTCTCCCATCCATATATTCTGTCACAAGTAATTCTGGGTTTTACACGATTCTTTCGTAGTGTGGTTTTGGTAAAGTTTACTAAAGTAAACATTGTCACGTGTGTACTTCTCACCGCTGTTTCCTGATGGTTTATAGAACAATTACTCCGAGTCGCCCTCGAGTATAAATACCTCTCCAAATAGACAAGGCGCGCACGCATTCAGCGGAGGCTCGCGCTGGGGAGGCAGACGAAAGTATAAACAAGGCTTAAGCACTCTCAAACGCAAGCAAAAGCACCCTCAGTTGATACTGTAATATACTGGTGAAACAGATTGGGCAGATTTGCACATTTGTGTTTGCGCTCTGGAGAGCGCTATCTATTTACAACGTGCTTTTGCAGCGGTGAGTAATGTAGCCAGATCTCTTGATCGCGATCAGAATCTCACCGCTCAAAACGGCAGAGTTTTTATTCAGTGCCGAGTTAATGCAGGCTCGCGAAACTCGAGGCTATACGGTCTATAAAATCCATTGAATAAAACTATTGATTTTCATGCTGCTAAGAGGACCGACGGCCAACTGCATGCTGCAAAGTTTCGGAAGTGACATCTAAATATAAATGCTGGATTCACTCTGCACGAGACAGAAATATCCTCCTGAGACCCAGAATAGAGGTTTTGCCTCTGTAGAAGACATTTTATTTCTCTGACAACATACACAGTTTTGTCTGGATATTATGAAAAGATATTCTTACTCCCATTATTACACGTCTTTTTACATTACATATTGTCCCAAAAACACATTACTATGCATATATATAGTGTATAGATGCATTTCATAGAATGGGAATGGCATTTATGGCCATGTTTATCATTAATACTTGGTCAGTTTATTGATTTGTTTGGTTAACTTTGGATAAATATTTTATTTTAATACCGTGCAGTGCACAAAATTAAGATTCGAGAGATGGTTCAAATCAGTGTTCAATAAATGAAGTTAAGTTTAGAAATGTTGTGCATCCACTTATTATTAGTGTGACATTTTAGCATGCAAATGAAGGAGAAAACTTCAAGATATCAACCCTAAAAATCGGCAGCACATATCGGCCATCGGCTGACCCTGACCTCTAAACATCGGCATCGGTTATAGAAAAACCCATATCGGTCGATCTCTAATTCAACATTATACTAAATAAAATATTTTGGGCAACAGATTATCACAAATGTTTTATGTTTATTGAACACAATATATAATCATTGACTGAACATATTTAGGTTCGGTGTAAACACTGAAAACATTGAGGTACCATCGTAGTAGTTTTGTGCGCACGTGAACGTCATGGCAACATACCTCACGAGGGAAACACTTACCGTAACGCATAAATGCACGTAACTAACGTCAACTAAATCAAGCAAGCTAGTATGCATAGGCCACGAAGTGTTGGCGAAATAACAGATTAGCGGACCGGAGGGAATAATATGGACACAAAATATATTCAAGGACCTGTGTCTATGTATGTTCATTTTCAAAAACTTTCCAGGGCCTTGACATTTTTTCAGATTCACAAACTTTCAAGGATTTCAAGGACCCGTGGGAACCGTTCTTTATACACCTTAGCAAAGAATGTACAATAACTTCGCCTTGAGTATATCAAGGCCTTACCGATGTGATAGTCAATTTCAAATTTATTACTAACCTTAAAATGTAACATAAAACCGTTTTCCATTGGCTCAGATGGTCAATTTTCCTGTCTTAAGTGGGCATTTACAGTATATGACTACATTCAGCAACTCACCTGAGGTTACTGTCATCAAATGACCTATGATTACAGAGTTAAAAGCATCAAAAGCAACTCCATAGTCGTTGTTACCTGCTGGAGGTATTTGTCACAGTTGATGAACTCTCGTTCATGAGGGTCCTGGAGTTTGTGGGTCTTCACATACTGCCACAGAGCCTGAATGATCACGGGTCGGGTCTGAGTATGAATCCCCAACAATCGGGCCAGCCTGGGGTCCAACTTAAACTGAGGGGGCTACAAAGAGATTGATTTGTCACATTTACTTCAAAACACAGCTGAATAAAATTCAAAGATTATCGAGTAAAGACATTACTCAATGTGGGGTGACACCACCTGCTGGTGGTTTCTCAAGATCAACAAGGGTTATTTTTGGAATAGCAAACTTGCATATATGCATCATGCGCACAGTACGTGTTTGTCATCACCTGGTAGTCCAGCATGAGCAATACAGTGCAGCGGACCCCAACATCTCCGGGTCTCTTCACCTGAAATCCGTCGGTCTCCTGAGTCGTGGCTGTTCGGTGCCACTGAAATCAAGACAAAAAACAAGACAAAGAGACTTCAATAACTGACACAAATGTGACAACTGAAAGATTCTAGTGGACAGTACATCAGTGAACTAAGTTTAAAGTACTACAGTTGAGAAAGGCACTTTTCTGCCTCTCACCTCCACCAAATGATTGTCAGGTCCATATAAGTCTTTATCCAGCTCGATCACTAAAGACTTGAAGAAAGAAGAAAACTTCCTCTTCTGCTTGGTGGCTTCATACTTGGACACAGCAGTCTGAGAAGGAGAAAAATAAAGAGTTTTCAGGAATAGCCTTCTTGTACTTCTACAATGTCAATAAAGAGTTTGACTTGAATGCCTCGCTTACGTCTTCAAGAAGTCGTCCCTCCACACGCAGCTCCCAAGATGCAACGGTACCCTCGCCGTCCTCTGCATCTGGTTTGGCAGGATTGAAGGTGTTGGAGATAAATATCCGTAGTTTTCTTTTTTGCTGCACAGAACAAACAAATATTGAGTGACCCCTTTTAAGCGCAGCCACTTTTTTGAACTTCTAAAGGAGTCAAATTATCAAAAGATATTGGTAAAGAATCTTCATGTACCTTGATGGGTCTCTTGAGAGCTTCCTGAATATCGAGACGTTTGCGCATGATGGTCTGGTCGAGCTTCCTCTCAAACGCCAGCAGGTCCATGTACGCCTGAGACTCAGGAACAAGTTCTCTGATCTAAAATGAAGCCAACGAGAAAATTAGGATGATCTAAAAAAAAAAAACATTTCTGTTGAGCTGTTTTCATCACAGTCTGCCACATCTTTAGTTATTCTGTTTCTGATCTCAATTTCTTAGTGCAATTTGATGCAAGGTTTTTCTTATTTCCATGTGTAGAAAAAGTATACAGGGGAAAAAAACTACTTCTACTGCATAAATTGCCACTAATTTTACATCTAGCTGAGTTAAAAATAACAGATTTCATGGCCACTTACTCTTTGAGGTAGGATTTTATCTGCCATTTTCTTCTTCTTGGCACTACAATGAAAAACAGCACCATTAGCAAGAGCAATGAGTCCAATTAAGCACTTCAAATGATTTCAGTTACTTACTGACAAAATCCTCAGGCTTAATTCATCAATTGAACTGGACTTACTGTTGGTTGCGATTCTGTTGCTGGACCTGCTGGATCTGATTTGGCGCCGGTCGCTTGCGGGACGGGTCCATGACTGGCATGCCTGGGCGGGACACCGGACTGGCCCCGTAACCAGGGGGCCCCATGGAAGGTCCCTGAGGGGTCATACGATTGGTTGGAGGCATTCCTGGTCTCTGCAATGGTAGGAATGAAGGACAGTTATCCGAATGGATGAAGACTATGAAATTCTATTTCAATGTAATTTCACTTGAATGTTAAACGAGTGGATTTTGTATTGGGGTAACAAATGGAAACCGCTATGTGAAACTGTTGTATTAAAAGCAGCATTTTTCATTTCTTCTCTCAGACATTTCAACTCTTGTTGTAAATGTCAAGAGCCGAATACTGGAGTCTATTCATGTTGAGAAAAGGGCACTTAAAGGGGCACGAGCTGTCAAGTCCATTTTAGGACAATTTATCAAGTACAGATTAAAATACTCATATCGTTCCTCTGCACAGTGTTTATTCCTCATCAATAAACAACCTTGAATCTCATCTCAAACAATTATATATTCAAACAGAACCGAAAAACCGCGATACTCTCATGTTGAACCAAACGAGCCTCGCCCCCTGCTGCCCCAGCCCAGCTCTCACTTCACCTTATGCCACAAAATATTTTTTTTCTTCCTTGACATTTGATTCAATTGACTAAATATACACTAACTTTTGTCTTCCAAGTGCATGTCACGTGACTTGGGTGATCGCTCAAGTTGCAAGGTAAAAGGACAAAGAGAGCCAGTTTCCTCATTTAACCAGGTTGGATAAATGCTACCTTGGAGTCCCAGCAACATCGTCATTTTCATAGCTTGTTACGAAAAAAATCTCTCACACCTCAGAAAACCGTACAGTGTGCTCGTAGCGCACACTCTCCAATTACACACGCAAATGCGGCGGCACACGCTGTATATCACTTCAAAGCACAAAAGAAGCTATAAGCAATGTTACATTGTCATGAAATAAAAGTAAAGTACCAATAAATCACGTAACTCTTTCGACGCGTGTTAGCTGGGAAGGCATGCAGGTATGATGTTCATTCTGTTCATCAGGGGGCGTATTACGGAAACTTTCTATCTTAGGTCTTAACTTAAGATATGAGAAGTTAATTTAGGATTTTGCACAATTTCGTATTACAGAAGCAAATCTTAACTTGATTTAGGATTCTTATGCTATTAGGGATGAAACGGTGAAACGTGATATTTCATATCACGATTATAGTGACCCAAATTATCACGATATTATCACGGTTTTGTTCAAATGAGCTGAAAGTGTTCAAAAAGAACAGATGCACACACTGAAAACATTTCAAGTTTTAGATTTCAAAATCAACAACAAATAAAACAAGCAGCTCTATGCACTTTAAGCAAGATTATATTCTGTGTCATTTCCTTCCTTATAATGACCGTCGTCAACAGCAACGCATTATAACAGCGCACATCCACGTATCACAACTGACACGCGAAATGCTTTCTTGCGTCTCTGTTTTTGATTGTATTGAAAATGAAATCCGAGGACTTTACTATTAACACTACTATAATTATTACTATAACTTCTTGTGATCATCTTGTCTGGACGATTGTTTTGTACACTGTACAAAATGGATTTATAAACATGTAAGATTTAAAACATTAATCTCAATTCAATATGTCCCCGTAATTATTTGTGGTAAAGAAAATCTGTGTAATAAGTGTACAATGAATATACATTATTATCCCTTAAATGTCACCCTAGTCTTGTCTGAACTTGTTCGTTCGTCTTTGGCTCAAGCTTGAAGCTTCACGTTATTATTTCCCAGACTTAGTTTTGGTATTGAGGTCAAAATCCACTTGCCTTGCGTTCGCAGATTTGAAGTGTTTCCCGCTATTGCAGCGACTTTATTTCTGCATGTTCTGCAGACAGGGTGACCATCCTCGACTGAGTTTCTCTCAGGACTTTTGTAAAAGCCAAAATATGACCACACCTCAGATTTGGTCCTTTCAGAACAGGCTGAAAAATCTCCCGGCGCCATCACTGCCATCCACCATTTCTTCTCGTTCAAAAAACAACGTTGCACGCTGCGTCTGCACTAGACTGGCGCTGGCTGGACAGGATTTACCATGAGTTTTCAAAATCGTGATAAACACGGTTTTAATGATAATTAAATTTTAAACGATATTACTAACCGTCAGTACATTTTATCGTGAAACCGGTAATCGTTCCATCCCTATATGCTATCTTACAAAATCTCATCTTATCTGTAGTTAGGAAATCTTAAACCGCTCCATCCCAAGTTCGGTAATCAACTATCAGGTCTGTTACCAAGCAACCAACAGGTAAACCTAAAATCAAAATGGAGAAACAACTGTGTGCTTTTAATTTCAGTGCGGCAGAGATTGAAATTTTGATAAGCTCCGTTGAAAAGTTAAAGTCTGTTTTATAAAGGGATTAGGCGTTAGTCACTTGAAGAATGACCGGTAATGCTCTGTGACGGCTCGTTGGCCTCTGTAATGTTGGTCGCAATTCGTCAACTAACTGCAAAATCATGTGTCATGCGAGTCTGTAATTCTCTGGGTCCTCCAAAAGTCTCTCCACCATCAAACGTCGCTGCTCTTCGTCTTGTATAATCAATAAATGTAACGCCAATCTCGATAAAGGCTTTTTGTACTGTGATTTTTACCACTGGATTTCAAAATGGTTTGAAGCGAGGACACCAGTGGGGTTATCCTAAAGTTAAGACAGCTTTTAGGATGCTAGAAGTCGAGTTAGGATGCTTCTGTAATACCCGTTTCCTATCCATAGTTAAGATAAGATTATGCATTTAAGAAATGTCATTCTGTAATAGATTTTGTCCTAAATGAGGTCCTAACTGAAATTGCCATGGTTACCAAACAGATAAGATAGGATTCTAAAGTTAAGATGTTTCTGTAATACGCCCCCAGGAGCAGTTTTCATGGTTCATTAACAGTTCATGATGTTTTGTGTATTCGCCATAGTAACGTTAACTGTTGTTTCCATAACCCCAAAATGCCACTTTATTTTCAATTTATGCTATTTTGTTTATTTTTAAATTAGTGTGGTGTACTTTATTGTATTAACAAAAACAGCTATTTAATAGCTTTAACTTATAGGCCTATTTATTTATCAGTATTAGTCATTCATACAATTTATGTGTTTGTTAAGTAGGGTAAAGTGGGACATTACTTGTGTGCATGTCATCAATTTTTATGAAATAAATTTGCTTCTTAACATTATGGTAAAATGAGTAGATTATTACTAGTCTACAGTGAAGGCATTTATTTCATTTTAGTTTACTCAGGTATGCTAACTGCTCTAAAGAAAATGTGAAGCCAATGTATAAAGTTAACAAAGATAGTGAAGTTAAATTGTTGTTGTTATCAAGTTAAAAGTGAATCTAGTGTTATTATTGCTGGTACCCTGCCTCCACAGCAAACCGAACCGCGGCTCCAAAACCGTGGCATTGGTGTATCGTTACACCCCAAATGCATTGTGGGAAATTTTTTAAAACTATGCTTTTCTCCAAAATAAGAGCGTAAATGCATTCAAGGTTTTACTTAAGGATGTACACAGGCAAGAAAAACAGCACAGCAAAACCTAATCCATCCTTGAATCCAAGACGCATCCAACACAAATTCTCCACATATTAAAAACTAGTGATTCTTTATCATTTATAAACACAATAGCATTTTACTGGCCCTACAAGTAGCTTTTTGAACGCGCAAGTCACAATAAAGCACACAAAACAATGCTTAGTAAAAGAAGTGTTGCTAACCATTATACTTTTTATACAGATGGTCATTGAAACTTAAAGGGATAGTTCACCCAAAAATTTAAATTATCCCATAAATGTACTCACCCTCAAGCCATCCTAGGTGTATATGACTTTCTTCTTTCAGCCAAACACAATCGGATAAAAATATCCTGGCTCTTCCAAGCTTTATAATGGGCGTGAATGGTACCACAGATTTTGAAGCTCAAAAAAGGTGCATCCATCCATCATAAAAGTAATCCAAACGGATCCAGGGGGTTAATAAAGGCCTACTTTTATGATGGATGGATGCACTTTTTTGGGCTTCAAAATCAAAGGTACCATTCACTCCCATTATAAAGATGGCAACCAAGAGCCAGGATATTTTATTCATATAAATCTGCTTCGGTTTGGCTAAAAGAAGAAATTCATATACACCTAGGATGGTTTGAGGGTGAGTAAATTATGGGATAATTTTCATTTATGGGCAAACTATATCTTTAAATTGTTTGCTTATAGTAACAGTTACAGAAGCAGTTCCACTGGTGGTCTCAAACACACTGCATGCATAAAATATAATGTATATTAACATCAACACACTGGCCATCAATGCCGCCAAACCCATCAGGATGATGCTCTTGTAGGCCCAACCAAACATACAAACCTCAGTATTTATGTAGTATTTAAGACTGTATCGCCCTACATCATTAAAACTAACTGCTGGTTCATTTTCTTTTTAAGTAAAACTCCCAACAATAATCTTATCTGGTTTATTAAAGCATATGAAGTTTGATGCTTTGCGCCTACTCAAAGCAACACCGCTGCACGCTCGCACAATAATACCAAGATATTCCTACTTTAACACTGTTAATTCATTTCAAAAACATCCAGAATGTTTGGTGCATTGAATAAACGCACGAATTCTGCATGCAAACATTAAAACAAAACCCCTCCGTTTCGGTTCGGCTGCTTCTTTGTTCTCCTCGCGCCTTACCGGGTATCCGGGCATCGGTGATCGATACATATGGTTCTGCGGGCCGCCGGGTCCCATCCGTCCTGAAGGCGTACCGGGACCCATACCGGGTCCTGCACCGGCTACTGGCGGCCCGGGTCCCAATGGGGCTCCGCCGCCTCCGGGTGTCGCAGGCTGAAAACCACTACGCGCCGCCATCTTCTTCGCGAGCCGCAAACAGAGGAGCACCACCGGTGTGATGTGAACGAGTATCGCGAGAGTTGAAGAACAGCCACGATGAGCAGTGACGGAGTCTCGCGAGATGTGGAGAGATCCCGCCTTCGCACTGACGACATCTGAAGAATGTCATCTGATCTATATTTCCATTAAAGAGCATTTAATAAAAACAAAAACAATTCCATTAAAGAAGATGAAAATAAAATTGAAATGTATTCATATCATGATTATATCCATTAATAATAAACATTTTGTATTTTATGGATATAGCGGTAATCCGTGAGGAAAGGCTTTATTGGTGACTCTTGTGGTTTTGTTAAAGAATTAATCATGGTTTTATTACAGAAAAATCGTAATAACCATGTTTTGTTTTGTTTTTTTACTATAAAAACTACGGTTAAACTATGGTTAGCGTAGCTAAATTAGCATTTGACCCAAATGGATGTGAATAAATTCACACTACATCCGAGAGAGGGAGACAAACACCCATAAATAAGGCTTACATGATGGCCTAGCAACTCTGATATCAAAATAAAGCATTAACACCAAACAGTAAACACGTTTTTTTTAATGTGTGGTGCTTCATCAGTTTTGTCAGCATTTTACATTTAGGTTAGTATAAATAAAAACAGAACAGATATAGAAAGGGAAAGGGTCACCATCTATGGGGGTGAATGAAACATCACACTCTGAATAGTTAAAATGGTTTCTGTCCACTGTAGTGGTCATCAGAATAAGATTAGATCCAGGTGGAAGTCAAGCATCTCTCTCTCTCTCTCTCTCTCTCTCATGTCCTTCATTTCGACATTTGGGCTTTCATCCTAATTTATACACACACAAAGTGGTTTGTATAAGCAGTAAGCACTCGCTGAGGTTGATTAAAAGGGCCGAGCAGCTTCCTGTCGACTGAGCCAGAGTCCATAAGTCACACATCACTGGTCACAAACACTCTGATGATATCATTAAACTCTGTCCCATTAGCACACTCTAAAATCAATCCCTTAATTTGCTGTCCAAATATATGTGTATGAGGTGTGATGTATTCCTGGTAAAATGTTCTACAGTAAAAATTACCTTTGCCTAAAACAAATTCCCTAAAATAGGTCTAGGTATCTGTCAGATCAGTTTAAAAGTATGCTTATCATCATTATAAATATGAATATTTCCTTTCACATCCGTTTGAAAGGTTTTATTAATTGCCTTGTGCTGACAGGGATGGACTTAACGGGATAGTTCACCCCAAAATGAAAATTCTGTCATTAATTCCTCACCCTCATGTTGTTCCAAACACATAAGACAAATGAAGATATTTTTGATGAAATCCGAGAGCTCTCTGACCCCTCCATAGACAGCAATTTAATTAACACTTTCAAGGTCCAGAAAGGTAAAAACATGGTTAAAATAGTCCATGTGACACCAGTGGTTCAACCTTAATGTTATGAAGTGATGAGAACAAAAATAACATACTTTATTCAACAATTTAGTTCTAGCCTGTGTCAGTCTCTACGCAGTTTCTGTTGTAAATACAGTGCATCTCCTGCGTCATCATCACACGCATGCGTCGTGGTGCTCACGTGAACAGCATCGTCTGCCGTAGAACTTTTGTGCACAAAAAGTATTCTCGTTTTTGCGCACAAAAAGTATTCTCGTCACTTCATAACATGACTGGAGTCACATTTGAACAATGTTTTTACTATCTTTCTGGGCCTTGAAAGTGTTAATAGCATTGCTGTCTATGGAGGGGTCAGAGAGCTCTGGAATTTCATCAAAAATATCTTCATTTGAGTTCCGAAGATGAATGAAGGTCTTACAGGTTTGGAACGACATGAGGGAGAGTAATTAATGACATAATTTTCATTTTTGGGTGAACTAATCCTTTAAGCTAATTTTGTGCAATTAGTTGCAGCTCACATAGCAGTATGAAACAGGAACAGAATGTCTGCTTCATCTCATTATAAAATAAAGAGTTGGTTTACATTTCAGTCACCTTCAGTTTATGTTGCAAAGGGCATCTTTATTAGGCTTATTCTCCCTTCTATTTTGATGTTTTATTGTTATTGAGACTTCCTATTCTGAGAGAACAAGATATCAGAAAACATTAGCAGGTTTTCTTTGGATGCTGAGAGCATTTACATACTCTATAACGGTTGGCCTGCTTTCCACCCACACTTCTGATCAACAAACACAAATATGGACCTCAAATATACTTTCACATATGGCTGTTTAACAGCCACTTTTCTTGTCAAGATTCACCAAAATCAAGGTAAATATTTTCGGTTAAAGCTCTGATTCGGTTTCAAGAAAGGACACAGCTATACTCACTTCAGTCAAGAAATGAAACCATTTTTGCCTCTCTACTCACAACAGGCCACAGGTCAGAAGATTTAAGATATGCTAAATTGTCAACGACTGAAAAAAGGTTGCTAACAGTGACTTAAAGTGGATTAAGGTCAAAGATCAGTTCTCTGAGACATTTTAATATGTTGATGATAACTTATGAAACTCATAAACAGATTCTGTGTCCATGATATTGCCCAAAATATGAGATTCCAGCAGCAGATATAATCGGGTTAATATTTTCTGTATATTGAAAATGACCAAAAATCACATAATGCACCTTAATAAAACTACAGCGACAGATCCACAATCCCCCTTTTTATTTTCTATGTTTGATTCAGCAAATCCTACATTACGAGATAAGAGCAAATAACACTGACAGTGAACACTATATGGGCCATTCTACAGAACTGGTTCAAAGTCAGAGTTGGAAACATCTTGAAATCCACAAATTTTGTATGTATGCAAATTGTACACTATCCAAGGTACGTACATTTCTAGTAATTGTGCAGTTAATTCTCATATTGCATTTTAAGAAAGTTTTGGAATTTTTTTCCTCTCCTCAAATGTGTTACTACTGAAACACAATAATACATAACTTAATAAGGCTTATATTGACATATTAAGATTTGGTTTACATCTACCTTGTAAATGTAATTTTCGCTATTTTATTAAAAAGTTTTCACTGGGAAATCAATAACAATTACAATTTTAACAATATTTCAAGTGTAATTTATGAGAGTTGTTGTATTTTGAATCCAATCTTTCTTTGTAAAATGCATAAAGTTAATCATACTGATTTCAAAGTTAAGGATTCATTAGTTTGAATATACATTGAACCAAACACTATCATAACATCTTAGTTGATTATTCAATACACTTTATTTTTGACAGAACATCCCATGTTTCGGTCATGACTGCACATTTTCAGTGTAGTGACAGTAATGTTTTGGTAGCGACCACATCACATTACAGAATTTTAACTCACATACTAAAACACTAATGATAAAACATACTAAAATATTATTTTGTTTCTTTCTCCCAAATAAACGATCATGTGTTCCCTTTTGTCACTACCAAAACAGTGATGTCACTACTGAAACAGTCACGACCAAAACATGTGGTGAAGTTTTAGATACTTTAGATAGACTAGCTCAAAGATGCTAATCAGCACATAGTTAGCTAGCACAGTTCTGAACAGTTGTACACACATAAAAACTAAATTTTATGGAATAACACCCAATAAAGCTTGCTTAATTGCAGAAAAAAGGTGTTCGGTAGTGACGTTCCTTAAAGTTACACACAGATTTTCAGACTTTTGAACACATTTACCTCAAAATGATGGAACCTATCTACTATGAAAGAGAGGCTATGAGAGAGAGGGACACAAGAATATTACTTGATCTAAAATGTAGGGGTGTAGTTAAAATCAGTCTCAGCCAATGGACTAAAACATACACCGTTTCGGTAGTGACATGAAAATGCGGGACACATTTTTTTTTACATGAAGTTTCATGATAGACAAAGAAAATATCATATATATTTTTTAACAAAAATATTTTTAAAAACAACAATGGAAAAAATTGCAAAAATTATTTCAATATAATTTTCATAAATTTAAATTTAGGGGTTAGGGTTTGGGACAGCCACCTCCCAACTGAAAGTAACATGATTTTATACATATTAAGCTTATGGATATTTTAAATATTATTGTGGGATTCAATAGATAGTAGAAGGATCTTAGTTAACGTATAAGATTTGAATACTTAAAATGCTTTTTAAATGTTTTTTTTTTTTAAATAAACTGCTGGGACAGCAGTTTGCACCAATTCTGTAGAATGGCCCATATATATATTTTTCAAACACTACACAATAAAACTGTTTTGAACTTGAATGCATGATTGTGTAAATAGTATCTGTTTTTTCTACTTTAAAATTTGTTTTTAACAAAATCTCAGACTAGTATATGTATTATCATTACCAAAATAATTAACCTCATTTCCGAAACCTATGTATCATTACCGCAACAGATGTTCATTAAATGTTAATTTAATTAATAGAAACATAGTAGCCTACTTTGATTTTAAATGCATGGGCAGAATCTACAAATTATGTTCTTTCAGGTTTGTCATGTCATTTTGAAAATATGTCAGGTTTCATCAAAATATAAAAAAACATGGTTGTAAATTGTCGAAGGTGTTGCGGTAATGAGCGAAATTAATTAAAAAAATATATTATTTCAGAATTTCAAGTAACTGTGCATGACTATTAATAATCCATTTTTAAAAAGATGAAAATATATTAGCTTTTCTAACAGTGTTGATGTTTTCAGACTGTTGCGGTAATTTGATTTTTTAGGACCTCTTTTCGAAATTATGTTAAAAAAAAGTGTTAAATGATAAGTAAAAGTTTTTAAATTAATTTTCACAAATACTCTAGTCTTTGTTTCTAATGTATGAAAAAAAAGTAAATTTAAGCATTTTTTACATTTTCATGCTTGACATTTTTAAAACCAAGTTTTCGTGAGAATCACAGATATAGTTCGCTAACTTTCTTTGGTTTGCGACTTTGAGCGTGCGCTTAACGTAGCTAAGGAGAGGTAAGTGTCACTTTTAGCTTCGTCAGAATTGGCTATTTAATGAATTATTACGTCTATAACATATCATTACTGAAGTAATAAGTATCCCTCATGTTATGTAGGTACGATTTGAGATCATTATTGTGAGTTACATCGATTTTTTCCATGTTCGTACTGGCTATCTGCATTAACTGCCAATAGATGCCAATGTGATCAAGCGCCATGTTGATCATTTCTGAAAAAACATATCAATCTGTTGTGCCATCAGTGTTTATCCTCAAAATCACTATATTGCCTTTTAATTTAAGAAGTTAATGCTGGCCAGTATTGCTGGCCTTGTAGGTATTGTTTATTGAATAAGAGCGCTATAGATTACATAAGAGATTTTTATTGTCTTTTTTCAGGAGAAAACCACATTGAGGTCTGATTCAATTCACTCAACTGTGAGTAACTTACCTACCTTCACTATATCCTTTACACATATCTGTCAGGGATGATGCAGGTATACTGGTGGTAGGACAAACAAAAATGTTGCTGCCTGTGAACAAAGCTAAAGAATTTTTAGTTTTACCATCTTATAGCCAATCATATGATATCACAGCGTCCGTCTCCACAAAATTATTATTGGTGAATCTGGACCTTCTAAATCGGATGGTTATATGCAAAACTGGCATGAAAGCAAATTAAGGTCTCTCCAGCCGACCCGGTTGAAAAGCGCCAGTCTCTGGAGTTATCATTAATCCCCTCAAAGAGCGTGATGACACTCTTATCAGTGACAAACGGCTGCAGCTTCTAATTGTGCCACGAGATCTGACAGGAAAAATTGGCACAAGGGCAGAAACTCCTGACAGTTGCATTATGGGAAATGAATAGCAACTCATTTTCGATGAACGAGTACCAGTGTGATGAAGTCAAAGAGACTTGTAGGGTACTTCCATTTTCACAGTTTCAGATGATCTGAAAAATTAAGTGACACAGCTAATGTGATAATACTTTATAGGAATGTAGCACCTATCAGGTGACAACGACATTAGCTTCAGTGTACTCAATTATTTAGACAGATCTATCACAAACTTTAAAACGTGTGACGTTTAGCCTAGGAAGTCGCTGTTGTCCCACATTGGAGAGAACCCTTTTTTTACCACACTATGGTATTACCATGGCTTTTTTTGTACCCACGGTATTGATAGACCACCTTAGTACAAGGGGTCATGGGCATTTTTAGACATATAAGCCTGCATGATGCACACTTTGAAGTAGTACACCATCCAGATACCTTTTGCATACTATTTTATAATGTACCATGATGCACAAAATCTTTTGCATACTATTTAGGATGGATAGTTTGCGAATTTAATGCAGCCGTAGAAGTATATCGGTTCTAAACCCTAAACCAATTGTGCATTCACAGGAGTAGCAGCTGTGGTGAATCAAGAATAAATGCATCTTTCAAAATGCATGTATTTGATGCATTTGGAGGACAAGGAGAAACGTCTCAAAGGCACTAGTGTTGCACTACAAGATCCTCATCAGAATGCACTGACGGTTGGGCTGCCTGAAGTCGTTGGCAGTCTTCCCTGCATCTGCCAGAGACGCTCCCACATCAGCGCAGAGACGACAGCAGGAAATGACATTCATCAATCATTTGTGATGTTCTCCACTTCCTTTAAACAAACAGAACATATGCTAGACCACCATGAGGACCGATCAAAAGCCTGCGGGTGACTTTGAACAATGCAGTCCAGTTAAACGCAAACTGTTATTCATATTTAATCTGGTTTCTGATGCCAGTAGGCTACTTTAATACACATCTTCCTGAGAAGAGTCAGGTCGGATGTCCTCTGATGATCTTGATGGATGTCTCATGCTTGGATTTTTCTCTTATTCCTCTTGGGTTTGAGGAATATTTCATCTCATGCACTCATGTCCTGTATCCTGATACCGTCTGATGCCCATGAACATTGCCTTCATCTTTCATCTCCCTGTTTCTACTTTCCATAATGTAGGTTCAAAATTAATTCTACCTGCTGTTTGAATTCATGAATATTTTTGTGGCTGGGAATTGGGAACCACTTGTAATTCAAAACCATTTTTATTCCTTTTTTTTATTTTTTTAAAGAATACATCCATGATGACCGGTTCTGTTAACAGTTCTTGAAGGTCTGCGTTCTTCTGCTGATGTAAGCGAAACATTGTACTAAAAAACTGTGAAAGTGCTTCTCCGCTTTTGAATCTACAGCATCATGGCTAAAGTGAGGTTGCAGTCTAGTATAATTCAGTAACACATGAATTCAGAAGAATTATGAATCTAATCTCCTGCTTCTGAAGTTAAACATGAACAATCATTTGACATCCACCTCAAAGCTGAATGAAATTACAGTGAGACGTTTGTAAAATTATGAATGATATTTATTATTCCTTCATAGATAAATAGAACAGCCTATTATCTGCTGACTGCACTATCAGGCAATATGTATGTTTGTAGTAAAAAAAACAAAGCAAAGTTTAACAGAGTAAATGAATCTGCTGATTATCATGATAACACTGATAAGAATATTTTATCATTCTTTAACATCACCTTTACATATCGGCGGTCTTAATTGTGCTTTGATATGAAGTTCGCAACATTAACAAATACGTCTCGCAAGTACAGAATTCAAATAAACAATAATAAGTTGTTAAATGCAGAGTTATATTTTCATTAACAATCAAAAGAAAGACAGAAGAATAACAGTCTCACACGAACAAACACACGTACATACATGCACACATACGCGCACACAACTAGAATAGTAAGCGTTCACGACTGGTATGTCGTACGAGCGATCGGTCTGGTCCAGCTAGCAATACAAACTCTTTGGTTTGTTACATTCTTGATTCTGAAGCGTTTTTCGTCCAGAAACATACCAGCAACTTCGCGCAAATGATGAAAGATTTGTCACACACATTCATGTTCAGTCACACCTTCATGCACACATAAACAATCACGTATTCATACAGTAGCCCAAAAAGTATTTGACCACTTGAGTGACACTAGCAAATGTCTGAATATCATTTAATTGGCTAAAAAATATCAAAGCAAGTGTCAAAACATTTGATAAAAAGTTTGTTTCTTAAACAATAAAAGGAAAGATACCGTTTTAAAAAATAGAGGAAATAGGAAGCGGTGTGAAAAGTGTACATGAGTAAAGAGAAAACAATCCTGCAGCATTTCAGATGTGCAACTGCTATCTAATGAAACCATTTTCACACATTTGTAATGGTGTGTGCACACCAAAAGCAGAGCGAATATTCGCATTGCGTTACTCGCTCTAGTTTACTTGCGGGATAATTTTGTATCACTTCACGCGATGAGGAGTGTTTTCACGCACATCAATAACATTTCTTTCTGCTATCAAACATGTTGGAGATAACTCAAACTATTGCTGCTATGTATCTGTTGGGGAAGTCCCAAATACGCCGGAAAGCCAAATGCCGACGTGTCTGGGTTCACAGCACCATCCAGAGGAGCACACAACTTTACTGTCTTCTCCAGGAACTGCGCCTGGATTAAAGCCGCTTCCAGCGTTACTTAAGGATGACGGGTGCTCAGTTTGATAACCTGTGAAACCAGATTTGTCAATAAGCTCTTCACTGATTGGCTTGCACGACAACGCGTCATGCGAATAAAAGAAATTTCAACTTGAGTTGCCTGGTGCGAATTCGCATCTATTCGCGTCTTTGCATTGACTTTGTGTGCAATCTACTCACGCAAATAATTACATTTGCGCTTGGTGTGCACAAGAGTAACAAGAGTGTCGAAATATCTTTTGGGGCCACTGTATCCTTTTGAGGACTTTCCATTCACATCTATTGTTTGTCAGATATGCTAATGATACTAGACTAATCCTAAACGTAAAATAAAACTTTTTGGCATTTTTAGATATGAACTTATACACGGTTTAGTTTCTTTTTGAACCATTGTGTCCTTGCAGAGATGTTCTCACAAGGAGCTTTTGTCAGCTTGCTATTCCTCTGGGGTCTCAGAGAAATGTCATCCCCACAAGAACAGCAAAACCTGCACACGCACACATATACACACCAAAACAAACTTAACACCATCTTCCAACACCTGTATATAATTGAGGCAAACTTGGCGATAGTAATAATAAAATCTAAATAAAAATAAAAACATGCACAGGACGACCAGCATGCATTTACAAGATGAGACCTGTAACACAATGTCATATGGGACCCGAACCCTCTAGCGTCCTCAAACCCCCCCATGACGCATGTAATGGTCACCTTGTTCGGGAAGTTATATACTCATGAGATACACTGAGGCAGAATCGATCCAGCAGATGGGACTAATGAGGCTACATACAGTGAATAAGCGCTATATTTATCTACTGATCTACATAAGCCACTGGTCTGAAGACAGTTTAGAGCCGTCACTATGTACACAAAAGGCATCAGGGTCCAGCTGCGAGAAGCTATTCGATGTCCGAGTCACATTATGTGTAATTTGGCGTGGGGAAATCGCTCCACGTTACGAGGCTTCAAGGAGTTTTGTTTTTGAGGCAGTATTTCCTTTAAATGTTCAAAAAACATCAAAAGTTTTGCACATTTCCATGGAACGTGTTAGTGAAAATATACTTTGTTGATTGGTACCATTCCTCCGATGTCAGGTTATATCTCAGGACATGGTGGTTTTCCCGTGTGTAGCAGATCCAGAAGGTTTCTCTGTAATGTCCGGTTGTGAGTGGAGTCCGTACTGATGTGATCGGCTTTGGTTGTTCTCTGTCAGACAGGCTGCTCTCGCTTTAAGCTCAGCAGGTGAAGTCTTCGAAGTTGCCCTGGCCAGGATGGTGAGGTAGCATGTTGGCTGGGTAGGTTGATGGGGTACGAAGGTTGTCACAGGGAGCCTGAAAGGAAACAGATCATCAGAAACCGCACAGTACAAACTGAATACTGCCTAAAGTAGTACGTGAAACATTACACAGTATGCAGCAATAACTGTTTTAAACATTACCTCATTTTGTGCAAATGTAAGTTGCTATCTCTGGAAATAAAAATGCATTTCAAATTAAATTTTGTGCAAGTCCAATCAAACAATAGCCGCGTTTCCACTGTCGGGCCAGAACTGGGCGTGCAAGTGCGAGCCAGGGCCAGTCGCGTTTCAACTGTCACTTCCGGGGCTTGATCGGGCTTCGTCAGGGCCAATGGCCAGGGTTTTTTGGCCCGCTGAATTCCTTGGTCCAAAGCAGGCCGACTGGGGCAATGTATCATTTATTATTGTAAAACTGTGGTAAAACATTGATGCTTAGGTTTTTTTGATCTCACTAGTTTACAAAGATTTCTTTCTGATTAGTTTTCTGATAAAACGTCCATTTGTTGGTGAAATGATGGGTTTGTGTGACGTTCCAGAGAGGCGTGTTACTGGCGGGTTTAGTGAATCGCTGTGGAGCTTCTAGCCTGACAGTGGAAATGGGCTCGGTGCTACAGGTCCGAGGCTATTAGCCCAGCCCGGCCTGTTGAAATCCCTGGCTCGCACTGGCCCGACAGCGGAAAAGCATCTAATGAATCAAGACAATGCTAAATCACAAGTTGATGTTACTAGTTCAATCATCACACTGGCAATAGAAGGTCAAGTTGAGTGTGTTGCATTGTGTCCAGTTTAAAAAACTGCATACTGTGCACAGTATACATTCTGAATACTGCTTACATAGTATGAGTAGTATGGCAGTATGCTATACAGAAACTAGAATAAATAGTCTTTATTGTCTGTTAGTATGAGTTTATCGGTCAGCACAGATACTGGTGTGATAGTTACTGACGTGGCGCTTCACGTCGTCCAGGCTGAGAACAGCTCCTCGCTCATTGTTGTCTCTCCGCTGGTGTTTCTTCTTGGCGCAGCGACACAGTTTGAACTTGATCACCTGCGAATAGAGAAAACAAATCTGCACATTAGAACTGCTGTTCAGTTCACACTATGATATCTGCTGTAGATGGGCATGGGGAGAGCAGTTTGATAAAGCTTTTTTGAAGGTTTTAATCATCTTGACAGATTGTCAGAAAAGAAAGAGTAACTGAACATCTAAAGCAAACCAGAATGTTAACAAATACTTACATTTAAATGCAGTTGGTGGTAAACTATTTCATACGGATGTGATAACATCCAAAGATAACCACAGAAAAACATCCATTGTGAGATTAAGCCGTACATGGATGACAGGAATGCATCCAACTAAAAACTTTGTAGATAGTGCTATTTGCGTCTTGGTTCCCAAGTAAATCACATTCAAAATAAACTTTTTCCAGGAAGTCAACATTTTCTTCTGTCCCCAAACGCTGCTTTTCTAGAGACAGACAGAAACAATGTGAAGACGCAGATCTGAACTCATAACTGGGGCATTTCCCCCCATTCCCCATGAGGGCCTCCTGACACACAGAATAACATGATGGATGGATGATGTATTGTTTGTTATTGGCTTTCGGCTGTCATGTACCAGAAGTCAGTTTAAACCAGCCAGATTGTACATACACAAGTCCTGGAACTGACAGTATTTGTGCCTCATTTCCTGCAAACAACGCCAGTTTCCACCTGCCATATCTGACAGGCTGTCTTCCATCTGTGTCCTAATGTCACTGGTAATACTCAGAGCCTGCCACTGAGTTTGAACCAGACTCGAGGGAATTTTTACGTTAAGTGTCAATTTATCAAAACTGTGGCGCATCACTAGGTTCATTTATATTTTTCCACAAGAATGGTTTTGGGTAAAGGATCACCAACTGAAAGCATTTATTCTAGCATGATAAAAATCACTAAAAATGACTTAAATTTCTCAATTGCTAAATAACGACTTTCGGTATGTTCCTCACGCAAAAGTACAAAACTGCTTCAGAAGACTTAAATCACAACACAATGTTTGATTTTGGTCAGAATAAAATAAGTATTTTGGACGGTTTCATTTTTTTCATCTCTCTTATTTGTATAAAGGAAAATCAGGCATCAAAAAAACAGCTTCCTCAGTGGAAATTATGAGATTGTTCTGTGTCAACTTTCGGCTAAACACTGCTGCATTCTACTGAAGAAAAATTCTAGTTTGGAACAACATTAGGGTAAGTAAATTATAGCCAACCCTCTACGCACACCTTGGCAATATAATCGCCAGGCTAGTAAATTTTTTAGTTTACTTGCCAGACTGATATACTGTTTTATTTATATTAGTGCTGTCAAATCGATTAATCGCATCCAAAATAAAAGTTTTTGTTTACATATTATATGTGTGTGTACTGTGTATAATTGTTATGTGTATATAAATACACACACGTATATATATTTAAGAAATGTTTTTTATATTTATATATAAAATATATTTATATAAATTATATACACTCACCTAAAGGATTATTAGGAACACCATACTAATACTGTGTTTGACCCCCTTTCGCCTTCAGAACTGCCTTAATTCTACGTGGCATTGATTCAACAAGGTGCTGAAAGCATTCTTTAGAAATGTTAGCCCATATTGATAGGATAGCATCTTGCAGTTGATGGAGATTTGTGGGATGCACATCCAGGGCACGAAGCTCCCGTTCCACCACATCCCAAAGATGCTCTATTGGGTTGAGATCTGGTGACTGTGGGGGCCATTTTAGTACAGTGAACTCATTGTCATGTTCAAGAAACCAATTTGAAATGATTCGAGCTTTGTGACATGGTGCATTATCCTGCTGGAAATAGCCATCAGAGGATGGGTACATGGTGGTCATAAAGGGATGGACATGGTCAGAAACAATGCTCAGGTAGGCCGTGGCATTTAAACGATGCCCAATTGGCACTAAGGGGCCTAAAGTATGCCAAGAAAACATCCCCCACACCATTACACCACCACCACCAGCCTGCACAGTGGTAACAAGGCATGATGGATCCATGTTCTCATTCTGTTTACGCCAAATTCTGACTCTACCATCTGAATGTCTCAACAGAAATCGAGACTCATCAGACCAGGCAACATTTTTCCAGTCTTCAACTGTCCAATTTTGGTGAGCTCGTGCAAATTGTAGCCTCTTTTTCCTATTTGTAGTGGAGATGAGTGGTACCCGGTGGGGTCTTCTGCTGTTGTAGCCCATCCGCCTCAAGGTTGTGTGTGTTGTGGCTTCACAAATGCTTTGCTGCATACCTCGGTTGTAACGAGTGGTTATTTCAGTCAAAGTTGCTCTTCTATCAGCTTGAATCAGTCGGCCCATTCTCCTCTGACCTTCTAGCATCAACAAGGCATTTTCGCCCACAGGACTGCCGCATACTGGATGTTTTTCCCTTTTCACACCATTCTTTGTAAACTCTAGAAATGGTTGTGCGTGAAAATCCCAGTAACTGAGCAAATTGTGAAATACTCAGACCGGCCCGTCTGGCACCAACAACCATGCCACGCTCAAAATTGCTTAAATCACCTTTCTTTCCCATTCTGACATTCAGTTTGGAGTTCAGGAGATTTTCTTGACCAGGACCACACCCCTAAATGCATTGAAGCAACTGCCATGTGATTGGTTGATTAGATAATTGCATTAATGAGAAATTGAACAGGTGTTCCTAATAATCCTTTAGGTGAGTGTATATATACAGCACATACATGCAAATATGTCTTAAATATATACATTAATGTGTGTGTATTTATATATACATAATATATATACACATATACACACATGTATGAATGCATGTTTGATATTTTAACTGAACTTAGGACTGGTGGTGGTGCTTAAGATATTGTTGGTCATTCAGTGTTTCTGTAAAAAAATATAATAGTAATAGATCATATTAATTATTCATAAGATAATACTACTACTACTACTAATTCTACTATTAATAACAATATACAATGCACTAAAGACTGATGAGCTGCTGGGTTCATGAATATTAATCACGTTGCTCAAACTGATTTGCTGAAATCAAAACAGTGAAGGTAATAGATGAGCGCCAGCCAATGAGATTGCCCATTGCGCATTAGTCCCGCCCACTACCGCATATCTTCTGCTTCTTCTTAAAAGCCGAATAATTCCAAATGAACTCAATTGTTTTGACAGGAAAATCCAACAAAGAATGTGGTTTACATGTAGCGCGTCGATTCTGCGTGGTATGTAAGACTCTCTCTCTTTGTGTGTGTGTGAGGGAGAAACAGCGCTCTCTCAAAGCGACGGCGAGTTGTGCGCCTTCACACTAGAGTTTACGGTACGTCAGATACAGGTACGCTGCGCATCCGTTGAGCTGAACTGAAATAGACAGATTGCTTGACGGAGAGCCAAGCTCTGTTTCTCTGAGTGTTTAGCAAGTGAAATTATATCTATGCTAAACTTATTATTAGCCTCCCATTGAAAATGAATGACTTCCGGCCACTTTGACGCTCTCGCCGGTGGCGGTGTGAACGCACAGTTAGACACACTGGCGAGTAAAATCTAAGCATTTATTAGCCAATGGCTAATGATAGATATTGTTTAGTCGCCCAGAGTGAAGATTTACTCGCAAATGTGAGTGATTTACTCGCATTGTAGAGGGTTGATAGCAGATTTTTCCTTTTTGCGTGAACTATGCTATTTGCATCTCAATATGTCTCTTTTATCTTTCAGCAGAAACATCTTGAATGCTTGTGCCTTCGCTTTTGTTTTCCACAGGCTCATGTGAGTCTGTATCACAGAGGTGCAAGTCAGCACTTCTTGTAAAAGGTCACATGATCTGTTATCAATCACTGCCATACAGAGATACCCAAGGAGTGCCCGAGACAACAGACAAGAAAAATAACTCCGGGCATCGCCTTCCTGTTTTTCCAGTCATTCGTTTTGATGCGTAGCAGGACTGGGTGTTTCACAAAGATTTTGCTGCTGATGTAACATTAAGCAAAATCATGAATACTGTGATGATTTATGACTCAAAATGCACAGGTATTTTATATTTTCAACATTTGGTCATATGGCCAAATATATAGATATACACTAAAAATCATCACAGAAAGCAATAATGTCTCAATATTTGTTACGCAACATCGCCCACCCAAGTGTGTAATACTTCTGCAGATGAGACCAGTGGTTATCAATCATCTAAAACAGAAGATCAGAGGACAATATTTGGCAACATCTTTGCAGACAGTAGGTTTATTAAGATGCTAATGACAGAGCATGTGCATGCACACTAAAATTATTTCTTCGTAATGCCCGAGGCACTGCATCTGCCAATGTGACATTGAACATTGAATCCGCGGCTCGCTTTGAATATAATTCTGGTAGTTTGCTTTTGCTCTGCTCTGCTTGCTTACCTGCTGAATCACCTGTTATCACATCCGATGACAATTTTCCCAATCAAGAGATAATTCCACCCTTCGCCTGCACGGTATTGATATCTCAGAAGCAATCACATCATGAGCAAAGGCTTGGTAAATAATTTTATATTTACACGCCGTTCATTCAGATTCTGATTGTGGCAAAGGGCCTGGAGTGGAAGAAAGCTCCAGTGTTAAGAGAGCAATTCTTTTGTGAAGGTCATATCAAACACAATTACAGGGGAGAGGAGAATATATGCCATTTTGAGTGACTTGAGAAATTTCCACAACCGTCAAGTTTCAGGGTAATTATTTCTGAAGGGTCTTTAATACATAGAAAAAAAGAAGAAATAACAGGTGCAGGTTTGGATTTTAGTCATGGAGGTCTTACCTCGTACAGATAGTCAAAGAGCTCCAGGACGGTTAAGATACTGGCCCCAATAAACAGCCCCATCTGTCCTCCAATGTCACCTGAAACCGTTTAGCTCAGTAATTAGCCACCTGAACACACTTTACAAGCTTTGCAAAATATAGTGTGTGAATGAATTGTAAAATTACAAGCTGCTGTGTATAATTTTTTTGATGTTCAAATTCAAAGTGTCCCAGTTTTATGTTTAAAGTCACTATAAGTAACTTTGACTTTCTAAAAAGTGAAACACTGACTTCTTTTGGGAGAGCAATTTTTGTAAACGATTATATTTTCACAGTGAAATAACCACTGGAAATGTCAAGGAATCCAATTATTCTGAGGCTTGTGAGTTTATCTCTTGACGTCTGGAAAATGCTGCTCACCAAGAAGGCCGGCTAACTCATAGGCTTTCTTTTGCTCGATGGTCTCGTAGTTCAGGGCCTCGAAGAAGATGTCCAACACCAGGATGTTTTCTCTAAAGGGTAGAACAGAAGGGAAAGGTGAGGACATCTCAACTGCATTTACTTCCACAACCCTCCCAATACTTTAGACCATCCCTCCAAGCATCGATCCACAATCTCTGCCAATTTCACAGCATTTCTTTATCTAATCTGTCACTGCTGTAAGCAGATGGTTGGAGTCGAGCCAGCGGAGACCTGGGGCTATTTTAGACAGCTGGTGTTGAGTCTGAACGCCTCTGTTACGTTTTTCCACCATCAAGCCATGGCACTTCAGAGTTTATATCATATTGATAGAATGAACTCAACATTTTTTACACATATCAACTGCAGATGGTGTGAAAGTAAATTTTTTTTGTCCTCACTGAATACATATTAAAAGTTTAATTAAGCTGCAGACGACAGCTGCAGTTATTTTATGAGTGCTTGCCCAAGCTTTTCAAAGATACCTAGAAGCCAAAAACACTAAAAAGGTTAGCCTTAATGGTCTGCCATGCTGCTGCCTGGGCTTTGAGCTCCTTAGATGATTGGCTGTCTGAATTTTGTGCGAGGGCAGACAAAGATCCCGGTTAATTACTGATGAGGCGCTAAACAGACTGGCGTCTGGACATGTGAGGGCATTTAGGGCATCACAAACAACCATAATCACACATTTAAACCTCACTAAATTTAGTTTATGCTTAAAAGAAAAACATTTGCCAATGAGGTCAGCTGCAGTTATTTTATGAATGCTTGCCCAAGCTTTTCAAAGATACCTGGAAGTAGGGATGGGTATTGAGAACCGGTTCCATTTTAGAACCGGTTCCAAATTGCCCAGAACCGGTGATTCGATAAGAAACGTGCATTTCGATTCTGCTTCTCAGTTATTTTTTACATTTTATTGTGATTTTTAACCGCTGCACACACACACTTGGCACGCTGTTTTCTGTGCTGCAGACACACAAGCTGCACACACACGTGAACACAGAACGGCTTCTCATAGTGAATGAATAGTGCATGATAAAATGGTTTCTCTTCCTTGTCTTTTTGCACAGCACGAATTTGCTAAATTCACTAGCTTTTTTTTTTAAACTATATTTGTAATGTATAGTAGCCTGACGTCGTCATACTCAATTCTAGTCAGAATATGAGTCTGATACTGCTCCATTGGGCTGTGATTATGGGGTGTGTTTCAACCGAACCAGGAAAGAAAATGCCTCTGCACTCAATTGGATAGACCTAAAAACCAATCAGAGCAACGGAGTAAGTGACGTATGTTGAGCGACGCATAGTAGTAGTGGGAAGTTCGGATCATTTTACGGACTCGGATCTTTGAATCTCGTTCAGCAAAATTAACAAATCGTTAAGCAAAATGACAAAAGTCATTTCGTTTCTTTTCAGCAGAATATAATTAAAATGTCACATGTTAAATTCCCCAACACATCTAGTACTTATGCAAACGTTGATCACATTTGGAATAAAAAATAAATTTAAGACTTTAAGAAAGAAATGATTAATTCAGGCGATGCAGTCTGTTAGTTAACCTCACCTCCCGATCCAAATCATCCTTTCTTTTGTCACTTCACATTTAATCACGTCTGTTCCCTGGAAAGATTAGTACACCTCTCGTGTCTTCGGGTTCGAGTCGTTAGTTCCGTCATCAGTGTCTGATCCGGGCCGGGAAAGCCCCATATGCAATGCATGCAGTCCCGAAAACAGAACTGATTAGTTCACCTCTCGAGCCGGGTTCGAGTCATTCGTTCACCAACTCACAGCCCCATAGCCTGAATGCTGAAGATCCTGTACAGAACCGATGATGTAGCGCATGCACGGTCAACACAAAATGAACGAATCGCTCTCTGAGACAACTCGTTGTTCCCGAGTCATATTTAAGATTAGTTCATAAAGAATGAATCGTTCATGAACGACACATCACTAACGCAAGTTGTCAACAGAACTCAACTGCACACACGCTGGAAGAAGATGAGTGTAAACAATATTTGCCGGTGTTGTAAAAATAATTTAAGGATACGCTGAGTACTTACCAACACGATCATCATTTTTGAGAGAAATAGTAAAGGTGAATGCATATATGAGTTCTCCGTTTAGGATTAGAACGAATTCAACCCAAGCGCTCTTTGATGACGTGGATGATTGATTACGTTACTGTTGATCATCTGTCAATCATCGTATAAAGCCCGCCCTGACAATTTGATTGGTCCGAACAGCTCCTGTTCGGGCATAGTTACTCCACAACGGATCAAGTCCAGACCGAACTTCCCGAACTCAAATGTTGTGGGCGGGGCTAAGTTCGGCTGGCATCCAGGCTAAATGTATAGCCTATATTTTATAAAAAAAGTGCAGTGTTATTTTACATTTGATTACCGTTTCTGTACCTACCTGAAAAAGTTTATTTCAATCCCATCTTTGTTTAATTGTATTTATTTGTGCAATTGCTAATTTGTTTATTTTTTCTTTTTTTTTAATTACTGAGTGTTTACTTGTCTTTTTTTTTTCTTTTTTCTATGGTATTTTTAAACCATAGGCAAAAGTTGCTAGCCTATTGAATTTTGTTCATGGTATTCAGCTACAATGAAATGTTTTGCAATAATAGCCTAATAATAAATGTGAATGATATCTAAGTTTTTTTTTTTACCCTATTGGAATCTAAATTAGGAATCGACAAGAATCGGAATCAGAATAGTTAAAATTCAAACGATACCCAACCCTACCTGGAAGCCAAAAACACAAAAAAGGTTAGCCTTTATGGTACTTTTGTAGCAAGCTTATCGATGAATAGTAATGAGGTGCTACTTTAAAACCAAGTATTAAAAACTCCATCTTCCTCCTTTAAAACCAGAGATTACATCATCTGGGTTCAAGTCCCCCTGCTTTAGATTAATACATAACCCTATTACTGTCAAAGATACGTAGATGAGATGATAGATCTAAGATTACGTATGATTAATTTCCTAAATTTAAGAAACCATAGCAGAGATCTGATTTTGAGCCTTTTCACTGGATAGTCATCAATATCTTTGGAAACAAGCCGAAAACTAAATAGAGGCATTCATCCATTGTGTTCAGAAGATTAAATTCCCCCAAGTTCTTCAACTTCTCTTTTCCTGTTCTGAATGTAAAATATGGCAAATAATTTACAACTGTTCCACATGACTTCTTTTCATTTTCTAAATGCAAAATACTGCAAATAATAGTTCTTCTCCATTTAGTTCACACAAATATAAGAAAAGGGTTTCATGAAAGTTTTGATTGTCATTGTTTTGTACATTCTGCTGGCAATAATTTCACAAATTAATGTTAATGTCAACATGAAATGGCATAACGCATTGCCTTAAAGTAATAGTTAACACATCAGCTAAAAAGCAAAGTCATTCTATGTTGATAGATTTTAGAACACAATTTTTTCCCTTAAGAATAACATACTAAGAAATTAAAATGTTGACATTAACGTCTTAGTATGTAAATCAACACCCTAAACTAATATAATTGCTTGTTGAAAACAGTAGCAAACTAAGTGCAGCAACTTTCTTGACCTGACTCTGCAAACTTAATTAGGATTCGTGTTGTTCCAGATGGCAGCGGATGTGGAGACATTTCCTGACATTTCTTTGCGTGTTTGTCAAGGCAGTGATGTGTTACATGTCTGCCATGCTGCTGCCTGGGCTTTGAGCTCCTTAGATGATTGGCTGTCTGAATCTTGTGCGAGGGCAGACAAAGATCCCGGTTAATTACTGATGAGGCGCTAAACAGACTGGCGTCTGGACATGTGAGGTGAAACATTTAGGGCATCACAAACAACCATACTCACACATTTAAACCTCACTAAATGTAGTTTATGCTTTAAAAGACTTTGACACCTAAACGGTTAAATACACAGAATAATGTCAAAATGCCTGGCTTGGTGAGTATTCGCTTACATTCGTCTTACAGTCGGGAAATAAGTCGCATGTGTATCAGTATATTGGATCCATGCATTCAGTCTTAAAGTGACAGCAGGCTAATATTCATGCTGCAGTCTGTCATTAATGTTAAACAACAAAAGACAAAGAAAAAACACTCACTGCTCTTTAGTACATTTAGTAGATTTAATCTATATTGAATTCATACAGTGAAGACTATGCAGTGTTGTTTTACATTTAATTACTTTTGTTGTGGAAAAATGTAATCATAGAGGAAGATTAATTAAGATATATATTTGAGATCATACAGGAGCTAACATGTGTTTCTGCCATGCGGGACACCTTATTTGAGGGCTCTCCTGTACCAAAGGTGTCGGGCAGAACCAATGCTAAATCTGTGTGCTGTGCCTCCTACTTTTACCATGTGTGGAAAACTACTGAGAAGGATTGTTTACACTTTGGGGGGTATAAGAGATTGCAGCTTCTGTTATGTCTTCAGTTAGCACTCTACAGACATTCAGGATGGCTGTATGACTGTGACTCTTTTCTTGCAAGAAAATAAATCTTTATAAAGACGATTGGCTAAGGTTTGTCTCTTATTCAGTGGTGCAACTGAGAGTTAATTTTTTTGCCATGACACTTTCTAATGATAAAGACTTTTTTCTTATTTCACAGGAATGCTATATTTGTTAAGCTCCTAATCACCTTTAAGAGAGGGTTTAATTTTCATTTTTAATTTAAATTTGGTTTAATGAGGTTTTGGAGCTACCTAGTGCAACAAAACACTGGGATTTGGGCGATTGTTTTGCTTGAATTTTTATACAACTTTGTAAGTAGCACTACAGAGACAAGCAAGACTCACGCAATGTACTGCTCCGACTTGTTGTACTTCTTGGCCAGGTATTTGGCGGAGGCTTTGCTGGGGATCTTGACAAAGGACAGCTCTTTGCCATAGCGCGTCATGTTGCAAGGAGTCTCGCACACGCAGTAGTCATTGTCTCTCTCCACCAGAAAATCTAAAGCCAGAGAAAAAGACAGAAACATTTCTCTTAACTTCAAAAATCCTGGATGGAAAAACAATGGGACAGATGAAGAAGTGTAAAAAGGCCTGGGGAAGTGGGTGGTGAGGTTAGGAGGGGTCATAAATCGAGCTGTCCCATCATGGCCTCAGGTTCAGCCATCTGTAATGAGGACCGGATGGGTTCAGCGAGGAAAATTGGCCTCTAGACTGAAAGGTTTCTGCATGGAGGAGGCAGATTTCTTACCTAGAGCTGGGTCTGCACATTCCTTATACTGTTCCGGGGTGCAATATGGAGCATCTCCTAAAAACAGAGAAACAGAGCCTATAAGTGCAGAAGACTCTTAGAAACAGCTACAGTAAAATGTAATTTTCATTTTTTATCCCATGAAACCCCCTCAAAATCTCATTACTGTATTGAGTGTGGACATTTACTTCAAGTTTGCTTGTCATTGCCTTTATTTTTAATGATGATCATGATTAGATTCCCTTCACTGTAATAAAGTTATGAAACTCATCTTGTCTGGACACAGTGATTAATTGATTATAATTCTATATAATTATTTATCTAAATAAGCATAAATTAGGCATTACAAAATAATTAAAACTACAAATTATAATGACTGATTTCTTTAGGCAAAATATAAATTTCTTACATTTTCTTGCCTCAATACAAAATAAAAAAAATCTTCTTTTTATTATTCTGTTTATGATTGTAAAATTAAAGTATACATACCAGAGAAGTATTTGTGTGCTGCCTTTAATTTATGCTGATGTCAATATTGAGACGAAAGAGAATTTTCATGACTTTAAAACAGTAATGAGAAACTAATGATAAACATCATTAAGAATAATGAGAATTACAAACAAACCCTAAAGTAAAATGTCCAGACTCATTACAGTGATGAGAAATGTGCTTAATTGTTATGCAAATAACAGTTACTTTACGAAAAAAAATCTTAAAAATGCTAAAACAGGCTTCATTTTCTTCATGCATAAAGTAGTTTCTCATTTTATGCTTTCAAAATAAGACCTGCAAATGTTTTTGTGTGATTTACCCTTAAAGAAATGTGTGAAGATAAAGAACAAAATGTGTGCCGTAGAGAGAGAGGAACGCAATGTTCTGGCTAAAGGTGAAATGAAGCGGCCTTTGTCTGTCTGTTAATTAAAACGTGTCACCGTCCATCACGCTGTTGTTATCAACGCCGAATCGCTCCTCAAAAATCTGATTTCCTCTTTTAATGAATTTTATTTATTCAGGTCTTGAAGTTTCCCTGAATAGCTCAAGGACTCTTGCAGTGAGGAGAAGCGAGAGAAAGAGCTCATACAGTCGACGAGATGCTGAAAGAAAAACATGTCTAGACTACGTAAGCCACTGAGACGACAAAATTAGAGTACTAATAAACTAGTTCGCTAACAAGAAAAAACAATAAAGCTACAAATCTCTAGTTATAATAAACAAACCGGTTTAACAATGTTGTCCGCTTGCAATGTAGACAGCTTTGTTGATAACCAGAGCGTTCTAGTTTTGTCACGCTGTGTAGATGGCGTTTAAGATACAGCAAATCACTGTTTGACGCAGTTCAGATCTAGTTAATGACAAAGTCTTTAGAGATGATCAGAGGGCCGTACTTCAAACGGACGTGCAGAGCTCAGTGGGGTGCTGGTTTCTAACAGGGCTGCATGAAATTATGGTTTTCTACTGGCTGAAGTTAAAATCCTCTTTCACTGAGCCAAAAACTAGCAACTAGAATTAAAGCAAGGCATGCTAAACAGCTTTAGGAACACAGCAAGGGTTTAGAATCATCACAGGCTTAAAAAGAATTTCATTCTGAAAAGGAATAACAAGCCACAAAATATGAGACATTAATTTATTTAACTGGTGGCAAGAACACACTAAAATAGAGACGTACTAAAAAAAGACTTGGAGAGATGAGATTTCGTCTTAAACATAAAACCAGGTCTTGTATTCTAGTTAAAGGTTTTTAGATGGTTTAACCGAGAATGGGGATACAGAATCGGGAAACCAAAATGATGAATTTCAGGAGAAATATTTGTGCTTTTGGTGCTCACAAGAGAATAACACAGATAACTAATAGATCTATTGATGCATTTCTTCATGTGTGTGTGTTGTGTGTTTGTTTACCGGGCATGTGCACCATGCGGCAGTTGCAGTTCTCCACCAGATAACGTGTCTCACAGTCGATGCGGCAGGCGGTGATACTGTATGTGCTGAAGAATTCAGAGTCCATGGGCGTCGACTTGCAGTCGCCCCATGGAGGAGGAAGATACGTCAGCTACAAGACAGACAGAAAGAAATGGCAATAGTGAATTACTGTTTCTCTCTTAGGTGAATTCCTTATAAATATAATTATTTAAAGTGCAATCACATTACACAGCAGCTCTACATTGGTAGCAACACAATTATTGCTCCTTACATGAAGTGTACTGAAAACTCGATTACAATTGCTTCCAATGTCATGTTTCTAACAGTTTAACAATCTAATGAGCATTAAAAAAAAAAAAATCACAAATCCAACTATTTTTATCGGTATCTTTTAAAAATCTAATTAAATACAGGAAATTAAGACCAGGCGTGGCCATTTGTAACTTCAATGTTTGAGGCTTCTAGCTGTACAAAAACAATCTGTTACGCTGCTTGATATTGATTATAAATATGGAAGCATATGGGTAACAATATTCAATTTGAAATTTATATGCAAAATCGCAATGCAATGTAAAAAAATTGCCATGTATTTATGTATTTAAAATGTACATTTTCCATACCAAATGCATGTTTGACATGCAAAATGCTAATTCAAATTTAATAATATAATTTAAATGTGCTATTTCCTACACTAGTTGCGGTTTCAATTCCACATTAAATTTTGCTCCATTCATTGCAGGGCATTTAATGAAAATGCAAGCGTGTCTTAACTGTGAGTGTAAATGCAATTAAGAAAAATAACATTTAAATGACCATTTTGCAAAAAATTTAGCTTGGACATGTTAAAGATATCTAATCATTTCTATAATACATTTGCATTTAAATTTTTATTAAAAAAAAAGTAATATATGATTAAATTATATGTTAAAACTAGTGTAGCAAATTTAAATTATATTATTGAAACTTTGCGCAATTTGTATGGAAAATATATATTTAAATACAGAAATACATGGCTATTTTTTATATTGCGTTCACATTTTGCATATTAAATTTCAAATTGAATATTGCTACACATATACTTCCATACATAAACACGCTGCTTCGTAGCGCAAATAGTTTTACTGTTTATTGCACACTAATATTCTAGTTATTTGCCTATAGCAGAAAATGAAAAAATTCTTGCACATGCACAGAATATAGCTTACTTCCACACTGCAAAATAAGGTGGATATAGACAGCATTGGCTCTCAAGAATTCTCTCAATTTTTCAAACTGAGCTCATAAAAATGCATTACTTGATGCTGCCTTTATCTTAAAAGGCTGCATAATGCGGCCTACATTTTGGAACAGCCTATGCGTACGTCTTAAAATTATGTCTAGGTAGGCAGCTCACTCGGTTTTGGACAACGCTATAATCCCTGAAGACACTTCACTATCAGCTTAAGAAATGCACACACACACCATAAACAAATGCTGCATATGGACCAAAAATACACACACAAACTCCAGACACAAAAGGTAAGATGAGCAAATGCTTTGCATAACGCCGCTGCATATGAATTCACCCCTCAACACTACCCATAAACTTCCTACATAAAACCTTTAAGCAATGTTTCAGATTCTACCGACAACATCTGACATGTTGACTTCGCTCCGAAACCTAGTGAGCTGCCAATATAGGCAGCATTTCAAGGTATTATAGGGTGGTCTTCAACATGAACGCATAAGGCAGGACAGGCGGCATCATTGTGCTGCCTTCTAAGATACCCTGTTTTTGGCATGTATCCAATCCCATAATGCACTTGGCTCAGTGAAAGAAAGACTTAAAATAGTTCAGCCTAATTAAATCTGGCCAAAATTTGTGTGCGACATGTATTTTTATGCTTGTTAGAGTATTGCCTTGTTAGCTTGGCAACATGTCAAACTGAACTGTACAGCATTACTTCACCTATTAATTGCGTGAGATGAATATCAGCGACTTAAATTAATCCGGCATATTCAATAGAAAGCATTAGTAAACATGTTTGCAATTAAAAATGACAGTGACTTATCCTGTTAAACAGGGCCGTCGCTGGCAGGGCTAAAGGTGGTGAAGATTCTAGTGGTTTCAATGTGCCCTGAAATAATTTACCTCTTTAAAAATCTTAAGATCTGTGGTTATCTGTCTGTAGAGTTACAGGCATTGAGTAAGTGAAGTGGATTGACTTAAGTTAACTCAGATGTCCATTATTCAACAACATTATTCGATCTGCTCCTGTCTGCCCAGGACAATCTGATCGTCACATCCATTAGTAAATACGGCTGTCAATCCCAAATGCTGACTGTGTGAACCATGATGAGAGCGACAGACAGAGATGGATGCTAATCCCGTAAAAAGCCAGTGACATTGAATCTTGGTGATGCATCTGGAGAAGCAGATCTGATCTTTGTGTAAGAGGAAAATAAATGAGGCGAAATGTTACTGAAATCAATCCACCACACATGGGAGACGCACTGACCTCCAATTACAAGGAGCAGTGAGCCGTCTGTGCATATCAACCACCTTTCTGTCTGTCTGTAGCGAGTCAGATCTTTAGCCCGTCTCTTTGACGCTTATTTATCGATCACATACGCCTCACAGAAACAAAGCTGCTGTTTTTATTCAATGATGCGGCCTTCATGTAAATTATACATGGATTCTGAGAATCCTATAAATAAATAATATTTATTCCAGACAGCAGGGTCAACCTCTGTGTCGGACATTTGCTCTCATTTAAAAATCAAATCATGCTTCTTGTTGTGGGAGATGAAATTTCTTCTTGGGTGGATCTCACAAAGCTGTCCACATCATATCTCACCTCACAACCAAAACAAACAAAAAACAAAACAAAACTATGTTTTGAATAGTGAAAATGAAGTCTATTTTGTGAACGTGACATTTCTTTTGAATAGTGAAAATGAAGGCTATTTTATGACCATGAGATTTAAAAAAAAAGCGAAAATGAAGCCTATTTTATGACCATGAGATTTTGCATTTCAACTTTATTAGGGGCCAAGCACCGAAGGTGCGTAGGCCCCTATTGTGTCCGTTTGCGTTCCTATTCTTCTTCTTCAGCTCTGGAAGTCTGGCTGCCCATAGAGCTGCTTGCGGGAAAGTTATGAAATTTGGCACACAGATAGAGGACAGTCTGAACACAGCAATTTTGGAGTCTCTAACTCAATCCCTCTAGCGCCACCAACTGTCCAAAATTTCATTTATGTTTATGCTAATAACTTTTGAACCCTAAGGGCTAGAAAAAAATGTTTTTTCTCTGATTCCTTGGCTTAAGATGATTCGATTGCACCCTATGACGCCATTTTCCATCATGAAATTTTTTTCGCCATTTTACATTTTTTTAAACTCTTCCTAGACCATTGCTCAAATTTTCAAGAACACTGAAACAGATCATCATCAGACTACGCTGACAAAAAGTTATGGAAATTTAAGTTGATTCGTCAAACCATTCTCGAATAACGCGCAAACGAATTTGACAAAAGCACGAATGTGAGGCTAAATCTTCGCTAGACATGTGCCGGTATACAGTAAAACGATATATCACGATAATGAACATGCACTATATTGTTATCGTGGGCACTTCAAAATACCCTGAATAATTATTTATTACAAATTATTCTGATTTTTAGAATGCATTTTAAGAATACTGTACCCATCAACCTTTTAAAATGAACAACACTGCTGCGTCAAAGAGGAACGCGCACTGACATTATTTATTAGTTAATATTAGTTAATTCATTAGTTAACAAACTGACAAAATACTTCTAAAGCTTTTATTAATCTTAGTTAAATGTAAATTTCAACATTTAATAACAAATTATTATAATCAAAAGTTGTAACTGTGTTATTTAATGGACCTGAGCTAACATGAACTAACAGTTGTATTTTTTAACGTTATCAAAGAATAATAACAAATGTAGCTATTTGCTCTTTGTTAATGTTAGTTAATGCATTAACTAGTTAGACCTTATTGTAAAGTGTTACCTATTGTTCTTTATAATTATTTTGCACTTTAATCTGTTTGAAACATTTGTTTACTTTATTTTTGTGTATTGCTTTATTATATTTAAATGTTCAGTTATTTTTGATATAAGAAAAAGTTATTAAACCTGTTATAGTATGACAACACTTTTTTGCAACTTATTTCAATATCGTGATAATACCGTATACCGTGATAAAAGCTTCAGCAATTAACCGCAACATGAAAATTTGATACCATCACATGCCTAATCTCCGCAAAGCTTTAGCATATTCTGACCAAACTTGGAGTGTGTTATTACAACCATGACCTGAGGCTACCTGCACAGTTTCGGCGCAGTGCCACTTAGGGTGTACTCACACTTGGCAAGGTTGCTTTGTATAGTGCCCGAGCGCGATTGTCCCCCTCCACCCCACATTTTCACTTGATTGCACTGCACGTATCAGAAGATTAATACGGAGGGAGCTGACTTTGATGGAGGAATTTACAGCTTTACTCGCAAACTACAATTCATGTTCATCAAAAAGGTGAGAAGCAGGACCATTATAAACCTAAATATACTTGAATTAATTGAAAAGTGTATCCAAGTAGTAATAGTTTGGTGTTTTCTGTCGTAATGATGACAGTAGCGCACAGCTGTTCCGTGCTCCGGCGCTTTTTTGCTTCTAACTTCTGAATGGTTTGGCCAAAAATCACAAAACTTTAGACTCCGAGTCGAACGGTACCTAATTATCCCAAATTGGCCATTTTGGCCGTCTGCCATTTTTAATTTTATCGTAATATTTTACGTATGCATTGGAGTATTGTTACGAAACTCGGTATGTGTCTTCGGCACCATGCCCTGACGATACTCAAAAAGTTTTGGAGCAGCACCACCTTGTGGTCAATAGTTATAATGACATTTCCAAAAATGTAAAATAACTTTTGATTAAATTAGCCTATTGTAATGGAACTGGTCTTAATAGATTCCTTGGGTCATGCTGAGAACATAGATACCAATTTTGCCATAGTCAGCTGAACTTCCTGTACGCCATTTAGATTTTCTTCAAAAACCTACTTCTAGGGCCAGATTTACTAAACAGGGCAAATTAGCGCAAGAGCGCAATTCCATAAAAGTGTCGATGGGAATGGAAAGTTCAGCACATGATCTACTGACAACGCGCAAATTAATGAACACAGACGCAACCGGATCATTTCCATAAGGGCCAGGGCAATCTATTTTGGGTGGTAAATAATGGTGCAAACACCAGTAAATTGACGAGTGCAAACCTTTGTAAATCACCTTGCATGATTCATTTAAATACTCTCCTCCCATGAATTTTGCGCTTGAAAGGGAAACTCCTACAAATACATATGCAATATGATCAGTCGCAAAAATAACCCTGTCCACGCCTTTTTAAGTGCTAATTAAATTCAGTATTACTTATTGGACCAAAAACCTGTACACAGAATCTCTTAGAATATAATTTGCATTTAGAAGGATAAGTAAAAGTTCTTCTACCACATGACAATCAAACTTTGGTTTTAGTACACATTTGCAGAGACAAGTGTAAAGAAAACACTAAATAAATAGTTTTGTTATAATCACATGTATGCACACAAATATAGCCTAGCATTGGCATTTTTTTCTTTTTACCTGATATACATATGAGATAAAATAGTGATATCCCACATCCAATATGAATAAAAACAGCATGCAAGACCATAACAATATGTCCACGCCTTTTTAAGTGCTAATTTTTCACTGCGTGTCTTTAGTAAATCCTGACAGTAGTTTTTTAACACTAAAAGAAGGTTTGCGCTGGCGCAAGCTATTAGTAAATCGTTTGTCCGATTTTTAACAAATTAGAGTCAGATCACCTTCAGACCATACCGGCAAAAAGTTATGGATTTCATGTTGATAGACAAAACAGTTTTTATATACCGCAAATTTATATACAACAAATTTGAGTCATGATGCCAAAATGACTCTGAGGCTGTATCTCTGCAATGCTTTGGCATATTGACCCCAAAATTTGCATGTCATTGTCACCTCACTCTGACCAAACAACATCAATTTGGTTACAGCACCACCTATTGGTAAAGAGTGACAAACAATTAAATCTAGTGATTGTATTAGATTTTTCAGGCATTTCGCCTAAAATCATCTTAATATGCTTTTAATTGCTCATTGTTGCAGTTGGTCTGATGTTCCCAGCCATGCAGTCATGACTTGTCGTGCCGCCTTTGTGCTCGGCCCTTTAATGGCTGCTTGCAGCTATATTTTTCATTACAATTAGGCACATCTCATTACCAAAATGTGAAAAATTCTTATTCATTGCCACAATCGGTCTCGTTATTCTCAAAAATAACCTTTACTGTTAGACCTTAAAGGCAGTATAACAACTACTACCATGATATATGAATACTTTTCATAATATATAATGAAAATTTGACTGCATTACAGTGATCAGAATTTGGGTTAAAAATTGCTTAATTTGCATCAAAATAATGTCAATGCCAATCAGAATTTCCTGAAAAATGGGAGTTGCCCATTAATGTATTCAAAACAAACAAATGAATTGATAAAAACAGCTGTAGAAACTAAAACCAAGCACTAAAACAACAGACTGGCAGTTCTGTGCGCTTTGAGATGAGTCCAGCACTGAGAAATTGACAAAAAAGAACAATCATTTGGTACCCGCTGTTCTTGGCAGGAGACGAACGTCTGGAAGCCTGGAGCCACTCCGAATCCCAGCTGATCGATGAAAGGCGGTTCATCCTGCGTGTGGATCTGGACTTTGATTCCCGCCTCGAACGACGTCTCATCTGAGAGAGAGAAAATGAGACATGAAGACTTAGACATGTACTCAACGCAGGTGTCTCTGAAGAACAGATGATATCAGATCAGATGGGCTGCTCTTTCAGCTTATAATCACAGCATCAAACCCAAGAACCCAAAAGTCTTTTTTAATTGAAAAAGTAGAGGAAGATTGTATGAAGAAAGTCACTGGTGTGACTATTAATCAGACAAACTAAATCCAAACTAGAACCCTAAAAAAGCATGACTTCTACAAAAACATTGCATAACAATGTGACTATAACAGTAAAACAATGCAATAATGCAAGTTTAAACATTCAATATTCAACAAGGGATGTTTTAAAATATTAGGAAACCATTGGTAAAAAAAAAAGCATCATATGTATTTTTAAACAGGGAATAATCTAAGATAACGTCAGTAAATTGTGGAGTGCCACAAAGATCTGTTATAGGCCCTCTGCTATTCTCAATATACACTCACCTAAAGGATTATTAGGAACACCCGTTCAATTTCTCATTAATGCAATTATCTAATCAACCAATCACATGGCAGTTGCTTCAATGCATTTAGGGGTGTGGTCCTGGGCAAGACAATCTCCTGAACTCCAAACTGAATGTCAGAATGGGAAAAAAAGGTGATTTAAGCAATTTTGAGCGTGGCATGGTTGTTGGTGCCAGACGGGCCGGTCTGAGTATTTCACAATCTGCTCAGTTACTGGGATTTTCACGCACAACCATTTCTAGAGTTTACAAAGAATGGTGTGAAAAGGGAAAAACATCCAGTATGCGGCAGTCCTGTGGGCGAAAATGCCTTGTTGATGCTAGAGGTCAGAGGAGAATGGGCCGACTGATTCAAGCTGATAGAAGAGCAACTTTGACTGAAATAACCACTCGTTACAACCGAGGTATGCAGCAACGCATTTGTGAAGCCACAACACGCACAACCTTGAGGCGGATGGGCTACAACAGCAGAAGACCCCACCGGGTACCACTCATCTCCACTACAAATAGGAAAAAGAGGCTACAATTTGCACGAGCTCACCAAAATTAGACAGTTGAAGACTGGAAAAATGTTGCCTGATCTGATGAGTCTCGATTTCTGTTGAGACATTCAGATGGTAGAGTCAGAATTTGGCGTAAACAGAATGAGAACATGGATCCATCATGCCTTGTTACCACTGTGCAGGCTGGTGGTGGTGGTGTAATGGTGTGGGGGATGTTTTCTTGGCACACTTTAGGCCCCTTAGTGCCAATTGGGCATCGTTTAAATGCCACGGCCTACCTGAGCATTGTTTCTGACCATGTCCATCCCTTTATGACCACCATGTACCATCCTCTGATGGCTACTTCCAGCAGGATAATGCACCATGTCACAAAGCTCGAATCATTTCAAATTGGTTTCTTGAACATGACAATGAGTTCACTGTACTAAAATGGCCCCCACAGTCACCAGATCTCAACCCAATAGAGCATCTTTGGGATGTGGTGGAACGGGAGCTTCGTGCCCTGGATGTGCATCCCACAAATCTCCATCAACTGCAAGATGCTATCCTATCAATATGGGCCAACATTTCTAAAGAATGCTTTCAGCACCTTGTTGAATCAATGCCACGTAGAATTAAGGCAGTTCTGAAGGCGAAAGGGGGTCAAACACAGTATTAGTATGGTGTTCCTAATAATCCTTTAGGTGAGTGTATATGCTGCCACTTGGTAATATTATTAGAAAACATGGAATTAGTTTCCACTGTTTTGCCGATGATACTCCGTTATATATTTCATCACGACCAGATGAAATCTCTAAATTATCCAAGTTGACAGAGTGTGTTAAATATATAAAATATTGGATGACCTGTAATTTTCTTCTATTAAATTCAGTATTACTTATTGGACCAAAAACCTGTACACAGAATCTCTTAGAATACAATTTGCATTTAGAAGGATAAGTAAAAGTTCTTCTACCACATGACAATCAAACTTTAGTTTTAGTAAACATTTGCAGAGACGGGTGTAAATAAAACACTAAATAAATAGTTTTGTTATAATCACATGTATGCACACAAATATAGCCTAGCATTGGCATTTTTTTCTTTTTACCTGATATACATATGAGATAAAGTAGTGATATCCCACATCCAATATGAATAAAAACAGCATGCAAGACCATAACAATATGTAGCGACTGCAATAAAACACTGCATAAAGCAACAAATAAGGCTTAGTTTAAACATTTGGCTCTAAACAAGAGTTAATTGCAGGCACAGTTTATATGCACAACACAAATTAGCAAACAGGAAATCAACAACAATTTTCAAAATGTGAAAATGCATTATACAATATGAACACAGAACAAACCAAAACGAAACGAAAAACAAACAGTTACACTGGCAGGAAAACAAACTAGTCTCGAGATATTTCAAACAGCTTGACGTCTATAATATTTTGACATTTAGCCATGCGTCACCCACGGACTGTAAACAGGAATAATCTTCAGGTTTCTCTATGGACAGCTGAGCAAACACTTTTAAGAGTGTTAGCGCAGATTATAGGCTGCGTTTGACACTACCCAGCCTCATTTAAATGCTTTCAATCAGCATATTACAATCGAAACGCTGGCTTTCTTCCACAGCCTGCTGGATTTTCATTCGGTCAACAAATCGGTCCACATGTGACACTACTAATGACTATTGTTACAAATGCAGTTTCCAAGCACATCATCTATGGCACACAGAGGAGCTACAGACGTCTCCCACCTGCTTTATTGCCATTTTCCCCTTTTAAACATCTGCTTAATGATCATTACAACACCAGCAGAATAACATGGGGGAAATTATACAGCCGACCACAGTAAACTCACAGATGCCCTGTTTAATGAATTGTATATTAGCAGATCATCTGGAGAATCACCCAGCAGACAGAATGAACTCAGTTTACAGTCAATAAGCAGGCCTTGCTAAACTCAACCCTGGGTTTGTAATTAATCTTGACTAGTCAGGCTTCAAGATTTTACACTGTTCTTATGTGCATAAAGACGGGACAAGTACAGGACAAAATGAGCATTCAACCGGCTTTAATAACTACTTGTCTGAGGAAAAGTCACAACATTTGGTGAAGTCAAAGTCCAATGCCCGGTTTTACAGACAAGGTTTAAGCCTAGTCCTAGACTAAAATGCATGTTTGAGCTGGTTATTTAAATATGTCAGTGCCATTGTTTTGTCTCAAGATGCACACCAGTAATGTTTTTTTTTTAAACATTATAAAAAGTTTATAAAAGCTACTTAAATGTCCTAATTGAACTAAGGCCTAATCCTGGCTTAAAGTGCCCCTATTGTGGATTTTTGAGAATTACCTTTCATGTAGTGTGTAACAGCTCTAAGTGATTTAAAACATCCTGCAAAGTTTTAAATCTGAAAGTGCACCGTATATAAAGTTATTGTCTCTCAAAAGTAAGAGTCGACTCTGAGATAGTTAAACGAATCGTTTTTAAAAACGAATCCCAAGCTGTTTCGTTATGACGTCAAAATGAATCATTAGCATATTGCCCGCATTTTCAGCCTCGCTTGGTATTTTGATACAGTTCCCACACGTGCACCTAAATAAATTCGTCAATTAATCGGTCTGTGATGCGTTGCGCTAAACTAACAAATGGCGACAGACAGCAAGATTAATCAGATTACAGCACGTCACTTCTCCGACATTCTTACTCCGATTCTGCATGTTCAATCGGCCTGAAGTGCCATAAACTACATTGACACTATAAATAAATAGTTTTGTTATAATCACATGTATGCACACAAATATAGCCTAGCATTGGCATTTTTTTCTTTTTACCTGATATACATATGAGATAAAGTAGTGATATCCCACATCCAATATGAATAAAAACAGCATGCAAGACCATAACAATATGTAGCGACTGCAATAAAACACTGCATAAAGCAACAAATAAGGCTTAGTTTAAACATTTGGCTCTAAACAAGAGTTAATTGCAGGCACTGCAGTTACTATTGAGAAAGGTATTGCTCCAGTCGTGTTTGCGATTGACTTTCTGGTTCATCAGCAACTCTGGACGTTTCCTCGTCAGACTCTGGCTCGAATTCGTTAAGGCAAAATTGATGCCATGTCTGTTCATACACTGTATAAAATCTTCAACACTTGACAAGCCGTAATCCAGTAATGGTGATAGGCGTTCTGTTTCCGACACGCGCTGCACGCAGTATACCAATCACAACTGACTGGGTCATCTGACCAATCACCGCAGATTAGCTTCATGCAAAATGAATCGTTGAGCGAATCCTTTGGGAGTCGTTGAACAAATAAGGTAAAAATAAATGCTTATTATAAGACAAATCAAAGTGTTTTTTGACCTTTCATGCATGTAAACCTGTTGTTAGGGACTCCCAAAACAAAAATAGGAACCTTTCAAATGCCATAATAGGGGCACTTTAATCTAAGCCCTGTCTGTGAAACCAGGCCTGAGACCATTAAACCAATTCAAAGTTTTAGTATTTTGGAAAACTTAAAACAAAGTGAAATTGATGCAAAATGAAGACTTGACTCTACTGTAAAACTCTTTAGTTTTTTCCCCTCACCATTCAACAGTTTAAACTATTTTCCTCAGATGCTGAAACTTAAAAAAATGAGTGAAAATAGCTGTGACTATATAAAGCTCTTCAATATTTAATAAGCAATAGCCAGTTTAAAATGGTTGCCTGATGCTAAACCCCTTGCCAAACATTCTGACACTGCACCGTTTCATGTTGTACCCCTTTGGTATCTAATTCAGGGTTAGCAGGGCTTCATAACCCAGGGTTAAAAGCTTGACCCGTGTGTTAACTCAGGGTTAACAGGACGCTAACCCCGGGTTAAGTGTACAGTGAAAAGCCTTAGAGAGGAAACAGTGCCGTGTCTGACAATGCAGTATCTGAAGGAGCATTGCATTGTCAGGACTTTGAGACAGCTGCTCTGTAATTACGGTGAAATCCAGTCAGCTGTAGAAAAGATTTCAGGACAGCTCTCACCCGAGTAACCAGAGAGCTGCTTGGAGAATGTGATTAGATATCTGAGACCTCAGAGAGCACCTGCCGTGTGGAGAAATTTGAAGGAGTGCGAGCAGAACTCCTCTGGAAATCACAGCATTATAAAAACAATCTCGGTAAATGTCGGGTGGTGACACAGGCAGGTGTGCAGGGTTTCCCATCTACCTCCTCTCTCTTTTCAATTACAGAGGTGTGGAGAAGTTAAACAGGTCCCACTGAGACAGACACGAGCGAGTTTCACTTCCAAATCTGTACGTATTGCATCACATGTAATTGGTTTGCAGACTTGCAGCTGTAATGTGTGTTTGTATATTTGCCATTTTCTGATCAGTTGGATCCAGCCTGATGTCACTTTCTGCATCTTGAGTGCTCAAAACCGATTGAACTTTCCTAGAAAGGTCACCGACGTTTTCTCCTCACGGCATTCTGACCTTTAGCCGGCAAACATGTCCGACGTCTGCTGATGTTGTTTACTGCAGTGTTGTGCTTGTTCGTTTTTTTAAGGCTCAGTCTGATCATCTGTTCCACTGAGTGTTGATCTGGTTTTTATTGTCGTTTATTTGTCGTTATTTTATTGTCATTTTATGTCAAGAGCTCTGTTCCAAAAGTGAGCTCCCTACCTAGACATCATTGTAAGAAGTCATAGGCATAGTTATGAATCCTTCTATGATACACAATTTTGGACAAATTATTTGTCTTTTTTTCTTTAAAGCAACATTGCCTGTATTATTATCCCAGAGTAAACTGTAACAATTCAACATGGCGGACAAGTCAAGACAAACGTCCACTACGCTTACTGAAAAGTATAAATAAAAATGGTTTCATCTAATAAATTAAATTGATTTATTTACTAATTATGAAACCATTTAAGATACCTAATTTTGGCCAAATCCTTGGTCTTTATTTCATTAAGGCATAAAATGGATTAATTTAATAAAGAAAGACTATTTAGCCTATATTTGTTTTAACATGCTAACATTAACTCTGAAAGAGTTTTGAAAACTTTGAAAATTAACTTCATTGAAATTAAGTCGAGCATTTCAAATCATTTTTTATTTCAGTTAGGATGCTGCCTAAGAAGGCAGCTGTCTATGTAGGGGGTACACACTAGGGACCAGATTTACTAAATTAACATGATAGTGCAATTCCATAAACACACCGATGGGATTGGAAAGTTCAGAGCGTGATCTACTGACGACGTGCAAATTAAAGAACACAGACACAGCCGAATCATTTCAGTAATGACCAACGCAATCTACCAAGAGCAGCGCAAATTAGCGTCTGGTTTTGGGCGGTAAATAATAGCACAAACACCAGTAAATTGACTAGCACAAAGGTCAGCCGCAAAAATAATAACCCTGTCCATGCCTTTTCAGCACTATTTTTTCACTGTGTGTTTTTTAGTAAATACTGACAGTCGTTTTAATGCCAAAAGAGGATTTGCTGTGAGTAAATCTGGCCCTAGGTTTTGGAACAGAGCTAATGTGCAAATGTTTTTGTGTGTCTATGCCCGCTAGCAGTATTTTCATGGATTTGCATTGATTCTGTCCCTTGCGGTGAGCTTTACGACATCATTTAATAGTTTATTCACAGTCCGTTCAGTTAAACCTGTTAATTAATATTAAAGTCAGAGCGCCAGTCTAGCAAACACAGATTAATCATAAACTAAACCCTCATAAGCAGATTACTGATGTTTAGACAGCTCAGGTCATGCTGATTTTATGCAAATCTGCCTGGAAGAATGAGTGGAATCCCAAGAGTTTCAGCAGGAATCATTTTAGTGTGAAATTATCTTGGGAATCAGGAGTGTAAGACTAGAGAACTGTTGATCTGATGGATAAAGATCTGAAAAAGATCTTTCATTCCTCTAGGGACTGAATCGTTCCACCTAGATGCTACCCGAGTATCAACTTCATCTCTTCTACAGTTCTTTAGGAGAAACAGAGAAGACACATGAGATCACTGGGGTTAATGAGTCGTACCAGTCTCTCCCCACACGGGCAGGTACTCGTCCTGCTGGATATCCAGCATCAGCTCCAGGCCATTTCCCATTCCTCCTTTCATAGTGACCAGCAGTGGCCGTCCATCCTGTCCGGAGTTGAAGGTGTAGCATTTTCCATACCGTGTGAAGATCTGAAATAAACAGAGAAAATTGTTTATCAATGATGTATGAATTATTTGTCCGAAATTAACGTTGCACTTTTCTCACTTGTCAAAAGCAAGCTATAAACAATAATGTTTAAAGATTTTCTAGTGGTCACAGCCACATTAATTCCTCAAATGCTTATCAATATATGTGGAATTATTATAAATAAATAATCTAGTTATAATTAATACAGCTGAGGTGTTCAGTTTATGAAAGCCTATTATTCATCTTAAATGTCAACGCAAGCATATTCATTCAAGTTAGAGTTCAAAGGTGCTTTGACCCACTTGCACTTCCCGCTAAAATCAAAGTCTTTCAAGGCAGGTTTCAGGAAATCGTTTGATTAATTATAGAGCATCTCTAACTCTTGACGTGATCTACACTCGGGCAGAGGGGCTCATGCCGCCAGTCTTAATTGAAACTGAACTAATGGACATCTAATCAGATCACAGACAGCAGGATATGGAGAGCGTGGCGTCTCAGAAACACAACCGCTCCTCGCTGCAGGAACACCTGATTACCATCGCGGACAAATAAGAGAATTTCAGTGTGGAGGAAATGAAACGGCCACATCTTTAGAGAACTTAGTAACAAAAGAAAGCGGCAGCAGCTCCCCAGGGAATCACATCTTATAAAGAAATGCAACATGTGTTACAGACAGCTTTTTCTTTGAGATAGAAACCTCTCAAAGCCACTGAAAGATGTGTCAGTGTGTGTGTGAGATGAATGGTTGATTCAGCCAATGCACATGCACATATTCACAGATGGAGCATTTATACACATCCTGGCGAGGATAGCATAAAAAGATACAGATTCAGTTCTGAGACAGAACTGAGAGTCTCTATGAGATTCTAGACATCCATGAGTCAATGACTGACATTTTTTATACATGCTTTTAAAGAATGCCAACACTGACACATTGCCATGAATCATAGAGTAAAAGAATTATGTTCTGCGTCGTTGTCCACGTCAGCGTGCAATTACACATGCAGCATGTGTAATTGATGCGTTGTTACATTTTTGGAGAGGTCAGACTTACCAAGGTCAGGCAAACAAATCAAATTAGTAATGCAGGACTGAATGTAACTGTTAAATAACCATATTTTTAATAACCATTAAATAATAATGTATCATTACTGCTTAGCTAAAACAATAATGCAGAAAATAATGTTATTTCACATCCTGCCCAATAGTGTCCTACAAACAATGTTCATACTGAAGGCTATGAATTTATATCACATTACATTCTAACATTGTAACATTACAATCTAAAAACAAAATAATACTTTTTAAAGCAGGAGCTAAATTCACGAAAAATTTAAATAAAAAAACAAAAGCACATACTAATTATTAGGCTATTTTGATTACCCTACAATAGTCACTTTACAGTTACTGCTATCATAAACACTTACTTGTAGGTTTGAAATTCTACATATGGCACATTTATGTTCACCAAAAACAACAAATATTTTAACAAAATGTATATTTTTCAGAATTACTGTTGCGCTCTGTCTGTTTGGCGCACATGCACGGCGGCGCTCGTCCACTCCTGACAGCAAAATGGAAATATTTGCTAGAGTTTCTAACATTTACAGATGGAGAATATGTCTGTGAAATGTAAGTTATGCACTGAGGAAATTAATGGATGTCACTTAAGCTTAAAGATTATTAATAGAGTTATGTTTCTTCCCACCAATCGCTGAACAAGTTAAGGTAGCATATGATGATGAAAGCACGTTAGTGCTAGCCTTCCCGGAACCCATAGAGATTGCATTAAAGTGCCTGCAGTTTGAAAAAAAAAAAAAATCTTGGAAGTCTATGAGAACAGTCTGGGCAAATTAAAGAACACAGACGCAGCCGGATCATTTCCATAATGACCAACACAATCTTCCAAGAGCAGCGCAAGGTTTTTTTTGGGGCGGTAAATAATGCTGCAAATACCAGTAAATTGACAAGCGCTTTATAACCTTAGTAAATCACCTTGCGTGATTCATTTAAATACCCTGCTCCAATAAATGTTGCGTCTGAAAGGGAAACTCCTACAAATGCATATGCAATAGGGTCAGCCACAAAAATAACCCTATCCACGCCTTTCAGCGCTAATTTTTCACTGCGTGTCTTTAGTAAATCCTGACAGTAGCTTTTAATGCTAAAAGAGGGTTTGCGCTGGCGCAAGCTGTTAGTAAATCTGGCCCTTGATGTGATAATTTGTGTAGATTAATTTATTAGGGGCATCTTATATCTATCATACACAGCCGAGTTAAGGCTGCTCTAAAGTGGCTCTGTGTCTGCTCAAAATTCTGTGTAAAGATGCAATGCTGCATAAAAGCAGTCTTAAAACATGGCAGGTCTGACCCAACTCAGCACCTAGTATCAAAGGTGACTCTGAAACTGTTTTGCTTCAGTGTAAATGAACACGTGTGCCGCCCTAAACTACGTCATTGTCATGACAACCAAAAGCACACCGGTCAGCTCAGGCGGCGTGAGAATCAAGAAGTGAGAGACAAAACATATAGGAATAGCTCCATATCGTTTTAGGCAAATTCAAAAAATGTCTACCATTAAAGTAAAAGAGTCCTGTACTCACATTGTGAAGCAAACCACCAAAATAACAGTCATCGTGTGTAATCAATTGGCGTTCGTAGTTTGTACTTCCTTTTAAAAGATACTGGCAGATCAACAGCTTAACCCAATCGGTGTCACTCACTATAATTGTGCATTGTTATATTATATTCCAAAAATCATCTCGAGAACGAAATTATTTATTTAGAGCTTTATTTCATTGTTTATTATTTTATAATTTTTTTATTAATTTATAACACTTTGTTAAAACTGTAGTTTGTTAAAACTGTAGTCATTTTTAGGTGAACTATCCCTTTAACTGGCCTTATAATTCTCTCATACTACCCCGAGCCAGCGGACCATCCTTCTTGATGAGCACTGATTATAGGCCATGTCTCAAAAACTTGTGAGCTGCTCACCTAGACAGCATTTTGGGCATCAAACGGAGTTTAAGAATTGATTTGAACATTCAAAAAGCACATACAGTGGTAGTCAGAATTATTGGCACCCCTGGTAAATATGATCAAATATGGCTGTAAAAAATAAATCTGCATTGTTTATCCTTTTGATCTTTTATTTAAAAAATTCACAAAAATCTAACCTTTCATTGAAGTAAAAGAATTGAAAGTGGGGGGTAAATCACATTATGAAATAAATGCTTTTCTCCAAAACATGTTGGCCACAATTATTGGCACCCTTTTATTAAAAACTTTTTGAAACCTCCTTTTGCCAAGATACCAGCTCTGAGTCTTCTTCTATAATGCCTGATGAGTTTGGGGAACACCTGACAAGAGATCAGAGACCATTCCTCCATACAAAATCTCTCCAGATCCTTCAGATTCCCAGATCCATGCTGGTGCTTCTTCTCTTCAGTTCACCCAACTCATTTTCTATAGGGTTCAGGTCAGGGGACTGGGACGGCCATGGCAGAAGCTTCATTTTGTGTTCAGTGACACATTTGTGTGTTGATTTTGATGTTTGTTTTGGATCGTTGTCCTGATGGAAGATCCAGCCACGGCCCATTATAAGATTTCTAGCAGAGGCCGTCAGGTTTTGATTTTTTATCTGTTATTTGCTAGAATCCATTATACCATGTATCTGAACAAGATGTCCAGGACCTCCAGCAAATAAATAGGCCCACAACATTAAAGATCCAGTGGTATATTTAACCGTGGGCATGGGGTAATTTTAACCCATCTGGTGGATTTGCTGCCAAAAAGAGTTTTATAGTTTCATCTGACCACAGAAACCGGCCCCTTTTGAAGTTCCAGTCGTGTCTGACAACTGAATATGCTTCACTTTGTTTCTGGATGAGCAAGAAGGATTTTTCTTGAATCCCTCCAGAACAACATGTGATGATGTAGGGATTGTTTGATTTTTTTTTACAGCCATATTTGATCCAATAGGTTCCAATAATTCTGACCACCACTGTATGATGCCCAAAAAGAACATCCAAAATAATGTTTTTAAAAGCTCTTGCCTCTTCCAAACAAACATGTTTAAATGCATCAGAATATTTGCTCCCTTTTACCATTACGGACAATAAGTGCTCCAGAGCTTCTACAGCATCTAAACTACTCCTGATGAGATAACAGCCTATGAAGTGTCTAGCAAACATAAGCAAGGCTGTTGCCAAGACAAGAGAGAGTTGCTGTGGTAACCGTGGCAACACAGAGTAGTTGGTAAGGGTGGCGTTGACCTTGGGACCCAGGAGAGTCGATGATAGTACAAGTGTTGTGGAGTCTTTCTGAGAAACTTCACAATGAAGTTCCCTCAACGATGCCGTCGGTCCATTGAGTGCGGATGCCTGTTATTTTGAAAAAACGGACCTTCACGACAACCTTCATATGCTAACAAAGCTTTTGAAAATGTTTATAATAGCCAAAAGGCTTCACAAGCCGCTCTACAAGGAAAATGAGTCAGGAACACACTGTACGTGCCTGACCAGAGTATTTTCGAGTTATTTTGAGGACAGAAATTCATTATTTTATTTGTCAGTATCTATAAAAGGTGTACTTAAAATACATTATGGTATTTTATAAGAGCAACAGTACTGGTGATGCTTGACCAAAACAACACTACCTAATAATGCACTCAAACGGAGCTCTAAGGTGCGTTACATTTTTAGTACGAAAACTCAGCCACTGAGTGTCACCAAGCATCTTGTGTGTCTCTGTTGCTTTCATACAAGAGAACAGCCTCCAGTGGGAATGAAGACATCAATAATACATTATCATTTCTGCCCTTTGTAAAGAGACTTTATGGAAAATGAAACGGCTTTAAAACTTTCTGGTCGCTGAGGGGAGTTTGATCTCCCAGTAGGATGCTGTCAGTTGGCAGACTCTGTTCAGAGACTCATTTGAGTAGAAGAGAATCACAGGGGAGGTGCAGAGAACGCACAGCCTTAATCAGTGATTTCTTTGAAAATAAAACTAGTCTGCGTAAAAAGTCATGAGAACCTAAAAATGCAATGAAAATGGTCACATCTTCTTAAGAAGTGAATAAATGTTATGCAAGCTGCACTAAATTAAAAAATAATTAACTTCTTTTCATATGTGCCAATGTTGGGTCAATTGAGAAGATATACACTCTAAAAAATGCTGGCTTGTTTCAACCCATATTTGGGTCAAATATGGACAAATATGGTTAATTTTTTTTATTATTAAATGTGTAACCCAATGGTTGGGTTTGTCCATATTTGACCCAAATTTGGATTAAAACAAACCCAGCATTTTTTATTTTTCCGTCAGGACCAATATCGTCAAAGATGGTTTTGTTCTGGGCAAGAACTCCCTGCTAATCCCCCTCGGGGTAAACTGAACAGAACCAACATAAATGACAGTCGGATTTGAAGAGGAATATCAGAAGGCCAGGTCCCAAGCTGGGGATGGAGGAGGGTTATTCACTCATGAGCAACGTGAATAGACCTTATATATGTCAGCTGATGCAAGCTTGACTGACGTGGCCTGCCAGAACTGACACTACACTTGATTTATCTGCAATGAAACAATATTATTAAATTAATGCTGCTCCTCATTTATCGGCCAGTAGGGTTTTTCCCGTCTGTTGCAGTGAGCCTGGCCCCCTTCAGACGTTGCAAAGGCCTTCCCGATCGGTCATTCCAAATCAAGGTTGCTCCCAGTCCATCAGCCATTTCAGATAATTAAACCTAATTAAACACAAGTGGAGCACGTCAGATAATTAAACCTAATTAAACACGAGTGGAGCACACTAAGATAATCAATCTAATCAACGATAAGAGGTGTATATATACTACAGATTTACCTTCTTTTCGTTGACAGTTTCTTAGCATCCCTCCACCACCCCATCTCCTCACTTTGAATTAATAAACACTTATTAGACATCAACACAATCCATAATACAATACAGTCTAGTTCTAGACTATATCTATCACGGGGGATACTCTGGGTTCGGGACAAAATTCTGAGCCCGGAGCCCTCCCCAGGACAGCACGCCAAATATGCATAATCTTTACTCTATTTAATTTGATGTAAGTGTGAACTCGTGAAGTATTTGACAACAGTACATTGCACATCGTTTTTTATTTCAGATGCCTACAATTGAAAAATGTATATAAAATTAAATCTGCCAAAGTGGCTAGTAGGAGTGATTTGGCGGGTGTTAATGTCAAGCCCTGGTTATATGCTACATAAATATAGCAAATAGCATGTGTAAACAAAACATACAATCTTACAAAAAACTTGATTCTCATTGGAGCACTGAACACAAACACACACAGACGTGTGTGTGTGCACATACGTATAACAAAATGCATGAATAAGCAAATATTGTACAAGGTGAAACACAATCTGTCCCATTATACGTGGCAGTATTTTAATATCCACTCAAAAGCCAACATATTTATCAACACAAAAAGAGGCAGAAATTCTGAAAAAGTCTATCATGAAATATGAAGAGTGTGAAAACCCAGATATATTATTTTAAAATTGCACATTGTTTTTTTTTTCTTGCACCCTGAGACATAAAAAACCCTATTATTTATTTATTTATTTATTTATTTAATGCTTTCTTCCACATGCCTGCAACTCCACAAAGCAATTTCACAATCCACCTTACGCAGCAGGGCCAGAAATAGAAGACGATACGTCACTATTAGCTTCCACTTCACCGTGATAGAAGGAAGACTGTTAAAAAAAAGACACGGCTCCGGTGTCTCGCAAGTGTGACTGATATACCCATCAGGACTGATCAAGATCAGCGCAATGACAGTTGTGCCTTCTGAAATGAATAATTCACTGAGAACCAAATGGCACCATGCCGCCCGCGTACCATGGCGAACTCCTAGCAAGCTAAAGCTGTTTGTCAGAGTTGTCAAAGCACTTTGATTGCAAAGCTTGCGTGTCTAATGAACTGCACAACTCACTGTCCGTTTTGCCGCAGCTGGTGGCTCTATAAGAATGGCTCTGGGCTTTCACAACGGATCAGATCAATGCTGCTGAATCGGAAAACGACTAAATTATATAAGAACATTGATGCCCAAGTTAAGCTGTTGAACGTCACCTGCTTTCCAAATCAGGAAATCTTCCGTCATAAAACGTGGACAGAACAAGTAAACCACTGAATTGAACATGTCATTTTAACTTAGAATGGTTTTACGAAAAAATAACACAAATCCGTTCTGCTCATGTTGCATGAATTATAGTTTTGCCTCAAGCAAACAAATCCATCATATGGCTTTAAAAGACAATGCAAAAGTCATTTTGGGGGTTTGGAACCACATGAGGCTGAGACAGAATTGTAATTTTTAAATGAATTATTCTTTAAAGCATTTAGACTCAAATAGATAAGCTTCAGTTGGAAGAGCCCTTGGTCTCCCGGTAACGATGTGTAGGTTTGAACTCAAAGGCTAAAGTGTTTGTCAGGTTTGAGAGGTTAGTGTTCCCAGTCTGACAGCGATCAATACTGGCACAAAGATGGCCAAGAGTGTGCCTCAACTCAACTTGGCCACAAAAATCAATACCGGTTCCTCTATTGACAGCAAGAGCCTGCAAGTCGCACACATCGACAGCAGACTCAGTGATGTAATGGAGAGGTAATATGGCAAATTTAGGACCACCAGGCCCTGCTAAAGGGGTTACGATTTATCTGTTAGTGGTCTGCCTGTGGACAAGAACACAGGCTCCGATCTCTCAATGTCATCTCAGTTCAATCTCTCAGATAGGTCTCCACACTAGACTCCAACCTTTAGAGCCAAAGGCTCATTGATTTTCAATATGATCCAATCCAATCCACCTGCAGCACAGTAGACGTTAACAGACAAGCTGATTTTTCCTTGAGATATCCATCCTCATTCAAATCATTGCAAAGCAAAATGTTTTCATATTAAAAATACAACTAGAGATATGTCAGAAAATATGAGGGCAAAAGAACACTATGAATGATTCATTAAATGGACTGTATGTAATAATTTATAGACACTTTGCTGAATATAGCATAACACAATATACATTTTTTATCCCCCTTTAACCAATGATCTTCCATAACTTTGCCAGTTCATTTGGTCAAGTAAAAATCATAATGGCAATAGCCAAACCTCTCACCAGTAAGGAAACATCTGAATGCAACAAACCAAAGGCCCTGTTTAACCTGGTATTAAGATGAATTTTAGTCCATCGGATCCCAAGTAGACGATGGAGACACATTCCCGTTTACACCTGGTGTTTTAATCTGTCTCTTTTGTCCACTTAATTTCTTTGAAGGAAGGGTCTATGGGTGGGTAAATGTATGGGCCTTTTCAGATCTTTCAATCTAATGGATGAAATAAGCTCACGCAATTTACATACACTCACCTAAAGGATTATTAGGAACACCTGTTCAATTTCTCATTAATGCAATTATCTAATCAACCAATCACATGGCAGTTGCTTCAATGCATTTAGGGGTGTGGTCCTGGTCAAGACAATCTCCTGAACTCCAAACTGAATGTCAGAATGGGAAAGAAAGGTGATTTAAGCAATTTTGAGCGTGGCATGGTTGTTGGTGCCAGACGGGCCGGTCTGAGTATTTCACAATCTGCTCAGTTACTGGGATTTTCACGCACAACCATTTCTAGATTCTTTACAAAGAATGGTGTGAAAAGGGAAAAGCATCCAGTATGCGGCAGTCCTGTGGGCGAAAATGCCTTGTTGATGCTAGAGGTCAGAGGAGAATGGGCTGACTGATTCAAGCTGATAGAAGAGCAACTTTGACTGAAATAACCACTCGTCACAACCGAGGTATGCAGCAAAGCATTTGTGAAGCCACAACACGCACAACCTTGAGGCGGATGGGCTACAACAGCAGAAGACCCCACCGGGTACCACTCATCTCCACTACAAATAGGAAAAAGAGGCTACAATTTGCACGAGCTCACCAAAATTGGACAGTTGAAGACTGGAAAAATGTTGCCTGGTCTGATGAGTCTCGATTTCTGTTGAGACATTCAGATGGTAGAGTCAGAATTTGGCGTAAACAGAATGAGAACATGAATCCATCATGCCTTGTTACCACTGTGCAGGCTGGTGGTGGTGGTGTAATGGTGTGGGGGATGTTTTCTTGGCACACTTTAGGCCCCTTAGTGCCAATTGGGCATCGTTTAAATGCCACGGACTACCTGAGCATTGTTTCTGACCATGTCCATCCCTTTATGACCACCATGTACCCATCCTCTGATGGCTACTTCCAGGAGGATAATGCACCATGTCACAAAGCTCGAATCATTTCAAATTGGTTTCTTGAACATGACAATGAGTTCACTGTACTAAAATGGCCCCCACAGTCACCAGATCTCAACCCAATAGAGCATCTTTGGGATGTGGTGGAACGGGAGCTTCGTGCCCTGGATGTGCATCCCACAAATCTCCATCAACTGCAAGATGCTATCCTATCAATATGGGCCAACATTTCTAAAGAATGCTTTCAGCACCTTGTTGAATCAATGCCACGTAGAATTAAGGCAGTTCTGAAGGCGAAAGGGGGTCAAACACAGTATTAGTATGGTGTTCCTAATAATCCTTTAGGTGAGTGTATGTGACCCGTGCTGGCAAAAGGAGTTGTAATGCGCACTGGATAATTAGAGCTACAGCCAAAACAAGTGAAAGATTTTAATTTTGTTTTTTTGAATTTGAGGTTCACAAAAGTTAATTAATTAAGCCCTTGTCTAGCAATCCCAATGCTCCAAATAGCAATTAAACATCTAAAAGTATCTTTATTTGTATGTTTTCTGAGAGGAGTACCTTTCCTGTGTCCATGAAAACTGACGTTTTTCTCTCCTTGCTTCTGGCTGGCGCTGTGCTTCCCCTCAGCACATGTTTGGTATTGTTTTAAAGCGCAGCATTTCAACTTTGTGAATATTCATAGCAAATTCTTGATGGCATAAGTCTGAACCAATGAAATATGATTTGCAAACTCATGCCGATGTACTGTAAAAAAATATATATCTTACGCGCGCTGACTCACACATCCGAAACGCGCACAAAGACGCCTCAGACAGCACGCGATCCTCATATGCACACATATAGAATTACAGTATTTCAAAATATAATTCTTGCAGAGTATTCATGCAAACATTATCTGTTATGTCTTAAATGAACGTTTGGATAACTGTTGTTGTAAAACATCTGATGTGTAACATTAGATCTGTGCGGTACAGTAGACCTTAATATCTAGGCTGTGTTTCATTAATGTTAATCAAACAATTGTGGCATTATGGAAAAAAAGTTGAATATATTTATTTTCTATAGATATGAGTTTTGACTTGTGTGTGCCACATTTGGTGTTATTACCAGGGATTTTAAGGTATGGTTGCTAGGTGATTTTGTTTTGGAACCTTCAGAAAACTTTCAGGAAAAAAAAACGCTTCCCATAATGTTTAGGCGTTAGATCAGTAGGCGGTCTTTTGTGGCTGCTTTGAATGTGTTTTCGAATGCCTCTGGAAGTGGTTGAAAGTGGACAAGCTCAAAATGTTTTAGACCCTGTTTACACCCGTGTTTAGCTTGTGATCAGATTGACAAAAACTATTCTTAATACCAGGTGTAAACAGGGCCTAAAACACTTAAATATCCATTACATCAGCTGACTCATCAAACTCAACTACAACGCCTTCCTACCAACAGTGTTCACTTAAAACAGAGCACTGATCTGTTTGAAAAATACATTATCCTTTACAGTGAGAAGAAATGCAGAGTGGTTGAGAACTGTGTTAGGATAATTACAGTTTACTTCAAGCTCGACTGACGCCTCAATCTCAGACTCCAGTGTGCTGATAGTACAAGATAGATGCAATTTAAATGAAAGCGTATGTGTATAGACCCTTGAGACTGACTTAGCTTCTTTCCACTCATGCAGAGGTGCTCCAAATGAATTAGACAAAGGGACTCATGTGTGAACGGGGGATAGAAAAAGTACAAATACAAAGCAAAAGTTTTGTCTAAATGTAGACGTTTAAAGCAGTGTGTGTGAGTATTGTCTAAATAGAAAGAAGCCCACAGGGAAAGTGACCTTCTACCACAGCAGCTGCATTGATGCTTAACTACAAATCAAGTCAAAGTGCTTCAAGCCCAACAGTCAAATGATTCATGCTGAACACCAGCATTTCCCTTAAAAAAATTATGCAAAAATGAAATGTTAAAAATAAACCAGCCACATAAATCCAGTCATAAATTCCCAAATACACACCATGACTGTGTCTCCTAATGTTTTCTTCTATAGTCACATACTATCAATGCGATCATTATGCAGAATAAAGATATTCACAGGGCATTGCCCTCGTCAAAATGACAGATCATAATTTCTACAGCAAATGCGATGTGCTGCATACATTTAGCTAAATTACATGGGACCTGGACGCGAGAAGATTGCAGATAATGCTCTTGGGATGCTGAGGGCCTCCTGATGCAATATATCAAGCACGATATCCCGGGAGTCTCATTGCCATTGTGTTCAACGTGACACTAAAGAAGCATTGTATTTGTTTACTGACATAAATATAATTGCGCATATAAAGCGATCTTAAAACCAAGCAGTCATCTAGATAAATGGGGTCAAGACTGAGGCCATGTACGGAGTAGAACACAACCATACGTTTTCCTGAATACAGTGCAGTAGATAATGTATACTTGCCTACTATTTTTAAAAGTAGCATGAGGAGAGAGTGCAATGAACATTTCAAACAGTGTCATGTGATCTTTTTATTTTGCACGTTTACTCCAGTGAGCGACATTCATCCTCTCAAAAAATAGTTAATTTAAATTTTGTGTATAAAAGTCTGAAACATCTGGCAGTCTGACCAAATTGTGGAGGTTTAAAATGCAGTCGATGGAGCTTCCTGTTCATTTGTCACTCCGGAAATTAAAAGGTCAAGTGTATTACTACATTGTGGGATCCATTTTTCCATGCACTGTGCTCTTGTTACTACACATTTTGGACAAATGGAAATTTCACATACTGTCCAAAGTACATGATATATAAAGCAGTAAGTGTATTGGTAACACTTTATTTTAAGGTGACGTAGTTACACATTATAATTACAAGTAGCTAACCCTATACCAAACCCTAACCGTTAGGTTAGGTCATGTAGATAATTAATATTACTCAGTACTTCTTTGAGTAAGTACAATGTAACTACGGCGCCTTAAAATAACGTGTAACCAGAGTATTTGTGCTGTTTACTATTTTTAAATAGTAGTAGGCAACATCATACTGTTTTTCTTCCAAGTCACTACAAAGTCAAAAAAGATATTCAAGTTCCAGCTGAAATTACTTGCAGTTAATAAGTTGCAATAGAAATGGAAGGTCAAGAGGCAGTGCATTGTGGGATACAGTATTCCACAGTAGCTGCATACAAATTCCCAAAGTTCATAGTTGAAAAACTTTTGCATGGAGCACAGAGGAAAAATATGCATAGTGCAAAAATAGTACAAGAAACATCGCACACATACATCTCAGAGATATCTATTTGATGTGCGTGTTTACATCTGGAAGATGTATTTTTTTTAGCGTGTTTGCTTATCTGCACTATGTCTCTAGGAGGTTTCCTGTCAGATGTTAAAAATCCATTTAGAAAATGGATTTACGATGTTTTTAGAATGTATGTAAAACTGGCATCTTAAAGACGTTTCTCAGATTGTACACAGCAGATGCTTTCCAGATGAAGCGCTCTTTAACAGACGTCTTGCAGACGTGTGCTATCTGTATACTATTGAGAACAAAGCCTTTTAGAACGCTTCCATTACATCGATTCTTTCATCGTTTTAATCCTAAAGTTAAATGAACACACACTTACGGTGCTAAAGTTGCGCGGTCCGCACAGCTGCCCTTGAAATCGACAGTAAAGCAACATCTCCTCGAGCTGATGCCCCAGACGGTCTAATAACTGCCTCATGGAGGGCTGAGAGTCTCGAGGAGGGGGCAGAAAGTGGTTGAAGTCCAGTATGCGAGATAACGGTGACCAGGGAGGCTCACTAGTTCCGTCATCGTGCGATGCAAGCGCGTCTCGAACCGCGGCGGACACCTGCCAGTTTTTCCCGAAGAGCCCGAGCCACCGTCCCGCGCTAAAGATGTCCGGTTTTTTCATACGTCGCGGCAGTATGATGTTTTGGTTGCAAATCGTCACGGCGGGAAATACGAGGCGTTTCGCGTAAACCATATGCGCCTTGGTGTACACCGGCGACGAGAGCAGGTATCGGACCCGGTTGGAGGACCAAGTGAGAAGAAGCGCCAACGCAGTCAAAAACGCCAGCAGCCACGCGACTCTGCGCGGGTACGAGCCGCTCAGAAAGACGTGTCTTAATCCGTGAAAGGTCGTGTGCTTCAAGAAGAGCTTGCCGGCTTCTTTCAGAGATCCTTCCGTGCGTTGTTTCGGTGCGGCGTCGCCTTGGCACATTTTGGAGAACGTTTGACGCGCAGTTTTACCTCAGAAGCGACCCGTTAAACGTTCCAAAACGATCAATCATCGCGCGGTTCTGTTCCTGAGGCGATTCGCTCGGGAAAGAAATCTGCAAATTCATCAGAACTGCTCGAAATACAGCGCTGTAGTGAATGAGGACGGTAAAATACTATTCTACCATATTTTTCCTCTCAGGGAAGCGAAATATAGCCCGTGTAAAAGTCTCAACTGTTGCCAGAAACGGACACGTCGCCACGTTTTCCTCGCGCCGTGTGCTCTTGCGGTTCTGTCATACTGCAAATCTGTTCTGCACTTTAAGAAGTTCAATTTTCATAAATTCAGTCGAAGTAATTCACTAGGGAGTATTTGTACCGCTCGTTTCAGCAACAGCGCGAGCTTCATCCCTTCCGCGCGCGCTCTGCTCTCTTCCTCTGTGAGCGCGCTCATCCTCTGCTGCCTTTTACTTCACTGAACTTTCTTAATGCAGTGGTTAAAATGTTCTCTTTTTTATTTTCTTTTAAGAAAAAAAGACGTCTTTCTTTGACAATTAACCATGAGTGATTTATTTCGAGTGCAACAAACCCATAAGATATAAAATATTGCCACATTTGCATCAAAATGTAGCTTATGCATCATACTGATTATAAATGATAATGCTTAAATAAACTAGGCCATTCTGAAAGCAAACATGCATTCAGAATCTGAAATGGCAGCAGGTAATTTGTCTCTAAGTGAATTCTGTGTGAATACAGTGAAGTGTCAGTTTGTTATTCATGCCAGAAGCAGCATATCATCAAAAATAGCACCATCACAAGCATACTCACGTTGACATCAGCACATATCACACTACCATGGTGCTTTTTTTTTACATGCAGGCAAAAGTGGGCATGATGCCCGCAGGTCATGGCCCACTTACCTTAACAATGTGTTCAAAGTCAATAACCGCTTTTTTAACTGGCAGGCTCTGAGATGCCTCACAAAGGGTTTTTGTCCAGAGGACAGTATTGACCAGAACACCGTGCCAAAATAAACCTGTAAACACCTGGATGTGTTCGGTCTTATGTGAAGTGAATGGCTGGTGGATCTGTGGACATTCAAGCACTGTGTGTCCTCTTCCATTATCCTTTCTTTTACTGAGGGAAAAAATATACGCGAGGCGCTATGAATGTCACAAATAAATTACAGTGGAGGTGTTATGATTCACATTTGACATTTAATTTCAAAGTCACATTAAATATGTGCCAAGAAGAGTTTTTTAATGACAGAGAATTTGATGCTCACGAAAACAATTAAAGTTATTTTGAAAGAGAACAGGTTGTGATGTACCCTATACGTTTATCCTTAAAAGCAATTGTAATCATAGTGGCACACAAATTACATTTCTTGAGACCTTAACAAGCACATTATTGCAATAACTAAAGATAAATCTAAAAAATATAGCACGTGTCCGTTTACAAATTCAGTTTGATTAAATATTGTAATAAACAATGCTAAATCTATATAGAGAGCGGTGCAAGGATGATGTAAGGATGATACAAGGATGAGAATGAACCTCATTGGTTCTCGCGGAAGCTCAAACGTGCCACGTAACACAAGAATGAACCTCATTGGTTCTTGCGGAAGCTCAAACGTGCCACGTAACACAAAAATGAACCTCATTGGTTCTTGCGGAAGCTCAAACGTGCCACGTAACACAAGAATGAACCTCATTGGTTCTTGCGGAAGCTCAAACGTGCCACGTAACACAAGAATGAACCTCATTGGTTCTTGCGGAAGCTCAAACGTGCCACGTAACACAAGAATGAACCTCATTGGTTCTTGCGGAAGCTCAAACGTGCCACGTAACACAAAAATGAACCTCATTGGTTCTTGCGGAAGCTCAAACGTGCCACGTAACACAAAAATGAACCTCATTGGTTCTTGCGGAAGCTCAAACGTGCCACGTAACACAAGAATGAACCTCATTGGTTCTTGCGGAAGCTCAAACGTGCCACGTAACACAAGAATGAACCTCATTGGTTCTTGCGGAAGCTCAAACGTGCCACGTAACACAAGAATGAATCTCATTGGTTCTTGCGGAAGCTCAAACGTGCCGCATAACACAAGAATGAATCTCATTGGTTCTTGTGGAAGCTCAAACGTGCCGCGTAACACAAGAATGAATCTCATTGGTTCTTGTGGAAGCTCAAACGTGCTGCGTAACACAAGAATGAATCTCATTGGTTCTTGTGGAAGCTCAAACGTGCTGCGTAACACGAGAATGAACCTCATTGGTTCTCACACGTCAAGCCAACATGCTTGACCTTTCATTTCCCACAACTGATGTGTGAGTGTGATTGTTTACATGTGAATAAAAGCCTAAATTCAATCTGTTCATCATATAGTGTGTGATATAGAAATGATTGTGTCTTTTCAGAGAATTTGGACTAAACCACTCAAATCATATGGATTAGTTTTACAATCTCTTTATGAGCCTCAAAGTGGTAGTTGCGTAGCTGTCAATAGAGGGACAGAAATCACTCAGATTTCATCAAAAATATTTTCATTTGTGTTCTGAAGATGAACAGTCTTACAGGTTTGGAACTACATAAGGGTAAGGAATTAATGACAGAATTTTTGGGTGAACTAACCCTTTAAGGATTGTGCTTTTATTTTCAAAAATCTGTGATGAATTTTTGTCGCTTTCAGGGCTCAGGCAGAAGGAATAGCAATGGTTTTTCAATCTTTTCCTATTTTAAAGGCATGTGAAGTTGGTATGGGACCCCAGTGGCAGTTCGTCATTGCACACCCACATGTTCAACACTCACAAACGCTTTTTTACAAGCGTCTTAATCAAAGAAGAAGCGGAACCACTGTGGGGACAAGCACACGCTGAGCTATATCAACACCCAGATGAAGACGCAAATTAATATTCTGCAAAAACTTGGTCTACAGCTTGCTGTCAAAGACCAATTTATTACGAAGAACCTGTTTTTCCCCCCAGTTTGCTGCTGCAAAGCAACAATGTATTCTTTTTGATGCTGAAATGGGTTAAGAGATTGGAAAAATATTTCATCATATTGGTGAAGATTGGGGGAAAAAAATCTAAAAGGTTGATGCAAATTTCTAAAGATATTTCTGTATTTTCAGCCTCTTAAATGGACATGCACTGCTCTTTTGTAAAAAAGGATGATAGTACATCTCCTTTGGCCTGAAAGAAAAAAAAAAGAACTGCTTTGAATTGTGTATAAAATGCTTCAGTAGTCTAAGGTCCAAAGATGACCCTCTCAATGATTGTTCAAAGGCAACCGCATGACCTGAAAAAGTCATATTCTTTACACAACATTGCACTGGGATACACAAGAGTATTTTAACATTGAAAATGACACTAGATTCGGTACATTTGATGTTACTCCTACAATGCAGAAATGGTGTGTTCGAGGTAATGCCAATCTCTGCTACTAATCTGTTAGCTGTGATCCTGAAGTCTAACAGAGATGGCCAGTGGAAACTAGAAGAGCACAACCATGACAAAGCCTGAACTGAGACTGCATTTTATGGGGAAAATCGTTTGCAGCCCAAAATAGCCTTGATGTGGTCCAAAGTGGTTTATTTCATGGTGAACAAAGGGAAAACAAAAAGCATGACAGCAATACAGCTCCTTCCATTTGGAATAAAATGGCAAACATTACAACAAGAGCTCATTGATTTCTTCAGTGAAAGTAGAGCTTTTTCTTGCCTAAATGGAAGATGCTGTGTTTCTTGAGGGAAATTGAAGTTTGATTTCTTCGTCTTTTGAAATGCGACTTACATTTTCTGCCACACAATGCAGTTTTTTATATGTAGTAGTTTTGGAGTAGTTTTATTTACAACTTTGAAATTGGACTGTGTAAGTGTCCAGAGCTAGAAACCTTTTGTCAATGGCAGTTTGATGAAAAATTGAGTTCATATTGAGATCTTGAGTTTTGATTGATTTGGCAAATATGAGCCCAATTTGATATATTTTTGAGATCTCATTCTAAACTCTTAATTATCATTATTCATTATCAAATTTAATGAAGAGAAATATTTAAAAATAGTTAAATTATACAAATACGTTTTTTACACGTAAGATTATTGAGTCTTTTTTTAAAGTGAAACATCTAAAAAGCAAGAGCCTTGAGCAAAATCTCCATTTGATCATTAATATCATTGATGTCTTGAAATTTTAAAGAGATCACATTTACAGATTTAGCCAAATATAGTCTCACTGCTGGTTTGACCGTCCCGTTATTACTTAACATTCTGCGTATTAACCCCAAACCTAAGACACTACTAGTGTATGCTGTAGTGATCTGGAAAGCTGCCTATATCAGCACCCAGGCTGAAGACAAGTGTCCTCTGCGGAGACTCTGCAGCTGTGGAAGGAGACGACGACTCCCTCACACGAAAATTCTGTTCTGACGATGGCAGACGAGCTTCGGTTTTATTGAAAGAATGGTGAACGAGAGGAGGTGAAAGAGAGAAATAAATAAATAAATACTAGACAATGCAGCAGCAGATGAGAAGACCATATAAATCATGGCCAAAGCCAGAAACAGAAAACATGAGCAAGCAAAAGAGAGATAGTGACTTTTTCTCTAAACCTAATGAGCTGCACTGTAAGATTCATCATGAAGGCTAAAAATATGCTTCATATATAAAAGTATTTAATCAGGGGGAGAATGGTCATGACATTTGACAAATGTTCATGAGAAGTAATGATCAAAGCATTTGAGAGATTAAAGATACTGTTTGAATTTGGAAAAAAAAATGTTCAAGATGTTTAAATCAGAACGTTTGAAAAGTCAGGAAAAACTATATTCAAGATGTTTGAATGGAGAAAACGGTTAAATCAAAGAACATTCAAAACAACTGAAGAAAAAAACGAATTTTCAAGATTTTCTAACCGAGAGAGAGATGTTTGAATCAGGAGACAGAAAAGAGAAAGATTGTTCATAACATTCAAATAGACAGATTTCTTTGTTTAATTAACGCTCAAATTGAAAAGACATTTAAAATTTTCTAATCGGGAGAAAAAAAAAAGATAAAATGGCTTTAATTCAGAGAAAAAGTCTTCCAAATGCTTAAATTGGGAGAAAAATACTAGATTGAAGAAAACCATCTTTTAAAATGTTTGACTCAAAAGGAAGCATGTTAAAAACAATTCAAATCAAAGAATGTTCCAAACGTTGACCAGAGACAGAATGTTCAAATTCTACAACTGAAAGTGCATTCAAAACGTTCAATTCCCAAATGAATGTTCAAAACGAATCAAGAAAGAAATTGCTCAAACGTTCAAAATGAGAAACATTCTTTAAGTGGAGAATAAAAAATCCACAAAAAGAACATCAAAATGTTAAATGCTGCAAAAGAAATGTTCAATGCCGCCCAACTAGAATGATTATGCTCATTACAACATCAAAAATGACGTCTGGTTAAGTATCTTACAAAGTTTTGAAACAATATAACATTCTGAAATAAACGCTGTCTAGCTGGGCGCCTTGTGAAACTAGAGAATTTTGAAACGGGCAGATAATTGAGAGAGAAACAAGCGATGCATCTGAACTTGCATACTTTTTCAAGTAGGAACTTATTTTGAATAACTGCTAAATAAGTAGGCGTTCTATATGGTATGAATGTGTGTATGAATGTAATCCGGACATGCTACATTCACCATGGTGTCATTATCATGTGACCTACCAGTGTCAGTTGCGGCCAGGGGCTTAGTTTGCGGGGGGAGGTTTGATGGGGACCCCACTAAACAGTTCACACTTCAACCCCCCCAATGTTCAAACCAAACCTACGCCCTTGGTTGCGTCACTTCACTGCCATTCACAAATCCTCTCCCGTGGCCTCATGGCAGGGTCGTAACCACCATAGACATTGAGGAGGATAAGTCCCCCCCAATATTTGAAATTCTTGCACTGCTCTCCTGCACTCCATTACACAGCGCTCTGTATGTCAGGATGACAAAAAGGTTTAAAAAGTTTCATTTTTAGTCTGGTCTGCTTCAGCAGTCTAACAGCGGTCATCAATGTCAAAATTATTGAGATGGCCAATCAAATCAAAGTAGTTTACATTCTCTTTTGGCTCTTTCACAGTCTTCACACAGACAAGCACGTCAGTCTATCGCTTAATGCCATTGCGGGAAATCTTCTTTCTGGTGAAATCACAAAACAAAATACACACAAACGTGTTCATGCTCTTAATATACAATTATTGAACATCTTTGATTTTAATAAAGAAAAAAAACGATATGAGGGCGCATTAACACCTGTAACCTTCGACACGGTTTACAAAAATTCTGCCACCAGACCACTAAGGAATTCAAATGTTAACAGCGGATCTATGTATTTATTCACTAACGGGAAGAATCTTGAGACTAACGATATATTTGACGCAAATTAATGCAAATATTATTTGCAAATAGTCCTAAAATGGTTATTTCCCAACTACAATTAGACCTAGAATTTCATTCATTGTTCTGTTTCTTTATGCTTTATTAAAAAAAATGATGGCCCCCCCCAATGTTCAAGACATGGTTACGGCCTTGCCTCATGGGATAGTAAAGTGTCCATTGTATGCACACTTTACACACTCGCCAGGAGTAGTAGGCCAACCGGGGACTTTTTGCCTACTCTTTTATGAGTACTGTGAATTTGGACATACTACTCCTGTCACGTATTGTTTTCCGCTTACTATATAGGGAAAAGTGTCATCAGGCGGGTCAGTGTGTGTTAGTGAGGCAGTTCTGATGAATGACTCTCCGGTGGGTTGAACTGGACCCTTCTCATGGGTCAGCTGCTCCGGCTCACTGC